>OX457005.1:10550185-13050185 GCA_949752705.1 Callimorpha dominula
CGAAGAGAGTCTGTCAGGTCGTTACTCAGCAAGCCATTGAGGACCGCCAGTGCGATACTGCAAAACAAGTTCATAATAAGATAAGCAAATATAATATCTTTAATTTTTACACCGATTTGTGTTCTAAAAAAATGTTGGTTACTGTGTGTGGTTTTTTGCGCGGTTATTTATATTTTTCTCGCCTCTCGCGTATATTACACGACGTCGACCTATATAGCCGCAGTGACGTATACGTACGTGCGGGCGGTGTAAGTGTCGTCCTCGGTGAGCAGCAGGGCCTGCAGCGCGAGCGAGCGCTGCTGGCGCCGGCGCTGGCGCCACGCCTGCAGCAGCGTCACGCCCGCCTCGCCGGGCTCGCTACTCGACCATTCCCACGCGCATATTACACGACATCCACCTATTTAAAACAATAATTACTTATATGTAACATAGCAAAGCAAGTAATAGGATTAGAATCAAAATTAAAAGACATTTCCAGCATATTAAAAATCATGTAAAAAGACAACTTTTTGTATAACACCATTCTACCCTCACGACGATGAAAACATGACTTTAAAGTGACCAACAAAATTAGAGCTAAATCACCAATTAACGAATTGTCATTTAAGAGTGTTAGTGGCTCGAAGTATCGTTGTTTTAGTGTGACTTCGCAATATAATATATGACTCGACTCAACAAATGTATGGGAGTTTTGTTTCTTTTGCCTTTATTCGGAAGCTGATGTCGACCTAGACACATATTTCAAATACTAGGTATTCCTGAAACTCTTGAAATAACATCTATAATCTATAATCTTCTTCTAAGACTAATTATTCTTGCACTTACTACAACTAAGTCAATAGCAAAAATGTAAAAATACTATTACTAAATACCACATCCACATAATTATTACTAAAAACGTATAAATTAATACTTATAAAATAACGATTTGTTGGTAATTCCTCTGATTCTTTTACACCAGAAATCTAAATACAAACACGAAATAATGATATATGTCAAGTTTAGTTAATATAGATAAGAAAAACTTCTTGGTTCACAGACATCAAAGCTAAATGTAGCAATGGTATGAAACATATATTTAGTTTAAAAATATCTTTGTAATTAATTCTACAACTGATTCTGACCAAACTACTTCATGAGTTCTAGTATACAAAAGTATTATTGTAATATTAAAAAAGTATGACTTTACTAATGTCTCTGTAAGCTTATTAATTTTCAGCTTGCATTTCGAAGTATATTCGCACGAAAGAACGACTTAAACCTCTTGAAAAAACTGAAAGGATAATCACGATTCTAGATTCATTAAGATTAATGAACACTATTAATATAATACCTCACTTAAAACATGTCGTATGGTCATAAACGCTTTTCATGCTGACGCCGCTATTAGTTATTATTCTACACTCAAGGTGGTTTTTTTTTTTCAAATTTATATGGGAGGACTCCTAAGTTACTAACCTTTGTAAATAAAAGATAATTGTAGAGAATAACCGCTGAACTTACATGAAAAAATGTATACCGACAGATTGAATGGTTTTCAATTTGTCGGTATGGCAGTCTCCTTTTTGTTAAGTCATGCCATTGCTAAATCTCTAAAACCAAGATTATACATTTCAGATCATAAAATTTAGAAACGATATTAGTCACATACCTGTTTTCTCTGTGTCTTGTAACATATCCGTACTGAGATATTTAGCCTGGAAATCTGGACACAGTAGATCTGGCAGATGATTCTCTATATTAGCTCGTTCTAGGAACCATACCAAGTTCCAGTACACGATAGGGTGTGATTCTACGAAGCCAGAGTCTGCCAAACACGCATCTCCTTCTCTACCTACAAACACCACAATCCATAACAGTATAATTTTGATTTATAATTTATTACCGGAATTAGAAAATTAATATAAGAGTTTTCGGGCGTATTGCAGTATTTCTTATTAAAATAATATAATACTCGTCATCGTTACTATAGTGTATCTCGGGTAGAATTAAATTATAGTAATATATATTGTCTCGTGCTCACTATAGAGGGCGCACGTTAGTCAGTACCATGGGGTCCTATCTCAAAGAAAGCAAAAATTGTTCAAATAAATATCAATAGATGGCGTTACGGGTATCGATTTATTATTGAAATGTATGGAAAATCAATATTAGGTCCTGATAAACGTATTTTCTAATTTTATAAAATACCCTAAACACGGGAAATTTGAATAAAAGCTTCTGAAGTCCAGTTTTCTTGTTTTCACAAAATTCAATATTGTCATCGTTCCTCTGGCGGCAATTACTCGTACTACGTTGAGGTTGATACGATTTTGTTATTGAGTTTGTAGTTTAATAGTTTGTAGGTACTGACTACTGACAGTTGGCCAAATGTTATTGAACTGTTTTGTTGCGTTATGTTGTAGTTAAATTATTAACACTGTAATTTTTATTCGAACTTCAAAGATACTATAAAAAATTAAGAATTAATTTTTCTCATTGTGTTTTACATATTTTTTTCATATTGTCAGGACACAATAATTAATAGTGAACGAAACGCATGGTATGTGTCAACTTTGTTCTGTACCAGGTTAGGTATTTATGTAACCGACATTATGATTTGGCAAATAGATACCTACTAACCCACCTACTAAGTACTTACACGTACTATCTATTTACACATACACATTGCTAATAGGAATCTTTTACCTCGGACCTCACTCGATCGCAGGGCTGCCAGATTGTATTATTGGATACAAAATTCGTATAATTCGGTAATCATAAGTAGGTATCCTGTTTGTATAGTAGATGCATTGTATAATCGGATACAATGTCATTACTGATGTTATTGTGTAATAAGTAGGTACGAACATACACATAGAGATACTTAAAATAAATAATGTCTGTGGTAAACTGTTAAGTAATTATACGTTAAGAGCTATATCACATAATAGCATTTTACAAAACTAGGTATTTACGCACGACGACTCGGTCAAACTCGCGAGTTCCCGACACCACGGCAATGTTGTCTATAATAAATTGTGACTCTGCCCTGTCCTTGAAATAATTACCTACAGCCGGGCGGTATGTAAACACGCGATACGGCTGCCCATAATTTCATCTACGTACTTGAGTTTCTTTCTAGTTTTGTGATTGTAAATATTTTAATTTATTTTTGACGTGACAACGTCTTATAATTCGATGGAGCCGGCTGCACGAATAAAAAAACATGACTCATCCGGCGTTACCTCGCTCTGAGACGTTACTATGACGTCTCTCGGCTCGCCTCGTGTGCACTCGCCACCACTCGCCACCACTCGGCACCGCTCGTAAAGCAGTTTCGGGTACGGAGGAGTGTAATATTTATAAAACAATTTCAGGTGCGGAGGAGTGTGATATTTATAAAACAATTTCGGGTACGGAGGAGTATGATATTCATAAAGCAATTTCGGGTACGGAGGAGTGTGATATTTATAAAACAATTTCGGGTACGGAGCAGTGTGATATTTATAAAGCAATTTCGGGTACGGAGGAGTGGATATTTATAAAGCAATTTCGGGTACGGAGAAGTGTGATATTTATAAAACAATTTCGCGTACGGAGGAGTGGATATTTATAAAGCAATTTCGGGTACGGAGGAGTGTGATATTAATAAAGCAATTTCGGGTACGGAGAAGTGTGATATTTATAAAACAATTTCGCGTACGGAGGAGTGTGATATTTATAAAACAATTTCGGGTACGGAGGAGTGTGATATTTATAAAGCAATTTCGGGTACGGAGGAGTGTGATATTTATTAAGCAATACAATGTACATAGTTTTTACAAGTATGAATGTGCTTTGAGCAATTGTTTTACAACTTTTATTTACAACTTTTAAACATGTGTGATATTTAACTTATTGTATTTATGCGTACTAATAAATGTAACTTGATCAATTCAATTGTGATTTAAATTTACCTCCTTCTCTATATCCATACAAAATATCTATCAAACAAATAAAATTAAAATTTTCTTTTGAAAAATACAACCATTCCAACAGTATTTTCTTAAGACGTTGTCACGTTCAACTATCGTCCGTAAACCGACTTTACAGACAACCGATTTTTATTTAAAAAAATTAAATTCGTTGTGAATGAAATGAGAAGTATTCAATAAAAATACATGTCCTGATTTTTTATTATGAGATGTAATAAAATAACACACTCTAAATCTTACCAGGTACCTACCATTTTTTACTCTCATAATTATTTCATAATAATATTTGTAAATAGTTAAATACATGAGTAAATAGTTAGCCTAGGAAATTACCTACTACTTTTTTTTAACGCGAGCGTTGGTAGGTCTATCGTGTGTCACTTTTGTCACCCTATCGACTTATTTATTTATTAATCCAGGTATTTTACTCGGTGGAAAAAGCGAAATGCCTACCTATTAAAAAAGAAACAAATTACGTTCTAGTAGGTATATAAAAAATATTTTATAGTTTACTTATACTTTCGGAGTTTCCAGGTAGGTTAAAAAATGTTATCTCTGGGTGCGTTTTTGAAGAATTCCAGCAACCAAAAACAGCACAATATAGTTGTTTGCCGTATAAAGGAAGTATTTGTATTTATTTCAATGAAATACACAAATCGCACGCTTACTGCTTAAAAAACAATCACACCGTTTGTTGGTCACTACGGTGCATTCGCGACTGTTTGTGTACCGAGTGTATACCGAACTCGAGGCGTGTAGGTATGTCTCGCAATCCGACCGTTTGTATAAAGATACAATATTGTATAGATAGTATTGCCGTGCCGCCGCTACCGTAGTGAATCAGCAATCATGATCCTTTTTCCACTGTTAAGTTATTTATTTTACTTCCTTTCTTGAAATATTATATATATATATATATATATATATATACATAACGAACAACCGAATAATCGAAATCATAGTATTTTTAGTAAGTATTCAATTTCGTAAAACAATATAAGTACAACATACGTAGGTCAATGTACAAAGCCATCAAACGGATTTGTGCTCTTTTTGTAATTATACTAAGTACCTAAGTTTATTAAATAGGTTCTTAAGTTTTATTATTATTTTTTAGGCCATGCAGCCAAACATAACATATCTCCACTATTTACGAGTAAGAAAGTACTGACTTTATTTTGCAAAATGCCTGTGGAAACGTTACTGCGGATGACTGGAGAAACTTCTTATTTCTCGTTTCATTTTATTTCTGTGATCATTTATAGTAATATTATTATTTTTTATTAAACTGAATAGGAAAGACTTCATTTTGTATTATAAATGTATAATCGACCATACAGCATAACCATGCAACTATCGATTCCAAGATATATGATAATAACAATCGATAATCGAATAGGTTTAATAACAATTATACACTACCGCATCCCTACCGTGAGCTGTCAAAATTATCATCCTAAATTTGATAAAGTATAATTATCGCCATCTATTGGTTGCGCGTTTATTAGTAGGTAAATAAATCCATTTCGTCGCTAGGTGGCTCTAGCTATCCATAGCTATCGCGCTGCTAGCGGCATCTAGCGCCTTAATTGGCGCGGAGCCCGCCAAATGGCCCGAGTTAGGAAGGTCGCGTTTTGTTGTATGGGATGAGGTATCTGTACTAGTATAGTATTATATTATCTGTGGTCAGTACTGAGCCACGGGCGAGCGCAGACGATAGCTTGCAATCTATAGTGAGTTACCGAGCGTGTGCTATAGTGATAGAATATTGCCGCTTTCCTTTAATCAAGAAGCGATTAATCGTTTCTTAATTATAGGAACGTGGCATATATGACGTCCATGCTCTTTGCCTCTATACAGGCCTCTTCGAAAGACTTTCACAACGTCTTGCACAACCAGGAGTAGGTCAGTTTAATGGCAAATACCTAATATAGATTCGAATTCTTTCCTTAGCACAAGAGGGTTTAAATAAGGCACACTCAATGTTTCAGCAGGTTTCTCGGGACGTAGTATCTGAAACAAAAGTTAACTTATAGTTTAATGATGATGGGGTATAGTAGATTTTTACTAGAATTGGAGCTCCCAGACTAAGGAAGTATCACCCTACTGGAGAGAGCGTGTAGTCTGTTTTTCTGCTAGTTGTTAGTTATAATGTCTGTTTACCCTCACTTATCATTAATTATCAGTTTAAATCTCTGCAGACCGTATTATATATGCCTACTAACCTACGCAGTTTTATTTCTAACGTTTAAACTTTCGCGTTCCATGGTATATAACTATTTATACGGCAACCGCAGTCAGCCAACGACCACGGCCAGTGCAACCTGGTCGAAACGTAGGGCTATCCAAAGGTATGCAATGCCTATTGAGCGCAGTTTTCTTTTTCCAAAGCATACATATACTTTAGGCATAGGTGAGCTAAGAAATAACTTGCTGGTGACATCATGCAAGCTGCGAAAATTGTATATTAGTTTGCCCATTTACTTGTATAAAAAGTAAGTGTTTTCTTTACTTACACTACAACTTATGACTTATATTCTTTTCGGTCATAGTCAAAGGTAACGCACACGCACGCAGGTACTCATTAACGTTACGTGCGTGACCTATCTAACTTCTAAGTGTAGACTCAACAATATCTATTTTATATATAAATATCTCAATTAGACTCCATAAGTATAAAACTCAGAGTACATATTGTGATAATGTGTGTGATGTGCTTGTTGAATTTCGTTTAGAGACTTTCGTTGTTTTTTTTTCAGGAAAGCACCTATATCGATAAACTTCAAAAGCAAAACCTTATCTTAACACAAAATTTGATCAAAATCAAAGATCCGTTTCTGAGATACACGAAACATATATTTACAAGCATTTTTAATTTAAAGTTATTAGATATTGTAATTGAGGAGTTCGAGGGTTTCTATTTATTATGATGTTAAACAGTAACACACCTCTATAATACACTTCAATTACAGATGTCTTGTTTATCGTAGGGCGTTAATCAATAAAAACTAATTCACATTTTATTATATTAAAAGTGAGCATACCTGCACTGACAGTAAGGGCACAGTGTGTCGGCCGCACGCGATGCAGCGAGTGTTGAGGTTGGAGTCGTCCGCCGCCCATCCCGCCATTATATCTTCGTCGTACAGTAATGCGAAACACTGATGACATTGCGAGCAAGACGACATGCGGACGGTTACTGAGTAGTTCTCTGGGCTGGGGTTGTCCTGTCAAGTAATGAAAATGTCTTACTAAATCTAGTGTTTAAACTAAAATAATCTACGAATATATTAGTCATTCTACGACTTTTCTGATTACCAAGATACATAACTGGTTTACCAACACTTACTTTCCAGAATTATTATTTATTGCTATTTAATATGTATCTTTATTTTCTGATACTGTAAAGGACAATATGAGTTTGATAAGCATTATATATTAATACTAGCCCTCCCCGCAGTTTCACCTACGTTTAAGGTCAGTGTTTCGCTCCTATTGGTTGTAGCGTGATGTTATATAGCCTATAGCCTTCCTCGATAAATGGGCTAACCAACACTAAAGTAATTTTTCAATTCGAACCAGTAGTTCCTGCGATTAACGCGTTCAAACAAACAATCAAAATCTTTAGCTTTACAATATTAGTATAGATCCTTACATACTTAAACACTCTATAATGAGATTTTTAATTAAATATATCGGCATACAAATTATTCATAATTATCAGAAATCAGGGAAATTTTTTCGATGAACACAGTCGTTTCTATGTGACTTTAAAAGATTAAAAAAATATTTAATTTATTTTAATAATACTATGAAACGATATGAAAATGTATGTTTAAAGTTTAAAAAAAAATATATAAACATAACATTGGTTTTTTATTTTATTTTCGCGAAAGTATAAAAATTATCACTAACTCACTTATTTTTTAAATAGTATTTAAATAAAAAACTAACTTACATTTTGTACAGGATACAAGTTGTCGGGTAGGTGTGACACAAGAGTAGCGAGAGAACCCCGTTCCATAGAACAGGCTAGTTCGTTATCGCTAGAAGCTCGTCTGAATCCTACTCCAGCCACCCACTCTGAAATATTATTATTAAATCATTAATTCTTCTCATTCAAGCGTGGAGGTTATAATCCTTTAAATATTCCTATGCCTGAATGTTTATTTGCGAATGACGAAATGTCTACTAGAACAGGGCCTATTAAAGTTCACCTTTCCTATTTTTTATTATTATTAATACATTTCTGCCATATTATTATTCGATTTCAAATCATAGAACATAATTGGCTATGCTTCTAAATATTGCATTTATTAGTTAAAAAAAATCGTATTCGTGTTTTATAATTAAAGATAATGTTGTGTATGTTTTTTTTTTGTAGGCGGCGTTTCAATAAGAAACGAACAACTGTGATATTTTATTCCGCTATTGATTAACAATTAAACTGACCTTCGGGATTCATTTCCGAAGACCCATCAGTAGAGTCTTCTTCTCCAATAAGGCTGTTGAATGCACTAGTCGCATTGCCGAAGGCACCCTTCACCGGCGTAGAATTGGCCGATATAACCTCTTTCATTTCATCGAACTTCTTCGCCATACTCGTAGCAGCTGATTTAAGACTGCTGAGACCGCTTTGGAGAAGTTCATTCGATCTTTTTCCTGCTATACTCGTTGGACTGAAAATTTAAAAATACCTTCATGAATATTAAGTAAAGGTTTTTTTTATTTCTCTTCTATTTTATGTGCCTACGTTATATCATTTAAATAAACTATACTAGCTACCCTAAAGTCAAGTAATTTGCAATAAAAAAATATTGTGACTATAAATTGAGATAAAAAATATCCTATCTCTCAAGTTGGGTCAAACTGCACAGTGTGCAAAATTTTATTCAAATCGGTTCATTAATTAGTTTACGAGTTCATCGCGGAGAAGAAACGTGACATGGAATTTTTATATATAAAGATGATACCATAGGCTCAAATATTTTAAATGTGGCTTTATTAAGTTATAAATATAATAATAATATATATGATAATTCAATAAAGTTATAAATATAATAATAATATATATGATAATTCAATAAAGTTATTAATAAAATGTTTATGGTCACAATTCGTAAGGACTACTGCAGTTTATATTCAATGACACTTAAGGTCATCACACACTGTACCGTCACGATAACGGCACGGCTCCTTTGTCATTCAAATCTGAGGATTAAAACGTGGTCGTATAATATATTTCATAATGTCAATTCATAATTCATAATGAAGACGATGCAATTAGCTTGCACCTCGCGGGCAGTGCGCGGACTGCGAGCTTGCATCAAGCGGGCGACGCGTGGTAAAGCACGCTGCCGGCTAGCGGTAGCCTCAATATCTGGCGGCGCCGTGCTGCTACTATGGAACGGACCGCTTGAGATACTGTAGCTTTGTGTACTAAGTTATTTGTCACTAAATAACAAGACGAAAACAACCATGCTTTTTACAAAACAGTGTGTTAAATTAAAATTGATTAAAACATGCAAAAATATTAAATATGATTAAATGAGTCCTTAGAGATTAAGTTTAAATTATAAGACAGCGAAATTAAACTTAAAAATATGTTAATGATGTACTTATGTACATTTATACTAAATAAAGCCTGACAAAAGCCAGAGCGTGGTATAAAGGATTAATAATTGTACAATGTTGAGAGGTGAATTCCCAAAGCGTTTTCAAATTATGTTGTTGAAACTATTTTCAACAAATCTTGTTGGATAATCTGCGAACATTAATTCACACACAATTCTTATGGGGATGCAATGTTAAATCGATTTCTAAAAGAGGCCGAATTTTACTGATTTGTTCCTATTTTCTAGAAAGAAAGTCTTAAGAAAAAGCCCTCATTAGGTTTCAAACTAGGGCATGAATATTTGTATATGATTGCTTACGCCATTTAAGTTGTTTCTTTAAAGTCTACATAGTCACATCCTATCACTATTAATTTACTTAACTTTTATACCACGGTTCAAAGGTTCACCCTTGTTTGGTATAACAACGTTTGGTCGGAAATCACTTCGACTAATTTCAGTTACCATAAAGTCATTTCACATAATTATTCATTTGACCGAATATTTAATTGGTAGAATTTTATTTAGCATAATTATTTATTTGGAATAATGTCAATTCACCGAATTTTCATATGCACTAATTTTATTTAAACTAATGCTTCATTACACTAATAATAATTTAGTCGAGAAATCATATCGAATATTCGGTTTAGTAATAATTAGTTTCCTTTCATTGTCAATAAACTGACGGTGGTTTCATTGTTTTTTTCATATTTTGTTTTTTGTCTGGCACTCGGCGGCCGCTGCCGCGGCAGCTCGCTTCGCTCGCTCGCCTCGTGCTTGTTGTGGTCACAGTTCTAACCTAACCTAACCCTGCCGATTGCAAAATACAGTGTATTTTAAATGGAGAACCTAGTGCAAAACAGAAAAAGATTTGTACAAGAAGGATGACAATAGTGAGACCATATTACGTAATTTTGAAACCTACACGGAATTAAATTTACTTAAATCAATCGCATCTAATTTGAGATTAGTCTAAGTGTTTTCTTTTTTATAATAAAAAACTTCAAGTATTTATAATGTTTTCTTTTCTACGCTACATTACATTATACCAATTGAATATTCGATGAAATACATATTATACCAACTGAACATTACATGAAATGAGCATTATACTTTTCGATCAATAGCGCAATCAATGTTGCTATCGCAAATAAATATTCGATGAAATGAAAATTATGTCAAACGATATTATGCAAAGCAATTATTTTCTCAAACTTTGTTCGAATTAGTAACATTAACATAGTAACATGTTGTTATACCAAACAAGGGAGGACCGGTTCAAGACCCATTATGAATCAACTCTTGGAAGAGTCTCTTTTGGTTATAATTTTGTTTTTGTTGAATTGAGTTCACAAATGACGTAATTATCAATTTACTTCCCTATCAGACTATTCAAAGTAATTATGTATTCACACGGGAATTAACGCGATCAACGAAAAGGTATTACATACCATGGAACGCGGAAGTTTAGAAGGTAGTTTTCAGTGAACGCTGGGATAGGCATGCTCACCTGAAGTAATTCTCGATCATAGCCTTTCCAAGTTTCATGTTTTCCTTGCGCAACGACAGTCTGGCGGGCGAATAGCGTCTAAGAAAACAAACAGGCTAGCATACTGGCGTGTTGTGTGCGGTTAAACATTGCAAGTTTATTAAAAAATTTAAAACTGTAGTCATTTACACTCCGAAGAATGTATAATTAAAATGCGAATTATTGTTTTTCAACTTAGCGGAAGATGCATGAAGCAGCAGATGTCATATTTATGTAAAAGAATGGAAAATTATTGAAATATTCAACACGTGAGACACAAAAACAAAATTTTAAAATTTAAACACAAATCCCAAGGATTAAGTATGACCATAACTAAAAAAAATATGTTTTGGTGTGTTACAACCCAACAAGATGCTTCTATGACGATTTGAATAGTTATGACTAAAATTGTAGTTACTTCAAAATGTAAATGGACTACTATTAAGGCTTAACTAAAAGGAACCATGAAACGAAACATGCTGAACTGAACTAACACAGCAATGACAAATACATATTGAGTTCTGTATAATATTTACAACAAAACATCTTGGTATACTTTGCGATATTTAAACACAAATGTGTCGTTATTCGTCACCAGTTTAGGGTAACTTTAAATATTTATAATAATACAATTATATATAAAAATAATATTTTATTTTAGCTTCATATTAAACTACTAACTACCGCAAAGTACAACAAGACAAAAAATAGTGTAAGGATTTAAATATTCTCATTTCTTCTGTTAAACATTAAGAATCTAGAAGTAACACGAAAGTGTAATGTCTCTTTGGAATGTTAACAAGAGTACTAGTTACCACCATGACCTACTTTATACACTTAGGAAATCCAGGAATTATTCTAGTGGTGTACAGACAGCATATTTGATTTTTATGTTATTGTAAAAACTTGTTACAAACTGAAATCGATATGACCGTATTACAATATCATCTGAATATCATTACAACAAACGTGTGTCAGCAACGGCTGGCATCACATTTATGTATGAAAATGTTCCCGATTCGAAAATCTCTTCACTTATTAGAAAAGAGCTGATGATCTTCGAACGGCTGAATTATATCTAAGAACACTCTCGATCAAGACACATTTCAAACAAAAAAACGCACTTTCATTGGTCTTTTCGTTTGGGAGTTACGATTGTCTCTTTTTGTGTCGGGTAATAATGAGTACACCATACAAGCATTTCCTTAGTTTGTAAAACAAAATCAAAAATGCTACAACTAAACGAAATGTGTATTATTTTTATAATGATCATAAGTAAATACGCATGCGATTTACTGTGACGTATTGTACTACTTAGAACGACTAAAGACTTACAATGAGTAACTTCAAAATCCTTACGCTACTAAAGCCCTAGCATAGTCATACAAAAAGAAATACATCCAATAAGCTAACAAGTTGCTAGTGTGACTTACCCAAAGCTGATTTTAAGTGTGTTCCCGAGGCTCACAAGACTAGAAGACACAGTGCCTGCAGGCGCCGTCTCACTTCTGTGTAGTTTCCTGTGCATAGGAAACTATCGAGGTTATCTTGTTTCAACGGGGCGCAGCTCTAGCGATACAAGAATGTTAGCGGGCGCATTGTAAGTTTACGTTCATTCGGCAATTAATATTGTGGTAGACAGTATTTTTATTTATGCTCAACATTCTATAGAATAAAAATGAGAAACGGTAAGTACACCCAGACTAATATCAAAAAGCTAATATACATTGCTATATACTGTGTAAGCGGTATATTAGCCATCTACTTCTATTAAGAGGATAGAAAAATAGCTCTAATTAAAACTAAAAAAATGTGACAATTATAGCATTATTTGTACATTTATGGCTATATATATACTCCAAATTTGAAACAAATAGAAATGTAAGTCTGTAGACTTTCTTGCCATATGAACGTACCATATGCGTGCAGTGTAGGAACTTATTGGACATCGATTTTAACCTTTTCAATCATTGATATATAAAAAACTTAGACACACAGTCCCATTCAAAAATTGCACGTCCCAAATTATGCCTAGGTAGTTATAGTTAGGATATTAACATACATTAAGGTAAATTCAGCCTTATGCGCGTGATGTAAAAATCGTATTTACAAAGCTGTCAAGAAAAATGTTATGATAAACGGCCACTCGTAGGACAAAAATGAGTAACCACATTTGCTTCTATAGTTGTTTAAATTAAAGTTCTTTTTTAAATGTGTCATGTGTTTATGAACACTTGTTTATTTTTGTACTAATATTAAAAGCACAAACAGCTCGGTGGGTGGTATTTCGCGAGGACGTTTTTTGGCGTTGATTGTGTTTTTAAAGTTTTTATTTATCAATGTTTTCAATCCATTAATGTGTAACACAAGAATCTTAGTGTGTAACAAACAGGTATTCATATCAAATTTCTACATACCACGCATTCAAACACATTGGGTCGTTGGAAGTGGGATGTACACACATCTACTAATGGGGTTCTACGAGTTCGGAAAAATGTTAACCTACCATGGTGCATGCATCATTACTTACATGAATAGAAAAATAAAAATAAGAGCTTTGGATCTGTGCACTAAGCTTTTGCAGAGGCAATACTCTTTATAGAGAGAAATTCAATCTGGCAGCTGAATTGTCTGTAGAAGAAGAATTTGTCACGCATCATCCTGCGCCCTCCTACCGATCTCCCCACTAAGCCTTGAGACGCTCCCCCGCGCCGCACCACGCCCCTGGGGCCTATATACGCCGCGGCGCGCGAGGACTCCCTCTCTTACCACCTCAACACGGCTACGAAGTGCTCTGCATCTATGAGCGCCGGAACTACGACCAAAGCCTCTGAAGACCTTCACCCTGAGCCTAGTATATCTAATATCTAAATTCCTTTAAATATTTGTACTACAAGTTCAATTATAAACTGTAAAAGCGTGTTTCGTGTATAATTCCTCTCCTAACCTAAATTTAACTACGGGGGACCACGTGCAGACCACGAGGCCACCCTCCACGTTACACATTATTATCAGATGTACGGAGAATAAATGTTGGCGTATTTTTCTATGACGTGGCGTCAGTCATTCTAATCGCCTTTCATTGAGGTTAACTAGAATGCTCATAAATAAATGCAATTTTATATTCATACTCTCAGATAGTGTTATTAGCACCTGAGATAATCAAATTATCCACATAATTAGTAATTCACCCCGATACCGAGAATACATTGAACGCCCCCGTGTACATCTATTACATTCATTTTCACCGTTAGAATATTAATTACTGATATATCAAACTTATCCTGAAAGCCAAAAAAGGAAAAGCAATGAGACGTTAGTAAAGGAAGGTGTATACCCCGTGTGTTCCGGCGGTTCGTCCTGGAAGCTGTTGCTGCGGCGGTGGAACAACTTGGGGCTGACGCTGAGCTCGTGCTTGGGGCGCTGCGGCTCGTCGTCGCCGGGCGGCGCGCGGGCCGGGGCTTCGCTCGGCGCCGGCTGGCACAGGGCGCCGAGCGGGTCGTCGCTCAGGACTGGGGTGCGAGCTGATACTCTAAGAAAAGATAACAACGCGTGAGATGTCTGTGGGCCATTCTGTTGGCACGAAGTTCCTATATATGAATATACAAGCAACGTCAAATTTCAGTACTATCGCGCAGAATCCACAGATGCCGTAAAATAAAATAAATCAACTCGCGGTCAGTATTTTTCGTTGCGCTAACACTTTTTTCCGGCTAGCTACTGACGAGCGTCTGAAGTATAACGTGCGATAAGGAACTTCATTCCAAAAGAATAAAAACAATTTTTTTAAAATACTTTTAAACGTTGGGGCCTATCTTGTATGTTAGAATAAACACTTTCGTGTGTGGTATTCATATTTTTTAAGGACTTACGGTTTTACTCACTCACACGTGTATTTCGGGGATGCCCGCTAGACCTGACACCAACGCGACAAGTCGCTTCACTCCTTGATATAGCTTCCCCGTCGGGTCCGGAACTAGTCGGGAATCCTCAAAATATACACGTGACTAAAACCGTAAATCCTTTATAAATACAATGTTATATACTCTAATTATTGAAAACTTTCTGAAATGTTGCTCTAGTAGTATTTAAAAAAAAAAATACAAATAAGGGTTTTTACAAGCGTGCATGCGTGCTACATTTTGCGATTACATGGCTAGACGCCCCTGCACGCTTATTCTGGTGAGTTTGCACGAGTTTACATCATTGACCTACTGGAAGACATTGCTATATGCGTTGATTTTATAAGACAAATATAAATATTATAAGATAAATTTCGTTTCTTGCATAAGTCGACATAACATTGAATATGAATATGTAATTTATGTTAAATGCTGTATGTAAATCAAGTCTAAAATATATACATATTTGAAATCATACTTGAGCGGCGAAGCCTTATTAGCGTCTGGTTGTTCGATCGAATCAGTTTCTAATTCAGACTCCTCGGGGAAACTCAGCGCTCTCGAACATCTTGATTTCAATGTCGGTGTACCCGCTAAAATTTACGACATCGTTGCATTAATAAATCATATTAACGGCTATTAACTGACGAATACTGTTGTAAGTGTACATACCATTGGAAAACGTTAGCCTCTGAATACTTTGAACTATCTGTGCATCTCCGGCAAAACTCTCTGATCGCGTCAATATACGGAGATCCGACGGACTGTCAGGGCTCACGTTTATAGGCTGTAATTAAAATAGGGAATGTATGTAAAGTGTTCTTCTATTAATTATAAAGCAGTTGTTCTGTTGCATTGCAACATTTAACTTAATGTTCAATTCAACCCATTAATTATAATAATAACTTGACACTTCTCACACACAGCCGTCTGATCCCAAATTAGGCAGAGCCTGTACTATGCTAACCAGACTGCTGATAAACATACTTGTATATTACTAAATACATACATATGATAAATTACACCCAGATACAGAACAAATGATTATTGTGTCCTAGGTGGAAATCGAACCCACGACCTCTGCTCAGCAGTCAGGATCACTGACCGTGACTAGACCGACAGTCCCGTCATTATATGAAAGAGACAAGTAGCAGCTCATGATAAATCTAATAAGAATATTTATGTAACACCACACCACAGTAAACCATTGGGGTCTTTCCAGCTGAATATGAATCCTGTTGATAGAGTATGTCTAGACTTAGGACTTATGAATAATTAATTGTAAGATATATGAGTTTCAAAATCTGCAATGTACCTGTATTTTTTCCGGTATTGTGATGGGAGCACTCGAATCGTCGTTACATAAAGAATTACTTCTCGGTCTCGATGATTGACTTAAATCTGGATTTGATGGCACACCTGATAGTAAATAATATATTATTACTAAACAATATATAGTGTCTACAGTCAAGAATAATTAAAACCATTGTACCAGAGAAAATCAAAGTTTAAAGACATTGAAGAACTTTTTAATCATTGTAAAATCATACCTATTCACGACCAGGTTAAATATATACTCCTGACTGAAAACTTGTTCAATGAATCTTACCTAAATGTCAATAAAGTTACAGTAGAACAAACACGACAAGCTCCCAAATTCATATTGCCTATATACTGTAATCAATACGGTAAACAATTGTTGCAATACCAGGTTCCTAGATTAGTGAATGAACTTCCGGTTAGCATTAAAAAAGAAATAAATGAAATGAATATTAAATATAAGTTAAAAACGTATTATTTATCTAAGTTAATAGAAAACATTAATCATAAACATTAATTAATATTTCAGTTACATAATAATAATTTACTAATATTCATTACAATTATTGCACGACAGAGTTCACTCCCGTATGTATCCGCTCAGTCAAAACTGGTTCTTGAGGAGTGAGTTTTGTCGAGCGAAATGAGTGCGCTGTTACCTATCAAACGTCCTCAACGTAATGATAAATGCAAACACCGAACATTGTATCTTGTAGTTATAAGATGTCGGCACGGATCAGCAGAGCACAGAAAAACCAATTCTGGTTTATAGTGCTATGTTAAAATTAAGTTATAGTGTACGAAATATTTAAGTCTTTAAATAAAAAATAAAAAAAATATTTACTTTAATGGAATTAAAATATTAGCAAGCAATACATTTAAATATTGTTGGAATTTGTAGATTATTAGATAATAAGTCACTACCACATTACATTTAATACAAATAGTATGTAATATCGCGACATATAACAGTGTATAATATCACGACATTTATTATTATTATAGATTTGAGTGCCTTTTGCCACCTCGACCATTTCTGGTCTTTTGTAGCGCACTTCTGGTTTACAGTTCACTGCTCAGACTTATGGCTTCGAGAAACCTCCAGATCCTATCAGCAGTGATTGTTTGTGTTTCCTGCGGTTGCATGATGTGCAACCCTAGGTGAATACTTCGGTGCCGCATTAGTGGGCCACAAGAGCATAAAATATGCATTGCAGTCTCTTCTGTTTCTTTACAGAATCTGCAAATTGTGTTCTCACCCAATTTTAGGTTGAACATATTGTTACGAATAACCCGCTATCTATTGGCGACTGGGGAAGTCGTATAGAGCTACAAAATAAAGATACACGCCATCTGTTGAGGCACGGAACTAAGTAGTTAGTAACCCATAGAAAATACTAGTTCGTTTTAGAGGCTTCTATTTGTTGTGTAGAATTTACAAGAGGTGTCGCGATGTTTCTAGAAATACCGTTTTGCTATATAAAGCGTGGCATTGCGGAGTAGTCAGTTAGTTTTTAAGTGAGTGTCAAGTGAGTTTAGTTTCAAGTGAGTGTCAAGTGAATTAACAGCGACTTAAGTGTAAGTGAATTAAAAAGTTTAGTGATATTAAATTATTGTAATTGTGTTGTTGCTAGTTTCCCTGTGTATTTTGTGATCTATTAAAATAAAGTGTGTCTATTTCGGTAACAATCTGGTATAATTCTCTAATCCCGAACCTCAGCTCGTAACAATATGTTTGTTCAGTTTGCAGTGTCCGGTGAGGACTCTTGTTACTGCACAGGTTTTGTATCTTTTGAGCTCCAGAAGTTCTTTAGATACTTTATTATCATAGCCCTTTATTATGGCTTTCGAGTGTCTTAGACCAGTCGTGGTCTTCCATCTCTTAATAGCCAATGACGTATATTTGGCGTTTATGATAGAATACGCTCGCTGTTTGCTGATGCCGCAGAATGGTTCTGGGCCATGCTGTCGGTTGTCTGCACCAGCTCTGGCGAGTTCATCGGCTTTTTCGTTGCCATCGATACCTGAATGGCCTGGTACCCATCTTAATGTAATTTTGTTTGATTGCCCCAGTGTGTTCAGGTTTTCCTTGCAATTTTGTATTAGCTTTGAGCTAGTCTCAAAATTGTCTAGTGCCAATAGCGCCGCTTGGCTGTCTGAGTTAATGTAGATGTGTTGATTTTTTACTTTCCTTTCAAGGTTGATATCAATACAACAGTGTGTAATATAGCGACATACATAAAAGCATGCACTATACTGACGTATACTCAAGGATTGCGATTAAATTAAAAACAATGATAGGGGCGGTAGGTAGTGGGGCGGTAGGTAGTGGGGCGGTAGGTAGTGGGGCGGTAGGTAGTGGGGCGGTAGGTAGTGGGGCGGTAGGTAGTGGGGCGGTAGGTAGTGGAGCGGTAGGCAGTGGAGCGGTGGGTAGTGGAGCGGTAGGTGGTGGAGTGCTAGGCAGTGGAGCGGTAGGCAGTGGAGCGGTGGGTAGTGGAGCGGTAGGCAGTGGAGCGATAGGTAGTGGAGCGGTAGGTGGTGGAGCGCTAGGCAGTGGAGCGGTAGGTGGTGTAGCGCTAGGCAATGGAGCGATAGGTAGTGGAGAGGTAGGTAATGAGTAGTACCAGAAATGAGTATCCCAGCGGTGGCGGAGAGCGCGTGTGCGGAGGTGTGCGCGTGCGAGTGCGAGGTGGCGCGCACGATGTGTCCGCGCCGCACCAGCGCGTCGAATGCTCCGCGACGGGCCTCCGCCGTACGACAACTACCTGCGGTAAAACACACGCCAATGACATTAGTTGAATGATCGAATTAAACATATTGATAAAATTCTTTGCTATGAAGAGATCTAATACGTAGTTAGTATTAATAAATCTACCAACATATATTGAAATTCAAAATTTTATTTGTCCAATGTTTTATATTGTGTATAATGCAATATACCACTGTGCTAGTTCTTTTACTTGTAGAGATTTTGACAGTACCGGAGTCGAGACTAGTCCTGCTGTGCGCAGGCTCGCATGCGGCGAGGCCGGCGAGGCCCGCGAGGCCGGCCAGCTCGCCGCCCTCGCCTCCCTCGCCCACGGCCGCCGCAGAACGAACGCGCGGCAACGTGTTGCTGCCTGCAACGGAACACAAACTTCTCTGCTTATCACATTCTAATTTGCTTGCACTGAGATCATTACTTTGTCGTACATTCGTTAACATTAGAGCGCGTTTTAATCGCAATAACACGTCATTTTAACAGAAGAAATCAGCTATTTAAATAAAGTAAATCATTTTTTATATTTCATTATTTCATTTTTGTTTAAAGGAAAAAATACAAGAAATGAATTCAAATTAATAGAGAAATAAATATCAGCTTTAAGTGTTATGTTCTTACGCCCATCATCTGAATACAGTTTAACTAGTACACAGTTTAACTATTAATATAACGAATCTAAAGTATCTGGATAGGTACTTTAGATTTTTTGGGTGTAAAAATCGTGTAAGGTACCTAGGGCGTAAGAATTATAATTGTCTAATGTCTTGATTACCTTTAATTACAATTTTTAAGATTGGCAATACATTACGGAAAAAATACTGTGCGATCCCTCCATTCGCAGTTCGCACTTTAAGACAAAATATACCAGCAACAAGAAAAAAACACGTTTTGAGTTTTAGAGCATGTGGTTTATCAGTAAATGATAGACTCACTGCCGGCCGCGGCAGAGTGCAGCGCCCGCGCCGCGCGCTGCGCGCCCGCCTGGCGGAACAGCGCCGCGCCCACCACCGCGATACGCAGCTTATTCCATAGAAGCTGTGATCCACTGTAATAAAATATTATAGTACATCATAAAATAATCAGTCTAATTTGCTGTGCCCGACAGGGTCCATATCGATCATAATTTCTTTTTTAAATACAGGTGGTAACCTGTAACATATGGAATGCAATAAAGAATACATGAAAACAAAACCAAAAATTCCCTAGCGCCGTTCTATAAATTTACATGCATGTGAGATAGACACTGCTATGATTCGAAAGGCTATATAATAAGTCTTTCGTATTTTAACACTTACTTTTCGACAAAGTTTGTACCATTCTTTGCGATACTGATATCGTAAACACTTAACAGTCAAAAGGCTCTAAAGTAAAAGAAAAACGATGGCAAGATTCACACCGCTATTACCATGACTACTAAGTATCACGCTATTCACTTTAAAGAAAAGACAAGCATCATGAATGTACGTTTAAAATTCCTTAAAAATACTTATTAAATCACTGATTAAAGATATTATATTACCTAGGCATATCCTTAGGCCACGTCGCTTCGAGTACGCAGCGGTTGTAATATCCGTAAGTAAGCGCGTTAGGCAGTAGGCCAGCTCGCTTCATAAGAAACAGAAGTTGGACGGCCAATACTGGCAAAGAATGGTTGCCGCAAAGCTGCATCATTACACGGTAACAAACCTGTAAAAGATGAACATCGGTTTCTAATCAAACCAAGTCACGTTGGTCTAAATAGTTTTGGTTTTTATTTATCTAGTCGTATTATAATAGATCGGTAGATATATTAGAGGGCAAACACGAAACAAAGCGATGACCACATATCAATCAAATTAAATCAAACGAAATAAACCAGAATTCTATTGATACATAAATAAAAATCTTAAAGCATACTTTTGCTTTTTTTTAACCTCAAAACTTGTGATTTTGAAAAAATAAAGGATTAATGGATGACTTGAAACACGTCTTTATGGAGATTAATACAATGAAATCGTTATAATCGAGTACTTAAATATTTTTATCACATTCATAATTCGTTATCCATATATTTTATTATTTTCAACAATTAGAATCAATGATAAGCTTAAAGAATTTTCATGTCTATGCGTGTTTTCATGAGTTATTTATTCTTTTTACTTTTCCCGTAGCTTGGGGTAAGATATAAAAAAAAACGAAGGAGATTGTTCTGGGTAACGTGGGAACAAGATAATGCCTTTTTCCAACGTTTTTGATCAAGTGGCAGCTGCGTTTGATATTTAAAGGAACCTCAGTTTCATCACTCTGAAAAAAATGCTGTGTCTTTCAGCGGAAATAATATGACTAACGACCTCAAATAAGAAGTAGTTTCATGTAGATATTTAGTTAACATATTTAAAACTATTTTCGCCGCCATGAATTGCCGATTACTTGCCTAATTGAGGGTAAAAAACATAGTTTTCTTCTTTAATATAAATTAAAAAGTATAGATTATTCAATCGATATTTCTTATTTGGTTTATATCATCACTACAAGCGCTACAAAAGACCAGAAATGGTCGAGGTGGCAGTAAGCACTCAACAATAATAATCATCACTTCATCTCTAGTAGCTTCAAATACCAAACGACACAGAATTCATCATATTATGTGAAAAATGGTATAGTGAACTTACCTCATCACAAGGCACTTTGAGTTTGGTGGCTCGCTCCAATAGTTCAAACGCAGCTCGTAACGTGGCGTGTTCCCTGCCTCGGTTCAATATCATTCGACACGGTAATGACAAAAAGTAGAGTGAGTAGCAAGCACCAAGCAGACATTTCGCCCACGCCTCTGCCGATAAACACGCTTTGCGGGCTACCCTGAAATTTAAGTATAAAACATATTCCATTATAGTGAAATTAATTCGCTAGAGATACCATTGAGGGGTTGTTAGGCGCAGTGTTTATGACCTGATTAAACTTATGCGCTTATCGCACAGCCGTAGAGTTAGATGCCTAACACGCCTGAGTTTCTACTCGTCGATTGACATAACAAAATGTTTTATACCAATTTGTATAGGCGATTTCTGTGACTTTTAATGTTTTGAGCATGTTCATCAGTATGTGCAATTTTTCATAAGGATATTTTTAAATCAAAATGCTAATCAAATTGAATGTAGCCCCAAAGCAAGAAAGTCTGACACAACTTACGTTTAACACGTTTTTAGTAAAGTATAAAATAAATTAATCTATTCATTTTTTTCGTGTACTAGTACAACTCTGTACATATTTTGTACGTTGGCGTTTTCTGCGAGGCAATAACCCAAGCAGACATACCTCATGGCGGCGGCGATTTCATTCTTGGTCCGTCGGGCCATGGGCTCGGCGTCGTTGAGCGACTCGGCCGAGTGCAGCGCGGCGGGCGGCAGCGCGTGCAGCGCGGCGGCGCGCGCGCGCCCGCCACAACACGACATCAGATTCTCGTCCAATTCGAAAAGGTCGTACGTGTACGTAGCTTCTGTAATTTAAATAATCATTCTGTAATCTTATTTGGCCTTTTTAAACGTTGTAATGTTTTATCTGTATGGAAAAAAAAATTTACACCGTTTTAATTGAAAACCTTTTCAATGATAAGAAAATCATTGAAAATCTGTATATAACCGAGCGATAGCGCAAAACAATTACACATCTCTCGACTGATAAATAAAGTACCGCCAGATTTAGTTAATTCAACTACAGAAAGGAACATTAAAAATTAATGAAAAACCTGAGGGCACAACCTAAAATTTTTCAACAAGACAACCGGATCAAAATGCTGTTGCTTTGAAATTTATACAGTATTTAAAGAATAAAGAAATGTCGAATTTCAAAACAAAATAAAAAAATTCAAAACATGTATGACCGCAATTAAGAAAGTAGCAAAACGCAAATTCCTAATTAACTAAACTACTTTTCATCAGCGTCATCATCATTTCAGCCATAGGACGTCCACTGTTGGACATAGGCCTCCCCTAATGACTTTCAAGAAGACCGGTTGGAAGCGGTTATTACTTTTGTGGCAATTTAATTCAGTAAATAGTTTATTGCATATGATGAACTATAAATTTGTCACCGATTTCTTGTGTATTACAACCATAATAAATAGTAAATACTACATCCAAAGACATAATAAACAAAAGGTTATTCTATCGTTTCGACATCCGTTACAAAAAATAAAAATTAAATAAGCATCGAAATATGTAAACAGTAATGTTACCGGAGTCAGGTGGATCCGGTGGCAGGACGAATGCGGTCCTTTCTGAAGCATTACTTGTGTCCATGCTTAAAAGTTTGTCATCTCCTGCAGCGACCCTCTCTATGCATTCATCAAAGAATGTTAATCCTTGATCTGGCTCATATACGAACGATCGTTCTTCGATGAAACGCGTGAACATTTGCGTTCGCATCATTAGGCCGAAAAACCGTTGTTGAGTCTGTGAATAAGCCAAAAACACGACGTGTTACACATCCATTTTATTTGTAGGTATTTCATTTATTGCATGCACAAGTAATTCATCCGTCTCATTAACATGAATTCATCTTTTTATTCCATTAAGGAGGCAAGCGATAAACCTGATGGTAAATGGTTACCCCAGTCTGTGAATACGCGGAGAATCAGTGATAAAACCATACCCACTGGCCACGAAATCGTCATTAGAAACACATCCCTATGGGACACAGCAGTATTGATTATAGTGTTCTGTAGGATGGAAGAGCTTTTCCAGTAGGGTAATAAAAAAAAACAGAATACTCGATGCAGCATAAGGTTTCTCTTCAGTAACTATACATAACCCACAAGTCTTATTTTTAAGGGTGACACTATTTTTACGGTTAACGGTTTTTAAGTTTGTTTATGCGTAAGAAACGATAGATTTTAAAATCATAGATTCTAAACTCACCTTATCTCTAGATTTCAAAAAGGCATCCATTTGAAACAAAGCGTGCGGGTCGGTGGTACCAACAGTGGGAGCTCTCGTTATAGGAATAAGGTGGTCTCGATAGCCTTGTAAAGTCACTGCCATGAATTTTAGGAAAGCTTCTTGAATTTTGAGCTCAAGTGCTTGCTGAAAATAGGAAAAAAGAAGTAAATTGTTGGTGGGTATTGTTAAATTCTTAGCCTTTCACAAAAAAAAAAAGTAATTGTTTTTTATACTGAAAAACAAATAAATTAAAAGTACATATTTTCTGTTTTAATATAATTTATCAAAAAGTTTTCAATACCCTAATCGAAATCTGGTTTATACGTTACTATACGAAGTGCCGGATTTTAAAAAAGACGATCGTACATTTAATATGTATACTGATAAGATATTATTCAACTCAAATAATGAAATATGAATACCTCATTTTTTCTTTTTTGAAAATCTCTATCTAAGCTTGTCGTTGGTTCTCCATTGTATTTACTTTCACTAGATTGATGAACGGGTGACGCTAAAAATAAGAAAGATGGTTATAATTAGAATGTAGTGAAAAAGCGGCACTGTATTTAAAGTTGACTCTTGCAATAAACCTGTACCGATATGCAGCTTTTAATTTTAATTTTTTTTATTTAAACAATTTACCTGGCCTGATGTTTGCGTATAAAACTTCTAGTGTGTGTCGTAGTATCCTCGCTTGCCGTTTCGGTAATAGTTTTAACGAAATATGTTGTTGTGATTCACATATCTGTAAAAGAAACGTAAGTTATTAGCGTTTTATGTTACTTCATTCTAGACACTTATTATGTTTTAAGTTAGGGCTAGGTTCAGATCTGTGATAATATATTTGTTAACCCCCGATGCAAAAAGAGCGGTGTTATAAGTTTGATTTGTCTGTGTGTCTGTCTGTGGCATCATAGCTCCCATACGGATGAACCGATTTGAGTGCGGTTTTCTTTGTTTGAACGGTGACTTGATCGACAGTGTTCTTAAATATAATTCAAGAAAATCTGTGCAGCCGTTCGAAAATCATCAGGTCTTTTGTAATCGTTGAAGGGATTTTCGAGTTGGGGATATTTCAAATTTTTTATTTATGATTATGTAAAATTTTAAATACCACGAATAAATATTTTTTTTCAACCTGCATTGCTGCCTCTTACATAAGTTGGACAAAAGAAATTAATAGCATGAGGAGACATGGATGTTTTTTCGTAGGTACTTTTCCTTATTCTGAATTATTTATGTTACCTAAAAATCCTACATGTGTTTTATTTTTATGTAAAGATTAATAAACTTTTCCCTTTTCTAAAATCTTGATTATTAAACTGTATAGTGGAAAATATTCAAAATCTTATAAAAAGTTTGTCATTGTAAAAAATTAGAAAAATTGCGCTGTCGGGCTTTTTTCCTCTTACTTTATCTATATTCTTATATTGCACATAAACAACGATGTTCATTTTCCCAACTAATTGTATAGTATTTAAAGAATATATCAATACGATCTCGAATTACATTTTTAGTACTTTAAAAATAAAAGCGTGTGCGCCCGATGCAGCTGTCGGCAAAGGTCCGCCGGCGGACCAGCGGCCGGTAGGTATTTAACGCGCGCAAGTACATCGAGTGATATAGGCCTGGTTTTAGTAGCTTTCCAAACTCCTGATATCAAAAATGATATAACACTAACCGTTATATTATTTGTATCTAAATCAACACACGTCACATCCGGTGGAGGTTCGTACAGATCAAAGAATCTTGAATCTACGCCGATGAGGTATGGTAATGGAGCATGTAATACTTCAGCTAAACCTGCAAGATAAAAACGTACGTATTAAAAGGAATATAGTTTAACTCGTAATGTGAGTGTCATGCACATGGTAATGTTCATATATAGGCATGTTAAATGTTTAACTTTTATTAAATTTTTAATTTATTGTAAAATGTAAAATATTACACAAATAAAACTGCAACAAAAACTTACTCAAGCCAGTACCAAATATTGAAATTTATATCATAAATAATATGTAAGTATATTTTTTTTGGGATATGGATGAAATGCAAAGTAGAGCAACAATACTAACTGTATCTTATATATTGATTTGTCGATTGCTTAATATTAACATAATATAAATATACCTGCTACTCACCTAGAGGACACAGTGGTATGTAGGGACACTGCCATTTGAATGGGAACAGTAGTGTTGACACTGCTTCTGACACAGCTGTTAAAGTATCAGGCCTAAAGGAAACAAAATTTAGAATTAGTATTTTGTCTAAAGAACAGAAGAGCTAACCGTTAAACTAAAATATAGCATCGGTTTTCGAGGATTTAATTAAACCTAGTCTCGTTAGGTCTGTCAAAAGACGGATAGTGTTTAAAAACCGTATGGTTGAATAATTAAACGTTTTTTAGTTGCATTAAAGTACATAAGTGTTATTTTTGTGTTACAATTATTTGCCACATGACGAGCACGACACTTAAAGATGTTTTATCATACACAACTTCAAAAAAAAACCACCAAATAAAAAGATAACTACAATACACACTAAATTTTTTTCCATAGTATAATTCTTATACCATAAAAGATTATAAAAAGGAATTACGGTTCATGAAAGAAGACTTAATTACGACATTCCCTTTTTAGATTTAATTAGGCCTGGCAACTTGCGAATGAGATTCTTATGGATGTATGCTTTTTTTTAATCTTTGTATTTGTAACTGGATTCCTTATTCGCCTAAACCCAGAATTAAAATAGTTATTTTATTAATTATTAATAATAATTATAGAACAAAGTCCCCCGCCGCGTCCGTCTGTTCGCGATAAACTGAAAAACTATTCAACGGATTTTCATGCGGTTTTCACTAATAGACACAGTGATTCATGAAGGTTTAGGTGTATAATTTTGTGTGAATTGATTGAAATATGTTGACGATTGTTGAAGATGTCTCTGCTGCCGGGGCGGGTTGCTAGTAGGTAGTTAACAATTTAAACATTTATGGTATAACTTATAATTTTTTTATAGGTACCTGAGCGAGTGTATTAAAACTTTTTGTTCGGTGATAGCGAGCGCAAGAACCAGCAGACAGTTGTCCTGCCCTAAATTCAATAACAGCTGTCTAAAGCTGGCCCCGCTCCGCACCAACGGTTGGTCATCACGTCGCGTCAGTATCACCCGGTCGTGTTGGTTTGTTGGTGATAACTGTAATAAAATGTAATAATACAAACCTGGACAGTCTTGCTACTTTAAAAAATATATGTCGTAAGGAAAAATGGCTTACTTGTAGTAGTATTCTTGGTTCAGGGAAGGGCACTTCTTCTATTAAATGTGTGATATACCTCTCAACAGGAATATTTAAAGGTTCTTGGCTCCATGACATTTCCTGAAATTATGAAATAGAATCAGGCCTTTATACACTTCACCACATTATTAGTAATATTATTAGTAAATTCTAAGTAAGAAAACGACCACTCATTCAAAGGCATTTCATATATCTTGAGTATATCCTACTAATATTATAAACGTGAAAGTTTGTGAGGATGTATGGATGTTTGAATGTATGGATGTTTGAATGTATGGATGTTTGAATGTATGGATGTTTGTTTCTCTTTTACGCAAAAAGTATTGAACCGATTGCTATAAAACTTAGTGTGTAGATGGCTGGAGACCTGGATTAACACATACACTACTTTTTATCTCGATATTCCCACGGGATCGGGACTTACGCGGGTGAAACCGAGTGGCCCTGCCAGTCATTGGCTGGAGACTTGGATTAACACATACACTACTTTTTATCTCGATATTCCCACGGGATCGGGACCTACGCGGGTGAAACCGCGTGGCCCTGCTAGTCATTAATATTATAGTGATAACATTGAAGCATTATGTACTTCATCAAATTTCTGATACGAGCTTTAAAGTTATCGTTTGTAAAATTTGGTTCTGTTGGACTACTTTTTCGCTGTAGCTGGAATACTACTGCCATTCATCAATTCAAGATTTCAGAGTTATCAAGATGCTATGAATTTAATATTTTTATATGTAAAAAATGCTATGACTATTTGGTTTCAGATCTCAATATACTCCATCACACAATTTTACTATATTAGGACATAGTGCGTTGTTTCTTGTGTAAAGAAATTGCATAAAGACTTACCAGTATATACAATAACCATCTCTCGAACGTGTCACTAAACGGCCACCTAGACAACAAGCAAATGCATTTGATTGCATGCACTGAATGCGTCGTGTGCGAGATCCCGTCCCGCCACCCGAGCTGCTCCATTTGATACTCTGTGAGACGAGAGTGAGGGTAGTTCTCGTAGAAGGTTACTGCTGAGCCATATACCTGCCAACATACAAAAATATTTTATGTTTTTGAAAAACGATTTTGACAAATTTTAAAAGCTATACAAAGTGCTAGCCAACCTTTTTTTGCTGCTGCATTTATGAAAAAAAAAACAAAAATAAAATTGCGAGACTTGTTTGGAAAATTTTCATAATGTGATTGATTTTGCATTGTTAAGTTTTTGTTAAACGTCAAAACAGTTCCAACTAGGGGAGGGAGAGCATTTATATAACCGCAATTCTGTAAAAAAACTGTAGTACAAATAGTGACATCGCGATCAATATTGCTAATATGCTGTTGTCAAGTCTTTTACATTTAGTTTTCGACGGATGAAAATAAATAACACAAAACTATTTTTTTAAAGCTTTCCATAACACCACTTCCTAAGCTGTATTAAATAGTTTATTAAAAAAAACATAAGAAACAATTTGAGGAAAGGACTATTTTCTTAATAACGGCATTTTAAATTGTTGCCATTTATGAAAAAAAAAACATTATTATCATTGACTGTCTGTTTATCTTTTGAGACTACTTTGAAAAAATGATTATTTTACAGTACCTTATAAGTGGCATCAGCAACAGTGAGTACAAATGTAGAAAAGACGGGTTTAGGTGTCGCCGCGATGTTAGGCCAGAGTTCAAGCGTGGCTCCCATCGGCAAACAGAACAGAGGCACCGATGTTGGGAACAATAGATTTCGTCGTTCTGTTGTGGGATATCTGTAAGCATAAAGTTAGCTTACGTACCTCGTATGGTATAAAACTTTGTATGAGCAGATTGGAAAGTATTGTTAAGGTAACCTTACGCCATAATTTGTTATAGCTTTGCCTTTGATCCTACTAATATTATAAACGTGAAAGTTTGTGAGGATGTTTGGATGTATGTATGTATGTATGGATGTTTGTTCTCGCCAAAACTACTGAACCGATTGCGATGAAACTTGGTATGTAGCTAGAGACCTGGATTAACACATAGGCTACTTTTTATCCCGATATTTCCACGGGCTCGGGACTTCCGCGAGTGAAACCGCGGGGCGCTGCTAGTTCATTAATATACAATATACATAAAGCACAGAAGAATAGAACAAGAAAGGTCACTTAGCAATCGCTCAAATTATGCGGATCACCGCAATATTCACTTTATTGCGATTGGCTACTTAGCTATATCACGTCATAAAAACACGGTAAATCACCAATCACGTCATTTATTTTTGTGTTTTGAAATTTACTGATTCATTTGTAATGGTCTGCCTTTGGCGGTTGCATGCTGTTGGCGGCACCGTTTGCCATAAAATAAGCATATAGGCAATAGGCCTATATGCTTAATTAAAGTGTTTGCTATTATTATACCGTGACATAAGCTGAGTCCTTGGTATGTTAAGATATACAAAATTATCGAGGTTGTGTATTGGATCAATCGGTCCAACTGATGCTAAGAATATACTAAAGTTCAATAAGTGGAACAATAACACATTCTTACGGCTTACGTAATTGGAAATTACCTATAATTAAGGAATAATTCATTACTTATATTGTTATATTTTACTTATGTTACGTCCTCAGACGAGTAACTAGAGTAAGAGTATTATGACACTATGTTTCGTTTGAAAAGTGTGAGTAATAATATTTATTACTCACACATTCCAAAGGAACATAGTGTGTGTCCGGTTTTTATATGTTTCATTAATAAATTGTACATATAAAAACCGGACATGTGTGAGTCTGGCCCGCGCACCGAGGGTTCCCCGTAAGCAAACAAATAGGTATGTAGATAGTACGTCCATCTCGGGAATTCTCGAAAATGTTTGATTCCTGACAGACAACTTAACTTTGTAACTTTGAAAAGTCAACTTTCCAACCGTAAAATATAAGTTTCTAATCACAAAAACTATTATTTTTTTCTCATATAACCACAAATTAACGACTTTCGGATTTTTTCCTTTACTTGTGCTGTAGGACCTCGCTTCTTAACAAGCTTCATATTTCTAGGTCAATGGAAAGTACCCTATAGGTTTTTTTTACCTGCGAAATGTTCAAATTTAGTTAAATCTAAGGCTTAAATAGTCGTATCTATTGATTGAGTCGACTTAAGGGGATTACCTCGCTCAAACGTGTTTAAAAACGATTGTAGATGAATCCCATTGTGCGTTTTCCATATAAAAAATATATAGTGTACTTAAGGTCGTCACAAATACATTGTATTGTTTAAAATTTTAATAACATTTACCAAATTTTGTTAAAAAATATCATTAAACAAGTCCTTTTTCAACCTAAACTATAATTTTTCTCTGCAACGGCTAAATATTTCAACATGAATTTTGTGCCAAAAAATATGTAATGAATGACGTACTTCCCTATTTGTATTGTTTTTTTTCTTAATATCTTTTAATATTTTAAAAAATAACTAAAAACCCGAAACTTCAAAAGTACCCCGCTGGAGCACCAAAGGCCTGTGACGCACAGTCCAGGCGCGATACATCAGTGTCTCAATGACGCTTGTGACGTGTGGGCTGTACGCGCGTAATTTTTTCCAAATTAAATCTAAAAGTTCTCCTGTTGTATGATTTTTCAATGAAATCATATCGCAAATAGTACAAATATAAATATTTCGTAAAATAAGAATAGATATTAAGTTCGTAAATATATGTAAAGTAAAAATAAATGGAAGGTGAAGCGAGGCCGGGAGAATCTGTTCAACTAAACTGGGTACTCACGTTTTATTCAATGAAATTCATTGGGTAAATTATGAAAACGCAGTTTTGTTCGACTTGATCTCGGTTCCTGCCATTGGTCTAATCGTTTGACGGAGGATAGAGGCCTAAATGATTGATGATGTCACCTACCTGATGGTAGACTCCGAAGGTGGGTATAGGATCTCAGTGATGGTACTACGTAGAACCATCGTGTGTGGACTCATTTGAAAAGGCTCATGGAGACCTCGGTGACTGATGATGTCACCTACCTGATGGTAGACTCCGAAGGTGGGTATAGGATCTCAGTGACAGCACTGCGTAGAACCATCGTGTTTGGACTCATTTGAAAAGTCTCACGGAGACCTTGGTGACTCATGGTGTCACCTACTTGATGGTGGACTCCGTATAGGATCTCAGTGACGGCACTACGTAGAACCATCGTGTTTGGTCTCATTTGAAAGGTCTCATGGAGACCTCGGTGATTGATGATGTTGCCTACCTGATGGTGGACTCCGAAGGTGGGTATAGGATCTCAGTGACGGTACTACGTAGAACCATCGTGTTTGGTCTCATTTGAAAGGTCTCATGCAGACCTTGGTGACTAATGATATCACCTACCTGATGGTGGACTCTGAAGGTGGGTATAGTATCTCATTGACGGCACTAGGTAGAACCATCGTATTGAACGCATTTGAAAGGGTTCATAGAAATTAGGTTGACTGTGAAAATGACAGTCTTGATTTTGAGAAAAAGTACCTAGTTACAGAGAAACTAAAGTATCACTTTTGTTTTTCTGTAAATAAAAAAATAATTAAGAAACCCGAATTACGATATCAGGAACTTCAGGAGTCAACAGAAACATACGATCTGTCTAGTATGATTGTTGATGAGGGGGCAGAGCAAATTATGACAGTAATTTATTCTGTTTGCTTCCACTGCGGTATTTTTTAGATTAATTATTTTTCAGATATACTATAAATTATTACGTTTTTTATAGATATCTATACACGATAAAACAAAAAAATATTTAAACATTGTCTTTTGATTGGTACTCCAATCAAAAAACAATGTTTTAAAAAATTAAAAAAAAACAATATTGAATTTTTGTAAGCAGTTACTACGCTAACATTTTTATAAATTCAAATCGGAAAAAGTTAACAACCAAGACGGGACAGTCTAGTTGGCAGAGTATTCCCCTTTAGATTTTAGCACTCAGAAACTTTTTGAAGACATCAAGCTGTACATTTACATTTCTTTGGTAACCATACCAAATGTAAAAACCATTTCTGTAACAGTCCACAAAAGTTGAGATTCTACCGCAAGCATTTTTTACAAGTTTCTTATGGCAGAAAATATGTTTTTTTATAAATATTATTATTTTATAAATATTATACCAGAGACTCGTTGACAGTAACATCGTGTAAATTTTTCATAGCGTGGTTGCCAAATTTGTGGGTGGTACAAGAGTAAATTACTCGTGCCGGCGTGGATACCAAACTCGATGTTCAGCGTCTGCAGTTAACTTTAACACTAAAAGGAAACCTGCTTCCATAATACATAAAACAATTGTTGGGCAAACTCCTAAAGGCAAAAGCACCCGTACACAATTAGGTAAATGGTGAAAGCTAGGTCACTCTATTTTCGTTGCTGAGAACTGATACGCACTTACCTGGTTATCATCAGACCTTCAGAATGTGTCATGTAGTAGCACCCGTGCATAATTAAGTAAATGTTGAAAGCTAGGTTATCTTAACAATTTCCGTTACTGTGAACCGATAAGCACTTATCTGGTCACCATAAGACCTTCAGAATGTATCATGCAGTAGCACCCGTGCTCAATTAGATACATTTTAAAAGCTAAGTCATCCTAACTATTTCCGTTACTGAGAACCGATAAGCACTTATCTGGTCATCATAAGACCTTTAGAATGTACTATGCAGTAGCACCCGTGCTCAATTAGATACATTTTAAAAGCTAAGTCATCCTAACTATTTCCGTTACTGAGAACCGATAAGCACTTATCTGGTCATCATTAGGCCCTCAGAATGTATCATACAGTAGCACCCGTGCTCAATTAGATAAATTTAAAAGCTAGGTCATCCTAACTATTTCCGTTACTGAGAACCGATAAGCACTTACCTGGTAATCATCAGACCTTCAGAAGGTGTCATATAGTAGCACCCATGCTTAATTAGAGAGAGTATAAGACTACAAAAACTAAAGGTACAAAATGTTAATTAATTCTCTCAGAGAGCGAATGAAATAGGCAAGAACGATAACAACTCTGCGACATATCTGTGTTCTTGCTTAATCTGTGGCCCTTAACTTTTTAGTATGGTCGTTTGTCGGTAGGCGGCGCCAAAGTAACAAATACTAGTACAGAGATCAAATCTTAAAGGTCATTGAGCAAGGTAATAGCCTTAAGACAGCAGACATTAGTATTTGATGTTAATTTCATCTTGAAGCCTCCACGGGTTCCTGAGAGAAAATATTTCGACAGACAGACAGCGAACTACAAAGCGATCCTTTAAGGGTTCTTTTTTTCGTTTTGGAGGAACAGAAACCTAAAAAATACTGAGTCACAGCATTACTATACATACAATACATTTTAATTTAATTGTTTGGCAATAGTTTTGGTAAGAAATAAATGTCTAGCGAAGAGTTTTGATTGCAAGGGTATTACGGGTTACTCGAAGGATTCTTTGCAAAGATGTTATTTCACTTAGGCATAGGAAGGGGCGAAGTTTTCCAAAACGTGTTTATTTTGATTGAAAAGAACATGTATTGCTCACGGTCACTGCAATCAAGAAACTAGTTCTTTGCATACAATTAATTTTTTTATCTATATTTTAATTATATGCATACAAATAATAGGTACACCTAACGACGGTTCAGTAACCTCTCAGGTCAACATTAAACACTGAAGTTTGCTAATGTTGCTAACGAACTTCATTAGGCAGCTGAAGAATATTTCTCGAAGTGATCAATGCATGACTAATTGATACTCACACCGTAGAAATCATATTGATTTACTAAGATTCGTTAGTTAGAAACATAAATCAGGAGTTATGATAACAGTTACTTTAGAAATTCTCAAATTTTTGTCTCTTTATTTAGGCCAGATATCTCGAATAGATAATACAAGATAAAAAATCTCAATTACTCTTTCAGTACTCACGCGTAAGACGTTAAGGTGTATACAAAATAAAAAGATAACAAGATTATATAAGAAACTTGTACATATAATATAACTAACTAGTTGCACTAGTTGCACCCGCCATGCGTTGCAATTTAGATAGATAGATAGATTAACTCTTTATTGTACAAAACATAAGAAATTATAAAAGACTGCATATACATAATCTTACAAACTATAAACCTTGTACAATTGGCGGCCTTATCGCGTTCTGCGATCTCTTCCAGGCAACCATTGAATGGAAAGAGAGTTTATGGATGGAGGAGTTGCAGTGTATATTTGCTTAAAAATAATATCATATTATATATTACACATATCTTTTCACATACATAAGTTTAACTCTATATATATACAGATAATAATATACATATATACACAAATAAATAAATATAGGTGCACACATATGAATTTAATTTTCTTTTTATAGATTTTTATATATAGAGGGGCTCGTGGCTAAGTAGTAACCGAGTGGGTTAACACATGACAAAGTTAAGTAATACTAGCCAGGTCAGTCTAGGATAGGTGACCATTCTTAATACATTGGGACCCCCCCGTGCCTCGGCGAGCACGTTAAACCGTCGATCCTGGGTGCCATACAAACATTTGTGGCATTCGTTACGCGTAGTTGGAGTCCTAAAAAATCGATATTGCCTAGTACTTGGGTTGTGGAGGTCTGATGGCAGTCGCTTTACGTAAAATATCAAAGTGCGGTCATACCGTAGTTAGACTGAAAGCCGACCCCAATTTAGTTGGGAAAAGGCGCAGAGGATGAACGATGATGAATGATGATGAGGCGCAGGAACCCTCGCAACGCATAGAGGACAAACAAACATACAATCAGGTTTCATGCTTTATTTTGAAATGGAAGCAAATGGTAATATGTAATTGAAAAATAATATCAGCCGATTATGATGATTGAATTAGATTAGGGCTATAGATCATGAAATTCCTTGTAATCATAGGTACCTACATTTTTGGTAACACAGTAAACATAGGCATATTTTGGGCAATTATTTTAAGCTTTATTTTTCTGTATTTTCCTTTTTTAGGCTTTTAGTTAAGAATGTATAAATGTACAAATTGTATTCTTTTGTACAATAAAGAGTTATCTATCTATCTATCTATATAAACTTCAGAAACCTTTAGGACACGACTCAAAAATCTCTTTAACGATTTGTAAAGAGCTGATGATTTTCGAACAGCTGACCAGATTTTCCTGAATCATGGCTAAGAACACTTTAAATAAAGTAAGTCCCCTGTAAAACTAAAAATATAACGCTTTACTATAAAACAAAATTGGTTCCATATAGGAGCTACATGTGACGCCACAGACAGGCACACGAATACACACGTTAATATTATAGGCTTAAAAAAACCTCATTGAGGCATACAAACTCTATAATACCTTTAACATTATATCGCCGTTCAGTTATAGCACATAATTATAATATCCAGGTGGCATAAAGAAGGAAAAACATTCATAATGATTTGGGAATGTGACGCTATAGAACGGTAGGTTTTGCTGTCAGTTTTGCCACAATCAAAACGGTGATTGACGAATGACGTAACGCAGTGATTGACATTTTGATGTCGATATTCTTTCATCAATCACCAACGAACATCCGTCAATCATGACTTTTGGTAATGATTGATGTTTGCGTGAGTGTCTAATGGACGCCTTACGGCAGGGCCACGAGTTACTCATCCCTTCATTCGTCGAGTACAGACGCATGCACGGAAGCGCATCTGTTGTAAGGAAGGTGACATAATATTATTCTTTATTTACAAAGACTTTTGTTTATTATAGATTGTTTAAAAACCATTCGTTTCTAAAATACTTATAGTTAACCATCAAAGTATATAGGTATCAATCACATTTAACGCATTGGATTAACACAATCCAATCTAATACAAAAATTTTAAACCTTACTTTACTTTTTTCTCTTAGCTATGGAATTTAAAAGTACTTATTAGACGTACATTCATACAATAAAATCATAATTAACATACCTGAATAACACTTCTGGTTTGTAGGCAATTAGTGGAGGACGGTTCATTGATTTTTTATAACACAGAAATACACTGCTGCCCACAAGACCTACAACACAGTAAAATAAATGTATTAACTCGTGTAGTTCATATCTACATCATTCGGTATTTAATTCGATAGAAGTAAGTGGTTTACTTTGTACATATAATGTTGAAGGTAGAAGGTATAAAAACTTTTAGTACTACAACTTACCCTTATTCAAATTCTTAGGTATCATACAAAACGCATGCGGTGGGCATTCTCCTTTATTTGTTATAATCACACAGATATCTACAACGACAAGAGCATTGCAAGGAGCCCCCAAATGCGCCCGTCTGTACGTAATGAAGGTTTTAGCGGTTGAGTTGTTAACGTTGGCGAGACGGCCCCCGACCGTCACAAGGACCATCTCAGCATCAGCCATGAGACGCTCTTTGCCGTCGTACATAACACCTGAAACACATTAAAGTTTCATAGCTTTTTACTTTAAATACTAAAGAACAAAAAAATCAGCTCGGAAGTAAAAAAAACAAGTGTCAGTAAAAAGATTAACGTAATACACAAATATTTCAGTTTAAGTATGATGAGACTTCTTCTACCTAAATTGTGCGGTGATATTACATTTAATAGCTACAAAAACACAGCATAAAATTAACGTACCTAATACAAGATGACGATGTAAAATTTGACAGTAACGATATTTTTAATAACTTTGAAATAAATATGATTTTTAAACTTTTATATTAAGAAATTTTCTAATTTTAAACTTTAACCAGTGCTTACTAGAAGAAATAGATAACCGCGTTATACTAAATCCCACTAATATTATAAATATGAAAGTTTGGGTGGATGGATGGATGGATGTTTGGTACTCTTTCACGCCAAAACTACTGAACCGATTGCGATAAAACTGGTATATAGATAGCTGGAGACCTGGATTAACATAAAAGCTACTTTTTATCCCGATATTCGCACGGGATCGGGACTTACGCGGTTTTACTTACTGCTAGTAAATGTCGCGAGTGCCAATGTCACTACGAACTATATTTTTATTTTATTAGACATAATAGATGTTTAAATTCTCTCGAGTTATCGTTCTGCTCTAGATATTATACAGTTAATAAAAAAACTTAGAACTTGAAATAAATTTAGAACAACTATCAATGTCCATTGTTATTTCAAAGTTTAACAAATGGCTCATAATTAATAGAAAAATATAGTAATCAACCAATCAATCAATTTAGCGTATGGTCATCAATTAGTGATTGGACATAGGCCTTTCCCAATGTGCGCCATACCATCCGGTCCTCCGCCTTCTGCTTCCAGTCAGTCTACCATAGATACCTTATTAAAAATAAAGCAATCGAAAAATAACATCGATATTTTATACTTGAATATCAACATGTGCATTATTCCATCAAGGAAGAATTAAATACCAACCACCGGCCCATCTGTAACGTTAATTAACTACATATCGCCCTGAGAGTATATTAACAGCCTATGTTTATAGTTGAAAGGGAGAAAATTATCCGCTGTACCGGTAAAATTTGCCATGCAATATTTAATCTTCAGAAGTTATCCATTGCAGTGGTGGTCAGGATTCTAAACAGTGCTACTAACTCAAAAAATTAATATTTTAGTAAGTTGTGAATAATGTTCGTTCGTTTATTTATTTATTTACTTACACGAGGGCGTGGCGGTAAACCGTTCATGTGATAAATTTTGTTAGAAGTCAAGCAATATAAAAAAAGTTGTAAGTACCTACACACTTTGAAGTTATCTCAGTTCGCAATACCGTCTACAAAAAAGTATCATTATTGTTAAGATTGTTGCAAAAAGTTACAGTTAAATTACTAAATGGAGCGCGATAAAAAATGGTGTATGGTGGCTCTTATCTGATTTACTTAGTTGACGGTTATCGCAATCAGCTATACTTATACGCGTCTCATAATATTAATACAAATTGTAGGTAATGTGGTGGATATCTTATTTTGTACTAGTATTACTTTCAGTACTAAGTTCGTACTTGGTACTAATTACTTTCGGTACGGCAGATAAACGACATAATGCTTTAATTAAACCCAATCTAATCCAGGTGATAATAATATTTCCACACTTCTAACATTACTAAATTGCCACTGTAGATTTTGGTCGTGTTACGTATTCTATAGCAAATATCAAACGAAGATAATACAATATTCATAACATGGCCAGTAAGATATTTATCCAAGGAAATCTTCTGCAAATAAGAATCTTGAAATGATACAGACATAAGGTATATATTATAGCCCGTATAGCAAATCTGAGCCGCCGACTGGGACAGTATTTCGGTTTAGATTAGGTAATAGCTGTGCCCCACGGTATCACCCGCGTTAATTTGAGGAAACAACCTACTAAAATATATTCCATTACTTTAAGCAGCTATTTTAGGTACATCACGCTAGGATCAATAGGAGTTGAACTATAGTAAAAAAATGTCACGGGAACAGGAGTAATAAAGGAACTAGTAAAACTATTGGGGTGTTATAAAAAATGGGTTGTAATAATATTATGTAGGTATTTTTATAATTAGTAGAATTTTTGTAGTAGGTATTTTAAAATACTTCTGCATACACAATATTTTTAGTTTTATATTTTCTTGATTAAATATTTAAATGAGAAAAAAAGCAAACGCTAAAATAATTAGCGAAACAATACCCAATAGAAAATTACTACAAAACAAAATTATGGAATTAGATAAGTACATATATGTTGAACGGTGAGTACCTATTTACTTACTTAAGAAATAATTTTAAAAAAATTAATAAAAACGAAACTTATTACCAACTTATTTATTTAAAAAGTATTATTATACGATATATATCGCAGAAAGATATTATTAAAAAAGCAGTTGGCCAGCAGCGCCCTTTCCCCTCATCCCGCCCACCCCTCTTTGCACTGTAAGGCGCCCATTACACGATAGATTTTACTGTCAGTTCTGCCACGATCAAAACGATGATTGACGAATAACGTATCATCGGTCGATTGACGGTTGCATGATGAGATTTTGATGTCGATATTATTTCATCAATCACCAACGAACATCCGTCAATCATGACTTTTGGTAATGATTGACGTTTGTATGAGCGTCTAATGGACGCCTATGTATATATATATATTAATGTGCGCGTGTTACTTGATCATTATTTTGTTGCAGAGTTATTTTAAAACTATGATATCTCCTAAGACATTCATTGAATTCAAATTATGTCAAGGGCAATTGTCCTCAAAATTAAATACTTGTGATGAATAACGTATTTATTTGGATGAGGATTAATATCATGTTTATAAAAACACCTTCGCAAATAATGAATTATTTTAGACTTTTAAAGGGGGACAATTCCGTCATACATGATTTTTGCGTAATTTTAACCGTTTACGCAGCGCACGAAACGGAAGGTCTCAAAAGTAATATTTTTTCCTGTTTTGGCATATTTTTCATTGATGCTCCGCTCCTATTCCCTCTATCTATTCTCCTATTATGTCTATAGCCTACATCGATAAATGGACTATCCAACTCAAAAAGAATTTTGAAATTCGACCTAGTAGTTCCTGACATTAGCGCGTTCAACCAAACAAACAAACTCTTCAGCTTTATAATATTACTACCTGACCCAACTTCGTCTGCGTTTGTAAATTTTCCCCATTTTTGTACATTTTTTATTGATGCTCTGCTCCTATACGATTGGCAATGAGCGAGAGAGACCAGTAACTAGCCGTAACAGTAGCCGCTTGCGACTTGACAAGAAAGGTAAAATTTAATTACCACTTATTTTACGATAAATTTAGAACAGTGATAACGCCTCTCCACATACAATCAGCACACGTATAGTAGATATGTGGCGGACCGCGGACACTTTCTTGGGTGTGCTTTACCCAACTTCGAATGTCAAAAATACGGCTGGATAACGTTGCTAGCTACATCAACCAGAAGTCTTTTCATAACAATGTAATGATCTGTTCATAACTTACCGATATCGACGAGTGGCGCTCGGTCTCTTCCACGGCGTATGCAAAGGTAACATTCCGGAGACCGCACTGATCCATGGTTCAGATCCGCTGGTAAACCAGATGGGGTTAACTCTAAAAGCTCGTAACCATTAGGCACCGTCTCACCCAGGCCAGGGAATATTATGCCTGTAAAATACACACACTTAAATTTATATTTCTGATAATTCATTATGTTACGATAGTTTACAGTCTAGTTTTTTTTTAGTTGATTTAAATGTTTTTACCCTTTTTTTTAACGGTACTTATAAAGGATACCGTATATATGGTTGGTTATATAAATCATATGCACCCTTTAACCTTAGATGAACACTAAAATAGGCGACTCATGTCGCCTATTTTTTTCAGTTAAACACGGTCAAAAAAAATTTGTCGGTTAAAAACTATTTTAGGGTACCGACGATGTAGTTGTATATATCGCACTGCTATTACGAGACTGTATCAACTCAAAATAGGGTAAATTTGAGATAATTCATTTTTCATACGTAAATATCAATTCCCTACGCGTCAATAAATATAAAATAATAATAATAAATTGTAATAAGCCAAATTTTTCAACAAAACAACTAAAAATAATTAATATATTTTTTTTGTTTGTTCAGATATTAGAAGAGTATTAACTCAAAAATTTGAAATAACTTGATAACGTGCAATCATTTAAATAATTCATTAATACAGAAATCCCTTAATTTTATCAATAATCTATATACAGTGTTCACTTTTTATAATCTTTAACAGGAAGCGACTAATCAGTTTTCTGTCGTTTCTGAAAAAAGCTTCATTTTGAGTTGATACACTCTTGTAATAGCGTGCGATATATTAGGTATATAATAACATAATAATATCGAATGTTCCATGCCCAGTTTTTTAACACTTTGATATTTAAAATAGATATTAAGCATATTGATATTATGCTAAGAGACGGTGGATCATAACTACCCTGCTTCCTTTAGAAAGCTTATTTATTGTCTTAAAACTTGACGTAGTAAATTATCATAAAAATAATAGCAACACGTCCATTCTTATTTGTAGTTATTGTACTATATTATAAGTTAGTATAACCTTGACCATGACTTCATTCTTAATTTACTTATTTTTTACAAAACTCACTTCCTGCCAGTACCTATGCCTTTACATAAACGTGTTTTTTATACGTTTGATTCGAAATATTTTGGCAGTGTTCCTCATTTGTATTCTATGTCGATATCGATATAAGTAAAGAAAACAACTACTTGTCTACTTCTGTTACGTCACTTTTAAACTTGCCAGTTGGCAAATGACATTTCCCTCGTACTGAATGGAAATGTCTTTTTGAGATACGAATTTATTCGTAAAACCAAACCAAAAACGTATGTAAAGGGTGCAAACTCGGTAGGTATTTTGACTATTATGTACAGTTAACGAGAGGTCATGGTTACCCTAGTAATTGTTCAAGCTCAAGCAATTCAGAGGTCACACATTTTTTTCTATACAACAACGTATTTTTATTTATAACCAAATTTTTTTTTAAATTGATCGCGAACCATATATTGGTATAAGTGGACTCATTATAACCTATTCCTTAAAGAATTGAATACAGCCGATGACTTTGGCCAACGACCTTGCGTAAGACACATCAACGATTGCATAAAAAAAACAAGATAATGCTCATTCCAATTGCTACATAGTTTTTACTATAGCAAATTTTATAGAAAAAAATTGGTATCGTAAAAGTTATGTAGCAACTGGTAATAAGGTCAATACCCTTGGAATTTGACGTCAGAGGCCGCAGGCGCAGGTTAGATTCCCGATCAGTGTACATATTTGTAAACAAGAATATGCCTATTTGCATTCGTCTGGGTGTTTTTATATGTATACATAATTATAATGTAAGAGGAGAGGGTCGAGAGGTCGTGGGTTCGATTCCCATCCAGAACAAATAATTGTTTGATGAGCATTTGTTCTGTGTCTCGGTGTAATTTTTAGTAAATATAAGTGTGTTTATCAGCCGTCTGGTTACCATAGTACAGGCTCTGCCTAGTTTGGGATCAGACGGCCGTGTGTGAGGTGTGTCAAGTTATTATTATTTATTTATTTTAATATGTATGTACGTAGTTACAAAAAAAAATATCCTGTATTTTTTTTTTGTAAGCGTATCTGACAATGGAACACATTTTTTTCAAAAATCATTTCCGTAACTGCATGCTAGTTATTTCATGTTTGTTTCATTTGAACCCATTATAGGTATTTTTGAATTGTCAGGAGTAGTAGCCAGTCAGACTAAGTCAGTCATGAAGCTACTTGCCTGTTTTAATACGAAGATCCTGTGGTTAGGAATGGGCAAGAAACTCCAAGGACACTCTTTTCCACATGTTTTTAACAAGTCTCTGGTTACATGCTTATATGCGCCAATTAAATGTGAGGACAATATAACGTATTGTTCGAAACTATAATCACTCGCGAATTACTTCTATATTAAAGTAATAGCAGTTCGGAGATGACCAGCCCCGACCAAACGGCACTCGTTCACCAGCGCACGCCAGCCTTCGTTTACTTCAACAATGTCAAAGGTAGCCGAACGACCCGCCACATATACCACCATAGGCGCCAATTGAGTAAGTGTTCCATTGTCAGATACACCCTCCATAAGTATGTTTATCCGTGTTCTAAAACTCGAAGTATAAAGTGGTCACTAGATGATCATGCGGCATGACATGCCTTACGTGCTGTCATGCATGCATGACCGTTTAATTGTATTGATTGCATGACATGCAAACAACGTGCTAGCAGTTGATTGACAATTAATTTTATTTTTATATTTACAAATTCATTTATTTATAAATCTGCCTTTGACAAAGACATTTCCATAAGACCTCTTTACTGAATAAAAACTTACTCGACTGAATAAAATGATTATACCAAGTGAATTATCATGCTGCTGCATGATAGACTCTCAATAGGTCTTTCATGCAGCATGATGATTCAGCATGTCATGCCGCATGATCGTCTAGGGACCGCTTAAGCTTTGCTTAGTTTGAGTATAGAAAGCGTTGTGTAATAATGTCCCAGAATGTTATTGTTATATTATCTATCACCAATGTTGCTCCTTACGAATAATGACACAACGTGGACTAATAAAACGTATAAAACATTATTGTTTCGAGGTAGTTGAAACCTATTACTTTCTTATTGTTCATATTTTGAAACTGCTATTTAAAGCTGCCTCAAGCATCTGAAGCCTGACACTTCATCAACGAGGATCCTTGAGTTTAAGGTGGATGGATATGCAGAGTCAAATTTATCATTCTACACAGATGTATAAAATATCTCGGGAAATCGAAATGGCGATGCATAAGCTACGCAACACCTAGCGAAAAGACTCGTTTGGGATTAAATTACACGTGGAATAGAAGTTGATACAAAGACATTTATCTCTGTAATGTAACTTTTAATAGAGTGTAAACATGGCTCATGCGTCGAATATTAAGAAACGTGGAAATGGTAGAGGTCGTTAACTCTGTCGGTAAGGTCATGTTGTATTGGGATTGATAGTAGAGATATTAGCGGTAGGAATTTTGTGAGATATGTAAGAAGTCTGAAATACTGCATGAAATTTTACATTTTCCTTTTTTTTTTCATATGTTACAATAAGTGGTACTCACTTACTGTTGCATATCGTTGCCGTCAAAGGAATTTTGCTACCTATTTCAAAGAAAAAAATATATTTAACACAGTATATTCTACTAATATTATAAACGTGAAGGTTTGTGAGGATGTATGGATGTTTGTTACTCTTTCACGCAAAAACGATTGCGATGTAACTTGGTATGTAGATAGCTGGAGACCTGGATTGACATATAGGCTACTTTGTAACCCGATATTCCGACAGCATCGGGACTTACGGGGGTGAAACCGCGGGGCGTAGCTAGTGAATAATATACTCGTATTTGCATATACTAGCAACTCGTCCCGGCTTCGCACGGGTACAAATCATACACCTAAGCCTCCCTCATGCATCACTCTGTCTATTAGTGAAAACCGCATGAACATCCGTTCAGTAGTTTTTCAGTTTATCACGAACAGACAGATAGACGCGGCGGGGGACTTTGTTTTATAATATGTAGTGAAGCATAACATATTATTATGTTCTCCCTAAGGCAGTTTACTAAACTCTATTTATAACCATTAAAGCCTCAAAGGCGGCAAGTCAGTACTTGCTATGTAAACATTCATTATCTATGACGAGCAAACTAATTAACAATTCATATTCAAAAGAATGCGTACGCGCCGTATTACGTCATGTACACAATGCTGCTTTGTTGACCTGAGTATCTAAAGTTTAAGTGGCAATGAACCTTGCTGCAGTTTAGACTTTATTTCAATGGTGTCAATAAGTAAGTAGTAGCAGACAGAAGGTCAATGAGTGGGTCCCTTTGTTAAATAATTTACATATGTCAACGACTTATTAGATGCAGTTAAAAATGTTATTGTGTCGATCTACAGTTGCCAGTCAAACATAATGGTACGAAATATGTAGTAAGAATACTAGAACAGAGTTAACTCTGTTAATTCGCGAGTGATTATAGTTTCGAACAATACGTTATATTGTCCTCACATTTAATTGGCGCATATAAGCATGTAACCAGAGACTTGTAAAAAACATGTGGAAAAGAGTGTCCTTGGAGTTTCTTGCCCATTCCTCTCCACAGGATCTTCGTATTAAAACAGGCAACTAGCTTCATGACTGACTTAGTCTGACTGACGGGCTACTACTCCTGACAATTCAAAAATACCTATAATGGGTTCAAATGAAACAAACATGAAATAACTAGCATGCAGTTACGGAAATGATTTTTGAAAAAAATAAAAAACATAAGAGAAGTTGAATGCTGTTGGAGTTAATTCCAACAGCATTCAACTTCTCTTATGAACGAGTAGGCTGAATATTTCATTGTGCACAGAATTTAAATTGGTTTGCCAAAGTATGTTTTGGGTCAATTAGCTAACAATGCCGGCATTTTGGTATCAATCCTCATAGCATTTAATTTGCATTAAAATTAGTGCTATAATAAGGCAACATTCAAATTTGTGCGCGCTGTAGGACTGCCTTTACCTATTTAAATAGTGTTTTAATTAATTTATAGTTTTATGTTTACACCCAACAACTTTTATCCCACTAATATTATAAATGTGAAAGTTTGGATGGATGGATGTTTGTTACTCTTTCACGCCAAATCTACTAAACCGATTGCGATGAAACTTGGTATGTAAATAGCTGGAGACCTGGATTAACATAGAGACTTTTTATCCCGATATTCCCTCGCGATGGGGACTTAGGCGGGTGAAAACGCGGGGCGCTGCTAGTTTTATATAAATTTAATATTCTATCCCTTAAGCCCTTTTGTAATGATATACGCCGAGCGTTCGGCGAAGTGGCTATGTCGGAATCGAACCGACTGAAACCACACGGTGTTCCGTCACGGGTGACTATGGCCGGGGGCTCAGGTATAACCTAGGAAGGAACTCCCTGAACCCCCGACAGACTTGACCACCTGTCCACAAAGCAGGTAGTATCGCAGTCGTGAGTAGGAGCCGTGTCCCCCTTCAGTTTCGGCGCCGGATTACCGTTCCCAGCGCCCTAATGGAGGCCGTAGGTTATTAAGTGCCCTACGGCGCCTAGTGCGTCCTCTGCTTGACGGGAGAGTGCTAGTCCTCTCCCGTTCCCTTTCCGCCGCCTCTTTGGCGTACATCACCTCCTTGCAAAATAAGGCGGCGGAGACCCACCCGCTCTCGCCTTGTACCATAGCTAGCACCATGGTCTCTAGCGAGAGGCTTCCCACACCTAGAGCTGTCTCAAGGTCATCGCGCTGTGGGACCCACGGGAGTCTTTGATACCATACATTTGACGCTTCTGAGTCAGAGTGATTATTGGTAGCAGACACAGATTATGACTGGCCTGTTGGTCTAGTGGTTAGTGCCCCTGACTGCTAAGCCAGAGGTCGTGGGTTCGATTCCCACCCAGGACAAATAATTGTGTGATGAGCGCGATCGTTTGTTCTGTGTCTGGGTGTAATTTATCTATAATATGTATGTATTTAGAAATATATAAGTATGTTTATCAGGAGTCTGGTTACCATAGTACAGGCTCTGCCTAGTTTGGGATCAGACAGCCGTGTGTGAGATGTGTGAAGTTATTATTATTATTATTTATTATTATTATTTCTGTGTTTTGACTTCCTAAATATGATTTTATAAAATTAAAAACATCTGATGTTCCCTCGTCGAATATGGAGTTATTTTAAAATCATATTACCTAAATACAATAGATTAGACGACAAAGATGTATAAAATAAATAACAATATTAACAAAAAAAATAATAAAAAAATATCAGTTATTGATTGATACCTGGGTGTTCTTAAAAATTTTTGATAGTGTTATAAGTTCTTTAGCATTTTCTAGTTCAAAGTTAGTACATATATAGGTAAAAGATTTTTCTTCCAGTTACAATTTTTTCAATCGAGCGGATTAAGTTTTAGAGGCCTTACACGATTACTATACCATTCACCTGATATGCTGAATGAGATGGATGATTGAAGTGAAGCGTAATTAAGATTTATAATTTGCTTATGCAAAAAAAACAGTACCTTTTTTTAAGTTAAACAGTTTTATTGTAATCTGAGCAAATATATTATGTAGGTATGCTACGCCCCAAGATTATATTTCCGAACTTTAGTACAGTAGCTGCTTCATTATTGTTTCTCTACAACAAAACCGTTTAAGTTATGTTATTTTCAAGATTTTAGTTTAGTTATTATTTAGTTACTTAATCTATGTTTTTTTTTTCATGGTGTACTGTTTTCTGCTAAACAATCCCTTTCATTTGATATCCATATTAAGGGGTTTGTAAGAAAATATGTAATCCGAAATTTTGTCACGGCGGACAATCTTGGATTTACTTACAATGATGCTGAATACACATAATTGTATTGTAAATAGAACTAAAGGTGTGTACGAAATTCCAGATCCATCAGGCAACAGAAAAAGGGTAAAATTTCAATTACTAAATTTGATAAAAAAAAAGCAAACAGCAAGCTAAATATAAAACCGTTGAATTATAGGGATACAGTATCAAATATTAAATAAACAGAATCCATATTAGACTAGCTCCATAAATCTCCGACAGGCCAGGACTCTGTCGGTATTTGCAAACAGTTTATAAATATGTAGGAGGTATCGAACAACTTCACCTCAGTGATATGACTAATATCCCATAACACCACTTGATATCGATTAGAAATCGTTATATAATGTGTTGAACAAAGGAGAACGCCTGGAAGTAGATGTCTATGTTGATTCATATGTTAATCAAAACATGATCCACAGCTTCATGCAAATGAAAATATTGGAAGCTTCATTAATTTATATCATTTCAAAGATACAACAAACTATTCCTATTTTTTTCTTGAAGCAGTGCGGACTATGAAGGCAGTTCTCATCACATAAATAGAAGACGCTATAAATTTGTGTCGCTTCGCTATCAAACCTTCCCAAAACATGTATACGTTCTGCATAAGTATCAGACACCAAACTCTTGCTATATTATACAAATTCGCATAAAGAGTATTGAGTATTGAATTACCGAGAGAATAGAATTATCTGGACAGCAGACTAAAAACGCCAAAATTTAAGCAGCGACTTGTTGCACTTTATTTTAAAACTAAACTTAATATGTTTTTCGCTGAACCCTAATTATTTTTCTAAAACAAAAGTAGCCTAAGTTACTACTTATGACAATAGCTATCTGTCAGTGAAAGTACCGTGAAAATCAGTTTACACGTTCCGGAGATTAGCCGGAACAAACAGACGACCAAAATTTTAAAAATTCGATTTTTGGTACAAGTACTGTATAAACATTCAGATGTATTTATGTATGTATAGATTTAATAGAGCTAAGCTTCACCCTAAGTTTCATTCTGATTTGAAGTCGGAGTTTCTGAATCTAAGAAACTACGGTAGGTACTTGTAAAACCAGCACACGTTCTGATTCTTTTATAAAATCGAAATAAACTGAACTTATTCATGTACGTACAGTGGCCCATTTGTTAATAAATACGAGTATGTCACATCACCCATGTTTTTGCGTTGTTCTATATGTGTTAATTGTTAATTATAAAATAACGAAGCTTATCAGGTCAAGTTTTATTGTAAACCAACATTAAACTTATTTATCGGTTTATATGGGCCTTTGCATATATGGCTTTAGCCACGGGATTTAACAGCATCATTGCGTATTTAAATGACATTTATTATTATTTAGGGTCAGCTAGATCCTACAGAGATTGTACTTGAGTAGTTCAGTATCATGTAGAAGACACTAAATGATAGTATTTATAACTTTTTTATTTTCATGATAACGTTCGTATCCTATTTTGTACTAGATTTTAAGAATATACGAGTACAGTCAATCTAAAGCTGAGCTCTGTGATATCGTGCGATAGAGGTCCTCTTCGGTACTGGATTCTTGTAATAACTAGATGTATCGACCCCGATTGGTACATAGGCTGCACTAAAAGTATCGGGAATGGAATATTTCCACTGTTTCTGTCATATTAAAATCTTTTTAATTGAAAACTCTTTGGTTTTAAAAATCGAATACCATTTATTTATTTATAAAAAGATTCTCGGTCTTGTCACAAGGTTTTGTCAAACTTGTTTAGAAGCCCCATCCAAAACCACAATTTATCGTTGGTTTGACGAATCCTGGATATACGCGTACGAACCCGAAACAAAAAACCAGTCACGAGTTTGGGTGTTCGAAAATGAGTTAAAGCCAACAAAAATTGTTCGTTCACGGAGTGTTGCAAAAAAAATGGTGGCCACGTTTTTCTCCAAAACCGGCCATGTTGCGACTATTTCTCTTGAGGGACAAAGAACGGTTAATGCAGAATGGTATGCTAGCATTTGTTTGCCACAGGTCGTTTCTGAACTCCTTAAAGAGAACTGTAACCGCCGCATCATCCTCCATCACGACAATGCGAGGTCTCACACCGCGCACAGAACAAAAGAGTTTTTAAAGCAAGAAAACATAGAATTATTAGACCATCCGCCGTACAGCCCCGACCTAAGCCCTAATGATTTCTATACTTTCCCTAAAATAAAGAATAAATTGCGTGGTCAGAGATTTGCATCACCTGAAGAAGCTGTGGACACCTACAAAACGGCCATTTTGGAGACTGGAACTTCAACTGGAACTTCAACTTCAACTGCAACTTCCGAATGGAATGGTTGCTTCAATGATTGGTTCCATCGTATGGAAAAATGTGTCAAATTTCGCGGAGAATACTTCGAAAAGCAATAAATACATTTTTAAATAGTAATGTTGTGTCACTTTCTTGATTCCCGAAATTTTCAGTGCCGCCCTCGTATTCAGTATTGATTGGGAATATATAGTACCAGACGTTAAGAAAACTATAAGAATCTACTTTAGAACGTTCTTTTCAGAACTATAGTCTTGACTATGAACTACCTATGTAGTTTCGTATTCTGAAGATAAGTTCATATACTTCTGATGCAGTAATATTTTTGTATAGGGCTGGGTTGAAGTAAGTATATGTTATACTAAAGTCGTTGAAAACATTCAGCGTCAGACGTCACAAACGAAGAACACAATCAAGAGTATGTGGAATAAGACTTCCCATTCAAAGATTTCTTGTAATCGAATCGATCAGAAATGTGTACATGTGTATTGATACGAATATGTTCAATGAGTTTCATTGATCGAGTCTTTATCATAGCTTTATATATTAACACACAACCAACCGATAATGCACGTGTCTTATATAGTAATTACTTCGCTCAGCATTAATAAATCAAGTTCATGTACAGTTTCTAGATATGGAGCGTCCTAGATGTAGCCATAATGGAAATACCAGTTTCGCTCAATTGGAGATTATCGAAGATGAAGTTGTGAGATAACTTTCACAACATTTTTACAACTAGTTTGTCATAGTTTGTAGGAAAAAAAAACACGTAAAAGCTGGCCAAGTTCTAACGACATGCGTTACTGCAACATACTCGTATTACATTAAACATTGATTTGACGCAATGGCGCCTACATTAGTCGATCGATCAGCTAGGTTAAGCGAACATTTACCGTATTCATATCAATAGATGGATGACCATCCTCAAAAATAACAAGCTGTCTCAAAACCACGATCGATTATGGAGTATACAAAACAGATTTTTGTTATAGCTGTTCTTATATTGCAACGAAATACTTAGGATACAGCCCTCCTCAAAGAAACATGCTATCCAACTCTAACACGTAAATCCTACAAGCTGCGGTGTTAGTTATTGACTGATTTTGACCACACTTGGTAAAAAAAAAACAATAAATTATCAATTCTATAAATAAGATTTAGAAAAAAATGGACCTGGAGGTAAAAGAAGGGTCAAGGCCGCGAAGGGGGGTTTGACAGCTTGGAGTCATACAACTTTAAAATAACTTCTGGCGTATATGTTAACTACTAAGATTGTATTCGCTACTTGTGACTCACAAACAAGTAGGTATGTAAATGTCCAAGTACCGTAGGTCAAGGTAAATTTGTTTATAATTACTCAATTCACCTGTGCACTGATAATATATTGCAATTACTCAGTTCGTTCTTATGAAGTCGTAAAATGACAGTCTATGAGATTGCGTAAAACAATATACATAAAATAATTTAAATAAATGAAAAATAATAAGATAACTATTCTGTTGTTATTATGTTTTTGACAATTTATTTTTTTAAGTTTTTTTTATTAAATTATGAATCTATCTATCCAACTTCCGGACTGATTAATATCACAAAAATAGGGCTTTTAAAGTGTATTTATTTTGCATAGTCTCTTAAGGAATCTCTGTTACAAAGTTTTCTATAAGAAGAATATGGCATACTTGTATTTACAAGTATTGTTCCTAAATGATATTATCCTATTCAATATAAAAAATATTAATTAAAAAAATCATATATGCATGGTTGCGCTTATGATATGTTTACGAGTTATTACTCAATCAGTTATACACCACTGGAGTACCACATTCCTGAGTGGGTGTCAGTTACACTGAGAAATTCAATACCTAGACCACAAACCTAATAAAATAGAACACTCAGAAGTATCTGACATAATAGATAACAAAGATATAGATGCTACACATTTTTGTTAGATTTTAGTGACCAAAAACACATTAAAAATACAATCATGATGAAAGCGTGTTCCTGAATTCTTTCTTCTCAAATATTTCACGATGATGACCCCTTACTTTAATGCAACGAATTAGCGTGTTGCAGAAATCAATACATAATATTTTTTTTATTTTATCACAAAATAATGGCTCGAAATACAAATAAAAATATAGAGCCAGTTTCCGAAAGTGTGGAAAACGGGGAAACTGGTCCTTATGTGTATGCCATCATGCGTGTAAAGGGTCCGGCGGAGTTTCCCGGGGTGAGGTGATGTTAGCAGTGTCTCTCGACATCGCCAACGCCTTCAACATCTTGCCCTACAGTTGCATCCGAGAAGAATTCATTTTTCATGGAGTGCCCCCTACCTTCGCCGCATTGTCGGGGTAAATCTGACGGAAAGAGTCGGGCAGGGTACGGAAGGCGAGAGATGTCGTTCCTCAGGGTACGGTGCTAAGTAAGTCCACCCCTGAGGAACATTGGCTACGCCTGGGTGCTGTGGTGTGTTCGTAGGAGGTGTCGTCGTTTCTTGCTATGCCGATGACTCCTTCGTAACGGCGCGAGGCAAGACACACCGTGACGCAATCATAAAATTCGCGGCCGAGGTTGCTCAAGTCGTTGGAAGAATTCGGCAGCTAAGGTAGCGTTACATAAATCGGAGGCCCTCTGTTTCCATGGGCCTCAAAAGAGGCCGACTGCCGGATTTAGCATTATTGTGGGAGGTGTTCGCATCGGCATTGAGCCCACGATGAAATATCTGGGGCTCGTACTCGATAGCCGATGGGACTTCAGACATCACTTTCGGAATCTGGCTCCTAAACTCATAGGGACGGCGGCTGCGCTTTCACGGCTGCTACCCAACTTAGGGGGCCTGACACCTCCTATAGGAGACCCTCTATATCGGAATCGTGCGGTCAATAACTGTATAGAGGGGTCCCAATTTGGAAATACTTGATAGCCCGCAATGCCGCGATTCTGAGGCGACCGCAGCGATGTCTCCTTCGACGCGGCGAGGCTCCTAGCTGAGATTGCACCATGGGACCTAGAAGCTAGAGTCTTTGGGTTGCTAAAACATTGGAACAAGGAAGCGCTGGGGAGGGGCCTGAGACTCATACCCATGCAATGTGAATTCGAGGCACAACGGTAACTTCTCCACGAGGTCTTAAGTGCCGAGTGGAAAGAACGACTTGGGCAACCGAGCGCAGGGCACGCCACGATTATGGCTGTAAGACCCGTCATGGAGGATTGGCTAGAGAGACGACATAGCAGCCTCTCTTACCGGCTAACACAGATACTCACGGGACACGGCTGCTTCGGTAAGTACCAGTGTCCTATAAGCTGGAGCTGGAGCCAACGTCTGTCGCGAGGACACTGCACTCCACACCTTAGTGGAGTGCTCAGCGTGGGCGCAGCAGGGCCTCAACCTCACGATAGCTATTTGTGCGGGAAGCCTTTCGCTTGAGACCATGGTTCTGTCCATGGTCCGAAGCGAGAGTACGTGGAATTCCGCAGCCTCATTTTGCAAGGAGGTGATGTTGGGTAAAGAGGCGGCGGTCCCAGGTTCCGGTCTCCCTTCTCGCAGTAGGCGTCTACTGCGAGACGGCGTCTACTACGCCGGAGAGCGCAGAACCATCTCCGGCCTCCATGAGCGCTGCCCTTGGGCTGTCCTGAGAAGTATGTTTTGCGCGGGCCTCTCCAAACTGAAGGAGGGCAAGGCCAAGCAAGGTTGAGGCTGCCTGTTGATCAGTTCAAGGTCTGCAAGGCATCCTTTTAAGGGCATAACCGGCTCTCTTGCAATAGACCCACTTGTGACGGAACACCGTTTGGTAAACAAATATATATATTTCGTTTTTAAACTTTCGCGACTTTGATACGTATTAGATGTATAATTCGGGACTTGCGAGGTATTGTACCTTTTAAATATTATCGCGATTAAGTCCGGAATTACACATCTATTATATATATATTTCGTATTTTATTGCGTTCTAATAAATGAGCATGTTGCAGAAAAAAAGTTTGTGCACGGTGCTATAATAATAGATAAGTTTTAAAATAGAAAGGCTAATTGATAAAAGTTAAGGCAGTATTTTAAACATTATTACATAGATATAAATTGTTTTATGTGGGAATATCGGGATAAAAGTAGAATAGATTTTATGTTAATCCAGGTCTCCAGCTATCTACAAGTTTCATCACAATCGGTTCAGTAGTTTTGGCGTGAAGAGTAACAAACAAACATCCATCCATCCAAACTTTCACATTTATAATATTAGTGGATTGGTGGGATTCAAGTTTTATATATTGCAAAATTCCAAGAATATTTGTATCAAAATTATTTTAATTTACTAGTTTACGCAAACTAACCTTCTTCCATAAAAGACTCCCTAAAAGTCTTCAATAAATAATCTAATAAATGTATGGTTATTACATGATAGGCTCATTCATTACAATTGTATGTACTGTTCAACAGTACCATTATATGGCTCTTATTTTAGATACAGAGTACTAGACTTCCAATTAGCATGATCTGTGATACATAATGTATTAGAACATGACCAAAATAACAATGATTAGTTAACAGAATCAACTACATACAACAGTTGTAAGTCCATAATTAACTACTTCCTTATTGATCCAAACACACTGTGTGTTTATGATAAATTCAATACACACATACATATTCTATCATCCTCTACCTAAAAGGCTGCTAAATCACCAGCCATCCTCAAGCTAAAAAGCGGCTAAATCTTAAGCTATCTGGCAGTATAACTAAACTATATTTTATTTTTGACTGGTTTTTGGCTGGCCTGTTGGTCTAGTGGTTAGTGATCCAGACTGCTTAGTCTGATAGGTTATAGGTTTAGTTCCTACGTAGGACAAATAATTATGTGATGAGCATGATCATTTGTGCTGTGTCAGCCGTCTGATTACCATAGTACAGGCACTGCCTAGTTTGGAATCAGATGGCTGTGTGTGAGATGTATCAAGTTATTATTGTTATATATAATAATGTATAAGATTGAAAACATAAGTATATAAATAATATTTAAAACTGATGTACTTTTTATGCTTTGTAGAGCTAAGTCAATGTGTATATATTTGTATAATATGCAATAATAAATAAAAAAATAATAAGGTATTACAAATTGTATTCGATTTTCCTTAAATATAACTTCAGTTTTACAAATATTATGAGTTTTTTTATGTAGAATCTCTCCCATACAAACATTTATCCCCTATTTCACCCTCTTAAATTTTTATTTTCCTGTTTATTGCTATAGGAAAACTCATCAAAACTTTTTTAGCGGTTAATGCATGGAAACGTAACAAACAGACAAACTTACTTTTACATTTATAATATTAGTATAGATATAGATGTTATAAGTAAATATATTTCAGCAAACAGTACACAAGATTTAAATAACTCATAGTAAACAGTTAAATGACTAGAGTGTGTAATAAACTAATTAAATTTCTACAAAGGACATGACCAGATTGTTGCTGATGTTTTTTATAATAACATATTAATAACAAATAACAAGTACCTATATATTATGTAAATAAATATATTTATGTAATGTTGTTTTATCTAATGTGTAGGTAACTATTTCAGTGACTGACATCATAAAGAGATTAGTGACTACAAACATTATGAAATGTTATACTAATTTTTTCTGATATATAATATAAAGAAAATCTTAAAATAACAGCAGTTGTATATTTCCAATTGGAACTAAACATTGTTGATAACTGATCACATGTTATGCATGTATTATATTTAAGTAATATAAGAAAAAGTATTAATAAAAACTGAAGGTATCTACACTACACTTGTTTTGCTGTAAGTCCTACCTACTATTGATAAACAATAAAACTTACCTATATCTGTGATAGGAGCTTTTGTGCTGTATCCCTTTAGGTGGCCAGAATCGGAATCATCAAGTAATTCCGGTTTCTCCGGTAAGCCAGCGATCACAAAGTAGTCAGCCACTCTCCGCTCATCCATGTTTTACAATTTTACGTACCTGCGGTAAAACTCGTGGTCATTCCAATGTCAGTTTTGCAAGAACATAAATATAACCTGAACTAGTTAATGTTAAGAAAAATCACCCTTTAAAGTTTATATAGCTCACGGACAATAATTTATATAACACAGTAATGTAAATTCAAAATAAAATAGCAATAATACGAAACCCTTGAAGTGAACTTACAATTTTTTGCTATAGTTAACAAATTAAGATTAAACGCGTCATACATTGTTTTACGTAAATAATTTTAATAATAGATTTATTGCGTTTCCATTTGTAATTACTGGTTATCCTAGTGTAGGGTGCACTGGAAAAATTAATCGTTTTTCGGAGTAAGACTTTTGCAAAATGTCATTCTGTGAGACAACAACTAGCCATAGACAATTTATACTTTTTTATTTCTGACATGTCTGACTAAGACATACTAACTTACATCCTGACTAGAAAATTAAATTTTATTAGTAATCTAAAACCGATTGACCCCACTGGGTAATTTTTATTTTTACAAAGATTTTCTTCCTTACAGCCTCAAAAACTTATTATTATCATTAAAATCATTCGAATCCCTCAACACCTAAGCGACAATAATGGCTGAAGCTGTTAAAAACGCCTACAACCAAAGTTGCAAAAAGCTTGAAAAGCTAAGAACCAAACGACGATCTTTCAACAGGGCTACCAAACCAGAAGAGCATGCACAGTATAGAAAAGCTGCGGCTGGAACTTGACCAGCGAAATTTTCAGGCCCAGCCCAACCAAGTAAAATTGGCTATTAGTAAATTTAAGCCTTATAAATCACGGGGGGAGGATGGCATTTTCCAGGTACTTCTGCAACATGGAATTGACATTCTCCTTCCACGTCTGGTTAAACTGTTCCGAGCAAGTTACTTTCAACTAAGTTAGATGTCAAACAGGTCACGGTACGCTTCATACCGAAAGTAGAAAAAGGGAGTACACAGTTCCAAAATCCTTTAGACCTATAAGTCTTATCTTTTTTCTTCTAAAGACTATGGAAAGAGTTACAGACCAGCACATTAGAGCAAAGTACTTAGTAGAAAGACCATTAAGTCCCTACCAACATGTTTACCAAAAAGGCCAATCCACGGAAACAGCTTTGTTAGATCTGATCGACAAAGTGGAGAAGTCTCTAGAGGATAAGCAAACTGCTCTATGTGCTTTCCTTGACATTGAGGGTACTTTTGACAATACACCCACAGCAGCAATCCTCAGACGAATGACTGCATAGAGTATTGATGTCACCACCATAAAATAGGTGAAAAGCATGCTGTCAAACAGAATAGGGAATATGCATGTTGTTTAAATTTACTTGATTAATTTTCCCTTGAATCTTTACTGTCCAGATATTATGCCTAAACAATTATTTTATTATTTAGTTCCTGTTTAATTGCAAAAAATATTAATTAAAATATGCAAAATAAGGGCGCGAAATTCAACTTTGCAGAACGCTTCACCATTGGTCGAAACAAAACATGACGTGACATTCCACGTTCTGTGATTTATCGGCGCCTATATTCGTAGTGTCACGGAGAAAGATAGGTGTTCCTGTGGTTAGCTAGTGCAATTTAAGCATTCTAGTGATATTAGAAATCATCTAGGACAATGACTGAATGTAGTTTTGTTAAAACACAATCGGACAATCTACCGAAAATAGGTGCATTCATGATGACTATATGTTATGCATCAAATCCAGATTTTACGTCCGCTGAGGTTAAGGGAGTGAAAGCCGCAAGGTAATTATTATAATACTTGTTATATTATAATCTAAAGGATAGGTAAGATATGTATAGTTTAGTTATATTCATGAAGTTTTATTGGACTTTTGTTACCTAGTTTAAGTAGACAAGCAAGTTGCCTTCTGCTTGATATTTAAAACAAACATAAATTACTGCTGACTTATTCACACTATATACTAGCAATTAAATTGTAATATGCTTAAATTAAAGTGATCTTCACAACAATATAAACACGATATTGAAGATACTTCATCTCTTCTATTAATGTACACCATTGTTTTCGTATTTTAAGTAAGTTTATGAAACAAACACTAAGCGTGGAACGTGATTTCATCCAAGGCCCGCGAAATATGGCGGCGTTCAAACAGATCAAATTTTATCGATGTTTTCAATGTTATTTTAAAAATTAATTTGAACATTGCCAAGGTTATTTATATTTTTTATTAGGGTAGAATGATGGAACAAGTCAATAAAAGATAAAAAAAAATACATGCATATTCCCTATTGTGACAGTTTCATTAAATGAAACAAAGAGTATACAAACGAAATGAAATATCACACAAATTTTGTACAACACGAGTGTGCCCATAAACAAAAATATATTTGAGTGTGCCCACAGGAGGCGTATTATCCCCACTACTTTGGACCCTCGCCGTTGACCAACTCCTTGTAGAAATGTCTAACCTCGACTATGATATACAGGGTTACGCAGACAACCTGCTGGTCATAGTCAGAGGACCATGCGTCCACACCATCTCAACACTACTACAAGGGGCTCTCAACACCATCAACACTTGGTGCAGAGATTACGAATTATTATACATTTTACAGACAAAACGATGATAGTTCCATTCACAAAGAAAAGGAAATCGGAAAAATTGTCAAATCCAAAACTAAACGGCAAAATCCTTTCTTTTTCTAGTGATGTTAAGTAACTACACTTGACCAAAAGTTAACCTGGAATTCTCACATCGCAAACATAGCATAGTCCATAAAGCAAAAAATGGCATTATGGATGAGCTGTCGCATGGCTGGCGACAGATGGGGACATCACCCCAAGATTGCCCTATGGCTATATACGGCGATTGCAAGGCCAATCGTTACGTACGGAGCTGCCATCTGGTGCCGTAAAGTAAGTCAAACGAATACCTCAAACAAATTAGACAGCCTACAATGTACGGCATGTTTAATAGCCACTGGTGCGCTATCTTCGAGACGCTCTAAACGCACTACTAAGCCTGATTCCGCTCAGCATCTATGTGCAAAAAGAAGCTAAGAAAAGCATATAAAGGATATGTACACAAACGAAATCAAAGTGGCAATCACGAACACTAAACTCACTAAAAGAGATCCACTTCGTGAGAAGGTACACAGTAGACCTACCACAGAGCCTCCAATCCAACAAAAATGGTAGTCACGAGTTGTACACCGATGGGTCTAAAAAGGCCGTGATGTAGGTTGTGGAACTTACGGAGAGAGGCCAAAATTCAGGTGGAGCGCCAATCTGGGAACAGAGGCCTCCTTCTTTCAGAGCTCTCCGCATTAAAAAGATGCGTGGGAGTCAATCTTGAAAGAAAAGTAAGACATCAACTCGGACAGCCAAGATATTGGCACTATACAATTTTGAGACTAGCTCAAAGCTAATTCAAAATTGCATGGAAAACCTGAACACACTGGGACATCAAACAAAATTACATTAACCAGGGTACCAGGCCACTCAGTTATCGATGGCAATGAAAAAACCGATGAACTCGCCAGAGCTGGTGCAGACAGCTGCACCAGTACTAGCAGCCGGAACCATTCTGCGGCATCACCAAACATTGAGCTTATTCAATCATAAACGCCCAATATACGGCAACGGCAATTAAAAAATGGAAGACCACGACTGGTCTAAGACATTCGAGAGCCTTAATAAAGGGCTTTGATAACAAAGTATCAAAAGAACTTCTGGAGCTCAAAAGGTACAAAACCTGTGCAGTAACAAAGAAGCCTCACCAGACACTGCAAACTGAGCAAACATTATGTTCCATCTAAAGTTGGGCGAGAACACAATATGCAGATTTTGTCGATAGGCAGAAGAAACTACAATGCATCGAACTATTAGCCTAGGGTTGCACATTATGCAACCGCAGGAAATACAAACGATCACATGCCAAAGACCAGAAATGGTCGAGGTAGCATTAGGCACTGAAAATAATAATACTGTTATTGGTCAAGGTGTTCGTTACGTTTTGGTTGACAGGATGGTTTGTGTGGTAAGCCAAGACCTTGCTCTGAGGCTAAGACAGTGAAGAGATTTTTCTGTTTATTGTACCCTAAAATATGAACCTTCTCACCTCCATCAACCAGAAAATTAACCAAAAGTACCAGCCTATCGTAATTAATAAACATGAGTCATGAGCGCTCCACGAGGTTTTCTAGCCAAGCATCTTGTGGGTAACCAGGTCTGTAACCTGTTTGGTTTTGGTTCGATAGTCATTGCAAGCTTATAAATCAAGTACCTACTCTTCCAAAAAGGATGATTTTTTGTACTGATATTTTTCAAAGCATATTCTACAATGGGTAAAAGAGGAGTGGGCGTACTGGTTCGCCGGTCCTGGATCCTTTCAGCAATGGACACGGTGTAACCAATTACGGACAGAAAAGTTGGCAATCCAGAGGTGCAAGGATTTTCCTTTGTAAAATACCACCCAGATCTTCTGTGTGGCGTCACACGACAAACGGCTCAGGGAGCTAAAAGGGGTTCGACTCGCATTACAGGCAGAAGCCGTTTCTACAATAAGTAGAAACTCATTGTAGAAGGGATTGCATGAAATGGTGGCTATGACACATTGGATACTTACCCATGTGAAAAGGTCATATTGGAGATGCTGTGTGGTTTTATTAATTTCGACTGTAATTAAATCACTTTGTACTGATCTACTATGTGGCATATATTATGCCAAATGTTTGATTGTACTTGGAATAAATAAATCAGGACTTGTTTAAAGTAGCGCGGAGTTGGCAGAGAATACCACGATTTGTTATGTACCGTCAGTTTGGAGTCCCATCTAGTGTTGTTATTATAATTAAAAAATAAATAAAAGAAAATCTATTTATTATACATCTATTACAATATCTTTCTGTGCTTTTGTTGATGGTGTGAATGTATCATTAATTTCCATAGTATCATTATTGCTGCTAATTTGTGCTCCAGCCATTAGTAGATTAATAGCACCTTCCAACTCACTCACTCTCTTACAGACTTCTATTTCTTCTTCAATATCTTTCATTAGTGATGTGTATAACCATTGATTTAATTCAGAAAAGGTTTTGACATGATTTCCAAAAACATCAACAAAAACATTAGCAGCATCTATGACTACCCTCGAAAATCTGGTCTCTCCGAGATTCTTCTTAAAATATTTAAGTAGTGTCCCTATATCTTTTTCATTCAGTCCATCCATAGCTACATGAAGAACTTTCCTCCTTAGCATTTCTTGAATCAAAGCAGCAGTTTTCTCAGGAAATTTAGTAGCAACATAGGTTTTTAAAACAGCTGAAAGGGCTTTAGTAAACTCCATTTGCCTTAAGAACTTATCAGATTCTGGCCCTTTATGTAACTTTTCTTTCTTTTTAGCTTCTTGTACAATTGATGTTTGAATGTGATCTGGTGCAAATTTAAACAGACCTTTCTTTTCATCAGCAAGCCGAGCTGGCTTTTCTCTCTTCCTTACAGAAATTATACCATCAATCATACCTACAGCCAGAGTATCATCATCTTTAGATATTGCCATGCTTAGTACTGCATTTGGAAAGTCTATATTGTGAACAACTTTAAAAGTAGAGATATCATATATCTTTACATGTCTGTCTAAAGAAGCAGACATAAGTCTACTATTATTACTGGCTAGTCTAAGAGTTGTAACAGTTTTATGATGTTGGGAAATATTTGCTAGTAATTTTCCTGCATTAAATATATCCCAAACTTTAATTTCCGTTCCACCTGCACTTATAAATATTCCTCCTGATGGTAGGAACAGTGTTGATTCTACTGGGCAACCATGGTTAACAGTAAGGACTGTTTCATTAGACCTGCAGTCATACAGTTTGACTGTATGATCATAACTTCCAGATAATATGATATCTGGAGAAATTGGGCTAGCAGCTCCTGCTCTCACATAATCTGTATGTTCTGAGAATGTAGCAAGTTTTTCTTCTGTAGCTATATCCCATAAATTGACAGACTTATCATCAGAATAACTGATAATTTTCACGTGGTCTTTTGTAAAGTATGTTCTGTGAACCTGAAATTTTATAATACTTATAAAGGATACAGTTATATACAGGTTAGTTTATGACCATCAATTATCATTTATTGTTTTATCAATAATGATAGTAAGATAACAGATGTACTGTACAATTCATGATTAAGTTTGTATGGCCACTTTTAAAAAGAGCTGTTAAGATAAATGTTAAAGTTACAATAAAATAAGACTTCTATGAACAATAAGGTTACAATAATTTTTTAATAAATAAAAAGAAAAAAACTTACAGGTCCTGTGTGACCAGTAAACACTCTGAGGACATTCTTGGACTGAATATCAAAAAGCTTCACAACAGCTTCTTCACTGCCAGCAACTAGAAGCCTTCCATCTCCTCGGAATGTTGCTCCATATGCTGCTTCCACAAATTTTGAAATGTTTTTGGCTACAACTTTTGTTATTGGATCATATACCTAAAAACAATTATGCATTTTAATACTAAAGCTGCTTAAATACGGAATCCAAACAATAACAATATCCACTCTTCATGCTATAATTAATTAAAAAATAATGAAGCCTGCTTACCTGAACTCGGACAGAACATGTTGCCGCAAAGTAATAAGGTTCCACAGGACAAAAGTCCAAATAATCGATAGCTCCGAACTCTTTTACTAGGACTGGCAGCTGAAATTACGTGCAAAATATTGTTATAACGACTGTATTTGCAATTGTAATAAAATTTGTCAGGATATGGGTATACCAGACTAGTTTTATTACAGCTGAATTAATATGAATACCATTCATGATTTTTTTAAATTCTAATAACACCGAAAATTACATTATTTCTTAAGCCTTACCCCTAATTTCTTCCAATAAATTGTATCCTCTGTTAGAACAGATGCTGGTTTCTGGTAAACCGCTTTATTTGTTTTCTTAAAAGGATAAGATATGTGAGACATGTTTGTATACAAATTAAAATATCCAGGTAGAAAGAAGAGTTTCCACGCAATTACAATTCGAGGCTACAAATAGTAAAACAACATTCCCACGTTGTTTTGAAACTTTGACATTGATTGCTGAGGCTGAGAGATAAACGTCAAACAAAAATCAAACCAAAGAGAACACCATAGAACAGACGTACGTTTAGTTTATCACAAGTAAGTATCTAAACTATCTAGTTATTACGATAAGTTGTTATTAAGAAATGTTTGATACGCTCAATTAATAAGTTGACTATATCTAAAAATATGTTGTCCATGTCAGACGGTTTACCAGATTGCTTGCGTTTTTGGTAGGTAATCCAACCATATAAATAGTGCACAACAGTCAGTGAGACAGAACAGAAAATATGTTACACATTTTTTTTCCAAGTTAGTGATAGCACAGATTAAAAAGATTGGGTTAATTACCAGTGTCAGAAATGTGCCGTAACAAAATACGAAATTAGATTTACAGTCTTATATTTCCACAATTATTTCAAGATCGTTAAATCGGCGGAAAAATGTTTAAATTACTAAATCGCCATGGACGCCGGAGTGCGGTTATAAATTTGTTCACTGAGAGGTTTGAGGTTAGAAAAGCTAAAGTTTATTACGTATATTCTTCAAATGGTTCAGTGCGATTTCAATCAACTGGTATAAGCGATGCTGGAATAACGAGTATTTTGGGTGAGAGCATACCAGAACCACCGCCTGTACCAGACCCTTCGACTCTTGTTGACTTAACAGAAACAGTGCAGTCGCTTGCCGCTAATGGAGAGCCCACATTTGCAAGCCTTGGTCTTGGCGGTTGGAGTCCAGTTGGATTAGTACAAAATTGTATGGAGTACTTACATGTTTCCTTAGACATTCCTTGGTGGGGAGCTATTCTCATAGGTACAGTTGTGGTGCGAGTAGCCATGTTTCCACTCGTCATTATGTCTCAAAGAAACACAGCGCGCATGAATAACAATTTACCGGAGATACAGCTATTGCAAATGAAAATGACTCAAGCGAGACAGACTGGAAATCAGCTTGAAGCTGCTCGTTATGCACAAGAGATGATGGCCTTTATGAAAGATAAAGGTTTGAATCCCTTAAAAAATATGTTAGTACCATTGGCGCAAGCTCCTTTATTTATTTCATTTTTTGTGGGCTTAAGAGGAATGGCAAATTGTCCAGTTGAGAGTATGTCATATGGTGGACTGGCATGGTTTCTTGATTTAACTGTACCTGATCAATATTTCTTATTACCACTCATAACTAGTGCCACAATGTGGGCCACAATTGAGCTTGGTGTTGATGGTGCCCGTCTAGATGCACAAAACATGCAAATGATGCGATACTTCTTTCGAGCAATCCCTATAGTAATGATTCCTTTTACTATCCATTTTCCTGGTGCCATTTTAGTTTACTGGTGTTCCAGTAACTTCATATCCCTCATACAAGTTGGTTTTTTAAAAGTACCCGCAGTTAGAGATTACTTTAAGATTGAAAAAATAATCAAGCATTCACCAGATGCACTACCTATAAAGAAAAAAGGTTTTCTTTCTGGAGCCAAAGACTCATGGACTAATATTAAACTTACAAAAGAATTAGCAGAACGGCAAAGAATTGATGAAATGATTTTCACTAAAGCTGGTAAAGGACCACTGCAGAAAACATATAAATTTGACCCTACAAAGATAACAAGTATTGAAGCGAAACAAAAATAGTTTTTAATTAATTATAATTGTAGTTTTATTTTTATTTAGTGTAGATTTATAATTTAATAAAGATTATTTAAAAATAAAGAAGATTGGTATTATATTACACTGAAAAAATATTGTACCCTTAGATTGGAATTAGCTACTTATTGTAGTTTATTACAGAACAGCATAGCATTCATGCTAGCAGGTTTATAAATAGAGTTATAATATTAAAGGTAGACAATTTCACTAAAGTGTCTATGTAACTATTAATATAAATATTATTAAAACCTACATATTATTATCTACTATCTTAATACCTTTGTGTCAAAACTCTTGGTTGTCTGTAATTTTTTCTTGCACAAAGAATTTAGCTCACACTTAGAATATTCCTTTTAGTACCTCTGTATGAACGTAGATGGCGTTCTCCTAAATTCTCTAACGATTTCGATCAAATTTTGCATCAAGATAAAGATTTGCCTTTTAAGTTTATGTACCTATATAATTACTAAGGTATACTTATTTCTTGAGAAAACGCAATTGTACAAAAAATACGCTAAGCGAAATTTGATGCAAAAGCCAAGTATCGAGTCTTGAGTTTGATCGTTAATTTTTAAGGCTTTTAATACATGAGCTAAACGTTCCACTGTATACCTTGCAGCTGTAACGGTCTTCCCTTTATCAAGCACAACCGTAGCCAATATTCCTCTTTTAGTAAAAAATACAGCAGCATTTCCAACCATTTTTTCTTTATGGATCAGGACTTTTTCACATACGTCTGTGGTTGTTCATCTTCAAACACCCACACTTTACTCTGGGAAGTAGTAGGAACGTCCAAATACTACAGTCAGGTTTCATCACAATCCTGTAACAATCGAGTTCACGTAATTAGATCGGCTGTCTTCAATTTTAATGTATCACGAGGCCAAGTCACACGCCCTCAGCGCATCAGTCATCAACCCAGAGTGTACAAAGTTCAAATGGTGGTGAAGTATCCGATGAACAGTTGGTGCACTTAACTTGAGGGTTTCCTCGATCTGTCGATATGTCACAATAATTTTCTTCCTCCAATAATTTTCGTACAGTCTCAATGTTCTTATCGGTAGACACTTCTACGAGGGTGCGTTTTTAAGTTCGCGGAATGGCGGGGATGGAGGGTGGTTCGCTTAGGTCCTAACGTATTCAGTAACTAATCATTAGTATATATACCGAGTATTATCATAATGAGGTCATTAGTCTTTGAACTATCGTCGATCAAGCAACTAAATCCGGAAGAAATTGTGAAGTATGGAGATAATCAAGTTCCGCGCCGTTATAAAGTTCCTTACCAAGAAAGGAAAAAGTGTTCAATTCATATTGGAAGAGATGTCATTTGTTTACGGCGACTCTTGTCCAGGAAAAACGATGGTATACAAGTAATACAACCTCCTTAAGCAAGGCAGGGAATCAATTAAAGACGATTCCCGACCTAGGCGGTCTGTTGAAGTCACCACTCCAGATCTCAGCGAAAAAATCGAAAAATTAATATTGTGCAAGATGGGTGCCTAAAATAGAGTATAAATATCGTCGATGTTCGCGTGCGTTTTTGAACCAGTGTAATGAAGACATGGATGGTTTTTTAGAGCAAATTGTTACTGGGGATGAAACTTGGGGTCATCACATGAACCTGAGTCTTAACAAGTTTTCATGCAGTGGCATAAAAAGAGTACACCACCGCCTAAGAAATTCAAGGTGTCGCAGTCGGCGGGAAAGCTCATGGGGCTCATGGCATGGCAAGGTGGGGTTCGAAACTATTGATCACCCACCTTATAGCCCAGATTTGGCTCCCAGCGACTATAATCTCTTTCCAAATAAGAAAAAAGAGCTTCGAGGAAAGAAATTTTCTACCGATGAAGAAGAGAAGGATGCCGTTTCAGCGTTTTTTTTAGAGAAAGAAATATTTTTTTTATGAAGGTATTCACAAGTTAATTCATAGATCTGAGAAATGTATTAGGGTTGCAGGTGAATATATAGAAAAAGAAAAATAATTTTGTAATATTATTTCATCCCCTTCTATTCCATTCCGCGAACTTAAAAACGTACCCTCGTATCAGCCTGCCGGACGACCTTGCAACATCCACCAAGATAAAACTGCCACGATTGAATTTAATAAGAACTGTAGTAACCGTACTATGGTTTTTAGAGACGGACAAGTTTCCCTCAGTGCACTTCTAATTTTCTCGAAACATTTTTGTTTAGCTTCAAGTTATACAAAATAATTACACGAGAGAAGCGCGCCATTATCACTTAAAAAATTATTTAAGAATCGAATAAACGATTCCTTGCCTTCCTGTCTTTCCTCCTCCAAATTTGTCTTTTTTATATATTATTAAAAATTTATGGATATGACTTCAAATCACAATATGATATTTATTATTCATACTTACGACAAAACCTATGTAACCCCCTACTATGTATTATCTAGATGAAGATTTGGTAATCAGGATTTTAATCAGGATTCAATTAGAAAATTAAAAATCTACTGACAATAGAACTCGAAAACTCTTTCCTGCTTCAACATCAGTGTTGAAGCAGGAAAGAGTTTTCGAGTTCTATTGTCAGTAGATTTTTAATTTTATATTATAATTTACTTTTCAGTATTGCATTGATCGAATAACATCGAGTTTATTTGATAATTTAATCTTTGGATGTGCTTTAAACAATTGTTAAAAAAGGGGCCATCCCTAAATTACGTCACACGTTAAGGGGGAGGGGGGTCAACGAAGTGTGACATTGTGTTAAAAGGGGTGGAGGGTCATAAGCTTTGTGACGCCACATGTCAAAATCTAAAGTATTAAACAAAAAACATTGTACCTGTTAACGAAAGACTACATACGCTACTACACTTTTACTAAAAAATATATAATTTAAGAACTGCTCTTTTCAGTTCTGGGTGTAAAATTGCAAAATATGTGACGTCACACAAGGACGAGGGGGAGGGGCGGAGGGGGGTTCAAAATCATGAAATTCGTGTGACGTAATTTATGGATGGCCCCAAATGGTTTGATATCTGAATAGGTAAATGACTATTATTATCATTATAAACAACAATGCAATGTGAATATTGAAGTACAAATGAAATCATCCCAAAAATATTTATTAATGTTCCAGCGCGTTCGCCTTTGTCAGCATGTTTTCGACGGAAATAATAATAAAATAATAAAGAGGGGAAACCATTTGCCGTTTGCACAAAGCAAATGCTCAGGGCTGAATGCTTAGGACGCAATTACAGATGTCGAGAGCGACCTGTTTGAAGGAGCACAACTTTATTAACTGCCTATACAGAATGATTATCCTAACTTTCTATAGCAGGGAAATAGTTTTTTTGTTTAGAAAATGTCGAAGGACCTACGATAGGGAGGAAAATGTGGAGTTTTGATAGTGGAGCTTGGCTACCTACGGATAGACAATGGCTCGAAATGTATTCCGATAACCTATTCTATAATAACGTTTTATAATTATATTTAAAATTTAATTTTATTATTACTATTATTAGACAGGCATAATACCTATTGTCGGTTGCAGGTGGCAATGCCTCTTTCCTGTTGTGGCTTAAGTTTGCGTTTATGTTCACGTGCAATCTTTAGTTGCTGTATTCGATTGTCGGTTTTAGGTAGATTTTTCGAAGAAAAGTCTTTGGAAGAATAAGTTCGTGAATGGGAAATATTCCCCCAAAGGAGGGACTGGGGGGCAGATTTTCAAAAATCTTCAAAAACTTTTTTCCTATGGAAATTTTTTGGGCCGTTTAACATTAATAGCATGCCCATAGTAAATACGAACATTTTTTAATATTGTTACGAGCTGAGTGAAGCGAGTGCAGCAGTAAGCAAGTCGTTACCAAAATAGACACAATTGATTTTAATAGATCACAAAATACACAGGGAAACTAGCAACAACACAATTACAATAATTTATTATCACTATTACACTTAATTCACTTCTACTTTACACTTTACTCGCTGTTAATTCACTTGACACTCACTTGAAACTAACTCACTTGACACTCACTTGATAACTTACTAACTACTCCGCAATGCCACGCTTTATATAGCGAAACGGTACTTCCAGAAAAATCGTGACACCTATGGTAAATTCTACAAAACAATCCGCTAATACATCGTAGAATATTCCATTAATGGGTTACTTAGTTCCATGTTGTCTAAACAGATGGCGTGTATCTTTATTTTGTATATAAAAATTAAAAAAACACGAAATCTACCACTTCGGGCCTGCTGCGGGACCGGATTTTTTTTTGTTGTTTTTAGGGTTTTGTACGTCCAAATGAAAAACTGGAACATGCTTTTCAACTACAATGTTCACTTTGTTCTTAGCATATGATAGATACATTTCACTGTACGGATTCCTCTCCACTCGAGTTCATCTCGCACTTAGCTGGTTTTTTTTTCTGTTAGGAAATTCTCAGTAGGAGCACGGAGTCTGGAAACGTACTATATAGACGTGACGTGATACTCACATATCACATACCTAACGTTCATCACGCATCTCTGTATTGAATGTATTGTAATTGGTTTCGAGGTAGGTACTTGAATGGCTTACACAACCCTATTGTGTCTTTTAACATGAAAATACATAGACTTAGGTATTGCGAAGGTAAATAGCAACATACCTGCCCAAAGTACTATGGTATGGTATAGTGAATACCTATGAATGTAATGATCAAAAAACATAATAGTAAGATAGTTTAGGCAATAGGCAACTGGAAAATGAAAGTTCTGGAATTATAAACTGATTATAAATTCAGAAGTGAAATTTTATAATTCATTTGAAAGTTTTCTATTTTTTTGCCTGTTCTACAAATATGCGAAACGCAAGCCATCATGACATTGCGTCATCAGATCAGTAAAAACTAAGTAAATTTTGAATTTTCTTATAAATTTCGAATATTTTATCGTTGCCGTGTATTTACTGTATATTGTACTTAGATAAATATTACCATGGGCATCGAAAACGGTTTTGTAAAGGCAGAAGTACAAATCAGCATAAGCTGTTTCATGATAGGCTATTTTTTGCCATAAATCCCGATTTTTGATCTGCCTTATTACGAGATGTGTAACGTGTGGAAATCACGGGTCGTCACCCCACCTGGGCTAAGCGGCAGGCTAGTATGTCGGTCTCGAACGGACTAAAACCACACGCTGTTCCGTCACAGTCCGTATTACCAGGGCCTCAGGTGTAACCTTACAAGGAAATCTCTATGAACCCTGGCAGACTTGGCCGCCTGTTAAGCAACAGGCGACCCCACTGTGCTGTGGGGGATTTTATCCCCTGTCAGTAAGAGAGGCACGCGCGTAAAACGGCGCCACCGTCTCGGGCCTGCTTCTGCTAGGGCGCCGGATAACCCTGTCCGTCGCACCCAGGCAAGCGCTCATGGAGGCCGGAGATCGACTTGCGGTGCGGTGTGTCTTCTGCGGGACGGGAGAGTACTAGTTCTCTCCCGTAGAGATACGAGACGTATATATACCTAAAGATTGATATAGGATATATTGTTTTATCTTCATTAGCAATCATAACGATAGCAATGTACAATGCATTTTAATGCCAATTATTGATTGAATAAAATTTTAGTGAATTTTCTGATTGTTTATTGTTGGTTGCCTCAGGATCAAATTAAAACAAATACTTTACGAAATACGTTCTAATACCCTATTCTATTAACTTTAAAATCGATACTATTATGACGTCATAGAGATTGCTGTTAGGTCATCCCTAAACGCAATGGAGATGGCGCATGATTTTTTTGTGGAACATAGGTTTTACAAAGATCTTAAAGTAAGTATAAATGTTGATGCACTATGTCCTACTACACATAACGTGATGTACAAATTAACTTGAACATGGTAAGTAATTAACTAATGAGTAATGACACTTAAATTATAGTTAGTATGTATCTATTATTTATATTATTCCATTTTGATCACATAATGGTTCATAATAGTTAATTCCATTCATAAATGATCAATTAGTAAATTATTTCATTGTCTGTTACTTTAATGTAATGTAGGTAAATAAAGATTAATGCTAATAAAATTAATAATTTAATAATCATTACAACTTAAATGCATCCAGTATGAAATTTATCATTCAAACAGTCATGTTTAGAATAATATGCTCTCTCTGCCAATAGTGCAAATAATTATTTTCAAAATCCTGTGTACTTCGCGAAGAACTTAAAGACTTTGTATGGCATTATAATAAGCTTCCTTAGCTTATTATAAATCTTCGGTGACTTTGATTAATTATACATGGTTGTCTTAGATACTACGACATGAAGTTTTTTACGTACGTTTTACGGACATGCAGATTTCAAAAATTTAATGTACATTGTGGCATTCTTAATAATTTAAGGCTTATGAAATGCGGTTTGCAGCTATCAGTGGTCCGTAGATGACATAGTGACCTAATGCAACGCTTCTGTGCCTTAAAAACCAACCCTTACCTACTGCATTCCTCGAACATATAATACCGTACTTAATGTGGATTCAACTAGTCCATGGTACGCTGTAAAAACAGTATCACGGTCTGCATATCACGGTATCACGCTAAATGCGCAATCTCGTACTTAATTTTCATTGTGATCTTGAAGTGGTGTAAAATACAGAATATTCCTTCTATCCATCTATCGAAACTGTAATTATTATCTACATTTTAAAAGTCAGATACGATGGCAAAAAGTTTCCTGCACCTGTTCTCATTCCTAACAATATTGAGTGAATATGGGCAACTCCACAAAACTAGTCATATTAGTACCAGAATCTTTTTATCTGTTGGTGTTCAGATTTATATAAGGAATATTTTATATACTCAGAGACACGAGTTCCCAAAGGCGTATTGCAAAACAGATTCCTGGTATATTCCACAGAACCTCATGTAAAAAGTTTCATAGGTAAATTGGCTATTATTTACCATTATGTTACAAGTAAATAATGATACGTTCATTTAAGTGAATGTATGAATAAAACGGGAAAATTGGCTTTTATTCCTTACCTTCCCTGTTTATATTACTACTATGTTCCAATTTTTATTATTTGCACGTGTTGTTCGAGATCCCATATAAATTAATAACGCATGGAATATGTTCTGTACTTCGCACCTGGGACTTTAGCGTTCGTTTCAATAGTCGGATTTTTATTCTATACCACATTAGTGGCGAAGAAGAGTGTTACCAGATACTGCGTGCAATAACGCGTTGGTTCTACAATAATACTCCGAGTTCGATAACACATTTTTAGTTTACCTTATTTCCATTATACTTACGTACACCATGGTCAAATCCCGGCCTTCTATCGTGAACCAGGGCTACCCAGGGGGCAGGGGAAGGCAGCTGTCCCTCCCCCTGTCTTTATATTCTTAAGTATGTATTAAGATAATTAAAGCAATGTTTAAGTCAAATTTCTGATCCTGCCTCCCCCCTGGGCCGCTAAACAATGTTATGCCCTCCCGCCTCCCTGACCAAAACTTAGATACGCCCATGATTATTAAGCTAGAGATGTTTTTGCACGTAGTTATTCGACACATTAAATATAGTTTTACCAACCAGATACTGTATTATGTGTTCTGCTGGAGATATATGTACATATGTAGTTCGAAAAAATGCTACTTTTCTATTGGATGATTAAACGAACTTTTTAATTAGATGTTTTGTGATGTATCGGAGAATTAACCAAAGTAAATCACAAGCAATAAATTCGTCATTTTATAAAATTGCAAATATATTACTAGTACGAAAAAAAAACAAAAATAAATGCAACAAGCATACCTTTTATTATTTTATTCGACAAAATATTTTTTTTACGTAACAGGATAGCGAATAAAAGACTTTTGAAATGAAAACTTTTTTAGGCACGTTTGGCTTATGGTATGGCGAAGAGCACTGAACTCGCGTGACCGTCACGCTCAGATAGATAGGTATATACAGATGTGTGTGTATGAATATGTACCTATATTTTGTTTTCAGTTCTGACGTGCAGTCCTACGACTGACAGTTTTTCTTTAATCTTTTGTTCTTGTTTCATTACTATTTATTTTGTGCTAGAAATTATTGGGTCTTTGTCTACCATGTTATATGGATTAGGCGTAGCGACAGGAGAGGGGCTCTCCGGAGTCCGGACATTGAACAAACACAAAGACACCGAAGAATTGAGCGGCATCTGTACTTCGGTGTCTTGCTGCAGAGTTTTAGTCTTACTAAAGTTAGTAGGAAAACTTCAACCGACTCTGGAAAGTACTTACCTACTTTACGTAAAATGCTTGTAAAGTTGATGCTAAACTATTGATTTATTATTGAAGTGAAACTTCTTTAAAATCCTTGTGATTTGAAATTAGATGAAACGAAAAGTATCACGATAAAGTTCCTACGATAAAGTTCCTATAATCTTTGACTTTGCGCCTGCGTACTACCAATCTTTGTCTTTGCGTCTGCGTACTACCAAGCGTTCAGAAAATATGTCAATATCAATGTGGTGTAATTTTTGTGCATCTGCCTATTAAATTTATTTTAGTTGTTTTTTTTTCCATACCTCATTTATACTTGATTGATTCTTTACAAATTTACATTTAAATCCAACCTTAACCTATATTGAAAACGAAGTATTGTTTGTTTTAAAAGTTGTGCAGGTACAGTTGTAATTGGACTTCAGGATTGCTTACTGTTTATAGTTAAGGCCATTCTTTGTATATCTTGATCTGTTGTCTGTATTTGTACCTATTGAATAAAATAAAAATAAAATAATTTGACCAATAACTTTTATAGAAATTATCTAAAATTAAATTTATTAACATTAGTAAATTATTTGTGTTGATTTTGCTTTTTATTTCTCGTTCTCTCGTAGGCTACTTTTCTGAAGTTTCACTTCTGCCGTGTGTGAATTGCACACACACACACTTTTTTATTACACAGTATATAGATTCAATTCAAATATGGGATTGTTAACATTTCAAGTAATTAATTTAATATTAATGACCCAATGAATGTTCTTATAACATACACAATACAAACATAACAATAATAATTTATTTATTACTCCCACATAACAATTAAACACAAGAAATACAACATTGGCATTATAAGGTATTGGGAGACTGGTTTCCAAGCTAGGTTAAAAACTGTGTTATGGATAACAAGGCTTCCATTCCACAGAACATAATCATTCTCTGAGGCAGTGTAAATTGTAGGTAACAAGAGGCAACAAAATTAAAATAAAATTGTATGTGGAAGGTGTACAAGTGACCGTGTTTGTAAGTGCGTGTGTGAGTTGTGTGTGCATGTGTGTGTGTGTGAGAATATGTGCCTGCATGTGTGTTATTATTATTTTAACTAGTGGATTTTCCGTTTGGTCATAGTCATAGGTCATAGGTTAAGTAAGAATGTGTGGTTTGAGACATTTATTTTGTCAAAAGAATGATTACATTCGTTTGTCAGAGAGAATACAAGATAAAAATAGTAATTTTTTTAGATGTAAAAAATTATAACAGGTAACTGAAAAGCCGGAGCGGCTTTTCTTTTACCTATTATAATTTTTTTGCATCTAAGTAAATAAGTACTTAGTATTAATAAATTTAGCAATAAAGTGGGATGGCTACCACAAAACAAAACCAGCGGGACCCACGCGTTCCAAGAGTATCTTGTAAACAGGTATGTATGGCCGTATTACGTATAGCAAAGCGATTGCTATCATATTTCTATCGAGTGACTATCGTAAGTTATTCGAGTATCGTAAGTTGCTTTTTTTGAGCTTTTATGTTTGTATAGTAATTTATGTATAAGTCACTTTATTTTAAAATATTAAACGTATGTATTTTTATATTTTTGTTTTTATAGACTACTTACTTACTTACTATACTTTTCCTTTTCTTTCCTTTGCACAGTTTTTAGTTTTTGGATAGATTTTTTTTGACGAGCAGACGGGACACCTGATGGTAAGTGGGCCCGCCGCCCATGGGCACCTGCAACTCAAGAGTCACAAGTGCGTTACCGGCCTTTAAGGCGGGAGTAGAGGAACGGGGGAAGGGGAAGAGTGCATGGAGGGGGGAGAAGAGGGGAAGAGGAGGAGAGGTAGGGGTTGGATCTTTTTTTTTTTTTTGTGCGTGTGGAATCCCCCTCGGGCCGTCACCCCACCGGGGTTTTCGGTGGGGCGGTGTGTCGGAATCGAACTGACTAAAACCACACGGTGTGCCGTACTGCGCCGTAAGTAGGAGGGATCCGGGAACAGCTTTTATTAAGACATCCGGAACCCTCCTAGCGCCTGCCCGCAAAAGCGCTGGCACCACCTCTGGGTAAAGACCTCTCAATCTCAAATCTCGCGGGGGGAAACTATAGCGGGTGGAGAGGAAAACCCGTCCCGTCCATCCGCGGCCACACTCAGGGCGGCATGAGGCGCTGGTAAGCGCGCCTCCGCCGCCCGGTTCGCCGGCGGCGAATTAGGTCCGAGTGGAGATCGTCCTCCCGGACCCTTTCCGCTGCCTCCTTCTGCAAGATGACGTCCTCACAGAAGGTCGCGACCGCGGTAAAATTCCTGTCGCTACCGGCCATGGAGCGTATGACGGCCGGTAGCGAGAGATCCCCTCCAATGACTGCAGTGAGGGCCCGAAAGGTATTCATAATCATCATTCCAATAAAAGAAAAAAAAAATACGGGTGCCTTTAAACTAAAGCATATATTTGATATATTTACTAGTTCTGACTTTCTGATCAAGTAAAAACGTCATACCTACGGATTTACGGATACTTACCTGCATGCTGCAGAACCCAGCACCGTTTGTAGTTTTGAGAAAGTCCGTCCTTAAATAGTAACGTAGAACTCCTTTGAAGTAGAAACTTCCGAATTTTGAAGTGGACTCACTCTGGAACTTTATCCTCGAGAGTGGTCTTGTTAAAGTTGGATGGTATCTATATATTGCGTTATTTATTAAATCACAATAAAATATCGAATAGATCGATTAGAGAATCTCTCTAGAATCTTAATTTGTTAGCTAATATTAATATGCTTCAAAATTATAACTTGTTTTTTTACTTCCTTGCTGGGTCAGTAGATGTCATTACCATGTGACTGTAAGATCCTAAAACTGCCAGACGCACTTCATTTTAGGACAGCTGAAGTTTTGGTGATTAGTGGATTAAAATGTAAGTTTGCAAGTGCTAGCTTTCAAGGTATAAAGGTCATAAATAATATTAAAATCATGTCACTATCAAATTAACCTTAAAGTGTGATAGTTGGATTTTAGATGAGTTTTCCGTAATTTAGAATACCATCTGGTATTCTGTCGTGTGGTAAAAGCACTAATATCTAAATATCATTACAACATAATATACCCACAGTTTCATATATAGGTAGATACATACTTATATTATATATACAGGTTACATAATAGCAAATGTAAATACACAATGAATACCACTATACAGTCGTGTACTAGCGTACCGGTACGTTACGGTTAACGGTTTGAGGACATCCTGATTTTGAGAGTGAGCGCATTTCAGAGAAGGACTGATTATACATAGAAAGAAGAATTTAAAGCATTGATGTTAGACTTTTGAGATGTAAATGAAAGACCAATAAAGTAATAACAGCCCAACAATGGTTGCTTAGTCAAAATTAAAATGATTAAAACAATGGATAACCCGTATCTGCCTCTGAGAAAAAGTAATTACGTTGCATAATTATTTCTTAGGGTAGTTTTAAGTATAAATAAGTAAATATGTAGCTAACTTTTGTACTAGAACTACTTTTGTAAAGAATTAGCAATATAAAACAAATCTGAAGACGGTTACTGATAATAGTCACGGTGATAGAAAAATTTATTGCAAAATAAATCAGTTTAAACGCCAATTCATATTGAAATAAGTACCTTATTTTATATGTAAGAGGAAAACGTAGGTAGCGTAAAACACTTGAAGATATATTCGTTCGGACAGCGTTAGTTTCCACTGAAGATTTATAAGGTAAATCTGGAACAAAAGAATATTACAATCCTACTGATATATGGTACACCCGTGGTAAATGACGTGTTCTTTTAGGATATATCCTTACAATCTTTACGACTTTGGTTAAGGTGTATAGCGCTCTTTGAAGTCTGGGGTAAAGAAATGAACTTTACTCTCTAATATTTGTTATGTAATATATTATATAAACATGTTTTTGCAAAAAAATCTTGACTGCTAACGATCGTGTCGTGTGTGACCACATCCAGTGCCATCTAAAGGACAATGCGAAATACTTAGTAACTGTTCTATTTATAACTATAATATACTTAATTATTAAAAAAATCTGAACTGTATGAAGTTTTTTGTGGAGCATTTTAAGATGATGGGCATGACGGATTCTGGGGCGAAGTGTTCACTTCTAACCAACTTCTAAAAATTATGCAAGATAAAATTTAAACAATTATCATGGGATGATATTGACTGGCTATCATTGTTTGTCGGACAAAACAGATTGTGACGACATAAATTCTAATCCTGTATCACTCAGTGAAAGCTCTTAAGGTGCTTAGTGTATTAAGAGAAAAGTGTTATATTTAACTACAGTGTAGTGTAAAACATCATCTACACGATACGATTATACTACCTGATCAGATTTGTGATTGAATTGGCTATAGATCAGATTTCGCGTCCATACGTAACAACTAAATCGCCAATTTTCATTTGATTTTATTTTCTGTGCTAGATGGCCGTTTGTAAAAGTTAGTTTGTAAGAAAGATTACCGCATACGTCATATTTTTTTTGAAGAATTACTACCTGTATTTATCTAATAATATAAATCATCTAGATGTGATTTGATGTGATGCGATCAAGTCAGGCGGTCCTGACCACCCAATGACCTTGGATTCGACGATTTGCGTCCACTCAAAACGATTCGATAGAAAATCTAGTCCAAATTTGTGTGAAATCGTTTCGTGTGGACGTCGTTTTAATCGTTTTGCCGCAGTACACAAGACTGGGTACAATTATACCGATACGATATAGAAATAGAGTGCCTCGGAGAGCACGTTAACGGTACGGTGCCATACAAACATCTGTGGCATTCGTTACGGGTAGTTGGAGCCTTAAAAATTCCAACAACCTGGTCTAACTACAGAACTTCGATATCGCCTAGTACTTGGGTTGTGGAGGTCTGATGGCAGTCGCTTCACGTAAAATATCAAAGTTCGGCCGTATCGTAGTTTGACTGAAAGCCTACCCCAACTTAGTTGGGAAAAGGCGCGGAAGATGATGATGACGATCGGACAGGGAAGTCCGTAGGCGTCGGGTTGTTGACTCCTCGCCTTTCATATAGTTTAATACCTATTATAGGCTTACATTAGTAAGGCTCCAGTATTTCAAATGAGATCATTAATGTATGTTATCTTAATTAGTCATCCGACTTATTTATATTGCTCGTATGTGTTTGGCAAACAAGGAAAGCAATATTTTTCGATTTTGTATCGTACTTTTGATTTCTTTTATGTAATGTTAATCAGACTGTTACTGTTACTGACTAATAAGTACAGAACGGATTCTCCGTTCGGTGGCGGTAGTCCTTAACACACAAAATCATGCATAATATTAGAGTGTTTTAATTGCAGTCAAGCTAAGTTATAGTAGAATCAAAGTCTTAGTTTAATATTTAACCAGCAGCAAGAATTTATTAATATGCTACATGTCTAGGTATTATATAAAAAAAATCTGATTAACGAAGACTAGCAGGTTATTTATTACTGAAGCTCGTTACCCAGGTCTTATTTTGCTAAGCTACATGTAATACAAAGAAATAAATAAAAACATATTGTAGGTTATCCGTTGTTTGTCACCAGCGCAAGATGTCAGGGTCAACGAAGGAAAATGGATTATGACGAGTTCGTGACGCCGCTAGTAGGTAATATGTCAACACGTAAGCCTTATGTGGTATAAATAGTTACGACGCCAATAAGTGACCTTGGACGAGAAATATTTCTCCCAGTGTGTTGTAAACATTCGTACAATATTCTATCATAGTTATCGTATCAGTTCAGCTATAGGACATCAACTTCACTATCGGAGATTGGAGCTACTATTGCACCATTTGAGCTATTTTATTTTCACGTTACATTACTTAGTTTTATTATAGTAGATATAAGTATGTCAATCATAGAAGTAGATCAAATCTTAACAAAATACGGTGACACTACAGCCTTTATTCTTACAAGTAAAGGTACTACCTATAAAAGCATATATGTAACCACTAGCAGCGCCCGCGGTTTCACCCGCATAAGTTTTGATCCAGTGGGAATATCGGGATAAAAAGTAGCCTATGTGTTAATCTAGGTCTCTAGCTATCTATATACCAAGTTTCATCGCAATCGGTTCAGTGATTTTTGCGTGAAAGAGTAACAAACATCCATCCATCCATCCATCCATCCAAACTTTCACATTTATAATATACTAGCAGTGCTCAGCGGTTTCACCCGCGTAAGTCCTGATCCCATGGGAATATCGGAATAAAAAGTAGCCTATATGTTGATCCAGGTCTCCAGATATCTAGATACCAAGTTTCATCGCAATCGGTTTAGTGGTTTTTGCGTGAAAGAGTAACAAACATCGATCCATCCATCCGTCCATCCATCCAAACTTACACATTTATAATATTAGTGCGATTAGTGGGAATTAGTGGGCGTAGTGGGACTAGTGGGAAGGGGGATAGTGGGATTAGTGGGAAGTGGGATAGTTTGATTAGTGGGAAGTGGGATAGTGGGATTACCCATATAATGTCATACATTACATTGTTCGCTATTTTATAACAATGAATGACTTACATAAAAATAGCATCGGAATTATTTTTTAAACCTAAAGCGTTTGGTGTCCGCATTTCAGAGTATTTTTCATTCAAACTTAATTCAAATCTCACCTGACTACTCTAAATATACACGCATTTGAATTGCATTGTTCCATTATTACGTCAAATGATTTGATTTCATTATAATATATATCAAAAGACGACATTTATAAAGACCAGGAAATACATTTTTTAATCAAGATTTTGGATAAAATGGAACACAAAATTAACGTAAATATTTTTTTAAATGGTAAATGTACATTATGTATGTTAGCAGAATTTCCTAATTGACATCGGGATGATTGAAATTCGATTTTAGAGCAATGAAACTGTACTAAAAAATGTAGACAAAAAAAAAATTAATATATAAGTAGGTATGCGAAATTGAAATGTGGAAATGAAATCTGAAAAAATGTGTGATTGAAAATTGATAAACTTTAAATATCATTGTTGTCGTATATAAGGATAACGGTACTATATAACGTTAGCTGAATATTCAATCTACGACGAGAATCTTCTCCTTATTTTTGAGGATTCAATTTTGTAGCAGACAAGATTGGAAAATGATCGATAATTAAAATGTTATAGAGACTCTACCTATGGTAACCTAGTGTAGGTAAAATATATTTTTGGTCTAATCACAATTTAATATTGGTTTCTAGTAAAAGTCATGGTTCTTAAAATAAATTGATATATTTATTTAAAGATTAAATACAGGGATAATACTGAGGCTAAATCTTGAACACCTACGTCGAGTCATTTAATTATTGTTCAAAAAATAAGACATATTTTTAAATTTAAATAACTTCAAATAAATCAATAAATAACAAACTTAGAGATCCGCGAATTTAACTTAACTAAAAACTTCGAAGTAAATGATATTTACACATTGTTCATCACATAATCAATATATGTAATCAAAGCTAAGCTTACTATTGGCTTTGAATATATACAAGTCATATTTATAATCAAAGGCTTTTGGATATATTTGTCTATGTACGGGCCTTTATATTTGATTATTTACATCAATAATCTATTCAGCGAATTCATTTATTAACTATCCTAATTCGTACCAACTATATTCATGATTGATTAAATAGAAACCAGATCAAATATTACAAATTATCCATATCTACACTTGGCCACGGGTGTAGCATGTTCTGTTCAGTGAATTTCGTGATTCAATAATTATGTAAATTGGTTTAGACCTCAGTTGTTTCAGAGTTTATGACTGAAGTTCAGTATTGGCAATCAACGAAATAATGAAAAATTAATTACTCTCTATTCTCCTTCCAAGTAGCTTTCGCACGAACTAAGAGCAGCTTTACTCGAGTGTGGAGGTAAGTTCTAAACTTCGAAATGACTTTTCAGCTTTCAATTATGAAGAGCAAGACTTGTCGATGCATCATTTGCAGTCTGCTTATCCTGTAGCTACGAATTCTCCCACAGTAGTATCAAAGGTAGTCCTTGGTTGTAGTAAATCTGAGGTCCAACATGCCTTGACTATCTGTCAAGTAACATATAATTTTCTCTACCTAGATGTACAAACATGAACTTTGCCTAAATAGTTATAAGAAGCGCATTGCACCAACGTTTACTTTGAGGCCAGCTCCTGACCTATGTGATGGAACCTCCAGGTCATTAGCGCTCTAACGTAGAACGCTTTATGAATGAAACTTGAAAACCTTCATCCTATGTCACATTCGTCCCAAATATGCCATTATCTTCATAAACAAACTGGAAATCATTTCATGATTATTAATTTAACATTTAATTGCTGTTTGTCTGATCTGATGATATCTGAAAATATGCATTATATATTATGTAATTATTCAACGAAAACACTGCATCTTTTTTCGGATTTAAATACGGAATACAAACCTAATTTAAATTATATTCATTATTTCAACATAGACTTGTACCTTAAAGGTACCTCATTGTTGTAAAACTCTTAAATTAACAATATAAAATAGTCACTTATTTAAAAAACTAGCAACCCGCCCCGGCTTCGCACGGGTGTCAGAGACATCTTCAACAATCATCAACATATTTCAATCACTTTACACAAAATCTTAACAAATTATACACTTAAACCTTCTTCTGTCTATTAGTAAAAATCGCTTGAAAATCCGTTCAGTAGTTTTTCAGTTTATTGCGAACAGACAGTCGCAGTGGGGGACTTTGTTTTATAATATATGTATATACCTACATATTTATTGGACTGAATCAATTGTATCAAAATATAGTAAATATCGTAAAAATTCGAAATTAAAATTGCACTATCTGCGAAAGTTGTCCGAACTTATATATAGATAGTCCAACATTAAATTATAATATTATTTGTGTATTTACTCGAATTAACGCAATCACTAGCCAGTCAGCCTGTGACCGCGGCCAGTGCAACCTGGTCGAAACGTCAGGCAATTCAGAGGTATGTAATACCTTATCGTAATAAATAACATTATATCATGGAACGCGAAAGTTTAAAAGTTAGTATTACATCAAATTACATTAGTATCGCGCAGAATCCACAGTTGGGGTAAATAAAATAAACAAAATCGCGGTCAGCATTTTTCGTTGCGTTAACACTTTTTCCGTCGCTCCAGTATCCGCCGAGCGTCTGAAGTGTAACGTGTGATAAGGAACTTCGTTCCAATACAGTTAGATAAGGGTCGGCGCTTCTCGATTTTTTAACATTTTTTTTAACGATTACTAGGTGTTTAAAGATTACTATGGGTCACACGTTACTAGTATTCTTGTTAACCCCTCCAGCTAAGCTAAACGCTTGTGTTAGGAGTGGGTTCACGCCGTTAGTGCACTGGGTTGGGTTTGAACATTTAATAAATTAAAATAACATTCGATTGTGAAGATCACAGCGGAGACTGACATTCTCAAAACTACATGATAAAATATTTAAACTTAAAAATGTAACGAATTACAGTCTTTACGTGACACTAACAAAGATAAGTATTTAAATCTATATATTTTAGCCAAAAGCAGTTCCTCTTTTCCATAAATTCATATTCATAATACGACGATTACTTCGCAGAGATAGAAAAGCAAGTGTTTTAGCGTTTTAAAACAGCCATCCCCGAGGGCGAGGCAAAATAAATAATGCGGCAAAGCTGAACAACGGTCTTAGGTTCGGTTGGATAGAGACGTGTCATAGGGACTTTTTTATTTAAGACAATAGTTGGCCACTGAACTACACGCAGGTTATTTGTTTACGGAAGTTTACGTACGTAATCTAAAGTAAAAAGTTAGAATTGTATTTTTTGAAGGCTGGATTATTTCGGTGCGGTGGACATGATCTGGCACTGACCTCTGCTTGGTCCAAATTCTAGTTCTGTCCGGTAGTGAACAGAAACAATAGCTTTTCGAGACTGCGAGGCAGACAAATTCTGGAAAGATAGAGTTATTATTACTAATAACCTAACGTAAGAGGTTCTGCGAGACGTGAGATTTTAGTCGATTCGACTCAGGCTTAATCACTTAGTACCCTCTGTGTTGTGAAGTTTCGACATAGAAAAATATAGGTGTTATGAATTTGAATTTAAATCCTTTCGAAGTTATGCAAACATCAATGCAAAAGTTTGTGTCTAATTGTTATACAATTAGACACAAACCTTTATAATATAAGCAATATATAAGTTAGAAGAATAAAATATATCAAAATATTTTATAACCTGTTATTTAAAGTCGTCGTTGTCTTCAGTTTTAAGGATTTGTCCACACGGCCTCAATCTGCGCCCGTCGGGAGCTGTTACATTGAAATATGAGTATTATTACCAACTTTATGACCGTTTTATTTCATTTCTTTACCCAACATTCTTGTTCTTTATTCATTTGCATGTTCTGTGAGAACATTTGTAGACATTAATTTGATAGACGCTTTACTTAGCTAGGCTGTTTAAGTGCTGATGTTGCTAGTGTTGTAAAAAATATTATGTTACAATAAAAACTTTCGTGAGTGGTATTCATATTTATTAAAAACTATACGGTTTTACTCACGTTTGTATTTCGGGGATGCCCGACTAGTTTCGGACCCGACGGGGGCCCTTTCTCAAGGAGTGAAGCGTCCTGCCGCGACAGTGGTGTGACGCCTGACACCGTCGCGGCAGGATGCTTTACTTCTTGAGAAAGGGCCCCCGTCGGGTCCGAAACTAGTCGGGCATCCCCGAAATACAAACGTGAGTAAAACCGTATAGTTTTTAATAAATATAATATTATGTTAACTTTAACTTTGATATAGAATGAAAAACATACATATATATTTGAATTTAATGAACCGCAGTGTTTTTATGGTGATAATGGAGTTTGATTTCTTCCCAGAACTTATTATTATCCTTATTCCATAAATGCGGTCTTTTGTGTATTAGTGTATTATGTGGTAATTTATTGTGGCGGCACCTATTTTACTGCTAATTTATTTTTTATATCTCATAAACCTAAGTTTTGCATGGAAAATGTTAAGAATTTGAGAAAACGCATGCACAACCGTGGATTGCTGTTAGCCTCAGAGTTAGCAGCGATAGCCCACATTATAAACTACTTTTATAGTATATTCGATAGTGAATAGTATAGGGAATAATTAATTAAATAATCACAGCAGATTTTTGATCGATGTGGAGACGGCAACTGATCGTGTAACTCCTCTGTCATTTTCTGCTGATGAGTAGTTACACATATTTATCTCAGTAGTCAGTCGTTGACATTTGCTGGTAACGCTTTGTCGCACAACTAAGCCTGCTTTTCCGAAGACCCGGTGTGGTATAAGTCGGTTAACCACTTCATCAGGCCTTCTTTTTGCTCTATCCTTGAATTGCTACATAACAGAATAATAATATAGGCAAAACCAAAAATAAAAATACCAAAATGTTAGTATGTTTCATCTTTGTCCCCTTTTAATCGAGCATATTCCTATTCCATATTCAAAATGAATGTTGCAACATAAAGTAAATGCATCTACATATGTTACGCTAAAGATGCAAGATTGGAAGTTTTCTTGAAAAATGTTCACTTTGTCACCAGTATAACGCGCGAATCTCGAAATTCCATTATTGAACGGTAATACGTCAAGAATCTGCGACATTTGTATATGAACAATTTACCTATGTATATTTCTGTTTAGGTAAATTTTTAAGTGGCTTGTCAGTTTATAGCCAAACTTTTCAAATACTACTGGTCATTTCGAATATTCCAATACACCAATCCACTGGCGTGTTCTAGATGTTACCCAAAAATGAAAATTTTTATTCATTACTGTGAATAACTTATTCATTAAAAAATCTTCTTTACAATCCGACAGTTAACAGACGCAAAGTACGCCACAATTGAAACTACTCTCTATTAATGTCACACATTTTTTTCTCATTCTATCTATATTTCTATGGTTTCTCTCATATCTAATGTCAATGTGGGATAAAATCCTGAATATTTGGTAGCCGTTAAGCAAGTGACACCGTAAAATATAAATTGGGTACTTGAATCTTTTTTTATGTAATTGACTCAATTAAACCTTATCATCGACTAAATAAGAGTGACAAACATCAGTCCAAAAACGTCTTAGGAATCGATGTAATTACCAGAAAATTAATATTTTTTAGTCTACTCTAGGTACTCTTTTAAAATCGGATGAAAAACAAACTTATCGCTAACTGTGACTTCGAGCGAAAGATAGACAGTTGCATTTTGAATATTTTTTTATGCATCGACAGAAGACAATTTTGTTTTTGTAAACACCCTTCTTAATATTAAAATCTAAAGAACTACATCAAAATAGGGAATATGCATGTATTTTTTTTTATCTTATATTGACTTGTTCCATCATTCTACCCTAATAAAAAATATAAATAACCTTGGCAAAGTTCAAATTAATTTTTAAAATAACATTGAAAACATCGATAAAATTTGATCTGTTTGAACGCCGCCATATTTCGCGAGCCTTGAATGACGTCACGTTCCACGCTCAGTGTTTGTTTCATAAACTTACTTGAAGTGTTACAGTAATTTTATACCGATTTCCAGTTGTAATTACTATTTATTGTAATTAATAGACGATGGATAAAGTTAAAAAACCATTTTATAGGTATTGCCTTGTCCCTAAGTGTAAAAACCGTATAAGAAGTACACCCAATACAGTATTTTTCCAGTACAAAATAATAATGTAAAATACGAAAACAATCGTGTACATTAATGAGAAGAGATGAAGTATCTTCAATATCGTGTTTATATTGTTGTGAGGATCACTTTAATGTAAGCATATTACAAATTTATGTTATGTTAATGTATGTTTGTTTTAAATATCAAGCAGAAGGCAACTTGCTTGTCTACTTAAACTAGGTAACAAAACTTCATGAATATAACTAACTATACATATCTTACCTATCCTTTAGATTATAATATAACAAATATTATAATAATTACCTTGCGGCTTTCACTCCTTTGACCTCAGCGGACGTAAAATCTGGATTTGATGCAAAATATATAGTCATCATGAATGCACCTATTTTCGGTAGATTGTCCGATTGTGCTCTGACAAAACTACATTCAGTCATTGTCCTTGATGATTTCTTAATCACTAGAATGGTTAAATTGCACTAGCTAAGAGCAAAAACCACAGGAACACCTATCTTTCTCCGAACACTACGAATATAGGTGCCGATAAATGACAGAACGTGGAATGGCACGTCATGTTTTGTTTCGACCAATGGTGAAGCGTTTTGCAAAGTTGAATTTCGCGCCCTTATTTTGCATATTTTAATGAATATTTTTTGCAATTAAACACGAACTAAATAAGAAAATAATTGTTTAGGCATAATATCTGGACAATAAAGATTCAAGGGAAAATTAATCAAGTAAATTTAAACAACATGCATATTCCCTATTGTAGTAATGATGAGATTAAGAGTTCAGTTTTTTAATACAAGTTATCTCCTACCTATCAATGCGAAATACATCAATCACACATCAACTTAATGAACATTGACTACGAAACTAATAAATTCATGTTTTATACCGCGCTATTACCATAACTACTCTGGGTTATCGAGATCACGTACGGCATTTGTCTTGGAGCCTATAACGACTGTATTGGGTTAGATAATATCTTCAACGCCACGAATATTGGCCAATGCGGTTATAAATGCTATTGTGGTTGAGTAATAATTACTTTAGTTGGGCTTTCTTGTGTATGAAGAGCGGTTAAGGCTACGATAGTAACTATCGAGCTATCAGCGAAGTTTACTAATAAATTAATGAAATCTTTACTATTGTATTTTTTCTCGTAATTTTAAGTTTTAGAATGTTATGTTTAAGGATGGAACTTCAACCCGTGAGTGCAGATTAATGTAAAATTATATCGACTGCTTTATCTGCGTATAAATATAGAATGTATTATGTATAAAGCTTGTATCTATATCTATATACTAATTTTGCATACTATTGGCTTATTCTCTCTTCACTTCTACCCAAATAGAGCTACTACTTCGAGGGTTAATGCAATAAAATCGTCATGACATTTTTTACATTGTAGCATTAATTGATCTTTTAGCAATACATAGGAGTCTATGCACTTCTAGTCTTAATATATTCTTTAAAGACTCTCTTCTGGTTGTTTTTATCCTTGTCCTCATTATCCTCATTCGCATCAAGAATCACCAGCTCTCTATGCTCAAATCAATTGATCATGTTTTTAACTTTATAGAATTTCTATTTCCACAATGGGGAATGAACTTAGTACAAATATTTAACCCAATATAGTTCATCAAAATAAACGTAAGAGTATTCATTACACATTGGCAGAATTGTCTACATTGGCATGCTCAATTTTTGATTAATTTATTTGAATTATACGAAAAATTATTTCAGTGACATTTATTTGTAAAATCCGGTTACATGTTTTAAGTTATTGTTATAAGTACAAATGTACACACCCATATATTGTTACGGTGAATGGCCCAAATTGGTGTACAAAAAGACCTTACATGGTACGTCACCACCACTGTTAGAAGTCGGATTATTTTATAGTTTAATATATCTCTTTCTGTTATAGTTCGATATACAAAATCATAATAGGTTGTCTCTGCATAGCACTTGTACACAAAAATGAAGCATCAAGAAAAACTGCAAAGCTCATTGCGCAATTAGAATAAGTGCCAAAACAGACGTATTGTACTGAATAAGATTTAGTTTTTTCTTTTTTTCTTCTTTACTTAAATTAACTTCATTTAATGAAATTTCTGCTTGGCTGTTTACAGTTAGTCCCTAATATTTTTATGTTTTTTAATATACTTTTAACTTTAATTAACTAAACTAAATAGTAATGATAAATGCACATGTAGGTATGTTCTTATCAATAAACATTTTCTATATACCTATTTATAATTATTTTATTTAAGTACTGTTACACTTTGTGGCCTTATTATTATTAAATCGAATCTGCGAACGAAGTCCCAGAAACAGACTTCGTTCGCGTAGAAGTTTTGGTATCTGAAATCTATCCCCGTACATTTTCCTGGGATAAAAAGTCAGCCTAGCCTACGTGCTATTCCAAACCATAATCTATCTCCATGGTTCATTTCATCCAGATCCGTTCAGCCGTTTTTGCGTGAAAGAGTAACAGACATCCTCACAAACTTTTACCTTTATAATATTAGTAAGATAAGATGTAATAATATTAGCTAAATATTATAACAATACTTTACATAAATTAAAATTCTTGTTAATCCCTTCAGTTAATTAAATTGCTTGTGTTAGGAGTGAGTGTGTAGGCCCATGTTTTTAATATAAACTATTGAGTGTTATATGTATAATACCATCACTTTTTTTTTACTAAAAAAACGACTTTACAAACATACCAACGACGGAAGCAAAGAACACCCAGACTCGGATGGGAATAAACCCACTACCTATGGCGTAGCTGTCAGGGTCACTAACCACTAGACCAACAGGCCAGTTAAATTTCTAGATATTAAGCCAATCCTTTGGCCATCACAGTACGCTCTTTCGCGTAGAACGCATTAATCAATCAATCAATTAGCCTATTCTAGTCCACCGCTGAACATAGGCCTCGCCCAATGTGCGCCATTGCACCCGGTCCTCCGCCTTCCGAATCGGAAGGTACTACACCCCCCCAGCCAGAAGGACCGACGACCTGAGGAAGATAGGTGAGAGGGACTGGATAAAACGCGTATTACATTGAAACCTGCAATACGTTTTAATTCTGAATTCTTAGTAAATAATAATCTTAAATGATAGACATGTTTATGTAATTCTTAACACGTTCGGTTTACTACAGCATGTAATTGGTAAAGTCTACTTACTTGAACAAATAATGTATGACAAACCCAAAGTTCGTGACAGCAGTTGTGTCCAAATTACGTATTCGACACTAGCCGCCTCGGGCCAATGATTCGTAGAATGTATTGGAAAATCTAAATAAAATACCGCACGATACAGTATCCGAGGCGCCAAATAAAATAAATTGAATCCACTCAGTTTGTCTAGACCCTAGAGTGTGTATCACGTTCCACTTGGAAAAAATATCTATTTGTTTGTATTTCTTTAATTAAATTCTTCAAACAAATACAGATGGTGATAAGTATACAAAAATAACAACACTGATATTTAAGTTATATGATTTAATATATAAAAACTTTCAATTACAGTTTTATTAGGTACATATGAATCCAAAGAACTTCCAATAAGTGTAGTTTAAACATACGATATTAAAGTAGGTACGTAACATAATAAAGGAAAAATAAAATTGGATTGTTAATATGAAACCAATTTTTTTTTCTTATGTACCTACTTCAACTAACTGAAATTGTATTAAATAAATGCCAACTTTCTCTTATACAAACACAGTGAATCCGAAAAGTAAAGCTAACTCAACACAGCAAAGGGAAGGGTTTCGGTTCTCCAAAAGCCTCATTACGACCACCTACGCAGAATTAAAGGTCACTTTACAAACTCGAATGGCTGTAAACGGAGTTGTGATTGCTCAGGCCGACTACATTGACAGTTCAACTCTCGAAACACTACTAAATAGAGACACTTTCCTTTTGTAAGTCCCTTGAAAATAATCTATTTTATGAAACAGCAGCTTGCGCAGAAAAGATGTCGTTTACGTGTCTCCCGTTCTCAGTCTGTTCGAGTAAATTCCCTTCAAACTAACGATAGAGGTAATTTGGTTAAAAATATTTTTATGAATGATTTACATTTAAATTTTCAATTTCTTTTTGGGAAAATTTGTCAAAATATTAGATGTCTTACATGATAGACGAAAAAAAACCTAGGCCAACAACAGTCCCCCTGTAACTTCGTTGTGGATAAAAGACTGAACTTTCTGTGACCAAGAGGGCATGTACAAGTCAAAGTTTCTTAATTTTATTACTGACTCACTCACCGATCATCAAAATTTTAAGTTTTTCTTTTTTTTTTATAAAGAATACTAGCAACCTGGGTCACAAATTACTAGTATTACTTCTTGCAAACACTCCCTTAAAATTGTTTAGTCTATAAAGAAGAACTCAAACACCGCAATTTACAAACAGCATAAGTAACTTTGTAATTCCATATAATAAATATTGGACCACAATGTTACTTTTGCAGTTCATAACATTTTTCTTCACCAGTTGCACCACCGACTCTCATGGTTTGTGGCAGACGACTTATAGCGAAGGTACGCGACACCTGCCTCTTTTTCACGGGATTAAAGTCCAGACGAGATCTGGCCGTTTGCCGTCAATGCTGCTAAGGTGCTCTAGGACATAAGGTACATGCATGGATGAGGTTTAAATACATGGCAGACCAGGTAGAGAGCCACAGCCACACGTAACCCCCACCTCGTCATTGAACGTTAAACACATGGCAGGGCTGGAAGGTCGTTACCCCTTTGAGGACTTTCCAATCGTCAATGGCCTCCATCCTGGAAACCTGGCCGCCGTCTAAGGACGAAATATTAGCAACCAGATACACAAGCCCATGAGCGGACGACAAAAACGCCGGCAAACCAAAATCCTGAGTGTGACTTATCCCCAAACCATTCAACGTAAAGGGAAGCAAAAATAGCCAAAAACATATTTTATACTTTTAATTATATTAAACCATGTTAGATAAAGTATATAATTGATACAAGCACGATGTCAAGTCATGCATGTTTCTTTTTAATCCATACTGGCTCTTGCGTCGGCTTTTTGTTGGCAGCATAGTTCGTATATGTGCTCTATTCTTAACGTCCTCTGTATTATGTCTTCTGCTAACATATAAATGAAAAACAAACTCTATTCTAATGTCAGAACACGTCTTGTCATATGACGTGGCATGACGTTTAATGCAAGGAATACGGTACGCAAGCACGTGGATATTCAACAGAGAATTTCTGGTATTTATTATTAACCGTCAGAGGAAGGAGGAGACATGTGATTTGCATATTTGATCCCGTTTTAATTTCTTGAAAACCAGTTTTTGCTTATATTAGCGAGTGTTCTTCGTTAAACGATAAACGAATACCTTTTATTAAGAAGCACATCGAAAAGACTTAGTTACATTAAAAGTTAATTATAATTTAAATATCATGCAACCTGAATGAACTACAATCTGAACCTTAAAAGACAGTGAGTGAATTTTCTTTGAGAAATGGAATCTAAAATGGAAATGGAAATATTAAACCAACCTAAGAAACGGTGATTAATAGATTTTGGTATTTGTTTTTTCAAAATTACCTATACTAAACAAGATAACTGTCAATATATTTTCCTAAATAGCCCTAAATCAGTTAGAAGTTTTCCTTTTCATCAATGCCAATTTGAACTTCTGTCCAACTGTTTTGATGTCGTCTTGACAGTCTGATGTCGTACCGTTGTCATGTCCTTTGCGGGAAATGGAATAATGAGATTTATATTTAAAATAATGTACTGATATTTAGAGTTATGTCACATCTCTAGTCGTTATGATATGAAATTTAAATACATATGATTCAAGATTATGTATTTCATGGCAGATGATGAGGAGGGTGATTGATAGATCTGAGAAATTTAAATAAACCTACTAGATAATTTTATGAGTGAGGGAAAAAAGAGGGATGTACACTTTTTATAATCTACTTAAAATAATTTTAGAAAATATTTATATCTTTAAAAAGTAGTAATAAGGTAAAATATACTGTTGAAAAGATTAATAAATAAAAGATTTATTCTAAGAAATATTCCTGTCTATATAATTTTAAATTATAAAAAAAACCTCGAGGCCTTTTTTGACTGGCAGCTGAGAGCGTGACGGCCTTTGTTCTCCTCAATTTTACTATGTAATTATATTAGGTATCTACTTGGTACCTATAAAAAATAAGTTACTAAACAAACTCGTGCCCGTTTCTCCGTCTCCATCTGCATCCGTCGTATCCTGAAGCCGGTAAATATTATCTTATGTTGTTCTTCATGTGTCTGAAAAATTACATTTACAATTACATTATTTTAATTTAACAGAAATAAAACACTATTTAATTAGCTAGCTCATGAGCAGATTCAAATTTAATTACTCAAAAGGGTATATTTCAAACTAAGAACAGAAGTTGGTTTCTTATGCTAGACTGGCCTCGAACAAAATGTGAATTAGTTCGTTCCAGACTATATTAATAACTAGGTAAGTGTCCTGAAAGACAACTTTTGGGTCAGTCTCAAAGGACAAAGTACTAATTTGCATTATAATGGTGTGCACATTCTCGTTCTCTAAATTTATTCTTATCACTACACTTGGATGAATTTTCTCTATGCATTACTGCTGGAGCGTAGCGTATTAACTGTTAATGTGCTCAGAAAAGATCTGGATAAAAATAGTTTAATTTTAAAAAGAGATGTGTCTGGGATTTTTTTCGATAACGAAAACTTTATTAAAAGAGATAACTTGCTATAATCGGTGCCGGTTGACTTTGGAAGTTCCCTACTTTAGGATTTTTTTAAGATATCCTGTAACCTTGTCAGTGTCGCACGAGATGCTGTCACGCCAGTCAAAATATATAAACCAATAGAAAGGACACTCGATATGTCTGTCCACCGCAAACGTCACCCAATACACGGCTTTCCAGCCTGTATGACTGGATCTGTCAAAAATGCGACTGCAATTGCAGCAAGAACTGTAGTGTCAAACTATAATAAAGTGAGCTTTTAACAATAAAAATTAACTTTACATTTTGTTACAAATATTCTACACGAAAATATCTTTAAAACAAAGAAAATATCACTTTAATTTACAGTGCCTCTTGTCAAAAACACTGATTCGTTGAAATAAATTGTCCCTGTCACAGATCATTTAAAATGTCTTTTGAGAATAAGTATCAGAGCGCGAGGCCAAACGCCTCGCCTTATGAACAAATAACACTTGAGGCCAAATGCTCCTGAATACAAATTAGAAGGGAGATGCAATTTCGCGGAGTGATGTGACGTTTTGAACGCCTTCCAACAAACCAGACGCAAAGAATTTTCCAATAGGAAATGATTATTTTCCGGTATTAGCTTATATTCCAGTCTTCGCTCGCTTAGTATTCACCCAATATCGGCAACACTTCTACGGCATAATACTGACGGTACTGTTTCCCTAAGGAATATTTTACTTTATGTATTTCGTCAATGCACGTTTCAATCCTTTGTTATCAGTAGGTATCTCTGTCTTGGAAAAGCCACTTTAAGGTATGTGTGTGCAAGCGCTACAAAAGACCAGAAATGGTCGAGGTAGCACCAGGCACTCAAAACAACAATAATAATAATAAAAATTTGTGTGCAAAATACATGAAAATAAGATTCGCTGAAATCTATATATATATGAGTCCCTATTTCTCTGGAACGATTTCATTTGCCAGGAGAAGGTTCTTACGAAAGAAAAAAATTAAGAAAGTTGCGCAGAAAATTAGAATATTTAAGAAAACTCAACGAGGGACGTACGCGGGTGAAACCGCGGGGCGCAGCTGGTTACTCTTAATAAATAATAATATATAAAACAATGTGGCGAGTGGTCGGTATTTATCGTATAAAAGTGGTTTTCTTATCTTGATCTATGGCACTGGTAGCCAGCCAGCTGCGGACGATCGTGATATATCTCGTATGGATATTATGGTTTTACACCGGCTCAATACTGCAGTTAAGTGATATGAAAAATCGCTTAGCATAATCGTTAAACAAATTGTTGTACTACATACAAACGAGTATAGTAACTCCATTTGTTTAGTGATTTTAAATTCGATTATACTTACCACAATGCGAAAATTCGTAATTATTGTGAGCGGGATTTTCTTAAAGTGGTCAGCCTAGTGCGGACTACACATTCTTTGAGATGGTTGAAATTCTTGAGAGAGAAAGAGAAGTTGAGATTAATCGTTAACGTTTTCAGGAGAAGTGCACAATCATTTCATGGGTTTAAGATTCAAAAACCCACCGAGTCAAGTGTGTCGGCATCTTCATATATTGACCTATATATATATACTACGGACTGGAAATCAAAGCGTCGTCGCACGTCTTTCAATACCTGTTAAAAGGGGACGTCCTGAGCTGACATGATAAAGTTAGTATGTTTTCTAAAGACACAAAAATTTCACTGCTATTGGAATATAAAAAATAAAATACTCTGTTTTCCATCAACCAGGACTTAACTGTGAGTAACTTTTTTCAAATAGAAGAAAACTTTATTAGGCTTTTTATATTGCCTATTTTTATAAATATAGTAATGTGTGAGGTGCAGTAATTGACGTCACCTAAGGTAATCTTGGTTTAGTTTACAGCCGTGTAGAAATCGTTTAAATCTCCTATTTATCCATTCCGCCTGCAATTTCACATACGAATAAAAGCACAAAGTTCAATCTGATTCGACATTTTGAATAGGAGGTTTACCGTCTAAGGCTCCAAGTTATCGCGATGGATTCTCGGCACGTTGTACATCCTCCAGGCACTTCGAAGGCGGTAACTTATGTCCGGTGAGACCGTGGCCATTATTTCTGTCTGTTCTCTGACTGTATGCGACAAACGTAAGCTATTTAAATTATAATGTAATTTGTTTCTGTTTTGAAATTTACACTAGATTTAATTAGTTTAAATTTGTACATAACAATTACAGTAACATAACAATCCCTATTATATCTTTGTTATTTAAGTACACCTACGCAAAACTAAACTGAATGGTGACGGTGGTTTCACCTGATTTAGTGCAAAGCTATTAAGAAAAAAAAAGCTTCATCAGTTTTAACGATGTGTTATGATGCGTGACCATTATTAGAAATAGTAAAATCACGAAAATGAAGGTGACAAGGACTAGAATCATGACTTTGAAAGACCTGCAAGTTAAATAAAAGCTTGCAAAAAGTTTGTTTATGTTTGCGTGGTTTATCAAACCGGTTCATGACTAGCCGTGCTACAGCCACGATTAAACAGTTCATTACACAGAGATTCTGACCTAAAGAAGCTTTTACATACTTAATTACTTCTTATAACTGATATTTTATGCGTTGTAATTGAAATATAAAACCATCAGGCCTTACTTGAAAAAAAGTATTTTTCTTCATAATGTTTTAAATTTTCTCTATATTTTTATTTCATATGACCACGGGCTATCCAACATATCAGAGTGATAAGGGATGATACATGTGATATTGCAGCGAGGCTGTGCCGTGTCACGGCGGGCGCCCGGTATTATGTGAATAAATTTAGTCTAGCCTGGCCTTGAACAAATGTTTCTATACTTACACCGTTTTATTTTTCAATAGTAGGTACACCTATCAACATATATTTCCAACAGTAGCAAAAAACGTATTATTGGGATAAAGATAGGATTGAATTTGTAAGCAAAGGTTTGAAAATCTCAACATTTCAAGTTGAGATTTTCAATCTAAACCACTGGTGGAAAATGTGGCTGCAGTCCAGACATGGTTTGCCCGTCTAGCCAATAGACGTAATTGTATTCTGTATGAAGAACAAAATGACTTACAATATTGCTACGCTTAGAAACTTAAGCTGTTGCTAAAATGCGTCGCTACGTCCATATTGTTTGCCCTCCTATAAAGATATATATATTCATCTTCTTGCCCTTTTCGCAATTATATTTGGGGTAAAGTGTTGGTAGTATTTGTCCATTATAGTTTATATTGAAATTATTATACAATTCTTAAAATGATTGCAATTAAACAATTAAGCCATTTGTCCCTCATGATATAATAATATAATCGCTAAATTGTTGTAAATGAGGTTTTTCATAAATTCAATCGTAATTTCTAATTTTATATATGTGTTTGCTCCAGTTATTTTATTTTTTCAACATGGCTAATGGTTTTGGCTTTACAGTAATATTTTTAAGGCGTCGGTTAAATTATAGTTATTACATTGGTTTAATTATCACTACATATTATAAAACAAATTCCCCCGCCGCATCTGCTTGTCTGTTCGCGATAAACTTAAAAACTTATCCATGAATCCATGAGGAAGGTTTAGGTGTATAATTTGTTAAGATTTTGTGTAAATTGATTGAAATATGTTGATGACTGTTGAAGATGTCTCGGCTACTAGCGGCGGGTTGTTAGTTTAATATAAAATAATGACTAACTTGCCAGGGTCTGAACTGAATAGTAAGGACGTCCAGGCCGTCCTTAACCATACATTGTAGTTTAGTTTACATCTTGGCATGTTTATACGAAATACAAAAATGTATTAATTAGAGGATCACCAGAATGTTTCTGATCTTTATAGATTTTGATATGATAGATTTGATTTTAAATTCCTTTAGCCTCAGTCTAGTATGCTATTTCAGTGGCCAAGAACTGTACCAGCTAGGCTTTTGTGACTGCTACTTTGGCATGCAGGTATTTTTTGAGTTTCAATTTCAGTTTTTCTGTAACTGATATTACAAACGTGTAGCTTTAGCTAGCGTAGCTTTGCACTCATAATTTATTTTATAGCTCATGGTATGTAACTAGAATGCTACAAGAATTAGTTTATGCGGAAGTAGAAAGAGAAAAAGATTTATACGTGAAATGGACCACAAGATTGGGAGAGTACTTGGTTATTGATTAAATAGTAAAAAGAATGATACTTCATAATTAAAGAACCCAAGTGCGAGTCGGACTCGAGCACCGAGGGTTCCGTAAAATATTTTTATTATACGATGTATTTATCTGTGCTATAAGACGTTGCTTCGTACCAAATTTTAAGATTCTGAGTTCACGGGAAGTACCCTGTAGGTTTTGATTCCCTTGCGAGTGTCGACATTTTCCGGAAATTTGCGGCATAAACTTCTCTATCTTTTGATTGCGTTGGCTTAGAAGTTTGATTTTTTCACAGGTCTAAGGAACAGTAGACCTGAGTATTTGTTATAAATTTCAGCTTGATATCTCCACGTGTTCCTGAGAAAAAGGGTCTTGGCAGACAGGCAGACCTTCGGACGGACGGACAACAAAGTGATCCTATAAGGGTTCCGTTTTCTCCTTTTGAGGTACGGAACCCTAAAAATAAAATTATATAAAATTGGATATTATCTAAGCAAACCAAATAATATTTAATGGTGTACAAATGAAGTTTATCCTACTTAACATTGACTTTCAGAACTCAAATTAGAAGAATAACTGAAGGTATTTTTATTTTCGCAATCCTGAAAATATGTGTATGAATAATAGGTATCTTATTTTATAATATTAAAAAATTTAAGTAATAAATAAATAAGAAAGAAGTGATGAACATCAAAGTAATAATATATTTTTATGATAAATTGAAAAGTGAAAACAACATGTGCCTTTGCATTATCTGAACATCTAAGCGCTTTAAAAAATTTAACAGACAAGAGACTCTTAACAAGCATAGCAAGAAAAAAAATAAAAGAAAACTAGAGACGGACGTACAATCATTTAATGAATTTGCAATTTGCATACCGACAACGACTCAAGATAAAAAGTGGAGAAGTATAAAGAGGAGTTATTCTAACAAAATAAATTATTTGAAATTGAGAAATCCTTTAAACATTGACCGGGTTGCTTTTGAAAGCCTCTTGTTGTTCACGGATTACCTGCCTACCTCCGCCGCATTTTCATCGCACAAGTGACAGCGTACCGTGATCTACTTTAACCCGGCAAAATAAGGTGGGCCATGTCGTGCGGAGTTTTGCGGGACAACGACTGTGCTCTCACTGCGACAGTAACATACATACATACATACATTCACAACTGTATCCCCGAAGGGGTAGGCAGAGGCCTACTAAACTCACATATAGGTACACTCCCAATATTACACTCACGTAAATAGGGGGCAAGCCTATTGCCGTCAACCGGGTACTTCGGGATTTAAAGATGGGAAAATTGGGCACTCCAAATTTAAAAACTATTCAAATTATGAATTGACGTGACTGATATATATTTTTTGTGATTTTTGTATATATTTGGCGTACTTAAATGATACTTACACAGAGACGGAGTTAACTAACAGCTCCATACCGTCCAAGCTATTGCGACTCGCCGTTCTGTAATCGTGCTCTTGTCTCTCCTATTATTGGTGTCCCTTTTGTTCCGTCTTTAAATTAAAGACTATTGACCTTAACTTTTTCCTTTGCTATTGTCCCGTGCTGTACTATTAGTGACTGAAGTACATCGAGCTAATTACAGGAAACACTTCCGCTACCAAGTATTATTTCGTCTCAAATGTACTTTCGAAAAGTCAGTGTTGAATTTTCCTTTTAGAGGTATCTATCTAACAAAAGTTGCAGCGAAAAAGGAATCATTCGTAAAATGTCACCAAGCTCATGAAGTGCAATTCCACTTAGCTTTAGGTCGGTAAAGCGCTGATGTGAACGTGGTAATTTGGGTAATTTTTCGACGGAAAGAGTCAGTTCGACGGTCAAACAGAATGATTCCATTTCAGTCGATGTGCTCTCACGTACTTCTACTAGTTGTATTAATTAAATGCAAGCCCCTGAGTCCATTTTACGATCCCCGGTAGAGTGGAACTCGTTTCGTTTATCCGCTTCCACTCATAAGCAATTACTTTGCCGAAACGACTTTCCGAGGGACCACGAACGTGCAAAGAAATTAAGCTGTGTGGATTTTAGTGTTTACAACTTTAATAGAGGTTAGAGATTTGAGTATTATGTGTATCATGAAATACGTTAATGAGATAAGCTATTAGCCATATATATATATATATATATATTAGTGAACATTTCATAGGCCTTTCTCCATGGGAGATCCCCGATGGGCGATTTAACAGCTCCTAGCCCGTTAATCAAGATTATTTGATCCTGGTTAGAGAAGCCCACAGTTACTATTTTAACTGCTAATTCCATTTAAACAGTTACGTCTATTTGGTTCCTAAAATAATTTATATTCTAACCATATATTCAAGGCAAAAAACTAAGCATAGCCCCTTTCATGGCTGGAATGGTGGCAAAGTGGCAATAATCCTTGTTCCTACTAATTTGTAGTTGCAGTGATATTGTCATTCTTTGTAAACAAGAGAGGGTGGTAAAATAATAACATATCCGCAGCTGTTCACAGCATAAATACTCTCGCTGAGTCGAACTCTGAGACGTGCCTTGGATGACAAGATTTTATATTATGCTTAGTTTGAACTAAACTACAGCGACTGTTAGCGATTGGGATCGCCTTACTTGTTGCGTACGGGGCTGATGGCTAGTACTCGTGGCTGGGTTTGTGATGCTTTGCGAGCGCGTTGACAATGGATGGGAATAGAAATAATATTTTATTTCAAATAATGTTGACTGTGCTTATATCTACCCACAATTAGTAGGTAATTTAAAACTAGGTGCATCACAGAAACGGATAACTGAGAGAGCGAATCAAATACCTATGTGAGTTTACTGAATTCCTTGCGCTCTTTGTGTTATGAACTTTCTAACGATACCACGCTTGACTAGTTCCATCAAACGGTTTGGACGGGATTTCAAGCCGAGTTTAGAGAACTTCCCTAAGCTCGCTTCGCTCGTTCAATGATGGTGATGGTTTGATGTAAAAATAATAATTATAACAAATAGACAAATACGTATCGACGAGCAAAAGACGATTTTAACTTTCAATGTGTAATATGTTAGCTTTATATGTATGTGTATTTGTTTCAATATCGCGAATTATATTCAGTATGTTGTAGACTACCGTTTTGTTTTCGTCTGGCATTCCTTCCAAAGCTTGTGCGGAAGACATCGTTTTTATTGATAAGATCGCCGATATCGATCGCTATGTAGGTATTCATTTATAATGTTCGCATATGAAAAACAGATTAAAATCGTTGTCTGATTTCAATTATTCTTCTTCTTGTTAAAAGGAGAAATCTCAGGGGTAGTCCTTAGGGAACTACTTTTATGTCCAAATGTACTGACATGTTTGGAAATAAAATTACTACGGTAAGGGTGAATAAATTAATAGTAATATAGTTTCTTGTAGCATGATTTTATTGCAGTAGATACCTTTTATACTAATTATATTATTACTCGCGTTTGTAAACACTTTATATTTACAGAGGTATAATTTTACTACTACTGTCACTATGCACAATGCTTGTTGGGCCACCCTATTGGTGTTAAAAAATAACGAGGCTTTCTGATAAATAAATACGTAGAAATACGTACTAAAATGATAAACAGCCGTTGATATTAACGTACTTGTGTTTTGTATTTACGTAATAACTTTAAAAATTAATCTATACCAAGGGTATATCGCAAGGCAATCTGGATGAACACGGATACTTTTATCTAAACAAAACCACACTTATTAACAAGTATGACCACAAAGATCTTAGATATAACAGTTTCTATGTTATACGCGAAGCCTTTGTTTGTACAAATGCATTCTAACAGAAGATTGCAGTAGCGTTATTAGAATCTTTGTATGCACACGGATTTCATACCTTGCTTTGCCTTAATAATTTACGTAGTTCTACATACGTAGTTGAAATAGAGAAGTAAATTGTTGAGTTAGCTATGACTTACATGCATGCACTTGAACGTTAATTAAGAAACGGTTAACATTGGTCAGGTTATATAATTATCTGCATTGAGTGATGTCTACAGAGCACTCAAAAATGTACTTCGACATTTTTATGTCCTTGTAGGAAAAATTAAAGATGCAGTATGTGTAAGGAATTGTAATAGAAATCTAATGTTAGCTAATATGTTTCTTATTTTCCATCTCTCATGTTTTTCTTTTCTTCTTTTTAATTTATTTCTTAATTGTGTTTCCCTATTGTCATATTATTTTTATAGTTTATTTACTTTTAATTTTTAAAACATAATAGCACACAACAAAATGATTTGGTTTTTTTTTAAAAGAGTGGCCGTGAGTTTGTTTGCCCGATTTCTTCTCACAAGGCTCAACTATTTGGAAACGGGCGGTTATAGATTGAAACAGGTAGATGTGATATTATATACTATTGTTGCGGTGACGCTGTGTGTGTTGATCTTTTTTAATTAAAATAATTATTTATTAAATCGACGATTTCGAATAATTGATGGTCAATTTTATGAAATAAAGATTTTTTGAATTTGAATTTGAATCAGTAAACCGTTTTATAAATTATAAAACTGTGCGGTTCTTAATTATGTTACTGTTTTTGTGTGTATGTTACTTGCTCAATTCGGACTTTCAAATGTTTTATTTAATTTTTATGGTGGTGGCACAGGCAGGTGGAAAGAAGAGTTTTTTATTGTATAGTTCATATATGTATTACATTTGCATACAGGCGGAGGACCGAGTGGCGCTCATGTGGAGAAGCCTTTGTCCAGCAGTGCAAACTGCACACTGCAAACTAAACAAACATATGTTTAACCTAATCTAAACTAAACGGGCGAGAACACAATATGCAGATTCTGTCGAGAGGCAGAAGAAACTGCAATGCATTTTCTATGTTTTTGTGGCCCACTAATGTGGCACCGAAGTATTAACTTAAGGTTGCACATCATGCAACCGCAGGAAATGCAAACAATCACTGCTGATAAGATGTGGAGATTTTCTTGAAGCCATAAGTCTAAGCAGTGAACTTTAAAGCAAAAGTGCGCTAGAAAAAAACAGAAATGGTCGAGGCAGCACTATTCACTTAAAATAATAATAATAATGTTCAGAAGTGGACTGCGATAGGCTAATTAATTGATAATAATTGAAACTAATGTATCACTATATTGACGATGTAATCATAGTGAATATAAATTTAATGTAACCTCCCCAGTATGGAGATGAGTACAAAGTACAACAGACTTCAATCCGCTTAAACCATGACAGTAGAAACGTTCATTACCAATTTTTCCATCATTAGGATGAGATTTTATTACCAATTTATCTTGGACTACCTCTGATATATCCTCTTAAAAAAAAACAAAAATATAAAGACAACAACATCTAGAACTATCGTTAAAATATTGCGAAGTAAATAGAATCTATTCCCTTTTGAACTCGATTGAAAACAGTAAGTATAGATAGATAACACCATTGTATGTATTTATATCTAAATTCCAGGTACACTGATAATACAAAACAACACTTATAAGTTCGTCCTTTACGAGTATTCATTTATACAACTTATTTAGTACTAAACGACAATTGCTTTCACGACGGGAATTCGGTTGCTTATAAAGTTAATTTCGTTTATTTATTGTGCCTAAATCGTTCACTTAAAACATTATTCACTTTTTCAAATCTTATATAGAGCTACTTTTGGAAATATAACCTATGCAATTAAAAAAAAGCCAAAGATTTAGGTAACTCCAGTTGTTAAAAGTGTTAAAATAATTATTGTTATGTTTTAAACGTAGAAACAATTTCTTTATACATATATTTGATCTTGATATACTTATATGCACTAACTTCACCAAACAATTCAATTCTTGAAATAAAAAAAGAATGTAATGTGTGCACTAGCATATATTCTTTGCAAGTTTTCACCTAAGTAAAGCAGCTAAAACTACTTTAATGTAGTAAGTAGTAAGACCAGTATTAACAACATTAGCAGTCTAAAAACTCAATTCAGCAAACAAAGCGAGCATGAGCACAAGAATATGATGTCACCAAAATACATTAAAAAGTATGTAGGTCTAAATATGTAACCTATTCCATAGCATTTTCTATATTTAATGTTTAGTGCCAGCGAGCCAACTTTGTGTATTTCCCAAAGAGTGTGTGCAAAAGAACTCAGGTGTGCACTTTGCTGCAATCGAGTTCCCTTTAGAAGAGTTCTGCCTGAATCGAAGTAAAAGCTTTCGAATATGCGGGACTTGGTTTACTCTGGTTAGATGTAGGTTTGGCAGCGCTAAACGAGTAGCGCAGCGCTATAACGCAAGGGGATGCGCTTACATTATGCTAGATTGGTTTTGACGATCAATGAGCTCAGCTTTAACTTTTAGTAGTTGCGAAAGTGATATTAACAGAAATTTAACTCCAAAACTTAAATAATTCCCTTGGCATTTTTCTTTAATGTATCTTAAAATAGTCTTGAATATTAAAGCTCAAGACGTTAATTATATTGATTGTTATTATCATTCTGAGAAATTGCTTGAGATTATGCCTATACTACTTTCTACATTAACACTGCTCGCTAGGGATACATTTTATATTTGTAACAGTCGTGTTTAAGGAATCTCCTACAGACGCTCTAATTGTGGAACGAACAGAATTATACAGGTCATTCACAATATCAGCTACGCGCCTGTGGTTTTGCAAGCTTTGATATAATATTGTGACACGCTCAGACAGCTCGAATTTTGGTTTAGACCTTATAGTAGAAAATAAAAAAATGGGTTCACCGACTGTAAAAAGAGGGACAATAAATAATCAAAGACAATTCCCGCACTAGGAAATAGGCCGTGCCGCATCTAGGGGAACGACTTACAACTAAAGGAAACAAAGTATACATGTATATATATATATATATAAGTATAAAATCAGGGGATCGAATCTACAATAGAGTTGAAATCCAAACATTTGCTGTAAAATGTGGCCACATTCCAGACAAGCTATATCGTTTATTTATCTAGCCATTTCACGTTCCATGATATATAATTATGTACGGGAATTAACGCGATCACTTGAATACGCGAATTAACGAATTACCTGATGTTTGGACCAGGTTACACTGGCCGAGGCCACAGGCTGACTGTGAGCACGACCAGTGTAACCTTGTCCGTTGCAGTGCAATCGTGATCGCGTTAATTCCCGTATACATAATGATAGTATAGAGGTACATGTACGAGTAAGTGTAATGGCGCGCTACATGTCTTTATGAGTTTTCAGTTGGTGCCTAAAAAGTCACGAATGTTAGTTCAAAACAGCGTGTTGGTGTCCACCTTAATGTATGGCAGCGAGAGTCGCGTATGGCAGAAAAATTATGAAAGTTTGAGATGAGATTACTGTCAAGTATGAACGAAGTAAGATTTGTTGACAGAAAGAGGAATGTAGATATTCGAGAGCAGAGTAATAATAATAACTTCATACATCTCACACACGACCGTTTGATCTCAAACTAGGCAGAGCCTAGTACTAGCCTGTACTATGGTAACCAGACTGCTGATAAACATACTTATATATTTCTAAATACATACCGTCGCGACCCCTTACGCCTGGGTTTTGACAATTTTTCAAAAGTTCTTTCTGATTTAAAAATATTTTGAATTATAGTGATTAAAAAATAGTTTTACTTATCTGTGGCTATAGTTATAGAAAGTTGACGTTTTGAATATCGTTTAATAACAAGCTAAAAATTTACTCCAAAGGTGAAAGGCGAAGTTTGGGTATTATTCCCTAACTTCGCCTACCTTATGTCACAGCGTCATAATAAACAATTTGTTTGACGTTAGCTAGTATAGACTAGCTAATGTCAAACAAATTGTTTATTATATACGATATATTATATATGGAAGTTACAATGTGACAGAAGAATTTGAACCACACTTTTAACACAATAAAGTCATATTTTCTTTAAAAAATGTGTAGTAGACGAAGTTAGGGAACATGCTGAGGATTGTTCCATAATTTGCTAAAACATTGATAGGGTTGCCACAATTCTTGGTAACTTACCCAACTGTAAAATAAAGGGGTTAATGGTTTAAGAAAAAAAATGTTATAAGAGATAAACATTTATTAATAACAAATGTTCTCTTAGGTACATCTATACACCTAAAATATGTCTATGTTTTGTTTTCCATTGTGAGTACCTATAAAGTTCGGCGACAATTGGTTTTATTATCAAAGCCTCGAACTCGGTAATGTACCCACCACCTTATTATGACATTTGAATTCATATGACACAACAGGATTGACAACCCTAGGTGCAGGCGAAGTTTGGCAACAAGATGAAACTATTATAACCCCAATAATTTTTTTTTAAATTCCGAGTTCCAAACGTAAGTTAGATAAAAAAGAATAGCGTCATATAAAAGGTAATTAGTTGTGTAATATAATCAAATAAAAAGTTTAGAATTACCTGATATATGCCATTTTTTCATCACTGAAGTTTATTTACAAAGAAAAAAAAAGAGTAGTTTGTCCTACGTCAAAAATACACTGGTCACTAACAACGTGACCTTAGCCACAATTAATCCTCAAAATCTTGCCATATATGAAAAAGACTTGTTATTTAACAGTTTTTAGCGCGGCTTGTCCAAAAGATAACGTGGAAATTTTAAATTATGTGAAATTAGGCGAAGATAGGATACACAGGCGATGTTAGGAGCCTCGACGGTACATATTATAGGTAAATTACACTCAGACACAGAACAAATGGTCAGGCTCATCTCAAAATTATTTGTCCTGGGTGGAAATCGAACCCACGACCTCTGGCTCAGCAGTCAGTATCCCTAACCACTAGACCAACAGGCCCGTCAAAGTGGCTTGAAAGAAGACGTAGTGACAAAAATTAAAAAGGGTATGCTGAAGTAGTATGGAACGTAGAAAGAATGAGTACAGAACGTATTACAAAACAGTATATAAGGCGAACGTTAGCGGGTTGGCCAGTAGGGGTGGACCATGCAGACGTACCCTGATCAAATTACCGATGTTCTGACGAAGGTCAGGTCAGAAGCACTGATGGTAGGGGCACCAAAGGCGTGAAATTAGTACTACCCCTTATTCACCGCTATAAAAATGAACATAAGATTAGGATTTTTTTGAAAGATCCATCCCACAATAAATTTGCTAATTCCAAATTTGATCAGACAAAATTTTTTTTTTTTGTTGAGTTTTCAAAAATGCTTTTTGAGTGAATACCTTACTCCCTATGAGGAATCTACCTACCAAAATTAAACTGAAGATTAGAACTGAGATTTCGCGTTTCATCAGTGAGTGGTATTTCGTTTTTATATATACACTAGCTACTGCTAGTAGCTACGGCTAGGTAAACTGCAAAAAAAAACTATCTCTGAAGTTGGACCAAATTGTACACATTGTGCAAAATTTCATTAAAATCGGTTCATTCGCTTAGGAGTCCACCGCAAACAAACAACGTGACACGAAATTTATATATATATATATATAAAGAAAGATATAGATATAGAAAGATACACCTATATATTTTATATATCGACTTAGTAGCACCTAGTTCCATGATTAATTTAAAATTTAATGGCAATAAAAAAAAGTAATAAATATGTTGAATACAATATTTAGCTTTATCACAAGTTTAACCTTTAAGGTCATCCAGATTTCAATAAAGTATTCTCAAGAAAGCAATATAGCAATATTATCTAGCTCCAGCGTCTTACGAACGTTTATTAAGTTCTGGGTCGATTTGAATACTGTCTAGTAGTAGTTGTGTACTATTCCCGAGAGGAATTTAAGGTCTAAACAGTGCACAGTAGTACGGGCCTGGTTTATCAGAGATACGACCGAGTATGGCATAGCTCAGGGAATAAATCTATTTGATTGCCTGTATGATCAGGATCACTGACGGCGAACATGCCTTCAAACTACAGAGATATATTGCCCTTTACTTGTGTCTACGGATTTGAATGGCAGTTAACTGTAAGAATGTCGCCGTCGTCTGAAGCAATTTTATTTGGTTAAATTAATTTTTTTTTACAATAAAAATAAGAATAAAGAAAAACGTGATGTTATGAACGTTTTAGAAACATAATATAATACTATTCCCTACATAAAAAATAGTCTTACAGATACTTGCATCTTTATTAATTTTGTTATCTCAAGTTACACCTAGTTTAAAAAGGTGCAAATATTACTTTGTTATATAAAACGATGCGGTGTAGTAGGTTTTTTGGTGTATATTGCGATAATATATATTGTAATAATAATAATTTATAAAAATATTATCGTTATAGAAGTAGTGGCTCCTTCATCGGTACTGTCAGTACTGTTGTACTGTGTGTTTATTTATTCGTATTATAATAATCTATGTAACAATAAGATTTTTTTTTCCTATTCTTTGGAGCTGAGATTTTACATCTCGAGTCTACTTTATTGTAAATCAGTCATGAGTTTTAATATAAACGCTGAAGTAATAGGTGAAAATACAGTGTTCTACCTATATCAGGTACCTATTAACACAGTTAAATACAAATTAACATTTTAGACAGTGACACTTGACAGAAGTTTCAAGTCTTAAGTTAAACAGAATCCAGATATCTGTAGTAAGTTTTCAAAGTCCAACACTCAACTGTTCCTTAGACATAACGCAGTTCAATAACAGGAGTTCAATTCCACACAAAACTCTCAGTTCTCTGAATTACATTATGATTGTTGGAAACTTCGTCTGAGACCAAATGACAGGGCAAAATGAAGTCTTTCTAAAAAGGCACTAAAATAAAGTTACTATTAGGTAGGAGAAATAATTATATATATTTGTTTGCGACCCTCTCAACCAGTTCTTTCAGACATGTCACACGGTAGTTTGCATTTATAATTTAGCCCCCGAAAGTGATTAGCAAGTGAGTGCAAAATTAATTTATTTACGTTACACATCTGTGTTTGGCTCACTGAAATTGATATATGTACCAAATTTCAACATAACTTAACGATGAACGTAGATTCGGAGCAAATTGACTGTGACAGATGGACAGACAAACCCACGAGTGTTTCTATAAGGGTTCCGTTACGCTTGTTTAGTTTGACCGCAAAAAACCTGCGGTGCATCGCGAGTTACCATCATTTATTTTTGACTATTTTTTAAATTTTATCTCAAAAATATTTCGATATAAGAAAAGTATGAAACTCATTCCATATCGTGGGTCTATAAAATTTATAAAATGATTGGCCGCGATTTGTATGTCCTAACTGACTGTTCTTATTTCGTTTCGTGAGATAATTAGTAACATCCATATCGCATTTACCGGGCTTGCACAAAATAGTAGACATTTTGCATTTTCTCCTTCGTTTCTAGAATTTTCTGTACCTACTCTGTTAATACCGTCTTAATCCCAATATCCAAACAAGACCAGTCTCTAATCTGTCCATAGATTAATTTTAGAATATTTCAAGCTTAAGTCGGTCCACAATCAGAGATATTCGCATTACAAGGGGCCCTCGACGGCTCAACACGCCGCCATAGACACAAGGGGATTTCAAAATGTAAACAGATAACAAGCATCTAAAGCTTTACTGAGACTGTTGTTTAACTAGATTCTCGTAGATCGAGTACTCTGTTCTAACTATATAATACTTGTTAATTAAGGTTATGTCTACAATACTAAAATATCAAAGTCTAATATTTAGTAAACAAAATGAAAATTTGATCTTCTTTTTCCCATTAAATAGCGTCTGTTGACAAATTGATGTCGCAGATGATAATAACGCCTTATAGATATAGATATCTTTGTCCCAAGTAGAACGAACCTTCAAATTCGGTTCCGAAAGGTCGGAACTTCCGATTGATTTTATACCTGCGATTCCGACTTCGGTCCGATTGAATCGGAGTTATAACGAAGATGGAAAATCGAAACGATATGTAACTATACTGAGTCCTGAAGGATTTTGAATGCGTTTTATAGGTACCAAAAAATATATATTTCATGTAATAACAGCATACAGATAAATCCCTTTTTCAAAATTAAAGATCAGAATTCAGAATTATTGATTAAAGTACAGACTAAGGAGGATAGTGATAAATCGGGACATTTAGCGTCCCGATCAAGGATATATCGAGACGAGTCACCAGACTGCTTTTACGTATTATAATTACCAAATATGACGACGAAAAACTGTATTATGGTTATGTTTTTATTATTTTATTACACTTACCCTTAATGATGGCGACGGCTCCGATTCCCATTCCGATTCCGATAAACGCACCTCCGTTACACCCCTTCGCAACATAATTATATGTCGTCATTACATTACTATTTTACTCAGCGTATTCCTGCGACACGAACTCAATCAGTAATATAATTATATAATTAAACTATTGTAGTGAGCTATTAAAAATGCGAATAAAGTTTAAATAAAATACGTTACACATATACATGACACAATTTTCAAAATAAAAAATAAAAATATTATTTCAAGTGATTTTATTTCTACAAGATACTATAAAATTTATATTAAAACACGTCTAAACTATAAAATTTGACCAAGTTTTAAAATGTTAATCTCAGTAGCCGACCGAAACTCATGGACTTGTGTTTAAATACAATCATAGTATTGGATTGTAACTTAGTGTGTACTGATTTGTACTACTGCTATAACTTGTTTGTTCTCAAGTGGCAACACCAAGTTGGTCCTATCTTATGTCACAAATAGCCTGGAGTCCGTCTTAATTAACCCGAGGAGCACGATTATTAATTTCCAGCAATTAAGCACTTGATGGAATCCCATCGACCTTTGTACTAGAGAATTACTCTAGTTCAGATTTCTCCTCTACGGTTTTAGAGTATTTACACTGCAATTAAGGGTATATTTTTAGTTCGTTAGTAAATATGGCCCTTAACCATAATGATACATTTGAAAAGCCTTTTAGAAGGATATTATAAAAATGTTTCTATGGAAGAGTATTAAACAATTGTCATAGAGAAGTTAAAAAAAAATGTTACCAAAAATATCTATAAAATTATCCATCAAGGTAAAAGAAAAGATAACTTTTTTTATATATAAATATTTACTCACACAGATTACAAAAAGGGTTCACTGTGTTGGTAAGTTGTAATAAAAATGACTTTATTCTCTATAGGTATACAAAATAACATAGACAACTATATTTAAGATATAAAACAGCAAAATAATTAAAAGATGGCAACACCAGTCTCCTTAACTAAACTAGTTTAACAAAACAAATATTTAATTTACCATCCCGTCACCACATTGAGACGTTTGACAAGTTCTTTAGCTCCAAAGGGTCTGACTGAGATAACATTGCTCTGTTTCTGTCATTAAGATGTCACAACTAATAATTAAAGTTGGATATTTACAGCTCTAACTTTAAATAACTACAATACCTACTGATGCTTGCTTGATGTTGATTAACATATGGTAGGAATATAATATACTAAGATATCCCGGCGCTTGAATCTGCAGGTATCTGTTTTTTTGATAATACTTAAATTTTATGAATGATACACGATAGTAGAAGATAAGTCTTAAGTCATAAGAAGATGAATAGGGAGTCGGAAAGGTCAAGGAGCAGACGGGTCACCTGATGGTAAGTGCACCATGAGCACCTGCAACTCGAGAGTCGCAAGTGCGTTGCAAATGTCCAGCAAAGGAATATGATAAGCTGATTGATTGACTGATTGACATGTACGGGAATTAACGCGGTACTATAGGTATTACATACCTTTGAATGGCCTGACTTTTCCACCAGGTTGAACTTGCCGTGGTTCACCGTGGTAACAGGCTTCATCTACCAGCACATTTGCGATATTTTTGTTTGGCCATGTACCGTCACATACTATACTAACAATGTCCCTACTCTGTAAGCAAACCGATGTTCTGGTGTTTATCCAATTGCGCATAAAAGCGAATTAGCATTATTTTTTTATAACTGGATTCCATGCCGTAGATAATTTAGAACCATCTTCCCGATTGAAAGTTTCATTTATAAATTTAAATTACTTCGTGTGTAACTCTTGAGAAACTAACGTTCGGTGGAAAGGACTTTTGTGTGGTAAATACCTAATTGTTCAACCTAAAGGATTTATAGTTAGTATTCAACGAAGTACTCACAGCAATGACTAAACGCCTGCACTTCCGCGCCCGAGAACTTGCGAAAGAATGCGGCTATGAACAGTGTTGGGTTATGAACGGCAAGGTGTATATACGAGAAAAAGGTGGTCTGCCTAGCCACCTCATCAAATCTGACGAAGACCTAGTAAAACTCCGTAAGAAAAAATGACTAAGACCGAACTTATTGCAGCTTGTATACAATATTTTATTAACTCTAGTCCTAAGTTACAATATAACACTAATAAATAACACTCATTTAAAATTTTACTATACACATACACAATACATTACACAACTAAGGCTACCACTAAAATTAACTGTAATTACACAATACTGTAACATATATATCATACAAACAAATAGGTTACGTATAATTCTCTCAAATAATATACCGAAATATTACCAGACTACTAATAACATAATTCAAATCAAATTATTATTGTGCGTATTCTGTACCTGTAGAAATATTATTGAAATCATATTTTGTAGCGTATTAAATCAAATGTCAAAATGAAATTATTTTTTAATAAAATTCGATAACATTCAAAATAATATAAACAATTTGGATGCTGTTTCTGTGTCGAAATCGTCAACGTGTGACCTAGATAATTGTGCCCCCACCTAATTTCACATTAAACCAATCGCTTAAAATTATTACTCAAAACATAAGAAGTATTAACAAAAACATAACGGGATTTATAACCACACTGGCTAGGACAAAACTTGAGTGGGACATAATTACACTAACCGAGTGCTGGCTCCCCACTACGCACAATATTCCAGAGTTGACGAACTATAACTATTACCTTACCAGAAATAATTTTACACAAAATGAAGGTGTAGTCGTCTATGTGCACAAACAACTGCAACTCACTGTGAAGGAGCCGCCATTATTAGATGCTAATTGCCTACAAGTAATAATTGACACAACTACTGTCCTCTTAGCGATATACCGGCCACCTGGTTACAAAGACCTAAGTAATTTTCTAAATTCTCTAAATACTATCGTAAGTGGACTATCTCAGTACAATAATATAATTATAACAGGGGACATAAATATTAATATTCATGAACAGTCTTTTGATTCCGTTAAAAATACATATCTAAACTTACTGGCTACACACGGCTTACTACCCGCTCACACGATACCAACGCGGCAGAATGCATGTTTAGAGCATGTTATACTGAAAACTCGGCTACCTGCTTCAACTGTGGTCGCGCATTCTGCGCTAACGTATCATGAGACGGTTATGTTATTCTTATCGAAACGTATGTCTAAATTAATCTCAAAAAAGTATTCTGTTCGTATTAATTACGATCAACTAGACTCGGACCTAAAAGCCTTGGTTAACGCCTGGCTTACTTAGGTGCATTCGACACCGGGACGCAATGCATAGAAAATTAAAACAGGCGCCTAATAACGAGGTATTAAAAATTTCATTTACACGGTACAGAAACTATTGTAGTAGATTATTAAGAAATATTAAAATAGAATTGAAAAAAAAAGAAATTTAAAAAAGCTGGTAAAAACCCTAAACAGTTATGGTCCGCTATACTGACCGACAAAGAAAGACGATACAGCATCACACTTATTAGCTTCATCGGGTACACCGCAACACTCTATAAACTATGTAAATGACTTTTTTGCTAATATAGGTAAAAAATTTGCTACAAATATAAAGAATAGACCAATAGATGTAACAAAGGCGAACGTATCCAAAATCGGCGAAATCTATGGTTATGCTTCCAACTGATGAGGAGGAGGTAAGAATAATATTAAAATCACTTCGTAGCAACTGTAGTGCAGGGTGGGATGGAATATCCAGTGACCTTCTGAAAAAGCATGAAACTGTAATTGTAACTCCTCTGACGTATGTATGTAATCTTGCCATCTCCACGGGTAAGTTTCCCAATGTATTTAAAAAAGCAATAATCCATCCGGTTTACAAGAGGGGGGACAGAAACTGTGTGGATAATTATAGACCAATAGCTGTGCTCACAGCATTTTCTAAAATATTAGAACGGGTAATGAATAAACGACTAATGAGTTACTTAGAAAATAATAACTTTATTTCACCAACACAGTTTGGATTTCGCTCCGGTAAATCGACCTCTGATGCAGTGCATGAACTCACAGAATATATAGTCTCAAAAATGGATGGTGGGGATAAAGTTTTGGGTATATCTTTGGATCTCGCGAAGGCGTTCGACACGGTTTCTGTTCCAATTCTTCTAGATAAGATGGAACGGTTGGGAATCAGGGGACTGCCGCTGGATCTCTTTAAAGATTACCTGAGTGAGCGTACCCAGAGAGTGAAGATAGATGAATTCATTAGTGAAGAGCAAACACTTACCTACGGAACTCCTCAAGGTTCTGTCCTTGGACCTACACTCTTCCTCATCTACATCAACGATCTGGGTGCGCTCGATCTCACTAACGGAAAAATCATTAGTTTCGCTGATGACACTGCACTTTTATTTAGCGCAAGATCTTGGAACGATGTTTACCTACATGCACAATCAGGGTTCAACACAGTGTGCAGGTGCCTGCAAAGCAATCGATTGACCCTTAATACTGCTAAAACACAATACATGACATTCAGTCTAAGAATCAATGGACCATCAACCGCTATTGTGGCTCACACTTGTACAGACGCACTTACAGGTAGATGTGACTGTATAACTCTCTCTAAGATAAGAAAAGGTAAAGTACCTTGGTATAACAATTGATTATAATCTCAGATTTCAGGAGCACATAAACACCCTTAGTAATAGATTGCGTAAGCTCATATATGTATTTAAAACACAAGAAACGTAGTCTATAAAGAAATCTTGAAATCAGTGTACTTTGCCCTTGCCCAGTCCATAATAAGTTACTGCATCACCTCCTGGGGTGGAGCACCGAAAACTACCCTACTGGAACTGGAGAGAGCTCAAAGAGCTATTCTGAAGGTCTCGTCCTTTCGTCCATATCGATTTCCCACTGAACAGTTATACAAAGACAGTAAAGTCCTCACAGTGCGACAACTGTTCATACTGCATACTATACTGAAACAACACTCTCTTTTGGTGTATGACCCGTTGCTGTCTAGTGGGAAAAGACGGCATAATCCAGTACAACGTCTTCACCTTCAGCAAAAAAACTACCTTTGCTAAACGGTTCTTTAGTCATTTAGGAGGGTATCTTTATAAAACTGATAAATTGTTAAATATTTTTAATCTCATAAAATATAAATGTAAAAATAGAATAACTGAATGGCTTTTAAAACTTAACTATGATGATACCGAGCATCTGATTGTTAATATAGTTAAGGATTCATTCTTAAGTAACCGCAAACACACACACTCGCTCTCAGACACACTCACACACACACACATACACACACACATACACTATGCACATAAATATACTCACAATAACATTCTTAAATACTATACTAACACTATCTTCTAACTGCTGTCTTTATATAAAGTTGGATGATGTTGTGGGTTTATAAAAGGGTAGGAATATGTTTAGAACGATTGACTTGAGTGCAAACAGAGGTACGAACAACTTGGAAGTTGCTGTTAGTTAGTGATTTTCATAGTTTATATCAGTGGTTTTGAGACTGTTTATTACATATGATATAATGAAACGCAAATCCTCTGCTTTGGACCATATCTTATCTCTTTATAAAACGGTAAAATTTACAGTTTATTCGAATTATAAAAGGCTTGTACTGTACCTACATTGTAACAAATGAAAAACTGTTGTAAGTGATCTCCTCTTTACCAAATAATTGTCTTAGTAAAGTATTCGGCGAAAGAGCTGTCGGAAAACTTTATTAATATTTGATTTAACAGTTAGTACGTTCACATAAGAGGTTCTTAATATAGTCACAAAATATTTTAAGCATTCGTCGAAGTGAGCAAGTATAATCTCCCCCATGTGGCCACGCAGTTATTAAATTACCCCGTCAAGAGCATTAAAGTCCAAAAGTATTTTATTTTGTTGTGAATTGAATGTAAACTTAATAGGATTGAATTCAATACGGTGTACATAAAACTGTATTACCCTTTTCTAGATGTAAGGCATCAAAGGCCATGTGAGAAAATCCTTTTCAGGGAACGTATATACGAGGGTTCATTTCTTTTAATGATTTGCAAGTACAATCATTACTATGCCGATCTTGTATCTATAGGGTCCCTGCGCGCTTTGACGTTTATGCGGACTTCTAACTCGGAAAATTCCAATATAATAGGTATGCATAGCACATATTAGAAAAAGTTTTACTTCTCTCTTTTTACAGGTCGCTTACCTAATTTTCTATAGTTCAGTTTAGTCAAGGAAGTTCTGAGGGTTAAGGAAGGATTTTATTATATTTTTGGCTGCTGTTTTACTGGTCTTACGGTCCTCGTGTTCTTTTTTGAAGAACCTCATACTGTAGTTTATAGCCTTAGAAAGCCTTTTTTTTTTAAAAGAATACTAGTAACGTGAGTTACACATTACTAGTATTCTTGTTAACCTCTCCAGCTAAGCTAAATGCTTGTGTTAGGAGTGGGTTCACGCCGGTAGTGCATTGGGTGGGGTCCGAACCCGCAACCACTTGATCGCAAGTTCAACGCCTTAGCCATTACGTTACCACCGCTGATTCATATAAAGCACCTTCCATTTACTGGGTTAAATATTGTGGTAACTAAGAAATTAATATCGTTACCTATTTTACTTGACAGTGACTGCAATCTTTATTTTGGAGTACTCGTACGGTACTAGTGTCCAATTAAGAAACAACATCCTATTGATAACAGACCGGTTAGAACTAAAGTCACAGAAAAAGAAAGAGATTTGACATATAATAGAGGAAGAAATAACTGTTTACTTTTTTATCTGTAATGCCGCACAAGCAATCATTACGAAAGAAACGTAACATTTACGGTTCTATGAAAATCAATGTTCAATGTAAGAGAAGGTTGAAAGCATTCCATTAAATAATCATTACTACAAAGTTACTCTTGTATAGTTACCGTTTTCACTTTGGTCCTCTCAAAGCACAGTATCAAACATAAATACCAAAAAAAAAGTCATGTCATGATCGCATCACGACGTCGTAGCTATAACAAACAGATTATGTAGTTTAAATCCACGTACTTATTGGTCGTCAAGATGTTCATTACAATGATTTATTTCTAGAACGTAATTCTAAAACAAAAGCTTTTGAATGATTTGTGTCCATATCACCTACCGAAACACAACAGAAAGAATGTTTCCAGAAACAAACAAGCCAAAAACATAAAAATAAATACACCAGAATACTTCCCTCGTCATAAATACATAGGTACATTACTCGGAAGACAATTACTGCTGGGTGTTATTGTATTTAAGCAACGCCCAGTGTGGAAGCATCATCGTTTCTGACTTATGTAGTTTTAGAACTCATTATCTCAAACAAAGAAGTTTAGTCTAACAGACTAACTAAACAGACTTGACCAAAATCTTCTATTACTAAAACTACATACAATGTAATTTTTGAGAAATCGGTTGTTTTTAAACATTCGCGACTATACTTAATAGACTTAAATCGGTAGATTGATAACCAAAATAGGTTTTGTACCTTGTAATTAATGTCTGGATGTAGACATCTAATAGAGACACAGGTATGTAATAGATCTGTAAAACAAAAAGGAAGGAACGAGTTTCGGGGCACAGCTGAGATACATGTCGAAGAATTTTTATTAAATCTCTGATATGTGAAGTACGTTTGGGAATGCAGATTTGAATATAACAGACGTATCGCAGACTGGGGGGAAATCTGATTCCAATATCATTGTCCATGATGCTCAATACTCAAGGCAATTTGCTTCATTGGTATAGAACGCATGGAAAATAAGAATATTTGTTCATATTGAACTTGAATGGAGCGTACAAAGAAGATTGTATTTTATTTTCTTCAATTGAGTTGCTAATATTATTTGCTTTTGTATTAAAGCCAATGATACAAGTCGTTAATGTTTCCTTGTGCTCATAGTGTTTAATTTCAATAAAGACCAGTTTCTTTTACATTTTTCTTAACATGCCCATTAGTTTAGGAAAGTCAAATTCGAATTTTTAAATGTATTCTGCAGCCTTTTGGCACGGTAATGTTATCTATCGAGTATTGTGACTCGGCGCTGTCCTTCAAATAATTAAATACAGCCGCACGGTAAACACACGAAAGGGCTGCCCACTTACAGTATTTTAAATTAATTTACCTAGGTACTTCAGTTTCTTACTAGTTTTGTGATTGTAAATATTATAATATATTTTTTATTAAAAAAATTAAATTCGTTGTGAATGAAATAGGAAGTGTTTAATAAAAATACATGTTGTGTTTTTTGATTAGTAGATGTAAAAAAAAAACCCTTATGAATTTGAGACTGAAAAATATTTGCGCTTCAACTGAGACGTACAAAAAGCTTTATTGTTATTATTTAAAAGTATAAAAAATTCATTGCCTTATTAAATAAGTTCTAGTACTTATTTTAATCAAATACACAAATCGCACGCTTACTGCTTACAAAACCATCACACCGTTCGTTCGTCACTGTGGCGCATTTGCGACTGATTGTGTACCGAGTGTTTACTGAACTCGAGGCGTGTATGACTCGCGTTCCGACAGTTTGTATGAAGATAGAATACTGGATTATATAACATTACCTGTGCTTTTGGTTTTTATGTTTCAAAATAATTACTTTTCCTTTTATAATTAGTTACACTACAAATCATATATTTTAACTAAAAAAGTACATACATGAATTTATTAGAGAACTGAAGACTTTATATAAATAAAATCGCTTACTTGTTACCAAACTATTCCTAAGGATGCCTCGTGCGGAGACGAAACACATTAAAGTTTAACTTCTTGTTGGTGGAAAATTATGGATTACGGGTTTACGAGTACCTACCGTAAGTGGTAAGCAAAACTCTACTAAGTTGGTTCTGAATAAGAAACCCGTCTGTAGAAAATCACTAAGTTTGAAAACACTAAACCTTATTTTAGCCTTAGCCTTTAGGTAAGCAAGGGGTTATTTCCATGATTGTTGTTGAAAATACGGGGTAAGTGATGAATTTCAAATATAATAAAAGACTGAAATTCAAATAAAAAAAATCCTTTAAATATTAAACTTCATTCGACTGAAATAAGAAACAAAGTTTAGGGGAAAGTTAAACAAGTAATTTATAGGCAGGTGGGGCTACCTATTACAATCAATTGTATGGTTTATAGGAACTTAAATTTACTTCCTACAATATTGCGTTCAAAGTAAAAAGAATGACTTATTTCATGAATACTTGACAATTATTTTTATCAATTTTAAATTTGATATTATCTACTTGTTGTTGTTTTATACATACTGAGATGATAACCAAGAAATAATAAATAGCGGTTCGGTGCTTATAAAGACCTCCAATGCTAGGGGTGTCTCTTGAACTTTGACAAGTTTTTTTTCATCCATGATTGATAAAAGTCTGGTGTCCCTAATAAACTCAATTATAGTATAAAATATTCTTGGATATATTAAGCCTGCTCAATCTAGACCCAAACTAAGCAGAGCTTGTCCTATGAGTCCTAGTAAAAAATACATATTTATTTATTTATTACTAGCTGCGCCCCGCGGTTTCACCTGCCTAATTCCCGATAGCATGGGAATATCGAGATATAAAGTAGTGTATGTATTAATTCAGGTCACCAGCTATCTACATACCAAGTTTCATCGCAATCGGTTAAGTAGTATTCGCTTTAAAGAGTAACAAACATCCATACATACGTCCTCACAAACTCACATTTATAATATTAGTAGGATTAAGGATCTCTTACAAGAAATATATGCCTCAATCGATACAACTTGATACTTCAAATTAGATCTCATGTTTTCTCAATTAAAGGACAGCATGCCATTAATTGTATTGTATAACCGTCTGCACTATGCAGATGGTTATACAATACAAATTAATAGTGTCACATAATTTGACAAAGAAATTAAATAGAATTAACAAAGAAAATAAATTAAACCAAATTAATTTGGCATATGACGTCACGACAATATCTCAAATATATTTTATAATATATATATTGCAGCCAACTATCTTAATTAGCCGTTCAATTAACAGCCTAGCCTCTTTACTATACGGCGCCGTTCAACTAGCGGCCTGAATGATATTCAGCCGTAGCGTCTATTACAATATTTAAGGCATATGTGTTTAAAGAACTTTATTGATACTCAAAGAACATTACAGTCCACTTATTGAGCATAATATAAAATTAAAATAAAGTAATTACAAGAAACAGCGATCGTAGGTCTCTAAATCAATGACTCAAAAAGGATAAGGAAACATTGGATTGTCTTATGTACTTACATGAAATTATACCTTATAACATATTATCTTATTGTTTATTCGTCTAATATAATATTAAGTTGGAGAAGATTTAACATTAGTAGGGTTGAACAGAAATGGCTAGGATTAGGTTAGGTTCTATTGGTGTGGGTAGCCTCTCGCTAGAGACCATGGTTCAGTCCATAGTCCGAAGTGAGAGTGCGTGGGATTCCGCCGCCTCGTTTCGCGAAGAGGTGATGTTGACCAAAGAGGTGGCGGAAAGGGAACGGGAGAGGACAAGCACTCTCCCATCCCGCAGTAGACGCACATGGCGCCGGAGAGCGCTGAATGATCTCCGTCCTCCATGAGCGCTGGCCTGGGGGTAGCGGGTTGGGCTGACCGTTACCCCAGCAGAAGCAGGCCTAAGACGGTGGCGCGGCGGGTTCCGCACGCGCCTCTCCCATCTGGAGGCGGGGTAGGGTCCCCCCTATCGCACGGTGTGGTCGCCTGCTGATCAGGAGGCCACAGTCTCCAGGGGTTCCCAGAAGCTTCCTTCCTAGGGTATCCCGGGTCCCCTGCAATAGACTCACTTGTGACGTGTGGTTTTAGTCAGTTCGAGTCCAACGTACCACTTCACCCTCGGGTGATGACCCGTGGGGGTTTCCACACGATACAAAATAAAAAAAGGTTAGGTTAGAACTGTGACCATAACCAGATGTGCCAGAACCAATATAGTAAAGAGGCTAGGCTGTTAATTGAACGGCTAATTAAGCTAATTGGCTGCGACATATCCATAGAACCATTGCAAATATGGCTGGCTCATGCATGCAAATAATTGCGCCGCGCTACAGACGTCGCCATTAAAAACAGTACTATGCTAATAATGCTGTCTAACTATCCCTTTCTATAGGGTCTTACCTTATTCGGCCCGTGGGGCAACTCCCCAGGGGTAGAAAACTACTGTGCGCTTCTTATAAGGTATAAAAAATGACTGCTCAAAATCGCTGGCAAATAAAAAATCACCTACGTCAAATTGTTATATTAAATCTCAACATAAAATAAATTGTTTGTACAAGTCAGAGAAAAAACTTTTACAAACGGTCGCGGTTTTCTGAGAAGGACTTTAGAGATATAGCAATTGTGAAATAAAAATTCCTGAAACCCCAGATTAGTTGAAAAGATTTATTAATTTACTTTGCTTGAACGTATTCTCTGGTCAGAGTTAATTTAGTACAACGTATTGTTTGCAAAAGGATTTCTATTTAAAATTTGACTAGAATATATTATTTTCTGTAGATTACAATACCGAATATAAAATAAAACAGAATGGAGTTAAAAATGTTTCGGTAAATAGTGCCATTTTATAATTTGTATTTACAGGAATTAACGCGATCACGATGCCGTGGTCACAGGCTGACCACGCCCAGTGCAACCATGTCGAAACGTCAGGCAATTCAGAGGTATGTAATATCTTTTCATGATCGCATTAATTCCCGTAAATACATAATCATATTATGGAGCGCGGACGTTTAAAAGTTAGTATAGTTCCGTTTTGTTCGAATAAAATAAGAAAGCTGCTATTAAGTAATTTTAAGTTTAACACTATTCAAAATTCCGAAGCGAAGTATCGTCCATTATGACAAGAACGAAAACTATCTACATAAACTACAAGCTAAAGTTATCAGCAATTGGCAACTAACTTGAACTGTGCAAATGGGTGAGATGTCTTAGAGTTACGTAGACAGACCCCGTTAAGTCTTCTCTAAGTCGAATCCGTCATTATTATTCCTTAGAAAAGGGGTCGAGAGCTCACCAGATCTACACCTGCGCTCTGCAACAAATAACCACGTAAATCTGACAAATTATATCACATCTATACTGTTCACGAGCGACGTGCACAAAAAAAAATGGTCTATGGAAACTTAAGGTCACCGATTTGGTCGGTCGTGACCTCTACTCGGCACATTTTGCGGCCTTGCGCAAACATTGCCGTTTTTTGTTCAACAGCCGCTAACTTGGATTACGTTCGGGATAGCATTAATCTCTCTGTAAATTGTGTTTGTAATAGAGTTTTATATGCTGGATTTTTAGTCCTTTCGTGCAGTTGAATTACATTTGGATATATTGGAATAAATCGAAAACAAATTGAAAATAAATACAATATTGTTGTGTGAAGTATTTACAAACCTTTTACAATTTTTTTGTAAAAAGATTCATTCAAGTATCACGTAAAAGGTTTTAGTGTTTGTTATCTTTCAAATATCAGAGTTCTGTTATATTGTAAAGGGATTGAATTAAACAAAAATATAAATGAAATAAAGCTTGTTGTTGTAAAAAATATATTTTTTAAGATTGAAGCTTCACTAAAATAACCCTTTTTATTTTATAGCCTGTTATTATTAAATGTTAGCACCATTGCACTCTCCTCAGCTCTTAACTTTAAAGTACCGATATTTCGTGAAAGAAAAAAAATATCCAGACCCTAAGTTATTAAAAACACTTCTCAACCCTCGGGCTCCATTGTCCTGAGACGTAGTAAACTTAGTATTTAAGACATGTATAATGTAAAGGATTATATTAATAAAGGTATTTTAGTGCAAGCTACATCTTTTTATTAGTGCGAGTCCCGTCCTTACATGGCGACCTCAGCCATTTAAGGTTTGGTTTCGGTTTCAGTCTTGATATGTAGTGTATAATGCAATGACACTTGGTTAAGCAAATCCAACTACTAAGTCAAGTATAATTTTAACTTTTCATTAGTAAGAGTCCCGTCCTTACAGTCTGTCTCTTCATGAAAGCGTTTCAAAACATAATTAAAACGTTAAACAAATTTATTATATTCCACCATTTTAATTTAGTTCAGCAATACTTTAATCTAAAAGAACATATGCTACTTTTATAGGTCTGTTGTTACGCGTGAGTATTAACTCAGATTGAGCGTCAAAATGCTCAAGCACTTTAGATCTGAAAACAATAATTAATCGTTTGTCAATTGTCTGTTGGACTAGATAATACTACTTGCATACGATTTTTAGCTTTATTTTATTAATAGAATAAAGGTTAATATTATTTTTATTCAAATTTTAAAAGTGCTCGAGCGTTTTGACGCTCACTTTGCTAAGTAGTCCCCTAACGCTAGGGCGAGCATCCCTATAGTGCGTTATAGGTATTAGGTATAGGACTTTTATCTTATTTCTTTATTTCAAAACCACGGTGTTGTAATCTAGTCTATCACGTAAGAGCTATACGCTATAAAGCTGATCTAAACCGTAAATAAGTAAAGAGGTGTGTTTAAGTGTTGTAAGTTATTAATGGCAGGTATCACATTGAGGCTTAACACTTTAAGTACGGTCAGGACTCGGCTGTAGGTAAATTATGCACCTCACTAAACCTAAGGTAAATGACACTAATTTTCATTAATCGTTCTTTGAATAATTATCGATTGCTGAGTATGTGAAAAACCCGAAACAGATTGTTATTGAAGGTTAATGTTTTCTTAGGTCGTATTGTTTGTGCAGTCCTTTACGGAATGCTGTAATTAGCACTATTTTAAAATAATTACGTGTTACCTGTTTAAAACGTTGTAGAATAAGGTATACCATTAATTTTGTTGTTTAAATTTTATAACTTGTACCTTCCCGAATGCAATGATGGCTTTGCCAACTAATAATCCTCATTATTATAATCGTTTCTTTGCACTCCTTCAAAGAAAAGAAATAGTAGATGCACGAAAACGCTACCTCTCTTTAATCCTTCCTTAGAAGAATGAAAAGGTTATCTGTTTTCAAATGTAGTTTTTCAAGTAACAATACTTTTTATATAGTTTAGCATATCTACAACAAAGTAACAGTTGTTTTGACTGTATAATTTTTGAATACGTTATGGCGAATTAAATGCAGCTTTGGTTGCATTTTCTTGATAAAATTGGAGATATTTGCAAGTCGAATTGTCTTCGCTTTCCAAGATTACTTTGGCTAGGGAACGAACTGTCCCGTTTGACTTAAACCTTCAATAGAGAAGAATTCTTAAGACAAGGTGGAATTATTTAGTAACGACTATTTATCGACATTGGAAGTGTTTTTAAAGTTATTTCTTTATTTACAAGAAAAAGTGTATTTACATACGGATAAATAATGAGTATGGTGGTTGTGACCTTTTTTTTCCATCTTTATTAAATTACTATTGTCCTTTTGTCTCCCGCTTTGCTAAGGAGCACAGTGGATTTAAATTATGTCTAACTGTTTCAACATACTTCAACTGTTTCAAAATAGTTTAACTTTCCCCGCCTCAGGTGGTGACTACGGTGGTAATCAGTTTATTTGTGTCAGGTATAGCTAGCGAAAGAATTTGTCTTAGGAGGATCTGTGCATTTAAGTTATGGAGGATATTAGCTCTGTTAATTAATAACCTATTAATTTAATTAAATTCTTTTTTATTTTCTTTAAAAAGCGGAATTCTACTTATTCAACAGTCTTCCGCTGAAATTAAATAATTTCAAAATTCAAGTGAGCCAGAGAAATTAATCGGTTCTAACTAACAACTGAAGTTACAATTGTTACAAGTGTAGCCACTTGTTGTCGAATGTTACATTTGTTTGAAGTATCTCGGAGTGAGGAACATGAGCTTTAAGCTCGATATTTGAGAAACTTACATCTCGTATTAAAATATGAATTGTTTAACTTATCGAAACTTCTATCACGTCAACTAATATTATAAATACAAAGTGTGTTTGTTTGTCTGTTACCCTTTGAAGCCTTGACTTCTTTTCTTGTTTCTTGTACCCAGAAAAAGAACCGATGTTGCCGAAGAATAGAAAAAACTACACACGCGAGCGAAGCCGCGGGCAAAAGCTTGTTAAGTAATATTTTTAAAGATTTTTAAAAAGTAGAATAGGTACAGTCTGACTGAGGAAGTCTCGACACTATAGCAAAGGGTACTGAACCAGGTACAATAGTACTAAACCATTACTTTTGTTTTATGTTTTTAGTACCTTTTTTATAGCGTCACCTCTAATGAATAAATGGGGAAAAAGTTGAAAAGTTGACGAGCGGGTGCAAAGGTTGGTACTACGAGAAATGAGTACACGCTTATGAAACTTTGTTAGGTTTGCGAATACAATCAAACCTCTTTGGGCACAAGTTAGGTTGTCTGACTGTGCAGTTTGTTGTGTGGTGTTGTGCCAGCTGTATTTCAGTTATATTAAAAGTTTTACATTTCTGTATTATCTGGTTTTATATGAATTTAACTGACCTGAGTAACAAAAATCAATGTTTTATTTAATATAGGTAGATAGATATAGTCTTTATTGTAAACAAAACAATAGCTTACAATATTTTACTAGTATCTACTTTCTAGCTAATGTTACGTACAACTGGTGACCTTATCGCAATTTGCGATCTCTTCCAGGCAACCATTGGATGGATAAAAGAATATACTTAGGTGAAAAGAGAGGCTGCAGTCATTGATTTTTAAAAACCCTTCAATGCCTGCAGTGTATGATACGAGTATAAGGATATGTGTAAAACAAAACACACACAACTACACATACACAAATATACATAATATACACATATACATATTCAATATATTACTTAGAGTAAGATCATCATGCTTTCTAGTTCCTTCAGAACAAAATCTTTGTTATTCTATTACAACTTATTTTAACATTAATAAAAATAACACTGAATATATTTTACAAATTCTACATACTTACTTTTTGCTTTATTTTCCACTAGCAACACCCCGCGATTTCACCCGCGTAACTCCCGATCACGTAAGAATATCGGGATAAAAAGAAGCCTATATGTTAATCCAGGTCTTCAGCTATCTACACACCAAGTTTCATCGCAATCGGTTCAGTAGTTTTGGCGTTAAAGAGTAACAAACATCCATCCATTCATCTAAACTTTCACATTTATAATATGTATTTATAATTATAATATAATATTATATAGGGGGATTAATAGAGAATGGAGATTAAAAAAGAATGGAGACAATAGTCCAAATAGGAGTATATATTTTATAAATACATACATCAAATCAATAGCAGTTACCAAAGAGTATAGAATCGGTAAAAGTTTTCACAGTCGTGACCACCATGCACAAGTAGCTTTAGCGCTAGCGCTTTTCAAGCTACAGTTCAGAGTTCAGAAGCCCGAGGGTGAATTATAATTAACTAGTGAACTCTACAGTCTTGTAAGAGGCGAGTTACCCTGCAAACGGCTATTGTTTTTAATGAATTCCCAACTTTTGCTCCGGAGTTCGCCTTTGAGTTACGAACATTACCTGCAGCGCAAATTCTTCTACCCATAAAATAGCTGTCAGTTAATTTATCTATTAGCCTCTCGCTACACTGATCTCTGATCTTCAATTTTATCTAAAGAATTTCTTGGACATTTTCTTTAGATAGTTTAAAGGCACTTTTTATTCATTGTTGTTTTAAAATTAGCATCAAAGTATTACAAAGTAGCTTTTACTTTAAAGCTCCGATATCATCGTAACTTTATATTTACGATGAAGTGGCTCGCCTTTCGTATGTCTTTTGCGTTTCTTGACTTTATGGCTTCCGCATAAATTCAAATTGCCAAGAACCTTTTGTGTTCAGCTAATCCAGGATTAACAAGTTTATGGTTAATGAAAAAATAAACATTATTCCAAGAACCTTTTAATAAGAACTTTAGTAAGAGTTCCATAAGATTCAACAGTAAAAGCAGGCCTCTTCTAAGAAATGTTATCTCTAAAAAGATTTGTTTAAAAGGAGTGGGATACTCCATTTGTTTACATCAATTTTTATGTTTTCCTTTGTTTTGGTTTTAATTAAAATATTCTTCATAAAATATTGCTTGATTTTTAATTTGATGTTCGGTAATAATCAAATATTTTGCAAAAACAATTCAGCTCTTATTGGAGAGAATAATATAATATAATATTTATTTTTATTTTTCTAGATAACAATATCAGAAAGTCTACCTTAATTAAACAGTAACAGACTCATAGGCAACTTAATATGCGTTTCAAATGTACCATATTTTGATGTATAGTAAATGTTGCTAAAACTTTCAGCTCCTGCTTCGTCTAGACGCAGGTGACTGTAATTATGGAAATGGTTTCGATAATGTAAATAAAAATAAAAAGAAAATAAAATTGAAAATGCTAGGAAATTTAATTTGAAATACTAATAGAACGGGCTAAATAAATAAAAGTGTGTGTGAACGTTCATATCGTGAATCTACCTTCTTGTAAAAAATTTCCTAAGAGACTACAGAGGTTCTTTTATAGGTGATTTAAAGGCTTGTATAATAGTTACAATACCTGGTTTTATAACATGACGTTATAATTCCTATCAACTAAATGGCTTTTTCTCTTTACTTCTTGCACTAAAACTGCACGTTATTCTTTTGTCTATTTATCGATTTTGTCGATCCAAAGGTTGCCTGTAAGAGATCGCTTTTAGCGTTAGGGCCGCTTATTGCATATATCCACTTTATGTATATTTTTAAAGCAATACGTCGTTGGTGTACGATAAAGAATACTCTAGTCTATTTTATAGTCCGCAAGAATGGTGGTTCACCATCAAGTGGATTGTATGGTTTTTTGCCAAATAAGTACACAGAAACATTTTCACGTTGAAGTGAAAATATCAAGCTAGCTGTGTATTGATTATACAACAATATAGTGAAAACCGTTCATAATATTGTACTTTAGCTAAAATATATACAGTACAATCTGAAACCAACACTAGTACTTCCATTAGACATGGCTTATTGTACAATACAACGTTAGGAACAAATAGCTATAATTCGAATCAACAGTGCACCCCAGAGAGCCGTATGTTTCTCTACAGCTAACTACATAGGTATATATGTTGTGTATGTATGTTATAAAGAGTACCGACAATTAATGTCTACGCTAAAAGGTCTATTACAGCGCGAAGCGAATGTTTTCTGTTTTTACAAAATAAAACTTTATTTAGTCGTAAACTAAGTACTTTTTAATAAAACAGTTTTATTGAGATTTGTCTTTTTTAGTTAAGCTATACAGTGCTTGTAAGTTTTAGAAAGATATATATTTAAATATTAGATGTATTTTTACTTGTCTCTTTTGTAGAAATACATTTTAACGGTACTAAACTTCGTTGCCAGACTTAGAATATTATATTTATCTTATAAAGCGCTGTTTATTGAGAGAAAATAGAAGTTATTAACAGCTATGTTTACATATTTTTGCAAGTTTATTTATTTATTCGGTATCCTCTTTCACCATAAACCGACGAGATGACGTGGGTTGAGTAAAAACCGAAAAGTGTTTTGCTAGCAGTGCCTTTCTCGCAAGTCACATGTGAACAACAAAAAATTATAGAAAAGCCAATAAAAACCTGTAGTGGGTATAGAGAAGTTTTCACAACAGCTTATTATATATTATAACGTATTAGAATTAATCGATAAAGAACCAACATCAAACCCCAGAACTTAAAAAACATTTAATTTTTTAACAAGGCAAAGGTTGAAAAATCTAATTATTATTAAATGTGTTCGCAGTAGCCAGGTGAAGTTGCTTGGCGTAATGGAAATTGAATTACCCTCAATCTGTCGCTAAAAATCAATGGAATGATTACATTCTCTGTGGAAAACTCAACAAATAAGTTGGAAGTGTAATTATTGCGAACAAATATTTATCGTTCTGTTTGTTCCGAAGATAAACGTGCTGTTTTACAATAAAGAAATTGACGGGGACTATTTGTGTATCTACTTTGAGCTACATATAAAATAATAAAAAAAAAAATATCCCAGTCCCAATAATTTGAAAATATTTATATTTAAGTTGCGACTCTGTCTTTTGTGTTTTTGTATGATAAATAAAGCTATTTAATGTAGATTAGCTAAACTAATTGGTTCTAAACTTATTCAGTAAAAGTTTAGACGGATGGCTCTAGAAATTTCCTCAATATATTTTTTCTAGATACTCTCGAGTTGGTTTTACTAACCTACAAAGGCGTTCATGCGCTCACTAAGACGCGTATCCCGTGTGACGTTGCATCGCTGGGTCAATGTACATAAGCTGCAAACGATATTCATAGGATAGGCACATATCCGACTGTGCTTAGAAACTGTAGGTATAGTTTATAATTATAGAGTATTATTTTTTCTTTGATTAGTTCTTTCTAATGTTTTGTCGGATGTAGCAAATTACGTTGAAGAGCAAGAGGAGTAAACATACTGGATTTGGTGTATTTTCAAAGAGTCTCCTGCTTCCTGAATAGTTAGATGTGGATTTTAAACCCCTACTGTGTGTGTATTTGTTTTTTAAACCATATTTTGGTGACAGTAGACTACTAACTACTGTAGTATGCACTAGAAGTCGTCTAAAAAGGTCTAAAAAGTGCGGAAAAAGTCAGTGAATCGAGAATAATCTGATCAAAGATCAATTAAGTATGGTTAAAAGAGATCTGGGTTGGAAACAGAATAATGTTTAGTTAAAATATCGTATTCATCGATCGATTAATAAAATTTTTAACAAGTGCAATCGATCGATCAAACAATCGATCGTAGCTCAGGTCAAACGAGTGAGGAGTCGTTAGTGCTACGACGTTTTGTCTACGGAGTTTGTAGCACTAGTACCAGAACACAATATTATTGTATTCTTGTATTAATTCTTGTACAATCTATTTGTTTGATGTTCTTAAAGTAAACTTCTTTATAGTGCTTATACATACATGTTTTAACTTAGTACGTAGCGGACATGGACTTGGTGCGACGGACTATGCTCGTTAGTTGCACACAAGTCGAACCACGGACTTGATATGAATGTTGCCATGTTGCAGGCAGGCTTGGCAATTACCTTGTTATTCTATCATTTTATAGTAGAGTATTTATAGCATAGTTTTCTTTCACATAACCCTGCAAGTGGTATCCTAATATTATAAATGCGAATGTAAGTTTGTTTGCCACGCTTTCATTTGTCTTTTCAGACAAATGGCTGCACGTCCTACACCCACGACCTTATCAAAATAAATAGTCGCAAAAAAAAGGCAACCTATTATATGTTTCAGAAATAAATCAGTGTATCCGTATATATGACGTCCACTTAGGGACATACGATTTCACGGTCGAACGCGTGGCCGACGCGAGACAGCCTTGTCTAGGCCCGGTTCAAGCCGGACGGAATGATTTCGTCTTGCGCATGGCCGCCCACCGATCTGCATGCTGTAGTCGCCTGCAATCCGTACGGTGATATTGTTCTCGTATTTTACTCGATGAAAAGTTGATTGTGTATCGATTGAGATCGTACACTTTTTCGCTTTTTATCTTTACGGGATATTTTCATTCTATTTATTTGAAAACAAGTAAAACTTTCAGGTTAATTTTTGAAAACCACTGAATGGGTACGAAATTATTTGTTAGAATCTGCATTTATCACGAAAAAAATAGGGCATTGGCGCGGCTCTCAAAATGTTCTGAAAACGTTTTTGTTTCCTTTTAAAGATGGCTTAGGTCGCTAGTAGTACATAATTAATCGGAGTATGTATTGTGGTTTAAAATAAATATGGGTGTTGTAAAGTGACAATGAGTCGGTCTGTGGTAGAAGCAAAGTCTAGTGGCCCCCTTTTAATAAAACTTTACGTATGTGCAACTTGAGTTACTTCTACCTCGCGATTTTTGCATGACGCTATGAAAGCTGTTCATTTTCATGTTAATGATGATTATTATTATCAATAGCATTAATGGTTCGGACGCTAACCAATTGAAATTTTACTTTATGTAGCGTCTGAAGTTAAAAGTACATTTGGGGTCGATATGTTTAAAAGAAACAATATTACTTGTTATTATTCCATCCAAGTAACAAAGGGCTCAAAACAATAGTTTAGTATGAAAAAATTATGACTTGTTTCAAAACATAACTTACTTTTGCAAGCTTTTATTTGCCTAGTCGTGTCTCACAACACTCGCGGGGATTAGTCATAAAAATATGTGTGTAGTATTGTGACTTGTTGGTAATTTCGGGCATTGGGTTTTGTGTAGGTACTGTACGTACTGTTCATATTTTTCTCGTTTTCATTTTAGAACACATTGTTATCATTACACGACTACCCAAAGAGTTCATGTACGTATGCGAGTTTCTTTATTCCACCATAACTTCCTGCCTTAAATGCCCGATCGGATTTGGATGTATACCCCATACATCCAAATCCGATCAGGCATTTAAGGCAGGAAGTTCGTTCGTTAGAATCCTAACAATTTCCGTGATACAATTTTTCTTCATAACTCAATATGCCACCTGTAGGATATATAGGTAGGTTATATGCCAATATGCCACCTGTAGGATATATAGGTAGGTTATATGCCAATATGCCACCTGTAGGATATATAGGTAGGTTATATGCCAATATGCCACCTGTAGGATATATAGGTAGGTTATATGCCAATATGCCACCTGTAGGATATATAGGTAGGTTATATGCCAATATGCCACCTGTAGGATATATAGGTAGGTTATATGCCAATAGGCTGCTATTGTAGATCGTTTTAAGCAGGGCAGTTGTGTTTTTATTTTTTTAAATGATTACTTGTTCAAGAGATATATTAAGCTAGCAACGGTCTAAGCTTCAATCACAAAATGGACGACATACGACGATTGGAACGTTTAGAGTTTTAAATTCATATAATCTTGAATGAGACGCTGACTAATGTCTACAATAAACACGTTAATAACTAATTACTAAGCATGCGACTGAAGTTCCAATTAATCAAAATAAAATAAGGACCATTTTGTTTAACCACTGTCGTGACACTTGAACACGTATTTTTATTTGGCTTTGATGGACACAGGGCGCACCTGGACCCCGGGGATGGGTCCCATGTCAAAAACCGAGTGGTTATAATCGGTCTGAGGCGGAAATAACGACTTAATTTTGAAATCTTTGAGGTAGTTCTTGAGAATTTCTGTCATCATATAAGGCAGATAGGCTTATATAACATATTTATGGTAATAATAACATAAAATGTAAATCACATTCATCATTTATATGTACATATTTAATTATAGTATATAAAAAAAATGCTTCTAGTTTTCTAAAAGTGTTAACTACATTGTCTTCGCGCCTTGTATCTTGTTACTAGTAGTACTTGTTTTTATTAATCCCATCAAATAATATATAAAATAAACCAAACTTCTAAAGCAAAAAGTTGTATAATCTAATTGTTTCTTAATTTGTTAACTAACTACATACATACATTACAACTAGTGACCGTATCAATTTGAGACATATTTATTTCTTAAATAAAAATAATAAGTCGGCCATCACATGGCAACATAATCCTACAATACATGAATTAAGTAACGATTAGATTTTACTACTTCTGTATGATGTATAATAATATGAATATTAAAAAACCAACATAACGTTCGTACCTATCCTTTGAACTGTGTGTACGGATTCCTGTCTGCATTCAAGTAAAATGGAACCAGTGCGTGAGACTTGAACAATGTGCAAACGTTGGCAATCGTACAACTCACAGCCGCTTCAGTAAAATAAACTAAACAAGAGTAACTCAAAAGAAAAGATAAATAGGAATGCTAACTAAAACAGAACAAAGAAACGTGTAAATATGTTCAAGATAGCTTTAAGTTAGGTATGATTTCATACCAAAGAATTTAAAATTATAACCTAAAGTGAATTTGATATTGGGCAGCATTCTGAATAATTTAATATCAATACGAGAACAATGCCCGCCTCTTTTATTGGAAACTGACGGAGGATGATTCAATTCGTAGTACAGTGACGACCTCTGTGGACGATCTCAAAAGTGCATTCGACCAACACGTCATGGGTCAAGGGTTCGATTCCCGCTTAGTGCAAATATTTGTATACATGAATATGTCTATTTGCATTGGTCTGGGTATTTCTATGTAGGTATAATATGTATGTATTTACAAAAAAAATAATTTAATGGTATGGGTGGCAAACGAGCAGACGGGTCACCTAATGGTAAGTGACTACCGCTGCCCATGGGCACCTGCAACTTAAGAGTCACAAGTGCGTTATTGACCTTTAAGGTGGGAGTAGGGGAAGGGAGGGAAGAGGGGGAGGAGAGGGGGAGAAGAGGGGGAGGGGTAGGGGAGGGAAGAGGAGGAGAAGGGGGAGAGGGAAGGGTTAGGGCCTCCGGTAACCTTACTCACTCGGCGAAACACAATGAAAACGTTGCTAAGAGGCCGGTTTTCTGTGAGGCCGTGGTATCACTCCGGTCGAAGCATGGCTCTCCCACTTAAAACCATTACTACGGATAACAATATATATGGTTCTCCATGTTCTAGAATCCATAGCCCAGATTAGTTTGGGTTTGGTTTGTGTAATATATCCTAGGATATTATACCTAATTAATAATAACGTTCTAACTAGATTAGATGTTTACCTTTCTTAGAAGATGACAGACTAAACATGGAAGCAAGAAACATCAATACTTTGCTGGTATCAATCAGAAGTTAAAAATATAGTCCTCCCTACCACGACGAATAATATGGTTTATTAAATCTAACAGATAAAATCTTACTTCATACCAATGAGATAACCAGTATAGTTCAACCAGCTCAAATATTCGACAACCTATTCATTAATAATAAGACTACTAAGAGCTTAGAATTAGTCTGTTAATATTGATGCGTTAAGTATCTACTGAGCGACTTTTTAAGTGACGTTTAGCGCTACTTATTATTAGTTACAATAATTTAGGAGTTTAGTTATTAAACTTATTATTATATTTTCTACATACTTTTTTTAAGTTTTATTTTTAAAGGTAACTCTGTTGGAATAAAAAAGTACCAACTTCAAACTACCACTATTTTTATTATCCTTTCACCCTAATGCTACCTCGGCCATTTCTGGTCTTTTGTAGCGCACTCTTGCTTCAAAATCTACTACTCAGACTACGGCTTCGAGAAACCTCCAGATCCTATCAGCAGTGTTTCTTTGTATTTCCTGCGGTTGCATGATGTGTAACCCTAGGTTAATACTTCGGTGCCGCATTAGTGGGCCACAAGAGCATAGAATATGCATTGCAGTTTCTTCTGCCTCTTGATAGAATCTGCATATTGTGTTCTCGCCCAACTTTAGGTTGAACATGTTTGTTCAGTCTGCAGTGTCCGGTGAGGACTCTTGTTACTGCACAGGTTTTGTATCTTTTGATCTCCAAAAGTTCTTTTGATACTTTATTATCATAATCCTTTATTAACTACCACTAAGATTTATTTGTATATAACACCCAAATATATAGTTAATTAAAGATTATACCTTCCGTTCTTCCTAACAATTTGTTTGACAAGCTTTTCAACTTTGTTCTTTTGCCATTATCATTTAACGGTAATTGTGGTTACGTGTAAAAATTACCTAAGCATATTAAGTCGCTTTTATTTAATTTTGGCAGCTTTCAGCAAACATAGACCACAGACAGCTCCCAAAGGGCAGTTAAAATGAAAGCACATGGTCAATGCAAACCCCATTTAAAGTCAATATATGTTTCATACAGTTAAAGCACGCCCGGAACACGCAATCATGACTTGTTTAGGTGAGATTGGCTACAATGTCCCTTCTAATCAATGCGTACTGGGCCCTCGGGAAATAGCGGATACTCACAATGCACTGTGTTATGATCTTCTCATACAGATACTGAATATTAAACATTACTTTTTGTTTTTAGGCATGCGGTTTATAAAAAAATGGTTAAGCAAATGTACTTTTTTAACTGGATGTCACATTGTTTGTTTTTAATATATAATGTAATGTTTTGTAGTTCTTTTGTTTTTAATAAAGTACATAGATCATAATCATAACTTTTTAAACTAATTTAGGTACGCCATGAGTAAATTATTTAATCGATAAAAGAGCAGTGTCTTTATTTTGGTTTTTTTGTTTTTTATTAAGGTGATCTTCTCAATAAAAGTGAAAAAGAAAACCACTTGTATTGTCGTGTAATTAGTTTAAGTCTCTTTTGGTACGAAGTAGGAAGACAGGGAGATAAATGAAAACTTCATAATGCAGTTATGCATGCAGATGCAAGAATATATAAAATGATGTTACATTCCTATGAGAAAAATGTAAGTCTGGATTCCATTGTAATTCTGCTCTAGTAAAGAAATTTTCATAAAAAGTACTGCACTTATATTTTATTTGTGATTTTATATGGTTTCATTTTATCATTAAAAAAGATTCAAACCCAAAACACTGACAAGGTTGATTTCCTTTAGTACTCGTATATATAACTATAGTTTATTTCTTTTAACTTGATTAGAAATCCGGCTTGTTCCGTTTTAGACTCGAGGAGTAATCGTTCCGTTCTACAACAAAGATTCAAATTCTGTTTATAGCTTAAAAATTTTCACTATAATAAGGGTATCCGTATTTATATAATGTGAAAAAAAATTGTAAAAAAATACACACTTTTGTGGGTAGTTCTTAATTTTTTTAAACATTTTCTCTAAAGATCAACCCTATTGCAAGTCAAATAAAAGGCGTAGACACTGACTACATACAAGTTATAACATCCAATCTTTCTTACAAACTTAATTCATAACAAAATTACGTACAGGTTTGAAAACAAACAAGTCTTTTGAGTCTGAGTTGTAGTTAACGTCAAACAAACCTGATACCTGAATTATTGAACGAAGACATTTTACACACAACAATAAATTCACAATGCTCCGACATTCCATTGCTGAAACAAACAGATTATATTATACACACTAAAGTGTCTCATGAAGGTGCGGAACAGGCACTATCATTTGTTGAACTATCGCTGATAAAGCCACGTTACTGTTCTCAGACGAGAATATTGTCGTGAAATACAAGCAGAGGGCCAACGTAGCTACGACGAGACAGCTTGGAGTAGGTACGTTTCAATCTCATTCGCTGTGTAAATCCAGTTAAACATTTAGTTAAAAGGGTTCCATGCACTTAGGCGTGATGTTCTGTTGAAGTGTTTGAGACAGGTGCTAAATTGGGGTGTACTTGGTTGTAAGTTACTAAGGGTTTTCTAGAAAATTTATTCAGATATTTTAATTTAACACAGTAAAACAGCTGTGTTTTAGACTTGTTTGTAGACTTGTGTTTTCTGTGCGTTGGAGGCACTAACCCATACAAAGACGACCGATCCTTGTCCTTGTTATTTGTCGTAGTCGTTGTAATGTTACGACAAAGTAAGTATTTTCTCACTATCAATTAAAGGCGTCTAGTATTATCGATCTTATCTGGAGATGGGAGTAAATATATATCTAAGGTTAAGAGGGTCTCTAAAGTCTTTGCAAAGCAAAACAGGATAATTCCTTTGTTAAAATTATATGAAGTAAACATTTATATGCGTTTTTTTATCGTTTCGCTATTTTTTGTTTAGAAATACAAATAAATTGGTTCCTTAAATATAAATATTTGAGGTGTTATCATTATTTTATGCATTATTCAATCTCCTTGAACTTGCAGCGCTGAATTTCAAATAAAGTTATTCGTATGTGCATGATTTCCGAAGACCATAAAATAAAATCATTCGCAACCGTCGTTTTGATTTTAAATTTAAACCCGTATTCATGTTTGTCAAAAGAATAATATAAATTGTACCATGGTTACGGAAACCTATAAATAACATTTAATTATTGATATGCGTTTGTCACTTTCATTATTTTAGTCAGCCACGGAACGTCCATTACCGAACAAGTACAAAGAAATCTTATTGACTCAAAATTGTATCCAATGTATTTCAATAGGAATATTAAAAGCAATCACTTTAAATGACATCTAATAAAAATATTAAACATAATAAATTGCTAATAACTATAAATATGACATAATAGTATTTATCTATAACAAACTATTCGGAAGCAACTAATAGATGTTGGGCTTATCCACGCTCCATTACGCTGATTTATCATCTGTAACAAATACGCCAATATCATTTCAATATGGCGATTACTCGTGATGTATACACGCTAATCATATACTAACGTAGTATTGCTGTAATATTTCAATTAAAATAAGCTTTAATCTTTAGTGGGTATATATTTACTTCTATAATACAGTCTAACAGACTAAAATAGAAGGTTCTTCATATTCATTGAACCTGAGGACTTTGAGAATGACAGCACATGCTAAAGGAATATAAAAAAACAAGGTTCCTTGAACACAACGCATGTTCTAGAAACTTTGTTTCAATGAATACACAATCGGCGGCCTTGTTGCAAGAAGCAATGTCTAATTTCCACCTTTTATTGCATGTGCTTCTACATTCAGTAATAAGAATAATCGAAATCGACTTAATACCTTATTAAAATTTTCCTTATACTTATAACACACTTAAGTTAATAAGTGAAGTTAATAAGATTATAATAAAAGTATTATAACAGTCCTGATTATTTCTTTCAGAAATATCTTCTACTCAAACTGTAAATAAAAGATTTTTATAATAAAAACGAAAAAGAAATACATAAACAGGGTACATTTTTGCCGTTGATCTGATATTAATTTAGACAAATTTAGTCAAACGTCCTCTCAGATTACCAGGAGAAAACATTATAATTGTGTTTTTTTGCCCTTTGACATTTTCACCAAAACTGAGGAAATAATTCTCACAATAAATTGTCGCGTAGCATTTGGCTTCCCTATTTAACGTGGAGTCGTGGAACATGTCTTTGCTATTTGAACAGCGTAAGGCGTTTCGACACGCGCTTATTGGCGTGTGTTACGCTTTTATTGGTGTGCCTAGTGAAGACAGACAAAGCAATAACTCAGTTCGATACCTACATCTCTGTATGTTCCCATTGTGCTGTAGGCACTGTGAGCCAACAATTTGGTACATTTGATATACAGGGTGTATTTGAACACTTACTTGAATCACCGAAAGGGCATGACTCTGGCATGCAGCTACAATAAGATTTTTTTTCAAAACTATCCGTTTACAAGTTATAACCGTTTGAATTTCCAGGTACTTTTGCCTCCGTTTTTCATAAAAGTAGGTTGAATGTGTAAAGTTAAAGATTTTAAATGGAACATATTTTTTTAATTTAGGATTTTTCATACTTCGAAATCTTTTACAGTTACTTTTTATGGATTTTCTCAATAACTGAATTCTAAAAAAAAATACGTACGATTAAAAATCTTCAACTTTACACGTTCCTATCTACCTACATTTATGAAAAACAGAGGCAAAAATATCTGGAAATTCAAACGGTCAAAACTTGTAAACGGAGAGTTTTTATTTTATTTTACTGTATCTGCATGCTAGAGGTTGTATCTACAGAACTTAAGAGGACAATCTTAAAATCGGAGAACTTAAAATTCGATTGTCGTTCTCAATAGAACAAGCTCAGCCTTTGTCTGGAAAAGGAATGGTGAGCTGCCAAAGCACGTTTACTACTTATCCCAAAGAAAGAGAGAAAGGGATTTTCAAGGGTATTTTGTTAATAATAAATTGTTATTTTGTTTGTTATTAATATTTATAAAATATTTGTATGTTATTAATACAACTAGCATTTCGATGTAATTTTGCAAGATGATAATAGGGTCTTTATGCAAATTAAAACTCACTTTTTACTTTGTCGTTATTATTTCTGATATTAGTAATTAAATAGCTTGATTAAATGTGCATTAATACATAAAATAGTTTTTTGTTAAATCGTTGAGGTTTACAGTGTTTTTGTATCACAAGTTGTTGCGGAGCAAACAATATATTTAAATTTTCAGTTTTTATTTGTTTTCTTCTCATGTTTGATGCACAATGAAGAATTTTATTTTTTGTTTTCTAAGCATCAGCGGTTTCCTTCTTAATTACGTTTACTTTTAGTTAGTGATCATTTGCGTACCTCTTGTATTAATAACCAAGTTTTAAAAATGGCTAATAATATAATATAACCGTGATTGCAAGTTTACAGCTTAATTTAATATTTTGTTTACGTAGCTGTGAACGTAGGTACAAATTGGGTAGGAGTAGTATTTCTAAGGCGAGAGCATCGTGTTGACGCGAGTCACGAACGTTGCCGGTTTAATTAGTGGCTATTTAACTTTCATTTAAATTTGTTTTGTCCATGTTTGAGTTTTGCTTGGCGAAATTTCTCTGAAAACGAATGAAAGATTTTCACTAATTATGCAAGATGTGATATATAAAGAGGTTTGAAGGTTGAATAAAAAAAAAATGGTTAGAATTTTGTAGTAGTAGTTCAAAAGTAGTGAAATATTTTTAGCATGTTTTATTGAAGTGATGAAATCTATATCCATATCCTTGGCCATGTGAATAGCAGGACCTCACTTGTATTGTCTATTTTAGCAAAGACAACTCCCGCATTAGAAATATTCCTGTGTCGCGGGGGGCTTCACAAACGTTCAAAGAACACCCAGACTCGGGACAAATATTTGTGGATCACACAATTTTTTTCTCCCGTGTGGGATTTGAACCCACAAAACTCGGCGCGGCGTGGTGGCGAGGTGACGACTTAAACCATTGCGCCATCCGTGCAGTTCATTATCTACTATGAAATAAACAACCCTTGTTTTTTAGCCCAGCTCTATGTTTTTAGCTAGTAAAGTGTAGTACTGGGATTAGTGGATTCTTTCACTGCGGCGAACATGGTGCGACATAGACTTCTACGGTGACGAGGGCGCTGACACTTCTGCGAAAAATGACTCACAATCACAAGTGATGGTCAGGTCTGTCTCAAGATTCGTTTGGAGGCAGTTGACACCTCGTAGCCCTCCACTTTGTCGACTAGTCGACAGTTACCTGAATAAATGATTTGAGGAGTCTTCGGGCTAGCAAGGAAAGAAGCTTTACTGCCGGAGTTATGGAAAAGCCAGCACAGGGCTATGAAACACGAAGCTCTGAACTCTGAAAACTTATTAAAAAATACATAGTGGTGGGGAGACTGGTAACATTTTTCACCAAATATCGGGCAAACAGAAATGGTGACCACGGCTTGCTTGAATTTTGTTAGTATATAACGTATAGACCGCGGCTACGCACATAGGACTGTGGGTTTTAGTTATTTGGACTTTGACGTAACCATCTCATCATGCTCGACGGCGTAATACTCAAAAAGGTTAGCAAAAAAGAACTTGTATAATCAAAAGGAAGCTCGAAATTGAAAGACCAGTGAGTTCTTAAGGAGCATTGAATATCTTACTGACAGTAAAACAAAACAAAATACTCTGATTTTGTCTGCGATCTGCTGTAGGGTGGATGTAGTCTTCTAGTTTAGCGGCTTCGTTTTGATTAGAAACACTCCACTGTAAGCTCATTATATTAAAGTTGTTTCTGAACACGCTACAGTATCGTCACATACGTATTTAATTGCTCAGATACCACTGATCTGTGGTGGTGTTATATTATGTTTTGCATTCTCTACTTTGATTAGTAGTAGTATTAGAAAAATAGTTTATCGGAAACCATTGTAGTGAATGTAATTCGTACGTGTATGGGGACTATACACACAATACGTGTCACTGATGTGTGCATTTCTTACGGACGCGTTCACATTTAAAATAATCTCACAACAACGTACAGCATGTTGTAAAGCATTTCGGTTCAAAATTTATTTTTCATTGATAATATAATATTTTTTGGCATTAGACTGGTTATGTGCGGTTTTCAGTCTCAAAGGATTATAATACAAACACGAAACAACCATTTGAATGATTCGTTTAATCCATTTTTTCTGGTAATATGAAATTTAAAACTTTTATCGATGTCACTGAAATACCGACACAATCAAACGACAATACCATCCTAATCACCACAAACACATAAGTATACAATGAGTTGAAAAATAAATTCTAAATTAAATTAAACAATTGCCGTATATATTTTTTAACTGTAGACAAAAAAAAACACATTTATTTAAATAACTTTCGCGTTCAAAGCCATCAACGAATATTATTTCAATGACTGTCTCTATCTTACATGTTTAAAAAAAAACAAAAAGGTCGAGTGTAATCCCCTATCAAAATTCAGCTTACCGAAAAAACACCTAGAGGAGCGGAAGCCTTCCAAATGAAGTGGTTGGCGGAACAGGATAAGCGGAATGACTTTCCGGTCCCGGCGGGATCGTAAAAGTCAACGCATGCATTTAATTTTGTGAGTTATATTACTGGCTACGTACTGTATACACGTGTGTTACCCTGGTCATTGTCTGCTTTGTTTACGAAACCAACTTAATTATACACTGTAACCGGGAAATTTTTAACGCACGAAATCCGCCTAAAGCTCCCGGATGTGATTATGGGATCAGTTTTGGTGCTACAGATTTTTAATGTTGTTTGCTAATTTAATATTTTCACTTTACTTATAAATAGCAGAAAATGTTACTTGAATTTTACTTTGATTACCAATTAATTTAAGTAACGCGTATTGATTTTGTAGAAACGGTATTAGACTTCTTTTTTTTTTCTTATTTTAAAAAGACAACTCCCGCAATAGGAATGTTCCTGTGTCGCAGGGGGCTTCACAAACATTCAAATAACGGACACAAAGAACATCCAGACTCGGGACAACTATTTGTTGACCACACAAATTTTTGTCCCGTGTGGGATTTGAACCCACTCGGCGCGGCGTAGTGGCGAGGTGACCACTTAAACTATTGCGCCATCCGAATATTATAGACTGATTTTATGCTATAAGGATACTCTATCTCTACAGGTTAAAAGATGTGTTTAAAATTATTGGAAAGCGTAAAATACGGTTTTACCCGGTGCCGAACCTATTGCCAGGTTTTGGGCACAGATGAAAACTCCGGGAATGCAACGAGTATTTTCCAGCTAAAACGTAAAAAACCAGTACCAAGAAATATAAACCAGGATCTCAGCACAGCAGTCGCATACTTAACTACTGTTGCTTATGGACATCGTTTGCTTTATAATTAAACTAGGCGTATATTTAACTAGACTTAAGAGACAATAGAATCTTGTTCTTATAAAGAGTGTCAGCCAAATTGCTTGAGTAGGGTTTACTGTATCTATTTGAAAAATTATTTCACTTTTTTACTTTCATTATTCCGATAATAGATATCTATCTAAAAATATTTATTTATATTTATATATATCTATATATAAATATAAATAAATATTTTTAACTCGCACGTAAACTACACAAAATCAGCATTGTATTCACACACAATAGCAATCAGCTATATTAATATTATAAAATTGGCCTTACTTGGTTCGTTTGAAAGTTTGTTTGACACTCTAGGCCGATTTAGAAAGTCTTTGTAGCATAAGATAGACTGCTTACCAACACAAAGGTTGCGTAATGAGCTATGGAGATATTTCAGGACTTTTTTAGATAAACTGAAATGAAAAAACAAAGACGTGATTCTAAAACATGACACTAATATTATAACGAAAAGAGTCATAGCCATCATAATATTGACATATTGTAGTTTAATTTGTCAAGTACCTTCCAGTAATCATTATTTGCACAGAATTTGTCTCATGTGTCCGCCCGAGTATACATATGTACATATGTATGTATGTTGTGTTGTTATTTGTGAACAAACACTTCTACGAGTTCCGTTCCTCTGAGTCCACGGAGTTGAGTGTTTGTTCTCGACTTAGAACTATGACTCAGGTGTTAACCAGTAAACTAATTTATACAAATAAATGTTTTGATAAACAATATATGTGATAATTATAAGATTAATTATCGATTTTATGAAGGAGGAGGTACGAGTAAGTTCGTACCGTTGCATTTTTATGCAAGTTCACCGGCTTTTTAGTAACATCTAAACCGAATTAAACTGATCAGTAAACTGTATTCTATTAAGCGCTAGCTTGAAGAGGGTTCACTTTTTATAACAAAACGGTATCTTTTCCGTTGAAAAAAAAAATTGTGATCTATGCCAACTTTCAAATATTATATAGCTGAATACTTGTGTACCATTTTAATGGAAATACGGTGTTAGAAGCATATTGCCTGCCTAGCCGTAAACGGTTATCGGTGATATCCGGTCGAGGGAACAACAAAACGACTATAACGAAGACTGTTAATTACAAACATTTTTTTTCTGAACATTCCATCCATTCCATCCAACGCTGTTAACTTTTTTAAATAGGCTTTTTTACTCGGAAAATCCTTTCAGGCTTACCGCTTGGCGAAGGTCCGAGTCAGACTTTGTCCTCCGCTATGAAATCCAGAAATCACCCTCCCTGTTTCTCCACCTTACTAAACAGTAAGGTGGAGTTCTCCACGTACACCTCTAACCAGTAAACACTGGTTAGAGGTGTACGTGGAGAACTAAACACAAAGAACACTTCCGAATTGGCAGACCATGACACGAAACTATACCCGAGCTAACTGAATTTGTCCACGAAGTGACTCCTACAGCTACGAGAAAAGAGTAGAGAGAGTACATAGCAGAAAGAGGCAGCTTTTAAAAAGTAGCACTGATAATTTATCAAAAATTTAAAGTAGACTATCTTAATATGCATACAATACAATACTTCACACTCCACTGTACTAGGTTAGATCACCTACCAAATTAGCCAAAAGACCGTTTAGATCTATCTAATGTAAACAGGTTTCTAGTAGTATAGGTTGTGTGACTTGAGCGTACAAAACTCTTGAGTCTTCTAACATTAGTAATGCAGATAAAAATATATAGCTATTTCTAATGCGAGACATCAAATGCCTTCGCTGTTTTTTGTTTGATTAATATCTTAATACATGACATTTGACATATAAGAGAAAAAGCTTTAGTTACGTTCTTATATTATTAAAATGTTCAGCTGACTACGAAGTTCATAAATTCTTCAACATGTTACATCTTGCGAAATGATGTCTGTAGAAATACTAACAAAAGAATATTAAAAAATTTAAATTTTGTCCTTTTGACGTACGTAGTACTGCTCATACGGAGGAATTGCCAGACGCTGTGTTGTAACTTTAACAGGAATAGTTATTAGTTGGAATGAAATTCTTAACAAATAACACTTCATCCTGATATTAAAAATAGTTGAAGATTGCTGGAAAGTTTTGCCTCTTTCAATCCCCATTCTTTGTATTATTAATAAATTATTGAGTAAGAAATATTGAAAAGTTATGCAGAGCCAGTTGCTTCCTTTCAGGAGTGTTAGCAAAATAGGTACGATATCTAAACGAATGAAATTCTTCGCGCGCGTTTGTCTTCCCTCCGGTCTAAAATTATTCTGAAGCAACGTAATACACTATGAAAACTCTCATACAATGATGATACCTAATAACCTAAGAAATAATATTCAAAGGTTGCCGTTTTTGTGTGTTATCTTTAGTAGAATTAGGAATAGAAATAGGCGGGTTAGAAATCTACAAATATTTAGCTTGTGTCAGATGTTGCTGGTGGAACATTTTGCCAGAACTCCTGTTTGGTCAAAAAACACACGAAAAAAGTGATGTATATCGAAAATATAGTTTCAAATTCATAAACTACATTATTTTTTAATCGTATAATTCTTACGTAATCGCCTCGGAAGGGTTTATCGCTATTATGGTTTATGGTTATCTTGAAAAGTGCTAAATCCCTTTTATTACCCCTTTATAAATGCCGTAAAATATACTCCGGGATTTATGTGCGCATCTTTTTGTTATCTACCTCTAGGTACTGTAATCCGCTTTAATCCTGACTCGGGCGATGTCTATTCGACAAAAAATCGGTCCTTCACTTTAATTTGCATGTGAATAGCGGACGCAGTTCTCTTAGCGGACATGAGTGTCGTGGGTACATTTTTTGCGGATCCCCCTACCAGCCGTGATTAACATAAAATGTTTGTGAAAGGCCCAATATATGGAGCGTATGACTTGATGCGTGGAACCTTCCGCCTACATAATACTTGATGAATAAAATCTTCTTCCATAAGATATGTTAATATCCTATAATCCTCGCCAATATTGAGGAAGATGTTTTTTCACGGTAAAATCTCGGCAAGGAACGACGAATTGTATTGAAGCCTTGTAAAGTTTGGAGAGATACGATTGCGCCTTAAGTAGTTATGGCGGATGAAGTCCTCTTCCCAACCCGTGATTCAAAACGTACTCGTAATTCAATTTGCATGATGAACTTGAAATAATAATACTCGTAGCATCCTCCTTCAGTTATATTAATATATCCTTCAATTAAGCAATTTAACGTCTAAAATAAAGACCAGAATGTTGCTATAAAATTCTCAAGTCGGGTTGGAAATGACTTTCAAGTTGGCCCTTTTTACACAAAACGGCAAATTCTCTCAAGCGCTCATTGACCTTTAACAGGGCTTTGAAGTGAAAGTTAATTAAATATCTGCTGCTTACATTACAATGGAAATTTGCATCAGGTAAATATGAACTAAAAAATAAAGATATCTGAGTAAAAGACCTGTGTTGTATAAGTTATGATTATTCGTTTCAGTGAGGGCTGATTGATGAGGGTAAAGTGAAATCATTTGATGCGTATAGTGAGTGGGTAAATATTTGAGATTCGGACCGTAGACTCACTTACGGCCGCAACTACTTTATGTTGCCAAGAATATCACTAAGTTATTTCCTTGACGGTTTCCCTATGAGATGGTGTAGTCTCAATCCCAAGTGGAATCACCGAAACATACATTAGTACTGCCTACTACTTCAGTATAATGTGTTCCGTTCAGAAAATCTACTCGTATTTATGTGTAATTTGTGGTAGCTCGCCTTTGGCCTTTGAGCTTTACCATCTAAAATCAGGGTACACATCTATGTAAATTGTTCAAAGTTTGGTCAAAACAAATTATTGTTTAGTACTGAACAGTGTTGACGACTTGTTATATAATGTGTTATTAGAGATTCTGATGGCTGCTGTAAGTAATGTTCTGTCGTGGCAACTTTTTATATTATAGTAACAATGACATGCTGTTACTTGCGTTTTCAAATTTGGTTGATATCGATGATGAGAACTCTTTCTTTACAGAGAAATTTATATTTGTGCGAATTTATCAAGGTTTAGTTTAAACATAAACTTTCAAGTCTAGCAGAATGAATGTCTTTTTAATAAAGAAAGCTATACGAAAGCGGTAAAGAAGGGTTGTGATTGGTCACAGATGACGCGATAATAGCAATGATTGATATCACGTCATACTGCTCAGCGATTGTTATCGAAGCTCTCAGCGCTTTTTAGGTTAGGTTTAAAAACGTAGCTTAACTTTGCACACACACTGCTGGAGAATCTTAGAATATTTCTAATAATACTATTTATTTCATCAATTTTAAATACTTTAGATAGATGGTACACAGTTAGATTTTGAGAGAGTTGGACTATATATATTTCTTGTTTTAGGGCGTAATTAGCTTGATTAGTAAATCAACTAGGATTAACTAAGACCAATTAATTAATCATTGCATTTAAGATTCCCTCGCAATAGGTTCAATCTTTAACAAGTGATGAATTAGGCGGCTTTTTAATAGAGATACTAATACAGAACAGTGATCGTCTGTGATGGCTGAGAATAGAGTGCTATAGCATTACTAATTATTCGTTTATTTCTGAAATACTTAATTCCTGACGTCTAAAGAGAAATAATACCCTCTTGCTAGAAACCATGGTCCAATCCAGTGTTTAGGGCGAAGTCATGAAGGTCTTTGTCAACGGCGATTACACGGAAAGTGAGAGGGCAAACAGAAGGCACTAGGGAGCGCCTATGGATCTTCGGCATCCTTCAACATTGTCAAAGTTAAACAAGAATGAGACCTTATTCCGGCTTGTCCTGGCCGAGGAGCGGCAAAGTTATTTAAGCTCCGCGTGGTCACTATTTAAAAGGTGACCAGCGTGTGTCTTAATATCTGTTCTATTTCTCAATAAACCTTAGTGTAATATATAAGATAAGTGTAATCTGTCTATTTATCGATCTTACCCTGCCATCAATGAAAATCAGTAAGATTTTACAGTATGCGTTGTTTTACATTCTGCGAATACCAGTTGATGGTAACGTTGGATTCAAATCCACTAAAAATATGTTTCGTTAAACGACTACCTAAGGCCGGTCGCCTTAGGTAGTCGTTTAACGAAACATATTTCCTACTAAAAATCTATTTACAAGAATCTACCTTCCAAAATTAATAAGTTTACGAGGTTTGACGCAAAACAACCCATACTGTAAAATGTTACTGATTTTCATTGCTGCAAATTGTAAAATTTAACTGGGGTACATGAATTATCGCGGTGTTTATAGGCATTGTTCCAAAAGGCCTCGTGTTATGCACGCATATGGCGGTAATTTTTAAACAGCCACTTCTAAATATTTTGTTTATTAGGAAAATGGTTTTAAAAGTATTAATAATGATAAGTTAATGGCGTTAATGGGCTTATGTAACACCTGATATTAAATTTTGTTAATGGCCAGTGATGCAAAGAGGTAGTGTTAACATTGAAAAGGTTATACCGTCACATCGTATAATACACCTGTTCATACCAAAATAACTTTAGAAAAGATGGTTTATTATGGTTTTTTGTTTCTTTTTTTTGTGACTTTTAACTTGGCTCTGTGCCATTTTATTCCTATCTCTAAAAAGAATATTAAAATTTGCGTAAAGCGCTACGTTACTTGACATTCGCCTAATTCTAACTATTGGGATGGGCAGTACTTTCATTTCATTGGTTATACCAAGCCTTCTAGGTGCAGGACTTCAGAAAGACGGCGTGGTACCACGTTGGCAAAATTGAAAACTGCAATTAGCTGCTCACAACAGTATAAACGAATAACTTTTCTTGTTTATGGTTAGGTTTTTTAAGTCTGAATTTAATTTATTTTTGTTAATATTGTATGTGAAGTCCTCGAGAGCACTTTTATCAGTTACGGTAACGGTCATAAATTAGGAAGGAGACAAGCACTTGAATTGTTATAATTTATCAATATATCTTGTTGGACTTAACACCATATCTGCATTTTTTCTCTTAGAGGAGCGTAGGTAAACCTCAGGTGCGATTGAACTAATAAAACCGCTAAAACCTATTTATGAAATTAAATAAAATCATTCACATGCAAAACTAGCACTTACTGACGTTCATTTCGCAGTAAACTTACATGCAGTATAATGTATTGTAGACTACAAAATATCGCTACAAATGTCACTAAATATAGCCATATAAAAGATGGAAATGATATTTACATTTAAAAAAATATGTCACCAAGCTACCAGCTGTACAGTAACAGCTACGATAAAAACGTACTGTGTCAGTCAGTGCTATGCTGTTTTAGTCACTATTGTTAATTTTGACAGTAATAAATATGAAATTAAAATAATAAATTCAGATCAAATTATCTTAACCCAATATCCTTACATGTGAATGATCGTTACAGTAAACCAATTCCTATCCTATGATGGATGACTGTCAAGTCAAATTAGTATCTTTTGACTTAACGTCAAGATGTATTATATAGGTTCAGTATAGTTTTGTATGAAATAATATGACATGACGCCACGTCTTAGTATTGTCAAAACATTGCTTTTAATGTATATTTGGTGATTACAAAATATTTTTTTAGAATATTTCAATATATTATATTTCCTGACCTAGGCGATATCATTTATTTTCGAATCGGAAACTACCCAATTTCTGTTTGTATGTCATTTTATTAACTGTATTTTTTGAATACTAAAAGTTTTATCCTTGATTACGTATTTGTCTTACTAATATCATAATGCTGAATATTTGTAAGGATGGATGGATGGATGTTTGTTATTCTTTCACGCAAAAATGGCTGAACGGATCTGGATGAAATTTGGCATAGAGATACATTATAGTCTGGGATAGCATATAGGATACTTTTATCCAGGAGAAAAGTACGGTTATCAAGGGATGGATTACTCCCAGGTTATGTCGCAGGCAACAGCTAGTAAGAATATAGTCACATAAATAAAAATACTTAAGGAACCATGTTCAAAACTTTAGTTCTTCAAATAAATCAATTATTATTTTGCTAACGATAAAACACACCTCAAAGTAATCAAAGAACAAGACGAAGGTATTTGTAAAGTAATCACAAGCAAGTCTACGTAACTAATTAGTAAACGGGTCTATTTGCGCATGTGTGAAGGCAATCCTTTGTGCAGGCCATTAAGAGACCCATATCACGTTTCTTTCTCTGTGTTCTGTATTATATGTACAAGTGAGTGGACTCACGCACCCGTTCATGCTAAACAAATTAATTTCAGCTTCAAAACAAATGTTGACTCGTTAGTCCTAAAATTGTGGAGGTTCGTTCGTTTAATAAGTTTAACAGTGTTATAAGGCTTTTTTGGATTAAATCTGGCGATTTCTGACTTATTAATTATTTACGTTTTTATTATATTATATGTATTATGCTCTAAAACGCACCTTTGGCACGATAGTCGTCCAGACCGTCTTCTGTCTGCCCGGCGACTGCCCAATACGTACGTACGTACGTAGTACAATATATAGTTATCTGTGCGACTGCCTTGTCTTTAACATTTATTCTTCATAAAATATTTCGAACGTGTTCTAAATTCGAGTTTGGTGCCACCAGTCTGTGCCTCTCGCGTAGTAAAGAGTTATTCTTCCAATCGAAGGAGTATGTAAGCTGTGCGAGAGTTCCCGTCACTACAATATATATATATATATAGTTTTTTCTACATCTCATTCACCTGTTCACTTTACCATAAACCTTTACAAGATCAATAAAAGCGCAAAACTGTTTTGTTTTTTCTAGAGACAGCGACCACGCAGCGCAGGGAAAACGTATTCATCTAAAAAACCTCAATTACTTAGCGATTTCCTTTTTGTAAATTTTGGTCTAGTCTGCAATTTATTTCACGACGTGTGTAAAATTTTAATCAGGATGTAATTGAATCACTACATATTATAAAACAAAGTACCCCGCCGCGTCTGTCTGTCTGTCTGTTCGCGATAAACTGAAAAACTACAGAACGGGTTTTCATGCGGTTTTTACTAATAGACAGAGTGATTCATGGGGAAGGCTTAGGTGTATAATTTGTACCCGTGCAAAGCCGAGGCGGGTTGCTAGTATTTTTATATTTACAGGTCCGGTTGAGCATGTGTGCCTTTGGATAAATTTTCTAAAACATTTTTCTATATGTAACGAATATTCTTCAGTTTATTTTTCATATTAAGTTCCCACTACACTGTTCCTACGGTCAATCAAAGCTTTTAGAGCATAATACATATAATATAATAACGCAAAACGCCAAAACGTAAATAATTAATTAGTCAGAAATCGCCAGATTTAATCCAAAAAAGCCTTATAACACTGTTATTCTAATAGAACAGATTCATTGAAACAATTTCAGAGCAAATAATATTTTCCCAGGGATAATTAATAACTTTGATAATGAGTTGTCAAAGACTATGACATAAAGAGTTTATTTTTCTTAGTTCATAATGTCTCTAACCATTGAGGATGTATGCAAATAGATTTGTTGACATTGAGACTTGTTTTTTTTTGTTGAAATAGCCAACGAGGTTGAACCAATTGTTGGATAAAGGAGTTATTTAGGTGAAATATTGTATTTATGATATTTGTGTGCTGATCCTGTTGTAATTTTTTTCCATGGCCTGAGAAAAAAGAACTAAGAAAACTTAGTCTAGGTAGGAGTCAATATGGTCAGGGTTCACAATACACTTGTGTTGGTCGTGGTTGTAGAACCAAATAACTAAATGATGTATGTAATTTTTTTTAGAAGGCTGGCGGTTTAATTTTTCTGTGGGTTTTTATAAACTCCAAGTGATTCGCCTGCCAGCAGAGGAGTTTTGGAAGACTTAATGAATGAATTTCTATGTTTAATAATTGTTGTATGTCTGTCATCGGCTAAAGGCCAGTCATTCCTTCCATTGGCGGAAGCAGCCTCGGAAAAATGACGTTCCCACTAGTTAGAAAATGTGTGAGGCAGGCAGGACGAGTATGGCGCCACCGAGGGGGTATAGCTCCTGTAGTGACGGGAACTCTCGCACAGCTTACATACACATATTTTATGAAGAATAAATGTTAAAGACAAGGCAGTCGCCTGGCAGACAGAAGACGGTCTGGACGACTATCGTGCCAAAGGTGCACGTAATAATTCAAGAAATAGTATTTATAATTAATTTGTGTGAAGTTATAATTGTTATATGAATAATCTGATCCTGATTATATCGCATAGTGCGTTTGCCTGCTATTTTAATTTTCCTCCTCTAGCTAACACCTATCGTACCCGGATACCCTAAAGCCCCAAGCTTTACACGTGGTCCAAGCTTTACACGTAGTTTGTAGATTGTAGTAGTTGATTTAGAATAAGTACTCCACGCGTTACAATATATATGATTATTTATTTATAATAATAATAATATAATAAAACGTTTATTTTGAGATTTTAAATCCATAGGTACATAGTATAGAGGTAAGTGATGTCGTAAGAGTCAGCACTAGAAATAACATTTTATCATATATATATATATCAAACTACATGAAATCATTTAGCAATAAAGTAAATGACAATTTTTATAAGTAAAAATAAAATAAATGATCACTGAAAATACATGCATGTCACAAATTAATATCATAATTAAGTGCTAATACACTTATTTTGTCATGTCATATTATAGAACACTGAATTTTAAAAATAAAATAATATAAATTTAGTCCTGTCCTGTTATTATCCTAATCCACTTACATTGAATTGGACAGTCTGTTCGAGAGACAATCATTTTTATTATGCTGTTGCTACTGTCTCTCATACGCCTTAACAATGAAACCACTTTTTTACGTTTAATAGCGTGATAGCCACCCGTATGTGCTTCGGCAAACATTAGAGACGCACTGCAGTGGGGAGGTAGCCGCATCAGCATTCTAAAAATGTTATTGTATTGAACACGTAAGACACTGGCGGCCCGACGGGTATGACTTACCCATAAACTGCTCGAGTAAAATGATTGGCAATATGCCTTAAACAGCGTGATTTTTACCTCAGCAGAGCATCGAGCAAATCTACGGGCAATCATATTCCCTCGGACCGCCAGGGCCCTACGCTCACGCTCCAGATCGGCGTCATCAGACAGTTCATTATTGACTATGTGTCCCAAGTATTTAAAACTGGATACCACTTGTAGCTTTTCGCCGTATAGCCTAATCGGCGGAGAACACCCGGGTACACTGAGCTTTCAATTGAAGAGCAGTACTTTGCTTTTTTCTGCATTGTACGTGAGACCGTGTTCCCCCGCGTACGACTCGCAAATCGCCAGTAATCTACGCACTGCACCCACCGATGGTGCCAGCAGCACCATATCGTCCGCGTAGATTATATTATTGACGCACACATTATCAATATGACAACCGGTATGAGTGCTGCTGAGCTCACCGATTAGGTCATTTATATATAGATTAAATAGAAGAGGAGAGGTCAATCCACCCTGCCTAACCCCGCATTCCATGCCATATGGATCAAACAAAGTTCCCGCCCATCTCACCTGATTCCGCTAGCAGCGATACCATTCCTTTAGGAGGACTATAATTTCCACCGGCACCCCCACTTTGCCGAGTTTGCCCCAAAGCTTGTCATATAGGACGGTATCAAACGCTTTTGATAAATCTAGGAAAGTTTAAGACACAATATCGCACTTTCTGTAAAAAGCCCACTTCTGAAACCAAACTGGGCATCGTGCAGTTTTATGTGTTGGCTGAGAATGTCATTGAGCAGGCTGTCAAGTACCTTGGCTATTATAGTCGCAAGTGAGATAGGCCGATAGTTTCTCCTGTCCGATATATCGCCGGTTCTATTTTTTATAACAGGCACTACTATGGTTTTGGTAAGCTCCTTCGGCAGGTATCCGTGGCAAAGACAAAGATTATAAAATAAGGAGAGGACACTCGGCAAATGAACACCAGCATGCCTAAGGTGCTCGATGCTGAGACCATCATGCCCAGGTGACTTGCCTCTTTGCATTCGATTGACAGCCTGTCTAACATCTTTTGCAGTGAAAATTATATTCTTGTTTTGGGGGATAGTCCCAACATCGGACGACCAAGACACACCTGTATCATGCTTTGGTCTTACCCTGAAATGCTCACTGAATAAGTTAGCAATCTTATAGTGATTACTAACATCATTCACACTCACAGAAAGGCGAGGTTTTTGACTCATACTTCCCGTTTCTTTCCAAAACTGTGAGAAATTGTTAACAGAATGATGAGAGGCAATCACATCCATTTTTATTTGATCCTGTCTATCCTGACACCATTTCAACTTTCCCTTGAACAATTTCTTACTTTCTTTCATGTCATCATATGTCTGACCATAATTCGGTTTACCCTCTTTCATCCAGGTCAAAAACCTAAGCCTAGCCTCCCTATGGTAACTTGCAACATATTTTGTCCACCCCGCAATATAACCACCTCTCCTCCGCCTATCCGATCTTTTGCGCGTACTTATCGCTGCCTCCGATAATATGGTAACCAGTCTCTGAAACATATCATTTAACAATAATTTGTGTTCTCCACTGGAGCACAACATTCACTCATTTCATTTGGAAAATGAATTTCGTGTAATTTACTGTGACATAATTTCTGATAGTGCTGTATTTGTTCAGCAGTACGTTCACCCCAAACAACCCCACTGGGCGGCGGTATTTCGCTTGTTGTTTGGTTACATGAGATTAGACCTAGGTTACAATCTATAATTAGTGGGAAGTGGTCAGACCACTGCACGTCATACTCAATCTGTACATTCGTTACTGTAAGTAGTGCTGCATTCGTGACTATGCAATGGTCTAACCACCGCACACAGCCGTGAGCCTCACTAATGAAAGTGAATGTATCAGATATATTCATAATATTAAGATCCACACATGTCCACTGCTGATCATCACAAAAATCTAAGAGATGTTTACAAAATAACTCATTTGGATGAGCATTAAAGTCACCTAGAATGTATATTGCAGAACAATCACTATTCTCTTCTACAATTGCACTAATAGTACTTAAACATTATGTAAAGGTAGGCAGATTTTTGACACAATCTGTTGGCATATACACACTAAATATAATGATAAACGAGTCACTTACTCCCACCTTCACCGGAGACAGACGGGCATCATCACAATTGATAACTTTGACCGATCGAAACACACTTTTTCTCCATAAAATAGCAACACCTCCATAAGGCCTACCTCTCAAGAGGCCTGCTGAGGTGTTCATCGCCGAGGTACCTGTGCTACCGAAATCCTTACTGATCGTCTCTAGCGTTGATAGGTCATGGGGCAGTAGCCACGTTTCCTGTAGCGCAATAATATCCGCCTTATTGCACAGACGTCGTACTCTCTCCAACGATCTTTTTAAAGATTTACAGTTAAATGAAATGAGCCTGATTTATACGGGATTTAACGCCATCACGAATACTAACGTCGTCAGGCAATTCAGAAGTATGGAATACCTATTTCGTGTTCGCTTTAATTCCCGTGTAAATATATATTTATATCATGGAACGCGAAAGTTTAAAAGTTAGCATATGTATATGTATATGAATATGGCGTATAGAGCCTTCTAATACGAGCTATGAAACCATAATTGAAGGATTCCAAAACCTGTTTGCTGTCAGACCTCACTTTTGGTGTTGTTGTTCAACTTACATGCATAAATGTATGAGTAATATGAGAGAGTAAAAGTGGACTTAATATGGAAAAACTGTAAGTTAAATGCCTATTATTTGATGATGATGAAGTCATACTAGCGTTGCCGTTAGATAAGTAGTAAGTTCATAAAGGGATCACTTTGTATATAAAAATATTGAATACAGCAACGCGTGGCCGGGTGGCCAAGCCTTGCTGTGGCGAAGTAATTTGCAATAAAAAATATTGTGACTATAAGTTGAGATAGATTTTAGTGAAGGTTTGCAGACAATGTGCAAAACTTCGCGGACGAAAAACGTATTTTTTATATATAAAGAAGATTATGGTAAATCAAAAATTGTTTATTAGGCTGTCTAAGGGGAATCTACAGTCAAAAATTATCATAGTAATCTCCCACTATATAATGAACGGGAACACTAACATAATTTAGTAATTTATTTGGTCAAAGCAAAACTCTTTTAAACCGGTCCATGTTATTTATGTCAATTTAAGATGAGGTACAGATTGGATCAACTAAATAAATTATCAAAACAAAATATATTATTGTGAAACAATGACGTAAAAATATTTTATTGGATGTTATTGAAACCACATGAAATATTGTTCTTTCTCTCCCATTAGAGAGCTCGGACTTTCAGGTAACAGCCAGTTCGAATTCTTCACTCCCCAATCGCCAATATAGGCAATATCCCATTCGTACCATTGCCTGTCTTTCTTGTCTACCTTACTTTTCAATACATATACTCCTAATTCACCAATCTTTAATGCTCAAAGTGCCTGGTTCACGGCAATAGGCTTGCTGTTTACGTTACTGCCAAATTATAATTCGCAAAATGTGGTTCGCATAATGTGGTTGTTTAATACGTGTGTGTATGAAATATTCGCCAAAAAACATTAGGAGGAGAAAGACGTGAAAGTGATATAAGTATACACTTTTTTGTTAACGCCACAGTAATATCTCGAAGCCATCCAAGAAGCCTGAACACGTTCAAACGAAAAATAAGTTATCCCCACTATGTATTTTTATTCTTGTTATTATATGTTTTCCAAACACACGTTAGACGGGACCTTTTGAGTAATAAACGCAGTTTTCCTCCTACATTTAGGCGAAAAAACGTAGAAAATGATTTAGTTGGTGGAACAAAGGACGGTGACAAGTAAAATTGGATGGCGAGATAAGCAATCCCGAAATAGTTTGCGTTTCTGTAATAAAAAATAATAAAGATCATTTGTGGTTCACTGGTTTTCTACTGTATCTTGTATATATCAGGAAACGTTTTAGTTTTTATCGTTCCATTTCTCAAAAAGAAAAAAAAAAGGAACCCTTATAGAATCACTTTCTTGTCCGTCCGTCTGTCTGTCTGTCTGTCAAGTCCCTTTTTCTCAGGAACCCGCGGACGCATCAAGTTGAAATTAATACCAAATAAAGTCTGCGATCCCTTAAAAAAATCAAGCTTCTAAGTCAACGCAATCAAAAGATATGGGCACTTAAGCTTTATATTTGGCCAAATTTGAATATTTCAGGTTTCAATCAAAACCCACAGAGTACTTCCCATTGACCTAGAATCATGAAATTTGTTAAGAAGCAAGGTCTTATAGCACAAGTAAAGGAAAAATCCGAAAGTCGTTAATTTGTTGTTATATCTGTCTGTGTATCTGTCAAGACCCTTTTCCTCAGGAATCCCAGAGGGCATCGAGTTGAAATTGACATCAAATATCTATGTCAGCAGTCCCTTGAAGGCTTCAAGCTTCTAAAGATTATTCTTAGATTTTAACAAATTTAAACATTTCGCAGGTAAATCAAAACCTATAGGGTACTTTCCATTGACCTACAATCATGAAATAATGTAAAAAGCAAGGTCTGTCAGCACAAGTGAAAGAAAAAATCCAAAAGTCGTTAATTTGTTTTTATAAAACATAAAAATCTCTTCCTTATTCTGTCCACCTATTATGGTACCTACATGAGACACAGCCCACTGACAGATGGAAGGACACGGATAGCGAAGTGGGTCCGTTAGCACCATTCTGGTACGTAATCCTAAAAATAAACTTTAATCGTTCATCAGTAGAGGTTTTAAAAGCTTGTTATTAAAAAGTTTGTTTTCAATTTGTTTTGAGGTTCTCAGTTCAAATCAATCAATCTTTTTTAACTCTGGGTACCGCACTTGATGACTGAGGAAGCAGCGTGTGACTTGGTCTCGTGATATGTTCAAAAAAATTTATGAAACCTGGCTGTATTATTTCAACGTTCCTACTAAATCCCAGAATAAAGTGTAGGTGTTTGAGGTGAACTAATACTGCCGAAGAAAATGTCCCGATCCGTAAAGGAAATAATAGTTGCTGTATTTTACATTTATTCATTTATTCTTTTGCAGAATGTCGGTACATGGGCTGGTGCGTCACCTACCGACTGATGCAGGTATTCACTGGGCATGGTTGCTTCGGTGAGTACCTGAATCGGATTGGACGCGAGGAGACGGCACAATGCCAGCACTGCGCAGCTGAATGGGACTCCGCCCAGCATACGCTGGGCGTCTGAACGCGAGGTCCTGGTCGACCAAATCAGACGAGACCTGTCCCCGCCAGCAATCATTGCTACCATGCTGGCGGGTGAGGAAGGCTGGGGCGCAGTGGTCTCTTTCTGTGAATCTGTAATGCTCCAGAAAGAGACCGTTGAACGGGATCGGGAGAGGACCGATCCCGAGCGTAGAGGACGTCGGCGGCGGTATCAGCCGTCGACGGGGCCGCAGGTTGCCAAAGAGTGGAGATCCGAAGGGATTTTCCACCCCGTCAACAAAAAAAAAAAGGTACATGGGCTGGTACATAGTCTGAGTTGTAAACGTTTCACTACATTTGGCCTCACGGCATGCAAAAGTATTTTTTTTTTTTTATCACTCAAGACTCGATGCTTGACTTCTTATAGGCCGGATCAAACGCTATGCAACTTTGTACCTATACATGTATTTGTAAAAAAATAACTGAAGGGTCGCAAGTTTTCGGGCGATGAGGAGCTTATAAGAGTTTTTAAGGAGATATGAAGCTGTGTTCCAGAGGGATACTGGAGCAATGTGTTCAGCACCTGGTTTACACATATGAAGACCTGTGTTACTATCTCTGTAGAAGAATTCGAAAAAAAGTGGCCTAGTACTAAAAATACATGTTAATCAGACATACACCGAAAACCACTATCACCAAATTAGATTATTTCTACCTCTACTAATAAATATATGCCACCCGATACGCAATTCATGTGGTCTATGAGAATATATCTTGTTCAATGTCCCCTACAGTCCGGGCCCTCAGTAAATTTCATTACAGTACCCACATCAAGTTTCTTTTGAATTACCTGTTTAATTTCTCTTGCTACTTCGTTTACCTGTACGCGGGTAACCAATCAGCTATTCATTGAAAATGCTTTGAGATTAGCCTAGAGAAAGGTCTGTAGATATAACGGCGAGAATCACTGAACAGTATTTGTTCGAGGTAGTGCGTTACGGTAATTTATAATTGGCGCAGTCGCGCGCTACTTAAGTATGCATGTACGTTCCTGGTTAGAAATTTCACATAGTTTTATTAGTTATGAAGAGAAGTTTTTAATTTAATTTGAATCAGAACAGTGGAGTGCTCGTATGTTCATTAGATATAAGTGAAGTTTTTACTCTGTGATGTTCTCAACTCAATGTATCTATTGTTAAGTTATGCTTATAGAATAATAAATAGTAAGAAATTTTGAATATCGTCGTGACGTTGTACAGTTACCATATTTAAAATTGGAAATTTAGAACCGGTATAAGCAATCAGAAGTACAAGTAACGCCTTCCAGACTCGAACACCTGTTACTCAATTTAAAGGGAAACGTTTCGAAAGTTTTAAAAGATTATGGACTGTAGTCATAGTGGAGTGTAGTCATAGTGGACTGTAGTCATAGTGGACTGGGGTTATAGTGAACTGTGGTCATAGTGGAGTGTAGTCATAGTTAACTGTAGTCATAGTGAACTGTAATTAATTCAATTCAGTTCAATTCTTTATTACGCCTTCCAAAATGTATACAAAGCTGTAAAAAACTCAAAAAATAGACTAGTCTTAATTTTGGACCCTGATGGGAACATCATATTCATAAAATAATAATTAATTTTAACAAATATTTACTCTAATATCAATATTTAAAGATATTTATTTATAGATTTTTTAAATATTTTATTTAGTGAGACATACATAATACGTTTAATGTTAATCATTTTAAAGAGGTGCCAATGCAAATGATGGAAAAGGACAGAAACTACTAATAATTGTAAATTTTATTTGAATTAAACATGTATAAATAAATAATTGTCAAGTTTGTTTGACTACGGTTAAAATATAACAAAAGTTTATTTAACTTGATAACCGTCCTTTTGACATCACATGTTGACATTCAGTCAAACAGTTTTATAGAATTAGTGTACATTGATAATTAATATAATTAAATATGTATCGTAAATTTAATTAAAAAGGAATGTATCCAAATATTGATTAAAATCAAAACATTTGCAGAATAGAAAACGTATCATAGGCTTTACTTTACGTATCATATTTACGTATCACAGGATTACTACCTTGCTTTTTAAATTCCTTAACGACGACTCGGCTGTTTAAAGTTTTGAACAGGGATTTGAGCCCGTTTTACATACGATGCTGCTGTTGTTTATGGAGTTGCACCCCGGTACGTTTTAAAATCGATGAAAACATACACTGTCTTTATAATGTTTATTACTATGTCGATATACCTGTCTGTGCAATATTATGACGTACGTTCGTTGTTGAATACAGGCATAGATAAGAGTACAAGCTAGTATATGTAAGTATTGGCAATCCCTGGTTTAGTGCTCGTACTTAGATTTGGCTCAGTAAAAGTCTAATATCCCTTTACAGTTTATTGATTTTATATAGGTACAATATATACATAGTTGTTTTTAATGATGAACAAAACATTGAAAAACTTTTTCTTGACATAAGAAAAACTGTTTTAAACTTGCTTCTGCCTAGTCTTTTGATATAATTATTGAAATTGTTATGGGTTTCTTACGGTATGAAGTACAATTTGGCATATATTTCATTTTTGTTCAGTTCAGGAATTTTCTCATTCCCTTGGAGCTCTCCATTCAGGAAGTTCTCCATTCCATTCCCTTTGAAGTTATCTAAATTATATTAGAAAGTAAACAAATAGGGTCTGAAATTGCTCATATTAGACTGAATGAATAGTATATTTATATTCTAGACGGTTCTTTGCGAGTTCTATTTGTAACTAAATGGAACATCAAGAGGTCAACTAAATAGCCTGTCAATATAATTTTAATAATTTTGTAATTGGCACGGCAAGATGCAAATTGTCCTGTAATGTTTCCGTCTATTGATATTGTTGAAAATCGGTAAAGCACTACACATAAACTCAAGACTAAATGAAATGTACACAAAAGTATGAAACACAACTGAGTCGCTTTTATCTTTATTTAGATTGAGTAGGTACTTTAACAGCTGCCAGTGCAAGCGGAGAATTTACTAAAAAAGTGCATTTGGTGCAATATTAGTACACTGGCTTCGTTCCACATTTGCGAAGTTAAAGCTGTTTAGTGGTCAGATAAACAAAATAATTAAACGTTTATGGAAATACTCGGGAGTGGTGCCAGCGCGGCAGCTTTATGTAAATATGAAGGCTGTAGTCGTGGGATGATGCGTCGCAACAAATGCAACTACGCGAACGCGGCTAAATCCTGTTTTAATTTTAACTTTAAAGTGAGTTTTATGAGCATTATGAATTCTGGGAACGTTTTAGACTTGAGATTGTGCTGAAATACTAAGGGTGTGAATTAATTAAGAAGTTCGGATAGCTCATCCGATTATTCCTCGTAATCTTAAGAGACTTGGTAAGGGCTTTATGATATCTGTCTATTTTCGTGCTTAATTATAACTTGGAATAAAGCTACCTTGTTGTATGTTTAACATTATGACAATAAAATAAACATATCATCAAAGTTAGAAAATACTTCTGTGTGTGTGATGAAAGGTTTTGTATTTTTCTTCATCTAAAATAGCCAAACACATTGTCATACCTGTAAGAAACAGTCTCAAAATAACTGATATAAACTATGAAAATCGTAGTTGTTCGTACCTCTGTTTGCACTCAAGTGAAGTTCTCATCTTATTTCTCTTTTTATAATCCCACTATTCGTTAATATTTATCAATCGACCAACAGTATTGCGTTACCGGCAAAACCAGTCGAAATAATGTCTATTAACTTGTTTTTATTAAATAGTGAACTGTGTTATCATCTATTATAGTTTGTCCCTATTTTTAATAAAATAAATAAGAGTTTTTAATGTGGCGACAATATACCTCTAATATACCTCTAGGGAATAATGGGATTGGCAAACATTAACAATTTTTTTGAGTTACTTATTTATTTATTAAATTTTTATTTTTTGTATTTTTTTTATGCCTATGAAATTGAAACTGTGTATATTTATAGCAAAATGTTTGTGATATTGTAAACAGTAAAAAAATATTTTTTTTTGGATGTGGTTTTTATATTAACCCCCCAAAATGACACTTAACAAAAAATATTTTGTTTTTTTATTAGTTAGCTATTATATTGTTGTATATCGGGTCGTATTGGTGCAATATGGATTTAAATAAATAAAATCAATTGGGCATACGTGCATGTTTTATTTTTTTACAAAAAGTGTATTAACACATGTGAACTATCTTTACCTCGTCATAAATAACTTCTAAATAATCAATATAAATAAATAAAATTGAAGTGTCTTTTTATAATGTCAAAATAATAGTTTTTTTTAAGCTCATACAGTTGCCTATGTCTAAAAATCTGTTTTTTTTTATTTTTGTCTGTCTGTCTGTTTGATCCGGCTAATCTCTGATTTCACTGGCAGATAGCTGGTGTTATAAGGGGTAACTTAGGGTACTTTTATTTTGGAAAAAGAATTAGGGTTCCGCGCAAAATATATAAATATATACATGCAAGCAAAGCCGCGCGGGAACTGCTAGTTTATAAATATGAAGCAAAACTAGTTCTTGTTCACTTGGTAAAATCTATCCCACGGGAACCGAATATTTTTCCGGGACAAAAAGTAGCCTATTTTCTATTCCAAACTATAATCTATTTCTGTGCGAATTTTCATCCAGATCCGTGAAGCCGGTTTTTATGAAAGAGTAATTCGACTAAAGGCCAGACGCCACATTTATAAATATACGTGGACATGGATACGAGTAGCTTCGGGGTCTATATAGTAACAATACCGGAGTGAATTCGATCACGGAATGTGATGTATCGAGACGGAATGCCACTGTTTGATTTTCACAGTTGTTATGCCACAAATCGACATAAATCTAGGCGCCTGTGGTTTTACGAAATAAACTTATCAGGAGCTGTTGTATTTTAATATCATAATAATAAACTGATAAATATTCATATATAGTTGCGGTATTATTACGAGTTATTGTGATATAAAAATTTGAAGTAAAATAAACTTCAATACCACTATTGTGAGGTCTTAATCATTGTTGTTTACAACTAGGAGAAGTAATTCAAACGCACATACAGTATCGTCGCAATCGTCACATGCAGTGGTAGGTGAAAAGTAGACGATATATATATAGAAATCAATATAATTGTTAATCTAATCGTTTCATAGCATCTCAGAATTGTATCTGAAGGCAGGACACGTGCAGCATAGCTTGACCACGTAGACCGACCGATCTATGTCGTAGACAGTAATAAATTGGTCCCGCGAGAAATAAATAAATTAAATTGAACTGGGTAGAGAAAAACAAAAGAACTATTCTATTCAATTCCTCTAAGAACAAAAACATAAATTATAATAACAACTATATTTATTTTCTCATTAAGTCAATTCAAGCTAACTGATACAATTTAACTAATGTAGATATGTGTGTATTATAGGTATCCACTACCTATTATATATAGGTCGCCTGAGTTTAAACGCGCCGCGCCCTTTTCCCATCTAAGTTGGGGTCGGCTTTCCGTCTAACTACGAGGCCGAACTTCTATATTTTACGTGAAGCAACTGCCATCAGACCTCCATAACCCAAGTACTAGGTGATATCGAAGTTCTGTAGTTCTGTAGACCAGGTTGTCGGACTAAGTAAAATGTATAAACTCTTAAATGATAGAAAATACGGAATGTAGGTAAACTTTACAGAAAGAAAAAATGCCATGAGAGCTTGTTATATCTCATGCCTTTTTTTCTTTTTATGTCTTAAAATGTCTATTTTACAATTTCAGTTCTTTTTTATAACCTCGTTATCTTTATTGCTTTTTAATATTTGGTTTCGTTTGTGATTTTGACGCTCTTCTAACCCCCGACGCAAGAGAGGGGTGTTATAAATTTGACGTGTGTCTGGTCTGTGTTTATTCTATTCTGTGTGTCTGTCTGTGGCATCATAGCTCCCAAACGAATGGACCGATTCAAGTGTGTTTTTTTTGTTTGAAAGGTGACTTGATCGAGAGTGTTCTTAGATATAATTCAAGAAAATCTATTCAGCCTTTCGAAACTCGTCAGCTCTTGTCTAATTATTGAAGAAATTTTTGATTCGGGGGTATTTTAAATTTATGATTATTTATTTTTAACACAATATGTTGGCCCTTACACTTAGAAGCATTCCTTCATTATGTCCTGACATATCCATGTTATTATGAATTCAGCAATGCCATTTGGCACATATCTAACAACAAGCGATTTTATCCAAGACTCGCTGCTGCTCAATAGGATGCTTAACGGGGCGCAAAACCAAAATTTGTCTGTAAAGTGACTGTTCCACAAAATAATTGAGCAGTTATGCTAATGAGATACAAGCTGAACTGACGCCAAAACGCTGTCCACGGAGCTTTATGCAAATCGCCCTGGGCGTGCGATACCGCGGTGCGAGGTACAACCCAGTGTCGATAGCGTGGCGCCCCGCCCGCTTCCACGACACGACATTATATTGCGTCAGTGCTCTCAATTGTTGGATTGTCAATGGTGCCAATTCTATTGTACACTCGACTAAACTAAAACCTGACTTAATTTCTTCATATGAAATCAACCTTGTGTTCTTCGTTATAAGGTATATTTGTTACTGGCATCTATTTCTCAGCGCCATTAAATTTCACTAAAACCTGTCAACGTTTACTCAACTTTATTTCCACGCAGCGAGAATCTCCATTTATTCAAATGCTGTATAATTGCCGTAAAAAAAGTTGTTCAAAACGAACTTAGATGACGTTATTTTAATCGACACCTACGAAGACGCTTACTAAAAACACAGAGCAAAAGAGGTGGCATTCAACGGATAGCGGCTCTCGTTACGTGGTATTAAAGTTTATTTATGCGTATCAGACTTAAGTTGACAAATAAATTGCTTATTTCGATAGCGACAATGTTACCTACTTGTTTCAATTTGAAATAAGACCTTGTTTTGAAGTGTACAAGGTTTACATCTTATATAAAGAAAATTTAGTGAATTTTAATTTAGCGAGTGAAGTAACAGAATTGGGACCATTGTCGAGTTTACGATGTAGTATTCAAAGCTGCTATTTACCTATATCATAGTAAAATTTCCTTAAATGTATATTGTAGATAGATGAGCTTCAAAATTACGTCTTTTACGCATCTGTCACTCTGATTAGACAGTGATCAGTGTTTTGTGATTTTTTTAAAATGGGTTGTAATTATAATAATATGTATTATTTATAGTTTTTCTTTTATTTCTGATATAGATGACATGATAGATTTTACAGAGGCTATTTATGTTTCAACGCTGACCGACACCGCATTTACTGTGTTATTAAGTTCAGTCGTCGATGGCCGAAATCATTATCCAATTTAACAGTTTTTTTAAATCTTTTGTTTTAATTTAAAATTTATCCATAATTAATTCTGTCTTAAAGTATGTAACGTATGAATTGTATAGCTTTTTGACGCATATGAAAGTAAGGGAATTATTATGTTGTTTATTCACTCGTCTTCACTCCACCAGCGGTGTTACTTATTCAACTTTATCACTCTCTCTTTCTAACTGTGATGATTACTCTCAAGACAGTAGGTCTAGTAATAGTCACAACATGAACTTCTTTAGAGTGGAGGTCTACTCATGAAATTTGTTTTCGTTGGAGCTATTTTCACGGTGCGCTATCTTTTGTACCTACTTGAAGAACTTCTAAATCAATGCTTCATTAGACATTTTTGTAAATAAATCTTCTATATTTTCTTGATAAAATTGAAGTGTACCCTTCAAATAATTGGTATTTGTACATAAATGAGAAGATAAAAAGGGCGTGCGTGGTAGTTACAATAACATTCATGTTGGATCTCCCAGTTTACATAAAGGGCCAGTTGAAGAAGGCTTAGGTTTCAGTTAGCTGTTGATTTAGGACTCTTTCCAAAGATTTTCTCTTGTATGAAGAGTAGCCTCCAGAGAATCGCCTCAAATAACCACTTGTGTGTGTGTTTTTATTATTCTACGTTTGAATGTATTTTTTCAAATCATTGTAAAAAGAATGTGACACGTGTACGTAATAATGAATTGTATTTTTTTGTTGTTTTAGTTTTTCACAGTTCCCTACGACCGAATGAATAAACGGAATCCTTATAGGGTCACTTGTGCGTCTGTCTGTCACAGTCAATTTGCTCCGAATCTGCCGATTAATTTGAAATTTGCTACACATATCCTGTCTTTGTTTTATTTTCCTGAATTTATTTTTATGAATTTAGAATATGGAGGTCAGTTTTAGGGACAAAATTAAAAAAATGCTAACAGTACCATGTGACCGCGTTTGTATCGAATGAAATACTATATAGTTTTTTAATAAAATAGATGAAAATTTACCATTCTTCGCCTTATATCTGAAACCATTAGAGGAAAACCTATAAGAAGTCTATAGTCTAAAACTACATGGTATATCTCTCTAGTATATCTTTCTCAATATTGTGCGCACAAACTAACATCTGCAGAATAATGAATGTATGGGAGAACACACTTCAACTACATTGTTAAGTTTGTTTTAAAAAACATGGTAGATACTTATTTATCATACGATTTCCTCTCCACGCGAGTTCAACTTGCACTTGGCTGGTCTTTTTTTAATTGATAGGATCTCTTTAATAAATTATATAACCATTAGAACTATTTAGACATAGCCTCCTTCTCATGTGACAATTTATTTTAATTTAAATTATTATTTTTACTAGTTATCCTTAAAGATGAAATTACCTAGATTCGAATAACAACACGAGTCCCGATCGAACGACATAAACATCAACAACAACAAAACAAACAACAACATTATACAATTGTACACAGAAATGTATTGTTTCCGTTAATCGGCTTTTAGTACAGGCCGTTAAAATTATACTGTAGAGAAAACTAAGTATACCTCTTTAAAACAAAATACCCGTTTACTGATGTATTTTAAGTAATGTAGGCCAACTTATATTTAGATATTTATATACTGTGTTGTTAAGAAGGGGTGGAGTGAAGTACCTAATACTTTAGAATCGCAGTGTACAGCGATAAATAGTTGGGTCAGTAAAATAAATTACATTAGATACTTTAAAGCGGTATCGACACCTTATACACAATATTTTCTAGTAATTTTTTATAATATTGTACAAAACAGACACTTATTGGTAAAATTGCTATGAACACTTTGTGATAGATAATAAATTTAAACACTTAATAAGAATCATTTACATTCAGAGTCACGATAATTATTTTATATCTAATTAGAACGGGGTAAAGCATGCGGTTACATATTTTGGCAATAGGATGCTGACCTTTCATTTGGAGGTGACGATGCCGCTTTTGGATATTCAGCAGAGGTGGAAATGCCCATATTTTGAGCATCTTTGCTATTACTTACATATAGTAGTAGTTTGCGCAACTATTTATAGTTTAAAAGAATACGTTACATTGTCCTCCTATTTAATTTGCGCATATAAGCAATGTAACCAGAGGCTTGTAAAAACATGTTGAAAAAGAGTGTCCTTGGAGTTTCTTGCCTGTTCTTCTCCACAGGATCTACTTATTGGAGCAGGCAACTAGCTTCACGACTGACTTAGTCTGACTGACTACTATTCCTGACAATTCAAAAATACCTATATTGGGTTTGATTGAAATTAATGATTTTGATTTGGTTTGATAGTACACAGGTGTGTGTATTCTTTTGTATTTATGCTAAACAGGTACGAATGAATTTACTCAGGTTAAAAAAATTTATACCAAAACAAAAAATATCACACATACATAAGAATATCTTATTAATGCATAGAAAACGACTGGGCGTGTCGGTCGCTTGGAATATTGGTAGAAAAATACAATTTCATTCATTAACTTACAGTGTTATACACTGTACGGTATAGATTGACATTCTAGATAGAACTAGACACTCAAACAATGTATTAACCGACTTCAACAAAGGAGTAGATTCTCAGTTGAGCAGTTGACATTAGGCTACTATGACTTAGATAAATTACAAACTAACCCTGTAAAAATAACAAAATAAAAATTGATTTTTGTGTGTATGTTACGCGATATCTCCACTATTTATCATTTTTAATCATTCTTTTTTAAATTGAATACACAAGGTTTTTGAGGCATTTGAAGAAAATATTCCAACTCTAAAGGTGAAAACAAAAGACATGAAGAAATACAGCATAATATTACAATTTATCATACGCATCATGACACAGGTGCATTGAAGTTGGTTACGCTTTTTTAAAGCTGAGTTCATGTTTAAAACCTCTAAAATGGCTTCAACGCTTATATTTTTACGGATACATTACCAAATTGGTATAAGATTCATTCCAAACTTTTAGAGTTATATTTCAGAATTGCCTATGTAAAGTAACTAATAATAGGAAGCAGTATTTTGTCACTTAATGTGTCGATACGTATGTATATGACCACCGTAACTCATCCGGAAAGGGGTCTTCCGGGACGAACGATATTTTTTTATTATGTATCGTTTTCTGCTGCCGTTTCGTATACCGCTGTGGGGAAGAAGAAATAAATTGATAGGTTGTTATAAGGGTTGGTATGTAACCCATGCAAAACAATCAAATCACATTAGAAGTGAATGGTTTGAGGAAATTTAATGGCACACTATTGGTTTTCTATATGTATACCATACTAATATTCAATAATTTTTTCATTTTACGTTTCTTTGTCATACAAGGACAATGCACGCTTATAATTGGCTACAAGGTCCACGACTGCAATATGACTGTACTCACTACTATTACCTCATTTCTTATTTCTTCTACTATGATAAATACGTAGGTTCTTACATTCATACAGCTCTACCCGTGACAAGTACCCGCTAATTTCATGGCAAAGTAAATTATTCTTTTTTAAAACCTTTTCAACTCGTTCCCTTGAAATCAGGATGTCGTAACCAGATTAATTAATTTTGATATTAAAAACATAAATATTTCTTTTATGAAATTTTCGACACAGATTAAAATGGATAAAAGCAATAAAACTAATTAATAGCTAGAACGACATCCGACTTTTTTTAAGTACAAAATCCCTTTTGTATAGACCACAAAGCTAATAACGTATCGTCTTATCTTATTACATGTTCAGCCGCAGAGATTCGCATTCTGAAGCCACACGAAGTAAACAAGTGAAATAAACAAACTGAATTAGAAATTAAATTAATTTACTTCGATAAAACTGAATCCTTAGGTCCTGAAATTTTCATAGCGTAAGATTATGCATGGCATATTCAATATGGTCCAGTTCTCTGCCTGCATCATGGTGAAATTTAATTGTATTGGGCGTCTATTTTTTAATTTATGTTTCCTTAAAAGATTTTTCAATTACATTATTTAGGTTTATTTTCAGTTTTAACACCAGTTTTCAATATCTCGTATTTTACCTGAAATCCTGGTTGTTCGATATTAGCAAATGTCGATATATTGAAAACAAGTAAGTCTAGTGAGATATTTATAACTTATGAATTCCTGATTCCAATTCAAACTAAAATCTGTTCTATCTAATACATACATTGGTTTATTGATTTTGGTTCTGCAAAATTATGTAAATTAACTATTCTGAATTATTCTTATCAATAATGAAAATGCGTATCTCTTTTGGCCATATTACGCGCTTATAGCTAATGTGCCGCTAAGATAGGCTGATAGAGCGAAAACATGTACAAATAATAGGACTGCCACTCAACCCCGGTTCCGCTGTGGGATAATCCGAGCCATTTTTACGCACAGGGAAAATGTCAAGTTCACACCTGCGAATGTTTGTCGAACCCTTGCTACATTCTCAGAGAGATTGTCCTAATCTGTGTTGACGTTGTACGACCGGACGACGGATATGTCTGGTTTCCTTTACAAAATCTGAACAAATTGTGAGTCCAATATTGCACATAGTGCCAAAGTCCTCTCATATATTTCATTCAATAAAAATAAATGTTATGTGGCTAAAAAACATATATGACAAAGTATTACTACTTATTAATGCCGATATTTGTTTGTAATGTTTATTACTATACTATACTCATAGTTTTGTTTTGATCACACGAATATTAAAAAAAAAACAGTCAGTCGTAGGACTGCACGTCAGAAGTGAAAATATAACTTCACAATGTATTTGCATATACGTACACACACACACACACACATCACGTTAAAAATAAAAAGTAGGTAATAACATATCTAAATGTACACATAGGCTACACTGGCAGTTCTGCGCTCCTGGCCGCTTATAAATGTTTGAATTTCGAATGTTATTTTTTTTAATTTATGAAACTCGGCTCCGTCTTACGAATTTTCGATCAGGGTCACGTGTCCCGTTAAAAAAATGTTAAACTCGCGTGAGTTTAACATTTTTTACCCATCCCAAAAAGTGCTCAACGCCGTTAAAGAAGTTTTACTTCAAAAACAGTTATAGATGAGTTATTTAATAAAATAGATTTAACACACAAGAGACAGAAGGACATTTTAATGAAAAAAAAAACAAGGAACGTAGAATACTTCACCGTTCCCCGCCTGCAATGTTCTTGTAGGTAAAGTTTACCTCAAAAGTGGAAGGATACAAATAACACATCCCCAGGCAAATTAAGAATTCCGCATCGCTTTGTCGGCAACGTAGGGTGGAAAGGAAATGTAAAATAGGCGCCTTATATTATAACTGAGCACTTGAAAGATTAACGAATACAAATATAGGAAAATTTATTTATTTCACTCTAATTCGGCTGCTTGGTACAAAATATCAATCTGTTGTTATGGACGCGATTATAGCAAGAAACCTTCACAAGATATTGTTACCGCTAAACAGCTATCGGCTTCAATTTTTTATAGCCGTTATCAAATACCCTTGAATAAAAAACTATCTCAACTTTATTCATTCTGCAGTTAGATTATTACCAAGTTAAAACTTGAATGGCAAAAAAGCAGGCAGTTAAAATTTATAACATCAAAAAACATAATCGTTTTTACGATTTGTACGACTAATGCGGAGTGACATTGTGGCGTTTTATGTTGCCCTTTAGTTACCTCGTAAAGACATTTTATTTTAGCCCCCTGAGTGTGTCATTACTCAGCCCGAAACTGTTTCAGCGTTTTTCGAAATATTAAATGAATTACCCTCCGAGGTAATTGGGGCTTACAACGCCATCGATAACAATCTTTTTTCGTGTTATGAATTTATGCGGTACATCGGTTTATTTTGAAATAAGGGTGGAGGCGTATAGCAACTAGACGCTATCTTATATTTATTACATCGTTCTTTTTATTGCAACTGTGACTACGCTGTAATTTGTAGCTGACTGTTCTCTGTAATAACTCTCAAGAAAAGGCATTCTTTTAAAACTAAAACGTCTCTGATATAATGTTCTCTTTATTTATATTTCATATTTACATTACAATTATTATGTTTTATTTATTCAAGTGAAATACAGGTAGAAATGATTACTATACTTTTATTCACTTTTGACCAGTACCAGTAGCAAAATTAGACTTACAGATTGCGTCTTCGGACCTTCACCCAATGACTACTCACTAGCAAGAACGAAAAAATATCTATGACTAATTTAATGTTGATTACGTTATTTACAGCTTCTACGAAAATAGGTAGCGGCTCCCGTTTAACATGCATTTACGTTTAAAGAGTTCTGCATAGCACAGCGTACAAAGGTGTAACAGCCGTCATTTTTGTCCGTATGCTCTCAAAATCCAGAGCAGTGATATATGAAACGTCATTTGCGAACAGCTCCCAGTGACGTATTGTGCACAACAGTGATGCACCTGCGATCCGTCACGGCCTGCAATACTGCAAAATGAAAATGTCAAAACGCGCCGTGCCAACCGTTTTATCTTCAGGAGGCAGTTACTACGCTTTGTTTTAGAACAACGAGCCCGTTTTATTTCGTTACCTAAACACTGTTTCGGTGTTTCAGTGAGGGAATTGAAGTAATGGATGCGGAAATTTCTGCTCCCGCCTGATGTCGTCTGTTGTTTACTTCGCCGTTTGAATGACAGAAAGTGTTCGTGGAGTTATATTGTTTTCGGAAAAGTTATTAAGGACGTTTGAATGGGTAGCTGCGGAATAATTTTTGGTGAATTTAATGTTAACAAGTAAGTAATAATGAGCCAGTAGAAATTAATAATAACCCGTTGTTGTTCTTGTGAATTGTGTTAGTAACAGAATTGTGCAAAGCTTTTATTGTATATAAATTTCCAATTTGAAATTTATGTACAGTAAAGGTGTTTGTATTGTAAATTTTGATGGTCGGTGGCAGAAATCAAAATAAAAGACGCGTTTATGTTTCAGTAAACACATTTAGACTTCTGTGGTAAACACAGATAACCGTGATACCTAATAACGACTAGACTTGATAGGGCAATAACGAACGTTGTCGAAACACATTTTGGTTTTCTATATCTCTGTTTAAGGTATTCTTAGTCTGTTCAGTAATTGCTGTCATTTTACAGACATATACAATTTATTTACAATAGGTAATTCTACGCACTCTTTATCTTTCAGTGTTAAAACTACAGTACCTCCCCTTAACTTACGTACTCATGTGTTATAAGATTCGACTTTGTAATGAGTCAGATCAAGCAGAGACGCCTGTTCTGAATTGAAAAAATGTTCACTTATATACACTAATCTTCCAAGTACAGCTGGTTGTGCTGGCTAACGGTCAAATGAAGTTTAAGTTAAATTATTATGACAATTTAGCGTGATCAATCTGTAAGTTGCAGCTAACTGAGAGCTTGGCTCCGGAACCGCATTTTTCACTCTTAAGGTTTAACTATTCAAAGACTTTTATTATTGATTAAGATTAATTTTATGAAATTAATACTAAGGATGCTGATTTAATGTTAGGACGTCTGGAATTGTTTGGGGGTAAAAGCATTAAAATTTACATGAAAATGTGGTAAGACACTATTTAAAAATTTGCACCTCGCCGAGAAACGAAATCTTTTGAAAGAAAAAGACTTAAATTATAATATTTTAATTTTTTTTCCTAAGTCTAAGGTTTTCCAGGTTACCTCAACTAGCTTGAAAAAAAAATGTGATCCTTAAATATGACTACTCTTTTCAGGTAAACCTGCAGTAATCAATTGACTGTACCATCAAGTGAATAAGCTTGTACTCGGTGGTTGTACATACTATATAATATGAAGGGTTCTCAAAGTGGGCGTAGTCATTAATTTTCGTCGTATTGTTGTTTTCCGAAACGGTACTGACATAGGACGATAGAGGTATCATTTATCTGACATTATAATGGTTTCCATTGTCTTTGCACTTCGTTTTTATAAGCAGTTCAAATGTGTTAGCATCTATGGTTTTGAGTTGCAATACGATTTACTTGGTTCCAATTCTGATACCTATTATAACAGCTAAATAATATATAGCCTTATAATAAAATAATTATATTAATGCTTAATATTTCCTTTGCTACACCATTGCACTTCAAATCTATCAGGCATAAAATGTTAGACATATAATATAGGTTTATATGCAAAAATCATAATAATATCTATTGAAAGGCATATATTTAAAATGTAGTACAGTAAGAGTATATATCCCTAATGTATTTTTGTTTTTATTTTATTAAATGACCTCAACCCGTCTGATGGCAAGCTAGATCGAGGTCCAAAGAATAAATACCAAGCTACTAAAATGTTGGTCCTCAGTTTGACAGCGTCGATGGATAGTATATCACATCCAGGCAAAAGTCTCAAGATATTTCATGATATGTATGAAGTTTATACAATTTGAAATTTAATTTTAGAATAAGCTATTTTCACCAAATTTATTTTACGATGATTGCTCATTAAATATCAGACGATACTATGTTTTCTTAAAAGTACAAGTACAAGCAGAGATAAAAAATCTTACAAAAGAAATATAAAAAATGCGGAAAATCTCAAGGTCTCGAGAAATCTCATAAGGTTGTTGTGAAAAGGTATATTTTTTCATTAAGGCCACCACAAACTGTTGTAAGGGTAGGCTGCCACAGTTTACGATGCACGAATGCTCTCGACATATAAATTACCCTAATGGCTTATTTGACATGATTTATATCCACGTAAACACGAAACTGTGTAAATAGGCATGTTATATGACATTCAATTATATCTAAACGGCATCTTATATTTCAAATTCAAATACATGACCTATTTTACGATAATTTATGTTTAAATAAATATTGCTATAATAACGTAGGTCAAATATCACTAGTATTTTGTGGAACCCCTCGAAAAAATGATGCCCTCGCTAAATGATTTTGTTAGGAGTGGACTTTGACGAATCCAGACGACCGTGTTATAAAATACGATGAATGAGTTATCACTACATCACTACATATTATAAAACAAAGTCCCCCGCTGCGTTTGTCTGTCTGTCAGTCTGTTCGTGATAAACTCAAAAACTACTAAACAGATTTTCATGCGGTTTTCACTAATAGATAGAGTGATTCATGAGGGAGGTTCAGGTGTATAATTTGTTAAGATTTTGTGTAAATTGATTAATATATGTTGATGATTGTTGAAGATGTCTCTGCTACCCGTGCGAAGCTGGAGCGGGTTGCTAATAGGGGCAGATAATTCTCTTTACGCAATATCCATGTTAAGTGATGTAATCTGTTTAAAAGATTTGCACTACATAACTAAAAACAACACATTTTCAGCACTGGGCATTATCTCCGTTTTGTGGGACATAAAAAACATAGGTTAGTTACCTAACGAATACAACAATAGTAGTGGCCTCTTCAATCACTGGATGGACCCCGGCCTCTTCGAGCTACTGCAGTCACAGTCCCGGTTCCCCATCCGAGATTTTCGGTATCCCTTATCCTAACTTCCTCGCCCTATACGTTTTCTTTACCCCAATTACCTTCTTCCTTTGTCCCGTCTGAAAACGACTACATTACCAAGGAGGACTTGCGTTTGGCAGGCGGCTGGCCATAAAAAAACAATCCAAAACCCATTGCATTTGCATTTAAAAAAAAAAATACAAAAAAAATAACTGTGTTTTACAAACACATTGCGCCGAGCCCTAAATAAAATTGGGGAAATTTCAGGAAGATGATGATGTATGTATTTAGAAATATACAAGTATGCTTACCAGCAGTCTGGTTACCATAGTATAGGCTCTGCCTAGTTTTGGGATCAGACGGCTGTGTGTGAGGTGTCTCATGTTGTTAAGATTATTACCGTACAACCTCACTCCGAAAAAATATTAGCTAATTTTTAATGACTGAACTAAATGTGTAGGTAAATATGGCTATTACCTTTTATGGGTTTAAACCTTTGTATGGGTTTACCCATAATACTCTATTCATAGGCAGCTAGTGAGGTCACTTAAGATGTCACAAAAATACCTCCTTTAAATCTAGCTATCGTCGACGAAGTATAATAAGACGAATAAAACTATATAATTATATCCCACTTACAAATATTAAACAAAAGCATTGTCTCAGCGACAATTACTGTGTTTGGAACAAAGTAAAACCTTTCAACGCAGATTATTTTGTAATAGACCAATTTGTGCGGTAATTTTCAAGCTTTTAAAATTTGTATAACATTATTAATTATATGATGGTGTATAAAAAAAAAAAATATTTGTATGTATATAACTACACCGTTGATCAATGTTTTATTCCAACAAGAACATTCGACGCCAGTTCAACTTGAAAATGGCCGGTGTAGAGTCAAATGAGCCCAATTCGGGAACGCGTCCTTAACATATATCCGAGAAAATATCAAAGAGAAAACGAAACGCTATGAAATACGGCCAGTATTATGAGAATGACAAACAAATAAGCCTATTGGGACACCTGTCTCTTTGTAATTGTGTTTGTAGGAAAATTTAATTAATATTAAATACCCTGTTGCTGTGAAGTCTCGACAAAATTAAAGAAACGAATATGCCAGAGTTAATAGAGTTATCTTTATGATTAAATTGGTGTGCAGTCTTGGAAAATAATTTGCACAAAACACTAGATTATGTTGCGATAGTGTTTTCAATATTCTTAGCTTTCTAAAAATACAATAATAAACGTAACGTAATGACTATGGCATCGGACTTGCTATCAAGTGGTTCGAACCAACTACCTACGTGATGCACTCCTAACAATCAGCTAATAATAAGCTCCTAACAATAAGCTAAATAGCTTAGGTGGACGGGCGGATGGCTTAACACGAATAAGAGTAATGTGAGATTCACGTAAATAGTATTGTAAAAAAAAGACTCAGAAGCACAAAAATCTATTCAAGATTTTACATGATATACATGCTTGAAGTTTATCACCAGGTAAAAGAATTAACTTGCATAAATGTAACAGTAGAAGACCCTCTCTATGGTGCAGCATTAATACATTTGACTGCCACCCCGGGAGTACCACCTCGCTATGTAATGTCGCATTAAAAAAAAAGTTTCCATTCCCGCGCGGCCAAGTCTCCCGGGGTTCACAGGGACTTCTTTTCTAGGGTACACTTGAGGCAACGGCAAGGACCCAGTGACGGAACACTGTGTGCTCTTAGTCGGTTCGAGTCCGACATACCATCTTGCCGTTGATCCCGGTGAAGTGATGACCCGTGGGGTTTTCCACACAAAAAAAAGGTTGGATTCCCGCACATTGCCAATATTTGTATGCATGAATATGTCTAATTATATTGGTCTGGGTTATGCGTTTAAATGTATATTATATAAGAATAAAAAAAAAGTGTGTGTGTGCAATTCACACACGGCAGAAGTGAAACTTTAGAAAAGAGGCCTACGAGAGAATTAGAAATAATAAAAAGTAAAATCAACACAAATAATTTACTAATGTTAATAAATTTAATTTTAGATAATTTCTACAAAGTTTTTAATTTTTCAAACTATATTATTTTTATTTTATTCAATAGGTACAGATACAGACAACAGATTAAGGTATACAAAGAATGGCCCTAATAATAAACAGTAAACAAACCTGAAGTCCAGTTACAACTGTACACAACTTTTAAAACAAACAATACTTCATTTTCAATATAGGTTAAGGTTGGATTTAAATGTAAATTTGTAAAGAATCAGTTAAGTATAATTGAAATATGGAGGATAAACAACTAAAATAAATTTACATCATCATACAATCTACAAAGATTGGTAGTACGCAGGCGCAAAGACAAAGATAATAGGAACTTTATCGTAGGAACTTTATCGTGATGCTTCCGTTTCATCAAATGTCAAATCACAACAATTCTAAAGAAGTTTCACTTCGAAAAAATATAAATTATATGTATGTTTATTCGTGTAGTTAGTTTAGGTCTAAATAGTGATGAGTTATATGTCCCAGGATATTAGTATTATTACGCTTTTATTTTTCTACTACATTTCTAATTTGAAAAATGGAAGTGTATTATAAACTATTTTTGTTATTAAACACCAACTCACTGTTTTATTTTAATTTCTCTTTTTAACATAACCTTTATTACATTTCTTTATTACGTTCGCCTAGCCCTCTGCCGGAAATCCTAAACTCCCTCTATGCCAGATGTCACTTTGACATTTCACACAAACTACGTTCCATTACTAGCTAATACGGAGATGACACTGAAAGTTTTTAGAATAGGCCAGTAAGAAAAGTAGCCGATGAAAACTCTATTTAAATTTCGAACTAGAAACTCTTTGGGAATCTGTAGATGTTTAATGATTTCATATTTTATGTCATTTGTTTTTAGAAATTGGCGGCAATTTTAAAAAGTGTCTGTCGGGCATCGAAATAGAATTGCCTAGAGAAAATTTTCACTCAATGATTTATTACGACTAGACGATAGACTTCAATTAGCATTTAAATACGAAGCCCCATCTCATGCCACTGTTTACAACTGGTTTAAAGAGTTTAAACGTGGTCGAAGCAAACGGTACACAATAAAAATAAACTAAATTTAATATATATTTGAAACTACTTAAGCAATACCACAATGGCATTCTATGACTTTTTAATACAGCAAGTACTTGCATTTCTTATTGACACATTTTTTGTCCTGCGTTGGTATCTGTTATTCGTACACTATGTATCCGTCTGTCGCATTCAGCAAACGTGTTTCCATTACTCAACACTGAATTTTACGCGTTGTTACGATGTCCTTTTGGAGAAACGACTCTTACCTTTGTTTGAAAAAAATCTGTTCAGCCCATTTGAAGATATCAGCTTCGTTAATGTTTTAATATTTGAATACATTAACTTGTGTGTAGAATGTAACAGTAGATCAATGCGCCTCAAAACACCCAAATCGCTTTAAGTGTGGCTATAAAATTTGAAGAGTTCCCTCAATTTCTCCAGGATCCCATCAACAGATCCTGACCTGACTATGGGATCACCTGAGAAGTATATATACCCTTTCAACTAAAAGAAGAATTTTCCAAATCGGTTTAGGCGTCTTTGAGTAATCAGTGAACACACAAAAAAAAACATACAGTGGAACATAGAACCTCCTCCTTTTTTGAAGTCGGTTAAAAAATTTTGATATTATGATTAGGGATTTTGAACTGTTATTGTGCTTCGGTAGTTGGCAAGTTTTGTTTTATTCGTACACGCGGACATTCAACATATATTATGTGTGCAGTGGGTGGTGGGTAGGTACCGCTTTTAGATACTTTTAGAGGGCTTTAACGTACACTAACGCTGCTGTTAATGAACACTGTATGGTTATGTCTAAGGTGCTATTTGTATCAAGCATTTACTACTACAACAAAGTGCTTTACTTTAGACGTTTGCACTTTCTTTAATTGGTTGTCTACTATCATTACCCTAAAATGTCTTCTGTACTAAGGCTGTACTTGGATTGAGTTACAATGACCTGCCCAATGTAATAAGTTTGAACGTACTTCAAACTATTATTTTTAGATAGTAAATTGGAGCTTGAAGCTGCAACTTTTAAATTAATAATTAAAAAAAAACTACTTATTTAACTGAAACAACATTTCTCGCAAAATTTAAAAAACTGTTGAACGCTTTGAAAAGTTTCATTTCTTATGATAAGTTACTCGTTATTTTATTAAGAAAACTTGTATCAACAACTTTTTAAAATATTTAAATTATGTATCTACCCGTTTTTTAAAAGATTGCGATAATCACTTACGGAGCAAAATACAATGGTAGACCAAAAATAATAACTTATCAGCGTAGGGCTGTTGTGAAAAAGTTTATATGTATGAGTATCAGATAGTTTGCCTATTAATGTTTTAGAAACGCGTGTAGAAACAATGCTTCTCTATTAAGGCCTATGACTTAGTAGCGTCATGATAGGACTTGACACCGACTTCAAACAGATCAGTAGTGCCTTTATAATGTTACCTATTATATTCAAATATCGCATGTATTGCAGACTTTTCTATTAAGTTTGTAATCGATTATTTTTAACTTTTCAGTGCCCTGTGTTAGTGTTTTTTGAAGTCGGTAAACTTTTTTAAATTGTTTATTTTTCCATTTTTAGTGCAAGGTGGTAAATACGTACTGAGTAGATACGGTATTTAAACATTACTTGCTGTAATGTAAGTTACCGAACTGTACGTAAGATTATATTAACTCAAATTTAATATGCCTGATACTTTATTAAGTTAAGGTGGTAAGAATTTAAGTCGGTCTAGAAACTTGCTTAATATAGTTATAAAATGAGATACATACAGCCGAACGTAGAACCTCCGTCTTTGTTTATAAGTCGGTTAGTAATAATAGCATTCATCACTTTAACGTCAAACACATTAATTACTAACTAACAAATATCGTAGGGATTCCCGCGTTTTACCTCAGATACCATCAGATTCGGACTTATTGACAATGGTACCACCTTGCAACATACAATTTCATACAAAATAAAAGAATTTCTTAAATCAGTCTATAGATGACGAAAATATCGGTAAACAAAATAAAATACATACAGACGAATATAGAACCTCCTCTTTTTATAAATCGGCTAAAAAGCTCACAATACATACCGTAAAATTGGTACATACCGGAATACATGTATAGTGTGCACGGACGATGAACAGTGTTCGGGTAGCTTCGAACTGAAGTTGATATATTCATTCTCCAACGATTACATTTTTTAACTTGCAATTATTAGTGAAAAAAAAAGACGCTAAACGAAGACTCCGTTACTCAAAACAATTCAAGAGAGAATATCTAAAAATGCGCGGTTCTAGCTTCGCCAGATATTTCAAAAGCCACAAAATTAGCTCTTGGTGTGCGTTAAACTATGCACTAAATTTGCCATGTTTCAAATATGGCACGATAATTATCGTTGCATAAGTTTAACGTATGTTCGGTAGCAGGAACTTAGGGATAAATTATTGTGAGAATTGGAAATTAAACAGATAGTGTTATCTCTATCCTACTGCACATACATCTGAATCCTCATTATGACCAAAGTAGTAAAAATTTAAGCTCAAAGCTAATAATTTCATCATTTGGAATTCGGAATGATTATCAGTGATTAAATCGTAAAGTTCTATGCATGCATAATTCAATTACTTTTAATCTTTTTATTCTACCAAAGTAATAGGGCTTTTTTTGTTACTGTTACTGTTACCCATTACGGAATGCTGACGCCGGGCAACGCCAAACAGACACAGTTACCACGGTCGTAATCTACGCTGGAACCCGGCGTAGTCAACTAAAAGTCACTAAGTCCGTAGATCCAAAAGTGTCCATATTCATATAAGTGAGCTCGCGTAGGTAAGTTTGTGTTTACTAAAATGTCTAAAATTTATCAAAATGCCCTTTTGTCTTTTGGAAGCGCCTTAACGGTTTTTTTAGTTGTTAAGCTCTAAAGTTACTTAATGGTAAGTGGTTCCCGGTACGTATAAAATCTCAGAACGTCAGTATTATCCCAGTCACACGTTTTGTCAGAAAACATATTTTTGGGCATTGATACGATCAGCAATATGTTGCCTACCGCCGAAAACAACACTTAAAATGTTTGACTATTAATATACCTACATTCAAACATTTTACACAGCTCCGAACACACGCTCTCTCTTCCTAAGTTTTATTCACATTACAGACAATTCAATAACCGTCCACTGCACTTTCCACTATCCTTTTTTTCCGATAATGAAATCACATGCTTCACAGTACTCTGCCGTGCAACGAATCTTGGACAAGGGAAAATTGGCAATCGCAACATATTCATGACTCACTGATAACAAATAATCTCTTTGTTTTATCGCCGAGGCTTTAATTATTTTTACAGATCAGTTGTTCATATAAAACGGTGTAATTGTATTTTTAACATTAACAACTTTTATTTAACTTGCTGTGTTCGTATGTTCTTATAACTGAAAACTTTACCACTCCCTAGTTTTTTTTTGTTTGAAAGGTGACTTTGGTGAACCTGTTTAGCCGATCGAAGGTCATCAGCTCTTTTCTAATCGTTGAAGGAATTATCGAGTACCAAGCAAATCAATAACAATAGATAAAAATATTATATTTTAATAGTACAACATTTTGTAAATTTCATAAAGTGATTGTATTGATTGAGTTGTTGTAAACTATAGTGATGCCCAACTTTGTCAATGTCTACCTGCTAATGAAGTATCCACACAATTATCTGAATTTCAATTACGAAGCTCGCCAATCAACGCTTTGCACTCTTCATAATTATATCATCATTCAAAATATAAATATGAGAGTCGTCAAACCACTGTTTTACAATATTAATTTTCACCTGCACGTCAATAATTGGATGTTAATTTCGATTGCTTTGTTGAATTCCCAAGTTTATTACTCATTTAATCATTTTATTTGATGTACTTTAGTATCAGTGTAACGGTTCCGTTTAGTATTGTGTCGGTTGTTATTAAATTTTCTCATTTTGTTACGGTTCTAGGACAAGCTGAACATTGATATTGCAAAATTTTCAATGTTAGATATATTGCTTTTTTTCAACAATCACGTTTGATATTTACACTATAATATGAAGTAGTTCAAATTATTTGTGAACACTTTAGTTCTAGACGTGGTGAAGGTACCAACTCTTTGACATGTGGAAACTCCTATTTGTCGCAACTAACCAGGGCTAACGGTGAAGTGGTATGTCGGAATGGAACCGATTAGAACCACACAGTGTTCCAACAACGGTTCTATTGCCGACCCTGGAGGCGGCAACCCATTCACGTTCTCTGATGACCATGGACTGGCCCGTGGTCTTAAGACGAGAGACTTTCGACACTGAAGCCCGTCAAGAGGTATCTTTTTACTTTATTACTTACCCTATAAACCTCATGATGAGCGCGCACTTCGAGGGACAGTGGTGTGTGTAGGACAGAGGTACTTTACGAAACACCTATGTCCGATGAAAACCAATCTCATCTGGTAAGAGGCTGCCATGTCGTCTCCAACTACAATCTATGAATATAATGCGCCCTACAGCTCAACTATCGAAGTACGTAATATAATTATGTTATTTAAAATCTAATAATAACATTTTTATTTATCTTTATTCTACAGTTTACCAAATTATGAGAAAGTTTTCGAAACCTTTTCCCGAGAAACGATTATTTTAACTACATGCACACAATTCACTTAGACCTAGACAACAAGAAAATTAGGTAGGTAGTTAGAAAGTAGGTTACGTAGGCTGGAATAATTATTTTCATTGCGCTTAAATTAGTCTTATAAAGCAGATGTAGCCGATAAAGATTGATTTAAGTGCAAGCGTCTTATTAATATTACTATTTAAATTATACCTATTAGAGGACCCGTGCTGCTACGCAATGCATTGTGTTGATAATATAATTAAAAAATAACGTTTATTTATGATGAGTAACCTAACCTAATTTGAGTTCAGGAGATGAAAAATGAAATGCGGAGCAAGATGGAGGATTGAAAATTATCTTCTAATTTGAAATGCACATTGAAAGTCAAATTGAATGTTCACAACTAGCTTCCCTCCATCTCAACCAATTTAAGTGGATAAAAGTTCTTAGACCGAAACGAACGCGTACCCTAATTAGAACCGGAGATATAGAGAAAGATATGAAAACATAAGAAATCGCGTTAGGGTATAACTTGAGACGGGTGAGAAAAATACCTTTCATTTAAATTAAAAAGAAATAAGCAAATTGATTGGATAGAATGACCGGACGAACTCGTAATAGATTTTTTTAAATATACAGAATATTAAAGTATTAGATTCCTGATTAGATCTTACGTTATACTGAAGAGAAGGCATGATTCGCATAACTTCTCTTCAGTAATTGAAAATAAAATTAATCTGCAGTTTTAACGTTAGTTTCAGTGTTTCAACAAACAACTATTAATTTCTCATCGGCGTACTGCATAGCCGCGCATCTGACGTTTCGAACTGAGCTTTAAACTTTCAATATATAGTCTTTAATTCCCCACTGAACTACACTACTTTTTTGAACGTATAAATTTAAAGTTTGAAACATCTTTAACATGAACATGACAAACACTTTTGCTTGCCAAGTAGTCTCGTAGTTTGTGCTATATATAAATCTTAAAAGTGCACTTAATTTCCTTCAATTCGAGTGCATACATAATTCAAATAAGAAATATATTATAAAGTTTTTTTAGTTCATATATAAAATTATACCACTGTTGTTTCAAACAAGTATACCCTGTGGTAAATAAGGTTTAACTATTTCTTTAAGTACTATTAATAACTTTATTATTATTTTACTATATTTTTTTAGGCGACTAGGCAGCCCGCCGGCAGGTAGTGCGTTCAACAGATTTATATATACAGGTATGCAGTATATGTACGTAAGCTCAGATTAGCCATATTGAATCAAGAAAATCATATAACTTTATGCTAAGCTAAATCTTCGTTAATAACTTGAAAAAGTCTTCAAAAATAATCCTTAGGGTATATATTGTATAGTGCTAAAAACGATTTGTGTTGATAAAACAAATTAATAGCAGTACATTATGTATATTGTTTCAAAACTCGTATATCGCAAATGAACTAAATTTAAGCACATTAAAATCACATAAATTCGATAAGCGCTTACAAATTGTTCAAAATACTTGCGGTGGCCTAGTAGTAAAACAAATAGCTGTGAAATTTAGTGTTTCCTGTTTTCTCGGGTCCTGGAATTCCTGGCCAGCGCGAGCTGCGCCACATTTGACGTTTATTCGATTTAAGTCCCGCCACTGGCCACAAGTCGGTTAAAGTGCCGTGTGAATAAAGTTTAAGCTCTAAATTCAGTTTACAGTGAGCTACGTCCCCACAATACTTTGTAGCAATCAGAGATCCCTAGGGATTAGATGTGCAAACGCTAAGCCCGAGTGGACAATGGGTGCGTTGAGTTATGTGAATATTTTAACCAATTTGCATGCATGCACTGTTGTATGAATTGCGGGAAAAAGTTTCGAATTGGAACGTGTTGGGATTTGGTTTTGTAACAGATATAATAAATATTGTACTGCGTTTAGTTATTAACTTTTTTGTTACGATAAATAAACGTTTTTGTGTTGTAGATTTAGGTGTTATGTGACTTCGGGATGCATAAAGGAAAATTTAGAGGTTTAAGAGTGGGCATAACATAATAAAAGTTAATATATTTTGTCTGCTGAAAGTTAAATAACATAAAAATACATAGGTAGTTTATAAACTTCAACAATAAATAACGTAAAAAAAAAACTGAAAGCTATATTTTTATATGTAGATATATCTCCGGCTACTTATGACTATAGTGTGCCCAACAGTACAATATACATGTAATGCAATCGTATATAAAAACAAAATAATTTAAAAGATTATTAGACACCTATTATTTCAGATTCAGACTAATATTTTACCCAGAAGAAGTGATTTCGCAAAAGATATAGGTCCCTAAATATTTCGCTCTCAGTATCATCGCTTAGGATAGCACATCGAAATGCGAAAAAATATGCTGTTAAAAACTTTATTCGTAACGTAACTTCGCTTGTATTGCACGTGGTGTGACACAAAGCTTTGACCACTATTACGTAACTATTATCTGATCTGTGCTATTACTAACCAATTACTGAATACTAAACAACCTGTTTGTCGTCATAATTGTGGTTTCTGTTTATAGTTTGTGATTATTGTAAGAAGTACAGCCAAGTTGTCAAACGTATGTGAGCTTTTTTTCTAAAGCACGTTAAGCAGCACTTGTCCTAACCAGACGCGCTTGTTAAAGCTTAAATATAATTTTTTCTAGTTTAAATTGCTGCATAAAAATTTCCAAATTAGGCATCTGTTCTAATACGACCATTTAAAATAAAAATTACGGCACCGTTGGCCTGCAAGGTTAGTTTGTATTAATTTCTATATTTATAAAAGACAATAAGTAACTATGTCGTTTAGGCCGAGGAGATAATTTTTTAAGCTGTCAAATATCGACAAAATATCTCCGATCAAACTACGACGAGATTAATTGTCGTATATCGAATGTTTCAAAACGTTTTCGGTTAAATACCTGAGTTTAAAAGAGTTTTGTTTCGAAGAGTAACGCCACGTTTGATTCTGGCTGGAGTCCGACCCTCGTCAGATTAGTCTGCGTTGGAGTATTTTATCATTGCCTTCATTACTTTTTGCGTTAAAAATTTTCCCAATTAATGTTTTATTGTTTTTCCTATGGAAAAAGTATATCTTATAACCTATCGGTACATATTTATGATAGAGGCATTTAAATTTTGTTCAAATTCAAATGTGTTCGCGAACTAAAATCTGTTGCTTTTTTACCAAGTTCATTTAAAAACGATAAATGTTTATAAAATAGGAGTTAAATCAAATACAAAAATATAATACATCTTTTGATCCTTCAATGATATACAGCATGATGCCAAGGGTTTTGAAACATGGGCGTTACAGCGGAACTAAAGAAATACCTATCTCGTTATAGAAACCGAAGTTTTTTTAAAAAGGTCGTGATTTCTAATACAGAAATCTTATTTTGAAACTGAAAAATTAATCTTGAACATTGACCGATAAAGCTAATATTTCTTATATGAGACGGTATGAAGGAAACCATAGGACCAAGGATGTTTATGTTAATATATTCAGATTTTCCTGAAAATTTCGGCATAAAAAAATAAAAAAACAAGGTCATTGAAATTGACATGAATCATTGAAACTGACGAAAAGCATTTTCCGAAAAAAAAACTGTTATACTCGTAATTATGTATTATATAGCAACCCGCCCCGGCTTCGCACGTTTAGCAGAGACATCTTCAACAATCTTCATCATATTTCAACAAATTTACACAAAACCTTAACAAATTTTACACCTAAACCTTCCTCATGAATCCCTCTGTCTATTTATGAAAACCGCATGAAAATCCGTTCAGTAGTTTTTTCAGTTTTACGCGAACAGACAGACATAATATGTAGTGATACAGGACTTAACGCGATCAGGAAATAGGTATTACATACCTCTGAATTGCACTGGCCGTGGTCAGCTTGTGACTCACTGTACAAAAAAAGTTATTTACAAAACCAATTTTTTTCAAGCTAAATCAACTATTTGTCCTCTACACATAATTATCCTAAAATTTAAGCACAACTTTCTGTGACATGCTGTATAACGGATTTAGAAGGAAACGTATCACGATTAGGTTAGCTCTATTAGTTAAAGAGTAATAGTGGCCCAACTAATTAAATTTACACGTTATTGGCTGTTAAGCCGTGAACTCAATTAATATGTTCATAGTAATAAAGTCCTCATGTTGTAACGGGTGACTACGGAACCCTACACTTGATGGTTTTTTTTTCATATTCTCTTGCGTTAATGTGAATAAAACTCACTAGTTATATAGTACTCATTGAAACCAGTTTAATGAGCCTGAACACGACATAGTTATGTTGAGTAAATATGTCGCTGTAAACTCCCCCAAACTCCCGATACGAGACATCGGCTAGGTCTATATTACTTTTTATTTATTGTTATAAAACACGACATAACAGTCAGACTTCCATATACTCTTTTAATTAGAGGCTAAAATAATATAATATGCTCTGTCTTTTACTGAAACGAAAACCCACTGTATAAACTTGTCTAGAGTTTACATGTCATTGAATTCCTAAAACGTGGAGCAGTTCCATATTTTAAATTTTAATAAAATGCAAATGTGAAATTGGTTTTACGGAGTTGGGACTCAGTTCATATCCTTCTCACACTTGTTCGAAACTCGAAATTCACATAAGGGTATGAGTATATAAACGTCAGCTTAGAAAGGACGTATATACGTATTAGGTACCTTTATAGAGATTTAATACGTTGGAATAAGGTTGAACATTGATAAGAATATAATATACATACCTATTTTAGAAATGACAAAGTGAGTTTCGTGAATTGGATTATAGTACTGGCAACTATGATTGAACTGGCAATGAAACTTCATTAGCGTGTAATTGAAAGGACGTCTCTCAAGTGGAGTAATAATAGGAATGATATCCGATCTTTCCATTTAATAACGCTATTAGTAATGTGATTTCATAACTTATTTTGGCTCTTACGAAGAAATTTATTTAAGTATATTTAAAAGCTGACCTGAAATTTCTCTTCTAACTTTTCTTTTTGTGGTAACTCCTGCAGGGGTGATGTCCCCGTACCCCTGACTCAGGGATGTGTACCTACATAGAAACAAACATATAAAGAACAAACATTTACATAGTCATAAGCACTTCCCTTTAATCAACTTCGCTCATGGGTAAGGCAACGGACCCGTGAAGCGCACAACGGCCGTTGGGCCGACACACCCGGCTGTAGGCAGTCTAAACAGGTGCTGACGGAGGTCTCACCACGTTTAACGTGCAGACTGCTCAGTCTCAACCGATTTGACATCAGAATAGTAGTAGGAACCATTACGGGCCACTTGGCCCTAAACCGACACCTATTCACTATCAACGCGGCAAGCAGTCCTCTATGTAGAGGCTGTCTTAACGCGGAGGAAACGGCCGCCCACGTTGTCCTGGAATGCGATGGAGTGGCCACACAACGGGCAAGTATCCTCGCGGGAGCGAGGTCGCTCCTAGAAGCCTGTGAACGCCCCAGGAGGCTTCTGCGCTTCTGGAAGGAGCTAGGCTGGCTCAACTAGTCAGCCTATCTGAACGCATAATGGACCGCATATGAGTCTAGATGCGGAAACAGAGCCCTACACCAATACCAATACCAATAGTCATAAGCAGCTCTTAGGCACCTGTATTTACTCCTGACATTTTGCTTCCAGGTAATACTTTAGAATATAGATTTTCATAACATGTTCGACTGAAATGTGCCTATGCATTTAATTTTTTTTTATTAAAGACTATACGGTTTTACTCACGTTTGTATTTCGGGGATGCCCGACTAGTTTCGGACCCGACGAAGGCCCTTTCTCAAGGCCAAGCCCTTTTTTTACGTGAGTAAAACCGTATAGTTTTTAATAAATATGAATACCACTCACGAAGGTTTTTATTGAAATATGCATTTAAAATTGCGAGTTAATACTTATCTAGTCAACTATTCCATTATTCTTATTATAGAATTAACACACCTATTATGAATGGTAAATTGTCTTCCCTCTTTATTAATTGAATTCTTTGTCTAAATTCTTTAAAACAAAATACTGTACTTATGATAAATTAGAATTATGACGTAGACGATATACATATACATATGTACATTATTATGTCAACCACGCTTATTCGGTTCCCATAAAGTAATAGAGAATTATCAGTTGGAGTGGTGCCATGGTCAATAATCTAGATAATAAATATTTTTTTTTCTTGCATTTTATGAACTGAAAATATACGTTGATACTCTCTTGTAATTATTCTGTCAGACCTTTAATTAAATACAATTCAAATGAGCCTCTTTGAAGCAATAACATCAGAAACAAACAATCTAAGCTTGAAACACAACCTACTCTTCCTATAATAGAATAAAGGCAGACATTTTCAAGAAAAAGCTGTTTTTCGACTGGTATATTTTGTCAATGATGCGAAAAACATATGGCGAAGAAATTGTTACACACACATTTTTAAATTTATCTACTTTTCTTTAAAGCTAATTGCTACATAAAGTATACCACATTTATATAGGTCTAAAAATATTTGCATATTTCAGTATCATTGAGCGTAAATCAGTTCCTATTGTCAAAAATTTTATAATCTGCGGGATTAGCTTACATTGTTTAAATTTTGAGTAAAACAGGGATTTCCGTTTTCCTCAAAAACTGCATGTGAAACGTCCAAGAAAAATTAAAGTACACGTATACATATTTAGGCATAATTATTTCGAAATATTAAAATTGGATATACCGTTTATGAGAAAACAATGAACACAGAACCTCCGCATTCTTTGAATTCGGTTTAAACCAGCTACTCAATTTACACTATTTAACAAAAACGTCTACTAGGAGCAGGTGGTATCTAGGTAATTAGCCACGTGGAGCTATACCTAGTATTTGACAAGACAAATTCAATTTGTCCAAAACTTACAAGATCTATACTTCTTGTAAGCACCTTCTAACACCTTTTACAGACTAACTTTCAGGTAAACAACTTCCTTTTTTTTTCTTTTTCGTGTGTAAACTACATTATTTTGTTATTAAAATTGCAAACGTCAGTCAGTTTTATCGTTTTAATATTGGTTATAGATAAAAATTTAGGTGTAAGATGAGAGATAATGAAGAACTGACACTAGTTAATGAAGCGAGTAGTAAATAGAGGTCCAAAATCAACTAGCGGCAGACTCTGGCGCAGGCCCTAGGTCGATCTCCGGTCTATGAAAAGGTAATGCAACCCACATATTATCTTACAACAAACAAGAACGTGTTCATCTTAATGTTTGTACTCGTACATTCATATTTATTAATTACATCATTGATTCTACATTAACACACTCTAATATTTGTATGTCTATTATTTGTACATCGCTATGATGCAGTGTCATGTATTTCAGATTCAAGTAGAATTACTACCAAGTAAAGTTAAAAGTGAGTAAAACGATATTTATTCATAAATGAGCACTTAGAGGCAAATCGCAAAATCGCAAGTACAATCACAAAAGATTTACACGTGGGACTGTAGTTATTTTACTGATTTATTGACTTAATGTCACACGATTTTTGCTAAATCCGGGAAGGCCAACATGGATCAAAGGTGTTTTGCCAGTCTGTGTTAACAATTTCCCTTCAGTGATAGAAAATGATTTAGGTAAAACGAACTGCAGCGATTCAAGTTACAGGAAATAGTTCTTGTTACATTCTTTTGATGTCGTCACATCAATAACTTTTATTTATTTTATTAAAAATAGGGGCAAACTATAATAGATTACAAAACAGTTCACTATTTAATAGAAAATATTACGACTAGTTATACCAGTAACGCAATGCTATGGTCGGTTGATAAATATTGATGAATAGTGGGGTTATAAAAGGCTAACGTTATAAGTTGTTAACAATCACGTGAGTGCTGATGGAGATTCGAATAATATAGCAGTTACTGTTATTTTGTGATTTTGATAGTTCATAGCAATAGTTGTGAGGATGTTTCTAAAACGTTTTTATTTCTTAAAGCGAACATACTGGACAGAAAATACGCAAGTACATTTTCAGTGGAAAATAATGGAGTAATATTGAAAACTGCTGGTGCCTACAGCTTTGTTACATTATTCTTCCGCAGGGTAATGGTTCTATGCAATTTCATTTGAACTATCGTGTGTTTAACATTTCTTTACAAAGATGTATGTACGATGCTAGTTTCTATACAATTAATTAAGTAATTCAAGAAAAAACAGTTTGGTACGAAATTACGTATTTTGTGTTAGACCTACTGTACCGATTAAGTTAAAATTCGGTACATATCAATTCCTGTGACACAAACATAACGTAAATAAATGAATTTTGAATTTGAGGGTCTTATGGCGGCCAAATTAGAAAATTTAAAAACAAATTGCACAATGTACCGTGTGACATATCAAATAAAAGGATTTGTTATGAGGGTCTTAACTTGTGAATAACGCTTGTTGTTTCAATGGAGATGGCGACGCCTACTCTTGGACAGACTACATTCTTGTTTGTCATTAAATTTATATTTGACAAATAAGAAAAAAAAATTGTTAGTCTTATTTTTTTTACTCTAAATTCATGTCATATCAGTTGTCCCGTAATCGAAGGCGTAGGTACAAATCTCTGCAACCCAAATGGATAACAACAATATTTTATGATTTTATTTCGGGTTATTTGAGGCTCGACATAAGTGCTCGGAAATGAGTAGGTAACTCGGAACTTTGAGACATTTAAGAGATTTTTTTAAGTAATCGTTCGGTTTCGATATTGTTTATGAAGCTTATTATAATAAACAGACAGAAATATAGTAAGATTGTTATTAGTCAGAGATGTCATTAAAGCTTGCAATTTTCGAATTGCATTTTGTAACTAACAAAGGCTAACGATAACTTTTAAGTTGATTTTAACGAACGCATTCGTTCGTTCCCATTCCGACACGGGTTTAGCAAACAATTAGATTGATTTAGTAACCAAATAAGATTTCTTGAGTAGTATGGTATTCTGACTAGCTTTAAAAAGGTAGTGGTAAAACATAGTATATTGTAACATACATAGTAACATTAAAACATGATGGTAAAAAGGATGTCTATAAATGAATGGTATATTTTTAAGGGAAGAGTATAGTTGAAAACGCTCTGATGGGACAGAGATGGCAACACAAAAGTGATACCACAGGTACTGGCAATGTTCATATGCATCAATAATCTTATCATCAAACATAGGTGTATAAAAATGTTATTAAAATTACCTAAAAAGCAGGGTGTATTATTGCGAGCGTTCATAAGTTTCTAACCTATAACTATAAAATCTATTACAGGCAGGCTGGAATACAACAATAACGGAGTGAGATACATAAAAAAATATATGTACATACGGTCGAATTGAGAACCTCCTCCTTATTTTTTCGTCGGTTAATAAAGGATTTCTATCCAAAGTATAATATCCTGTTAATATTATAAACATGAAAGTTTGTGAGGATGTATGGATGTTTGTTGCCCTTTCACGCAAAAACTACTGAAACTGCAATGCAACTTGGTCTGTAGATATCGTGATATTCTTAGGGGGGCGCAGATAGTTATACATAATTCTACTTGAATCTCAACACAACTTTTCTTTATAACATGAGTTGATATTATTTACTGTCACAACTGTTCTTTGATCTATCCGTGACCTTTGTCCTTTTGCGTAGGTATACAGATTATAAACAAATTACAATCCATGTCTAACAGCATTATAGTCTATCTCTTAGTTTGTAGACAATTCAATATTAAAGATTGTTAAAGTGGATTTTGAGAAACGTATATTTTCACGTTTTTAGGAGAACACTTTCAGATTACAGTCCAAGATACCAAGGCTGCCAGATCTTTTTTATTTTCTGACGTAGAAAATGTGTCGTAAAATGTGCTAACAATGCATCAAACTAAGAAGCTGGTATTTGATTATGCCATGGCTAATGATATAAGCCCAAATAAATGGAAGGAAATTAAAACTGCGAGTGATGATATGCTCAAAAGGTTTATGAGCAGACACAAAGATTTAACTGTGAGAAAACCTGAAAGCACTTCTCTATCCCTTGCAACAAGTTTTTGAGAAACTAAGCAATGTTTTACGCAAATACAGTTTTCCTCCCCATGTGGTTTTAACGCCGACGAAACAGGCTTGCAGCACCGCCGCCAATCCTGCTGCTATAGTCATAGCTGAAAGAGGTTCGAAACAAATTGGATAAGTTGCCTCAGCTGAACGAGGAACATTTAGTAACAACTCTGTTCTTTATTAATGGTGCTGGTAATTTTTACCGCCTATTTTTGTGTTTCCTAGAGTAAACTACAAAGATATTATGTTAAATAATGGTCCGCCTGAAGCTCTAGGGTTGGCTCAAGCTTCTAGATAGATAACTGAGGACTGCTTTGATAAAGCGCTTGAACACTTTGTGATGCATTTTTTTGAAGTTCTTAAAGATTTAACGATGTTGTTTTTGATTTTAAATAGCGCTTTTATTATTATTTTGCATAATTTTCACAATTACACTTTATATTACAGACTGGCTCTTTTATAACTTTTAGTAGCTCTTTCAATACCGAAAGAGCCAAAAGACACATTTTTCAAAAATGAATATTTCATTGATTTTTTCATAGTGTTTAAAATTTTTCTTATGAGATGATTACTTGAATAAATGAATAATAATAATTAAAGAAAAAAATCATTATTTCTTTTATCATATTTTTTTTTTGGTCCGTTTAGTAAACAAGCTCTTTCATGCCACTTCTCCCCTATTAATAGAGACTCTAAATGTCAAATGCATACGTGCCAGCTCGGGCCAGGTGGCGGCCAATTTTGAGATCCCAGGTGCTAAAGTTACATATAATCATTGGCTACTTATCTTAAATTCTGAGTGCTGTTTTTTATATATAGTACACCACATCATTAAAAAGTTCATTATTGCCAGACAGTTTATGTCGGTGGTTGTTTACGCAAGGCACTTTAATTTTAGAAAAAAATGCGTCAATTTATTTAGTCTTAGTCTGAATCTTGATTCTATACCTGATGTTTAGAAAACTGTTTGTAAGCAACCAGACAAATATTAGGAACAAAAAAATCTCCCAGATCGATTTATGTGCGGTCGCGTTCATACTCATTAAATTGTTACTCCATTAGTTTTACAATATGCTGAAGGGTATCATCTATTACACAAGTTAATAATAAGGGGCTAATTCTTGTAAGTAAATAATTTTCCTCAATATTGAAACATTTAGTTTAAAGTTCTATAGTATTACTAGCTGACCCGGCACACGTTGTTTTGCCATATAAATTATTTCTAGTGAATATTTTGGTAGTGAAATATAAAATAACTAACTTATTGTGGGGATGGGGTCTATGACTGAAAGAAGAATGGAGCGCTGTGGTCTATTGACGGCCTATAAAAATAACAAAACACCAACCATTCATTTTCTTAATTCAAAGTACTTCATTAACTTAACTGACATATTTAAAGATTAACAGTGGGAGAGCCATGCTTCGGCACGTATGAGCCGGCTCAAAAGTAGTGATATCATGGCCTCACAGAAAACCGGCAGTGAAGCAATGCTTCGTTGTACTTCGCCAAGCGAGTGAGGTTACCGGTGGCCCTAACCCTTCCCTCTCCCTATTTCCCCCCCTATCTCTCCATCTCCCCTCCTCTCCTACTCCCACATTAAAGGCCGGCAAGGCACTTGAGACTCTCGAGTTGCAGGTGCCCATGGGCGGCGGTAGTCACTTACCATCAGGTGATACGTCTGCTCGTTAACCCCCTATTCCATAAAAAAAAATTGACATCGACTTGACGGCAATCGATTATTACAATCGATTTTCTATTTCCACTGGGTTAAATACTTTAAAAAAATTGTACCAATGAAAGTAAAAATACTAATATCGCTATAAAAAACAGGTGTTGATCGTAGAGGGTTGAAAATTCAGGGTTGTGTGTATTTTCTAAAGCTGTATCAAAAATTTATCTAAAAATTTAAAAAAAATTAGGGGTGGACTACCCCTTAACATTTAGGGGTATGAAAAATAGATGTTGTTCTATTCTCATACCTACCCAATATGCACACATAATTTCATGAGAATCGGTCAAGCCGTTTCGTAGGAATTTAATTACAAACACCGCGACACGAGAATTTTATATATTAGAAGAACATATACAATCTTTTATACCACAGTGATAGTATAGAAGGATAGAGTTTTACGCTACTTGTAGGTATGTTAATCCTATTTGTAGTTACAAAGCAGAAATAGTAAGTACGGTGAAGGTTAACCGAAATAGAATATGACCTATATTACTGGTTTTTTTTAATGCTGAGCTCTAGTTCACGCGAGCCAGACTCCAGACTAGATAGTTACCAGACGCAATCGATACTTAACCACTTAATTTTACTCAAATTAGAATTGCCAATGAACGTATTTCACATAGAAATGAGAAAAGACACCGATGAAGTCTGAGCCCTGAATAAAATTAGTACTTTGAAGAGGGTCAGAGTAACGCGATGATTCAACAGTTTTATTCGGCACAAGCTCTCGTTTGGGCTCAATTAATCCTAACCAGATCTCTATATAATCTAGATTATCTAATGCCATTTAGGTAGGCTGAGAATTTAGCACATTAATTAGGCTGCTCAAGTCATGGAAGTTTTAATGGTTGACTGACGGTCAGCCCAGACGGTCAAATTACAACAATTCATCATTTGGTGAAAGCACCCAGCTGGACTAGACAACTATAAATCATAAATTAATATTCATGATACAGGCTCCTCATACTCGTATATCAACATTATTTGATAGAATGAAATATGAACTACGTTTTTATCAATAAAAGAGGATCTACTTTGTGCATGTATTTTTATGCTCTTTATTCTTACTTCAAAGTGCCAAAAATTTATTTTTCGTATATAAATTGCGGAGGTCGGGCGAAAAGATGAAAATATGAATTTATTGTTTTGATTCTCTCTTCTAATAATAAAATTGTTTGTTATCTGCTAAGTAAGTATCTAAAGAGCTCTTTATTTTATGTATAATATTTTATAAAACTTATTTGTATATTGTAAGTACATTTTTTTATTACTTTTTGATCTTTTAAGTTTAGAATTTATTATTTTATATTTTTAGTCTGTAGTTTTGTAGTAAATTAAATTGATTTCAAAGAAGAAACTATCGTGTTGTGGTTACCTTAAATTAATTATATTAGATACAGTTACTCTTATGTTTTATAAGTAAGTATAGTAATTATATTGCTACGATGTCAAGATAATTATTTCATTAAGATTTAAAAGGCATGGAAATATTTCCTAGTAACTTGTGATTACAGAGCGAACAAACCAAGATATTTGGAATAATAACTAACAGTTATAATTAACGATATAAAATTAACATTCAATGCGCATTCGCCAGATCCCGTACCTTACAGAACCTACTTTATTAATAAAATGTTGGTACAAAAATATGGTATTCGTTATCGAGTTTTACCTAAATTATTTTTGCAGCGCTTCCCTAATCTCAACAATATTGTGTGTCAAAGTATCTTATCAAAAAGTAAAAGTAAATGTAATTTTTATTTCAGTTAAATGTCAATGGTCTCATGTGTCCAATTTTAGTGATTACTCATGCCGTTGGAAATTATATAAAAAAGTATCCTGTAATATTTAATACTGGATTAGAGGGTAACAATGGTCTTCCTATTTTAACCGACTTCAAAACAGGAGGAGATTCTATGTTCGACTGTATGTATTTTTTATGTATGTTCACCTATATTAGCGTCATCTATGGACCTATTTAAAAAAAAAATTGCATTTGAAAGGGTATACTCCCCAGGTGGTCGCATTATCACAAAGTCTGAATCTGATGAAGGAAAAACAACTGAAACCCTCACAAATCAAGGACAGATGTAGTGTGTCTGTTGATTTTTCTTAAAATTAAGCAACATTGTTGTTTTGATGAATGTTATTACTAATAGTACACACACACAATAGTACACTGTGTGTAGGCACCGCAACGCCACCACTTTATAATATTACCTATTATTATAAAAGTGTCTCATTTATTGGAGTTTCTTGCCTGTTCTTCTCCATAGGATCTACATATTCTACATATTGGAACAGGCAACTAGCTTCACGACTGACTTAGTCTGACTGACTCCTACTCCTAACAATTCAGAAAATACCTATTATTGGTTGAATTGAAATAAATGGCTTTGATTTTGATTGTAGTCAAGTTTGAAATAGATTATTTTTCACTTTTCAGTGCCCTTTCTTGGTGCTTTTTGAAGACGGTTTTTTTTTAAAGTGTTTATTTTTTGTTCATCTCTTTATGAGCAAAACATTAATATATGTAAACTGCAGATATACATGTGAAAAGTTTATTACATACATTATTCATCATTGTATCGCAGTAGCAATATCGGATACAAATTTTAAGCTCCACTGATACGCAACAGTCAGATTTTAGTATGCGAGTTCGAAAAAATTAAGGCAGTGATTAACTTTTATTTTGTTTTTTAAGTTGTGTTTAAGGTTAAATAAATGACTTTGAGCGGGGCTGTGTAAGAGCAGTAACGGTTTAAAAAAATCCTGCACAGTATATACAGATTTCAACCGCTACCAATTGGCGTAACGAAGCTTTAATTCGCCTTTTCACGTAATTTATCAAACGATTTAATTGACAAACATTTTGTTTAAAGTCTATTTTATTAACCAAATTAAAAAAAGATTACGAATTCGACGGATTTTCAATTAATACTTTTTAGGCACAACTCGGGTTTTAAAACATATATTTATGTTTTTTAGTTAGAAATACGTGTAGGTATTTAAAGGGACACTCTGTATAAACTGCAAATCAACATTATACCAAAGCCTAAACATTATTCCGCTTGAATAATGTTTAGGTGTTTACATTAGCCTATGTGCGCTTCCTGATGCCTCGAATGCTGCATACCCTATAGAAAGGATACTAAGAATAATTACTTCACAAGGCGTACAAGAACAGAAAAGACGCGATTTACTGAAGCCAATGCAACATATTTGGGGTAAGAAAACAATACAAACAAAGGAATATAGCTATTATAAACTGTAGGGTTCTGCTGTGCACTGCGTTCCTACGTAGTAATTCGTCAACCATCTGCGTCGCTACAAACATGTACAGTGCAGACAAGTTTATTGTTACTACGTAAGTTACAGGTTGGTGCCTGAAATGGAGGCGACAGAACTCCGTACTCCGTGTGTCAAAAATCAATCCTGCTTTTGCATTCATGTGTACAACTGGTTTAGTAATTATGAACAACGAGAGATCGCCTGGCGGTTGAATTACGACCGTTTTAAATGTCTTGTTTTATTTCATTGCCCAGTATAACTTGTCCTGTCAATATGTAGACTTACGTAAAGGCCTAATTTATAGATACTTAAAAAAGTGTTTATTCTAATTACTACAAATTATGAATGAATTATTATGAACCATCTTTACCTTCTTCGTTGTTTTTTAAATTTCGCGACTTATGATACTTACATTATGATATCTTTTTGTTTTTCGATGATGGTCACGAGTATATTATAGCGCTAGTTCCAAATCTAATTTACTTTCCTATTCTCCTAACTTCCATAGACATTTTCACATAGCACCAGTGATAATATAATCGCATTTGCATTAAAATTTGCGCTCAGCACCTGTTCACACAAATAATGCAGAACATCAATCTGATTAAAGCGGATTTATAACGATAGCAGAGGCTTAATTTTAAAAATGCATTGGTGTTGAGACGTCGTTTGCGATCGTACTGTGCAAGCCTGCTCAGACGGGCCGGTATGCTACCTATCTACTTTTTTTAAATCTTTAATCTGATTGTTTCATATTTGGTACTTTTGTATCGATTCTTGTTAGTAAATCCTTGAAGTACAAGCTTTCTGAACTAGAAAACAACTTTTGTGAGTGATATTTATAATGATAAAGTTACAGGTGCTTGGAACACGTCAGGTGGTCTCGATAGGGAAGCCCTATTCTGTCCGAAACTATTGAAGCTTGTTCGATATACAATTGCGAATACACATACTGTACTGTATAGTTTCCACGAATATTTAAGATATTTTTGCAAAATCTTCAAAATGCCTTCTTTTTTTTAAACTAAAGTAATATTGATATTTTATTTTATGTAACTTGGTTTTATTTTGAGTAATCACTACATAGGTATTATAAAGCAAAGTCCCGCGCCGCGTCTGTCTGTCTGTCTGTTGAAGATAAACTGAAAATTACTGAACGGGTTTTTCATGCGGTTTTCACTAATAGACAGAGTGATTCACGAGGAAGGTTTAGATTTTGTGTACTCGTAAATTGATTGAAATATGTTGATGATTGTTGAAGATGTCTCAGCTACCCGTGCGAAGCCGGGGCGGGTTGCTAGTTTGCAATAAGAAGTTAAGATGTATCATTTGAATATGGTGTAATTTGATTAGGTACTTTAATAATATTAACTAATTAACTAATGATATTTCCTAACTAATATTAGTTGGAATTGTAATAAAATTAAACAGAAATATCAGAAGTGGTTTGTATGAGACGAGTTTAAATGGTTCAGATCGCACGTCTGCAATATAAGGCGAATAAATGACCTTTCGATAAAATGAGGAAAGAATTTATAGGTACGTAGGAAAATCCATGTTCACTAAGCTTTCTATCGAATGGAACGCTTACGTTTAGATGTTTCTTACTTTGTAAGAATAGTATTTATGACTAGCTTCTGGGTTTGTCCTACTAAATTTTCCGGATTTACCCCTATATGGTTCAGTTTGAGTAGATTTGTATATATTTTGCTTAGACTACGTTCACACCAACAATACGGTGATGTTACTTTTCACATGGCTTAACATCTCTCACACAATAAAGCCTTCTGCCACGGGACCAGATAGAAAGTCAAAACCTTTTCCATCATACTTGTATTAGGTTTCAGTATCAAAAGCTAAAATCAATATTTATGTTAGGATCGGATTAAACCATTCTATTTATCCCGAGATAGAAAGTTATGTCATTAACTTATATCTCAACTTGAATCTGTGGATAACGGACCTTTTGCCAAATAAATGTATTAGATTAAAAGTGAAGGTTACGCATATTTCAAATATTAAGTAGTTATTTGTGTGATGATCATGATCATTTGTTCTGTGTCTGGGTGTAATCTTATATATAAAATTCTCGTGTCACAATGTTAGTTACCGTACTCCTCCGAAACGGTTTGACCGATTCTCATGAAATTTTGTTTCATCCCCCTAAATGTTAACGGTAGTCCATCCCTAATTTTTTTATTTTAATTATTAAATAACTTGTTTTTTTTTAATTTTTTTATGATACAGCATTAGAAAATACATACAACCCTGAATTTTCAATTTTCTACGATCAACCCCTGTTTTTTAATAGCGATATTAGTATTTTTACTTTCATTGGTACAATTTTTTTAAAGTATTTAACCTATTGAAAATAGAAAGTGCGATTGTTATAATCGATTTTTTTTATGGAATAGGGGGTTAACGAGCAGATGGGTCACCTGATGTTAAGTGACTACCGCCACCCATGGGCACCTGCAACTCGAGAGTCACAAGTGCCTTGCCGGCCTTTAAGGTACGAGTAGGAGAGGAGGGGACATGGAGAGATGGGGGGAAGATGGAGAGAGGGAAGGGTTAGGGCCACCGATAACCTCACTCGCTCGGCGAAATACAACGTAAGCATTGCTTTATCGATATGCCGATCGAGCCGGCCCATACGTGCCGAAGCATTGCTCTCCCACTGTTAAACTATAAATATGTCAGTTTAGTTAATGAAGTACTTTGAATTAAGAAAATGAATGGTTGGTGTTTTGTTATTTTTATAGTCATCACCCTCCCACAATAAATTAGTTATTTTTTGACTACCAAATTATTCATTAAAAATAATTAATATGGCAAAACAACGTGTCAGCTAGAAAAATTGATAAAGCAAACAAAAATAAAATTAATAATCTATAAAATTAAAGTGAAAACAGAAAGCATTGAGCGCGTTTAAATTACGATTACGTTAATAATATTTTACAGCAAATTTTTTTTTATTAAATATACGGCGTTTTCTTGATTGATGAGAATTTTAACCTAGAAAACTCACTTCCACGCACATTACTGTTCATACGTATGATAGAATATTCCAATTTCGATACTACTTCTGTATGAGCATGAGCGACAGAGAGGACGCAGCCACAAAACAATTCAAATAAAATTAAGTATAACCAAAAAATTTAACTGATGAAAACAAAAACAAAAAAATCATTTGTTATTCAAGCAATTTCATTACGTTAAAACTGAAGTGAGAAGAAGCTGCGATACAAACATCATAGCTGTAACGTTTAATGAGAGCTTAGATATTATATATTTTTTTACGGATTAATGACTGTACATTTCACACAGACAATTAAATTTCCTTACGAAACGACGTTGTTACGAATCGATTTCAGTTCACATTAACCAATTATATTGTGTTGTGAATACGCAACACAATTGCTTATAAGGCTATTACGCTTATGGATCGTTGAACGTTAGCTGATGCGCGTGTAGACTGTTTGTACACTACAATGTATAGAAGGTGTGGTGCAGTCTTTACTGGTAGGGTGCGAGTTAGTTCCAACAATATAATTATTAGACTAGATTGTGGCATACATATACGTTGTAGTCTTGTTGCTGTACCGTTCTCTACTACTAAGAGTTATACTACTACTACTATAATTATTATAAATACATAAACTTAGTAGTTTGATGTTAGTGAGCTCAAAACACTAGACAGACAACACTCAAATAGAGAATTTCAATAAAACTCTAACGACATCTGCAAACAATACTTAAAACTCATTAATCTTATCCACGAACTTTTATTTGAAAAAAGTCAATAGATGAAGTCCTATCTATCTCTCAGCAAAAGCTATGTGTTTATAGAGACGAATAACTAAAACTAGTTTGGGTTATCTTTGGTACGTTATTTTCTAAATAATGACATTACATATATGTATATATTCTAGCAAACTTACAAACTACCCACTAACTGGTGATAGATTGCTGTACCCATATCAACCAGATAGTGACCTTTTCTCTCAGATATAACTATTTCAAATAGGAACTATGTACGTTACGATAAAAGCTTAAGCCATGGACTGGATTGTTAAAGGAAAGAATTTAACTTCAAATATGTTTGTGTTTGTAATTCAAGAGCAAGTATGTTTTTTTTTTAGACAGTCAGTAAATATATCACACTAGGAAACGTAACTTACTACGAGAAATATTGTACAATAGAAACATACATATATGTTACAATCACTTAAAATTACATTAATGGCGCTATGGCAGCATAGAGCTATTTACAGTAGTGACAACCATTATGCGTTACATGTATGTCTTTGCCAATGTATTTGTTAAGAAAATAGCAAATTCCAAAAAAATTGCAAAGATTCTGAAGGTAGTTTTTCCCAAACCGCTAGAATTCAAATGTCTTGTAGTTTTGGAGTTGTAGCACGGTCGCTATAATAGTATTCACCTACATAATTTTATTTGTCAAACGACGTTCTTATCTTTTGAGTACAAAAATACAAAACATAGAATAATTAAACTTACTGTACGGTGCGATAGTCGTAATTCGCTATTTAATGCCCTAACATATCTTTAAATATGTCTTCATCAACGAACTTCTAGGGTATCTTTTTATGTAATATCCTCTTACTTATATAAGGTATTTTACCCGCTTGAAAGATCTAAAAACTCGTGTAAAAACTTCTTATTTATATTCACAAGGCCTACTTTAGAGGTGAGTAACACTAATAAGTAACACGCCGAGTGACCTTACCGGTTATCTTAATTTAGATGTACCAAACAGAATGTATGGACTGTGCTAAAACTTGAAATATTGGCTTTAGAAATATTGGCTGCAAATATATTTTCTAGTACATTCTGAATGTGTTGTGGATTAGTTGGAAAACAGTGATTTATTTGGCTGACAATATTTGCTCCAATCTTTTATATTGACTATTGGTAATACTGGACAATGTATTGGTTTTTCGATACCAATATTTGCAATATGTTCGGAATATTTTTACAGCAATTAATTGCGGTATTTGAAATCAACAGTACGTACTCGTAAGTTTTCTGTAAAATAACTAACAAACATTTATTATGTGTGATGGTGATGAGTGTGATGAGTGGAGATATATTTTCTGTATAGCTAACGTGGTAAATACGAATATGGTCCATTTGACGAGTAGCTGTCACCTTAATTCATTTACCATAACGACTTTACCATACCATACCATAACATCTAACATAACGACGAACATTATTATGGAATTTGTTGACGTGTTAGGTTCATGTTTCTCAATACTTTTAAGTTTGAAAGTTTTTAAGTCAAGTAAATAAGTATCTAGCTGGGAAAACATACTGCATCATATAACGTTTGACGATTAAAATCAGTATATCTCTGACTCCTGAAAACACCGACTCTACTCAATTTCCAAAAAGGCAGTGTATTAAAAACCTGCAAAATAAAGGGATGCCCACTGCACACTTATGGCGTTTGTTTGCAGAGCAATGTGGTAAATACCAAAAAAGAAAAAACTCTTTTTGTAACTATAATTATTGCTAATACTAAGAAGGTTGGTGAAGTGTTTCCTTCACCAAATAACTGTTTCTTTTGTTAGAAGCCGAATCAAGGGCAGGCGTTTAGCTCGAAAAAGGTTTTTGGTATACATAATTTACTGTTTATAACAATAAAAGTGGTGTAGAGGCCATATGACAATACTGTTGTAACTGCTTAGCTAGTCGTAGGACAGTAGAGTATCGTGCCCATGTTACGACCATTGTTTGGTTCTTTGGCTAGGCAAGGTTTGATTCTAATATAAATTCCCCAGCGCAGTTTAGTAGCAGTAGATGGCGTGTTAATTATTATAAATATATTTAAATGAGGACGAATAAAGAATCGAAAACTAAAAATGTTTTTCTGGTCTTCTCTTTTTTTAAGGTTTTTTTTTATTATAATACACTCATATAACATAACAAAATAATATAACTAACAAAAAGTCAGAAGAAATACTTGTTTGAACTTAGAACCTCTCATTTTCCAGTCATGCCAGTTTTTAAAGTGGGAGAGCCATGCTTCGGCACGTATGGGCCGGCTCGACTTCGCTCGATACCACGGCCTCACAGAAAACCGGCAGTGAAGCAATGATTGCATTGCATTTCGCCGCGTGAGTGAGGTTACTGGAGGCCCTAACCCTTCCCTCTCCATTATTCCCGTCCTTCCCCTCTCCCCTCTCCCCACTCTTCCCCCCTCCCCCTCGTCTCCTACTCCCATCTTAAAAGGCGGCAGCGCACTTGTGACTCTTGAGTTACAGGTGCCCATGGGCGGCGGTAGTCATTTACCATCAGGTGACCCGTCTGCTCGTTTGCCCCCTATACCATAAAAAAGTCAACGGTCATACCGCTTTGGCTATCAAAACCAATAGTGAGTTTTTAATTTTTTAATGATGTCCTACTCCTATATAAAAAAATATTAGCGGTTCCTATATCTATGAACTCAACCCTAATGCCTACAATATTTATTTCATTCATGGGCGCCATTGGGCCATAAGCTCTTTACCAAATGGGCATATCCCTTTATTTTGAAATAAAAAGGGAAAGCTCTCTTTAAATTTATTGAACTAAAAAATAATTCCTTCATCGGACTAACGGACACAGGACGCATCCTTTCATTTATCGAAACACCAAAAAGTCGAACTAAACGCTTTGACATCTCGTTTTTGGTTTGAGTCACCAAAGCCAGAACGTGTAAGAGTAGAGTGAATAGGTTTCTCTTGGATAGGCGTGTACCATCTTCGTCTTCATCGTCACTTTCCATCTCTCGTCTTCGTCCTTCCAACTCACCTGGAGTTGGAACACCTATTCCATTACTCTATAAAAAAATCGTGGAAGGTTGTCTATGAAATCAACTTCGCTCCTTATCACACCGAGAGACAAGGATGTAAGAAATAGCTCAAAGAGCGAAGGCATTAAGGACTTGCCTTATCATTATCAACGTTAGGATATTTTATATAAATTTAAACATAAACATCACATAGTCATCATAACTTTAATTTTACTTAAACATTTTTACTGAAACCTTTTTCTAGTTGAAGATCTCGAAATATCAGTTTAGATAAATAGGTTTGCCATTATCCGTGAAGATTTTATCCGTTGAAAATTATCTGCCTATAACCACAAGAAGACGCGTCCCAAAAACCGAATCTCTGTAATATACGGCTGTTTGAATAGCGATGGGCATCAGTACAATTTTCTCTATGGGCAATCGGATTAGCATCAAGTTGCCATTACAAGGCCGCTTCACTGCGCTTCGATAAAAATTATGTCCAATTTCAAGTCAGAAATTAAATTTTTTATTTACACACTTTATCTTATTTATTTGGCTCTGGAACGTGAGCTGTATTCAAAAGACCAAATGTTGCTGAAATATTTTTATTTTGATTCTGTGTAGTTGTGTGTCTTTAGATATAAATATGTAAAATTTCTTTATCTTAACAACTTTAGTTAAACAGACATATATTGTTTAGACTATACTAGCAATGTATGTACATATATTGCTATTACAGTCAGTAGATCAAATGATATACCTACAGTTGATGAATTAAATTGATAAATTACATATAATATGGCCTATGATAGAGGCTACCATGGATGAAGCTATTAGTAAAATTAGGGACGTTGCAAAAGTATTGACGGACGTGGCAAACTCTGATAAAGACAATACTTCTGCTTCAAAGAGTCTCGTGTTTATGAGGAAAAACGATCATTATATTTACCACAACAATATTTTCATGACCTCTGGAACTATGTACGAGTATTGGTATACGCAGTCTTGTTATTCACACTGTAGCAGTTTCAGAAAGAGAGACCTTACCCGAGTTTAAATTACTAGATGCACATAAATTAGATACAGAACAACACACATATAACGACGTATCTTCAATATACACTATGGGAAAATATTATTATTGTATTTGATTGAATTTGAAACAGATTCAGTAGACCGCATTCAATAGTGAGATAAGCGGAATGAACTTGACTCTAAGCCTTTGGGAAAAGAATCATTTTTTATTTGATTTCATATTTTTCAAGTTGGAAGGTTAAGTTAAGTAGATTTTCTGGTTTCATTGTCTTAGTCTAAAACTTCAAACTGCTTTGAAAAAGGAGGAGCCTCTGAATTTCACTGTTTTTCTTGTCTAATTTCAATTTATTTTTTATTTGCATTTTTTATGGTAAAGGTAGGAAACGAGAAGACCGGTCACCTGATGGTAAGGGAATAACGCCGCCGCCACCGCAATAATCGAAAAAAAAAAATCAGTTGAAAAAAATCACTTGGATTTCCGTTTTCTTAATTAATACCTGAAGGTGAATTATCAGTGATTAGACGAAGAAATAGCCAAAATAGCATGTTTGTAGTTACACTATATTATAAGATATTTATTCTGTTTGAGATCGTAACTATAAAGCAAGATTTAAATTTGTGTAGTTCTCTGAATCAATTGAACTGTTCCAAATGTCAACTTTTCGTTCTCTTTCATTTATATCCTTGACTGAGCCTTTGTGTGATTAAGCCTCACGATTGTATTTACTCTGGGATATGAAATCTATATATACTATAGTCTGGGATATAATTATATCTAAAACGAATATGTGAAACCATGTTGTGGAAACGGTATTATAGAAATCTAACCTGATTCTATTTTCATAATTGTTAAGGAAGTTTATGTCTAGTATTGATTTTGCATTAGGGATAAAGATTATCACTGGCGAAGAAACTGAAGAGACCCTACACAGTAAAAAGATTGGTCTTTAACAATCAGAAGCGAATAACTCTTTATGAGGTCCCGTAAACCGGGATCTGATACATAAACAAATCGTGTGATAGAAATCTACACAGTAAAAACCTTATCTTTACCGTTGCATGCCACCATATGAACAAATCCGGGATATTTGTAGCATACAAATATCCTAAAAGTCTGTCCGTGTCATAAAAGTCACATCTTTGTGAATAACGAGATAAGTTACAAAAAAGTTGTTTGCCCCCGCTTTTATGCTCCGCTACACTTTGCCATAATATTTTATGGTGATTTTATTTGAACCAACGTGAATATGAACGTTTGAAGTAAAAGTCAGATAATATTCTCCCTTCTTTTTACTTACTAATTCTAATTCTTGGGCTATAAGAAATGATTAATGGTTACAACATAACACCAAACATAATATAATCCATAATAGTATATTATTTTCTTTGCAATGTAATCATAGATTATATTAACATTGAAAAGATTGCTATAAAAATTGAAAAAAGAACAACAACTTTAATAAAACAAAACTGTGTAATCACAGAATAATTGACGCTTACCTACGTAGTTTGAAGGTGAGGGAAGCCAGGTTTAAGCACTTATGTCTGTATTGCGTGTTATAAAATATCTCCAGTCTGAGGAATGGAGGTATATTACACTTACTTATCATTTCGGAATATAAAGATACTTAAATAATATTTGTTGTATGTTGGCTTTTTGAAAAAGACATTAGCGTAAACTACATTTGTCAAACTTCTTTGAAAATATCAGGGCTTTGTTACTGGAACAAGCAAATAGGAGCAGTGTTGTTGAGATTCACCTCTTATCTGTAATGTTTGTTCTTGCACTTTGTTAATCGCAATTACGAATCGAATATGACAGGAACGTATTGACTCTAAACTGACTAGGGGGATTACAGGGAAGTGACTACATTTAACTGATACTTTTACAATAGAATCTCTAAAGATTCTTCGAAGCTGTCAGTGATGGGCAATTTGTAATAGCACTAACTAATACTCGCGGCTTGGCCCTTGAAGATCTATTGTCTCATTCTAGAGTACGTAGGCACGTGTTAATCCTGAATACAATCTGTTCGCGAGTTAAATTTCAGCTAAATCTGTTACAGGTAAGAAACGATTAATTAAGAAACAAGTGTAACACTTTTCAGAGTTTCAGTCTATTATCTCATAAGAAACTTTGTTTACAATCTGATGACTCGGGACTTAATCGCGATAATATTGTACATTGTTTGGTTTGCCAACGTTTCGATTGAATTTCACTGATCAATGGCCACGGGTGGACTCGTCCGTAAATCTTATCGTGATTAAATCCCGAGTTACACGTCTAATATGTATAAAAGTCACTAAAGTTTAAAAATAATTAGATTGTCTAGTACAGTAGACCTAAAATTTAAACAACATTAATGAGTACAATTGGGGTTTGAGGATTGAATATAGTATGAGATGACAGAGATGCTAAACAGTACGATAGGCGTCGCATTATCATTAAGCTTGGCTAAAATGTACGTGACGAAGTGGGAGAAAGGGATAGACTCTGTAATGAGCAGGCAGAAGCTACTGCTTACGCTCTCTTTGAGGCTTGTACCTTTTTATCATTAAATGGCCTTTATTTGTGCACTATAATTAAAAAACTATCTGAAATAAAAAAAAATTACTAAGTCAGCTTTGACAATAATTCGTAAGTCTTAATTGTAATGATTTATTACTGATCACTCGTTACTGTAACTTACGTTACTTTACGTTACGTAATTAATGATGAACTGAGGTGCAGTTCATCATTAATTGTAAGATTCATTGTAATGCTTAAAGAGAGAAGTCGACGAATCGCTAAAACATGATATTGGAAGTCAGTCAGTAAACATAGAATTATAACGATGTTGATACTAACATAATAATTAGTAATTTAACTTACCTATTTGTCATTTTGTCTTCTGGACCTCAAAAGATACAAAACCTGTGCAGTAACAAAAGTCCTCATCGGACACTGCAAACTGAACAAACATATGTTCAAGCTAAAATTGGGTGAGACCACAATATGCAGATTCAGTCAAGAGACAGAAGAGACTGCAATGCATATTTTATGCTCTTGTGGCCCACTAATGCGGCGCCGAAGTATTTACCTAGGGTTGCACATCATGCAACCGCAGGAAATACAAACAATCACTGCTGATAGGATCTGGAGGTTTCTCGAAGCCATAAGTCTGAGCAGTAAACTGTAAACCAGAAGTGCGCTACAAAAGACCAGAAATGGTCGAGGTGGCACTAGGCACTTAAAACAATAATAATAATAATAACTCACTCCGCTTGCTCTAGGAAAAGAGAACTGGCGCAAACCAGCAGTACTTACTGTTATAGACCGCAGGGAGATATGGAAGAGCAAGGCGTTGCATGGACGTTTTTATGGGGCCTTAAATGGGCCCGATATAGATTTATTAGCATCAGTATCCTGGCTACGGTTCGGTGACCTCTTCGGAGAAACTGAAGGTTTTGTCTGTGCAATTACAGATGAAGTTGTTATGACGAATAACTATCGGAGATATATCCTGAAGGACGGCAAAATTGACATTTGTCGGGCGTGTCATCGTCCCGGAGAAACCCTCAGGCATATAATTTCTGGTTGTTCTCGTCTTGCCAACGGCGAGTACTTGCATAGACATAACCAAGTGGCCAGGATAGTCCATCAGTAACTTGCTGTTAAATATAATCTTGTGGCTGTCGAGTATGAGGTATGTGCCCGACCCAGTTCTCGAAAATGGTCGTGCAACATTGTACTGGGATCGATCTATCATCACTGACAGGACTATTGTTGCCAATAAGCCTGATATAGTGGTGATAGACCGATTAGAGCGCCGAGCAATGATTATTGACATCACCATTCCCCATGACGACAATCTCTTAAAAGCAGAAAAAGATAAAGAAATAAAATATTTGGACGTAGCCCACGAGATTGTCGACATGTGGGATGTGGATTCAGCAATCATTGTGCCGATAGTCATTTCGGCCCATGGGTTAATTGCTAAGAGCCTCGACCAACACCTTCAGATGCTCACGTTAGGCAGCTGGATTAAGAGCCTGATGCAGAAGGCAGTCCTCCTTGATACGGCACGCATAGTGAGGAGGTTTCTATCTCTGGAACCCTAACCACCGGTAGCTTGGTCCCTGTACCCGATACCGGTGGGACACTATTTGTTATATTTTTAAATATATTTGTTTTTATTTTTTTATAGTGAATGTATTTAAAAATGTAATTTATATGTATATTAAGTAAATAAAGAGAATAATAATAATACCTATTTGTACGCCATGAATTGAAGATGGCAAATGTGTTGGATGTATTTTTGTAGTATATTTACCAACTTTGTATTACCACATTTCAGCAAACAACGAATTTGAATTTGATAAACTTAATACGATTGATAAAAAATTAGATTTTTTCTTAGTTTTGCAGATTATTTTCAATATTATAGGGTAGCTTTCTGAGGTACTATGATTTTAAAATTTAATAGATAATTTTCAATATTTAACTCACTATATGAAACACTAGCAGCGCCTCGCGGTTTCACCCGCGTAAGTCCCGATCCCGTGGTAATATCGGGATAAAAAGAAGCCTATATGTTAATCCAGGTCTCCAGCTATCCACATACCAAGTTTCATGGCAATGGGTTCAGTAGTTTTTGCGTGAAAGAGTAACAAACATCCATACATCCATACATCCACACATCCATACATCCTCACAAACTTTCACGTTTATAATATTAGTAGGATGTGTACCATGTTACTTAAGTTGAAATATCGACCTACAACATGTCGCGACGCCTTCAAGTCTTGTAGAACTAATCACTGTTTACAAGAGTTTCAAAGCAAACTCTGTTTACATGACGTATTACAGACAGTAAATAAAGCTGAGAATTAATAACCAGCTACTTGTATACGTCAGTAAGCGACATAAATACTATGTATTTCAATTGTAACAAACATTTTTGTTAGGACGTACCTTGTAAAAATATAATAATCAGGCAATAGAAATGCTGTTACCGGGTTTTGATTTGTACTAGACGTTGGCGTAAGTACATACGTACACTCACGACTAAATCTCCGAAGGGGTAGGCACAGGCATTAAACACCCGCATTTTGCACTATAACTTAGTCCCGCTCACGTAATAGGGCAAACCAATTGCCGTCAACCGGGCACTTTGATATTTAAATATGGACAAATGCGAGGATATTGAAAAGGAAAGGTAGTTACAGAACTGATAGTATGTATTTAGAAATGCTGTTAACACACATACAGAACTCTGCGTTAATTCATCACAGAGGATTTATTAAACATGAATCCTTAACTCCAATTATGATTATACTAAACTAATTGAAATAAAACTTTTATTTAAAAAGTTTATTACTTGTTAATAAAAAGAACTAAAAAGTTAAAAATAATTTAATTCTGATAAGAAATATACCATTTTATAGGTAGGAATATACCACATTATATCCCATTTTTTTTAATAAAAGCGCGTTACATTTTGACGGCAAGAAAAATAAAGAAGGTGTAACGTCCTATATTATCTATATTTCTTATCAGAATTAAATTACTTTGTTTCCTGTGTCTGTTATGTACCGAAAATGAATAGCAGTAACATCCGTATTCATAGACCTTACTCGTCTCTCGGTCTCTACGCATATGGAGAGTAAATACTATTTTATGAGTGGGATTTACTGACCACAGGGTCAGTATAGTCGTACCGTTTGTTGTTTACCAGTACAAATTTACAGTGATATGTAAGTGAATACACGATACGGGTTTGAAAACGTGTCGTTGATAAATAAATTGATAGGTGAAAACTACAAAATAAGGATGTAACCAGGGTTGCCACCATTTTATGGGGGAAATAAACGTAGTTTTTTTTTTAACTTGCAAAAAATATGGTAGTTTTAGAAAATTCAGAAAAAAAATAGTACCTACACATTTATCGTTCATATTTTTAATCAGAGCTTTCTCCGTCGTTATGATAGATTTTGTCAATCCGGATGGTTGATGTTTTTTTTAAAAGACGACTTTCGCATTAGGAATATTCCTGTGTCACGGGGAGCTTCACAAACATTCAAACAACGGACACAAAGAACACGCAGACTCGGGAAAACTATTTGTGGATAACAAAATTTTTTGTCCCGTGTGGGATTCAAACCCACAACACTCGGCTCGTCGTAGTGGCGAAGTGACCACTTAAGCCATTGCGTCATCCGTGCAGTCAAAAGTTATATTTCCATTCCTCGGCAACATTTTTTTCTGGATGGTAGGTACCCTATGTCCTTGTCAGTACAATTGACAACGTGTAACTAAAACTTCATAATTATCATAATCGGTTGTGTAGTTAAGCGTGAAAGAGTCACAAACAGTTCCAGTATGTTTACGTTTCAGTTAAAATGGCGACGGTTGAGTTAATAATAAAAATATAGTATTTTTCGTATTATATTATTTTTCTGTAATATATAGTACAAATGATCAAAATATAGTGTGATACTATATATTATAGTACGGGTGGCAACCCTAGATGTAACTGATTAAAACACACTGCAACATAAATGAATATATTGCTAGAAGTATTACGTGAAATCTTAAATTTAACGTGAGTATTTAACACTACTCGGTGTTTACTTATATACCTATAAGTTTTGTTGCAGATCAATATTTTTTTACAAATACGACTTGTAAACGTTAACTTTTACTGGGGAATAAAAATAATTTAATTTTCAATAAGAAATGGTTAATTTATTATTTTTCATAAATATTACTCAGTTTTATTAAAAGGAAGATCCAAATATATTTTCGACTAGCTGCGCTCCGCGGCATAGATTATACAATAATAACCTCCGCGGTTTCAACCGCGTAAGTCCCGGTGCCGTTTAAATATCGGAATAAAAAGTATATGTGTTAATCCAGGTCTCCAGCTATCTACATACCAAGTTTCATCGCAATCGGTTCAGTAGTTTTCGCGTGAAAGATTAACAAACATCCATACATCCTCACAAACTTTCACGTTTATGATCTATCACCTTATTTTACTGAAACGGTGTATTAAAACATTCACTTTCTTCAATAACTGGTAACATAGATAATTTGAAATAGCTATTATGTTTTACGAACGTGGAAAAGTATATTAATTTATAGGTCCACGTTATATCTTACCTACATATCTGGTTAAGATCTCGTTTTGTTCATCGAATATAATTAAATTAGTGTTTTATATGGAAACACGTATTAGAAATACGCCACAGTAAAACACGTTAAACGTGTTAACTAGATATTAGTCATAAACAAGTTCGTCTAATGTCCAACGTACTTCATCCCGAGGTACGATATTTACCAACTAATAAGAACGGAGGTTACCCATCGTTTTGGAATGCCAATGCCAATCAAGACCCCTTCCATTCGGCCGAAATGTCTGAAAATGAAAGGTAGGTATTGTTCTTTCAGCATAAAGGTGTTCAGTGGGCCACAAATTATAAGAAGGGTGAATAAAAAAAAATAAAGATTAGTCGATAATATGATCTTTGTAGTATTTACTTTCCTTACCAAAACTTTTCTTGCATTTAAATTAGTCGAATTTAATTTCAGGTGTGTACTACGAACGGACCAACTATTTGTGTTTGCAATGACAACACTGCCTGAATACAGAGAGAAATATTACACTATGCGTAATCAGTACCACGGATGCCGTTATCCGGTGATATGTGTAACGTAAACATATTACAGCAGAAACAATAGCTTAGAAGTAAGGCATTAGTTACCAAACATTCGATTGTCACATGTTGGCTGTTCGGTGGATTGTAAACAAATGAAGAGGCTATAAACAATAGCTACGATGCATTTCTAGACATAATATGTCATCAAACAGACAATATAAGGAAGATTTTTCATTTCAGTACCACATTATTTCTCAATTATCCCGCAAAACAAGACGTGAGGTGTTCTTCGGCACAATAAGTGTAAAAGTGTATTTCTTGATCCAGTTGGAGGCAGTGAGATTTTCTACTGTGTTAAATTCTATTGCTAAATAAAAGGTGAAGTGATTTAATATTAATGTTTAAAGGATATAAATCTGGTAACATAAAATTTCCTCAAGTTTAAGGTTTAATACAAATAATAATAATCCAATTTAATAACGTAAGGACGTATTTGTCTGTGACGTGATGTACTTTCAGTTAAGTCAAATTAGAATTCAAAAAGTGTAATTATGAATTTTATTGTAACAAAGAGCTAATTACTTTTAACAAGTAGAATCTAAAAAATTTGTAGACAGTGTAATGACCGAATAAGTAAAATTATTGTTTGATTTACCTCGACGAGTTCAAGGGAAAATTATATGAAACTTTTGTTCTATTCTGTAACAATTACCAGTTCTGTAACAATTACTATGAAACTAAAATTTTATTTACATTTTATAGTAAAATTAACCACCAAAATTAACATGTGCAAACAATATATTCCTATGTGTCTTGACAAAAATAAAAAAATATTAATATTCGCTAGGTATAAATGTCCACTTTTTAATTGAGTTTTCGATCCGAAGCTATTGAGGAACATAATAAGACTAAACTTAGCTTTTAATTAAAATTAAAATATAAAAAAAAGCAATCTTTATATATTTCTTGTTTATTAAAATGGTATAGTAGGGCTATTTTAATCGCGAGTTTCTACTACTTATGGGAAGAACATTTCAACAGCATCCAGGTCGGCTTAAAAATGTTCTAATATTATATATATAATATATATAATAAATAATATATATATATATATATATAATAAAGCTGAATATATGATAAATAAGAGTATTTTGAACCTTAATATTTTAAATTCTTGAGGAGAGGGCACAGGAATTATTGGTGTTATTTTCACGATCAAAGCATTATCATTAATAACTACACATTAGTGAAAGTATAATTTTCTGCACGATAAAGATACTTTTAAAACTTTCTTACGTCGAAGTTTGACAATTTGACACGTGTGACAATTTACAACTTAGGTAATTCTCAGTTATTATAACGCACTAGGATCACTCGAAAACATTTCAACAGGGAGGCGAGGCGAGGCAGCGAGACGACGACAGTCAGCAACATTGCGCGTTTTGTAAGACTCCGCACTTTAACGAAGCTTGTTACCGTACTTTAGTAAGAAGATTGTCTGCTGCAGTGAAGACACTTCAAACGAGGGCCGCGCAAATGGAACTAATGAGTTCCCTGTTGTTGTTCGCTCTTGTAGTGTACTTCCCACAAGCATTGGGTGAGTTTACATTCGATTTCGAGAATGCTTTATTGCCACCTTCGGGATCATGCTTTGTACCACATGGATAGGTGCATCTGTTTGAATGTGTTTATTTATGCAAGCTATACACGTAGTTAAGTTGCAATAAATAGTTGTCTTGTATTCTAATATATGAAATAGTAATAGTTCTAAGCATTATTAAGTGTTTTGAATAGAATAAACTTAAGAAATAAAATTCATTCCTTATTTCGTTCAATATATATGTATAAGTAAGACATAGCGATAATATAAACATTTGGCAAAAGTAGAGACCGATATTAGATAAGGGAACTAAACATGCTACATAAATACCGTATGTCCAGTAATGTTTCTTTCAACTCACAAAATTCCCACTTTTACTTTTAACTATTAGTATAGACAGGTATGACTTTACTTGTCTTCTTATTAAGAGCGGTATTTAGTCTAACTTAGTACGCAAACCAGCATACCAACAGTTAGATGATATCTCCAATTCTAATAATAAAGAACTAGATTCTTTAAGTCATTCCATATTTTTTTATATTCATTATTCCACATACTAAAATGATAAAAATATCGATATTTTGTGAACATGAAATTTTATTTAATATTTTTTCTTTTGTTACTCAACCAGGTAATAGTTTGCCTAATTCAGGGGTGAAGATTAAAGTAAACGATACAAAAGTATCTAACCAACATCTTCAACATAAGAAGTTACAACATAACCTTCATGATTCACCTGTAATGAACGCAACTTCTGAACTTCAATCGGTTTTTAATGACGCACGGTGTAAAAAATGTATCGACTGTATGGGCCGCGCTGTACATAAATATAAAGCACATGCAGAATTGAGAAAGAAAACAGTTAATACTGAATTACGAGAAGAAATATCGTTAAACAAACTTGAATCTAAGAACCGTATAAAAAGAGAAAATGATATAACGACAACGAGTACTTCTCTCTTACCTAAAAAGAATAAATCAAAAAAGAAGCCTACCAAATCCGTCACCGTAACAAAATATAATATTGATGGTGAAGTATATGGCTTAAAAGTAAAAGAGACTAAAATGCATACTGTTGACCAAAATGACAATGAATCTTCAATGTGTCGTATTTACAGTGTAAAGAAATCCTACGACTGCGACACACCTGAGAGTGAATCATTTTTAGCTTCCAAGAGGAAAGTAAATAAGAAAAACAAGAAGGAAAAAGAAAAGTCAACCACTTTAAGCACAACACCGCAGGCATACTTTAGTTCACCATCTTATAGGAAACGACATATTGATCCATCAGAAATGCCAGAGAATATCGAATTATCTATTGAAGACGTATACTAAAATTATAAAGAAATATACTTTATTAGCTAGTTTTATTCGATTTATTTTGTATACTTTACGTTTTTTTTATTAAAAATAAGTTTTTGTATTTGGTCTTTATTTCCGTCCCATGTATGTAATGTGTGTATAGTTGAAAAGAGAAAAACTGCTAATAATAGAACAAAAAGCGAAAATATACATTTTTAAGACTGAGCCCTATGAGTTGCTTTAAATATTGCAGGCATTTTTATTATTATAAAAAAGGTCGGTTAAATAACGTAGGTCAGCCGTCTAGATGATGAGATGGCTTAACCTAATCCATAAAGTTAGGGATCTAATCTAGGTTGGATTTGTCACTAGCAGCAAAAGTTATTTAAAGGTTTAAAATTGTATGTGAGAGTTGAGAGGAATTTATGTGTCTTACTCCAAAATTTTAATCTATGTAAAAGTGTTTTATTCCAAAAACCATTTTATTCTACGTGTTTTCGTTTAATGCTATCTGTGCAATATACACGAGATGCCTAAATTAAATAAATAGATGACATATAAACTATTGGCATAGTGCATTACCGCAGACGGCAGATGGCCCAGTCTGCGGTTTAATTAATTATTACTGTATCTAGCATTCACTTGTATAATCCACCACTTACAATATATTCGCCCTTGACCGCAAATATTTACTTACAAAGTTATTTGTGGTTGTCATTGTAAATATCGCAAATAGATTAGATTTCCTATATTATGCCAACGGCTTATTATAGTCTATTCATCGATTAGTATATTATCTGATAGCTTAAGAATGTTTTCTAAAACAATCCAGACCTAAAGCGGTCACCGAAATTTCTGTATCCTCACGGATCTGATTCGTATAAATCTGATTGATTTATATTTAAAACTGAACTGGTTTAAATATAAATGTGATTACGTCCTCATACAGAAATTTTGGTGACCGTTTCAAGTCTGCAATTTTCTTTTTTGCTGGACATCCCATTGATCCCCAGAAGTCTGATGACTCTAGATCGCTGTGCATGGGAGCTTATAGTAGGGGTCACGTGGCTTTACGAAGTCAAGAGACTGACGAGTCTAGAGACCAGCATTAGGACGATCATTTTCGAAACGCCAAATCTGTGTAATGCTAATGCACCAATAGCTTACGGGTAATTTCTTTTCTGTACAAAAAAACATAATTGAAGCTATTATAACAGATAATAACAGAAGCGAAACAGTATTTATACCTAGAACACCCATAATTTGCACAAATTACCCGTTTTAGTTTAAAAGATAGCTTATATTATACTTATTCATAGATATCTTTACACTCTAGCAAAACAAATAATATATATGACTTTCTCATTGCGTAACCCAAATGGTAATGGATTCCTAAATTCTACTGTAGCACATTCATGTCATGTGATGTACGCTTAGAGCTGATTTAGCATGTAACTAAAAATTGAGGAGTGGTAATTGGTGAACACTTAAGCGTTAATGAACATATAGCTAGCATTACAAACCTAACCTATATTTATAAACATGTAAGATATATAGTGGATAACCAGATAATGAGAACTGTGTGCCTTACGCTGTACCGATCCTTTCTAACCTATTGCATCTCGTCCTGGGGCGGCCAAGGGCTCATTCTGAAAGTTAGCCTATTCACACCTCGTGAACTTCGTACTACAGAACTATATCGGCCAGCGGAGGTATTAACAGTTCGTCGGCTTTCTATTCTAACAGTCATAAAAAAACAAAACCGAAACATCTTTTAGTAAACACATCATATTTTGCCAAGGGCTTATGTTTTATAACATTGCGAACAAGCTGCACACTGTATATGGGACCTTCGCATTTGAATTAAAAAATAAATTTACTAAATGATTACAGGATAAAGATTATGAAGAGACCGAGAGGCTGTTAAAGCAAAGAATTTAAGACACACAACACATACAACTGTATCTCATAGTTTGGCAGGGAGGGTATAATCTATAATCACGATATAATATAAACGGTACGTGTAACATAATTTTGAACAATAAAGTGAGATGTTGTAAGTGAGAGGCCAGGAGACCCTATACTACAGATCTCGACTTAGTTTAGGCTCCTGTCTCTCCATATTTGTATAGTCTATACAAAGATCATGTTAATTGTCTGTAAAAAAAATTGAAAAAATTCAATAAGTCATTACTATCATTCTTCTCTATATTATTTTAAATATACGTATACATTACAATTTTAGATATATTCAAATACAAAAAAAATATATATTTCAAAATATAAAAAATTATGTCTGGTACAGGGACCAAGCTATCGGTGGATAGGGTTCCAGAGAGAGAAACCTCCTTACTGCTCCGTGCTGTATCGAGAGGGACTGCCTCCTGCATTTATTATTATTGTCCCTGTTAGACTGCTCTTAATTGCAAGCACAAAATATGCTGGACCTTATAAAGCAATGCTATTTACATAAAGCAAGATATATCGGTGCTCAAAATTCTTAGTATTCCTGCTACCCATTTACTATTCTGTTTCTGTTATTCTGTTTCCCGGGAAGTTTACCTAATATCACATTTTTACTCACTCCGTAGGGAAATAAGTTAACGAGTGCACGAGTTAGAAATGTGGTATAGGAAAAGTATATTTCTTGGAACTATTCGTATTTACACATGTACGTACAGTACTCTAGACTAGTAAAATTATATTTGATTTATGTATCAACTTGGCTTCGGGTTCTGGGTTTCAAACCGGAAAAATATTGCGAGTAAGCAGTAAAACATATCGATTGACTTCTACGTTACAACAAAATTAATCTATTCGATAACTATGTATATTCAAGGTGCAAAATATAGTGCAAAATAGATGGTCTATAAAAAACATTTAAAAAAGTATTTCAAAGAATTACACAAAATTTAAACTAAGTGAAATCCGATTGCATTGATACTGAACTACGCTTTTCCGCTGTCTGGTTTTAGATATTTTTAACGGAGCCAAAAATATTCCAACCGCAATGGTGTGTTGATGATGATCGCTGGATACTTAGGGAAAACAGGTAAAGACGATCATAAGTAAAGGACTTCCCTGATTCAGCGCTATTTTACACGTACACTAGCAACTGCTTACTGTCTACGGTTGTTTGAATTGTGAATTGAAAAAACACATAGACTTAAAGTTACATTAAGCATATAAAAACAAACAAATAAAAAGTGGTGCGCATAAAAAAATAACGAGTCGCGTATTTACATTTCTCTTGGGTTATGCCCGTGAGCATCACGAGGTTACATCATGTAGATTAGATGTCATGAGATAACGGGTGCATGCTTTTTATTACGGACACGGAATGTTTGCATATTTAGAGATTCACTGTGAAAGTGGGAGTTAATTCTGAATATTAAAGTAGGAAATATTGCGCGTCGAGATCTGCTCACAGATTTGATGTACGTGTTGGGAGATTTATTTCTGTAATTGGCGCCTTTGGGGCAAGTTATGGAAAGTTTAAGCAGGATATTGGGATATGATTATAACAAACATACAATTTAATGAAATTAGAAACTTAAAAAAAAAACACTTTTATTATCAAATAGGTGAGTTTATAAAAATGTAACCATATAGATAAACAGTCTAGAACGTTTTGTGGCGTTAATTTCAGAATTTCGTTGTCAACATCATCATCATCTTCACTGATAGTAGATGTTGTTTAGGAGGGAAGCGCCTCAGTAACTGACCCTACTACTGCCAAATTTCCCACAAGACGAAAATAAGTAAAACAAACAGCCTCTAAACGCTACTTTCATGCTATATCCCACGAATAAGCTTTGCATAAACATATCATAAACATGGATGTTAAACTCTAACCTCTTAATTTACATGATAGATACACACAATCTAACGAAACTCTAGCCAACCGGAGAAAAAAATACAGGATGGACAGGTAAGACATGGAAGACACCGATCTGAGTCATAAATACGTCGATAAGGAATAGTCGAGTGAGTGTTTTCTGAGACTGTAGGATTTATTCTTGCAATAAAAGACAAGATATTACAATAGATTCATAATTAAAGATCCTTATCAAACCGATATATGTAGAAATTGCAACATAGCTTCAGAAACGATTCAATAATACATCACAGGTCACATATCAACTTCAAACCATGACCAAACCACTGCTATAGTTCACGAATACGGCTAATACGTAGGATTTCATACAGAAAAAATGACCCTACTATAAGCAATAATGTATAAGCCTGAGACAATTCTTGAAAACCTATCATGTATAATAATTTATTGGGACTGGAATACACCGGACATACCTCTTCATGATAAATACACAAACACGGTGTATATATGTATATTATATTATATGATATGATAAGTATGTAGGTATACCGTAAATATTAATTAAACTTGTATCCGTTCGTATTAGAAAATATAATTTATCATGTTTTCGTTATATACCGATTTCCACCAGTTCAATAAAATCGTTCTAGTCCATCCTATGGTTGCCTGGAAGAGATAGCTTTAAGCGATAAGGCCACCCTTTGTACATTTTCTGTTACACTTATTATGTATCATATCTTCTGTAAAACTTGGTTTACAAATAAAGTATTATCTATCTATACTATCTCACTCAATTAATTTAAAAAGCCACTGTTTTGAACACCGCCGTATCATTCGTAATTTTTTTACAATATGTTCTTTCATCCACATACTCTATATAACTTGATATGCTTGAGCAAAGCCGCATGCCATGCAATATACTGTTCCAAAAGACGGAGAAAAAGAAAAGGAAAATAATAATAATAACATGAGACACCTCAAACACGGCTCTCTGTTACCAAACTGGGCAAAACTTATATTTACATACATACTATAGATAAATTACACCCAGACATACAACAAATGAATATGCTCGTCACACAATTATTTAAAATTACACCAGTAGTTAGATACAATACAATAGTAAATTTAAAAAAGTTAATAGTGCAAACCTTCAAGTATACCGTCTATCAGTCGGCACGAGGTGCAGCAGTACTTAGTGTCCGCACACACCAACATATCAGGATTTAAGTTGTTTACGCTTCTTATATTTATTTATTAAATATTTTATGAAACCCGATTTATAATGTATAAATTGAGGTAGAATAGTTGTTATATTTTTCTTAATATAACTAAGATAGTTTAGCTGTTCAGCGAATTAATGGAAATGTTTCACGCAACTACAGTATGAAACTTGGCTCAAAAGGATCACGTATCTAAGTTTTTCGTTATCAACGTTTTGGTAGCCCACATTTTGCTCTTAGTTCGCACCCGAAAAACTTTATTTTCGATAAAGACTTGCTAACGAGTTCTGAGTTCGCTGACGTTAAGCCTAAGTCACACGTGCCAACTAACATAATACGACCGTCTGACTATTTATTGAGAACGTTTATTTTTCTGTAACCATTTTTGTTGTGTTTTTTAATGAATTTTATTTTATTTACTAGTAACTATGTTCAAATTTATAAAATACTACATTGATCTGATTCTAAAATTTAATGCATTTAAATAATAGGTCGGGGAAAAAGCCTTTTCATATTTCGTGTGTATACAACTGAAGAATAATCTTTTTGCTTGTACTGTTTGTATCTGACTGGTTTTAATATCAATAAATATAGGTCATTAAGAAAAAGAAAAGTAAAAAAATACTTTTCCGCCATTTTTAGATTCTTTTTCTTTCCGCTAAAATGAGTGAATCTAACGAAGAAATTTGATACATTCTGAAGTTTTATTACAGAAAAGGGAAAAATAAGTCATAGGTCAGTAAGAGCAAAGAGCAGCACAAAGTTGGTTCAAGCGTTTCAGTCCGGGAATTTTGATGTCAAAGATGCAGCTCGCTCTGGTCACCCTCATACGTATAAAGTTGAGGTCAAATTTGAAAAAGTATAGCAAGGTCGGCATATTAGTTGTTACGACATAGCCGAGGAACTAATAATTAACCACAAAACAGTTTTGACCTATTTGAAAAAGTCTGGCCATATAAAAAACCTCGGTATTGGGGTGCCATACGAGCTCGCTGAAAGAAACCTGATGAATCGTGTTCTCATTTGCTATTCTCTATTGAAACGTAATGAACCGAACCAATTTTGAAAAAAAAAGAATCACTGTTGATGAAAAGTGGATCACCTGCAACCGGAATTTATTAAGTACGTTAGTTAGTAAACGTTGTAGTGATTACTGCAATCGTGGTGAGTTTTTATTCGTTGACCGAAACTGGTTCATGTGGGTTAAGCTTTAGTGTTCAGTTAGAACGTTTATTTATCCAAGGCTTTTCTTATGCTGCAGACGTGGGATTAACGTTTCCTAATGATTTTGATGCTTCTCAATTGGTTTAGTTTGGGATTTAGTAGGAGTAGATTTTGGCACTATTATTTATGTTCAATAAGTTAAAGACAATTATATACGTTATACTCATTGATGTTATATCAAACTTTAATTATATTTATTATGAGCAAATTATTTTATTCAAACTTTCGATAACAAAGTAAGCTTATTACTGCCCTAATCTAATAATCAGCACAATTTTAATATCACATTTTCTGCTTGTTTATTTCAACTAGTTAATATCCCTCTCAATAGATTTTATATTTGCGATTTCTTTTCCGTAGAACCAATTTATCCGAGATTGAAACCTACACGAACAAAAATAAATTTTATTACGCGTTTCGATGATATACTGCAGTTTTAATGCTATAAAATAATGCTTGAAAGATATTCCAGATTTTACGACAGAATGAGTTCATTGAGTCTTTATAGAATTAATAAGGTTGTTTCTTTAAAATAGGCTTTATTAGGACGAGAATTTTAGAATCAGAATCAGAAAAAACATTATCTATACGAATATAATTAACCTGACGAGTTTGACTGTTTGTTTGTTTAAACGTGTTTATCCCTCGAACTATCAGTTAGATTTACTTGTATTGATTGAACATGACGGTACAACCTTTAGGAGCTGAGCAGTTACCATAAACGCAGGTGAAACTGCGGGGAACGTTTAGTATTATAAACAAATAAATGACTATAATATTATATTGTTAAATAAATTACTTAGCCCAAGTAGTAGGTACAAAACTCATGGGGCCCATGAGTTTGGTACTGTATAGTTATATTCACACATGGCACAGTATAGGTATAGTTACTTAATTTAACAATAGCCAACAAAAGGTTTGTTGGCTATTGTTAAATTCATTTCACATAGTACAAACTCAAATATAATAGCTCAAACATAAAACATGCACAATAGCTTATATATTTTTTTTGTATTTATCATACTGAATTTTTTGTGAATGAGAGCAATTCAATTATATTAATTTTTGTCTTTACATAGTGTTTTCGGGGGATAGAGTTACTCACGTCCGTAGGACTATACCACCTTGTCCAAGGCCCACCCTACACGTGTTACCCGGGTGGTGCCAAATGAGTAACAACGCCGAGTCGTAGGCGGCGGTCAACTAACCTACTAAGTAAGCAGACTGAAAAGTCGGCTGAGCTGAAGGTAGGAAATGACCTTCACAATTCGTAACCTTGCGGTCATGTCTCGTGAGAAAGGTGGCCTTGGATTTACCGCCTGGGCCAAGAGGAAGATAATCTCTTTAAAAAATTACCCCAATCCCAACGTGGGATACGCGCGGAAGGTATGTATGGCTGAGATCTTCAGGTACTAGCGCCAACCTTGATGGACCAGGCTAACATCATTGTATTGTGCCTTCTCTCCGGAACGGGCGTCACCCGGAGATTAATTCGACCCTTCTCGTGGGAACAAATATGAGCCACAATAAAAACTACAATTCTACGAAATTAACCCAACCAACTCTCACACAACAAGTATTTCATCCTGGACTTTTTAACCGACAAAGATCTTCATCTCTCAGTAACATTGATCAATCAGTGCAAGACAAACAACCCGAAATAATCTTGAGAATGAAACCCATCTACAATTACCTCTGAAGATGCTAACTCGCAATATCTGACTCCCCCACCTTGGCAATGTGTCACCTCTCCTCGCTACAACAAAAAGAGGAAGATAAGCGACTCGCCTACTCAGGCGGAACAGGTTTGAAAATTTGCCACTGGATTCGGATGATAACTCCGAGCTAAACAACAACCTTAAAAAACCTGCCAAGCCTCCCCCAGTTGTTCTTCATGGCATACAAGATGTCAAGGAACTATCCAATCTGATCGAAACAGTGAGCAGCAATGACCAATTCAAGCTTAAGATTCTTAACAAAAATGTACTTCATGTGCTTGCAAGTAGCGTAGAGGAATACAAAAAAAATAATAACTGTCATAAGAACTAAAGGACTCATCGGTTATACACTTACTCCAAAGGACACAAAAAGCTGCCGCATAGTCATTAAAAACCTTCACCACAGCACTCCACATGAAGCTATCATTGATTCTATTGAAGCATCTGGAAACAAAGTAAGGGGTGAAATAATGAACGCACGATATGGACCTGAGAAGATACCCACCTCTACATTCTTTGTGAATCTTGAACTAGGTAATAATAACCCCACGACAAAAAAGATTATGTATATTTACAACTAAAAAGTAAAAATAGAAGATCCCCGAAAATCAAAAACAATTGTTCAATGCCAACGCTGTCAAGATTACGAGCACTCAAAGAACAATTGCATGATACCCTTCAGGTGTGTCAAATGCGGAGAGAAGCATAAAACCTCTGATTGTAACAAAAAGGATAGAAACTCACCTGCAAAATGTGCTCTCTGCTCATGTGACCACCCAGCAAACTACAAAGGTTGCCAAGTCTACAAAGAACTTATTGCTCGGAAGCACTCCAACCATAAACCTAGAGGACGAGCTTCTACTCAGCCTATAACCAGTTCACAATCTTTAAAACCGACTACTTCACCCGAACCTCTTATTCCCCCTTCCTTAACTTCTAATGATGGTAGATTTCTTTATAAGACCTATGCACGAGCTGTAACCTTAGGCAGCGCAAATGCTACAACAATAGCCTTAAGCTCAGATTCTCAAAATTGCCATCAGATAAAATTCTCTCTTGAAAATATTCTCATAAAACAAAACGAGAAGATCGACCTTCTACTTCAACAAATAAGCTCCAGGCTGGGTCTTATCACAACACTCGTCTCTAAACTATCCAAATGACCTCTCTTCACATAGCAACATGGAACATTAACGGCCTCGCACCTAATACTCATGAACTGGAAATATTCCTTAATTATAATAAACTTGATGCATGTCTTATATCTGAAGCACATACAACCTCAAGAAGTCGAATATGCATACCGGGATACAGTGTATACTTTACCTCACACCCAGATGGTGGAGCACATGCTGGTTCTGCAATTGCTATTAAAAGCAATGTGAAGCATTGTCCATTGCACCCGTTTTCAACGCATTATCTGCAAGCCACTACAGTGCAAATAGAAGACCGATTGGGCTATATTAATCTCTCGGCGGTATATTGCCCACCACGAAACTCCATAAAAGAAGGCATGTTCACGAAGTTCTTCCAACCACTGGGTAATAGATTTATAGCCGGCGGTCACTGGAATGCTAAGCATACCTTCTGGGGAGCAAGGACTATCGTAACAAGAGGTCGCGAATTAAAAAAAAGCATTGATGACAATAAGCTGATGCCTCTATCTACTGGAGAACCAACATACTGGCCTACGGACAACCATAAGACACCAGATCTTCTTGACTTCTACATTACAAAAAATATAAACCATTTGTATGTCAACATAAAAACAAGCCTTGAAGGTTCTTCAGACCACACTTCTGTTATGCTGATGATAAGCACTACTATCTATATAAATTTAGTGATACAAATACTGATAACTTACACAACGTAAAAACCGACTGGGTCAACTTTCGATGCTATCTTGAGTCCGCTATCAATCTCAATCTGCCGCTAAAAACCAACGCGGACATTGATCATGCCTGCTTACACATCACAAATCTCATACAGGTTGCCGCGTGGACTAATACTCCTGTAATAGACATTCCGTCCCGGAGCGTTCCGATTCCTGTAGCAATTCGAGAAATGATATCAGAGAAGCGCAGACTACGTAGAGTGTGGCAGCATTCCCGCAATAGGGAAGATAAAACCCGACTTTACCGCGCGATTGTGGATTTGAAAGTTACTCTTGTTGAAGCAGCCAATGAGACATTTAAACGGAAATTGGAAATGATGTCTCCAAATTCAAGCGGCCGTCACTCTCTTTGGAAGGCTACTAAGTCAATGGGTCAACCCCAGCAATGTTTTCCTCCTCTTAGGTCTGGTAATTCTTAGACACGTACTGACTTGGAGAAGTCTGAGGCTTTTGCTGCTCACCTGGCTGATGAATTTAAGCCAAACACTACCGAAGGCCCTGACGACCCTGAAATAGATGCTGTCCTTAATCAAGACTTTCAGATAAGTTTTCCATTGCGTCCGACGTCTCCACGTGAGCTAGCCAGGGAAATATCAGATCTGGCCATGAATAAGGTCCCTGGATTTGACCTTATCACCCCAAAAGTTTTGAAGGAGCTGCCCAGGAAGTGCATCGTCTTTCTCACAAACTTCTTCAATGCCATTCTAAGAGTTTGTTATTTTCCTTCCCTCTGGAAAATGTCGCAAATAGTAATGATCCACAAACCCGGTAAACCTGAAAATGAAGTGACATCGTACCGACCCATCAGCCTCACGCCATTATTGTCAAAGCTCTGGGAAAGAATACTCCTTACTAGGCTTAAATTTCAACTCGATGAAAATGACATCATACCCAATCAACAGTTTGGATTCCGCAAAGACCATTGCACTGTGGAACAAGTGCATAGAGTTTACCACTCTATAAGACAATGCCTTGAGAAAAAGGCATTTGACAGAGTATGGCATAAAGGCTTGTTGTGCAACATCAAAAAGACACTTCCACACTCGTTCTACCTTCTGATGGCTTCATATCTTAAAGATAGGATGTTTCAAGTTAAACAACGAAGCGCCAGATCATCCATTTACACTTGTTATGCTGGAGTGCCACAAGGTTCAGTTCTTGGTCCTGTGTTGTATAACATATTTACTCACGACCTACCACAGGCCCCAAATGTAACTATTGCAACCTTCGCTGCCGACACCGCCTTTCTATCGTCCCACACTGATCCGGACATAGCTAGTAAAATGCTACAAACCTTTTTTTTTTTTTTTTTTTTGTGCGTGTGGAAACCCCCTCGGGCCGTCACCCCACCGGGGTTTACGATGGGGCGGTGTGTCGGAATCGAACCGACTAAAACCACACGGTGTGCCGTACTGCGCCTTAAATAGGAGGGATCCGGGAACAGCTTTTATTAAGATATCCGGAACCCTCCTAGCGCCTGCCTGCAAAAGCGCGGGCACCACCTTCGGGTAAAAACCTCTCATTTAGGCGACGTCCAGGCACACGCGGACGCCGCCTCCTCGCGGGGGGCCACTATAGCGGGTGAAGGGGAAAACCCGTCCCGTCCACCCGCGGCCACACTCAGGGCGGCATGAGGCGCTGGTAAGCGCGCCTCCGCCGCCCGGTTCGCCGGCGGCGAATTAGGTCCGAGTGGAGGTCGTCCTCCCGGACCCTTTCCGCCACCTCCTTCTGCGAGATGACTTCCTCACAGAAGGTTGCGACCGCGGTAAAATTCCTGTCGCTACCGGCCATGGAGCGAATGACAGCCGGTAGAGACAGATCCACTCCGATGACTGCAGTGAGGGCCCGACGCTGCGTCGCCCAACTGGGGCAAACCGCCAGCGTGTGCTGAGCCGAGTCCTCACTGCAGTCGCAGTGGTGACAGGCGGGACTCAATTCCCTCCTAGCGACCAAGTGCAGGTACTTCCCGAAGCAGCCGTGCCCGGAAAGAACCTGCGTCAGTCGGAAGGAAAGGGTCCCGTGCTGCCGCCCTGCCCACTCGACGATGACCGGCTGGAGCGCCTCCACGGAGGCAAAGCCAGCACGTGGAGCCTCCAGCCGGGACGACCAACGAGCCATGGTGGCTTGGCGAGCGGCCTCACGCCATTCGCGTACCTTTTCGGGCGGGGGCCGACTGCCGCTTCCCGCCCGGAACTCAGCCGTTCGCCGATATACTTCGGCGAGCACTTCCGCCTCCAAATCCCACGGGGGAGTCCCGGCCAACGCGCACGCCGCCTCCGTTGACACGGTGCGGTATCCGCGTATGGCTCTAACCGCCATCACCCTCTGAGGGCGCCAGAGGCGCGCCCCATTCTGGGTGGTCAGAGCCTCCGCCCACACCGGTGCACCGTACAGTGCCATTGACCGGACAACCCCCGTGTACAGCTGTCTCGTAGCGACGCTGGGTCCACCCAAATTGGGCAAGAGTCGCCCAAGGGCGGACGCTGCGCCGACCAGCCTTGGAGCAAGCTGCAGGAAGTGCTCGTCGAAGCGCCACCTACCGTCGAGGATCAGGCCCAGATATTTTATGTGGGCCTGAACCGGTACGAGGACCGAGTTGACCTCGATAGAGGCGCCAGGGGGTGGACCACGACGGGGCCCATGAAATAACAGGGCCTCCGTCTTATCCAGGGCCACCCGCAAACCCAGTGCCTCGATGCGCCCGACCACCAGAGAGACTCCCTTGGTAGCCAGGCACGCCGCCTCCTGAAAGTTAACCCCCCGGGCTGTGACCAAAGTGTCATCGGCGTAACAGATTACGCCGAGCCCGGGGGGGAAGTCGCCTCGAAGGGCCCAGTCGTACCCCATGTTCCACAGGAGTGGTCCAAGGACAGACCCCTGCGGAACACCGCACGACATGGGCCGACAACTCAAAACTCCATCTCGGTCCTCGTACATGACGGTACGCTCCTCTAAATAGTCTGCCACTAGCCGCCTCAGGTACCCTGGCACTCCGTGATAGTGGAGTGCTTCCCTGATGCAGCTAAATGGCAGACTGTTGAACGCGTTGGCGATGTCCAGCGACACCGCCAACAGCACGCCGCCACAGCTCACTACCTCTTCGGTCACGGCCCTCAGGCGCAACATAGCACCGACCGTCGAACGCCCCGCTCGAAAACCGAATTAGGCGTCCGACAAATCGGGGCCGACCTCGCACAGGTGCCGGACGATGCGGGCAGAGAGAACCCTCTCAAACAATTTACCCGCCTCGTCCAGCAACACGATGGGCCTGTAGGCCGCAACCGAGTCGGTAGGCCGTCCCGGCTTCCTTAAAAGGACCAGCTTCCCGCTCTTCCAGCAGTCAGGGAAGCGCCCGGACGCCAAGCAAGCGTCGAACACTTCCCTGAGGCGGTCGGACATGTGGTCGAGGGCGAGGGCCAACACTCGGGCAGGGATCCCGTCTGGCCCGGGGGCGGTGTTCTTGGAACGGATCCGTAGAACAACCGCCCCTACCTCCGCCTCCGTGACGGGCGGAATACCATCCTCCTCGTTCTCCTCGTCGTCTCCGGCCAAGGGGGCCATCGACGGGGGTGTGTGTTCCGCCCGTTGCGGGAAAAGGCCCTCAACCACTTCCTGCAGGAAGCTGGGCTGGAGAGTCTCCGTATGGGGGGGGCCCGACGCGCGGAGCTTACGTTGCGCCGCGCGATATGGGCGACCCCAGGGGTCACGATCGAGGCCCTCCAGCATCTCCTTTCTCTTCTCCTCTTTGGCGCGGCTAATGGCCAGCTTCAGAGTTTTCCGCGCTTCTCGGTACTTCTCATGAAGCTGGTCCTCTTCAGCCTCCTCGCGGTGACGACGCCGGCTGCGGGTGTAGGACCTCCGGGCACGAGTACAGGCCGCACGGAGGTCCGCCAACTCCTGGGGAAAATGCTACAAACCTAACTTAACCATACGATAGAAAAAAGTTAAAGCAAGTAGAGTAAACGTAATTTGGTGTGATTTGGGCCCCCAAATCACACCAAATTACGTTTACTCTTAGGAAGAAGTTATGCCCAACGGTCTACCTAGGCCAGGATCCGCTGCCGCAAACGAAGTGTGTAAAATACTTGGTGTTCCACTTGGACCAACGCATGACATGGAAAGACCATATAAAGAAAAAACGTGATGATGTTAATAACTGATTCAAAAATCTTCTATGGTTACTTGGAAAACAGTCAACTTTATCCGTTAGTAATAAACTTAGAGTATACAGCTCGGTGATAAAGCCCATTTGGACTTATGGGATCCAGCTGTGGTCTTCAGCCAGTAAATCAAACATCTTATGTCTTCAAAGAGCCCAAAATAGCATATTAAGGACCATAAGTGGTGCAACCTGGTTCACTCGTAACTCAGAGATTCATGAGTATCTCGACATGAAAACTGTGATAGAAGAAGCAAAACAGTACACAGAGAAATACTCAGACCGTCTAACGAATCATCCTAACACTCTGGCAAATGCACTTCGGCAAAAAAATACTATGAATCGCTTAAAAAGAGCTAATGTGCTTGATGATTGAAGAGAGTTGGGGCAGTGGCTCGGATTCCCTAAAACCCATTCTGCTACAACCAACCTGATTACAGTTGCATAAGATTGATTGCAGGGTCCAAATATAATAAAAAAAAAAAAAAACATAGTCTTTTACTGAGGTTGATATAATTAATTAATTAATCAAAAAGTGTTTAGGTTACCGAGTAGTACCGAGGTAATGGTCACAGTATAAGCCTATACGAGAAACATCGCTACTTCGGCACGGCGCGCGGCGTGTACTGAGTGTATTCGCCAGTAACCACTTACATCTCCAGAGCGTTAAGTTCGAGCAGAACTGTTTTATGATTTTTATGCGTGTCATATGCTTTCAAAAAATGTTCCAGGTGAGGAAATACTAATCTGTATTCTGTTGTGTATTATTTATACATACGTTACTTGTAAAAATCATTAACGTGGTTAGATACTACCAAGTTGAAAAGCTAACCTTTGATCTGGTGTTTAAATGGTGTTTAAAACGCCTCTGCGTATCCTTTGGGAATACAGGCATGAGCGTATGTATTGTTGCCCTTACCAGACCTTTATGAAGATTAAGCTTCCTAAGTAGGTACTTTAGTTACTATTTACCTCTAGTAGTATAGAAATCTTCTGTGCCTCATCGAGTAGGAATAAAACCCTTAGTAACTACACCGCATTAAAGTACACACTTCTTCCACCCTCGATCCTACTTGATCCTCTCTGGCATTAACCCGTAGAGGTATTCAGGTACAATAAAATAAAAGACCTCGTATGTAAGCATGATTAATAAAGCTATAAGATTTGCTACGCAATATTTTATTTAAACAGATGCTTGCTTTTCATCACCCTTACAGTGTTCACACAAAATTCATTATATTACGCGACCAGTGGAAAGTGATAGTGTGGTTTATTGGCCGCCGTGACCACACAGCGTTGTGGCCGTACAATTAATCTTTACACCGACCAATATAGGGCGACACAACAGATGTCTGTCCACATTATTATGTATCGTATTAATTACTTTCGGCTGTAAAAAATACGATGTAGCTTGCAATTTATTTTTACTTGACTTTTGACTTGACGCTTAACTTTTTTTTGAACACTCTTTATACCACATATGTCACCCGGGGCAGTAGAAAAAGGGTTAGCAATAGGAACGTTAGGGCCTTTCATTTACCCAGTATAAATATAAGGGAGGACTTACATTTTATACATATTTTTCTTCTGAAACATAAAAGTAAAAATACAAATACTTTACAAGAATTGATATTATGAAGTACTAGCAACGCCCCGCGGTTTTACCTGCGTAAGTCTCGATCCCGTGGGAATATCGGGATAAGAAGGATCTCTAGCTATCTACATACCAAGATTCATCGCAATCCATCCAAACTTTCACATTTATAATATTAGTTGGATAAATTTCAATGAAATCCGATTTAGCTACAGAGCATGCGTTTTGGTTTCTTACGGAGCCTTGAGTAGGATCTTGACTAAGAGGTCAAATAAAAATTAAGAAAATTAATGATTAAATGAGATTACAAAATGCTTTCTCAGGGAGTGGAATTCAAACAGTGCTCTGTATTAATAACATCACAGGATGCGACATAGAAATGTTTTTCAGGGACACGGGAGCAGTATCGGAGCTGCCTCATGTGTTCCAGGGGCAATAGTTCATACACAGTGATCATGGAGGTTATAGAGGTAATTTCTCTGTTTATCATTGAAACGTATAATTAAAACGTGGATGAACTACTAGTCATGCGGTTATTAAAATCCTCAAGTCAAAGCGCTACACGTGACGTTTACTCTTCACCTACTAATTTACTGAGGTTTAAAACAAGGAGAAACAAAATAACATATTTTTGAAATAAATAAATTTGAATATGAAAAGATTTAATTGGATCGTGCTTAAAAATTATAGTACCAAATTTACAAATTTTTGACGGTCACTTCTGTTTATGTATTCATGTTTTATTTACAGCCATTATTTGCATCACACGAAACTCCTCCAATCTAATTATGTTGCCGGTCCCATTGAACAAGGAAGTTCATCCCAAACTGTCGCAAACGACCAAAGTTATCCGTAACATCAATTTGTTTACATAAACAAGACACAATTAGCCGCGGTCGAGTCATGTGGAGACAACACCTGCTACTTGTATAGCGATAATGTCAACAAATGACAGTAGTTTTACTTAATGTCGTACACGTACTTAAACACAATGGTCGTTTCTATGTACATACATATTTATGTTGTTTGGTTGGTTTTAGTGGGCCAGAACAAGAATGCATGTTATTTTTTCTTGGTCTTAGGTTTAAAGAATTTAGTTTAGTTTAGTTGATTCGCAGAAAAATAATGATTTTAAATATGTGTATGTAATTTTAATAAATATATATACTTACTACTACTACTACATATAGCTTGCCAAATTTTTTGGTTTATTTGAAGGAGTTTTAAAGATCACAGGTAAAATAATATTTTCGAAGTAAATTTTTACCTTTTTTGTAAAATATTTTATTTTACAAATAAGTAAAAATCTCGTGGGAGAGTTGTGTTAAAAAAAATGTATGGTGTCGTGGGACACCAGATAGGAACGAAGTTCCTTATAATAAAAATATTAAATTAAAGTTCTATTCGAGGTATAAAGAAAATAATTATTCGGATATACTTTTTTATCATGATTTTTTTATTGATAAAAATCACACACACATCCTCACACACACATTCTCATACACATCCACCCACACATCCTCCCACACATCCTCCCGAAACTTACGCCACACATCCTCACACACACACACACACACACACTCACAGACTCACACACACACACACACACTCACACACACACACACACACTCACACACTCACACACACACACACACACACACACACACACTCACACACACACACACGCACGCCTGCATGTTCGCACGCACGCACGCACACACACACACACACACACACACACACACACACACACACAACCTCACACACGCAAATTCACAATAACAGTCATCACGTAGACTATACATTAGACACTGTATAGCCATCATACATAGACTAACTTAAAAATCTTACGTTACGGACGTTTTATTCTTACGTTATGAACCCTTACGTACCCCTTCGCAACATAAGGAACATAAGGAACTTCGTTCCAAAAATACTTTTCAGAACCACGAGTACAGTACATAAATAAATAGTACAGTTGGTAGTTCTTTATCCATCATTGCCTAACAGAAGCCTTCGTGATAGATAGTAATTTTGACTTTATACTCCTCTGTATGAACAAAAAACAAATTAACATAGTTTCAACGTTTTTACTTTTAAAAATTCATTTACACTAATTTATACATTTTTAAACACTGCAAAAACTGAGAGTAAGACTCGCGCTCTGAGGGTTCCGTACAAATGAGATGTGTAAATTGGGACTTAAACGGTATACAATTTTTAACGTTGTATGACGCAACGTTGCAAATTGCACAGATCGTGGTCACGGTTGGAAACCAGTTTTCCGCATCTAAATAATGAACTAAACATTAGTCACTTTAATTTAATGTAAAAAAAAACAAATACATAGTCTGCAAAACAAAACAGATAGATACAATTATAGAACTGTAATTTTCTCTTCAAATTTGAGTCGCTCACCTACATCATCATCATCTATACTAGTATATCTACATGTTAGTAATATATAACATTTTGCAATACAATTTTTCGTATTTATAAAACACATACGGTCGTGCAAAAGGCATTCGCTTCCTTTGAGATATAGTTTGATAAAAAGATGTCTGCGTCGAATGGTGGCGAAGAAAAAGGGTTGTGACATTTGGGATAGATTGACAGATATCGGGACCATTTCATAAAAGCTGTGCCCCGTTTACTGTTTAAATATGAATCTTTCGACTAAGCTACCACGAAAATGGTGTGGCTTTTTATATTTTATATGTAGCTCAACCCACGCCACACTGTCTTTCTTTTCTGAAGTATTTATAATATAGTAGCTTAGTTTAAATACCTAGACTACTTTATAAAAATCATGGGGGTTTTTATGAAAATAATGGGCAATAAGAAGAGGATTGTGATCAATCATAAAGCGGTATCCGGCTACATTAAGTGACACGGACTAAACTTTAATCTTCAAAGTTGTTAATAATGAGCTGGACGCCTTAATGTTGCAGGATGATTTGGATAGATTGGGGGAGTACTGCCTAGTTAACAAACTTGATCTAAATGTTTCCAAATGTTTTTCTATGCATTTCACCCGCAAACGTACTATTTTCAATTACATTTACCAAATTAAAAATCAACCCCTAAAATGTGTTACATCTAGCAGGGATCTTGGATCTTGGTTATCCATGACGTCAAGCTCTTGTTTGATCAACACGTTTTTGCTGTTGTTGATAAAGCTTTTAAGGCATTGGGATTTGTGATTAGAGCGTCTAAGAACTTTAAAAAGATGAAAACAATAAAAATATTGTATTGTGCGTATGTTCGTAGTCTCTTAGAATACGCGTCTCAGGTTTGGAACCCATGTTATGGTGTATATACGGACTGTATTGAAAAAATTCAAAGGAAATTTACCCGCTTCTTAATGTTTAAATTTAAGTTACCATACCTGGACTACACAGAGCGTTGCAAAAAATTTTATTTATTGCCGCTGCATCTTAGACGGGATATTTCGGATGTTAGCCTCTTAATGAGGATCGCGCAGGGTATTGTTGACAGTCCGGATCTCCTCAGCAGGATTGCTCTTACAACTCCCACACGAAGACTAAGGAAACCAACACTTCTTCACGTCCCACTCAGCCACACTCAGTATAGAAAAAATTGCTTCCTACCACGCTGTAGCTATCGATTCAATAATCTAAATTTAGACAACCGCTTCGATTTATTCGCAGGTAGTATTAGAGCCACTAAAAGTGCACTCACTAGAGATTTTATGAACAGTTAAATGATCTTAAACCGGGCATATCTATTTATAATATTGTATATCTTGAGACGATTAGTTTAAGCATTTTGGCATTATATGTGGAAGCTTGTAATTAGCATCTGTTACAACGAATGTCATTTTATAACTATTTAAGCCGTAAGCATCCCAAATAAAAAAAAAAATATTTTTATATAAATGAAATAGACAGATAACTATCTAACTTCTTGTCAAATATAAATAACAGTATGTACTTTTAGTTACGATTCGATCGTTTAAAGACGTAAAGGTGCACTTAGACTGAAATACGAGAGCAGACATTCAGTTAATTAATATGGTATATTACCAGTTGTATATTAAACTGAATGAAATTATTCCAAGTAAAGTTAGTAAAACTTGTTGAGTTTAAATAAAAAAAAAAATTGAACGTTTACAGGCCGCAAGACCCGTACCCGTAGATTTTGAAAAATGAATATGAATGAAATACTTGAAACGATATAAGGTTTTTCCAACTAGTAGTTCAGGGACATCGCAACAACAGTTGCTACCAATTATAGGTAATGCTCCTATGTTTGGTGTCACTTTGATAAATAAAGCTAGAGGCCGCAAAAGATTATAAATTCTAATGCAAGTTCTCGAGCCCAAAGCACTAGAGTACTATATTTATACGAACCAACCAAAATGGCACCACTATTTTTGGACCGTAGTCGTATTCTCAAAAAAATTCAATTTAAAGTAAAATTAGTGTTACTAATATTAAACAATGAAACAAATGCCTCTATTACTTAAAATAATTACGTTAATAAGCTCAAGGTCGTAAACTTGTAGCTCATTTTAAGAAAAAATGCTCTTTTCTTTTAGTTTTTGTTAATGGAATATTTTAGTTCTATATAAGTTATTAAACTTTTCGACTTTGGAATATTTATTCATAGTGCCTTTGTCTATTAGATTGTATAACCTTGATCTTATTAACGTAATTATTTTAAGTAGCAGAGGCATTTGTTTAACCTTTCCAGAGTTTTTATCTCTCCTTTTTAGCTGTAATGCACAAAATAAGAGTATTTTTAAGTGGTATTTTATGTATTACATACTTACGTACTTTATTGTTTAATTTCACAAAACTCATCATATGTATCTATGTACATGATGCTAACCTTTTTTTAATTTTTGGTCCCGTCTTTTGTATTATTCTTTGGTTTCTGTAGGCAAAAAAAGTGGAAGTCACGTTTCGTACCGCAAGTGAGAGTTTTTTCATTCGAGCAGGTACGTTCTTCTGGACATTTTGTTTTCGACAATGAGCAACGGGGCCGACCGGAGGCGAAAGTCGATAATGTTGAAAGCCGCAGAGAAAGCAGATTCATCTCCATCAAACTCACACACTCTAACACACACATACGCACACACACATACGCACACATACACACACTTACACACACTCACATACACACACTCACACACATTACACTTGCACACGCACTCGCGCACACATACACTCACATTAATAAGCTCACGCATATTACGTAGCAATATTCATTGCAGCCCACTGAGACACTTACCTGACATGCCGGTGCTGCACGAGTCCGGTGCCTGGAGAGGCTGGTAATCTGTCATACAGGTCTTCTAGTACAGATACCAGTCTTTCACATAATTGCAAATTACATGTCTTGAAGTAAAAAATCAAAAAGTACAAAATTACACAAAAGACACCTAGTCTTTTGTGTAATTTTGTACTTTTTGATTTTATAATTAAATGTGATATGGAATTTTATGTGAGAGAAAACCAATAAACTATTATTATTATTATTAATCAAAAGCTTTCATCGTTAGTGATAAAACAAAACAAAGTAAAAAATATATTTTATTTTTATATATTTTATTCAGAAAGTGGACAATCGCTGAACAAACCTGAACGATGACAACAAATTTTAGTAATTGCTTGATTAAACATAAAATAGAGTTAAAAACGTCCACAATGTTGAAAAAGAAATCCTATCGAAAACACGGGTACCTATGCAGCCTGAAATAAATAGTAATAATAATTATTAAACCCGAGAGGGCTTACTTCTGTTAAAAATTGTAATTAATTTATTGTTAAGTATTTAATTACAGAAAAATATACAACATTATTTTTTACTGCAATGGTTGTACCTAAAGCGGTTTTTTATCCCATGTAGCTTAGGCAAAGCCTGTACTATAGTAACCAGACTGCTGATAAACATACTTATATATTTCTATATACATACCTACATATTATAGATAAATTACACCCAGACACAGAACAAATTATCATGCTCATCACACAATTATTTGACCTGGGTGGGAATCCAACCCACGACCTCTGGCTTAGCAGTCAGGGTCACTAACCACTAGACCAACAGCCAATTGGATACAAAATTCGAATAATTTGGTTATTTTAGGTATTCTGTTGGTATAGTAGATTGCATTGTAAAATTGGATACAATATCATTACTGATGTTATAGCGTAATAAGTACGTACATACTCGTACACATAGAGATACTTAAAACAATTCATGTCTGTGGTAAACTGTTAAATCCTTATACGTTAAAGTTTAAACACCTTTTATTGATTTTTATTTTTTAGTACGTTAGCTTTTGGAGCATTTCAATAAAATGAAATTCACGTGGCATCAGCTTGCATCCTGTTTACCTTTCGTGTAACAGTAACACTATTGTACCTGAAGATCTGACTTTTAAAAAGAGTGGCCATGAGTTTCTTTGCCAGTATTCTTCTCATCGGCTCATTCGGCTCTACGCATTTTGGAAACTGGTTATAGATCGACACAAGCAGGCAGTAGATTTTGGTGTTTTCACCTAATTTACTTCGACAATCCAGCACATGCTGTGGTGTCTGTTTGCACCGATCTATGATTTTAACTCTAGCTTCAATTTAACGTTCATAAATGTCACTTAGTGTCTTAATTGAATAAATGATTTTGAATTTTGAATTTTGAATTTTGAATTTTTTGAATTGAAATCCCCAAAGTGTGACGTATAGTACGAATATTATGTGATTTTGTATAAGTTCTGAGACTCGGCGGTATTAAATAATTTATTCTTAATGGCAGCCCTGCTATAAATAGTATAAACACTTAACGGCGCTTATTGATCCGTCATGGATTTATTTTTCTAAATATTTTTCTCAGAATGAAATAAAATTTTGATCTGCAAAGTAAATGGAAAAGAAATGCATCGTAAGGAAAATCCGACGTTGAACCAAATTGATCGTGTGTAATGTTTTGGAAACGGTGACGGATTGCTACCTCTGGTCACCAACTTGCTACGAATATGAATGAAACGTATGTAAAAGCATAGTATATCAAGTGAGAAAAAAGTTACTTACATTATCTTCAGTTTACTAACGATAATTCTAGGGGAACTTATTTATATAATGAATGGTATGTTTTCATTTGTAATGATTTCTTTGCTCTATGCATTAGGGAATTTCAGCTCACCTAATTTTATATTAACTATTAAACTCAAGTTACATGATATATAATTATATTAACGGTAATCAACGCGACCACGTAGTAGGTAGCTATAACATGAATGCCCTTGAATTGCCTAACGTGAAACGACCAACCATAGTTATATATAAAGGAACTGGAGAGTAATTATGGACTTAAATAGTATTTTTATAATACTACTTATATCCAAAAACTATACGACACGTGTTTTAATCTTCTGAGTGATCAAACCTCCTTCACATCCATGATCTCCATCTCAGAAATCCCTTTGAGCTCTAATACGAGTCGTCTTCATTTCTTTTTAGAATCAGATCTTTTAGACCAAAACGTCGGATAGGTAAAATTATGACAATGAAAATGAACATTATTATGAATAAACATTAATATGGTCGTAGGCTACGGTGTAACAAAAAATTTATACAAACTCTTTCTATGAACACTTGTCACAATGCAAAAGTTAGATTATTATAAAAATCAAGATTAAGGATTTATAATCATTAATTGTTTTCGCGTTACGCTACATATGGATACTGTACGATCTTTTCGCGGCATCGTACGACGACGGGCCGGTACTTGTACCGAATAGCTGATTACATGACATGTTTGAATATCATTTGATTGATTGCATTGCATTATTTCGACATTAAGTATATGTTATTTAGTGACATTTGTCAGTAAAATAATCTGTTACTTATGTTACCATTTTTCAAGGATTTCAAAATTTCAAGGATTTGCAACTTAAAGATCTGAACGTACCTACTATTTCGATTTTAGGTGCACCGTCTCTTACAGCCTACACCTAATCTATATTAATTCACTTCCTACGTTACCGCTTCACCAATACAGGACAAAACGTCATATACTCTTATCTCTAATTTCTATTCTGTTTACTTGTATCTTAATTTTATTCACTTAACCTTCGACGTCGATGGCGTAGTATCGGTAAACTTATATTGTAAACTAATATTCGCTAGGAACTTACTCAAAGCAAGCATTGTTTGTATAAACTGATGCATAGCTCAACCTGCTTTGTACCCGTGTAGTAGCCACACATACACACATCTAATCACAAACTACATAACATCTACCGACTGATACCATAGAAATCTGAATAGTAAAAAAACTATTGGTGTATGTTACTTTAAAAGTGATTCAAATTTATTAATAGGGTTATAAAATCCTCTGTCGATTTCAATCACGGCTTCTTTAATAAATATAAGTAACACAACACTCATGTGGGAGAGCCGTGCTGTGGCACATATGGGCCGGCTCGACCGGAGTGATACCACGGCTTCACGGAAACCCGGCGGTTAAGCAGTGCTTGCATTGTGTTTCGAGGAGTGAGTGAGGTTACCGGAGACCCGAACCCTTCCCTTTTCCCCTCTCCTCTCTCCTCTTCTCTCCCCTTCTGTCACCTTAAAGGCCGGCAACGCACTTGTGGCTCTTGAGTTGTAGGTGCCCATAGGCGGAGGTAGTCACTTACCATTAGGTGACCCGTCTGCTCGCTTGCTCCCTGTCCCACAAAAATATATAATAGCTAACTACTCATTTAATAAATATCTGAATGTATAATATATGTGTAAATTTTTCACACATATAGACTCTGTGCAACAGATATTTGCTCCAACGACTAGAATCTAAAATCTTTCATTCATCTAGGATTTCTATTTCAAAAGAAAACTATGATATTTTTTTTAAATAGTAAGTTTTCCATTTGTTTTAATGACCTTAACGCCTTTTTCTTCGATATCGCTGTTTGCACGGCCATGGAAAAAACATAAAAATATAAAATGGAAAATTACTTTTCTGGGGATATTGCTCAGTTGAGTAACTCAGTTACAATTTTGATTCATTTGATTTAAATTATATAATTATTTTTTTTGTTATATTTTTATCAGTACACGCAATCATCAAAATAACATCAAAGCAAGAAGATACTTAAAAATCTAGATACTACAATCTTAAAATGTGAACTATTATTTCTTAGATCTACAAAATTATCAACTTGGGCTTGTAAACAGCAACCGGCGTTGTTAGGGGGAAGAGAGTTGTTTCATTACCTGGAAAACAAAAGACTACAAAGTACCGACGACACTGGAGCAACAAAATATTGTCAAGACAAGTGATTTTAGACACTCTTTAGTTAGTTATCTGTAAATGTATGAAGTCGAAAATACTCTGCCAAACACTCATACATTCGGGTATCACTTGTTTACTTGTGTACTTTGTTTGCGGTAAAGCTACTGTAAGGCTAAGACGTAAGTATAAATAGGATCTATAATTAATTATAAGCAGACCACAAACCACGAGGCTAAAGAAAGTCACTTCGAATTAAAAAGGGGTGAGAATGGTACAATTATTCTGTTGCCAAGACTGAAGCAAATAATATAATTTGTAAGTATATATGCAAAATAAAATCCAACCGTACTACCGAATTAAATAAGAATTATATTAACTATATCAATATTTAAACGGGAATCAACGCGACCAATAGGTATTACTTACCTTTGAATATCCTGACTTTTGTGACACTGAGCGTTAGGAGCGAGAGCTGGACGTACTAAAACATGTCGGATATCAGGTGAAAGGAAGATGGAAGCAACCAACAATGAGCCGCAAGCGTCCGGAAGTGAACAGAAGTGAACAGTAAACAGAGGAGATCGGCTGCATGTTAAAGAAATACTCCATTCCAACAGTATAAACATCAGGCATAAAGGTTCAAAACACCGTAGGTACATCAAAGAAGGTTTTGCAACGTTACAAACTCTAGGTATCTATAAAATACATTATATATTATATAATAAACAAATTTCAGCTGTGGTAGTTCCTACATAGGCCAAAAAGGTGGGCATTTGCTGAAAGGGTCAAAGACCTGACCGCTCAGCAAATCAGCGATTGCAGAACTTGCATGCGAAGTAGGCCACCGTACGCAATTCAAAGGTATGAAATACCTATTGATCGCGTTAATTCCCGTTTGAATAAAACAAAAACTATCAGTCGTAGGACTGTACGTCAGAAATTAAAACATATATATAAACATACACACACACACACACACACACACACACACACACACACATCTGTATATATGTATCTGAGCATGACGGTCACGCGAGTTCAGTGTTTTTTCCCCATACCACAGAATACATAACAACAAAAGTACCCAACGTGCTTTAAGAAGTTTTCACTTCAATTACTTATCATGGAATGCGAAAGCTTAAAAGTTAATATAGAACTATAACTATCTCATGAAAAATAAATGAACAAAATAAGTCTCAAATTTTAAGTGTTACAGGTTGCATTTTAAAGCGTTCAGTTACCGTAAAAAGCTTTACCTCGAAATGTGAGGATTTTGGAACAAGTTATGGGGCTCTTGTGTTCACTGGGACAGAACCCTAAAAAAATTGGTGGTGAAATTTTCAAGTAGTACAAAAGAACGCTGAGTTAGTTCCCAGCGGATGCCGCAAAATTCCGACTCATGTAGCAAATGTAGGATGCATATATATTATTTGCCTAACTAGGTTTACAGGGCACAGAATTTGTGAGCCAAATGGGCACGAAGATATTTTTCTTCATACTTTATTACGTCGTCGTTTTTATTGCGTAGGTTAAAGAAATGTTTACTTGTAAAATCATACATAATTGAAAGTTTCCTAAAATTAAAAATTCTTACAGGGACGGCAACGCGTGTGTGGCACCCGGATTGTATCTTTGTGATATACTCGTAAAAACAAAACAAATTGGTGATCACTAATGAAAGGGCATTAAAATATGTAACGTTCTAGTATACCTTGCTGCTACTAGTATACTTGCAAGTAAATTGAATGAAGAATGAAGGAAATTTAATATTATATATCAAGATTATCTTTCTGCTAAGTGCTCTTGTAGACAAAAGGATATGGTAATACAAAGAATATTCTGTGTGCTGATTATGTACTCCGACCATCATAGATTTAGAGTTTGGGAAAACCTAAATAAACGACGATAACATATATTTATTTGTAAACTTTTACACTGTATTGTACGATCGAATAGAACGGGGTTGTAGGTGAAAGCTGTGGCGAACCGTCCGTATGACGGAAGGAACCTCAAGTGATGAGTAATAATCAATATCTTAAAATCACACGAGCACAGCTGTACGTTTGTAACTTACGACGGTACGAGTAGTGAACGAATTTTCACAAAGATTGAACATAGAGGGTAACAGTTTAGATTAGAAAAGTTCGCGGGCTGGCGAGCGGACCCAGGACAAATTGCTTTACTAATAAAACAGATTTCCGGACTTGTGGTTCAGCTGAAATTCGACAAAAACTATACTACGTGCAAGTTGGGTGGTCGGGTTAAACTAAACGGTTGAGAGTTATTTCCAATAACTACCCAGACACCCGTCCCTTATAATCGTTTTTGTCAAAGTCTAATCGAAACCTTGATTATGTTTTATTTGTTTTTATATCACGACATGTTATAAAACAAAGCCCCGACAAAGTCTGTCTGTCTGTCTGTTCGCGATAAACTAATTAACAAAAAATTAAACCGACGAAAAGAACTAAAAAGAAAAAAATAAATAAACCTTAAGTCTTAAGTATTGAGCTTATTTACATAAACTATCTAATTTTATATAAACTTATTTTGAGTCGGCGCCAAACAACAAACTGATTAATTATCAAAATTTTATTTGGCGCCGGCTCAAAATAAGTTTTCGTAACACTATTCGTTCCTACAATTTTCGAGGGTTTCTCTCAATTTTTTCAGGATCCCATCATCAGAACCTGACTTCCTTGACATGGGACCACCCTTGAGGTATACCCTATCTAACAAAAAAAGAATAATAAAAATCGGTTCATAAATAACGGAGTGAGGGCTGAAAAAGTAAACAGAAACACTATTCGTTCCTACAATTTTCGAGGGTTTCTCTCAATTTTTTCAGGATCCCATCATTAGATCCTGACTTCCTTGACATGGGACCACCCTTGAGGTATACCCTATCTAACAAAAAAAGAATAATCAAAATCGGTTCATAAATAACGGAGTGAGGGCTGAACAGACATAAAAAAAAATAAAAAAATTATACGGTCGAATTGAGAACCTCCTTTTTTTTTCGTCGATTAAAAAACTACTGAATGGATTTTCATGTGGTTTTTAACCAATAGACAGAGTGATTCATTTATGTGTATAAATTGTTAACGTTTTGTGTAAATAGGTTGCAATATGATACAACGACATTACACAAAATAGTTTCCCTCGGTGTCCTTGATAGAGTGTTAGAGGTAGTCGGGCTCGGTGACTACAGGGTGAGTGCATCTACTCAACACGACGCTAAGGTCAATAGGACCAAAATAATCAAAATCGTAATGCAATATGTATAATTTTTGAGCCTCTATTATAAGCCAGCGTATAAAAGCTTATGGAGCCTCTTTTCCAATTAGTAAGTTAAAGTGTTAACTTTTTACAGGCGAGATTAATTTTCTGCATTTTTTTTAAATAAATAAACAATCAGAATTACAGGCATAAACATAAACATAAACTTAAAAAAGAGTCATACGTGATAGCCTGTATAAATGTATACTTAGTATACAATGTATAACGACAATAAGTTCTCCTATCACTGTCGATGATGAAAACCCTTACGATCACCACCAGCTGTGACACAGGAGTATAACGACTCATGTTAAACGTTACAAAGAAAATGTAAGGACATGAAACCAATAATGAAAGTAAAATCACATTAAATAATATGCTTATAAACTCCACAAAAATCTTGTTACATTTCGCTTATTATAGTAAAAAACTGGTCCCATATATCTCCTGATTGACTTTATGTACCCACAGGTAAGTTTAAAATTACTGGAATCGCGTTCTCACCGAGAATGGCGGATAAAGTACTCGTCTATGTGTTCTGTATAAGCGGTTACTAAGCTGTTTGACACAGAAACAAAATACACTGAGTTGACTTGGTAATTACTTATCTGTAGTATAATAATAATATCCAATCACATTATTCATTGGCGTGTGTGATTAATCAGCATTAGTATTAGGCATGTCATCAAGTGCGATGATACTTGATGACATTGATTCTTGATAACATTAATCAAGAAGGCATTACGTATTGAGTAAAGACCTAAATATGTGATTGTCTATCTTATAAATACTCTAGCAGGGGCAAGAGAGCGTAGATATTTCTTAATAATAAATTTAAGAATATAAATCAACTGTTAAATCTAATTTTAATATCGTGCTCCTCTAGTCGTGCTAGCATGCCACGTGTTATTATAAATTAAATCTAGTAATACGACTATGTAATGTATGTTCCTTCTTCATTCATATGATTTTATGCCGAATTCTTCTCACAATCACTCATTAGTACAATATTAATATACATCACAGCAACAGCTAACGTTAGAACAGCAACTGTGAGAGGACTGGTGTCTGAATTAGGCGTAAGCCTGTGGCTCAGATCACCAGGGCAATTATGGACAATACATGTCCGTTGCTAAGATAAAAACATCTTTTTCTATCGTTAATTACCTAAGACACGGAATTAATGATACATCCGAAATGTAACCGAGATTCTTTTCCTGCTTCTAACTTCTAGGTATAAAGTCCAGGAATCCAGAAACATTAGTAAAATAATTTCGAGAAGTCCTTAGCAGACAAAAAAACTAAGTGAGTATAAAATAAACACTATGGTTTTCAAATTTGTTTTAAATACTACTTTTCTTTGATCAGTTATAGTGTAAGAGAAAGGAATCGTCCGTGTTAGACGTAATTATAAACAAGTCTTGATAACGCTGATGACATTTCGATCGATGATCCAATGGTTAAAGATCATCCCGAGTACTGCCTTGGGTCAAGTGTTATAGTCATTATCCTCACATAGATTACCTATTTGTGTGATTCATAAATCGTTGTATGAAGCCCCTATTCCAGAACAAAACTCTTCTAAACAACAGTCCCGATTTTAATTATTTAACTACTTTATCATCTGCATATAATAATGTAGGCATGCATCATGTTGGTTAGCATCATCTATTACACCATAATACAGGACAGTAAATGTGTTCTGTCACGTAGATATCCACCTATCGGGTAAACAGTTGGTGCCGTAAAGTCACGTGCTGAGAACTTTATCCCCGTCCAAGTGATAACAAACAACTTTTTTAACAACTTTCAAATAAGAAAAATAAGGGCTGTCCCTATAGAAAGTACATTTATTTACATCTTGTTATATTTTCTGTCCCGTGTTTACCTTGATTGTAAAAGGTTGATTATAAAAAACAAATACGATGAATTCAGACGATGAAAAATCTCTTTAGCAATATTAACAAGTATGAATTAAATATTTAAATACTCTAACGCAGCAAGCGTTATGGGCATCTTTGCGCCGGGTCCGACCAGGGGTGGGTTATTTGTTTATGAAACCGAATGACAATTATTGTGACGGACATATTATAATTAATTTTAATGGATTGAATAAATACTCTTGACTCAAAAATACTTTCAACGAAAAGAAAAGAGATGATGATCGGCTGATGAGATTTCTTTGAATTATAGCTTAGAAAACTCTTGATTGAGTCACCTTTTAAGTTACCTAAACAGTCAGCAAACAAAAAAAAACTAAATCCAAATCGGTTCATCACTTCAGAAGCTATGATGTGACACAGACAGATACACAGGTAATAAATACACCTTAAACTTATTAAAAATGAATAAGTTTAAGGTGTAAGAATAGAAGAATGATAACTGAATGCTATGTTTCATTCTTTTCTTTTAATAGTCATATAAACAAAAAATCGACTAGAGTTTGAAGAATTTAGATGAATTAAAATTCACTGTATATTAGGTTTATCTATTTTATATACAAAACAACTAAAATTTAATTCTTTTTCAGTTCAACTGAAGCTTCAGGAAAACGATGCAGCTTAATGTCCTCTGCCATTTGCTTACTCGGGAACTTACAATATTACTTGGTCATCAAATCAATTGGCATTGCAGAATATTAGACCCTTGTTGAGCACGCACGCAATTGACTGTTGATCGTCTCCTTATTGACCTTTGTGTGTTTTTGGTGATTGGCTGGATTATTTAGATCAAGGAAAACAACATTTGGAGGAAAGCTGGTTGTAGCTCTAGTACATATTTATGATTTAAAATAAATCGTGGTTGAAAATTTATTTAATTTCAAACATGGTTAATACTTATTTATTTTTTTTGTTCTTTAAAAAAATACTTATGTGTGGATGGAACCTTTGTGGCCTTACAAATCCTCGCCCTTTTTTGACATAATCTTAGTCGTTTAATAATAATTAGGATTGTAAGTTGTGTGTTGTAGGGTTGTAGTGGAGGAGCGTTCTGCCTCTCGTCTTAAGCACGGGAAGATGGGTTTCTGTACTCGATTATTGTCTTGTACCACCTTTTATGCTCGTAAATATAAATTTTTAATTGTATTTATAAAAAGTTGATTTTACTAATCAAATATTTAACATTCTATAAAGAAAAAATAATTTAAACTCGAAAATGGCACCACCATTAGACAAAGCTTTGACTTTTTATGTTAGTCACTAAACGAAATGACTTATGTCCTTTTCCTTTCTGTATAAGTTTAAGCAGTTTTAAATAAATTTATTACGAGTCACAGAAAATAAGACACGGAATTTTAAATTAATCAAAAGAATAGATCAAAGTATTCTGAAAACTCTCTTGGAATATTATAAATTCATTCCAGCAGATCCTCGAAATATTCAGAGAAAACTCTTGCACCATGCATCGATAATGACGAAGAATCGACGTCGGATCCTCTGGGGCACACTTTGCATTCAACCGCCTTCTTATGCGACCGCATATAATACAGTTCCGAAACTGCACGCTGTATTCATGAATATTTACTGCACAGCAGCGATAGAATATGGATTCTGAAAATCATATTCCACATGATACTCCTAAAGCATTGCAGTTATTTGTGATTTACGCCTTGTATACAAATTATGCTTTTGAATTACGAATAGATAAAGAGCTGAAATAATTTTGTTTTTCTAGATATACGCCAGAAATATTTTTCCTGTGGCATTGAATGACATACTGCTGGTGTTCTTATATAGTTATAAACAATAACAATTTCACTTTATGTATTATTGCTTTTAACCCCCGACACAAAATGGATGGGTATTATAAGTCAAACGTGTGTCTGTCTGTGACATCATAGCTCCTAAGCGGAAGGAGCAATTTTAATTATTTCACTGAGTGTTTGTGTGTATTTTTAAATAAGATTTAAAAGTTTGTAGAATAATTGGAATGATTCCTCATTTACTATGTTTTCTTTAAGGATTGGGAAAAAACTATTGAACATTTCCAATGGCATTATCGTTCTAAGTAAAACACAGTAACCGCGGCTGAAAGGAAGTGCTTTTTTATTTTTTATTTCATAAAACATAAAATTTTACCATCTTAAACTTAGAACAATCAATATTTTGATATCTTAAACAAGCCCCCACTATATCAAAATAAACAGAACTAATCTTCCATTTCTAACTTAATCTACACAACCTTGTATTCCCAATTTTTTCATCAAATAATAATGTTTTACAACACTCAAAGCTTTTGTTAACAGATCAGCTGGCATCTCAGCTGTTGGCAGATAAACTAATTTTATTACATTATTTGCAATTTTTTCTCTGCAAAAATGGTATCATACGGCAATGTGTTTCGATCTTTTATGGAAAATGGGATTTACAGCCAATTTCATTGGTTGCACTTTGATTGTCAGTATGTAATACAATAATTTATATGTTCATATTAAGAATACAAAAACAACAAAGCAGTTATGGGAAAAAGTAAAATCAATGTTTGATGATTCTCCAGAAGGATTTCGCTACTTTGTCATTTAATATCAATCCGGCTAGATAACTGTGAGTCAATGACAACATATGTAAGTCAGATTATCGAAACTTTGCAAAAATTGAGCGCTTCAATTGTTAAAACCAATTTCGCTCTAGCTTTTACGTCTGCTAATGCGGCTGCCTCGTTCGTTGCCGCCGGTTCCATCTTGATTTTGTTCGACGTTTCTTCTAAGACGAGCAAATTTTCCGCTGCAAATGCCTTTGCCCACTCGTCGTAGTCTTGTCTCCCTTTCAATTTTGGTACATTTACTACAAAATTAGTTGACATTTTTCTACATAATATGTACTATTCACTGATATTTACTTTTATTTTTCATAAGAAACGTGAGAGGACCATAACCTCTAAGTAAAACACAGTAACCGGGGCAAGAAGAAGGTGCATTTTTATTTTAAATTTCGTAAAACATAAAACTTACCAGCTTAAACTTAGAACAATCAATATTTTGATATCAAAGACAAGAATCGTTTACTAGTGAAGGCGGTATTTTTTATTTTTGAAGTTAAAAAAAGAATAAACAAAAGTAAAACAATTAACTTAGTTTATCTTTTTAATAAGAAATAATTAAATATTCATTAAAATAATCAAGAAATATATTACAAAAAAAAGTAAGGAATGAGGTTCTAATAACGTATTATTATAATTTAAACTTCAACTAAAAACCTGAATTACAAAACCATCCTAAGCTCTTAAGGTTAAAAGGTTTTATTGGTTTTGAGTGTTTTAACACAGAAGTCAAAATAAAAGATCTGAAATATTATGAGTCACAAACGTAACCGTTCAGGACGAAAAGCGACGTCTAAGTATTTTCATCAAATTTTGCCGAACGTTAAATGGGTGTCTCCGCACATGAACAGGAGCTTCTCCTATTATTTCACAAATGTTATCAGAATATCAAACAGCGATTCTTGAAAGTATTACACTGGAGTATCTTTATGTTACATCTGCGAAAATCGTCTTTATCGTGATTTACGTAGGGATTGTAATTGGCTGTAAGCATTTGCGTGTTCGATTCGTTTTGTAGCTGATGGTTTGCGGAGTGAGGAGTTGTGAGGAGCGAGTGTTTTTCACAGTCTCATTATGTGACGATTCGTATTCGAGGCCAGACGAGAGTTACCAGTGTAAGGGTAAGGTTGAAGGGTGGCTCACTTGCCGACACGTACCACTAGACCCTGCTTACGAAGTTCGTAAATATTATTGATTTTATCTCGGTCTCATCCACAATATATATTTCATTTGTTTATTTGTTTCACATTGTCTCAACATCTGTAGAGAGTTCGTTAATGGGGTTATGTACCTTCATAAAATACGATAGAGCATAGAGATAACATATTTCTGTCCTTAGATAATAATATTTGATTTTACTAACTGGGATGTTCAATCTAAACATTTATATTTCGGGAACTTGGCTTTGCATTAGAAACCGGCTCGAAAGACCATATATTAAGTTTTTATTGCCTAACAGATATGGTGATGCTAACACAGCTGAACGCAGCATGTGTTCGGATGTGTTATGTTATAATATATGATAATCAACTCCCTTGTTGGATTTTTTGCTACTGAAATATAATTACAAATTTATAATTTTAAAGATATGCATATCGTAATAATACACAAAGGTCATTGTGCAGCGCAGCTCGTACAATGTCACCAAATATTTCGGTTATTTGTTGTTTAAATTTGCAAATACCCAGCAAAGGAAGCATCTACAGAAGATGAAAAATATTATAAACTTATGTCGAAGTTCTCGGGATCTAAATAAATTCTTGAAACAGTAGGGCAGTAACTATCTTTATTCAAGTTATTTTTTATTTTACTTTGGTAGTCAAGAAGCACACAACCTAATGCCGTAATGGTAATACACACTCATATTGCCTGGCTATCAAAGTGATGCGAGCGTTTACAGGCGTGAGTTATTTATATAATTTTTACATTGATTGTTTGTAAATATGTGCTATATTTATCAGCAGTTCCAATTTTTACTATAACTGGTTTGTTGGATTACCGATTATAGTACGGAACTCCGTTTTAAAGATTCCCAATATTAACACAATATGTATAAGTTTTATAAAGCACATTCACAGAAACAGTGAGAAGCTTCCAATTAAATGAGATTCTGAGTATTACAGACGCAGCAGTGTTTCGTTGTTTACCATTTTTGAAGTGATAACTTCTTATGGGAGGGTAAACAGCTTCGTTACGTAACTTACATTTTCAATTTGAAACAGCAATGTACTACAAAGGTGATGTAATTTCCGTGAAAATGTAAAATATTAAAAAGTTAAACCTAAACTACTAGTGCAGAAGAAATGTAACTTTTAATAAACTTTGACGTATCTTTTTCCTTTATATTTCTGCTCAGTGTCAGGAGCGTTGACGTTGTGCAGAACATAATGAAATGTGACAGACGGTGCCAAATAATTTTAAGTTATCTTCAAAAAACTTTTATGCTCAAGTACTAGTCACAAGAGTACTGATTAAAGAAAAGCTTTTTCATTTCTTGTTTTAGTGAGTAGTTTGCTCTAATGGACGTGATGGAATTGAGACATAACATTGGAATGAAGTAGAAGAAAACTATGCTTTTGTACTTTTTAAGCAGCACGTAGCTAGTTCGATTTGTATTAAATTTTTTTTTAAATGTGTAATTTAAGTTCGCAGGGTCTCGGTTGATCCAAGCTGCTTTCCACCGATCTTCTTGGAGGTCATTGAAAGAGGGCCATGTGCAACAGCAGAGGTCTTATACTTGAAATGATGATGATATGTAACTTTGGCGTTTTTTATTAATCCGTGGTGAAACCATGCTGTTATAACTATTTATTTACCTTGTTCTACTAAAACTAGCTTGTTTTTATATGCTGCTTCTAGTAAGGTAGAAGAACAAAGATTTATAGTATTATAATAGATTTTTGTTTAAAGTATCTAACTAAGCTGATCATTAACGAAACGAATCGACGGGTTTAATTCGATTTATCACGTATGACCAGGCAGCGCATGAACAGAATTTTCTGTTGTTTGAGATGCTGTCCCGAAGCTATTAATAAATAAAATATCACTAATAAAAACATAAAAGCTATTAATAGCCCTTCGCCTTGACTGACTTTAGTTTTATTCGTAATTAACAGATTAAAAAATCATTTAATCAATGATGCCTCGAGGCTCAAATGAACAAAACACAACTATCACAAAGAGCTAGGGAATTTGACATGCTTACATTCGCTATACACAACAGAAAAAAGTGTTTGTCTTAAAATAACGCTCTAAAAGGGATAACCGCTATTTAGTAACCTTAGGTGTCTAATTTTCTAATCAATAATTCTATTTTAAAGATAGCATTATTTGAAATCTCTAAGCTCAAAAGAGTATCAGTGTGATTACTGAAATTATAAAAAAATTATAATTGAAAGTTCGCGAACTTAGAGCCTACGGCCTACGAGCCTTTGTCTATAATTTACAATACAAACATGAAACGTGATCATGACACGAACCTTTGTCAAGATCCACGTCAAGGTCCAATAAAGCAAGATCGGTTACTATACATTAAACATAGAATAGAATAGAATATTCTTTATTGTACACCGTATAAACTTACAATAGATCTTAAATTTAATTTAAAAGCTAGGTACAATGGGCGGTCTTATCGCTAAAAGCGATCTCTACCAGACAACCTTTGGATGGATTTAGTGTGAGGAGTAATTGGTTACATACATTAAACATAATATTTTGAGTTGCTATATTTTCTTCACAAGATGGTGGTAGATAAAATTATTATGTATTATTTTTTTCAAACAATATAATGTAACAGTTAATGCGATTTTAATTCAAATTAGTAAGGATTGCTGCATCTGGTGTTGACTCTGTATACACCAGTTCTAAAAAAAAACCAGTGAATTTTATGAATCATTGAACTAAACTCACATAGAAACAGAACTAAAATAAGTACATACTTATATTATATACTAGCAGCGCCCCGTGGTTTCACCCGCGTAAGTCTAGATCACGTGGGAATATCGGGATAAAAAGTAGCCTCTATGTTAATCCAGGTCTTCAGCTATCTACATACCTAGTTTCATCACAATCGGTTCAGTAGTTTTGCCGTGAAAGAGTAACAAACATACATACATCCATACATCCACACATCCATACATCCATACATCCTCACAAACTTTCACGTTTATAATATTAGTAGGATTTATATATTCCGAATTGCTATGCAGTTGGTCGTTTGACAGGTGAGGTCAGGAGCCTTGAGGTTAAGCGATGTGATCGCGTTGACAAACGCTGAAGGGTGGTCCGGTCCATGTCATCATAATGTTGATGGCTCGTCGAAGGGACGCCCATGTCAGTATAGTGAAATGGGTGGCCATAAGTGTTATGGTGTTTTAACTGATCGAAATGGTTGGCCATAAGTGTTATGGTGATGTTAACTGATCGAAGGGACGCTGATGGGTTATCCGGGCCACGTTATCATTGGAGATGTTAACTGGTTGAAGGGATGCCCATGTCGGTTATCCGGTTCAGTTCGTTAAGTCAAGGCCCACTCATCCTGATCGGGCAGCGGTGTGCTAAGTGTGTGTGTATGTGAGTCAGTGATGTTGACTGATCGAGGGGACGCTGATGAGTTATCCGGGTCACGTTATCATTGGAGATGTTAACTGGTTGAAGGGATGCCTATGTCGGTTGTCCGGTTCAGTTCGTCAAGTCAAGCACCGCTCATTCTGATCGGACAGTTGTGTGCTCAGTGTGAGTGTGTGAGTCAGTGATGGATGAGCGTTATCTACAGTACGTTTGATGTTTTCAGATTAATGAGAGAGTTGATGCACGAGGACGTGCGAGTGTCAGTATGGCCGTGACGGGAGCGATTATTTTAATTGGCAGCATTATTAGTAAAGTGTTAGAAGTTAGAAAACTGACGCAACATCGAGCGCTATCGCGCGACGGATGACAGTTACGGTTCGGATAGGCCACTAAAAAGGCAGAATCGATTTGTATCACGTAGGCGCACCACGTGTTCTGTGGAGTGTCGTGATTTAAAGCATGATTGAAGATGTCTAATGATTATTCAGAGTATATTTTTGTGTTTTAATAAGTGTAGTAAAATTACTGTGAAAATCACGTTTTTATTCTTCTCCCCCGCCAACTCACGTCTACCCACAACAAACATGAACACGCCCGATGTTTCCGATAGACAAGGAGGAGTTTCTACATATAGTTTTCTTAATGCTAGTATTAGGTTTAGGTTATATTAAAACTTTTTTTAAAGTTCTTAATATATAAAAAGTACATATATGTTACACATAATATGTTTTTTGTATATAAGGAACTTTATAAGAGGTCATTTTAATTAAATGACTAAAATCTAATTTAAAGTAACGCCTTGTTACATGACACCAGTTCTGAAAAGAAAAACCAATGAATTTTATGAATCACGGAATTAAAATCACATTTTTTTTTAACTTAACCACGATGATTATGTATCATGTGTAAATTTATTTTTTGAATCACTTTACAAACAATCGTTTGTAAAGTGATTCAAAAAATAAATTTGTGGTAATTTTAAAACCAACTAAAATAGTTTTATTAGTGCTGGTGTTTTAGGTTAGTGGTTTAGGTTATATTTAGGCTTTTTTTAAAGTTCCTTATTTATAAAGAACACAAGTGTAACAAGTGTCGTTAAACGATACTTTACTACATCAGCTGTTCGCCAAGACTTAAAGAATAGTCAAGTTCTTATTAGCGATTACATGGTTTGGAGTAACAGTAGAAGCGAAGTATCTCCAGGCTCTATTGTGGTTGCAAAGGCTTGAGGCTCAACCACGCATGGATATACTACCGTTTGGGTAGAATGCCAAGACTACCAACAATGTATGCACAGTCCGTGTGTATTTCTTCAATGTAGAGAGAATTAACGGGATCTCTATTGAGGTTCTATAGAGGGCCAGAAAGGTCACTACAGATTAAAAACCATATAAAATGATCGAATAAATTGAAATCATCTGTCACTGTTATATACTAAACAGGAGTTGCAAAATAGAAAGAAAGAAAGAAGAAAGAAAAAGTATTTATTTCTTAAGTGACGTTAAAAAAGTACTTACGGTACTTAAAGTGCTAAAACATAAAAAAAGAAATAGAAAAAAAAAACAAAATAGAGCGACAATTCCCTTGCACGCACTTGCACGTCACTTATTAAGATTGGTCAAAGCTCAGCATAGATGCTGATGGCGCCGGCAAGGAAGTTGCTGTGCGCCAAACAGCGTTGATCTTCAGTGGCCCTGAAATACAGACTTGAATGGCTCAAAGAGCAACACATGTAATGTTCTGTATGTGTGTAAAACAATGATTATCCTCTAAGCGTGTGCAACCGGCTACACATAATTTGGGACAAAATACAGCTGATAGCATGTCTAAATACATATTCTTAGTTTTGTGGTTTAATCGCTGTAATAGTGGGATTAATGCTAGTGACCAGATCTATACCATTATTGACGAATCTCGAGAACAACGGGGATTGATGACGGGGAAAAAATTGCCGCTACAATAACAATGCTTAACATCGTTCATAGGACATAAAAAAAAAAAAATTGGCCCGCAGCAGGCAGAGGTAGATTTCGTGTTTTTTTTAATTGTTTGAAAATCTGCCGCCCAGTCCCCCCCCTTTAGGGGAATATCCACCATTATATTATGTTGCGACTAGAATACGATTATAATATACTAGCTGTGCCCCGCGGTTTCACCCGCGTAACTCAGATGCCAGGGGAATATCGGGATAAAAAGTAGCCTAGGTGTTAATCCAGGGAATAAAAAATCTAATTTTATTGTATTTATGGTTCACTATTTTGGTAATAATGGCTTACACATAAAAGATAGATGTATACTGTCCCGGACTTTTTTGTAGAACTACTTACAAGAAACAATCCTACCGTACATTATATTCGTGTAACTCTTACAGTTTTTCCACTGCACGCCAGAATAGCTCGCAGCCGACAAACTTTTTTCCGACTTACTTAACACTTATCGTTATATTTTGGCCAATATACACAATATCTTCATAAATTATAGCCTATGTGTTATTCTGATATATAAGCTATATTATTGTAAAGTTTCATTAAAATCCATTCCGTAGTTTTTGCGTGAAAGAGTAACAAACATCCATACATCCATACATCCACACATCCATACATCCTCACAAACTTTCACATTTATATTAGTAGGAAGTAGGACTGCGATTAGAATACCATTATCATGTATATTCAACAAAAGTCTCAGATATTAAAATGACATATTTCATTTTGTAACTTTTTAATTTTATTTTAACATTTGAATCAAATCATCTTTGTTTTTATGATAAGTGCTTAGCGATATATTATATAACTGTCAAATAACTTAATCATTATGTATTAACAGATTTAAATTATCTTATCTGTACCGTCTTTATCTTCTTTTTATCAACAAAAACTTTCCCGTTCGTTGGTGGTCGATATTTGAGTATCTATTTGGCTAAATTTATAATTTACCTCATCATATTAATTTTAGTATTCCTATGTCTTAGAGTAATCTCTAAAGCAGAATTGATTTATTATTCACTGAAAGAAATAAAACAGCCATTTTGAATATATAAAACACAAATAAAATGTTGGTTTATCAATTATCCTTTAAAATTTGAATTATTGTCATGAAGACAGTTACTTACTTAATAGAATACCAATAAAGAGTTTACTACACTGTCTAGAAATTAATATTATTTAGAAATTTCTCTGGTTCATAGGTAGCTGTTGCGAATTACTGCTCTGTAGGTGCTGTTCAGACGAAAAAGGTGATACTACAGAAGATGCACTAAAAACCTACACGTTCAAATAGCATTATGAAAACATAGCAAACCTTTCTACACTGTGACATGTTTATAATATATATTATAAATCGAACACTGCACTGTTTTTAACCACGGTCGCAAAGAAATGGGTGTTATAAGTTTGAATTGTTTGGCATCGTAGCTCCCAAACGAATGGACCGATTTAAGTGTGTTTTTTTTTCTTTGAAAGGTGACTTAATCGAGAGTGTTCTTGGATATAATTGAAGAAAATCTGTTAAGCCGTTTGAAGGTCATCAGCTCCTTTCTAATTGCTGAAGAGATTTTCAAGTCGGGAGTGTTTTAAATTTTAAATTTATGATTATGAAATCGCTTATCTTAATACCGCGAAAAAAATATATAAGATAAGGTATTGTTAACATTACAGATTAACAGTAACTACAGATTTTTTTTTTGTAAATCTGTTTATTAATACTGATATTAGCTACCAGAAAATTTATTATTGTTATTTTAGAATTGATTATATATTTTAAATTTATTATAGAATCATTTAAACAAGAATAAGGTATGTTGTTATATCCCAGTCAAAATTATTTGAGTACGCAATGCCTGAGAAAATAATTAAATGTTTCACCCAATGAAGTGCATTAGGAAAGATAAAATATTTTTAAATAATCTTTTCTTTTTATTCTTTATTTTAAAAAGACTACTCTCGCATTAGGAATTTTTGCGCCGTGTGTTATTTGAACCCACAACACTCGGCGTGGCGTAGGAGAAGGCGACCACTTCAACCGTTGCACCATTTGTGCAGTCGTAACTAAATATAACATGGCTTACAGATACTATGCTGAGTATCTGTAAGCGATCACACAATTCTATAGGAAATAAAAGTGTAGTGCCTTCAGTAAGCATGATATGTTAAATGCACTAAAGGATTAAAAGATCCACACTTATATAGATAGCATTATGAACAAAACAAAAAACAAAAACACAAAATACAACACATGTATATTATGTATTACATATCGAACACTGCGATGTTTTGTATATATTTATCTTAATACCGTGGAAAAATATTGTTTGAGTCAAAGGGAGATAAAGTATTTTCAAACATTACAGATTAACAGCTGGGGCTTCTTATTTCTTGTATATCAGTTTATCATTATTGATTAAGCTGTTCATACGTACTTGTAAGTACATAAGTACTTTAAAAACACGACTTTCGATTAGATTATTCAGTTGGTATGTATTTCTACTAAGATATACAATTTTTTTGTATATTATCTCAATCTCAAACATAAAAAAAGATATCCATTGAATTCGGAACAAAGATCTCCTGTCAGTATTACCGTGTGTCAGTATCGCACCCAACGAATTATGCAAATACCTTATTAGTATTTGCAGTATCTCTTAGCCTTTGACGTATGATAAGGCTCTGGGCTGCAGAGTACAAATCCTCACTATAGGTAAGGCTACATTTACGTTAAGTACATTTATTTATCGACGGTATACACGGTAGTAAGTTTTAAACTTTTGCCTCCCATGATACTTACACGATAACGATTATCAGAAGTCTTCAAGACGGTATTCTTGGGCTCTGGAAGTAAATAACTAAAAGAAAAGGTTAAACTTTTTTTATTCAGTACACCAAATTTTTAAGGTGCCTTAAAAATTTGGTGTACTGAATAAAAAAAGTAATAGTATTAAGAGATAATAATTAGAATTGAGTAGAGTATTGCAGCCGCTTCTAGAAAGGATTGTCTGCCTACCGGCTACTATGTTTGGATTTCAGACAAATACAAGCTAAAAGAATTGCTGTCTGCCTCAAACACACACTCTGAGCCATTGGTTCAACGTTTGTATAGTTAATTTTTTTTTGTTTCAGCATAATGTTGTTTAAAAGCTATCGACTTATTTTTACATTTTTTTTAGTTTATATTTAATTTATAGGACTGTCATGTCTGAATTATTTTAGAGTGGAGTTGCCTGACTAAATGCATTTTGAATGGAATACAATAACATGCCTACCGCACCGTAGCGATTTGTTATATTACAATAAAAACCTTCATGAGTGGTATTCATGTTTCTATTATAGATATACCTACAGTTTTACCACTCACAAAAGCGTTTCTAGCGAATGCCTTCTCTTTGATTAAATATTTAAGTAAATATTTCAATACCTTGCTATTTTAGTTTTGTTGCTATTTTCTATCAATTACCTTTCGTTTTTAATTTAAACATATAGGGTACCTACTTCCCATTGTTCTAGAATCATGAAATTTAGTAAGAAGTAAGGTACAGCATAAGTACAAACAGTAACACAATGACAAAAAATCCAATAGTCGTTAATTTGTTGTTATATCCCTATAAAACATCTTAGGTTGTATCTGTGTTAAAATCTATGTAAAACAAATAACAATTGTACTGCAGCATGACTGTCAGATACGCTTTGTTTACAAATACTCAATATAGGTCAGTACATTTGTTGTTCTAAACAATATTTAAACAGCTAAATTTATGTAATCTATACATGAACATTCTGTCCAGGTTTACTTGCAACTTCTATCGTATTTATTTCATTCTTTTAAATACAGCAAAAAGAGAATTATATCCTATCCTACTAGTCCTACTAATATTATAAATGTGAAAGTTTGTGAGAATGTATGAATGTATGGATGTTTGTTACTCTTTCACGCAAAAACTACTAAACGGATTGCGATGAAACTTAGCATGTAGATAGCTGGATACCTGGATTAACACATAGGCTACTTTTTATCCCGATATTCCTTCGGAATTGGGACTTACGCGGGTGAAACCGCGGGGTGCAGCTAGTTTTAAATAAAACCGTTCAATGTTTCTCGGTGTGAGCGTGGAAACTTTCGGTGATTTAAATAAAATATTGGCACAAGTTCAACTCATACGCCATTCGTTCCTGGGAAATTTGATTTTGAAAAGAAATTTGTCTTGTGCCGAGTTCTGTGACATTCAAATCAAAAAATAATAAATTTTATGTTGGAATTGTAAGCAGAGAACATACTTTCAAATGCCTGTAGCCGGCCAAAAACAAGCTCTGTCATATTGTTTATTAGTACATCATGTAGAATTTTCATCACAAAAATATCTGAACTCTACCCCTTTCAGATTTAATGACAAAATCTTATTAAGTCTAGATGTTGGCAGATGAACAATTTTTTTTTTATTTCCATACATTTTCTTTTTAGCTCCACATTTAAGTTGTAAAGAAAGGATTTACCGGCTTTTTAGGTTGCAATTTCGAGCCATAAGCAATTTATAGAACCAACTGAGAACTTCTGTTGCTTAGTTTTTTTTTTTTACACATTTAGGCAACTGGACAGTTTATTAATAATTTGATGCAATGTTGACATAAAACATTAAATTATATTATAAATATTATTTTAATTCTAATAATTTTGTATAATAATAACGATAAATACAGTTTTGTCTTAATTTAAAGAGATTGCATAATCTTATTGTACCTAATAGGTATGTTACGGTTTTACTTATTCTAACTACAACATCTAATGTAATCCTACCTGTAACAAACAATAAATAAATAAATTGAAATAACTTACGAACATATGAGTGCCTACATTTGTCATGCCTACGAGAAGCATTATACTATTATTGCCTATAGAATGGTGTGACCGTTAACAGATAACATGCTTATGACGGCACTGATAGCGCAATGGTTTAAGTGATCGCCTCGCCACTACATCGCGCCGTGTGTTGTGGGTTCAAATAGTTGACCCGAGTCTTGTTGTTATTTAAATGCCTGTAAAGCCCCCCTGCGACACAGAAATATTCTTAGGAATATTCCTGTGTCGTCATTTCGTACTTAAAAAAAAAGAAAACTGTAGCATTAGTGCTACAGTTTTCTTTTTTTTTAAGTACGAAATGAAAAGATTATTTATAAATATTTTATCTTACATAATTTCAAAAAAAAAAAATTATTATTTTGTCAAACATTCCGTAATCAAATAATTTTGAATGGGGTACAATAACATAGGTACCTACCTCATGGTTTAAATATTTAGGTAAATATAGACTATTTGTAATGTTGGCCATAATACGCTATAAAATTTTCGCTACCTATTGAAAACTGATACAGCGTAATTAATCAGCTTTAAACAAATATCGACGAAAAAATATAAACTTGTAAAAATATAACCGGACGAGTGCTAGTCGGACTCTCACACGAAGGGTACCAGCGTACGTAAGTAGGTACCTACCTCATGGTTTAAATATTTAGGTAAATATAGACTATTTGTAATGTTGGCCATAATACGCTATAAAATTTTCGCTGCCTATTGAAAACTGATACAGCGTAATTAATCAGCTTTAAACAAATATCGACGAAAAAATATAAACTTGTAAAAATATAACCGGACGAGTGCTACTCGGACCAGAACCGAATTCTATTGTAAAATCACAATTTTTTGTAACAAACATTTGATGTTTCGAACAGTCGTTGTTTGAGCTTTGTTTTAACAAGAAAATAATTACGAATTTTATTGTGCCCTACTTATTATCTATAATCTATACAAATAAATAAAGTTGGAGTGTCTGTATAAAATATTAAAATAACCGCTTTTTACTAAGTGCATTTGGACGTATACACGGTACATATACCAAAACAATTTTTTTTACAATTTTTGTCTGTCTGTCTGTTTGTTTTGGCTAATCTCTGAAATGGCTCGACCGATTTTGACGGGACTGTCACTGGCAGATAACTGATGAAACAAGGAGTAACTTAGTCTACTTTAATTTTAGAAAAAAATTGTTTAAGAAAAAAAAATAGGTATCTCACAAAAAAAAACTAAAACCAATGAAAAATTTTATAATATTCGATTCAGATAGGGAAGTTGTAAACATACATTATATATTTTTTTCTATATATCATTTATTTATTCAAACTATATTTCTTCTACTATAGTTAAACTATAAACCATATACAAAAACAAAACATCGATTCATAAAGTAGAAGAATTTCATTAAAATTAGCATTGGTATTTCTTTATGCGAAATACAGAATTAATAAGCTATCGTGAACTCTGTGAACTGAACAATAACTTTTTTGTTAAATGCCACGCGGATGAAGTCGCGGGTAACAAGCGTAACAGCTAGTCAGATATATATGCGTTAATAAAAAAGTTCCCCTTTTCAATTAATAGCGATGCGTTACGAACTCAAATTGTTGCTAAAATAATAATATTTTGAGGTAACTATTTTGCTGCACAATCAGTATTTATGATTAGGATTGGGATTTTTTTAATATAAAATGGAAGAGTTTTTGATTTGCAGTTAAATACTAGCCGTATTTAAATAAAGGTTTCAGATGAACAAGACCTCTTGTAAGGAGTTTTGGTTCTGGTTTTTAAGTTTTAAGATTTATAATAACAAAATACACATACCTGCATGTTCTTAACCTTAAAGTGTATTTGCCTTATCCATGATATTTTATTCATCTACCATTATAATAATTCGACAACTTGGAAATTGGAAAAGAGTTTTAATAGAGTGTAAGTAGGAATACTTACTAACATGTAATTAAATTTTATATTAAACAACAAAACAACTTGCAATTTTGGGTAGGCAGCCTCAATGAGCCTAATTCTTGGCCATTGTCAGTCAGACCAAAATTGCAAAAATATATTACATTAAATATGGATCCTGTAAGATAATCGAAAATGCTCATCATAATGGTCAAGGAGAACTGGCCAAATCTTGCCCCATGCGAAAGTTGGCAAAAAAAAAAGTACTGTTTGGTGGACCAATGCTTGTGTTGTTCACTACAGCTTCCTAAAATCTGGCCCGACAATAACGGCAGAACTGTATCATCAACAATTGCAAACAACGATGGAGAAGCTAGCCGTTAAACAACCGAGACTAGTCAATTGCTCTAGCCCATTACTATTTCAGGACAACGCTAGACCATACACTGTACAATAGACGGTAAAACAATTAGAGGAGCTGCGATGGGAATGTCTGAATGACTGTCACCCACCAAATTCCCCGGACCTTTTTCCAATAGATTACCATTTATTTTGGAATTTTGACCATTTCTTGCAAGGAAAAAAAATTCTATACCGATGTGGCAATCCAAACCGCCTTCAAAGATTTCGTTGATTCTTGCTCTCACATTTTTTTCAGCAGGGGAATTAATGATTTTCCTATAAAATAGCGAAAGTGTATAGATAACATTAGTCCTATCTACTTCGATTAATTAAATAAATAACTTACGAAAAAAGTGTGTGTGTGCAATTCACACACGGCAGAACTGAAACTTCAGAAAAGTACCCTACGAGAGAATGACAAATAAAAAGTAAAATCAGCACATTTAATTTACTAATGTTAATAAATTTTATTTTAGATAATTTATATAAAAGTTATTGGTCAAATTAACACACATGTGTTAAATATAATTAACCAACGAATTTTAATACGTAAATGCACAAAAATGACACCATGTTGACATTGACGCATTTTCTGAAAGCTTCGTAGTACGCAGGCGCAAAGACAAAGATTATATTATAGGAAACACTGTCTACTTGTATTCTATCTCATTCTCTCGCAGGCTAAATCCTATGTATGAATATGTTTGTCTCTTTAAAGTGCTGTATACGTTCTATCTCATTCTCTCGCAGGCTAAATCCTATTGTATGGTGTTTGTGTCTTTTTAGTGTGAGTTTTTCGTTTCATCGAATTTCAAATCACAACGGTTTTAAATAAGTTTTACTTCAAAAACGTTTTAATTTTTCCATATAAAAGGCCAATTCAAATGTAAAGACCTAATACTAGTGTCGTCATTAACACTTGGGTAACCCTTTATGAAGCCCCATGTGGTTTTAGTTGGTTTAATTTGAGCAAAGTAGCATATTATTCATTCATAGCTATTCATAGCATAATCAACCTTAACACCCAAAAAGGAATTTAATAATAAATTCAATTGTATTTAGTACCAGGGACCACTTATAATTATTTTGTATAAAGTAATGTATATCTTCCTTATTTTTATTACTACTATGGTGGTTCTTACACAGCATGAACGCGACACTATTCATTACAAAATAAAACACAAGGTTACAACTCTACCTTCGAAAGAACACAGCCAGATGCTGTGATCCTTCGAAGGAATTAATTTGACAGTGCCCTAGAAATTCGTTGAATATCAAGTACAAAGAAATCAACTTCTCTATACTAAAATAATGATATATATACTTGGAAACATTCCATGACATAAACATCATTATTGGGTAGTACCCAATAATGATGTTTATGTCATGGAAAATCTGTTAAGGTTTTTTATTGCTAATAGAGTTATTTTGTAGTAGCCTCCGGGCGAATGCATTATGAGTCTGAATGGAAAAAAATCTATAACGTGAACCTAATTACCCTACCGTTACAAATTGAAGTATGTTATATCCCTTATAGTACGATGTTTTCTGAAAAAAAAAACGTTAGAAATATGAATTTCAAGTATAAAATAAATAAATGTTGTGTTTGAAATTGAATATCTCTTATGTTAGTAGTAAAAGAAAAATGTTGGAGAAAATCTATTCACTCTCAGTCCCTCTCGGCGACTCTCTGTCAATCATAATGTTTGTAATATACACTGCCGAGTAGAATATTGTAATTAAAAACTTTGTTTTATGTCTCATTAAGTTTTTCGAACGACATGGATTACTAATTTGATGAAGAAGTATTGCAAACGTAAATAAATCTCCTTTGAAATTACATAAAAAGTCATGTTTTTTTTATTAAAAACGTATTCCAGAAGACTCGCTAAAGTAATAAAATTAACACAAATAGCATAAAAAACTATATAAATCTATCTGCTGAAAACAAATCCAAAGTAACAGTATACTGAAGAAGGGCCTTGTTAACCGGCATACGTATATGAAAGATCTGATGAATGTAGAAGAGATGTAAGCTATAAGTCAGGATCAGGTTAATAACGCTCTATCGTCTCTGCCTACTTCGGAAATGAATATGTAAATTAGAAAGAAAGAAAGACTCTGCAAGAAGCACGCGAGTTTTTGAAATCTTTATACATTGAAAGATTTACAGCTTCAGAAAAAAAATTATAGTGTCGTGTATGATAGCATTGCTACTAAATTACTACAGGAAGTACCACATACCATAGCGTCATGTCTAACCAATCTATGAAATCAATTCATTGAACAAATTCTATATTTAAACCCCTGTTTAAAAAAGGTGACAAAGAAAACATGCGGTGTTATAGACTAATTCCATTTGATACAGACTCAGTATTTTGAATTTTTCAAAATATATTTATCAAAGTTTACACAATCATTTCAAGTCATATAATTTATTTGCTAAGTAATAAATGGGATTTAGAATGGTTAAAATTATAATCTTTATTTCTAACAAAATTTTGACATCTATAGATAAAAGAACACCAGTAATAGCAACATTTATGAATATATCCAGAGATTGTGACTGTATAGATCACTCTATACTATTAATCAAGTTTAATGCATAGGGGGCAATTAATATTAAAAAATTATTATAGAATTCACATTCGAAAAAAAAACCGACTATAACTGACGAAAATAAACACAATCTGTCGATTATGAAAAATAGAATATTCCAACTCGTCTGAACCTGGACCACCACGTTGTGCAGTACAACAAGAGAGCGTGCTAGTCCCTGACTTAGACTTGGGTCCTTGGATTTGTTTTGGCTTTTCTTAACATATTAGCTTTCAAGGAGTAATCGACTTGATAAAGCGTTTAAAAAGAAAATACATTTATCCTTGATTATTATTGTTATAATTTGTATAGCTAATAATTATGTTTTTTTACATCCATTCCTTTTTAACAAAAACAAAATATAACATTAGCGATAAATGCTATTGATATAGCATTTGTTGATTATTTGTATATAATATATAGTAACTCTCATCCAGCCGCTAACCAAAAAGGGCCCTTACCTACCAATAAGTAGAAGAGAGAGCGCAATATTGTTATCGCGCATCGATGATTTACGATCGTATCTGCAGCTAATAATTAAGCAATAATTTTACTATATTGGATATAATTGAAATGAAACAAAAGAATGTTATAATGCTCCGTTTAATTGAATTCTAATTAGTAAGGATAGAAACGCCTAGTGTTGACTCTAAATACACCAGTTCTGAAAAAGAAAAACAATTAAGTTAATGAATCATATAACTAAAATCTCGTACAAACAGAAATAAACCAAGGGTCTATTTTGATATAAAATAAAGTTATTTGAAAATAAATACATTTTTAGTATTTTTAACCCCAACATTAAATATATACTTTACTGCTTTTTCTGATGTTACTACTAACCCAGATTTCCTCAAATCATCATTTCCCATCGGGAACTCCCGTCCACGGCAGCTGTTCGTCGAGACTTGAAGAGAAGTCAAGCACAGATTAGCGATCAAATGGTTGCGGATAACAGTAGAAGCGAAGTATCTCCAGGCCATGTTGTGGTTGCATAGGTTTGAGTAACAGCCAGGCATGGAGATACCACCGTTGGGGTAGAAATCAGCATTAGCAACATTGGTGCCAATGCCAAGACCACCAAAAGCGTATCCACCGTCCGTGTGTATCGCTTCAACGTAGATACCGTCGTTGGGATTAACGCGATTTCTGTTGAGGTTCCATAGAGGGCCGGCAGGATCCAAGGCTGAGTAAATATCATTGCAGATTAAAATCATACTCGTACTATATTATCAATTAAATTGAAATCATCAGACACTATTCTAAAACGGTTTTGAAATTCAGATTTCAATGGCTTTAAGAGCAACACATATAATAAGATGTACTTACCTGTAACACGAGCTACTCTTCCTCCAAGCTGTCGACCAGCATTACCAACCAAATGAGCACCCAAGCTAAAACCGACAAGGTGCATTGAGTCCAGTCTTGCTCCAGTGGTTTGACTTAAGAATTGTAAGAACTGTCCTAGGCCACGACCTACAGCTGGTACACCGTTAGCAGCTGTGGCATAGGTAGATGAAGCGAGTCTCCTCCAGTCTAAGACAATGACGTTGGTGTCACTTCTCCCAAGATATGCTGCAGAGGAAAAAAACTAATTGAAAAGTCATCGGAGAAGGTCTATGGCCTATGTCCAGTGGTGGACATAGGCCTCCTTCCTTAGTGGTTCACTGGCTAAAATAATGATAATGATGATGAATGCTGGTTCGCTATGCCCGTGTTTAGCTATGCCACAGTAACACGTTTAAAGCGAATTGGAATATTTCAAATTATAAATCTTACTAATATTATGAAGGCGAAAGTTTGTGAGGATAGAAAGATGTTTGTCACTCTTTCAAGCCAAAACGGTGGAATGGATCTGGATAAAATTGTGCATAGAGATAGATTATAGTCTGAAATAGTATAAATTACTTCTTATCTTGGAAAAATGTACGATCCCCATTAAATAGATTTCCAAAAAATGTCACTTGAACCAAATTCTTGTTCCAAAGTTAGTAAAGTTATTACTATTAATGGTGTATTTATTTATTTAGTCCCTTTTGTAATTAATTTGGACTCCTACACTGTCACAATATTTTTGATATATTTTATATTTACCATCTCTGATAGTGGGATTAATATCAGTGTTCTGATTACTGAGCCAACCGTGGACGACCACAACTGTAGGCACATTAGCGTTGAAATTGGAGTTCCTTATAGAATTAGCGTTGTTCATAACCAAAGTTTGTGCGGACCTGGCATTGCGTCTGTGAAACAAGAGTAGAGTTGAAAAAAATATCGTTGTAATAATATTTAATTTTATATTCCGAAGATTCTATTAAGAATTTGAATTTTAGGTTTCATTCTTAGGTTTTTATTATATTCATGGATGATATAATACAAACGTATAATAGAAAACTGACTTGGTAATAAGCAACAATTTAAGTTTATGCAATGCAAAATCTCCATACGGCTACTACTTTATAGGTACATTGATCTATATAAGTAAAAAACATTAATAATCATGCAATTTAAAAGCGAATGCTTAATACTTGAACTAATAGTTAATGATACTTTAAACGATCAGCGTGGGTTACTTTTGCCTGAATACTTTTGGCGAAGATCAGGTATATGTCAGACCATAAACTCAATTAGAAATTGTGTAGAAATGAATCATGTTACATTATTTTTAACTCTTTCCTTGTTCGTCTTATTTCTCCTAAATTTAACACGGGAATACGGGTACGAGGATGAAATACCCAATGATTAAGGGTGAGGGAGACAGGGACTTTCTTACTTTGGATGCCGTATTACTATTCATAGTCTTATTTAACTATCCTTTAACTAAATCGATTCAAGCGAGTCTTTAAGAATGTTGGTCTAGGCTATTGGTAAATCAGTGCAATAACTAAAACATCTATACATACAACAATTAATGAATAATGTTTTTAATCATGAAAAATAGCGGCAACTACAATACTAGAAAAAAAATAATGTTGCTACTAGCTTGTGCAAATTATTATTAGTAGTGAAATAAACTTTGATTTACAATACCTGGTGTAAAGTAAATATAGGTTGTTAGCAGGATTCCTGGTAATTTCTTCAAGGATAGCTGTGTCTACTGCCTCTTCAAGGTCCACTGTGTGCGAGTTCCCATCTCCATCAGGGAACACTATATAGCGCGGGTATTTCACGGTATTTTCCGAGAACCCGCTATCCACGGGTACCGCTGATGCGGTATATACTAGAAAAACATGTTAGTTAGTCAATATTATTTGGCTAAAGTGACAACAGCTTGAACAATCTTAAACGCGCATCTGCTTTTATTCCTTCCTATATAATCAGCAAACAGTACACAAGTATAATGTTTTCATAAGCTATTAACGAAAATTCTAGTAAAGTGTTAAAATGTTAAAAGTACAATTCTATAGATAAGTTTGTATTGGTTATCACAGTATGAGTGTTATTACTTAATCTACCGTTACTATACTGTACCTTAGAAAATAAATATTACTGACTTAAGGCACAAGGCCCTCACTAAATATAAGGGTCAGAAGTCAAAACCAAAGCGCAATGTACAATTTGACATTCAACTGTTTAGAAATAAAATGAAAACCGAATAAGTAGTACCGAGTAAGTAAGCACAGTTGCTTCTTTTAATAAATTTTAAGAAATAAATGCACAGGAATATTAATACTAGTCAATCATACAATGTAGGTTTATTGTATGATTCGAGATTTTTGAAATTATTACCAACTTACTCGTGGCCACAAGGAAACACAGGATAGTTGTCTTCATTTTGCCTACTGTACAATACATGAGGTCCATAAAAATATCTCTTTTTTATACTAAATGCTTATCACAGTATAATTGTAAAATAACTTAATCATTGTGTATTAGCCGATTAAAATATCTATAGTGAACTTATCGGCGATGCACCAAAAAAAGAATCATCAATCTTCGGTGTTAATAATAATAAACATTTCTGTGTCTAGCTAAACAGGCACCGTCGCTCATATTGTACATTTCAACTACTCTTTGTTTGTAATGTCCATAGAATAATTTGAATACTTGTTTACTTAACCTATAAAATATATAATCCATTTTACGTGTGCCTATGTATTCAAAATTACTAAGTATTAGATTTTTAGTGAACAGATTATTAAATATACTAGTTATATACCTATTAACACGTAAAGAGAATTCTTGGCGCTTTATTAAGAAACTTTCATGAGTGAAGGAACGTGAAATTTGGAATACTTATCATTTATATATAGAAGAGCGGAAAGCTAAAACGTTTAAAAAATATTATGTGTTCCAAAATTAAAAACTGCGTGAAAACGGTTGCATCAATCTACATGCGTCCAGTATATATCTTGGCCTGTCATGGTTCAGAAAGTCTAACAATGATAGTTCAATTTATACTGGAAATGGAAAGGAAAAGAATATATGAATTACTAGCAGCACCCCGCGGTTTCACCAGCATTAGCCCCGATCCCGTGAGAATATCGGGATAAAAACTAGCCTATATGTTAATCCAGGTCTCCAGTTTTCTACATACCAAGATTAATCGCAATTGGTTTTGTAGTTTTGGTGTGAAAGAGTAACAAACATCCTTCCATCCATCTAAACTTTCATATTTATAATATTAGTTAGGGATTAGGGATTAGGGATGGTTGAATTTCGACCACCAGGCGATCTATTATATAGTACTTAATAAAATATTGGTATGAATGAAAAATATAATCTGTATGTACTATTATATAACAAAGCTGATGAGTTTTCTTTTTTGATTGTTTCTTTGTTTAAACGTTTGTATTTATTGAGGAAGGTTAGTTACTATGTGATATCACGCTAGCCCTCGGTGTGTTAAATTAGGAGAAGTAGCACTTTTGAGACATTATAAGAACGACAATCTTGTTTAAAAACAATTACATTACCCTATTCGGTACAGCAGTCGTCTCTAGGCAGCATTTTCTGCATATTGTCTTTGATTTTGTACAAATACTTAGTTTAGTTGCAGTTTTGTATTCGTTGAAAATGGGCGTGAAAACGTTGACACCGCGTCGAGCGCGCGTTAGCATATGAATGTGAATTTCATTAATTTTTTTTTATGTTTTCTTTAGCCAGCATTCTAATTCTAAGACTGTATTGGGTTGGGTTATTGTAGGGCGGTGATCATGGTCAAAAAATTCTGATTTTCAACACATAAACTCCCTCGGGCTGTTCCAACCTCTGGGATTTTTGATGGGGTGGTCTCAAATTCAAATAGACTAAAACTACATGGTGTTAAAACCACTTTGCTATCTGAATTAATATATTTTAATTTCAGTTGATTTAAAATTAATGAGTGTTCCTTAGACTACTGAACTACTCTTTGTAGGTTCTCATTGACTTTTAATATAGTTGTTGGTGTATCACTTGGCCTAAAGGACAAGTATAGCTGGGTGATATCTGCATACATGTAGAAGTAGCAGTGTTGAAAGGTATCGGTAATGTTAGCTGTATAAATTATGAATGAAAGTGACCCCAAAATGGAGCCCTGTGGTACTCCTCTAAACAATTCTTTTCTCCTCTAACAAATCAATTGGCCTGTTGGTCTAGTGGTTAGTGACCCTGACTGCTGAGCCAAAGGTCGTGGGTTCGATTCCCACCTGAGTCTGGGTGTTCTTTGTGTCCGTTGTTTGTATGTTTGTAAAGTCCCCCGCGACACAGGAGTTGTCTTTCAAAAAAAAAAAAGATTTAAGAAGGGATGATATCACTGTGCCATTATAATTTATGTGGATAAGCCTACCACCATATTATTAAAATTACCTTGCGCTGCCAATAGGTGTCAAGGAATGTTCTCATTAGCCCATTATTTATGTAAAACCCAGCTCCTCGAACAATGTTGTTCTTTACTGATACTGGTCTTGGAGTATGCCTTAACATATATCGTGGGACTGAAGGAACTAGCTCTTCCTCACCTACCCTTAATCGTGTCTCATTGACGGCCATTACATCTGCTGAATGGTGGTTCATATTCATGTTCGTATAATAGTATAGATAGTTTATATTTTTAATTCACACCAACATTTTATTAAGTACTAGAGATATTAGCTATATAAATCATGCATAATCTCTTCACTCAAAATCTAATACTGAGTAATTTTGAATACGTAGGCACACATAAAATGGATGTATATTTTATAGGTTAAGTAAACAAGTAATCAAATTATTCTATGGACATTACAAACAAAGAGTAGTTGAAATGTATAATATGAGCGACGGTGCCTGTTTAGCTAGATACAGAAATGTTAATTATTTTTAACGTCAAAGATCGATAATTCTTTTTTTGATGCAACGTCGATAAGTTCAGTACAGATATTTTAATCGGCTAATACATAATGATTAAGTTATTTTACAATTATACTATGATAAGCATTTCGTATAAAAAAGAGATGTTTATATGGGCGTCATGTATTGTACAGTAGGCAAAATGAAGACAACTATCCTGTGTTTCCTTGTGGCCACGAGTAAGTTGGTAATCATTTCAACAATCTCGAATCATACAATAGGTTAGGTAGGTTAAATAGTATTCATATTCCTGTGCATTTATTTGTTAAAATTAATTAAAAGATGCAACAGTGCTTTACTTATACGGTTTTTAATTTATTTCCAAACCGTTGAATTTCAAATTTGACATTGCACTTTGGTTTTGACTTCTGACCTTTATATTTAGTGAGGACCCAGTTCCTTAAACCGATAGTGTTTATTTTATATGGTACAGTACAGTAACAGTAAATTAAGTAATTACACTCATGCTTTGATAACCAATACAAACTTATCTATAGAATTGTACTTTTAACATTTTAACACTTTACTAGAATTTTCGTTAATAGATTATGAAAACATTATACTTGTGTACTGTTTGCTGATTATATAGGAAGGAATAAAAGCAGATGCGCGTTTAAGATTGTTCAAGCTGTTGTCACTTTAGCCAAATAATATTGACTAACTAACACGTTTTTCTAGTATATACCGCATCAGCGGTACCCGTGGATAGCGGGTTCTCGGAAAATACGGTGAAATACCCGCGCTATATGATGTTCCCCGATGGAGATGGGAACCCGCACACAGTGGACCTTGAAGAGGCAGTAGACACAGCTATCCTTGAAGAAATTACCAGGAATCCTGCTAACAACCTATATTTACTTTATACCAGGTATTGTAAATCAAAGTTTATTTCAATAGTAATAATAATTTGCACAAGCTAGTAGCAACATTATTTTTTTCTAGTATTGTAGTTGCCGCTATTTTTCATGATTAAAAACATATTCAGGTTGTTGCTTGAGTGAATGTTTTAGTTATTGCACTTATTTATCAAGAGCCTTTTTTATTTTTTTTTTTTTTTTTTTGTGCGTGTGGAAACCCCTTCGGGCCGTCACCCCACCGGGGTTTTCGGTGGCTAGACCAACGTTCCTTAAGACTTGCATTAGTCGATTTATATAGGGTAGTTAAATAAGACTATGTATCGTAATAAAGCATCCAAATTAAGAAAGTCCCGGTCTCTGGACTGTCTCGACCCTTAATCATATGGTATTTCATCCTCGTACCCGTATTCCCGTGTTAAATTTACGAGAAATAGGACTAACAAGGAAAGAGTCCAAAATAGTGAAACATCACTCATTTCTAAACAATTTCTATTTAAGCTTATGGTCTGACATATGTCTGATCTTCACCAGAAGCAATAAGGTACGTAACTTAACGTAACCCATGATAATCGTTTGAAGTATAATCTACTTTTACTATTATGTAAAGTATTAAGCATTCGCATTTAAATTGCAGGATTATTAATGTTCTTTTCTTATAAAGATCAATGTACCTATAAAGTGTTAGCCGTATGGAGGTATTGAATTTCATAAACTTGTTTAATATTACCAAGTCAGTTTTCTGTTATACGTTTGTATAACAGAAATCCATGAATATAATAAAAAACCTAAGAAAATTCAAATTCTTAATATGATCTTTGGAATACAAAATTAAATATTATTACAGCGATAGTTTTTTCAACTCTATTCTTGTTTTACAGACGCAATGCCAGGTTCGCACAAACTTTGGTTATGAACAACGCTAATTCTATAAGGAACTCCAATTTCAACGCTAATGTGCCTACAGTTGTGGTCGTCCACGGTTGGCTCAGTAATCAGAACACTAATATTAATCCCACAATCAGAGATGGTAAATATAAAATATTTCAAAAATATTGTGATAGTGTAGGAGTCCAAATTAATTACAAAAGGGACCAAATAAATAAATATTCCATTAATAGTAATAACTTTACTAACTTTGGAACAAGAATACCGTTGTATACTAGCCGTTGCCTGCGAATTGGTTCGCGTTACATTTTTGTTGAAATCTATTTCACGGGACTCGTAACTTTTTCCAAGATAAAAAGTAACCTATGTGCTATTTCAGACTATAATCTATCTCTATGCACAATTTCATCCAGATCCGTTCCACTGTTTTGACTTGAAAGAGTAACAAATATCCGTCTATCCTCACAAACTTTCGCTTTCATAATATTAGTAAGATTTATAAATTGAAATATTCCAATTCGCTTTAAACGTGTTACTGTGGCATAGCTAAACACGGGCATAGCGAACCAGTATCCATCATTATTATCATCATTTTAGCCATAGAACCACTAAGGAAGGAGATCTATGTCCACCGCTAGACATAGGCCTTCTTTGATGACTATTCAATATTTATTGCCTTTACAGCATATCTTGGGAGAAGTGACACCAACGTCATTGTCTTAGACTGGAGGAGACTCGCTTCATCTACCTATGCCACAGCTGCTAACGGTGTACCAGCTGTAGGTCGTGGCCTAGGACAGTTCTTACAATTCTTAAGTCAAACCACTGGAGCAAGACTGGACTCAATGCACCTTGTTGGTTTTAGCTTGGGTGCTCATTTGGTTGGTAACGCTGGTCGACAGCTTGGAGGAAGAGTAGCTCGTGTCACAGGTCGGTACACCTTATTATATGTGTTGCTCTTTCAAAACCGTTTTAGAATAGTGTCTGATGATTTCAATTTAATCGATTATGTAATACGAGTATAATTTTAATCTGTTACAATATTTACTCAGCCTTGGATCCTGCCGGCCCTCTATGGAACCTCAACAGGGATCGCGTTAATCCCAACGACGGTATCTACGTTGAAGCGATACACACGGACGGTGGATACGCTTTTGGTGGTCTTGGCATTGGTACCAATGTCGCTAATGCTGATTTCTACCCCAACGGTGGTATCTCCATGCCTGGCTGTTACTCAAACCTATGCAACCACAACATGGCCTGGAGATACTTCGCTTCTACTGTTATTCGCAACCATTTGACCGCTAATCTATGCTTGACTTCTCTTCAAGTCTCAACGAACAGCTGCCGCGGACGGGAGTTCCCGATGGGAAATGATGATTTGAGGAAATCTGGGTTAGTAGTAACAACAGAAAAAGTAGTAAAGTTGGAGTCAAAAATACTAAAAATGTATTTATTTTCAAATAACTTTTTTAATATCAAAATATGCCTTGTTTAGTTTATACGAGATTTTAGTTACATGATTCATTAACTTAATTGTTTTTCTTTTTCAGAACTGGTGTGTTCAGAGTCAACACTAGGCGTTTCTATCCTTACTAATTAGAATTCAATTAAACGGAGCATTATAACATTCTTTTGTTTCATTTTAATTATTTCCAATATAGTAAAACTATTGCTTAATTATTAGCTGCAGATACGATCATAAATTATCGAAGCGCGATAACAATATTGCGCTCTCTCTTCTACTTATTGTTAGGTAGGGCCCTTTTTAGCGGCTGAATGAGAGTTACTATATATTCTATACAATTAATCAACAAATGCTATATCAATAGCATTTATCGCTAATATTACATTTTGTTGTTGTTAAAAAGGAATGAAAGTAAAAAAACATAATTAATTATTAGCTGAACAAATCATAACAATAATAAGCAATAAAAAGAATAAATGTATTTTCTATTTTTCATAATCGACAGCGGCTATTTATTTTCGTCAGTTATTGTCGGTTTTTTCGATTACGATGCTTTATTAATATTACACTTACGCATGAAAGTTGTTTAATTGTTTAGAGTGATCTACACACCTAGAATCTCTAGAAATATTCATAAATGTTGCTATTACTGGTGTTCTTTTATCCATAGTGCCAAATTTTTTTTAGAAATAACAAAGATAGTCATATTTATAATTCTTATCTCTCAACTCTCGCAAATAAATTATTAACGCCAGATGATAAATCATCAATAATAGTCAGGACGTAAACGTCTTGACTTACATTGTCAACTTTAAGTTGATCAGGCCAAGCAAATACATGTTCCCATACTAACTTTGCCACCCCTTTTCAATCCCTTGGGGGTAGAGTTTTCGAAAACCGTTTCTTATCGGATGCCTACGTCATATAAGGAATACGTTCTCCAAACTTCACGTCTCTACGACCTGCAGTTTAGGGTGTGCGGTGATCCGTCAGTCAGTCAGGACAAAGCCTTTTATATATATATATATATCGACATACATACACATATACATATATACATACAAATAAACCTAATATCAGTCTGATTATCGGTGAGAAAGAAAATAATCCTTGATTCTCCTCTTAAAAATGTTTAAAAAAAGGCTATCTAGTATTGACTAAGGATAGGAATTCCACAACCGTATCGCAGAAACAGTAAAAGAGTTGTCATAGGAAGCTGAACTATGAGAAGGAGTCCGAAGGAGAAGAGAAGATGAAGAGCGACAAGCTTTGCTCCTTGGGTCAAGAAAGTCGAAGCACTCACGTAGAAACATAGGATAGGTAGGATTGTGAAGAACCGAATACAGTAATGAAAGTATATGAACATCTCGACCTCATCGAATAGGTAACCACTTCAGTTGTTTTCGGAAATGGGAGACATGATCATTATTCCTTAGACCGAACATGAAGTGGATAAATAGGTTCTGCCGTTCTAGGTTATCCTAAAGTTCTTTAGTAGCGTCGAGAAAGGTGAGATCAGTATAGTCAAGAAGGGGAAGGAGAAGGGATTGTGAAAAACAGATTTTCGTTTGAAAGGGAAGAAAATTTTGAAGACGCTTGAGAGAATGATAGGTACCGAAACCCTTCCTGCTTACCTAATGTAGAATGGTTTAGTCTACTATACATTACCTCCAGTTTTACCAAATCTCAAGCTCTCATTATTGGTGGCATGTACCTGCCAATAATGAGGGCTTGATTTTGAAGGGTTGACAAGCGGTTCGTACGATCTTATATGTAGATGTTCTTAGCAGGTTTATATAAGTTCACACAATTATCTAACACTGGATAACACTATTATGACTTTATTACATCTTTTTGCAAATTATTTTAATAAACAATTCTCAATTAAGATACATTTTATTACAATTTGAAACACGAGTCACATGCAATTCGTATTGCGAATGACGTCAGATTGCGTTCTCTCTAGTGCGCCTGTATACTCGTACACTACAGCTTATTTTTGTATCCTGGGATACATCTCGGCATACAAAAATAACATAACCGCGATCAAAGCTGTGAGCAAAAGTTTGTTATAGAAATAATAACAGTGGGAAATTAATAATAATAAATTCACGCAAGTAATACACATTATTTATTTAGTTTAAAAATAATAATATTTACAAAAAATAAACGAGTAAAATATGTTTGGTTGGTTGTCTGTAAGATATTGCAAACTGCGATAAGACCACCCATTGTACTACCATTTAATATTATATTTCTAGTTTGTATCCTAATTTTTGGTGTGCAATAAAGAGTACATCACTACTCTTATCGTATGGTAATTTTTGTAGATGTATGTGTCTAAAGTAGCATTTTACAGTAATTTTTAAATTGATCCAAATCTCCTTCACAAGATAACTAAATCTAATATCAATTTCTAAAACAACTCTAAATAATAAAAATAGTTTCTGTTTTGCTGCTAACCTGCCATAAGTGAAAGAAATATTTAACTTCATAGTAAACATTTAGGGAACCATGCACTGTGGCGGTATCTCGTGTTCAAGTAATTTAATAATATCTGACTGGTGCATCACAGAAATTCACGATGGTCTCGTACAGCTCGATTTATAGTAAAAAATATTATTAATTTATTCAATTAGCGTCTATAAATATTATATTTTTAACATACGAGTATACATACTCTCATGATCTATTCATAAAGAGGTGTGGGAACAAACAGACCACGTTTATTTTAGTTAGCGCAGTAAAGTTGGAGTCTGTACACTAAATACATATAGTCGTACTGTATTCTTTATGCTGATAATACGAAAAAAATATTATTCAATCATGGTGAATATACCTTACAACTCTGGGTGCCAAAAAGTAGGTGTGTTTAAAAGTAGGAACTTAATTTTTTTTATGATATTGTGAAACCAATTTAGGAGCTATTAGTTCAGTCGATTTTATGACGAAGTTTCAGACGAATTTGCTGTTAGTGCGTGATAAATGTATCAATAAATAATGAAATGCCTCTTTAATTAAAAGCCTTTTTAATTTAAATTAGAAAGGATAATTACGTCCGGTGTTCACTCTAAATACGCCAGTCCTGAAAAACAAAAACGTTATTTTAATTTTCTTATGTTTAATTTACAACGGCTGTAGGCCTATATCATATATATTATTATGTTAAGAAAGCCATATTACGTGATACCATAGATATAAACTCATGTCTTTTCTGATTCATTTACAAATAATATAAATTGCCAGATATTCTTGTTTTATGTTTCGTCCATAAATGATCAGACGATCAACGACGAAACGAAAAACGAACAAGTGCGCAATAGCGAGTTAGACTAACTAAATGCTTCTTTTTACTATTGATTTATTTTTAACGTAAAAGTCTTCAATTTGAGCTTGTCGATAGTCTCAGCTCTTATAAAAGAAAATGACAAAGAAGAAACAATACGTATAATTTACCCAAATTTCCTTAAATCGTCATTGCCCATCGGGAACTGCCGTCCGCTACAGTTGTTTGTCGAAACTTGAAGAGAACTGGAGCACTCATTGGCTATCAGATGGTTGTAGGAGACAGTAGCAGCGAAGTATCTCCAGGCATTGTTATGGTTGCAAATATTTGTGAGACAGCCAGGCATGGAGATGCCACCATTGGGGTAGAAATCAGCATTAGCGACATTTGTGCCAATGCCAAGACCACCAACAGTGTATCCACCGTCAGTATGTATCGCTTCAACGTAGACAGCGTCGTTAGAACCAACGCGATCTCTGTTGAGGTTCCATAGAGGGCCAGCAGGGTCCAAAGCTGTGTAAATATTATGACAAATTCAAAATTATATAAATTAATCTAATAAAATCTATTGTCTGACTAATTTTGTTTTAGTTGACTAAATAACATTTAATCTTATGACAAAAGCACGGAAAATTAAAAATAAGATTAAAGACTAAGTAAAAATTTACTCTATCGTGATTGGTTATTAAGTATGATGATGACGGTGACTTTCTGGATGTATCCATCAACCGTTACCCCACGAACTGGGCAACTGGGCACTGAGCATTAGCATTGTGTCCTTGCATTTTCTCTTGCTTTTTCCTTGTGAATTTTAATTCACTTTATTATAATTTATGATGTTCTTTCAACAACAAGCGAAATTTGTCCCTCTGGACTAGATGATCATAATAAGAACATATTGTGTACTAGGAGATTTTAATACAATAAAATGTAGAAAACCTAGGTTTCGGGATGAACTATTGGCTATAATAACTTTTGATTAGATTTAACTACAGGAAAACGTACCTGTGACGCGAGCTACACTTCCTCCAAGCTCACGACCAGCGTTGCCCACTAAATGAGCACCCAAACTAAAGCCAACGATGTGGAAGGAGTTCAAATTTGCTCCAGTGACAGAACTGACTAATCTCAAGAACTGTCCTAGTCCACGGCCTACAGCAGGCACTCCATTGGCGGCGGTGACGTAGTTAGAAAGAGCTAGTCTTCTCCAATCTAAGACAATGACATTGGTTTCTCCTTTGCGGAGGTATGCTTCAAAGAAAAAGATGGAAAATACATTTTTATTAAGAAAAGAAGAAAAATAGTAACATGATGAAATCGCTTAAGGAGTATTAATTTGTTTTTATGAACGTTTAACTAAGGTCTAAGAAATTAAACAATATAACATACTAGTAGGTACATAATTTTGTCCTGGGATCATAAAAATATGAGAATTTCATACTTGGATATCTATTTTAAAAATTCAATACGAAGAAATAAACAATAATTATAATTGAGATATTTGATATTAATGACGTGAGGGCTTTGAATTAGAATTGGTTGGTGGTGTTAAATAGAGACAATTGATTCCTCTTATGCAGTCACAAGGAGTTGAATGTCGATATTATGCCTGTCATAATTGGTTTGATCACACATGGATGAAAGTTGCCCAATTTCTATTTTTGCGATGCTGGCTGACATATTTAACAAAATACTTTTTTTATAACAATATATATTGAAATGTATATAATATTATGTCAACTATTTGTAAAAACAACAGGAATTGTGTATGATCGTTTCTGACTGTGCGCGACTGTTACGTGGTTGAAGATTTATATCAGTATTTGTAAATTTGACGTTTTCTGCGGTCTGAGCTGCTATGTTACTAATTATATCTATAGACACAAAATAAGATTTAAAAAAAATCCCCTTCTGATGTCGCTTTTATCGTTACTAAGTTTCTTTTATATTCCTTAGTGCTACTAAGGAATATAAAACCTGCCCCGGCTTCGCACGGGTACAAATTATACACCTAAACCTTCCGAATTAACCACTTTGTCTATTAGTGAAAACCGCATGAAAATCCGTTAAGTAGTTTTTCGGTTTATCGCGAACAGACAGACAGACAGACGCGTTGGGGGATTTTGTTTTATAATATGTAGTGATTTACCGTCTCTGATAGTGGGGTTAATGTCAGTCTCCTGGTTACTAAGCCAGCCGTGAGCAATAACTACAGTAGGATGATTGCGGTTGAAGTTGGAGTTTCTGATAGAGTTTTCGTTGTTAATAAACAAGCTTTGTGGTGACGTAGGATTGCGTCTGTAGAAAAAAAGAATATTAAAAAATACGGTTAATTATTTAAAATTCTAGTAAACTAAAATATCACTGTAATGCCACGGAAGAAGTTAAAAAATTTTGATGAACTACTTATCCTATGAATAATAAGTACATACTTTTGTACTATTTTCTGTTAATATTTAGTTCATACATTATACTTCCTTTGATAAGAATAAATACATAACTATGATCTCTCATTTAAAATGTAGAATATCTTATATTTTAGGTAAATACTTTACTTATTTTTCGCTACTATTTTAACGTATATTTATAACCATCGGCGCCGACTCTATTATTAATATTTTATTTATTACAATAAATAGTAGTCTATAGCCTGTTTTGTACTTTCTTTCAATAATAAATAAACCATAATAAAATCGATAAGAAATAGTGTCAAATACCTGGTGAACAGTAAATATTGATTGTTAGCAGGATTTCTGGTAATCTCTTGAAGGAGAGCTCCGTCTACTTCATCTTCAAGATCAACGGTGTGTGGGTTTCCATCACCATCAGGAAACGTGATGTATCGTGGGTAGTTAATGACATTTTCTGAGAATCCTTTATTCACGGGTACCGCTGATGCGGTATATACTAAAATGAATAAAGTTTTATAAATGTTTTATTTATCTATATTTGATCCATGTTACAACTGACCTGCCTCTTCTACAGCATTAACAACAGTGACTTAAAAGAACATCGAGCTCGAAACTCGAAAAATCTGAGAGAAAGTTAAACTATCTTTGAATCCTCAACAAATTTAATAACTGCCTTAATATTGAAGTAGTTTAAAACATTATGAATCAACTGAAGTAGTTAGCAAAATATTAGATTATCACACAACTAGTAAAGCAAATAAGATACGTATGTTTGTATATATGTATATACATTAAGGATAAAATGCCAATACTGAAATCGAAAGAAAATGAAAAGTTACGGAAATTTGATCAATATAGAGAGAAGCGAATGAGATGATTGATTAATAAAAGGATAAATAATATGCGGGAACCGAACTCACAAAGCCTGATCTCAAATCTGATTAGAGCCCATATCAAATTGTTATCTGATTGTAGAAATCAATTTTATCGGTTTTAAAGATTTATTATCGCCCGAAAGACAAAAATGGAAGAGATTAAAAATTTTAATTTTATTAAGAGCATAATTGAAACTACACAATGTGTCTATGATAGTTGGAATAGTTGCAATAGTTTCTTCTAATATCGATTAAATGATTAGAAACTTACATGTGGCAACAAGGAAACAAAGGAAAGTTGTCTTCATTTTCTCCGGTCTATTACATATTATGTTATTAAATAGGACCGTTCTCCTTTTTATAAGAATTGCTTATCAAAGTACCAAAGTAAGATAAATTTATCAACAGGTATTATATGGCGATTAAAATATTAACTGTTATTTTGGATTAAGAAAAGTGAACCTACGTGATAGCAGAGATAAAGAACACAAAAAAGCTGTTGCCCGGAGCTTTGCATCTTAAATATTTATAATCCCTACTTCTTATCCATATTATCGTAAGAATGTACATATATTATTAATTACTCTAGCACCAGATAACAACTAACTTTATATGCCTTTCATGAACAGATTATAAATATAACTAGAATATCGAGAAACGTTCACAACTCGGCATTAGGTACTCAGCGTTGACTAACTTCTGTTTACAAACTGAAATCACGCTAAATAATAAGGTCAGATCAAAGCAGCAGATTACGTAGATCACTGTTTGTCCACCAGTAAGTAAGATTATATAATATAATCGTGGTAATATCGCCAGAGTTCTTTAGAGAGTTTCTTTAGAGAGTTTAGGATATGAATTACACAAATGATACTTCTGGTGTTGCTTTGTTTATTAGCAACGTTAACTACTATGAAAATGAGTAGAAGACTTGAGACTCACTTGAATTCTGATCCAGGTACAAACAACATCGCGGTTACTGTTATTTTATGAACTTTATAGTTTATGTATCAATATTGGTGGTTGTATCAATATTGGTCAGGTTGTTGCTAACAGTCATTTCTCTTTGAATTTGATTGACCATTAAAGTACTTTTACGAATACTTAAGTACTTTTAAAGGATCCAACTATGTTGAAAAGTAGACTCGACTTAGTGAACCTGTAGTAATATAATTTAGAAAATGAAGCTTTAAATGACATCTTATGTGTAATTGGTTAGTCATTAAAACAGTATTACTTTTAGTTTTTAACCGACGAAAAAAAAAGGAGGTTCTCAATTCGACCGTATATATATATATTATGTATGTTCAGCCTTCACTCCGTTATTTGAACCAATTTTGATTATTCTTTTTTTGTTGTATAGGGAATACCTCCAGGGTGGTCCCATGTCAAGGATGTCAGGATCTGATAATGGGATCCTGATAAAATTCAGAGAAACCCTCAAAAGTTGTAGGAACGAATAGTGTTTCTGTTTACTTTTCATTACTTCATCAGGTATTTGCGTTTAGAAATCACCACTTCATGTAGCTGAGCTGATGGTGAATAAAAATCATGAAATAAAAATGTTTTTAACAAAAAATTAAACCGACGAAAAGAACTAAAAAGCAAAAAATAAATAAACTGTAAGTCTTAAGTATTGACCTTATTTACATAAACTATCAAATTTTATACAAACTTATCTTTTAGTTTTGTTAAGAGTTTAGCTCCTTGACTATTATTATTATTGTTGAAGTGCTTACTGCCACCTCGACCATTTCTGGTCTTTTGTAGCGCACTTTTTGCTTTACAGTTCACTGCTCAGACTTATGGCTTCGAGAAACCTCCAGATCCTTTCAGCAGTGATTGTTTGTATTTCCTGCGGTTGCATAATGTGTAACCCTAGGTTAATACTTCGGTGCCGCATTAGTGGGCCACAAGAGCATAAATATGTATTGCAGTTTCTTCTGCCTTGTCTTCTCCTTGACTAAGCTGCGGCCCCTAGGATAGTCATTGATTCATCTACGTTGAACTACTACTTCTTTAGAATTTGCTCAACACAATGGACTTCAGTAATAGATATATGTATATCTACCGAGACGAGGATTTCATCATTGTTTTCTACGGGAATGCAAAAGGAATATTTTAATGAATCAATGTGTAAAACTAACCTACAAACGAACTAAGAAACATTTGTACGTCGTATTCTTTGCATTTGTGTTTGTACTTAGCTGTAGGCGTAATTAGCACTAACTTTCTGAGCGTAGAACTTTACAAACAGGGGATGGCGGAGGATGAAAGTTACATTTAGGTTATTTTTACTATGCAGTACTTATAAAATGAATACGAAAGCGAGCCTTATTTATTTATAACTGACTGTTTTTTTACTACAAATTTTAGAGTGGCACAGCTAAAAGCAATCTAAAGAATCTAATGTTTATAAATTAAATGGCATCGTAACTACATCTGTGATCCAAAACTGTTGCAAAATATTTCAATTTCTTTCGATGTATAAAATACTGTAAAATTATTCATTCTAGGAAATAAATCAAATGCTGAACAATTATTGCATTTATCTTTTAAAAGAAAACTACAAAGCTTCTTAAGAAAACCTCGTCCCATTGCAGTCACGTCCTCCACTTTAGTAAGTGGACTGTAGAACAAATGAAATTTAATTATTTCCTTTGCCACTGTATTCCATGTGGATTAAATTAATAATGTATGTCGTATTTTTCAAGTACTACTTTATTTTTATTAATCTTAGTAGTTATTAAAGTTATTTAAAGAATATCTATACCAAATGTTATACTCTAAGATACATCACACAACATGTATTTAGGACTAGAAACGAACGTATAGAAAACAGCTTATGATCTACGGCTGCACAGATTTTCTTGAATAAATTATAGCTAAGAACGCTCGCGATTAAGTCCCTTTCAAACAAAAAAATTACATCCATTTAAAAGTTATAGGTATGATGCCACAGACAAGCACACAGCGTAGCAGCGTAGGAACTATATATATTGTATATATACTAATCGGCGCAAGAACTTTCATTCTAGTAATTACATCAGTTAGTAGTTAGGTTAGTAGTTACTACGTAGTTAGGCTTGTCTTCGCTAGAGGATGTTGAAGTATGTTTAACTGTTTGTGGAAGTCGCCACATTTCCAATACAAATTTATAATCAATGACGCTTTTTATGTTTAAAATAGATAGATAGATACTCTTTTTATTGCACACCATAAAATATAGGATACAATTAAAAAGAAATACATTAAAAATAGTAGTACATGGGCGGCCTGATCGCAGTCTGCAATCTCTCACAGGCAACCTTTAGATGGACTATACTAGGAACCGGTAAATTGTGATGCACATTTATCTTATTAGCACTTGAGTGTACGATCGATAAAATATTATTATGTAAATATTCTATATATATTCTATTATATCTAATATTCTATAAGTAACTCCACTAAAATGTCTTACTAATTATTATAGTTATTTCGCTATGTATGTGTATGTATATGTATGTACGTGTATATATATATGTATGTGTAGATACTTCACGTATTCCTAATCACTCCATTCTTACCTCTCAGATAATATCATTCGCTTTACCTAGATACTATATTTATGATTTCATAGTTCCCGTTTTAAATATTTTTGGTACTCCACCAGCTACCGACTACTTTCCTCTGTTGTTTCCATACAAAGGTTGTCTGGAAGACATCGCTATTAGCGATAAGACCGCCCATTGTACTTGCCGCTTAGTATAAACTAACTAATTATGTTTAATTTCTGTTCAACTGTGGTGTACAATAAAGAATGTTCTATCTATCTATTTATCTAAATATTCAAGGTGAACAATTGAACCATTTCGCTGTTGAACACTACTGATAATAAAAAGAGATACTAATGTACTATGTATCACTGACCATAAAATGGTTAAAGAGGATAGGATCTTGTTGAGTATACCAAATTTTACGCTTATTGGGACAAAAATTTGTACAAATTTTTGTCCCAATAAGAGATATTGATAAGTACAGTATTGGAAATGTTGTGGAATGCTCCGGGATAGAACTAACAGAAACAACTTTTTTTTAAAGATTACTAGTAACGTGGGTCACACATTATTAGTATTCTTGTTAACCCCTCCAGCTAAGCTAAATGCTTGTAATAGGAGTGGGTTCACGTCGGTAGTGCAATGGGTGGGGTTCAAACTCGCAACCACTTGATCGCAAGTCTAGCCTTAGCGCAAAAGACTAAATTATTTTTGGCTTTCAATTAATTGTTGACTTCTTTCTGTTATGGTAAGAAGATAATACTGTACGGGGATTTTAATATCAATGTTTTTGAGTGTTAGGAATTAAGGCAAAAATGTAATTTAAATTGTCATTTAATATAAAGATAGCTCTCAAAGAACCTTTAATAAGTGGCAAGTGTATCGATCATTTCTATATAATACTCGAAATTGTTCATTTAATGTACACGAGTTTGCTCTCTTGGACCACACTGGTCAAATTTCACGAGTTATTTAGGCTATTTTACACCTCATGCTTTCCATTACAGCATATAAAAGTTTCTTCTAAAACACGACCAAAATGGATAACAAAAAGTATATGGGTATGTTTGTAAACGAAAACGACAGCTTCTATGGCAATATCGAAAAAACCGTACTAAACATAACAAAGCTACTTTTCTTAAACTATCTTCTAGGCTCAAAGAGATAATTAAATCAACACAAAAGTCCCAGACCGATCATTTTGTAAACAATGCACTTAATAAATGTAAAGCTATTTGGACTATAATTAACAAAAGTTAATATAATGCTCTCAAGGATTATATATATATACAGTATTTAAAAGGATTAAATAAAGTCATAACGGACCCTACACAAATTGCTAATTCGTTTAACGACTACTTTGTGGATCAGGTTATGAAGCTAAAACCAACAAGAGCAAAGATATCTATGTATGAGTAAAAAATCTAATTCTTTATTTATGCCACCTACTATTTCGGAAGATATTAACACAATTATATTGAATCTGAAAGTACTGGATATGATGAAATATCCACAATCATTTTAAAACAGGTATCTTTTTGGTTGTCGTACATATTAAGCCACATAATAAACTTATGTATATTCCATGGTGTGTTTATAATGAACTCAAAATGACTATTTACACGAATATCGAAAGAGTTTTCAAGGCACAGAAGAAGTGCATAAGAACCATATGCAAGTTAAAAACCACTGATAGTAGTAGACATTACTTTCAAGAATTAAAATAATTAACTTTGCCATGCATATATATTTTGGAAACTTTGCAGTTTGTGAGAAAAAATACACAACTATACAGTCATCTCAATAGTAAAAGACATAATTTAAAAATATCTTGTTCTACAAATAAAACAACATATCTCAATAAGAGCATAATTTGCATGGCTTCAAGAATTTGCAACGGGCTACCAAAGCCCTATACTACAAATAGAAAGTATAAATGTGTTCAAAACTAAAATTATGCATCTTTTTCTAGAAATATGTAATTACTCTATTAACGAATACGTCAATGATAAAACAATATAATTAATGTTGATGAATCTTTATCTTATAAGCTGTGACATGTTATGATTAAATTATATAAAAATTTTGTTGTTGTTGTGTCACTTACTGATTAGTTTAGACTAATCGACCAATCTTATTATTGTACCAGCTCGATCGATTTTTTTTTTGACTTAAAATTATATCGATAAAATTGTTTTTTATGTCATAACCCATAGAAGTTAAACATTATTGACATAATTTTGATATTGTATTGATCTTTATTTTATTCTCTTCAGTAAATTTATTTTATTATTACATGTAATTCAATTGTATCTTGCTTACTAATGATATTATTTAAGTAATGTTATATGTTTAAGTATGTGGTATATGTATGTGACATACTTGAATGTGTTCCAAAGTTTCTGTGTTAATCATAGAATCAACGAAATTAATGACTTATTGGATTAATGCTTTTGTTATGTCATGTCATTATTATTAATTACTTTTATCGTAATACTGGATTGACATTGTTTTGAGGTTAACACTAATTATTATGCAACATATTTTGATACCACTATGAATTATGATATTAATCTTATCGTCCTTAAGTGTATTTTAACTGTTAACAATGTTTGAAAATGTCGTAGGTTTATTTATTTGTTAATGGGCCGTTAGGTACAATTGCTAATGTGAAACGTAATTTATTTATTTATTTATTTATTTAGTGAACGTGTATCCCACACCAATGCAGTTGTAAATGCAAACGTTAAATTATATAATACTTTGATAATGGGTATAAATCGTGCGCACTTTGCATTGACAGGGTTTTAAATAGTTTTATAAATTAAGATAATACTTAAAAAAAAAACGAATTAAAAAAGAAACTATTCCATAAAAGACTTATATGGTTTTCTCATGGATGTCATTGTCAGAACTGGACCAAATTGAAATGGAACCACACGGCAAGCACCAGCTTTCAAATAAAAAGAGAATCATCAAAATCGGATCACCCAGTCGAAAGTTCTGAGGTAAACATAAAAAAATAAATAAAAAAAAATACAGTCAATTGAGAACCTTCTCCTTTTTGAAGTCGGTTAAAAAGAAATAGTGACAGTTGAATACTAAGACAAAGATTTTAACTTTTGAATTACTATACCGGCATTCGTGTCAAGTGCAGAACGAATGCCGGTATAGTACAACACACGTCTCGCGGATAACGATATTTTTGCACAATCACACTCAAAATTCAAAATTGCAACAATTCAAAAGTTAAAATCTTTGCCATAGTATTCAACTGAATACTAAGACAAAGATTTTAACTTTTGAATTGCTGCAATTTTGAATTTTATCACTGTGTCACTTAGCAGTGAAGCAGCCGAGAGACGTGCACCTCGCGCTGCAGTTCGCTTCTTGGTACCACATAACACAAGTGATTAGTACGTTACTACGCTACTACGCTACAATCAAACTTGTTATTGCATATACCATGCAACATAATAGTCATCAGTAGTTTGCGTCTTCATTCAAAGCTTAATAAGTTATACTCTTCAAGTATATATATAAAAATGTAAAAAAAAGTAAAATCAGAGCATGTGGTGTTTGCTCATAAATGGTTGTACATTTAGAATAAGTATGTGTATAATAGTTTAAGTCCATGAAAATAATAAATGTAACAACTGTCAGCAAACCAAATAAATAAATAAAGTAGGCATTGGTATGGACACTTCGAATCCTGAAATTTGTAGCGGATGCTTCCTAAAAGCATTTGTGCCAATACATGGACTCTACCGTAGATTTGTCCGTTGTCCAGTATATGTGTACGGTGTCAGGGTTTAGAAAAGGATACAAGGTAGATAGACATTTTTTCCTGTACAAAGTACTATTCCCGATGAATAGTAGATTTTGTAATAATTGAATGAAAATTTAAATGTTTTAAAAGCATTTTAGAAATAATTTAATTTACACTCGAATAAAACCTTACGGTGTTTTTAAGTACTTATCTAATTACTTTAAACGAGCAATTCTTGTAAACTGTATGTATTTATTTATGTATGTATTTATATTTCGGGTATCTCTTAAACGATTTTGATGATATTTTGTATACTGGTGGAGTTTTGCATTTTAAGTTCAACTGCATATTTGTATTTCCTGTAAAAACACAATTTTTACACAAAAAAAAAATCTATTTTACTTTGCTCGGTCTTCTACGTACTAGTATTATTACAAATAAAAAAACTTCTTATTACTTTAAACGAACAATTCTTATATCTATGTATTTATATTTCGGGTATCTCGGAAACGGCTCTAAAGATTTTGATTAAATTTTGTATACATATACAGTTTTGCATTTTAAGTTCAACTGCATAGTTGTATTTCCTGTAAAAACGCAATAAAAAAATATATATATAAATGAAAATGTGGATTTTACAAAAAGCTACCGAGCGAAGCTCGGTTTTCGAGGTACTAATCTTAGTATGAAACAAAAAAATCTCCTCAGAACAAGATAAATAACCAAAGTTTCGATAAACCCCGCGGAATAATCATGATTGTAGTCGTTTAGCAAGTTATTTTATCCCGATGGTAATATTTTACATCAAGCAAGGAACAGGTGGGCTTAATATCGGTTAATTGCCCTTTGTTTCAACAAAATAATGATTTTATGTCCAAGTTTGAAACAACTGTAATAACGGTGCCTTATTACTTGTGGTTCTTGACTAGCTACGTGGTCATAATTTAAACATCAGTTTTGGTACTTTAGTTGAGATTGACACTTCATCACTGTTCGGCAATTGATCTTGACAGATTGTGTTGTTATAATATACACTAGCTACTTACTGTGTCCAAGTAATTTGTCATTAAAAATATTGTTACTATAAATTGAAATAAAAACTATCATATCCCTCAAGTTGGACCAAACTGCAGACAGTGTGAAAAATTTAATTAAAATCGGTTCATTAGCTTAGGAGTTCATCGCGAACAAACAACGTGACAAGAATTTTTTATATATAAAGGCATGTATTCTTGGAACTATATTTTATAGTTGATAAAAATATATCCTGATTTATATTGTGTTGAATTAATTATCTGCCAGATACCAATCTATAAATTAATCGTCGTTTAGAAGTGCATTTACCATTTCTATATTCAAATGTGAAACAAATTGATCATTTTATAATCACATAATGTTATTTTAGTTTAGTAATATCAGTTCTATATTGTTTTCTACTTTTACTCTGAGGAAAGAACAAAGACATGACATAAAATTTATATTTTAACTCGAATTAACAAAAATACCAAATAAAGAAAAAACAATAAATATTAAGGTAAAAAAACTTTTAAGTGAATTAGTTGTTCTTGGATGGATCTTTGCATCAGATGAGTTGGAGAAAATCAAACGAGGTGAGATAATACAACTAGAGCAATGTAAGACAAAAAAAAATGTAATAGCAACCCGGTAGTAGAGACGTCTTCAACAATCATGATTATATTTCAACCAATTTATCCAAAACATTAATAAATTATACACCTAAACCTTCCTCGTGAATCACTCTGTCTATTGGTGAAAACCGCATGATCAGTGTTTTTTCAGTTTATCGCGAACAGACAGACAGGAGCGGCGGGGGACTTTGTTTTATAATATGTAGTGATGTTATAATATTATTTATATATTATTAACGGGAATTAACGCGATCACGAAAAGGTATTACATACCTCTGAATTGCCTGACGTTTCGACCAGTTACGATCTCGCGAAGCATGTTGCGTCAGCATTGCAACCACTTGTAGGCAAAACACCGTCTTTTGTGAAAGACTCGCGGCACTTCATACAAATTATAAAAGATCTCAAGTTGGAACCTGATGACGTCATGGTGAGCTTTGACGTAAAATCACTTTACACCAATGTTCCAATAAAAGAATGTTTGGACGTCGTAAAAGACCTGCTGAGAGACCACGAGTTGCCGTTCAATTTTATTGATCTACTTGAACATTGTCTAGAGGGCAACTATTTCCTTTTCCAAGGTCAACATTACCTTCAGATTGATGGTGTCGCAATGGGTAGTCCTGTAGCCCCTGAACTAGCCAACATCTGGATGGAGCATTTTGAAGAGAAGGCGTTGAGTCTCGGCCCGAAGACCGTTAGGCTTTGGAAGCGATTCGTGGATGACATCTTTAGTATCGTCAAAGGAAATAAACAGGAAGTAGATCAATATTTACAACACCTCAACTCCATTCACCCCAAGATAAGGTTCACATATGAGGTTTAGGCGGATAGGTCATTGTCATTTTTAGATGTCAAAGTAACCGTGAGGTCAGATGGGTCCTTGTCGCACTGTGTGTACCGCAAGCCTACACATACGGATAGGTACCTACACGCCACGTCTCATCATCATCCCCGACACCTGCAGTCTGTTATGACTTCACTCAAGAACAGAGCATACGATCTTTGTGACCCTGAACATTTGGAGCGAGAGCTGGATCATGTTCAGGAGGTACTTAAAAGTAACGGATATCAGGTGAATCATCAAAAGCATCTGGAGGTGAACAGATAACCAGCCTACATGCCATATGTGAAAGGAGTAACGGATAAGATCAGCTCCGTATTAAAGAAATACTCCATTCCGATAGTATACACACCAGGCATAAAGGTTCAAAACATCGTGGGTACACCGAAGGACGTCTTGCCGTTACAAACTCCAGGTGTCTACAAAATAAACTGCAGCTGTGGTAGTTCCTACATAGGCCAAACAAAGCGGACTATTGCTGAAAGGGTCAAAGAACACATCGCTGCTGTGAAGAACCGACAGATTAGCAAATCAGCGATTGCAGAACACGCACTTGAAGCGGGCACCAATCACTGGATTGAATTTCACCGTACGCAAGTCCTCTCCACGGAACGTCACTTTTACTCAAGAGTTGTACGTGAAGCGATTGAAATTAAAAAACAAAAAACTTTCAATCGGGAAGATGGTTTAAAATTATCTACAGCGTGGAATGCAGTGATAAAAAACATGCCACCTCGCTTTTATGCGCAGTCGGGTGAACACCAGAATAGGGCCACATCGGTTTGCTTACAGAATAGGGACACTGTTAGTATAGTATGTGACGGTACATGGCGAAACGAAAATATCAAAAATTAAAAAAAAAGTGTAGGTGGATGAAGAACCTTCTACCTCACGATGTCGACGACGGAGGGCGTGCACCGCTGAGCCAGTCAGCCTGTGACCACGGCCAGTGCAACCTGGTCGAAACGTCAGGCAATTCAGAGGTATGTAATACCTTTTCGTGATCGCGTTAATTCCCGTTAATACGTAAATAATATTATATCATGGAACGCGAAAGTTTAAAAGTTAATGTAGTGATGTTTATTGCAATTAAATTTTCACATTTAAGGCAGGAAATAAAACACTTTTTAATTTTATTATTTATTTTATTTTTACAGTACAATATCAACATTATCAGGAGATTTTTTGACTGAGAGGGGCCTATTCAAGCAATCATCAAACGCAAAGTATACCCATACTATGAGCAATTACTTCTAAAACACAAATAGTTGCCCCATGTGAAGATTGAAACCACGACAATCGTTGTCGTTGCATCTGGCAAGGTGGACACTTAACCGCCATGCTATAATGTGCAGACAAAAATATGTGGTGTACGGTATGACTAACAATTAAAAGTGACTTAACTTATATTGCTGCTAATAGTTCTTGAGGTGCTCTAAAACTTATTCATTTATTTTCAATCCTGGAGGCTTGTATACTGTTTTAAGAATCGTGAAGTAGGACCATGATGTGCTTATAATCTGAAAGTACAATAGCATACTATAATAATAATTTCAATGATAGATTGTTGTCAGGTTATGCCTTTTTGTAAGTTGTCAGCCTAAAATACATATTACTACTACATCATCATCCTCCGCGCCTTTTCTTACCTAAGTTGGGGTCGGCTTTCAATCTAACTACGATACGGCCGAACTTTGATATTTTACGTGAAGCGACTGCCATCAGACCTCCACAACCCAAGTATTAGGCGATATCGAAGTTCTGTAGTTAGACCAGGTTGTCGGACTTTTTAGGGCTCCAACTACCCGTAACGAATGCCACAGATGTTTGTATGGCACCCGGGACCGACGGTTTAACGTGCTCTCCGAGGAACGGAGGGGTCTCAATGTGTTAAAAATTAGACTGACCTGGCTAGTATTGCTTAACTTTGTAATTGGTTAACCTACTCGGTTACCACTTAGCCACGAGCCCCTCTACATATATATATATATATTTTACTACTACATAGACCATGATAATGGTATTTGGCTCTTTAGTTCTGTTTAGATTAGGCTGAATATGTAGTTTCTAAAGCAACTTCCTTCATTCTCTATTCAATGATTATGTTATATTATAAACGAGTTATTTAACGTTAGCAACCCACCCCGGCTTCGCACGGGTAGCAGAGACATCTTCAACAATCATTGTTATATTTCAACCAATTTACACAATACCTTACCAAATTATACACCTAAACCTTAATCATGAATCACTCTATCAAATGGTGAAAACCGCATGAATATCCGGTCAGTAGTTTATAGCAGACAGACAGACGCAGCGGAGGACTTTGTTTTATTATTTAGAATAAAAATTACGTGCGTTTAAAGACATAGAGAGAAAGAGATAGTTAAATTTGTCAAAATTTACCTATATCTTTCTATTCTCGTGTATGGAAAGACCTGAGGGATAATAAAATTCAACCTATAATCATGTGTTGAACTGTAGATTGTTAGGATTTAAAATCATCACTATCCTTTCCTTCATAACCTAAAGTTACTATATTCTTGTTCTTTCTAATCTAAATTGGTTGTTTTTAGTAACAACATGTCTAAGTGATAACGAATGATATCCGAATTGATACATTACGATTAACATACCTTAGTAAAACTTGAATAGCAGATTGTTGAAAATTTATACGCAGTAAGTTGTTGTGGCTTGTGAGACCTGAAAAATATATTGTAATAATAAATAATGAAACTTAATATTAAAGCGTATTGTCTATCGATCTGGTCATCTGACATACCTAAGTGTGTGTGTGTGTGTGCTATAAACATATATTATTAAACGAATTTTATTACGTAACTGAATACTAAAAATCTAAATCTTTAGCCTAATTTTTTCCTACCTGTCAAGTTAAAATAAATCTTGATCTAGACTATGCACGTAGGTACGTATCTCATTTAATGTAAAATATTTTGAGTTACCTGAACCAATCAATGATGATGCAGAATCAGTGGCTTCAGCTCGTGACAGATGTTCCACTTTGTTCTTTTCTTTATATTTTTGCACTAACAGAGATTATCTGGTACTTTGCACTCTCTGTTCCGAGATTTGCACTAGATTCCATTTGGACTTTCGGACTAAATTTTCAAAATATCAAAGTGGACTTGTTACGAATTTTGAGATTGAAAATTTCTGTACATACAAAAAACTGGGTACTAGATAATGTTGAGGCCTCAGGATAGACATGAGTGCACTTTTTTTGTAGTGTGTACGCTTGCGTATCTAAGTGGAAGACAGTCTTGGCGAACTGAGCTTTATAGTGTACCAACAGTATTAGTTTTGCTCTTTGAGCAGAAGACATTCTATATGATAGTAACTTTGACTCTGAGCCAGGGACTGCTAAATGCTTTAGCGAGGTTAAGGTTAACAAACAAAGTCTCTACCTTTCCACAAAGTTTTCAATAAAAAGAATTCCGAATCCAGCTATCCCAAATTGGCTTACTTACTCAACAGCACCTAGTAATTTTTAGTTATAAATAGTGTGCATGACCTTATAATCTGATGCTTGTCAGTAACATTGGTAGTTTAACAGTTAACAAAGAAATTAATTACCTTATCATTATAGTTAAAATTATCTTTTTAGATTTTTGATCCATTTTGTACCAATTACACAGGAATGCTGCGTCGGCAATTTTTGTACTCTGCATGCAAAAATAACGAAATAAATATTTGTTATTTTTAATAATAACAAGCGGAAAGGCAATAAACCTTAAAAACAGTTTAAATATGGTCATGGTTTAATAACAATATTCAACAAGTTCAAAAACAAATAACTATCGAACTATGTATTAAGGTAATTTCAAAAATTTTAAATACAGAGTAAACCTGTGATACGTTGAATGTTACAAGAAGCTCGTGAGAAAAATACATAAGCAAATAATTTGATGTCTTTTCTGCGATTTTGCGGAAGGTCAAAAGGCGCGAGTTTGTATTCTCAATGGATAAAATTTCAATAGTCTTGAAAAAGTTTGTTGGTGATTCCACTTAAAGTACACTATTATTCTTTCTTTAATTATTACTTGATTTTTGAGATATACATATTTTGATGAAAATCAGAAAGAAAAAAGAAAGGCTCCCGAATGGCCCTCGAAAGGCACAGTGAATTTTTGCTTTTATGTATTGGTCTACTTACATCTCTTATAATATTTTCTCCAAATACACTCATCATTAAAATTTGCAGAAGAACGGATGTTAAGAATAGTAGGTTTCCAGGAAGTTGCTCCCACGATCCTGTCTGTGACACAATATCAAAGTTAATATGTGTAATATTTAAAAAAAATATCTATATAGAAACTTAGAACGACTAGAAGCGACCAAAACTATTGTCAGTACAAGCGATTTATGATATAAAATAAACATAACTGTGATGTTATTTACCGTTAAATTAAATCCAAGTGCACATATTTCTAAAGATCCCACCAGCACATTAAACAGATTGGGTGCCGTAAAAATGTCTTCCAAATCTTCCGCCAACCTGAAATGTTTATAAAAAATATATATTTAATTATAGTAATTTCTATTTCACCCGCATTCTTAATTAAATTAGCTAATTAAAATCGTGCAACTGGGTAAAGGCTTCTTTGTTTAATTAATTACAGGAATAAGGGCATCTTGAAATTGGTGGTTATTTTTTCAAGCATAATTTACAGAACTCGTTGCTTGTATGCGTAATATAGATTTTTTTTTGTATATTAGGTTCGTATCATTGACTTCGCCGTAGAGCTTTTTCTTCCCTGGGTCATGATTCTATGTATGTTTCCTCTGCTTGACTTAGCCTTTAGGTGAGTTCTACTACTAATAAATCTTAATACATAACATAATGGGTGCATAGGCGCTCTCACTTCTTACTTTAAAATATACTGATGTCTTTTAACAATTTCTCCCAAAACCTCCACTTTTGTTTCATCTAAACTTCTGATCATATGACTGATAACACAGAAATTGGCGCAGACGTGAGAAGTCAGTACAAAATATAGACCATCAACGGTTGTATAAAAGAGAACACATACGAAACCTGAAAGCAAAACACGTTACTAAATAAATATGATACAAGAAATATTAAATTGATTCTTACATTTTTGATTTACGTACCACATATAATTGAGAACGAATAAGCAGCAATCCAAGGAATCCAAGTGTCGGTAGAAAATGGTAACAAAATGGCATACGGTAAAATAAATACTATTTCTTTTGTTGTCAAGTAATGATATAACATCAGACAAGAGGATGAAAAATTATACACAGAAATAAGTACCAAATTGAGAACAATAAAATATTTCATTAACAAGTTCACCAAAACTAAATCATGTCTTACAAGCTGCCTTTCATTAGTATTGGCTATAATAGGCTTATAAAGTTCACGAAGACTTTCACTCAATGTAAAAATTTTCTCTTGTTTCTGACCTATTGTGATAACTTTCAATAGAGATAAAAGTCCAACGGCTATACATGGTGCCAATTGCATTATCTCAAGAAGATTTTCAGAAGACATACTTGAGAAGAAAAATGCAGCCTCTAATATAAGCATTATTATTATAGTTAGTACTAGAATGTAAAATCTCAGATGTATTTTACATTCACCATAAGGAGTTCCTAAGAGCCATAAATTAATTTTCATTTGTTTGAAAAACTCTTCGTAAGCTGGTATATCCATTTTGTAGTTTTTTTTAATCTTACAGTTTAAGTTGTCGTATCAGATCTGTCTTTCAACAACATAAAAAGGGTTTTCACGTCATATATATATAGACATGATGTACAATGTGTTTAAATAGTGTTAAACAACCATAGGGTTAGCACAAACCTTAATAAATGTAACCTAAGTTATTTTATGAAATACCAATATTATTTTCCAAAAAATGTTTATTGTTTTGCTATATTTTTTGTTACAGAGCTCCGACTTCCCTGTAACAGCCAGTTCAAGTTAAAGGTATGCTACCTTTCCCTTAAGAGGCCTGCCCCCCCCCCCCCAAAATGTGGGTGTTTAGTATACCTCTGCCTATCCCCTACCCCCTAAAGGCGTGGGTATATGCATTTGTGTACGTATATTGAAAATCTATTTGCTATTTATATATAGTGTTAAGTAAAATTGTTAGGTTTAATGTTTTAAATTTACTCCAACAATTAATACAATGAGCCATATCGCAATTTAAAGTCCCGTCTTTTGTAATGACTGAGCTCTATTTATACTTCTATTAACTTAGTAGCTGCGAGTAGTGTTATAAGAGTGCGACCGTTTCATTTGTAGAAGCTACTCGATACCATTCAAAATAATGAGATTTGGTTATAAGAAAATTTAGAAAAGACTGCGTACTTGACGCAATGCCAACCCTAGAGACCGGACAAAAAATAAAACATTCATTTGATAAATCTACGCCTATTTTCGACCATAAAATGTAATTGAAAATTCCATTTCATTTAACGTCTTTAGTAGTTATTTATATTTAACATGTGAGAATACTTGACGCTCAAACGGAAAAATTTATGTTAAAGCAATTATTGAAGAAAAACTAATTTCGATGGTGATTAATGAAATATATTTGAAAGCAAAGACAATTAATAAAGTATGCCGTATAGAACATCACTTTGGCGTACGAGTATTTTGATTGTTTTGGAAGTGTTATCATGTTTGTATTATGTTTCGTTTACACAGTGTTTTTTTAAGTTTTTATAAATTCGTATTAGGAATAACATAATCCTTTTAAGAATTACTTCATTGTCAAAAACGTAAAACATACGTAGCTTTTATTACAGTCACCAGCTGAAAAAATGTAGCTCCTCAATCTACTCATTAAATAAATACGGCAACTTATGCGGTAAACTTTGATTTCCACAATTATATAGTACTATAGAATAGAAAGTTTTTTTTTACTGATTGATATCTGTGGGGTATAGATGATGGTTGAAAACCAGCGCTAGGCACTTGTCTGTCATAGTGCATTGATTGGAGAGGCAACATGGCGGTCTCTCCTACCGGACGACGCAGGAACTCACTGCACAAGACTGCTTCGGGAAATACTTCTATCGCATAGGCCGGAAGCCAACGGCTGTATGCCACCATTGCAGGGCAGCCGCGGAGATACCGCACTCCACTTTCACACACTTTTCGCCTCCTTCTGTTTTCTTTATTGTGTATTGTATAGGCGTTTGTCTTCCAACTCGCCTGATGGAAAGTGATCTTAAAGACGAATATGGTACACGCCTATCCAAGAGAAGGACACACCTCGGAAAGTGGGTGTAAGTTCGAAAGCACCCCTTTTCGCCGAAAAGAGACATGCCTGTGTTTTTGAAGGGTTAAAATTAACAAGATTGGCGTTACCACAATCGGACACACGTAGGCAATAATGCCAGGTGTTAAAAGGTCATTAATATGGGGCAGGAACAAGGTTTCAAAGAGAGGAGATCCCTGAGGTACACCGGCATTAAATACCATGAGGTCGGAAGAGCAGCCATCGACTCGGATCAAACGTTCCTTTAGGAAATCAGATATCCAGTCGCAAAGGTCGGTTGGTTTGCCGTACGTTGGAAGTTTACTTAATAGGGCCTCGTGCCAGACCCGGTCAAAGGCCTTAGAGATGTCTAGGGATACGACTATTGCCTCACCATGATCTTCCAAGGCTCGCTCAATAAGTGGATGGCATATATCAAGACGTCCTCCGTCGACCGTCCTCTGCGAAAACCATATTGGTTGTCAATGAGGAGCTCGTTGGTTTCTAGGTATGCCAGGAGACGGTTATTCAATACACGCTCCATAATCTTGCACATTACGGAGGTGATTGCAATTGGTCTATAATTGGCTGGGTCTGCTTGGCTTCCCCTTTTGGGTATAGGTTGAATGTTAGCAAGCTTCAAGGATCTTGGGACTTTGCCAGTTTCTAGTGAGTCGATTCAGGGGTGTCAGAACAGGAGACAACTCGGCTGTGCAGCGCTTAAGAACCGCTGCGTAAAATGCCATCTGGTGCGCAGGTGATTCACGTCTAGATGCAGCAATAATTTAAGTACCTCTTTGTAAGGTAGTGATGCATGCCAAAGAAGCGTCGGAAAGTAAACGGGAGAGAACTAGTACTCTTCCGTCCCGCAGAAGACGCACCAGGCGCCGGAGAGTGCAAAACGACTGCCGGCCTCCATGAGCGCATGAGCCTCCTGAGGGTGACGGTTCGACGCTTAGACGCTCTCTAAATTAGAGGGGACAGGCACATAATAGTGGGGTCGCCTTGCTCAACATGTAGCCAAGTCTGTCAGGGTTTAGGTGGATTTTTTGCTGGGGTACACCTGAGGCCCTGGCACACACACACATACTGCCTTACGGTCCGGTGAGATGACGACCTACGGAGGAAATAGAAAAAAGGCACATGTTTGACAAATGTCAAACATGTGCCTTTCAGCAGCAAATGCTGAACCAAGTCCTTTTTAATGGACACGCGAAATACGCATATTTCAAGCGTAATTGTTGTTTTTAGATGTAAGGTATTTGTGTGTGCACTGTGTATGTCTTAAGTGTCTAGTGTTATGAACACTCAGTATTCTGTGACATATTACAAAAATAATTAAAAAATTTTTTTAAGAGAACACCAATGAAAAATCGAAGCGAATAAGGAGATAGACTGATAGATTAAGAAAAGAAGAGGAAGAAAGACAAACAAGAAAATCCATTATGCTTTATCTTTATTTTACTACTGAGCCAATGTGAAAGCTGTATGTGCTAGAATAAAAAATAATAAACAGGATCTAAATTCATCTTCTACCAGTACTTCTAGTTAATTGTATTTTAATGTGTAGTAAATGATTTTAATACTTTTTATTACTGTTCTAAGCTTTATTCATTTCAGGTCTGGTGGTTTGTATACTGTTTTGAGAATGGTGAAGTAGGACCATGACGTGCTTATAATCTGAAAGATAAAATTATATTTTAAAATTTATTTAGAAAGTTTAATACCAAAGTTATCGAAAAAACTAAGAATGAAATCCGTATGTAGAAGAAGTGGCATTATTATGTTATTAAAAAAGTGGTAAACTTTAGATCTACACCGAGAGGCATCTCTCCCTGCTACCGCCTCCTCTGCTACTCATAGGTAAACAAAGTTATTAATCATGAAAGAGGCTTTTAAAATGTTTGTAGCTATTGTAATATCGCTGTAACTGTATTTTTAAGATTTTTTTATATCTAATGGGTTTTACAATAAATATGGATAAAATTCGATAGAAAATCTAACATTAAGACGTGAAGGGATTTATTTATACGCATTTAAAAAAAATGTCGCCAACGGAGGTGCGTGAAATTTAAAACACATAATTAAAACTTATATATAGAAGTGCAGAAAGCTAAATGTTTTAAATAGTATGTGTTAAAAATTTAAGTTTAAGTGAAAACGGCTACATCAAGTTACACAAGTCCATTCTTAAAGTGAAATTGGGAACGTCTAATAAAGATGTTGCAAGTCCTATGTAATAGGCCAAACATGTATGTGTTTTAACACTACTTACATTATTTTATTTTAAATATTTATGTGAATTAAACCAGTAGGTACTATTGTCCAATATTGTGAACATTCTGCTTTCGTAAAGTGTGAAGGTTACTTGAAGTTCGGTAGATGGCTATGATCATACCTCTGTGCATCGCGGTATGGTTTCATTACGGCGATTCACATATCATTCAATGTAATTATTTGATTTTAAGCAGCACTATTCTAGCGATATTGTAACAATACAATAAATACTTTGACTATTATTGTGTCCTTACCCCGATAGACCTAGAAGTTCGTTCACTATAATGTGCATTAACTTTTCTTAAATAGATTATCAAGACTGCTGTCTGTGGTTTACGTCTTATAGTATCAGTCTTTTAAAGTTGGCTTTTAATATGATGTTTCAATAGCAGAACAGCAAAGAAGTAACAGAAAAAAATCGGTGTCAAATCTGATGCAGGATAGCTTTTTATGTAACTATTACATAAAATATATTTAAAAAAAGCTGTTTCATAAAATACGCTAGTAACGTCAGGACAGCAATATTTAAAGAAGTTTCTCGTAATACCCTTCATCATTTTAAAATAATAGCTGACATTACTAAAGTTACAGTTGACTTTGTGATTGTATTGGATTGACAAAGTTGTCTCCAATTATGGTTTTGAAATCATTCAACTCTTACTTAGTATCATAACTATCCATAACTTAGCATATTGTTAGTAACCGTCTCGCAACCAGTGTTATAAACTATGATAATCATTAACTACCAGTAACTGCCATGCTGTTGCTGTACCTCACTCCGCACTCAAGTTTGTTATCCATTTAGAATACATTCCTACTCTTTTATAACCCAACTATTCATCAATATTTATCAATCGATAGTATTGCGTTAGCGGCCTAATCAGTCATAATAATGTCTATTAACTCATTTTTATTAAATAGTGAACTGTTTGATCATCTATTATCGTTTACCCCTATTTTTAATGAAGTAAATAAGAGTTTTTGATGTGGCGACAACACTTCATAGCTTAGCAACATAGTTATTTGTAGTAGTGTACACAATTTAATTGTATACTTACCTTAGAGAAACTCGAGTAACAGATTACTGAGAATTTATAGGCGGTTAATTTTTGTGCCTTGGCGGATCTGAAAAGTAGATAGAAAATCAATATCTCATAATATGCTAATATAACAGTGCCTAATCTTTTCTGATGATACAAGAGCTGTCAACGTCTCAGTGCGCATTCACTTCCAGTAGGTAATACCAGATTTTTAATTCGTTTTGAGACGTTTCTTTTCTTCTGTATTCTTATGCCTCTTAAGCAATTCATAATTGCCAGGCAGTTTTGCCGTTGCTGAACCTTTGCCAGACGCAATCAAGGTTGTATATACTTTTGTAATCATCTTTAAAACCCTTTATTTTGATACCCTACTCGATAGGTTCTGAAGAAAAAAACTTGAAACCATACATTTTGGCACCAGAATTCCACTATGTTTTATTTAATAACATAGTGTTATTATACACACTAGTGCAATTAAGACAATGTAGAATCGTAGACTCCAAAGCGCTCCTTCGTCTTACACTGTACTGGGTACATAGGGATATAGCCTCACTCTCCACAACAACATCAACAGGTAACTGTGGTGATCTGTTAGTCACCAAATTCACTGTTGGCGCCGAAGAAGTTGTAGTAGATAATATTTACATACGTCAGAGCATATCCTCTCAAGTACGATATCATTGAGCAGGTGTCAGCACTGCATCTGATCTGACAGTTGTTGTGCTGACACGTTGATAGTTAGCTCAAACTCTTGAAACAGATATTATACGAACACGGTACGCAGTAAGGTTAGTTTCCAAATCTGTGGCCCGCTTATTATTATTACAAAATTTTATGATAGTCTTACCTTATCATTATATATAGAACCGTCTTTCTAAATTTAGGATCCATATTGTACCAATTACACCGGTAAGCTGCATCACCGACTTTCGTACTCTGAATTCAAACACATTTAAAACTAATCATGGGGTTATAATGTAACTGGAATGATTAGGGGTTCTAAAGACTATAAGTTATAAGTAGCTAGTGACCATATATAAATCTACACTTATGGGTACATGCCATCGTCAAATCACTTAACAAGTAAGCAGTAACCAAACCGTTTTTATTTTTAACATTACTACTATTCTTATTCTTTCTTATTCTAACCCCTCCAGCTAAGCCACTTGCTCGTGTTATAATTGAGTTCACGTCGATAGTACACTTTGTGGGATTCGAACCCGCAGCCGTTGCCGCCTATTCTTATAAAAGATCTATTCATAAACCATTTTTTTTTTGAAGGTCGGTTTAAACCTAGATTTTCGTTAGTCCAGGCTTTATAGGTTCCGCTAGGGGGGTCCGGATGTCTTAATAAAAGTTGTTCCCGGATCCCTCCTATTTTAGGCGCAGTACAGCACACCGTGTGGTTTTAGTCGGTTCGATGCCGACACATCGCCCCACCGTAAATCCCGGTGGGGTGACGGCCCGAGGGGGTTTCCATACGCACAAAAAAAAGGCTTTATAGGTTCGGCAACGGTCAGTTTATTTAAAGTTTATCAATATAATGTTATTTTGATGATCTATATTGAAAAGCATTAAAAAAGTGTATGGCAAAGGTTGCCAACTGTTTTTCTTAAAATTAAGGTTTCGGGAGACTTATATATTAGAATTACTTTACCCTGTATTCCCTGGCCTCTATTTTATAAATATTTGGCGAATCGTTTAAATGTTGGGGGTATCTATAATGTTTTGAAAACTTATGAACACTTATCTATTTTATGTAATCATAATAAGTTGTTTCCCACGATAAGATACGATATCCGAATAACGGATAACTATTTCAGTATATACTAACTTTACTTACATCCCTTATAATATTTTCTCCAAAAACGCTCATCATTAGAATCTGCAAAAGGACGGAAATCAAAAACAGAAGGCAGCCTGGAATCTCTTCCCAAGGTCCTATCTGAAAAAGAAAACGTAAAAATAAATAGTTTTGGAAGCGTAAAACAAAATTTTACAGAGGAATGTAAAACTTCAAATAATTAAAAATGGATAAATATGTACAAGAAATGCAGTAAGTTAAAATTTTTAAACAATATGTGTTATAAATTAAATAAATATGTGGACTCGACTACAAATACGTACACAGGTTCAGTATAGTATGTTCACCATGGTATGGAAAATCTATTAAATGACTGTCGAGCTTATACTAAAAACGAATAGCTTGATTTAACTTACAAACAAGTTAATGAAAAAACAAAACATTCAATATTTAATTAATTATGGTCACACTTGGACCATCAGCCGATTATAAGTGATTGTCAAGTATAGGTTTCTGCTGTTGCTGATTTCTTCCTTTAAACTTACGAAGAGCACCCGTCACCCAATCACAGTGAAACTATTCACCACCTCGCTCTTCTCTCAGAACACTTTGACGTTACACCCATGAAGTACACGAGTATATCCCCAATGAGAGTACTATCGTACTCTCATTGGGGATATACTCGTAACAGGTTATCACCTGTAATATGTAAATTAAGTTGTGGACGAAGGGGTATTATGTCCTTCCAAGGGAGGATCCTCCGACCAGGTGAGGTGATCATGTCTGGCGTACCGCGGTCCAACGGGGTTTTTGAAGTTGTAAATTTTCTAATCCCCGTGATATTCCGTAGCTCGGCGTGTCTTCGTTAGATAACATTAAAGTATGTTTTGTGGAATACTTGCATCACTCCCCTCCAAGACCTGAGGTCAATAGTATTAATAAGCCATCTGTTTATGCTCTCTTGTGGAGCGTGCCAGTTGTTAGTAGTTCTAGTGAGTCGGAACTGATTACCGCTAGTTCTAGTGAGTCGGATCTGTATTCCGCTAGTCCCAGTAGGTCGGGGCTGAAGTCCGCTGGTCCAGTGCGGTGCTGTGGTGAAGTCACCAGTAAGTCGGGGCGGTTGCTGCGTAGACGGGAGAGAGATGCTCTTTGTTCAGAAGTGGATCTTACGCCCACTAAAATTGTCATAAACACGCGCAACTGATAGTGATTGCATGCGATTTCGGTATATTGCTTGTGTTTACCTACATAAGTAATTATATTAATTAATCTGTCAATCTAGAATATTCATTCGGAATACACTCGTTTTTACTGGAACTCCAGATTTTAATTTTTCCTGCCTAATAATTATACACTCTTCTAACACGTAACACACATTGCCACTGATGAGGCTGTAAGGGCAACCAAGCTGGAGCGGTCACTGTAGACGCGTGGTATCCCTTTTGAGGGCGAGGATGTTGGCTGGCTGAGGCTTGATTACAGCTAATTACTGTAGAAATATATGTGATGTTGGCGATGGTGATGCTGCTGATCTGCTAGATTAAGGCTGTTTCAAATCACAAACTTTTGAAACGAATTCATAAAAAGAATCATCACAGAGAGAAGGCGTCCTACTAATGAGGGTTTGCTGTTAATTTGAGTGAATCGCAATTAAACCACTTGCAGATTTTCAATCTCTAAGGTATACTAAGATCTGATTTGTCTTCACCATTTTCAAAGTCGACTGACTTTGTCAAAGCATAGCATTATAGATAACTGCGCTGCACTGGCTCAGCGAAGGTACATAGAACAGACCCATATTGGGCCCCGTAATATTGAAAGGATTTACCATTATATTTAATCCAAGTGCACATATTTGTAAGGCTCCTGTCAACATATTAAACAGATTGGGCACCATGAAAATTTCTTCCAAATCGTCTCCGAGCCTGGAATAAGTACAATGACATTATTTTTAAATACTTTTATAATAGTTATAATTACCTACTTCAGTGTCCCTATCAAGGATTTTTATTATTTTTAATAATTTCAAAATAATATAAGATACTAAGTTTAAATCTTTCGCGTTCCATGATAAAATATATTAGAACTAGCAGCGCCGCGCGCCAGCGTCCCGATCCCGTGGGAATAAAAGTAGCCTATGCGTTAATCCAGGTCTCCAGCTATCTACATACCAAGTCCCATTCATCGCAATCAGTTTAGTGATTTTTGCGTGAAAGAATAACAAACATCCATCCATTCAAACTTTCACATTTATAATATTAACGCGATCACAAAATAGGTCGCACTGTGTGTACCGCAAGCCTACTCATACGATAGGTACCTACATGCCACATCTCTGCATCATCTCCGACACCTGCAATCTGCTATGACTTTGCTCAAGAACAGAGCTTACGATCTTTGTGTCACTAAACATTAGAAGTGAGAGCTATATCATGTTCAAGAGGTACTCAAAATAAACGGATGTCAGGTGAATGGGAGATGGAATCAACCGACAATGAGACGCAATCATCCGGAGATGTCGAAGAAATAACTGATAAGATCGGCTCCGTGTTAAAGAAATACTCCATTCCGGCAGTATACACACCAGGCATGAAGGTTCAAAACATCATGGGTACACTGAAGGATGTCTTGCCGTTACAAACTTCAGGTGTCTACAAAATAAACTGCAGCTGCGGTAGTTCCTAGAAAGGCCTAACAACCCGGACTGTTACTGAAAGGGTCAAAGAACATATCACTGCTGTGAAGAACCGACAGATTAGCAAATTAGCGATTGCAGAACATGCACTCAAAGCGGGCACCAATCACTGGATTAAATTTCACCATACGCAAGTCCTCTCCACCGAACGTCACTTTTACATGGCGAAACAAACGTATTAATAATATCGAAAATAAGCTGGTGGATGGAGAACCGTCTACCTCACCGAATCAACGATGGAGGTCGTGCGCCACTAAGCCAGTCAGCCTGTGACCACAGGTCCACCAACCTGGTCGAAACGGCAATTCAGAGGTATGTAAAACCGTTTTCGTGATCGCGTTAGTTCCCGTTTATATACATAATTATAATTGAAGATGTTTCGTAGGTTTTTGTTTCTTAACAGATAGCGCTATGTTTATACATACAAGGTACATTAAAATATATGTACGGAAAAGTAGTCAACAACACGAAAAGGATTGACGTCAGAAAGCAAACAAAAATGGGATCCACCAGTTACTAAATGTTAATAAAAACCTGATAAAAAAAAATATACTAAAAATTGACAACAAATTAACTAATAACGCCGTAGAGGTGGCCAACATATTTTTAAAAAGATTCCACAAAAATTAGCAGCTAAACACTTGTAGTCAAAGATTAGCACTGACATGCTTAACTGAAAGTGTTAGCAAAGTGAAATCTAACATTAACTTTGACCCTGTTTCGCCCATCGAAATATTTAATACAATAAACAATATGGCTAACAAATCATCTACTGGCTATGATGAAATACCTTTTACAAAGATCAAAGTAAAATAAAATTGACTTACTGGCAACTGCACTGTCATTGTATCGAAATAATTGCACGGGATTGGACCGTTTACTGACCAATTTAAAATTGCTAAAGTCATCCCAATTTTTAAGAAAAATTCAAAACCGGATTCCTTTACAATTACAGACCAACAGAGAAATATCTCTACTGCCAGTTTTGTCCAAATTAAATAAATTAAAACGACGGTAGGGTAAGTAAGGAGTCGGACTTGTGATCAAGTGGTTGCAGGTTAAAACTTACTTACTTTAGATACTTAATTTAGAATTGAAAACCAGACATCTGCTCGTTTGCCTTCTATAATATAAAAAAAAACAAAAATACATAGTGCAAATTTATTTATGAACAAATTTAAAAAAACATTTGAGAATTGCTATTATAGTTAGTTAATATTTCATTAATGATACACATAGCAATATTAAAAAATAAGGACAATTTGGTTTTAATAATTATTGAAGGAATATTAATATAGAGTTTACTTAAGAAATGTAATTTTAACATGGAATTATAATTATAACTTTTTAGTATGTGATTATTGGTTATTTAATTACTTAACTTTAGTATGAAATAAATGACTTATTATAAGGTGTGTTAATATTTTCGCAGTGTTATGGATAGCTGAAAAAAAACTGCGATAAAAAGCATTTTAAGCATTTCAAAACAATATTTTATCGATTTTCATATCAATTTTAATCATTTTGGTTACTTTTTTTGGAGACATTTTTTGAAGTAATCTGGTTATTCTCACAACAGTTTCGCCTAGTTGGAAAAGTTAAGGAATATGGCTACCCTATCCATAAAGTGTAGTTAAAATCCTAACCATGGCAAAAATAATCTTCCAAAATAAAATAAAACACAAAAAAAAGGAAAAAGAGAAGAAAATTTATAAAATATAAAGTTAAATAATGCTGAAATGAAATACATTTATTTCGGATAACATTTTTATATTCCAATTCGTTCCGATATAGAACATTCTCATACTCTTGCCACGTTCAAGCTTCCACACTGTTTAACCGCGTTTTATTAACTAATATTGGCTTTCTCAACATGAGCGCCAACATTTATTTTACTTACTTTAAAATGTTCTGGTGAGCCTTTACAATATCATTTAAAGTTCCGATGTTGGTGTCATCCAAACTTTCAACCCTATCACTGATAACGCAAAAATTCGCGCAAATGTGTGAAGACAGTACAACGTACAAGCCATCAGCAGTTGTAAAAAATATCACAGCTACGAATCCTAGAAACAATCATTTGAATATATAATTGATATCTACATAAGGGTTACATTTGGCAATTAATTAATTCGTTTGCTTTTAAATAGGGTAAATAGTTCTAATAGATACACTTACCACATATAGCGGAGTACGAGTAAAATAGAAACCAAGGCAAAAATGTATCGGTAGCAAATGGTTTCCAAGCAGAGAATGGTAACATTAATGTTATTTCATTCGTTGTTAGGTAGTGATATAACATTTCACCCAGTGTTGAAAAGTTATAAATACTAATAAGTACTACATTTAGTATAAAATACGGTTTTAGTAACATACTTATCACAACTAAATCACGCCTTACAAGGTGCCTTTTGTTAGGATCAACTAAAATAAGATCGTAAAGCTTTCGCAAACTTTCACTTAATTGAAAAATTTTCACTCGTTTTACGCCTGTTTGGATTCCTTTTGAAATAGATAATATTCCATTAAATACACACGGAGCTGATTGCAATAGCTCATTAAAGTTTTCTGAAGATATATTTGAGAAAAAGAACGCAGCTTCTGAGGAAACCATAGCTGTTACTATACACACGATGATGTAAAACCTTTTCTCTATTTTAGAATTACCGTAGGGAATTCCTGCTAACCACATAGTAGTCTTCCACTGTTTTAAAAAGTTTTCATATGGAGGAAGATTCATTTTTTTCGTTAAAATAGATAACCTGTTTGTGACTGTTTGAAGTTTGAAGTTTTGTTGTAAGAGGCCTATTATAAAAATATAGAAAATATCGTTCAAAGGAACTTAAAACTTAACAATAAAATAATAACAATGTTACTCTTAAGTAGTGAAAGATAGTAATAGGTATACTAAATTACTCCTAATACATTTATATCCTAAAGACCAACTGCAGGGCTGGTACAAACCGAGAAATTATTAAAAATAAATAAATTTATTAAAATGAACTATGATTTATAAATAAAGTTTTGATTGTGTGCGGAGCTTCTTAAGGGGATGCAATTTTGGAAGCTGAAGTCACGTCGCCCTCAAAAGAGACTCAATCTATCGTTATAGTTAATAATAATATCTGGCAACACTACATGGCAGTCGTTAGTTTGAAGGATTCCATTCGTATATCAGATTCTATTATCATTAATATTTCTTTTCAGTCATATTTAATTTGTATTCCAAGCAGATACCACTTTTTGAAACTAATAACAAAACAAGAATTAAGTACAGTCAGTGTAAATGCTTTGGGTGGTCTTTGTAGTGTTATTTTATTAGCTAAATCCAAATATAAAAACATTAAACATTCTTTATCTGTAATATGAGTATGAGTCTGGCCCAAATTAATCTTCAGATTAACACCATACGGATATTGCTTATTACACTTTACCTAATGCACTTCAAACATAAAAAAGTATTATGCAAAGCACAAAGAGTAAAAAATCATAGAAATCGGTGTCTGTGTCTCAACACACTTAAAAATCGCGTCAAATTGAAAACTTCTTTCTCCATTTCAAATAATAGAGAAGAGGTGGCGAATATTAACACAGACATATCATAAATTATTATTAATCATTCAGGTAGTAGTAGGCTAAAAAAAAACAATAAAAAAGTGTGTATTGTCAACCCTAAGTACAGAACGAACAAATTATTCACTTGACGTTTCTTCGATTTGACAGTATAAACATCGATGTCGGTTAACACCTCTTGTCGATAGTATCTGACACTAAAAATTCTGTTTCATCAGAAACCTTACACTTTATATTCGTATTAAACTGTCCATATAAATGTTGAAAGGATTTAAAGTACGACTAAAGAGAATTTTAATGTGTTAAAGCCTCGTACCATGTCACGTGATGGTTCTCATCGTCTGACACATTGGTACGTCTCATAAATGTATCAGAACGTGTCAATAAATATGTATTAGCTAGTAGCACACATCAGTATGTAACCACATATTGGTATAACCGTATAACCAATGTTCTACAAGTAATCAAACAAAATAAATACCTTTTCAGACACCCAGACGTTGCAGTAAAAATAAATCACGTATTGAGACGTATTTATCAAAAATATAATTTAAAAAGTTATACAAATGTGAGTTTCGGAGTTATGGATCTCTTACATGTACAAACACACGTTAGAAACATCTTAAACTTGTATTTGTACACTATTGTAAATTAAAATTTTTGTCCATGGTCTTAAATTTTGAAATGTATAGTCTGTGGTATAGTAACCTATTAATAATAAACTACAAAATAATATGAGTAACAATGGATGTAAATATATTTTTTTCATTGACGGGTTATAAAGTAGATTCAAACTCTCCAATCATCAAACGCAGTATGTTTATGAGTTAAGCAAAAATACTGTTAGTAAACAGTTACTATCCGCTCATATATTGGTATCAAACGAAATGGCTATCGGTTTATTATTAGTTAAATTGCAAGGTGTAAATGTTTTGTTAAAGAATTATTACAGTCAGGGCAGGCCGAGCTTCATAGCATAATGGATGGAAGAATCCGTTCCAAATAAGTGAAGCACTAGTTTCGTCTGATACTTGATCAAGCATGAAACGCACAAGGGACTATCCAAATAGGTACTTGATAGATAGGCTAGATCCAACATGGTGGTTGCGGGGGGCTTCATACTGAGCGACTTTATAATATACCTTGAATGCTTACTGGTAAGCTTATAGGTTGGTCTTCGACCAATAACAAAATATTTAGATATTTCAATATTCCGTTATTAATTAGGCTGTTTAAATATATTGGCAACTGCACTGGCACCGACTTCAAACAAATCAGTAGGTACCGAGTTACCGAGTGCGTTTATAATATTACCTATTTTATTTGAAGATTCAGGCATATTTTAGACTTTTCAATTAAGTTTAGTAATGCCTTTTTGTTGTTTTTTTTTTGTTTCAAATAGATTAAATGTTTTATTTAAAAGTTTGTTTATTTTTCATTTTTAAGTGTAAGGTACGTGCGTACGTACTAAGTTATGGTATTAAGAAGAACATACTGTAATATAAGTATTCGAAGTGCCGTGCTATAGGCGATAGAACTTTAAATTATATTCTTTTAACTTTTGCATAATAAGCCCGATACTTTAATTAGATAATGTGGTAAGGTTTTTACTTTGTAACGTTAAGTTTTTGTTAAATTATCACTAATATCTAAATTCGTTTTGCCAAAGTCATTTTTTGTCATCAGTTTCGTATTCTATATATTATTATCAACAGCTATGACAGAAATGTAATAATATTGTTACGAGTCAGCGGTTAAGATTAGATCAATACAAAGACACATTTAATTTGATTCGCAATTATCACAATCACTATCACAATATATAGTAAACATCAATTCTCACTTAAAATCGCTTGTACTGTTCGCGACCTTATCTTATATAAAGTTCTAGAAGGTTTTTTTTATTTATTTGGTTTCCTGACAGTTACATTAATTATTATCATGCACTTAAATTATTATACATATACTTTTTGTAACTGTACGAGTTTGAGCTAACCTCGATTGCTCTGATTTTTTACTTTATATACTATATATATATATATAACTAGTTACCAACAGAAATAAAACCACAGAATGTGGTTGGTAGATTGGTAAATTATAGCTTGTTTTTCAGAAAGGAACAATTTTATGCCATTGCGAAATTTGCCTTACTTTCTTTCGGTCGCTAATATGCACATACGTGGAATGGGGGAATTAGATCCAAGTAGGGTTCTACGAAGTGGAGGGTAAATGGGAGTAATTTTGGAACGGGTATAACAAGCTGGGACTCTCTGATTATTTTAAAAAGAAAATTAAGTCAAGGAATTAACTGTGGGTTTCAAGCTTATCTATTTTGAAAAGCGAGAGCCTTTCACGGTAAGAAACAACTGTTTTAGCTTTTCCAATCAATAAGTTAAGTGCCATAGAAAACGTTTTTGAATGCGTTCTAATCGCAAACCATGGACTGCGTAATGTGGACGCCAAACTACGGTACTGTATTCTAGAATGTTTCTATCCACACTATTGTAAAGCAGTAAGATACTGCTTTTTTTTCGAGAGATTTTTCGTAAGCCAGCAACTAAGAAGTTGCCGGCTTACGAAGTATCTTACCGATCCTGATTATAATAAATCCCAGCGTATTTGATGCGCGTTTAATTACTCGTTCAATATGTATATTGAATATGAGCTTTGTACATAAAATAATACCTAGATTTTCAACTTCTGAACAGTATCTGCATTGGCTAGATGTTATTCGAATCATTCACGAGCGTTCAAATAATAAAACTTTGGAGCATCGCGAACATTGGTTTGATATAGTTTGTACGTACTGTGCGTCTGAGTATAAAACTGCCAAGCAATGCGAACATCGGCTTGGCGTTATTCGGGAATCCTTGTGTGGAGCCTTGTCTTCCTTTTTCTATTGTAACTACCTCAGCTCAGAAGTACTGCAAATTACTGTACTTGAGTGAATAAGTTGTGAAAAAATACGTACAGCTAAACGTAGGGCCTCCTTCTTTTTTAAGTCGTTTAAAAAATCTAGGCGTTTGTTACAGGTTAGAGCGCTGACAACGGTCACTTAAGTGCTGATCTCTCTGAATAGTAATCGTGATATACATACCCATGTATATCACGATTACTATTATTCCATAGTTTGTAGTAGAAGCGCGATAGTGGTGAGATTTAACTAGCATGACATGCGTAATAGTAATTTAAATATTTTTAACGATCCATCTGACTTTATAGAAACCTAATAAACCTCAAACGGCCCTTGAGCCAAATAAACACATTTATAAAAAAATATTCTATAGTTTTACATAACATTTTTTTTGCAGGCACACCATTCTAAACGACAAGGTAAAGGTATGGGTCTTCCTAGCCAGCATTAAAATATGTCATAGTTTTCGTGAGCAACATAGCTGTATGAATGGATCCTTCAGCAGCACATATAGCACTAGCAAGGCTAGGGTCATCGTTTACATTTCCACCGACTTCCGTTACCTGTTCTTTCTCATTTTCATCACCTTAACCAGAATTTACACCCGAGTAACGGTACCCATAGAGAAAGACTACTTGGTTTGACATATTGGCTTCTCATTGGAATTTTTAAGAAGGGGAAATAGGACAGCTGCACAGATATTAGAAATTTACGAAATCTACAATTCTTATATAAAGATATTTAAATCTTAAAGATGGTTCTGTAGGACTATTTCAAATCCTAACCACAAATCTCCGTTATTTCAACAAGTTGACAAACTGAAGTACCAGATAGTCCTCGTTTCTAATAAAGCGGAAAATGCGTGTCTATGACGAAATACGCTGACAGATTTTTATTTTTCATGCATAGGCTGTGCATAATAAGTACTGCACAATCTGCACATCCTATACAATATTATAAAAATCTCTCAGCGTACAATGCAATATATTAAGAAAAATGGAGTTTAAATTTATAACGTTTTATTGCTTCTGTTTTGAAGAAATATAATGCGAATAGTGTAAGCCAATTTAACACATAAAATAAATATACTATAGTTTTACATTACATATTATTTTTGAAAACTGAAGGCACAAGTCTGCCGCCACAGTCTACGTTAAATGGGAAATCACAGTACTTTTTCTTTGGACTCCACAAGGTACCAACTGGACAAGGTAAAGGTACGGGTCTTCCTGCCCAGCACTGGTAAAACATGTCACAGTTTTCGTGAGCAACATAGCTGTGGTCTGATCCTTCAGCAGCACATATAGCGCCAGCTTGGCTTGGGTCATCATTAACATTGCCATCACCTTCCGTAACTGGTTTTTCCTCGTTTTCATCATTTTTATCAGGAATTATTCTATCCCCGCAATTTACAGTGTTTGGCCATTCACACCTGTCTTTAGTAGGGTCAAATAAAAGACCAGCTGGACATAATTGAGCTACTGGAACACCAAATGAGCAAGTGTAAAACTGATTACAATTTTCATGGGCTACTAACACACCAGATGATTTTGGAGTAGCACAAATCTTTGCAGCTTGACTGGGATCGTCGTGATTATTACCGACTGGGACTTCGTCCTCCCAAATTACATCATCATCCGAATTTCCATCATTGTCTCCGTCTGGATTATTGTTGTCAGGAATTATCCTATTGCCACAATCTACATTATTCGGAAAATCGCAGTACTTTTTCTTTGGACTCCACAAAGTATCAACTGGACAAGGTAAAGGTACGGGTCTTCCTGCCCAGCACTGGTAAAACATATCACAGTTTGCGTGAGCGACATAGCTGTGGTCTGATCCTTCAGCAGCACATATAGCGCCAGCTTGGCTCGGGTCATCATTAACATTGCCATCATCTTCCGTAATTGGTTTTTCCTCGTTTTCGTCATTTTTATCAGAAATTATTCTATTCCCGCAATTCACAGTGTTTGGCCATTCACACCTGTCTTTAGTAGGGTCAAACAAAAGACCAGCTGGGCATAATCGAGCTACTGGATGACCAAATGTACATATGTAGAACTGGTTACAATTTTCGTGGACTACTAATACATCAGATGAATCTGGAGTTGCACAAATATTTGGAGCTTGACTAGGATCGTCGTGGTTATTACCGATTGGCGCATCGTCTTTCCAAATTACCGCTGCTTGAGCAAATGCAACAACGCAGAGCACAGAAACTATCGCACCTAGAAAAACACAAGATCAAATAATAGCTTACAGATAACAGTTATGAAATACATAATAAGTCAAAAATATTTAACTATTACAGTTTCTAAAATTTACGTACGTAAAGCACGCATTTCCTAAAATTTATGGTAAAAAGATATGTTAATTCCACTATTTTAAAACAGGTATGTATGAGATCTGTTTTGTTTATTTAAATACAAAATGGTATGCTCTTAACATATTTTTTTTTTTTTTTTTACAAGACCGGATAGATATTTTAATGGTATCAATTTTTTATTTTAATACGTCAATCATTCTGTGTTTTGAATTAATCACTTACTTTATCTTATTAAATGACTGCCATCAATATATTATAATATATAGATATTACATATTTAAATAATACTAGATGGCGCCACCAGCCGGTAAACTAAGTTTAAATTGCTCCGTACTTATTTGTGTAATTAATAATAGTTTTAGTGCAAAAACAGTACAAATATTATTTAAAATAGGTGAAAAACAGTCTAAATTATAAAATACATTGTTATCTGCCATGTAATATAGAAACTTAGAAAGAAACACTGATAAGTAAAATTTCGTGGAACTGTAATATTAAAAAGTGTATCATACACAGTCCAAATAATAGATAAAAACTACTTAAAAAACCATTGAATATCGAATATTAGAATAAATAGACCTCTAATTATCGAATAAAACAAATAATTTTAACAATTTAATAGTGGTCTATATAAAAAAAAAAACTACCAGGGCATTTAGTGTCATTCATTCTTTAAATAACGTTAGTAACATTAATAAAAACACGGGTATGAAAAAGAAACCACGGATAAATCAAAAGATAAAAAAGTATGGAATTATAATCTAATATTTTTCTAATTTTAATAGGGAAATTAAAAAATTATAACTCTGGAACTTTATGTAAATATTAAACCACATTAAGTAAAGTATATTTTTTATTAAATAAAAATATTTACAAATTTTGAAAATAAGTATCCCCTGTTGCAATGACCGTAAAAAAGTATAATATAAATTTATCCTCTTACCTTGCATAATACGTTTGTATTGTCAACGCTGTGTAGTACCAATTTAATCGTTTAGCTTTAAACAAACACTGATGAACTGCATACAATTGCATACCATTTATATGTCATTAAAAGTTACTTCATAACAGATTATCTAAACAAGATTATTTTAACATGACTTAAAACAGATTACCGAGAAAGACCGCTTCGAAGTATAAATAAAATTACGAGAAATTATATATATGATAGCAATAATTATGAGATTTAATAATACAGTGTGACGTAATAATTGGTGACGCAATAGACATATATCAGAAAAAAATTGCAATTGAAATCTTGTGTTTTATTTTTTAACACACTTTATTAGCTTCAGTTGTAACTTACTAAGTAAACAAATCTTGGAAGATAATTTTCTAATAAACTCTACTGTACTTACTACACATTTACTTTACTACATATTTCTAATATATTATCGTATTGAAATGAATCTTAGTAGGTACCGGGGTTTTCGGTGGGGCGGTGTGTCGAAATCAAACCGACTAAAACCACATGGTGTGCTGTACTGCGCCTAAAATGGGAGGGATCCGGGAAAAGGTTTTATTAAGACATCCGGACCCTAGTAAACAGGTTCCCTGTGTTAAGCTTTATCGCTTACCAATATAAAACGTAAATAAAATACAAAAAAAATAGTGTGGATTTTAAAACAATTTCAGATTAAATTGATTTGGATTGTACGTGTGTTTAATTGCCTAATATGACGGTAGCGGCTCAACGATCCTTAGCCCACGGTGTTTATATATTTTTTTTAAGTATTTCAAATTTGCCTTGCGTTAAAGTCACTCAAACTGACTAAAAAAATACTTGTAAGTTAGAACGTTAGAATGTCTAGTCAAGTAGGTACTTAATTGTTTTTTTTTGTCATATTTTTATTATGTGTTGTAAGGGAAGGTCCTTGATTTAAAAAATATTATAACAATATATGTGTGTATCACCACTTTCCCGAATAATCTTTTCGTCAACCAAGCATATTGAGTTGCTCAATAACCTAACGGGTGCTACACAATGCTTTTTGACTCATTATTCCCTTATTTCACGCTTTATTTTAGCTTTATGATCTATCTATCTATATAACGCAGTCTTTCAACGTAGTTTTCACCAACTTTAAAATTATTAAAAAATAATAAGTTTAAAATTGGAATTAAGTTATTGGATTTTTTATTTACAAAATGATTAAATTGCAAAAAAATCGTGACTTGTTACTCCACAATATATTTTAAGTAAATAAATAATAAGAAAACAATGAAAGAGATACAAATTTCATATTATTTTATTTTAAAATTGAAATACGAGGTTTTCAAATGTTGTTAAAGCGCCTGTACAATTAGCGGGCGCAATTGTGTGAATGTCTATCGGCATCTATTTACTTTTGTATGGCGGCTACGTTTAGGTGCATATGTTACAAATGTTAAACATTATTATAATCTGTACTGTTCAGTCACTACAAGTTTTTACCACATCGCTACCTGTAAATCTATTAGCCGGATTAAAGTCTATTCATGGTCCTCTGAGCTGGATGCTGTTACAACTTAGGCGAAGTACGGTAAAGAAACAATATTTAATCTCGAAAGTCGGTGCGGTTGGGCATTTGGACAGAATGCATTAACGGTGTTAGGTTTTATTTCATTTAATATCGTAACTCTACACCCGACTAGGTATTATTTTTTATCCTTATCTAAGGTTTTGCCATAGATTAGTGTTGATATTAATTCAATATTTGTAGTGAAACTTAATTATTTGAGGCGTGTTAATAATAAGTGCACGTTAAGATTGGTTTCGAATTAAAGTAATTATTAGTTGGGTAGTTAGGCATTGGGCAAATAAAACATTGTAATATTAAATTCATTGATGTATTTTTATTTAATTGATTTTTATTTTTATTGGCTTCCTGGATGCATTGAGTGATAGCCCATTAGTAACCCTAACATTAAGGAGCTGTAACTTTGTACCGATAGGATCGAGTCATTGTACCAGCAATTGGTGCAATGAGGTGCAGTTGCGTTTGGAGTGCATTGTTGATGACTTTTAGGTTCAGTTTGTAAATAGTTCGGAGTTGGATTTGAGTTATTGCACTACACACACACACACCTACATGCACGCATCTAGGGCGCAAGATTTCATTGAACAATGCAGTAATAACAGAGAGTCTATTAGTAGTAACAAAAGTACTCGTGCCAATAATTAGCATTTAAAATTACCCACTATCCAACTTCCAAAATACAATTGATGATACGGTAATTGGTTGGAAATTAGAGACACCTTTACTAGTCTCATTCACTGCAATGATGACATCGATTCAATCAATCAATTTCATTATTCAGATTTTGCATCCCTCAAATGATCTGCTGCTGTCGTTATACAGACTGTCGAGTTCTTTACTAGTTATTAAGATGTGGCATAGAGGTTAATTTGTGTGTTTTTGTGTGTGTATGTGTTTTGCTGTCCCCCTCTCCTCCCCTCTAATCCCTTTCTTCCGGTCTTCCCGCTCTTCCCCTACTCCCACCTTAAAAGGCGGCAACGCACTTGTGACTCTTGAGTTATAGGTGCCCATGGGCGGCGGTAGTCATTTACCATCAGGTGACCTGTCTGCTCGTTTGCCATATACCATAAAAAAAAAGTTTTCGTTTCTATTGCTTTTATCCCTCATATTATTTTTTTCTAATTATTCCAAAGTTACAGATATCGGCCAGTTACAATTACATTAAAATGTATTTTTAGGAGTTGGTGCAAAGCCATATTTTCAAATGTTTGCGACATTTCAAAATCGTTTACACCCGAGTAACGGGATCCATAAAGTAAGACTACTTGGTTCGACATATTGGCTTCTCATATAGGTTTTAGGTAGAGGTAAGAGGAAAACTGCACAGATATGAGAAATTTACGGGATCCACAATTCTCCCGTCTTGCAAAAAGAAATTAAATTTTTAAGATTGTTCTGAAGGACTTTTTCAAATCCTAACAACAAATCGTCGTTATTGATGCATGTTTGCCGCGCTCTGCTTCGAACGTGTGTGCTGTGTCATTTAACAATTAATATTTTTAATGTAAAGCGCGGTGCAAGCTGACGCTTGGTGAGTCATGAGTGAAATTGTGGCAAATGAGTTGCTGGCGTTCCTGCAGCAGATGCTGGACGTGATGGACGAGGTGTCTGTCATCCAGATCTGTGTAACTTCAGCGAGGATGACATTGCTGCTGCCAAGCAGGTGGTGTTCCGGTTACTTAATAAAAGTGACCATAATATAGTGTCTCGCCGGCGTGATGGGTTAAAGAAGAGTGTATAAGACATTATCACGGATCGATCGACGATCATTAGACATTATTACGCTGAAGGAGACTGATCTTGACGACGTGCCCACATTAGTGGCAAGAAAACTTACATAAGTTACCTTCTGTCACTTTTGACCACATCGACGTTATTGCTCTGCTGAAGGACATTGTCTATTTAAAGGCAGATTTAACAGATGCACAGAAAAAGCTGGAGGCATCCCAGATCATTGTCGCAGATTTGTGCACCGAACTGGAAGAGGTACGTAAGTCTGTGCCAATACCTGGTTCATCGGTGTGTGTAAGTAATATAAAAACGCGCCGCGGTGCATGCCTAGATACATCGGCTGGAAGCTACGCGTCAGCAGTTTTGTCACCGACAGCGATTGCAAAGTCTGCAGTGTGCGCCTCGAACGCGTCACACAGCTCCGCACACGACCCCGCGGCCCCTCCCCTCACCTGCTGACCCAACGGTCTCTACGAGCACCTCTACTGCTCTACCTACCTAAGCCCCTGCCTACAAAGTCACAGATTCGGGCTGATGAAGAAGGTTTCGTGACTGTGCAAAAGGAGGAAGCACAGATCGCGAAGCACTAAGAACTACTGTGGATCTTAACGTAAAGGTGCTTGCCACTGCGCCGACCACCCCGGTGTACATCTCTCGCCTACACTACACCACTGAGGCTGAAGAGATCGCCAAGTACGTGCTCCAGAAGCTTAATTACGCGCCGAAAGTGCAGCTGCTTGAGTCGCACCGCAACATCAACTTCAAGGCGTCCGTGGTGCCAGTACCCAGCTGTTATTTGCACCAGGTGTTAAATGAAACTTTTTGGGCGCAATGTGTGATATTCCGTCGCTTCCATGGACAAGTATCAACAGACAGCACAAAGATTTAGTAGAAGTTAAGAGTTACTAACTTAGTTTTAAGTTTTATTTACTAACACAATGTTTTAGTATGTATATTTAGATTAAGGTATTGATCTATTGGCCTATGCAGCTCGAGATAAATGATTACTATTATATTATTACAACCAGTGGACTAACTAAAGAACCAGATAGTCCTCGTTTCTAATGAAGTGAAAAATGTATGTGCGTGGCGAAATACGCTGACAGATTAATATTTTTCATGCATAAGGATGTGCATAATAAGTACTGCACATCCTATAAAATATTTTAAAATAAAAATCTGTCGGCGTACAATACAATATATTTAATTAAAGAAAATGCAGTTTTAATTTATATCGTTTTAATGTTTCTATTTTGCAGCAGTATTTTACAAATAGGGTAAGCCAAATGTTTAACAGATAAAATAAATATGGATACTATAGTTTTACATTATATATTATTTTTGTAAAACTGCAGGCACAAGTCTGTCGCCACAATCTACGTTAAACGGGAAATCACAGTACTTTTTCTTTGGACTCCACAAGGTATCAACTGGACAAGGTAAAGGTACGGGTCTTCCTGCCCAGCACTGGTAAAACATGTCACAGTTTTCGTGAGCAACATAGCTGTGGTCTGATCCTTCAGCAGCACATATAACACTAGCTTGGCTAGGGTCATCGTTTACAGTGCCACTGCCTTCCGTAATTGGTTTTTCCTCGTTTTCGTCATTTTTATCAGGAATTATTCTGTCCCCGCAATCCACTGTGTTTGGCCATTCACACCTGTCTTTAGTAGGGTCAAACAAAAGACCAGCGGGGCATAACTGAGCTACTGGAAAACCAAATGTACATATGTAGAACTGGTTACAATTTTCGTGGGCTACTAATACATCAGATGAATCTGGAGTGGCACAAATCTTTGGAGCTTGACTAGGATCGTCGTGGTTATTACCGATTGGGGTCTCGTCTTCCCAAATAACATCGTCAACAGAAATTACATCACCGTCACCATCTACATTATTGTTATCAGGAATTATTCTGTTGCCACAATCTACGTTAAACGGAAAATCACAGTACTTTTTCTTTGGACTCCACAAAGTACCAACTGGACAAGGTAAAGGTACGGGTCTTCCTGCCCAGCACTGGTAAAACATGTCACAGTTTTCGTGAGCAACATAGCTGTGGTCTGATCCTTCAGCAGCACATATAGCGCCAGCTTGGCTCGGGTCATCATTAACGCTGCCATCACCTTCCGTAATTGGTTTTTCCTCGTTTTCGTCATTATTATCAGGAATTATTCTATCCCCGCAATTTACAGTGTTTGGCCATTCACACCTGTCTTTAGTAGGGTCAAATAAAAGACCAGCTGGACATAATTGAGCTACTGGAACACCAAATGAGCAAGTGTAAAACTGATTACAATTTTCATGGGCTACTAACACACCAGATGATTTTGGAGTAGCACAAATCTTTGCAGCTTGACTAGGATCGTCGTGATTATTACCGACTGGGACTTCGTCCTCCCAAATCACATCATCATCCGAATTTCCATCATTGTCTCCGTCTGGTTTATTGTTATCAGGAATTATCCTATTGCCACAATCTACATTATTCGGGAAATCGCAGTAGTTTTTCTTTGGACTCCACATGGTACCAACTGGACAAGGTAAAGGTACGGGTCTTCCTGCCCAGCACTGATAAAACTTGTTACATTTTTCGTGAGCAACAATGCTGTGGTCTGATCCTTCAGCAGCACATATAACACCAGCTTGGCTGGGGTCATCATTTACATTGAAACTGCCTTCCGTAATTGGTTTTTCCTCGTTTTCGTCATTTTTATCAGGAATTATTCTGTTCCCGCAATTAACAGTGTTTGGCCATTCACACCTGTCTTTAGTAGGGTCAAACAAAAGACCAGCTGGACATATTCGAGCTACTGGAAGACCAAATGTACATAAGTAGAACTGGTTACAATTTTCGTGGGCTACTAATAAATCAGATGAATCTGGAGTTGCACAAATCTTTGGAGCTAGGCTAGGATCATCGTGGTTATTACCGATTGGCGCATCGTCTTTCCCAATTACCGCTGCTTGAGCAAGTGCAACAACGCAAAGCACAGAAAATATCGCACCTAGAAAAACACAAGATTAAATAAAAATCAAACACAAACAAAAATCAAATAAAGCTTAGAGATAACAGGTATGAAATCCATTATAAAATCAAAAGTCGTGTCTTCCTAGTTAAGTTAAAATATTTCACAATTACAGTTTCTTAAATGTCGTAAGTACATTTAAAAAGTTGTAATTTTGTGTACGCACGTATTTCATGAAATGTATGGTATGAGAAGGTATTAAGTATAATTTCTATTAAATCTAACTAAATACCAACTGTAAAATAGGTAAGTATTCTTTATTGCGAAGACCGTATAAATAATTGTTTTAATATATTTTTTTCTTCTTACCTTTCATTATAAGTTGGTGTTGTCAGCGCTGTGTACCAATTTGATCTTTTAGCTTTCAACAAACACTGATGAACTGCATACGATTGCACACCATTTATATGTCGTTATAAGTTATCTTCATAAAAGATTATCTAAACAAGATTATTTGAACATTGACTTAAAATAGATTATCGAGAAAGACCGCTTAGAAGTACAAATTTACGAGAAATGATTTGATAACAATAATTATGACATTTAATAATACAGTGTGATAGGTGATGCAATATTTAATATATTTCATATATCAGAAAGAAAATGCAATTGAAATCATCATCAAATCATCATGCTTTATTATATTTATGAAGTCAAAATTGTAGGCCAGAAAGAAGAAGATAGTAAATTTTGTATAAACCTCAGCGTATATGTTCAAGTGAAAGCATCTATTCTGTGTGGGTTGCCAATGTATGTAATATAGATCTGTAATTAAAATAAAATAATAATAAATAAATATACAAGTATCTAAGAATTACACTTTAAAAATCGACACAATATACTGAAATTGCGAATGACACATAGATAAATAATTATATCAGAAACATAATATTTTTTGTCTATGATGAATTTGGGTACGAGATGATGTGTCATTCTTGACGTGGGTAGCATGTGGTTATTTCTTCTTTATTCAAGTATAATTTTCAACAAATTATCGGGCTTAGTCCACTGCTGTCTTGCAATTAAGGGGCTTACATCTAGCGACTGAGATATTATTATAAGCGTATAAAGTAAACACCGCAAAGAATAAGTATGTAACGCGAACTGCGGTCTATGGACTGCAGTGATATCAGTCGGAGTTTACGCACAGGAACGTTCGAACGTATTTGACTTACTTTTAGTCGTCGAAAAAAAATGCCTAATTGTGTTTTTAAAACGTGTACAAGTCATTCAAGAGCGAAAAAACATAATTGTGGTGTGACATTTCGTCAGTAAGTGAACAAACTTTTACTAAAGCATACACAAAATAATAAATTAAAATCATAATTTTGGTTTGGCAGCGCCGCCATTTTCTAAGCACATCATACATCAAAAAAAAAATGCACGCAGAACTGACACTGGGTTTGTACCTATTTAAGGTGTCTTACAACAAGATAACAGGAGAATTACACGATTACAACAGTAGTATTTAGTTTGTCTTCATTTAATTTGATTATATTGGATATAGCAGAACCGTTTTTTTTAGATTTCTTTGAATTGATCATTAACGCCTAAGTGTTATTCTGATGTATGAGCTATGTTATTGTAAAGTTTCAATAAAATCTATACAGTAGTTTTTGCGTAAAAGAGTAACAAACATCCATACATCCTCACAAACTTTCAAGTTAATACTATTATTAGTAGGATACCGCGATGCATTCTACAAAAAATAGAAACTGGCATAACTACTACTAAAAGTACTATTTACTGAGTTGGAATTCCAATAAAGCTTCTTAGGTATAAACTATTTGTCCGTTCTGTTTTGAAGCTTAGCGCTATGAAAACAATTTATAAAAACAAATCGTTCTAGCATTTCGTTGCGCAAAACGCGTAAGCGCCGTGAAAATCACGGCGTTTAGGACCTTACGCTTGCGAGAAAACGACAGCTCAAAAGTGATCAAGCGCTGCTTGTTAATATTGTAGGATTTGACTTCAAACTATTGTTTTAGCGCTGCAGCGCTTTTTAGTTTAATTCAAATAAAAATGGAACATGTATTTTGTTTTGAGTGGCTTCTCTAGTATATAATATCTCGATGCATCTAGCTTACACTTCCAATGCGCCAACCACAAGTGTCATCTGATATTGGCAAGGATTATCGTTTTTTAACTATTAAATTAGGGCTGCATGTAGTAAATAGGTATATATGTAGTGCATAAAATACAGAAAAATAATTGATAGCATGATAGCAAATGTAAATTAATCCCGATTGTCTTTAATTGCTGCATACAACTGTAACGTCTTGCTTGGAACCATGCTTAGCCCACAGGCTTTTTTATTTATTAATCTTAATTTTAAGTTCGTGTTTCGATAAAGACACTCAAACTCACAAAAAATCATTTTTATATAGCCCAGGCGGGATCTGTTTTGTTTTGGGTAAGCCGAAAAGAACAATGGATTTTTAGATCACTCACTTAAAACCATTCATTCTTCTTCAGGCTTCATTTTTTATTGAAAAAAAGTTATATAATTAAACTTTATTGTACATAAATAAAGTACATTAGGTATTTAGTGTTTCAAATATAATTATTTTTCTTTAAGTCTGAGCGTGGCATGTGAAAGTTATGTAGTATAATTACATTTAAATTTATAAGATTTATCAATAAATAGTCATGTACATTTTTAAAATGAGGAAGTTTGTTATAAAATATCTTAGAACGAATTATAATATCCTGTAGTTAGTTGTAATTTTCATATTGTTGGTGATCTTTGTCACATTAGATTGGGTACTCTAGATATACAGATAGTAGATTAGCTTCAGCAACAATTTGAAAATCACCTTTTTTTAAACACTTAGATTGCGGAAACTACTAGTCCGATCTTTATGAAGTTTGGTGGGTATATTTATCATGTCTATTTCTGAATAAAGTGACAAGTATGGATGGAATAATTAAGAATGCAGCCCACTATGGAACTTCCGGGTTCCGAATAAATATCAATCTGTGACTATGATTTATAAATATTTAAAATATTATATCAATACAAGTGATGCTATTATCAATGTTTTGACTTAAATAAGAAAAGGTGAGTGGTCAGAAAAGTGGTGACATATTTATGTCACCACTTTTCTGAAAAACTTTTCTTAAACCAAGCCTATTGAGTAGCTCAAAAACCTTAACCATCGGTTAAAGAGCTCTTTTTGACTTATTCTCTTATTTTCATTTAAAGATTAATGAGATTTTATTTATTATGGATTTCTAGAGGCACTACAGAGACCACAGCTGTAGTGTAAAGGATAAAGCGTAGGACTTTGGGGTTTGACGTTGGCACGATCAAGATGTTATACGTTCAAACTTCACCAAGGACATTTCCAAGTTAAACTTTAAGTAGTTTTGCCACAAACTTCGAGGTTTGGAGCTGCTAAAAATAACAATAGTTTTAACTAACGTTACTAAAACGCACAGAGTGCGCCTTTACGACTCTTTATTTGATACCGACTCGGCACTAATTAAAACATGCGATATCGAACATAAATTGCTACAATGATGGGGATTTAAAAATTTATAAATCTCTACAATTTTTTTGTCATATATATTTTAGGGTTCCGTTCCTCAAAAGGGCAAACAGAAAACCCTTATAGGATCACTCTTGAAATTAATACCAAAATACTTATGTCTGCGGACCCTTTGAGTTGTAAAAAATCAAGCTTCTTAATCAACCATTTAGACTTATATTTTAACAAATTTGAATATTTAGAAGGTAAAGAAAATTCTGAAAGTCTTTTATTTGTTGATATATCATTCATCAGATTTTGTGATTACAAACTTATATTTTGCGGTTGGAAAGCTGACCTTGTCGATGTATGGGAGAATATTTTTAGAACTGCAAAGTTATACGTCATACGTCGTCTTTGTACAAAGGCTCCATACAAGTTTGTGTGCTTACGGAACCCTCGGTGCGCGAGTCAAACTCGCACTGGTCGGGTCTTTTTTTATATAAATGTTTTTTAATTTTAAATATTAAGGAATGGCATCTGGACTGGTCGATAGGCCCATACCCCTTTTTTCAGCGTTACGATACTAGTACTATTAAGTGTTCCGTGATTACGGTAAAAGGATTTTCATTATTTGTATATATCATTGATGTTTTGAACGAAAACAGATTAACACCAATACATTTTCAACAATTTAAATATGTTTTTCCATTCTCTGTTCTCTGACACGAGTACTGTTGCCTGTGCGTTGGCAAAGTCGTATTATGGAAAGAGTTCACATTGATTTTTTGTTATACTAAGATTAAGACGGTCAGTTAAGAAGTGCTAAAAAACTTTTAGAGTTTGTTTACCTTCATCTATTGCACACAATTCTACTAATATTAAAGTGGTTAAACTGACACCGCTCCAAACTAGGTCTTTTATGTGCTGTATTTTCAAGATACAAATACGTATACATGCATACGCTCATGCCTTTTTGCCATCAGGGTAGTCAGATATACTTTCTTATATCCTTACATATATCACACGCTTTCTATATGTCAATAAACCTTTCGGTTTCGGGTACTTCTGACCCGTATTTTCTTCAGAACATCACCAATCTGATCATAGGATGTTCTGGTGGTCAGCCCCTAGTGGGCACCCATTTCATGAACGACAAAACAAGTAGATATATACTTATTTAGCCATTCGTTCAGCACTCGTTCTTTCCACGTGCCCAAGCCATGTGTCGAAATATACTCCTATGTATATTAATATTTATATATATGTTTTGTGATGTTACTGATAATTGAAATATAAAATTTGATATGTTTTTTGAACTAGGCTCTGTTTATAGAAATTACAACTGTATATGAGTCGATGTTGCTTGCAAGTGGCCAAGCCAAGCCAGACTATACCTCGGAAAATTGTACTTGAGCCCAAAATAGCTAAGCATTCCTCTTAAAAGGAAAATGGTGGCTATTTTTGTTGTTTTATAACATATTAGGTATCAATTTGTAATCAAAATAGTTGGAAAAATCGTACTTTACGCCATTTACTAAAAAAAACTACAATTACTAATGATTGAATGAACAATGTGGTTATCCAAACATTTATTTTAGGATAAGAGTTGGTTCACAGTACGAATGCCAAAAATTTACGTGATCTAAAATTTTCAAGTCATGTGAAAATTTTTAAATTTAATAATACTAATAAAAGTACCAGATTTTGAATAAAACAGAAAATATGTGTATGGAAAAATACGCTGACAGATTATTATTTTAATGCATAGGATCATCTATACTCTATACTAATATTTTAAGGACATTTCCAAGTTAAACTTTAAGTAGTTTTGCCACAAACTTCGAGGTTTGGAGCTGCTAAAAATAACAATAGTTTTAACTAACGTTACTAAAACGCACAGAGTGCGCCTTTACGACTCTTTATTTGATACCGACTCGGCACTAATTAAAACATGCGATATCGAACATAAATTGCTACAATGATGGGGATTTAAAAATTTATAAATCTCTACAATTTTTTTGTCATATATATTTTAGGGTTCCGTTCCTCAAAAGGGCAAACAGAAAACCCTTATAGGATCACTCTTGAAATTAATACCAAAATACTTATGTCTGCGGACCCTTTGAGTTGTAAAAAATCAAGCTTCTTAATCAACCATTTAGACTTATATTTTAACAAATTTGAATATTTAGAAGGTAAAGAAAATTCTGAAAGTCTTTTATTTGTTGATATATCATTCATCAGATTTTGTGATTACAAACTTATATTTTGCGGTTGGAAAGCTGACCTTGTCGATGTATGGGAGAATATTTTTAGAACTGCAAAGTTATACGTCATACGTCGTCTTTGTACAAAGGCTCCATACAAGTTTGTGTGCTTACGGAACCCTCGGTGCGCGAGTCAAACTCGCACTGGTCGGGTCTTTTTTTATATAAATGTTTTTTAATTTTAAATATTAAGGAATGGCATCTGGACTGGTCGATAGGCCCATACCCCTTTTTTCAGCGTTACGATACTAGTACTATTAAGTGTTCCGTGATTACGGTAAAAGGATTTTCATTATTTGTATATATCATTGATGTTTTGAACGAAAACAGATTAACACCAATACATTTTCAACAATTTAAATATGTTTTTCCATTCTCTGTTCTCTGACACGAGTACTGTTGCCTGTGCGTTGGCAAAGTCGTATTATGGAAAGAGTTCACATTGATTTTTTGTTATACTAAGATTAAGACGGTCAGTTAAGAAGTGCTAAAAAACTTTTAGAGTTTGTTTACCTTCATCTATTGCACACAATTCTACTAATATTAAAGTGGTTAAACTGACACCGCTCCAAACTAGGTCTTTTATGTGCTGTATTTTCAAGATACAAATACGTATACATGCATACGCTCATGCCTTTTTGCCATCAGGGTAGTCAGATATACTTTCTTATATCCTTACATATATCACACGCTTTCTATATGTCAATAAACCTTTCGGTTTCGGGTACTTCTGACCCGTATTTTCTTCAGAACATCACCAATCTGATCATAGGATGTTCTGGTGGTCAGCCCCTAGTGGGCACCCATTTCATGAACGACAAAACAAGTAGATATATACTTATTTAGCCATTCGTTCAGCACTCGTTCTTTCCACGTGCCCAAGCCATGTGTCGAAATATACTCCTATGTATATTAATATTTATATATATGTTTTGTGATGTTACTGATAATTGAAATATAAAATTTGATATGTTTTTTGCACTAGGCTCTGTTTATAGAAATTACAACTGTATATGAGTCGATGTTGCTTGCAAGTGGCCAAGCCAAGCCAGACTATACCTCGGAAAATTGTACTTGAGCCCAAAATAGCTAAGCATTCCTCTTAAAAGGAAAATGGTGGCTATTTTTGTTGTTTTATAACATATTAGGTATCAATTTGTAATCAAAATAGTTGGAAAAATCGTACTTTACGCCATTTACTAAAAAAAACTACAATTACTAATGATTGAATGAACAATGTGGTTATCCAAACATTTATTTTAGGATAAGAGTTGGTTCACAGTACGAATGCCAAAAATTTACGTGATCTAAAATTTTCAAGTCATGTGAAAATTTTTAAATTTAATAATACTAATAAAAGTACCAGATTTTGAATAAAACAGAAAATATGTGTATGGAAAAATACGCTGACAGATTATTATTTTAATGCATAGGATCATCTATACTCTATACTAATATTTAAAGTTGTAGAGTTTCTTTGTTTGTTTGCTTGAACGCGCTAATCTCAGGAACTACTGGTCCGATTTGAAAAATTCTTTCAGTGTTAGATAGCCCATTTAATCGAGGGAGCTATCACGCTACAACCAATAGGAGCGGAGAATCAATGAAAAATGTCCAAAAAACGCGGAAAACTCTCTCTCTTATGACGCTGACGTAGTTGCGCGGGTCAGCTAGTCATTAAATAACATAAAAAACTGTCAGCGAATACATTATAATAAGCAAATGCAGTTTAATAATAATAATAATAAAACGTTTATTTTCAGATTTTAAATCCATAGTACATAGTATAGAGGTAAGTGATGTCGTAAGAGTCAGCACTAGAAATAACATTTTTAAATTTATAAAATTTTAATATGTTTGCATTTTGATAAATATATTACAAATAGTATAAGCCAAAAGTTAACATATTTTATATAATAATGATACAATAGTTTTTCATGACATTTATTTTTGTAAAACTGCAGGTACAAGTCTGCCGCCACAGTCTACATTATTCGGGAAATCACAGTACTTTTTCTTTGGACTCCACAAGGTACCAACTGGACAAGGTAAAGGTACGGGTCTTCCTGCCCAGCACTGGTAAAACATGTCACAGTTTTCGTGAGCAACATAGCTGTGGTCTGATCCTTCAGCAGCACATAAAGCACTAGCTTGGCTAGGGTCATCATTAACATTGCCATCACCTTCGTTAATTGGTTTTTCCTCGTTTTCGTCATTTTTATCAGGAATTATTCTGTCCCCGCAATTAACAGTGTTTGACCATTCACACCTGTCTTTAGTAGGATCAAACAAAAGACCAGCTGGACATAACTGAGCTACTGGAACACCAAATGAGCAAGTGTAAAACTGATTACAATTTTCATGGGCTACTAACACGCCAGATGATTTTGGAGTAGCACAAATCTTTGCAGCTTGACTGGGATCGTCGTGGTTATTACCGACTGGGACTTCGTCTTCCCAAATTACATCATCATCCGAATTTCCATCATCGTCTCCATTTGGTTTATTGTTATCAGGAATTATTCTATTGCCACAATCTACATTATTCGGAAAATCGCAGTAGTTTTTCTTTGGACTCCACAAGGTACCAACTGGACAAGGTAAAGGAACGGGTCTTCCTGCCCAGCACTGATAAAACTTGTTACATTTTTCGTGAGCAACAATGCTGTGGTCTGATCCTTCAGCAGCACATATAGCAGCAGCTTGGCTGGGGTCATCATTTACGTTGCCATCGCCTTCTGTAATTGGTTTTTCCTCACTTTCGTCATTTTTATCGGGAATTATTCTGTCCCCGCAATTAACAGTGTTTGGCCATTCACACTGTTCTTTACTAGGATCGTACAAAAGTCCACTAGGGCATTTTTTAGCCACAGGAACGCCAAATGCGCATTTATAGAACTGATTGCAAAATTCACTAGCAACTAGAACACCATTAGAATCTGCAGCTGCGCAGATAGTAGGTGCTTGACTGGGATCATCATTAACAGATATTATAGAATCTTGAGTTTCTTTACCAAGCACCGCTCCTTGAGCAAGTGCAACAACGAACAGCACAGAAAATATTTCACCTGAAAAAAATATTACATTTTAATATATTGCTTTCGAATATTAATGTATACGTTTCAATATATAATAAAATATTTCAGATAACAATGATAAAGTTCACGGTTTAGTTAAGTCAATGTAACTAAATTGTCATAAAAAATTCAGGGTAAAAGAATAAATATGATGGCAAAATGGTAGTGTGCTCTTAATAAATCTAATATATGTATATCTTTTTAAGATAAGATTTATTGCATACAATTTGATATCCTTTAAAGTTCTTTTTTATTTTTTTTAAATACCTTAAGAATTCTGTATTTCAAAATTATTAAGTACTTTTTCTTATTTAAAGTAATACCACCAATCTAAATTATAATTTTTACATATAACAAGTAATATTTTAGTTATCAGTCTCATAATTTAACTATTTTACCAATTTCAATAGAAAAAAAAAACAAAAGGATAGCTACGGATATGTATGTATATATGTAAGTGGGATATCAAAATAATAAAGTTTGATATGTATTAAATCTAACTATCTAATCGTTAAAAATGGGTATTCTTTATTCATAATGGAAAATATTATACATTTTTTTTTACTTACCTTTCATAATAAGTTTCTATTGTCAGCGCTGTGTACCAATTTGTTCTTTTAGCTTTAAATAAACACTGATGAACTGCTTACAATTGTTCTCCATTTATATGCCGTTACAAGTTACCTTCATAAATAGATTATCTAAGCAAGATTATTTGAACATAGATTTTAAATAGATTATTTGGAAAGACCCCTTTGATGTATAAATTACGAGGAATATAATTGATTCTAAGTTTCAATAATACAGTGTGATTAATCACGCAATATCTATTATATCAGAAAGGAAATGCAATTGAATTTACAGATATTTTACTATTTGCTCATCACGTGTTTTATTTTAGGTTTGAAATTTTCCAGTACGGATGTATTAAATTAGGTGGTTTTTTTTTAGCGATTTTTATTTAAAAATTAGAAGATTGTTAAATAAAAACTAGATATAAAATTAAAAAGGAAGCAACAATGAAGTTATAATTAAAAAAGTTTAAATATATATTTTTAAAACCCCGACGAAAAGTAAGTAAAAACCTATTAAAATAATGTCAAACCCAATAAAATACACCGGGACTGCCATACCTGCTTACGACTACCGTCTAATCAGTTCGTGTGTCATTGATATTGGAAGCAGAATAATAAAGGCGGGATACCTTTACCATTTCTGGTCTGACGCGGTAATAAGTACTAAAAAAAAAGAAAAAAAGTACCTTTAGACGGCTGAGCACCCGATACTCAGGGGCTCATTAAGTTGAGAAGACGCGCGGGTCTTGTGTAATTTGCACAAATCTAGAATGTTGGTGAATCCATGTCAGCCTTAGTGCGTTCTTCTTTAGCAGCGAGTATAGCCTCCGTTCGGATTGTCTGCGACATAAAGGTCGCGTAGAGTTACCAGTATTTAAAAAATACGAGGAGAGCGATTCTAAAATAGCCAATTTCTCATATTTATCAATTAATAATCAAAACCTACAGGGTACTTCCCGTGAACTCAGAATATTGAAATTTGTTGACCGAAGTTTGGACGTGACGGTGATGCCCAGAAGCCCTAGATGGTCAATAATCGGTAAGGATACACCTTGGAAAGTGGGTGTAAGTTCGAAAGTACTATTTTTCGCAGAGAAGAGACACGCTTGTATTTTGGAAGGGCTAAATTTACAAGATTGGCGTCACCCCAATCGGACACCCGCTGTCACGGACACCAATGTCAAATTAACCACGAGTCATACAGGAGCCATGCTTCGGCACGTATGGGCCGCTCGATACCACGGCCTCACAGAAAACCGGTAGTGAAGCAATGATTGCATTGCATTTCGCCGCGTGAGTGAGCTTACCGGAATGAGAATCAAAACCTACAGGGTACTTCCCGTGAACTCAGAATATTGAAATTTGGTACGAAAAAACGTCTTATAGCACAAATAAAGGAAAAATTGCGTAAAGCGTAAATTTTTAGTTACTCTCCACTCTACACTTGAGCGCTCCAGGATTATAATTTAAGTTAGAATAATTTAACTATACTTCAAGAAAATATTACATGATAAGATCTTTGAAAATAACCCTTGAGTTTAGATAGTATTAATGTAAATGCTTTTATGCAAATTTATATATGATCGATATGAAAAACGGTAGGATGAAAATAATATGAATTCCAAATAATCTCAGCAGCAATCTGATAGTGATTTATTGATTAAAACTGTAGGTGATAGATAATTGTACTTAATTATATACCTAAAAATTAAATATCATACGATTGAAATACATGACTATTCGAAATAAAGAATTAAATTAAATAATTAATTTTTGTAAGTGGCACTACAAGTATAATAAACTATTATAGACGGAGAAAATATCGTGCATAAATACTCAGGTTCTAGTCCTAAACTATGATAAATATAATTTGGTAGTTACTTGATCAGATGCTCTCTAAAGAGTTGACGTGGTATTACACGGGTTATATGGGTTATAAAACTTTATACACTATTGATGGAATTTCAAATTCATATTCAATATCTTTAATTCATAAAATTATAAGCAATATTCTTTTCCTGAAATTGCCTTGTCTTCTTGCCTATCTTTTCCTTTCAATATATATCCAATTTTCCCATCTTCAAAACCTGGAGTGCCCGGTGACGGCAGTAGGCTTGCCCCCACGATGTAAGTGAGACCAAATTATAGTTGGCAAAATGTAGGTGTTTAATACACCTCTGCCTACCCCTTTGGGGCTACAGGTGAGTGTATGTATGTATGTATTATCTAGTTTAAACAAAATTATTACTATAACTCTTCATTATTGACGAAGAGACTACATTCATCTTTAGACATCAAATGCATCAATGAGTCTTTAGTACGGTAGTTATACAGAATCATATCAGTTTCTTTTTATTAAACCTCACAACAGTAATATCCTACTAATATTATAAACGTAAAAGTTTGTGAGGATGTATGGATGTATGGATGTGTGGATGTATGGATGTATGGATGTTTGTTACTCTTTCACGCTAAAACTACTGAACCGATTGATATGAAACTTGGTATGTAGATAGCTGGAGACCTGGAATAACATATAGGCTACTTTTTATCCCGATATTCCCACGGGATTGGGACTTACGCTGGTGAAACCGCGGGGCGCTGCTAGTTACGAGTATGTATAAACTAATGAAATTATTATTATTGCGTACTTGCTATTGTTTAGTTATTTAAAGTGGCTCGTAACCACCAGGCCCATCAATCTCGTTTAGTTCAGGCGACGACATGTCAATAAGTTTATGTTTGGCTATCTGTCATCAATAAATATCGTTCATGTGACCTTTTCATCCTCTTTTTATTTCTGAGACATCATTCCTTTTGGTGTTTGGTATGATAATTAAATGTATTGTAATATAAAAAAAAATTGTATCCCCATTTATCCCCATTTTCTGTTCCCATAATATCTATTTATATGTAATGTATGTTGTAAAATTGTTCAAATATGAGATATGAGATCGTATTAATAGTAATGCGTTTTCAATTTACTGTACTGTCCCTAAAGAAAAACTTGAGTAATAACAATGCAGACATGACGTATTTGCGCTACACAATTTTCTGTAGCTATGTTTAAATTATGACAGTATAAAGAAACTTTTCAAATTTCCACTCGACGCAACTTGAGCGTCCCTGCAAAGCTGGTGAAGAATTACGTCTCATATATCGTAACAAAAGGCGGGGATCCGCATTCATATGTTTGTTCAGTCGATTAAATTCGTACCATTATTCCGTCTTAAGTTTGCATTTCCTGAATTTTATTAGAATAACGTACAAGATCGTATGATGTAAATTCTGTAGTATACTTTTTTGAATCACATTAGTTTTGATTTTGATTTCACATTTTATAAAAACCTATTAATAATTTTCTCGTTCCTTTTTGGTTTATAATCTAATTTAACTATAAGTTTCAAATCTTACAACATTAAAGTAATAAATATTCAGAGATTGAGTAGATTGGGATATGGCATACCGGGAGTATTTTGTGGAACAATTTGTCGATGTCACTCTAGCACTAAAGTATGATTATATTTTTGGTTCAATTTGAAGGAAAAATACAACAGACAAACAGACAAAAATTAGTAGAGTTTAGGGAATAAATTAACTATGTGTGTATTATGTTCTAAACAAAGCTTAAGTTTATTATAGCTATCCAAGCACAATGACAGAAAATCAAGTATATTCAAGGCGTTTTATGAAAGTACGTAGTGTAATTGAATATTTTACAAAATTCTGTACCCTCTTTGAATTATATATTATGTACTTGAAATAATGCACAACATTTCAAAATATGAGTTTTTGTTTAGTGATGTAAAGCTGTGCAGCATTTAATACATCTATACATATAATTAAATCCCATTTTTTTAATTTACCTAGAACTGAATTACTAATTAGCAAATGACGACTCTATTTTAGTATATAAAATGTATTTAAGCCAGCTGGGCGGCCCTGAGCAGCAACAGACATGACATGAACATGAGTGTCCCACTAGAGTAAAGTGATCCGGATAGCTGACTAGCCTACCTGCCCTAAGAAAACATTTCACTTAAGCTTAGAGTAATAGCATAAAATAAAACATTCCACCAAAAAAAGTAGTAATGGAAGCTAGACGTGCTATGGATCCTTATTCCTATGATAAATAAAGAGTACTTAGGTCATACTGAAAGTTTTTGGATTCTGATAAAAAAGATCAGATTCGCAATTGCCGTATATATGTTTTAAATCTTCCATATATATTTTTAACTAATTTACTTTACAATGAAATGTAATAATAAGGTATCCTAGGAATATTATACACCTTAATTACTCCTAAAAATAATTGACTAGTTTGAAAACAGACTGAAAAAAAATTAGTTGTCAGTAAAATCGGTTTACGGACGATTATTTTACGTGATAACGTCATAAGAAAAAGTGGAAGAGAGAGAAATGCGTCACAAGCCGAACGCTTAGGCCGATCGTGCCTCTCTATCGCTTGTTCCGCGCTCTCGCTTGCACGCTCAGCTCAGGCGGTACGTGACAATGAATTATATTATGCTTTGTCTTGCATTCAGCCGGCGTTCATCGATTTTTAAGACGTTATTACGTCAAAAAAAGTTTTCGAGGGGGAGTCCCCTAAAAGGGAAATGTGATTTTACGTTTTAAAATTTTACACATCCACAGAAATTCTACCCAAAAAAAAAAACCTACAGAAATGTCATGGATTCCTTCTTGCTGCCCTCTGTTACATTCGCGTAAGTTTACTTACAGAGTGAAAAATAAAATAAGATCTTGGCAACGAGCTACGAAGAGGAGTATCATGAACATTAGAAAAAAATCCTGCATAAGAAACTGACGCTCTTCATTATTCACAAAAACTAAAATGGAGATGGGCAGGATATGTTCCTAGAATGAATGACGATTGATCGATGAAGCGATTGACACCTTGGTCTGGGCCGATAGGTGACAGGAAAAGAGAAAGACATATAACACGACCGGAAGATGATATTATGAAACTAACTGGGAAGAGATGGATGTTACAACCCAAGATCAACCGAAAAGTTTGGAGGAGGCCTTCACCCTCACATGAGCGGTTCTTGCATATTTTCTCTGTTATTATGTAAATATTGTTAAGCTTATGAGCATGATATAATAATCATTTAAACAATAATTTTTCCTTTTATTAATTGTGAGTTTTTTCATATTATAATTGATATGATCCAAATTAATATTGATTATTGAATACTATTACATTTTGCAAGAAATAATACTTTTTTTTTTATATATGTTTAACAAATCAGAAAAAATAGATACAACTGTCTGAATGCATGGGGCTCGTGATTCTCGATAGTGTCTGTCTGTCACTGATGATCGTTATGAATCCAATCGTTTACCGCTCTCCCATAAACGTAGCAGTGGAATTACTTTAAATGCAAAATAGTTTCATCTATGTTTATTTCCTTAATGCTTTACATCAGTATATTTAAAATGTGTCCTAAAACGTTTGGCATACTAATTGGTTTATTTACGCGTAACTAACATAAGTTTTGTTATGCAATACGGCTTTGTATCGTACCCGACTGTCGAAGGAGCGTAATGTTTTCTAGCTTACGTGTATTTTGCATCATATATATTATTATGAATGTTAGTACCTATGTCTTCTTCTTTAACCTAAGCCGTTTGACGGATTTTATCATACTTATGAGGTATTATTATACTCGTCTTAGTTGTGGAAGTGACAAATGGTATACATATTTTTCTTCTTTTATGTTCTCTTTATATTTCTTGACTATTTTTAACGCAGTTGAGTTTTTTGTTAACTTTGATATACATTACATGTGTCTGTTGTATTGCGTTTTCGTAAGTGACTGAAAGTAGTGAAAACTTGTTTGCTTACATACTATTTGGTCCTACTATGGTTATGTCCTATTATGGTTAATTAAGTAATTATATATATATATATATATATATCGTATTGAGGTCACTATGAACATTTTGTCCAGCTGGGGAAGTACCTGGAACAAATCGCAAATGGCGATAAGGTCGCCAATTTTACTGTACTCAGGCTTTAGTTTCGTAAGAATGTACAAATATGTACACAATTTTGTATTGTTATCCTTTGATAAACAAACTCTTTATTGCTGTATAAAAAAGAGTTTATCTATCTACCTTTATTCTACAGGAAAGAGAAGTTAAACAGCTGGAAGGGGTGGAGCAGATTTCTACTTGAATTGCAGGTGGCTGGGAATCATCTCCACCACCACTTCTTATTTTAAATTGTAGAAAGGTAGCTTTTACATAACAAAGGTCTTAGAAAAATAAATATTGTTATGCAATAAATTCAACTTCTTATAAAATAAAATGAGTTGTCGATAAAGTTATTATTATTATTTTATACACTTATCATATTCATAGCAACATATTCATGCAATTATCACGATAAACAATGTAATTAAAGTAGTATTGGCTTCAACATTTTAAACAATCTTATCTATATTAACGTTATTATAGATTTTATTCTTCGATTTGTATTTCGAAACACATTAAAATATTCCAGAAACCCAAAGAACTTATATCAGCTCAACTCAGTCAAAATTCAATTAAGATTAAACTAATTTATTAATTTGCAGTGTAACGCATTAAAAACCCTTTCCAGGGTAATACTTACTGACCCACTTTAAAATATGGTAACCGCACAGGTTGAGATATTTAAAGCTAGTGTCATTCTCTGAGTAAACTCATTCTTTTCAGTTTTTCTAAAAGGACTTCTTGTGACCTTGTCGTTTTGTCATATGATTAATGATTATTCTTAATAAAAAAAATTCAAATTAGCGTATTATACTAAATTACGTTTATTTCATTTATAACAAACACGCTTTTCCAAACTCTAAAGTGTAGAAATGTATAAGTATAACAATATTCATCCTATTATAATATATTATACAAATATCTATACAAAGAAATAAAAATGAAGTGTCTGTTTGTAATACTTATCAAAACAACAGCTTTTACTAACTGCATAACTGCATGGTTAGTACCGTGTTTGTACCGTTGTGTTGGTTACTTACCAAAAAAAAAGGTTTTTAATTTTTTTTTAAAGGATAGCTGCCACATTAGGAATGACTCCTGTGTCGCGGGGGACTTTACAAACATAAGAACAACAGACACAAAGAACACCCAGGCTCGGGTGGGAATCGAGCCCACGACCTATGGCGTAGCAGTTAGGGTCACTAACCACTAGACCAACAGGCCAGTCAGTTTTTTGTCTGTCTGTCGGTTTGTTGCAGGTTAGCCGAATCTCCGCAACGGGTACACCGATTTAGACGGGACTTCAGAGGCTATAGATATAGCTGATGTTATTAGAAGTAACAGAGTTTTAGAAAAATAATGAAAATTTTGTTAAAAAAATTACAAATAAATCAATTAATTAAAATAGCTGTTTTTTACAAAGTCTATAAGGATATATATAATAAGTCGGAGAAGTCTTAATATCAATAAATATAGGACATTAAAAGAAAAATGGTAAAATACACTTTCCCTCCATTTTTCAATTGTTTTTCTGTCCACCAAAATGATTGAATCTAACGAAGAAATTCGATACATTCTGAAGCTTTATAAGAACAATAAAGGGAAAAATGCGACTCAAGCCTAATGCACTATCAGTAAGATGAGCACAAAGTTGGTCCCAAGATTTCTACAGCAACGGGAGTATGTCATTACCTACTCTACAATATATACTGGGAAAAAGTTATCGAATAAAATGGCATATTATATATATATGCCATTTTGTTCGATAAGTTTAATTAAATTGTATATATATATATAATGTAATTAAACTTGAAACGAAGAAACTTTTTCCCCGACCATACAGTACTTATTTTATAGCATGTCCGTGGCAAACAACCATATGGAGGGCCGGATGGTAAGCGGTTACCATTGTCTACGGACGCTTTTAATTTCAGGAGACATGCGCGTTGTTGACTCTTTAGAAATCTATAAAGACACTCCTTTCATGAAGAACTCTAGATAAACTTATTAAAAAAAAAAACATATTTTTAAACCTTTCTTGTTTTGCCAGTCTATCTGCTTTTTCGGTTACTCTGAGAGTGATGAACCAATTTTGACAAGCTAAGTCCTGTGACTAGAGCTACTTATATTTGAGAAAGGGAATTATCGTTCCCTAAAGCGTGACTCGCACGCCGTCGCACAGTAGTTTCTGTACTATCGATTGATTTGTTGCCACTTTCACAGGCATGTTTAGGAAGTTTTAGATTATACTTTTGGGTTACTTTTGTACTTTAAAGTGTTTAGGGTTGCCGTGTGAAAATATAAAAAAAAAGGTATTTTTGTCCACTCTAGTCTCCGAAAGGGCTGCACCTATTTTACCGGAAATTTCACTGGCAGATTCAGGATTTTTCAGAACTACTATTACTTTCAGAGGTACTTTTGAATTTGAAAATATTTAGGGTTTCCACGTAAAAATTAGTACACGTAATTGTTTCGTAGTACGCATTAAAGTATATAGTTATATTTTAACTTATTATAAAAGTAAACAGTTCGATAATTTGTTTTTAGTTTCCGTAGTGAAAAAAGCTTTGGATAAGGGAACTGTTCACTCCAGCTAATGCGTTCACCTACCGCATGCCCGTTTAAATAATTTACGTCAAACGTCAAATTCAGGTGTCTACTAATGATTGAAAAATGTTCAAAAATATTTATTTTTGTTTAACAATTGTAATTTTTTTGTTTAAGTACACCGACTTCAATGTACCTGTCTATACGCATATATCATGATACATTTAAATAAGCTGTATTCTGCATCTTTTAATTTTCCACCTAAAATATAAACCACCACCACCTTTTCTTAAAATATAAATGGAACCTTTTATAAGTCCCATTTAAATAAAAATAATGATTGAAGTTGCTTTACAAATGGCGAAGATATCGCGTAGCCAACGCACAAATTGAGAGCCTCCTCCTTTTTGAAGTCGTTAAAAAATGTAACTGAGACTATAATAATAACAGTTTGTGGCAAACACGAAACGGTTTTATCCCTAGAATACTGATAATTCCTGGAAGAAATACCCGGTCCAGTTTAAAATCCCCCCAATACTTTTAGTAATTAGTATATAGTAATAGCTATTAGTTTCTCAATAACAATTAATAAATCCCAAGACCAAACATTTTTATTATAATGTAGCAGTATTCATGGGTAAGTGACATTTCTAACATCATTGCCCTATAATAAATATTGTGTATTCCTAAAAGTCCTAAACATTTAATCCAGTTCTGTCGCGTGCACTTTTTTCAAGGGTTTAATGCTTTTCCTACGCAGACGATGTCGCTAATCTTAATATAAAAGTAAAGTATCTACCTCGTAATAACAAAAAAAATCAGCCTTAACTTTGAGTTTCATAAAAAAGTGAACAATAATAATATCCACTAGTGGAAAGATTATTTTATGCCGTAGCCGGCCTCAGAATCTCATTGAGTGTAGCAAAGACGTCGGCTTATACCACGATAATCTGCGGCGCAATATCAAAAGCGTTTGCAGCCATGTAGGTATTATGCAAATTTGACCCGATAAGGGAACTGTTCACTCCAGCAAATACATAACTTTGTAATGCGTTCACCTGCCGATTAATACGACTATGTTTATTTTAGGAGTCTGAGTCTTTAAGTGTATTAGGGTTAAAGTTCTTGTCGGTACAAGAATTGTTGACTGTATACTGAACTACGTAAAATGATGACCAGTTAACCAAGAGGCGGAGATTCGTTAACTGAAAGGGAGTTATATCAATTGCAGTTTCTTATAAAAAAAACCATTAAATTTTTCTCTGAGTAAGGTTTTCACCTTTTCTAGAACCGCATTCAAACGATACAATTTTCGATCGATCGATTCGAACGATCAGATGTGTGATTGAATTAGCTTACGATTTTGCGTCCACAACAACGTACACAGCTAAATCGTTCATTTTTAATTTGATGTTATTTTCTGTGCTGGACGCACGTTTGTAAAAAAACCTTATACCTAATAGTTTTTATTTTTGAAAAAATGTTGCTACCTGTATTGATCTTATAATATAAATCCTCCTATAAATAAAACCAACGAACTGATGAAACGCGTTAATGACACGTAAATAAACACGTTTGTAAAAAAAATCGAAACATCTGCCGATTTTTTATACTGATATGTCTCCTGCAGGCAGACAATATGATAAAATTGACCGATTAGCGTCCACACGAACCGATGTGATGTGACACGATCTAGTCAGGTGGTCCTAACCACCCAATGACCTTGAATTGGACTATTTGCGTCTACATGAAACGATTCTATTAAAAATCTAATCATATTGTGCATGAAATCGTCCCGTGTGAACGCCGTTTAAAGAAAACCCATGATTAAATTTTGGTTCGTATTCGCTATTAAAAGGAATAACCGAATGCATTTTTACATTAAAAATATTTAAAAACACGACTTTAAAATAACTAGATCGCCTGGTGGTCAAATTTACACCATAATAATAATTGATCAACTTAAAATGTTTTGTTTCGTTCGTGTAATCGTTGACTACTATAACTTAAACTGTCATTGAATAGCCTTTCGATATCATGACAAATTAACATATATACCAGGTAGCGGCATATATAGCGGCCCTGTAGCCATTTTTGACATACTTTTTAAATTTATAAAATAACTTGCGACCCGCCCAACTTCGCACCGGTGTAATGTAGATACTAATGTGGTGAACAATTATCGTCATAATAATATGATTTAATTAATGATAATAATACTAAACTATACGTATAAACGCCATGAATCGCTCTATCTATTGGTGTAAACCGAATTCAAATCCGTTGCGTAGTTTAAAAGATCTAAGATCTACAAACGGCGGAAGCGACTTTGTTTTATCCTATGTAAAGATAATGTATTGATTGAAATTTTTAGCTTTCTGCCCTTCTTCTACATATAAACTTAAAATATTTCAAATTTCATATTCCTCCGTAGCTTAAAAAGGGGTAACTACAAATAATTATCTTCATTTAATATATTTATATTATTACTACTATTACTGACTAGGTATGACACTACTTTAAAAGTTTACTGTCACTAAACCTACAAGTGTAGTGTTCCATTAGCGGATTGATCACCGTTCACTTCTTGCTGCTTGAATTTTTTTCATACATTTGCTTTTAGTTTTTACAGATGAATTTTATTTTTTTACAATTGATATACAAGATAGTGTAAAACTAAATACAACTATTATGTTACTTAAAATGAACATCTGTCAAATCAAATTTTGAGTGATTAGAAAGGTTTACTTATCAATAATAAATATTAATAGATTTAAGTAAACAACCAAGCTAATAAGAGATTAGATTATTGTCTAAGTGTATTATATGAGTCTAATACATTAATGGCTAATTATAAGTACGATTTATATGAAAAATGCAATCGGTGTCTAGGGTTATTCTTGTGTCAATCATAAAATTATTGCACGGAAATCGAAGTTAACATTAATACGAGTTAAGTAGTTAATACATAAAAACTCGCACTAAGCACTTAAGTACCTATTTACATTTTATAACTGTTTGGATTATACTTTCACTCGACAATAATGAATGAAAGAAATCATCAAAAACCTGCAATATGACTATGGAAAAAATAACTATTATTCAAAATAAAACCAAACAAAACACTAAATCCAACAAATTGAGTAAACAAGTATCTATAAATTAAAAATACTCAAACTCGAGGACTCAAAAGTCCCTTTACCAATTAGAAAAGACCTAATGGTTTTGAACGGCGGAACAGATTTTCTTGTATACGCTATAAATGATTTATTTTCTTCCACAAAGGAAACTTAAAGCTATTTTATTAACATTAATACATAATCAAAAACGACCCTTGTGGGAGATATCTGCCTGATAGGAGACCCTGTACTATAGATTATCAAGCCCCCCATATGTATAATAAAAGTCACAACACCTTTGGCAAACCAACAGAGTATTAAATAACATTTTGTGGGCGAGCCATTTTTCGGCATTTATGGGCCGGCTCGACCGGAGTAATACCACGGCCTCACAGAAAACCGGCAGTGAAGCAATGCTTGCGCCCTAACCGGGGCGGAGGCCCTAACCCTTCCCTCTCCTACCCCTACTCCCACCTTAAAAGCTGGCAACGCACTTGTGACTCTTGAGTTGCAGGTGCCCATGGGCGGCTTTAGTCATTTACCATCAGGTGACCCGTCTGCTCGTTTGCCCTCTATACCATAAAAAAAAGAAAAAAAAAGTATCAACGCACAAGTGACAGCACTCGTTTGTAGATGCCGGTAACAGTTTACTATCACAGGATGGTACGTACCTATTTCCTAACCAGCTTTTACTAAAAAAAATAGTGAATTTGAGATAATTCTCTAGTTCGAGAAACGTAGATATTATATACCTATACCTACATTGAAACTATGAAGAAAGTCACAAGTCAGAAATACTCGAAGTAAGTACTACAAACAAAGCAATCATGAAAATGCACAATGATTCGTAATAACTTTTATCACGTGCAGCGAAAATGATTATTTACCCTACAACAATGTATCAAAGAGTTTGATTTAGCATCACTCGGCAAAAGAGATATCATACTTGATAATAACAGAGAAATCCCATTTGCTGTATGTAACCTAAGTATGTGATAGCATATGAGTCTACCCGTAGTTAGTTGTTATTTACTTAAAAATGCAAAACGAATAAACAAGAAACCAAATTAAACAATCTTCAGCCATACTTATAGAAATAATAAAAACCAGTCATGACATGTTTTATTTAAACTCCACCCTTATCCGAAGTTATCCAAAAATTTGCATGCAGTACCGATTTCACTGCAACGTAATACTTTTTTTTTTTTTATTCTTTCACAATACATTTCTAGATTATGATGAACAATTATATAAGTATGTATATCATACACCGCAAAACATGTTCGGCTGATACTTAAAATAGCGTATACCTGAGTTATAAGTACCAGCAACCTTCCAATGACACCATGTTACATTTATACCTATGTACAACTATTAATATTATTTGTCTACCTTTGACAAAATGTTAAGAGATTTAAGTAATTAATACTGAGGACACTCTCGATCAAGTCACCTCAAACAAGTCAGTTCAAACAAAAAAACTAAATCAAATTGTTCTATCCGTTTAGGAGCTATGATGCCAACACAGATACACAGAAAGACAGATACACACGATAAACTTATAACACTCCCCTTTCTGGGTCAGGGTTTATATTACCTCCTCCTTTTTGCGTCGGTGGATAAGAACATGTTAAATGCTGCCTCGAACCGATTAAAACCACACGATGTTCCGCAACAAGGGACTAGGTATACCCTAGGAAGGAAGTCCCCGAGAACCCCGGCAGACCTTGCCTTGCCAGCCTGTTAAACAAAAGGCAGATACACTATTGCATGCGGAGGGCCTCATCCCTTTTCCGGTTTAGAGACACACTTTCACTTTGGACCATGGATAAAACCATGGTCTCCAGCGAAAGACTTCCCATCTCAGCGCTGTTGCGTCCACGCTGACACTCCACTAGAGTGTGGAATGCAGTATCTTCACGATAGCCTCCACAGTGATGTGTGTGGAAATCCCATCGGGCCGTCACCCCACCGGGGTTTTCAGTGGGGCGGTGTGTTGGAATCGAACCGACTAAAACCACACGGTGTGCCGTACTGCGCCTTAAATAGGAGGGATCCGGGAACAGCTTTTATTAAGACATCCGGACCCCCCTAGCGCCTGCCCGCTAAGCGCCGGCACCACCTCCGTTTAATAACCTCTTAATTAGGCGACATCCAGGCACACTCGGACGCCACTTCCTCGCGGGGGGCCACTATAGCGGGTGGAGGGGAAAACCCGTCCCATCCACCCGCGGCCACACTCAGGGCGGCATGAGGCGCTGGTAAGCGCGCCTCCGCCGCCCGGTTCGCCGGCGGCGAATTAGGTCCGAGTGGAGATCGTCTTCCCGGACCCTTTCCGCCGCCTCCTTCTGCGAGATGACGTCCTCACAGAAGATCGCGACCGCGGGGCAAACCGCCAGCGTGTGCTGAGCCGAGTCCTCACTGCAGTCGCAGTGGTGACAGGCGGGACTCAGTTCCCTCCTAGCGACCGAGTGTAGGTACTTCCCGAAGCAGCCGTGCCCGGAAAGAACCTGCGTCAGTCGGAAGGAAAGGGTCCCGTGCTGCCGCCCTGCCCACTCGACGATGACCGGCTGGAGCGCCTCCACGGCGGCAAAGCCAGCACGTGGAGCCTCCAGACAGGACGACCAACGAGCCATGGTGACTCGGCGAGCGGCCTCACGCCATTCGCGTACCTCTTCAGGCGGGGGCCGACTGCCGCTTCCCGCCCGGAACTCAGCCGTTCGCCGATATACTTCGGCGAGCACTTCCGCCTCCAAATCCCACGGGGGAGTCTCGGCCAACACGCACGCCGCCTCCGTCGACACGGTGCGGTAACCGCGTATGGCTCTAACTGCCATAACCCTCTGAGGGCGCCAGAGGCGCGCCCTATTCTGGGCGGTCAGAGCCTTCGCCCACACCGGTGCACCGTAAAGTGCCATTGACCGCTGCCGTGCTGCCTGCTCCAACCAATCCTCCATTGTGGGTTTTACCGCATCTATTTTGGCGTGCTTTATTAGTTATTACTCTATACCTATATAAAATACTTGAGTAATTCCTTTTATTTATTTTATTATGTGTTCGATACTACTATCTCTTAAACGATCTAATATTATTTATCGAATTAAAATATACGTTTACTAATTTTAGGACTCAAGAATGTGTTTTGTGTTTATTGCAATATACTGATTACGAGATAAACATCTTTCTTGGTATATTCAGACCTATTGTGTTGATCAATGTCTATTGTGTTGATCAGAAAATCACATGATACAATGAACAAAAAAGTTTTAATTTAAGGGTATGGTTTATTAGAAGTTTAAATAATTATATGCACTATAAAAAAAAACATTTTTTTATTAACACTTATAGTTAACAGATTACTAGGTATGTTTATATTAAGTGGGCATAGAACTTAAAGCAAAACTCCATCTCGCTCGCTTCAAAAACTAAGACGATTGAGAAAACGGCCTCTGTAAATACGCTACGAAGTACAGTTTATTGGTTGTTTGTAATAGAGACGTGGAAGTTTTGAAGTGCTCCTCTTTGTAACGTACAGTCTACTGCGTCTAATAGGATCGGTATCTGAGTACTTCTCTCAAGAACTGAGTTACACTTTCTAGTTTATGCTCGAGAATATATAGTTAAAGGAAAATTTCGATACTTTTATATCAATATTGTAAAGTATTAAAAGAGGGACTCGTGGCTAAGTGGTAACCGAGTAGGTTAATACATTACAAAGTTAAGTAATACAAGCCAGGTCAGTCATGGATGGGTGACCCTTCTTAACACATTGAGAACCCTCCGTGCCTCGGAGAACACGTTAAACCGTCGGTCTCGGGTGCCATACAAACATCTGTGGCATTCGTTACGGGTAGTTGGAGCCCTAAAAAGTCCGTCAACCTGGTCTAACTACAGAACTTCGGTATCGCCTAGTATTTGGGTTGTGGAGGTCTGATGGCTGTCGCTTCACGTAAAATATCAATAAATAAAATATAAAATATAAGTTCGGCCGTATCGTAGTTAGATTGAAAGCCGACCCCAACTTAGTTGGGAAAAGGCGCAGAGGATGAGGATGTGATTGTAAAGTATTAAAACATGTAAGTATGTATAAATTGCCGAGATCATTGATAATAGTTCATTATCTGTTAACAAGTTTTGAACACACTTTCCATTAGGTTAATTATTAGGAATTAAAAGTTGCTGTTAATGGCATATATTTCATGCAAGCAACAGTGATATGAAAAAAGTACTCATATTATTAAATACACAAAATCTTGAAATGTATATCTTTCTTTATAACGTGTCTGTCTAAACTCATATTATAAAGAGGAAACATTTGTGTGTATGTTTGTAATGTTTTTACACAAAAACTACTTTACCGATTCCGATGAAACTTGTTATGTAGACAGCTGGAGACCTGAATTAACGCATGGGCTACTTTTTATTCCCACATTCCCATAAGATCGGGACTTACGCGGGTGACACCGCGAGGTGCTGCTACTCGTAGTATAAAATATACAGGTACGGTATAAAGAAACAAATACATTATTCAACTGAGGAACTTAATATAAGTTAACTGTGGTCATTCCTATACATATTCATCTTTATACGACTGCCTAAAGCTGAGTTTTCAGGTTAAAGCGATTGCAAATACAAAAATATAACCTGCATGCATGCAGCATCTAAATAACTAAGTACCTACTTACTAACTTTGACACTTTTGCGATCCATGATAATACATATATATATAATGATAATTATGTATATATACGGGAAATAATGCGATCACAAAATAGGTTACTCACCTCTGCGTTGACTAGCGTTTCGACCAGGTTGCATTGGCCGTGGTCACAGGCTGAGTCAGCCTGTCACCACCAGGTCAGGGCATAGGCTGACTCAGTATGTGACCAGGGCCAGTGCCCTGGTAAGGTAATGTCAGTACATTTTTTGTAGCAATGTACATCAAAATGTTTTGATATATTTAAAAGATAAACAAAATTGTAAATGGCATCGTATGATTTCTATATATAGTAATTTCCAATAAATATATTGGGAAGTAGATGATGTATCCCATTAGCGTTTTCATCGAAGCAAGTTTGAACGTGTTGAGCCTTGAATATCTAATCTAACTTAGTCGAAAACTGATGCTGTGGCGTGCCGACAACTACTATCAATTTTGCGTTTGTATTTAGAGCAAGTTGGGTTAATCGGTACACGCCTGCGGAATTCGGGATAATGTTGATAGTTACACCAAGTTATGATTTCGATTAACATAAACTTCTACTTATGTACTCTGTAAGATTCTATACTGCTTAACCATGTGTGTAAGTGCTGACAGTCGGTTCCAGGTATTTGTGATAAATCGAAGCCACTTAAAATTAAAGTTATTTAATTGAACAAATGTCTCAAGCAAATTCTAAAAGTGTATTGAAAACATAATTGGAAATGAAATTAATGGTATGATGAGAGATTGAATATTCCGGAAAATGCATAAAAATACACTAGAAATGAACCTCTTACTTTAGGGAAGTAGCAGTAGTAGAGGTAGTAAAAGGTAGTCTTTTAAATATAATTTGTCTTAATCGGTTCACCATGTTGATAGTTACGAGTGAGCATAAAAACATAGAGAATAAAAAAAAACATTTACTTAAAAGACAAATTCCCTGCTTTTGGGCTTGGTCACAACAACGTTGTTGTTCCTCATACGTCACGCGAGTGTCATTATCAAGGACCAACTGTTATCTCGTACTTATTGTTTACAGATTAGCGCTGCCATCCAAAATATATTAATTGATCTAATCTAAATATTGTGTATAAAAGAAATCGCTTTTGTCTGCGGCTTTACCCCTAATAATATTTAAAAACACAAAAATTTTTCATTGAAATGTAACAAAGAAAGGAACACATTTGTTTTTAAGTTTGGATATTGCAATCACAACAATAATTTTAATAAATGGAATGTTTCTAAGATTTAGAAAATTGGTCTCATAAAGCTTCTTATTTAAATTAGGTGCTTATTGAAAACAAATAGATCGGTAGGCAAAGTGATCTAAAAAAACAGTATAATTAGCTCTTACTTTAAAACAACGAGGTACCTAAAAGCCGAGCCGGACTCTCAAAGAACCTTGTCTACGTAAAGTAATTCGAAACCGTTTTGAACAAAAGTCTGTTGAAGCACTTTAATCAGCTGCAGCAAGTTCAGAGCCACTAAACATTTTCTCGGACGGTATAAAGTTTCCATCACCCTTACCGACTTGTCATTTGCTACGGTTTTTGTTGAATTTCGTACATTACCTTTAAACACAAGAAGTTTTATGTTTTATTACTTTTATACCTACGAGTATAAGTCATAAAACTGGCATCTGTTTTTAGCTTTCGAACTTAAAGCAATTGTTGGTAAATTGCCGTTGTTCTGAACGATTTTTGTCGACTTTTTCACGTTGCAGTTCCATGAATGTTTAATCAATTCTTCAAAGACTGTGTTAAGAGAAACATTACTAAAATCATGAAATATATATATAAAATAATCGTATCGTTACCCTCACATCTTTTATAAAGCAAAGGGTCAAAATAAAAATAAAACATCTTCCATCATCTTGGCTTACAGCAGAAATTAAAACGTTATTAACTAAAAAATCAACAGCCAAGACAAAATTTAAACGACGCCAGACTACAGATAAATGGGAGAAATATATCACATTACGAAATCACTGCAACAAGGTGTGTAGGAATACACAACGCCAACATATTCACTCCTCTATAGAAAATGAAGACCCAGCCAAACTATTAAAATTTCTGAGATCACTAGGAGTTGCAAAATCTCGACAAAAAACAGTCCCTAAAGACCTAAATTTCAATCTACTGAATAGCCATTTCTCTGTTTCGTCCAACTTTGTTAGGACTATTCAAGTAAACACATTAAAATATCTTTCCTCTCTTTCAGTTCCTGACTATTCAGCTTTCGTCTTTAGTCAATTCTCTGATTGTGATGTTAAGAAGAGTATAGTGTCTATAAATTCCCGCGCAACTGGATGTGAAAATATTATTCTTAGTTGTTATTAGAAAATCTGCTTTTTCGTACTCACTTCTTTAATTTTACCATATCAAGTGGGAAATTTCCTGTGGCATTTAAAGAAGCGCAAGTCATTGTTTTAGCCTTTACCAAAAAATATAACCCTACCAGCTTCTCTGACTATCGCCCTATATCCATCTTACCCTTCCTCTCCAAAAATCTTGAATATTTGGTGTACAACCAATTTAGCCTTTTTCTTTATATAAACACCCTCTTAAATCCCCTTTTTGGTCTGATCCGTACCGGTCATAGTACCACAACGACATTGGCTCATGTTACGGATGATATAAGATCGTAAATTGAAAACGGCAAACTAACGATGTTAGCTCTACTTGATTTCAGTAACGCCTTCAACACCGTTGATTTTGATCTATTGCTTGGGACAATGTGCTCTCTTAACACATCTCCAACGGCGATTGATTGGTTTCGTAACTACCTGTTTGGTCGCTGACAGCGCATCCACATTGAAGACACCTTCTCTGAATGGTGCACTACACCTGCTGGCGTACCACAGGGTGGCGTTCTATCTCCCTTGTTCTTTGCAGTAGACTCTATTGAGAATAAACTTTCTTCTTCTTACCACCTTTATGCTGATGATTTTCAAATTTATACACAAGCCTCTTCAGAAGAATTGCAGGACAGATCTGTGTTTGAAGTAAGCAGCATGGCTTAAAAATGAGTCCTGTAAAAACACAAGTGATTGTTGTTGGTACTTCTAGGATGAGAACAAAAATAGATTGGTCAAGTCAACCCCAGATTTGCTGCAATGGTGCTCTCATTCCCATTCAAGAACCTTGGGATATCATTTACAAAGACCTATCCTAGGGTCCACTATTACAAAAGATTATAGGAAACTTTTAGCACCTGCAGGGTCCCTCAGAAGACTGCGTAACTTTCTTCCGGTTACTACTAAGATTGCACTCCTTCCTATCCTTGATTATGCATATGCAGCTATCTAGATCTCACCGAGGACCAACTTAGTAAGCTTGACTTCAAAATTTCTGCATCAGGTTCGTCTTTGGATTACGGAAATATGACCACGTCTCTGAATATCGGATTGCCCTCAAGTGGTTACCCATACGCCTTCGCCGGAATACTCATATCCTTATCCTTTCACTACTGTACAATATTCCGTTCAATCTTAGCGCTCCTCCGTATCTCAAAAAACGTTTCGAATTTTTGCACAATAGGCATTCAAGGTTCTTGAGGTCGTCTGAGAATCTTAGGTTAAAAATGCCAATACATACCACAAAATGTATGGTCAAATCTTTTATAGTAAAGATTGTCCATCCGTGGAATATATTGCCACTGGCCATCATAGGTGCGCAAACGTTGACAAATTAAAAAAAACAAGTGAAGGATCACTATTTTTCTCTGTGAATTGTGACATACTTGGTACTATTATGTGTTTATAATGTACCTTCATATTTGTTATGTATTGTTTATGTCTGTCTAAGAGTTTGGATAAATGTATATATGTGTATATTTTGTGTACCGATCATTATATTCATTGGCAAACTATTAATATTTATAGGTAGTATCTCTAATTAGTACTTTTATATATTACTAGCTGACCCGGCGCAAGTAGTTTTGCCATATTAATTATTTCTAATGAGTATTTTGGTAGTCAAATAAAAAATAACTTACTTATTGTGGGGATGGGGTCTATGACTGAAAGAAGAATGGAGCGCTGTGGACTATTGACGGCCTATAAAAATAACAGAACACAATTCATAAAAATCGGTCCAGCCGTTTCGGAGGAGTTTGGTAACTAACACCGCGACACGAGAATTTTATATATTAGATTTATTTGTTATTACATGGGCTCCATGTACACTGCAGCCCCTCTTTTCATGTCTGTTTCTCTATCATCCAATGGTTGCCAGGAAGAGATCGCAAACTGCGATAAATCGCCAATTGTACATAGCATCAGCTAGTAAGTATTTAGATATAAGAAAATAGTGTACAATAAAGAGTACATCTATCTATTTATATAAAACATCGCTGCTTCCGATATTGTAATTCACTTAAGCTTAATGGGTATCCTTTAATATAATTAAAATTTCTTTGTAGGTTCATCAACAAAGAGAAAAAAAAAAAAATTACAAAAAGAGAAAATAGGAAAAAATTCAAAAAGAAAAAATAAAAAAAAAACAGAAAAATCTATGAATAAAAGTAACTGACATGATACTTGTCTTTGCAAAACAAATAGTAACAACTAGCCAGGAAACTGATAACCCCTGCCAAAGAGAGGAAGTCGAATACCCTTCACGGATATTGATGATAAGATAGTTCACTAATTGGTAGATAAACAGAATATCCTTATCTAAGGAAAATCTGGCAATAAAAATATTGTAAATAAATAAAGAATATGTATATGTACCTACTTCGAAATGCTTGAATTCTAGGAAAGTACCTTTTCCGTATCAGTTAATATCCCAACAGTAGAACTGCACTCAAATGAACACGCAAATGGCAAAGTATGTATAGATTTAAGCGGGTGTAAGGCGGATTTAAGCGGGCGCAATGAACAATCTCAGCCTTTGTTTTGCACGCGCATACGAGTACTACTCCTAAATTCCCGCAGTTGTCCTGTGTAACCTTTGTAGTGGTTCATGTCAAACAAGTTTGTATACTGATACACAAAGTAAATAATCCGTTCAAAGATGTGCAGGTATGTTTATTATTTGATTGTAATTTTGTAGTATAAACTTTGTTGGTACCTACTGAATTTGAGAATAGCATTCATAGAGTATCATGCATTTTATATGCCGTACATGTGTCACATAAAGTAATTATTAGTGACAAGCCACGGTGTAAAACAATCAGCCACCGTTAGCACCTTACAGTAGTACTTCTAAAGACTTCAATAAGAGTTATCTTGTGCAGTTTTCATCCAAAGGCTTTTGTAAACAGTGATGCTGATGATGATAATTAAAGTATTTGCAATATAGAGAAAGGCTGATCACTGAATCTTTCTTTTTATATATTAGATATATATTTATATATATCTCTTAAAATCAGACATTCACATTTAGTACTAACCTTCCATTATGTTACTTTACTTTATCAATTTAACTAGCGACCCGCCCCGGCTTCGCACGGGCAGTAGAGACATCTTCAACAATCATCATCATTTTTCAACCAATTTACACAAAACATTAACAATGTGGAGGAACGGGTGTTATGTCCCTCCAACACAAAGGGAGGATCCTCCGACTAGGCGAGGTGATCATGCCTGGCGGGCTGCAGCCCAACGGTTGATGTTGGGAAGTTGTATATATACTAATCGGTGCGAGAACTCTCATAGCGCGATGCAGGATTAGTAGTTACTTCGTGGTTCAGCTCGTCTTCGCTAAATGATATTGGAGTATGTTTTTACTGTATGTGGAAGTCGCCACAACAAATTACCATACCATACCAATTACAACACCTAAACCTTCCCCCCATGAATCACTCTGTCTATTAGTACCGCATGAAGATCCGTTCAGTAGTTTTTCAGTTTCGCGGACAGACAGACGCGGCGGGGGACTTTGTTTGATAATATGTAGTGATTGATACTGCATAAGGCTTACATTCAAAGGATTTACCAAAGGCCTCGTACACTAATGACACCGTATTCACCGCATGATTTACATTCCTTTCAAAGCGATTGGCATTTTCCTAATGCTAAAGGCGCTGTTCACATGACAGCAAACAAATTTCAGATTAATAAGGAAAGCTTCACTAACTAATAATTATGTATTTACACGGGAATTATCTTATTACTATATTAATCGCGTTAATTCCCGTGTAAATATATAATTATTAGGAAAACTTTTTACACTGTGTGCATTTTAAATATGTAATACAGAAGTTCAACATAGATTATATTCTTGTAATTTAGCGTTTATTGACAATAAATTAAGCGCAACGTTCATGATAATATGTATTTTATTATATTTGGTTATATAGATATGAGATTATTTAGATAACATAATATATACTACCTGTAAAGTAACCAATTTTTAATACTGTTTTTTTTTTATAGAAAACAACGATTTATAGATAAGGTTGATAACAATGCACCTACCCAAAAATAATATTTTTTAATTAAAAATGGATAGATAGGCGATACATTATTTTATCGAATGCTTATTTAATAACATAATAAAGATTGAATGTCACGGACAACCATTTTTAAATATCCTGTAATAATTATAGACTTAAATCTTTGGGATTCATAATTAGAACATTATCACAATAAAAAAAAATATGGAGGTTAAAAAACTGGTACACAATGCATAATATGTTCGTAGTACATTGGAGTATAGCGGAATTGTATGGAAGCATACAGAACAGTTGTATACACTAATGATGTATCGTAAATTATGTAAAAACGTAAAATCGCCTCACGCCTACGGATACTATCAAAATTTATTTCATTATTTATTTTATTTATATAGTAGTTGGTGTTGCGGGCAGTCTCTCGCTCCCAATCGTGTTTCTGGCCATGGTTTGGAACGAAAGCGCATGGAACGCCGTCACCTCTTTCTGTGAGGAGGTGATGTCTGCAAAGGAGGTGGCGGAACGGGAGAGAGAGCGGAGTACGACTCTTTCTGCCTACAGCAGACGCATCGGGCGTCGGAGGGCATTTAATGATCTCTGGCCGCCTTAGGAAGTGGCCTGCGGGTGGCGAACTTTTGTGGAAATCGTCGTCCGAACAGATACAACCCCCGAGAGGCAGCGTGCAGTGTTCCGCGCGCGCTCTTAAAGATGTGCGGCCAACGGGTGAAGGTCGCACCGGGTGACGGGACCCATCTAGGTTCATTCTCGCTCTCCCGATCATAGGCAAGTAGTGGAACACCGGTTTGGTTTTTAGTTGGTAAGAGTCCGACAGACCCCTTCACCTCCCCAAGGGCGGAGGATATTCCACCTCGTCACCAAAAAAAAAAACAAAATAAAGAGATCATAGAAACAAAGTTGTTGAAAACCTTGTTTCTATGATTTGAGGTCACCCCCAACCGTATCCTCACGTTGTCATCGTGGAGGGGCTTGCGCGAGTCAGCGATCTCTGGAGCTATGCCGGTAGTGCCACTCATGCCGGATGGGCCCAGAGGGAGACTCCACACCAAGCGGGATACCCAGTGGGATCCTTACCTGGGTCACCCAGAGTTGCTCCGCTGTCTTAAGTGGAGGAACAAGGAGGGGCTCGGCGTGCACTCACACTGCCACCGAGCAGGCAATAGTTGACTTGGTCTTCCTACTGCTGTCAGCATATCGTAATCTCGAAATGAGTGTCGTGGTTATGTCTCGCGACACCGATCGGGAGCGAGGTCGTGGCTTAGCCTCCCGGACTGCGAGGAAGAAAATCTATATAAAAAATTACCCCGAATTCCATGTTCTGCTGCATGACCAGGGGATTCATGGCTGATGGGATGTTCAATCGCAAGTGCACTCCCAGCCGAGTCATCTGCGAACCCCTCGACTGGGTACAAACTTACGCTTGCCCGGGTACTGGGGAATCTCTGCCTGGGTCGACTTGTTATTTCTCCTTCACTTGTGACTCATATTATGGATTTTGTATGTAGATAGTACGTCCATCTCAGGAATCCAATTTCGAAGATTTTTGCCAGTCTGTTCCGAAAGACAAACTTAACTTTGCAGTTCCAAAAAAACTCTCTCATACATCGATTTTAGGTTCAGCGTTAAGGGACTGCAGAAGGTATTTGGTATTAATTTCAACTTGATGCATCCACGGGTTCCGGGGAAAAGGGTCTGACAAACAGACAGGCAGACGGACAACAAAGTGATCCTATAAGGGTTCCTTTTTTCCCTTTTGAGGAACGGAACCCAAAAAAGAGGAAGAAAAGTACAAGACATCAGTGGAGGAAACGTTTTACGCGCCAACGTCGAAGGAGCTCCCAGAAGCTAGCTGTATTACTCGAAAGTTGGGTTAAATAACGAGATGACAACAACATTTGGTGAAATTCGGTAAAGGTCGCGAGTACCATTTGATTAGTCAAATAACAGTAATGGATCCAATGAAAACTAAATGAAGCTGAAACAATACTTACCAAGTCATTCAAGAATATATTGGTGCCTTACCTATCTACAAGATTAGCGTTTCCATCCCTCTTGAGGTGTACATCAAGAGGGATGGAGCGCACTAATGGAAAGGTAAGTATATACTAAAATTTATCTTCAGCCTGAGAAACATGATTTATACCAGGTAGCATTACGGTAACGAAGGTATATAATTTTATTATGACGTATGTAGGGGCTCAGGTGTACAACCGATACGGCCACAAGTTATAGTCGACATAAAATGTAATTCTGTCCGACCGTACATCCTAGTCAATGTTACTGAATTTGTTATTGATAAGTTAGAAACTTCTCACGTGTTTAAAATGAGGGAAATGGCTTGATAAATATTTACTGGACGAAGGCGAAAATGAGGTATAGATGGTGTAGGTGTTGTACTTATAAAATATGCTATTATTTCCAACCCAACATCCCAACCTATGCCATTAAATAATAGGTACCAAGAACATTATCTTAAGCCTTTCACGGGTAACATTTTCAATATATTGCTTTACTTTTATTTAACCAAAAAAGAAGAAAAAGAAAGAAGATGATGAAATTGATTTCCTTCTTTTTAATGACTAGCATTTGGTGAAATCATACATTTTTCAGGGATAAAAAGCGCGTATGTAGTATTTTAGACTATAACCTCTGTACCAAATGTTATCCAGATCCGTTCAGCCATTTTTGCGTGAAACAGTAACAAACATCTATCGATCCATCCTCACAAACTTTCGGCTTTATAATATCAGTAAGATGAACAAGACGATTCGCACAATAATAAATATCCTTCCTAAGAAACAACTATTAAAATAATTAATATTTGTAAACAAGACTATGTACTTACGGCCGTATTAACAGCTAAACTTTCCTAAAGGAGTTCAACGTACATATTTAGTACAAAGCTAAGTCATTTTTCAGTAGATCCATTGTGACACCTGCCTTATTTAAAAATGCATAAATACTACATTCATGGTTTCACTGCACTCAAGTGGTTACGAATAGAATTCACCGATTCTATGCGTTCATTGGCGTGAGTGACTCAATTAATTTTCTACATCAAAATTTAAACAATTATTTTTTGATGAACTGTAGTCGTTACTACATTATTAAGCATGATTAAGTACTGTATGTGAAGATTATAGTAAATCTATTCTACAACTGTCATAGTTTAACTTCTTGAAGAGTTTTACAAGTAAATAGAGTAGCGAAATGACAAAAGTTAGCAAATTTTTGTTCCTCTGTGAAGTGACTATAAGTGCATTTCTAGTTGTTGTCAATCGAAGTTCCACAGTAATCAGAGTGTCCCAATGAAGTTACTTATAAACATCTTCTTATAGAATAACAAGTCTCTCTCTTGGTGTGCAGGATGATCGTCATGCTAATGGGATCAGCATAAAATTGTTGTTTTTGTGTTTTGTGTGTGTGTTTATTCTTATCTCTTAAGAGTGATAAATATGTCTGAGGCTTGTCAGAGCCAGAAAAAGTCAGAGCTATGCACTTAGGGATATTTTAAGAATATTTTAATTACGAGGAAACCCATTTCTGATTTTCTTTAGCAGTAATGTAAATCGTCACCATTCCTCGACACTCGTGTGCATTCTATTGGTAATACTGTCTGTCAGCGATGATTTAACTGCAGTTGGTGTCTCGCACATATTTAAAATTATATCACCTCTAAGTATTGGCCCCTATCCCTACGCAAACACTAAAATCACCTTTAAGAAACTGTTCCACTTTTGACTCTTAGTATTCCATACTAACAGTTAAAAGTTGAAAAGTTTAGCCTTAATGTAACTTTTCAAATTTTACTTCGATTAAAATTATCCGACGGCTATTCAGAAATATTTCACTATGTGTACATCCTTCTTAAACATTTCGTATATGACATTTAATTGAAGGACAATTTTGTTAGTCAAAAGAGTGTGACTAACAAAATTGTCCACACAGAGGTGTGAAAAGCCAGTTTGCAATATTAACTGAAGCTAACTAAATAATAATCATTATAAAAGTACAGTCCCGTCCCAATGGTTGCGAACATTGAATTATTCCTCATTTTTTGGTTCACTGAATCCAACGAGGAAAGACGACAAATATTCTTGACAGACCGATATGACGTCATGCCTCAAGATTCTCTTTAATAAGGATAGAACGTAAAAATATATTACCCATCAAGCGAAAATTTTCTTAAGTTTACGACTCATTTTCAAGAGAGCCGACTTTTGGCGAAGATCCAATTACAGGATTTGCGGTATGAAGTGATTTTTTTATTTCGCTTTTGCTGTTTTAAATCTAAACGGACTTAGAAAAGGGAAAAATAATGGGTGTACTACGAGGCGAAGATTTTACGCAGATTATAGTTTAAACAATAACTACTATTTAAAATATAATCTGTGACAGATATTTCGTTGGTAGATATGTTTTGGATAAAAGTAAAGTTATTAGAAATATATAGTAAAAAGGATTAATTTAGTTATTCGTCCCACAATCTTTTCGTTCCAAAGGAACGTCCTTATATATTTTGCATACAATTTATATATTTTGCACATAGAGATTCATCCCATTAGGTAAGGTTTATTAATTTTTAAACAAATACTACATGAAGAAGAAATACGTCAGCAAAAACGCATATAACATATACTTTTATTTTATTTCATTTATAAAGCTAATTAAAATTTCAACATTACAGAGTCGCATAGTAGATCCCGTGAATGACATAAGGACTTAACATTTTTACAAAACCTGTCACTTTTAACAAAGATATCTTGTTTTGAAACAGACAAATGAATTTAAATATTGACGCATATAGCTAATATTTCTTGAGATATATTACTGCTATGAATAAAAACATAGGTTTTCATCGGATTTTATGATAAATAGGAAAAAAAAAACAAAATCATTGTAATTGCAAACATATATTGAAAATAATATGTTGTCCCTGATTTCACAAAGACTGAAACGTATAAATAATGTTTTTTACAAAACTCAGTTTTTCTTTATTGAAGTTATTATTTATTTAATTAAGATTACGTTTGTGACTGTACAAAACCTTAAATTTGGTAAAATTTAAATTAATGGCACGAGCCACGAATCACTGAATAAAAAAAACTGTGGTTCGTCTCATTGGGACGACACGGTCATGGGACTGAATCAGACGTAAAAAGCACCCCACGCTTTTTTTTAATCTTTAAATTAATTATTTTGTTAATAACTTAATTCTTGTTTTTAACTTATTAAGTTTTTACTTTACATATTTAAAAAATATTTTGAACTTTTTATTTTTATTGTACAAGTTGGTTAAAGTAGAAGAGTTTTTTTTTAAATAAATTATATTAGTTACGTGGGTCACACATTACTAGTATTCTTATTAAATCCTCCAGCTAAGCTAAAATGCTTGTGTTAGGCACTCCTAACACAAGCATTTTACACACACTTTCCTTTTTAGTAAACCCACTGGTTTACGTAGTTAGTGCACTGTGTGAGGTTCGAAGATCAAGTGGTTGCCCACTTGATCACAAGTCCGACGCCTTAGCCATTACGCTACCGCCTCTTCACTTAACAGTACGTAGGAAAGAAAGCATTATATAAAATATTGATTATTGTCTCCTTGTGGTTCCTGAAGCGCAATATATGTGATGAATACACGATTAATTTACGCGAAGTTAAGAAATAAATAGAAATGCGGTGGTATAGAGCTGCAAATACCAAAATTGTATAGAGAACTTTGAGAGAAATTTCTCGGACACAAAGTGAAACCAACACAAAGAAGAAAATTTAATTCTGCAGTGAACGTATTTTCAGAAACGGTAATTAATTGTTAATAAAATGAAAGTAACATAGAAATATTGTTAAACTTTAAACATTTCATAGCTTAAAATTCTAATGAAATTCTGTAATTTTAAAACTTTACTAGTAATATCTATAAATGACATTTGATTTTGACAAAGTTCAAAATAAAATTTCATTTATAGATATTACCATTTTTCTTTTTAAAATAGAAATTTAAAAAATTCGTTAAACGTAATTTTTTTTTTAACGGAATTTATAAAAATATAAGTCTACTTTTATTTTAATTAATTCAAATTAATAACGTATTTAAATCCTGGGTTTACTATACATAACATGTAATCCCTGTTCATACACGTGTACAGTTATTATAATATATCGAATCATTTTATCATTAGTCGGTGAATACAGTAGGCGGCCTAATCGCTAAAAGCGATGTCTTCTAGATAACCTTTGTATAAAAATAGTATTAATAAATGGAAATCAAGTAAGTGTTTCATGTGGCGAAGATACGATAGATTTAAGAATAGACCACTTGCTTATTTGTTCAGACTTGTAACTGTAACCAGTTTTGTAACTATCCACTCGGAAAGGAGAAAACCTACATGAAGGTGGCTCATTTAGCGTGCACGCTGCTTCCTCCTCCCAAAAAGATTCTTAACAGTACGAGTAGTAAGCTCGCTTATCTTACACATTTTTAGTTTGTTAGTTGCTACCTAGAATAGCTCGATGCCGCAGTATGTCATTTGTTGTACAAAGTGCAGCTTGTATTGTAGTAACAAAATAGTGGTCTTGCTAATTTTGTACGTTGGGACTTTTTCCCCCCTAATTAAGAGGTAATTTAAGAACCGAATTTGCCGTCCGCCCAGCCCTTAACAATGTAACAGCGATTCCAAGAGATTCCTGAGAGTTTTTGTTAGTATCTAGCAAATTAAGCAAACAGTTTTGCTTGTACCGCCTGCAGTATTAAGACCACATTGAACTCTTGCTAAATTTTATGTATCCCCGATATTTTTATTCATTTATTTATTTATAACCATACACTCTATCTTCTCTCTATCTTTACAGGGATTTTTAAGCCTAATATAATAGTGGGTAACTTTAATAATGGGTAATTTATGAAAGAGTATATGAAATATATTTCCTTGGAGTCTTAACAGTATTATCGGTTTACTATACTATTCGTATACGTTGAAGACAACAACAAAAAATCGAAATCGCCATCCCTGGAGAACCACTTTATCTTAAATTGGCAACGAAAATAGCTTGTGAGGCGGCAGTTTGTTTAATAGCGCAGCTTATGTAACTTCTTTGGTGTACAATTCCAAAGAACAGAAACTAACTTTCTTACCGCAGATTGCAAATTGACTTACTTAATGCCCATTTGAATAAAATACACAAGAAACGTATTCCTTTTCCGTCTTTAAAAGAACATTTTAATATATTTCCGTTGGAGTCGTGGACTGAATTACAATACAATTGACTTTTTCATTTCAGAAGATCTCGTTTTTAAGTTTTGATTATTTATTTGAAGTAGTCGATTTCAATTTCTAAAAGCTTCTGAGACTAAATAAAATAATAATATTTTTGTATACGACTAGCTAGCGAATTCTGTCAGTCGTGGTAACTGTCAAACTACTGACAGTTATGTCAAAAGCGCTAAGGTTAAGTACATTAGAAAAGTTAATATGATCGTTAATTTTTCTTAAATTTTCTAATTTTTTCGCGCAACTTTCCTTATTTTGTCTTTCATAAAAACCTTCTCCTGAGAATGACAAACGCAAAAAAAAAGAATTAGCAAAATCGGTGTAACCGTTCACTCGTGATGCCATGACCAAGGAAAATAGGGATCAATTTTTATATATATACCTATATAGATTAAGCAGGCATAAAATCACTGTATCTAAAACTTTATGGCTAGCCAATGATTACATGGCCTAAAAAGATGTAGGAATTCCAGCACAGCTTTTCTTGCAATGCACATTGCTTTGCAAGGAAAAATAAACCCACCCTTGACGGCTTCTTAACCGGACCTGACTCAGTTCAGAAAAGCGTTACGATACAAGATTATTTTGGCTGCCATCGTGCGCCTTATGATAGGGCCAATTAAGTGGTTCCAATGTTCTCGTTTAAATTACTTTTCATCTTAATAAAAATATAAGTTTACCCGTGATCATGATCGGTACAATTCGATCGAAACATTGGGTAACCAAAAAAGGTATTGTACCTTCTAATTATTACCTCGATTAAGTCCCGATTGAGACATCTAATATAATTTATTTGTCATGATATAATTACATTGAATGCTTACCTCTCTAACGCAAATATTACAGATGGATTTGACTACTGAAACTGTACTTAAGAAGTACAAGTTTACTCATGCCGTGCTCAATAATTACACGCCTACATTTCATAATGTTGGCGTGTAATTATCCGGACATTATTTTCTTTCTTTCTTTCGAATTTCTAAAATACATTTGTTTATAATCATTATCACTACATATTATAAAACACAGTCCCCCGCCGCGTCTGTATGTTTGTGATAACCTGAAAAACTATTGAACGGATTTCTATGCGGTTTTCACCAATAGGTGATTCATGAGGAAAGTTTAGGTGTACAATTTGTTAACGTTTTGTGTAAATTGGTTGAAATATGATGATGATTGTTGAATATGTCGCTACTACCCGTGCGAAGCCAGGGCGAGTTGCTACTATCTTTATAAATTTGGATTTCATAAATACAAATAAAATGAGTTACCTAAACAAAATACCCATCTTGATTACAAATTTTGATAAAGGATTTTGCCAAGCCTTGAAAGTTTTATACCGTGTTGTCACCGGCTCAGCTCGGTAGAATATTCTCTAAAACACTTCGTTAAACTTTAATAATGTTAACTTACTTTCCCAACTGTTTATCATAGAAATAAGTACTGTCAATCAACGTGTGCAGCATTGAAATGTCTTTGTCGGTAATTTATATTAGGAAATTATTCAAAGGAAAGGATTCCGACATTGCTCATACATTTTTTTGTCGATATCACATTATATCTGATGTCGTGAACGTCACGCGGTAATGATAACAAAGTATGCTAGTAGAAGTAGATAAATATTTTCATTGCCATATATATGCTGCTATTTTTTAACAAAACTTGTAATTAAAAAAATGCGTAACATTGAAACCCATAAAGTAGTTACGTAGTACTAGTAACGTGGGAGAGCCTTGCTTCGGCATGTATGGGGCGGCTCGACTCACACGGCCTCACAGAAAACCGGCAGTGAAACAATGCTTGCATTGCTTTTCGCCGCGTGCGTGATGTTACCGGAGGCCCTAACCCTTCTCTCTCCCCTATTCCCGTCCTTTCCTCCCCTGCAATCCCCCTCTCTCCTATTCCAACTCTCCGCCCCTCCCTTCTTCCCCTACTCCCACCTTAAATGGCGGCAACGCACTTGTGACCATCAGGTGAACCGTCTGCTCGTTTGCCCTCAATAACATAAAAAAAAAAAAGAAAAAAGACAATAATAACATTGTAAATTAAGAACTTGTATTAGATATATGAAGTTTTTGTTCGTGGGATAGTCATGCTTCGGCACATATGGGCCGGCTCGACCGGAGTGATACCACGCCCTCACAGAAAACCGGCAGTGAAGCAATGGTTGCATTGCTTTTCACCGTGTGAGTGAGGTTAGTGACGTATCTATGGTGTGATGATGATGTATTATTATTCTCTTTATTCAACATAAAACTTATTAATTACATTTTTAAATACGTACCTATAAAACAAAATATATATTTAAAAATATAAAAAATAGTATACCACCGACATCGGGTACAGGGACCAAGACACCGGTGGTTAGGGCTCCAAAGACAGGAACCTCCTCACTATACGGGCCGTGTCGAGAAGAACTGCCTTCTGCATCAGTCCCTTGATCCAGCCGTCTAACGCGAGCCTCTTAAGGTGTTGGTCTAGGCTTTTGGCTATCAATCCATGAGCAGATACGACAATCGGAACAATGATCGCCGAATCGACATTCCACATATCGACAATCTCGTGAGACAAATCCAAATATTTGATTTGTTTTTCTTTTTCAACTTTCACGAGGTTATCGTCATGAGGAACAGCAATATATCCTCACGGTTTAGAGCTTTCTGTCGCCAATCTTCCCAATAAGCATCCAGTTCATCCCGCCATCTCTTTTTGGGCCTGCCGCGACGTCGTTTAACGTTGCGTGGGCACGACTCGGTGCTGAGTTTTGCCCACATTTCGTCCGGCATGCGGCAGATGTGACCAGCCCAGTTCCATTTTAGGCTTGCAGCCTTATGGCCAACGTCGGCGATCTGAGTTTTGGAGCGCAGTATACTGTTCCTTATACGGTCTGATAACCGAACTCCTAGGAGACCACGCTCCATGGCTCGCTGGCAAACCCCGAGTGTGGACTTTTGATGTTTAGTCAAAGACCAAGTTTGAGCACCATAGGTGAGGATGGGCAGTATACATACGTATTATTATATGTATTACGAGTAAAAAAGTTAAACCTACTAAGATTTCGCGGGAACCGTTGTTAAACTTCATAGATAAACAACAAATAGAATATATGCGTTGCAATGTTTTTGGTTTTTAATGGTTTTGGTTTTTTTGGCATTGCAGTATTGACTTTGATTATTTGAACCTATGTTACTCAATAGCGAGTCGACGGGTACTTGAAGTCCTTCTTTGTTTTGTTCTGGGTAGTATGTCCCGCAATATAGGATATAAGCGATTTATAAAAGTGTTTTATAAGTCACTCTCATAAACAAAGAAGCTGCTGCAGTGACGTCTCTGGGTTCGGTCTTCAGCCTGTCGGTATAGAGTGAGGGGATTTGCACAAGAATAGAATTTAAACCTTAGTCTATCGAGTTTATTTGCAAAATATCACACCAAACTTAGGCTGTAAAAATGTTACAATTAACGTTATTGGGTGCAAAGGATGTTACATTGTTAATCGTTTAAGCAAGTTAATTCACGTTAAATTACAGCCTTATGTGGACAGTTCCAGAAACTCTTGTACCTTTAATGTACCAATAATTTACCCATAGAACGTGAAAAAATCAAATTGTTTAATTGTATATTGACAGTACGTTTTATTAGTTTAAACTGATTTAGTTTATATATTATTGCTCATACTATATATCGCATTCTTTGTTGACAAATTGTATATGGTTACCTAATGCAATACATTAATTGAAGTTCCGGACCAACGAATTACCACAATCAGTGCAATATATCAATCATTAACAACGGGTAAACCAAATACAATCATACTAGATAAAACCCCCATATCTGATAGTGATATTTTTGATAAATTAAAAACAACTTTAGATGGTTGGAGTAAATTAAGGAATGGGCAAATGTAGCTATTTGTGGGAATAAGGGGAAAGACAAGGGCAGTACAAGGAGAGCACAAGGGAGGTCCCTTTCCCTCCTTTAATTTTTTGGTGAGTGACGAAAAATTACATTGACAAAAGTTATTAATACTAGCTTTTTCATACATATAGTAAGTCTGGACCTATCTGGGTATTTTTAACGTCTATTAATTGTATGCTTTTTACAGGTCGATTTAGGGATAGTTACTACTATGCGAGTTCTCTTCAAAAGGAACGACGGTTGTTATTAATTACAATCTAGATCACTACTGCGCTATTTCGGAAATTCAAGAAACGAAATCAATTAGCCGTAATAACGTAATTGCATTACATACAGCAGCAATTTTAGATATAACATGAAAGGATGATAAGTGCTTCTCGTCATCTTCTATTGGGTAGATAGTAAAATAGTGGACGCTTACGTGAAATGCAAAAGAAGCAGTTAAATTCCAAACTGTAGTAAGTATACAGGTAGTCTACGTAACATCTCACATTTAGCAACTGAATGGCTACGGTCCCAATGGAGAAGTTTACAATCTGATTGCAGTAAAACTTATTCGTGGATGTTCTAACACGCCGACATGCGATTGCACGAATACTTTCCGCCATATTGGAAGTTCAACTCGAAACCCGAAAGCAAATACTGAGTGCCTACAAAAACTTGGACTATGTATTCCGAATATATACAGCCGTAGAGACGCTATAATAAAAAAATAAAAAACACCTTTAATTTTTTTTTAATTAATTTATGTGTCTGGGTATAAATTATCTATAATATGTATGTATTTAGTAATATATAAGTATGTTTATCAGCAGTCTGGTACAGTTTCTGCCTAGTTTTGGATCAGACGGCTGTATATCAGGTGTCTCAACTTATTATTATTAAAATAAAAAAATGTATGAAACTAGCAACCCGCCCGGCTTCGCACGGGTACAAATTATACACCTAAACTTTTTTCACGAATCTCTCTCTCTATTAGTGAAAACCGTATGTAGTGAAGATTTCAATTATATTTTTAATTATAGAGTACAATGAAGAGCAATTCAGAAACCTCGTACAAAAGCATAAGCTTTTTAATGCAATAGAATCGTATAAAAAAGTTGCAGGCAATATAAAAAACCTATTCAAGGGTTTTCTTTAACGTCCATAATATCGAGGATATTATGGATGTTAAAGATGGATCGTTCTAGCATTGTGAGAAGAGTGGGTATGTCTTATTCGGAAGATGCAAGAAGAGTTTTGTCGTCAGCGTAGCGAAGGTGAGATAGGTGCCTACCTCCAATAGAAACTCACTTTACCCAACGCTCCAGTACTATGCACATAACATACTCAGTGTAGATGTTGAATATTAGTGGCAATAATATACATCCTTGTCTGGCTCCTGCTTGGGTATAAAGGACTCGGAGTCAACACCATCCACACGTACGATTGCAGTTCCATCCTCGTAAAGTTTTCTGGTGAGATGAACCAGATGACCGTATCAAAAGCTTTCCGCAAGCTAACAAAACAGATGTAAAGGGTATTGTTGAACTCTCTGGCTTTCTCGATCACTGGTCTTGAAATTAGCGTTTGTTGGCGAGTTCCTTTGCCTTTGACAAAACCTACCTACTCTATGGCGATTTCTGATCTAAGGTAAGCCTAAAATCTTATGTTAAGTACATGCATCAGTATTTTGCTGGCGTGTGAGATAAGTGATATAAGGCGGTAGTTGTTACAGTTTCGGGTAGATCCTTTTTTGTAGAGAGGTATAAATAAAGATTTTGCCCATTCGGATGGCGATTTTAAAGTGTACTAGATTTTGGAGCACAGAGTATATATGTATTACTAGCAGCGTCCCGCAGTTTCACCCGCGTAAGTCCCGATCCCGTAGGAATATCGGGTTAAAAAGTAGCCTATATGTTAATCCAGGTCTCAAGGTATCTACATACCAAGTTTCATTGCAATCGGTTCAGTAGTTTTGGCGTGAAAGAGTAACAAACATCCGTACATCCATACATCCATACATCCATACATTCACACATCCATACATCCTCACAAACTTTCACGTTTATAATATTAGTAGGATGTCTACTCCAAAATCTCCCGGAGATTTTATCAATGGCTACTTAATCGTTCCCTTCTGTCTTGCCACATTTTAGATGCTTAATGGCAACTTGTATCTCATCTCTCAAGATGGAAGGTTCGACTTGTTCTTATCAGTGAACAAGGACCCACAATAATCTTTCCAAACCTTTACAATTACACGAATCTCTGTTATAGCATCACCAGTGGTATTATCGATTGCTCATGTTTTAGGTTGAAATTGTTAAGTTATGGTTTTGATCGGTTGTGGTTGTGATGTTGTTATAGATTCAACAATGAGCGTCTTGGTCTTACGCCACGCAACGCCTTCTTCAGAAGAATCATTTAAGTCTACGTGCCAGGTAAGTAGTTTTTGCTGTAAAGCTTTATCAAAAAATTATTTGTCGTAAACTTCTAGTCTCTTGTTGGTCTTTTTGGTTAAAGAGTTGTGGAGTTTCATCTTAAGATAACAAATCAGCAATTCATGTTCTCATAGATAATCAGCTCTGGGTAATTTCTGAGTATTAGATATTGAGCTCCTCCATCTCTGTCTGGTCATTATGGAATCTATCTGATTTCAATGTATGCCATTCGGTACCGTCCATGTATAGAGTCGCCTTAGATTTACTAACTTTTAAAGCGTTGGGACGAGGTATGTGTACGTATGCGTTGAGAACAAGTTTTTAGCCATTGATGTTTAAACCTTGTTTTCAGGTATCATTCATGGTTTGGCTTTGTGTATCCTAACTATAATTTATTTCCCACCGATAACTCGATAATAGAAGTAGGAACATTCCCAGCCACATATTAGCAATAGTTCTAAGTCTTATAACCCTCTTGGTGCAATCCCCCCTTAGTACTGTTATATTGCTCACCTTAGCTGTGGTACCTATCTATTTTGGTCTTTCAAATCAACAACAACTTCAGAATTAAAGTTTTCTCGTTATTATACGTACCTACATAATGAATTTAAAAAAAAAGTATGCAACACTGTGGTACTATTCTAGGGACATGATTTTTTTTCAAATTTAACTTATTAAAAGTAAGTGAATTAAGAAGGAACCAAAGTATTTAAAAACTGTAAAAGTATAAATAAATGTACTTTTCCATATTTTTAACTATTCAAACTCGAAAATACAAATATTTAGAACACCACTGCTTCTCTTCTACATAATTAAATGTATTATTCTAAAAATATAAAACAGTTATGCCCTATACCATTTCCTGTGCCAAACGCAGGATTATTTTCCCGCCCAAAGGGAAAAAGAGTGCGAAAACTTTAATTAAACAAGTTTGGTGAGAATTGTGCTCAGGATTTTTGTAAACGGATAATCGAAGCTGTTGAATACACCTGAGAGTGGATTCGGACTTAAAAAGAAGTTCACAGACTGACAATACTATTGTACAACGAGAGGTATGATTTTGACATCGGGAATCGGTTTTACAAACTATGTTGGCAAAGTATTTGATAGAATTTTTTTACGGTATTGGAAGTTGACAGATGTAAGGGGACGTGATTCGGGTTGTTACAAAACTTTTTGAATTATTAAGCCTAAGAGCCATGAAATTTTCGCTATGTTGGAATGCACTAAAAAGGTAAACAATATAACGTAATATTAATTATTCGAGATTATAATACTACCGTAGACCAATAGGGTAAAAAGCTTCACGTTTATGCCACATACAGTAGGTTGCCAAATTGTTAGGGACAGACACATTTTTGAATTTTTTTCTTTGGGCGCATTTGACTACAGTTTTAAGTTGTGTAAGCGTTGTAGGAATGTATTTTTTACCTTCACTATGAGCCTATGTTTCAAATTTAAAGTGTAGGGATGTTGAGGATTAAAAGATCTACAAATATTTTAGTAACGGGAGGAACGCAGAGTACTTGAAACGCGAAATAGTTAAAGACGAATTTGAATATTTTAAACAACGTTATTTTTATTTTTGTGCTACAAATATAGTTGAAATGTAAGTAAGTATATTTTTTTCTGTTATCCTTAAAATTTATTAATAACCGAATTTTGTTATTAATATGTTTTATATTTTGCCTTACAGCATGGGTCGAGGGTGATATTTGTGTCCAAGAAAAAAAAGGGAGATTAAAACCCTTCTCCATATTACAAGCCATTTCCAAAGGAAAACAGCAGACCTTGCTGGGGTTTCTAAGTCATCGCTTAATAAATAAAAAATTAATTTGGACCAAAATCAGCCACTTTCGATGAATCGGATATTGGACAGATACGATCGGAAAGGAAGATTCGGGAAAGCTGTTTACAAAACCGAAAGAAAAGTGCAGTTAAGACAGTTGGTTCAATAATCGGAAATGAAATAGTTCCCGGATGGTGAAGAGTTCAAGTTTATGCATGGTTCAACACCACAAACACCAACGCCAAAAACTTGGTAACGCTTCTAGCCTTATGCCATAAAGCTGGAAGCGTTTTTGGCAGACCAAAATATTCCAGTTTTACCTTGGCCTGGTTAGTTTTAGACCCCAATCACATCAATGCTTTCAAATATATTATTTTGGTAATTATAATATTCCGGGTCATTAATAAAATCTATAGAATATGTCTAATGGTTAGAAAATGTATGCAACAAAAACTACAGCGTAAGAGGTCCGAACACATTTCAATATAACTATGCAGCTATGCTTTAAGCCCACGAAGTGCACTTAAGTATAAAAAAAGTACTCAGGGGTACTCATTTAATATCTAAGCGGCAAGTGAAAGTTCTCGTATGGTGTGCTCTAAACGTATATATACGTTGGGACGTAGCTTCTCAATCTATGTAGTAAACTGAAATTCAAAATCTTTTTTTAAGGGTTCCGTTCCTCCAAAGGATAAAGGAATCCTTATAGGATCACTTTATTGTCCGTCTATCTGTCTATGTCTATAATAGGCATAATTGTATGTCCTAAGACCTATACGCCTTCGTCAGAACACACATATCCTTTCAGCTACGTTCGCGGCGAAAGTATATACGCGAGTACGAAAGTGTTTTTATCAGTTGTGACCGTTTTGTCGATAACTTTGGCGCGCGTACGCCGCCCACATCGTACTTCTTACTTATTGAAGGTGCAAACTCTTACTTTGAAAAGTCTTCTTAAGTATCATCAATATCGCCATGCCGTCATGGCACCGTAATGATTCCTAAATACTTAATCTATCTAAAAGCGATATTCTTTCCTGACATGATAAGGAAATGTCCTCATCATGTCAGGAAAGAATATCACATTTTTTGATATAGTGATTATTATGAGCGTTCTTCTAAAATAAGTGTTATTAAATACACTGAATTCAAATTTGACCATTCGAATTTGACTGATTGAGATTGCAATATATTCACTAGTTTGAAACAATTAATCCTACATGGTGATATGAATATACACAGCTTGATTATTGTATATGGCATCCAACATGAACCGTTGAGCTGAAGCTTGCTAGGTATGATCACTTACCTTTCTCGGAGACTTTGTGTTCGGGAACCATTACACCTCGTTATTTCACTACTATTATATTAAACTTCACTTTAATCTTCTACGCCATGGAATTGTCTGTGTTTCAGAACGTATGTATATTTAGGAAACTCTGACTCAAAGTTGTAAGATTTGGGAGCGTAAATTAACAGTCATAGGTCATTTATTCCAAAGACTACTGTAAGACTACTGTCATATTATGAAATATCAGTATGCAAAAAATTACAATTTTACATACAAAAGATAGAATACAATTATCAAATTTATAACAATTACGATAACCATGTCAAAATGGTTATGACAAAAATTGTCATAACCATTATAGCCATAGGTGTGACCTACTGCTGCACTGATTCGAGATTCTCATCTCGAATCAATCGACTTCATTTTTATGTGTGTACAGCAAAACCTCGTGAAGAAAACCGGCAGTGAAGTAAGGTTTTCATTGCTTTTCGCCGAGTGAGTAAGGTTAACGGAAGCCCTAACGCTTCCCTTCCCCACTCTCCTCCCCTCTCTCCCCTCTTCCACCTTTCCCCTACTTCTACCTTAAGACCGGCAACGCACTTGTGACTCTTGAGTTAATGTCCATGCTCGTTTGCCCCCTATACCATAAAGAAAAGAGACCCACTTGTGAGAGAACACCATACAGTTTGAGTCAGTTTGATGCAGACATACCAACTCACTTTTAGACCAGGTGAGGTGATGAACCGTGTCCACACGATAAAAAAGTAAGTGCTGAGACCACTTATACCACTGCGCCTTTAATACGTTGAGTACTGATACTGAATGTACTGATGTTATCAACATTAGAAGTATATATTTAGTCGGCGTATCAATAGTCTCCAACTATTAGTTAGACTAGTCAATAATCCAATTAAAAACAAAAGGTTATGGATCAGAATTGTACATAGTTACGAGTAGCGTGCATGATAGATATCGAATTATCTTCCAATAGAAGATTAATTGTGTTACTTTGATTAAAAGGTGAGATTAGTTTCTAGTGCCGTACTTCAGTTGCTTGAATGTTTAATAAACTGATATTGGGAACTATTCCTCTTATATCTCCGAAGTGATCCTTGTAAATCTTCAAATGTATATTTCCTTTTGAATTAATGAAGTAGACACCTGGAAACAATTAGTCACACGAGATTTCCACTTGAATTAATAGTGTTGTTTTATTATGTTTTTGAGTAGGGTCACCAGAGCTGACAATGGGGATTGATTACCGTGTCAAAAATAAGGCCATCAAAAGATATATTTATAGCTTAACATAGCTTATTTATACTTAAAATTGCTTCAGTCAGAATCACTGCCTAGAAGTGGATAAACATACACTAAAATAAATATATGCGTATGATAGGTAATTAGTTGATGATAACTAGTTGGGGTGATTGATAAAAGACCAAGCCGAAGCTATATCTTTATTTATCTTATCAAAATAAAACGTGCATATTTCAACGTTTCTCCGTGTTACACGAAAGTACGTAAGCTACACCAAATATGACATTTAATACCTTCGATAGAATATGGATAGAAAGCACGAAACGCCTATATTTTACTGAGATAGAGTAAATGCTACATTCTAATATAACTTCGTGTTTAGTTCTACCCTTATTTTTTTGTATGCGTCATATAAAAATAAAATATTATTTTCCTAAAACTTTCGAATGAGTTCACGGAATCTTATGAGTCTCATTAAGTAAAATAATGTTTTGTTTTTACATTATTTATTATTTTAGTCGTCGGTAATCAATACTAAAATAAGGTATAAAGGTGATGTTTAAATTCAAATAATATATATAGTATAGTATAGTAATAATAGACTTTACTGCTTTTATCGTTTGAAAGTCAAGCGAGTGATCGATGATTTCGTTTTAGTCTGATGTCACCAACTCATTGATAGGTAAACCCTCACCCCTTCATTTAAAAATGATTATTAGCAGCACTTCTGTTATAGTACGATTTGTCCTCTTTCATTTCATTTACCATTTGTCGAGAGGGTGACAAGTCATGCAATAGTTAACGCTCATTTGAATATTTTTAGTAGTGGCTCATTCATGTTTTATTTTAAATGTAAGAATAAATAAAATATTACACTGCAGACAAATGTGATCAAATTGGTCAAAAAAGACAAAGTGGTCAAATTTTAGAAGCGTTATGGATTTTGATAAAAAATATTATATTAATATTTTTTTTTAAGTTTTAACTTGTGTAGGAGCACATTTCTACACGACGCATTATGAATTTTCATGTCATTTCAATGATTTTGTATTTTTATTTTTTTTGCAGATATTTTCAGAAAAGTCTGGACATTCTATCAACATCTTTGGTAATGATTACCTGTAGTTTCATACATGTCAGCCCTCTCACATACGAAATACATATTAGCTTTATCCGTCAACTTCTAATGTTAAATTTTTCATTATTTTCTTTCTCTTCTATGCTTCGCTTTTTAAAGAATCGAAATATCCTTTATAAAATGAGTTACTGCTATACAAATTTTCCGCGGTACTAGTGTGCAGCAATATTATTGTGCTACACATAGGCTATTAACATGTATTAAGAAAACACCGGACCCACAACCGAAGTCTTGCGGGACGCCAAATTGGATTCTTATATAGCCTCTTTAAGTTTATCTAGAAGTTAGTGTTTAACTGATAAATTAATTTATTTAGATTTTACGTTTCTCACAAATTTTATATTTGACATGGGCTTTTGATCTGATATTTTTTTACCTATCTTACATACTTTTCACCTACAGGTTGCCATATCATCAAAACTTTTATTTTTCATATTATTATTTTGAAATCAAATTATATCCATGTGATGATGAAGTGTCTGGCAGGGAAGGGATTTTCAAAATGAAATAGGACTTACTACGAGACAATCCAATCCTATTTATATAACAAAGCATCATCAAAATCGGAGTATTCTTTAAAAGTATATGTATTCTATATAAAAATTATACCCGTCAAAATCAGCACCTCTTCCTCTTTTTTTCGTTGTGTGAAACGAATAAACAACTTACGATATTAAATTTAAATACAATTAATATTGGCTGTTACGCTGAACCAGATCAACAAAAAAGCCAGCAGTTTGTATTCGACTTTTTTAATTTACACCTGGTCCTTAAGCCATTTTCGGGTTACCGATATAATTTTAATACTTTATTCACTAACTTTCGTCTGCTATTCAATAGAAATCTCTGAAACCAGTTAACCAATACATAAAAAATACAAAACAAGAAACATCGTTTGTACGTTGAATTTTACGTTGCTTCTAATCTATTCCGTTAACAGTGCTAAGGGCAATTTGGTTATTGGGATTGAACATTGGATAATATGGCAATCCATTAACATATGCATAATGTTCAAAAACCAAACTAGTTAATTTCGTTTTTTCAAACTTAAAAAAGAAGTAAGTGATTTGTCCTGAAGGGAGAAACTCGGATCCCTAGGTATCAAACTATAACCATTATCACAACTTACTCGGTAATTATAGCATACTCTAATTCCATTAATTGTAATGGGGCTATAGAAAAGGGCGGCACGATGGACAATGGGCGATAAAGACAAGTAAGGTGATGATAAGACTTGGTGAGGTGAGTCGGTAGTTTTTACCCGATATTAAAACAAACATATTGTCTCTTATAATGACTTCATGTTATTTTGTAATGACCTGCAAAATTGCTATGTGATCCCACATATTAATCATGGTTGATTGTAAGCCGAGGGCTATCACGCTCGGCTTCGAAAATCCACAACAATAGTGTCCGCCACCGACTCAAACAATGTAACGTTTGTCTTTCATTCACCCACACACTCAAAACTAAACGCACGTATGTGTGCTTTCAGAAATCGCATGCGCGCAGCTACTGTGCCTCTGTCCCCATCTCCATTTGCTTTTCGGCCAAAACGATGTAAGCTCAACGTTAATTTTCTACTTTAATGTAATAAGGTTAAGGTTTAAAATAATATGTCAAATTACATTTCCAAGTAAAGTTCTAACGGGAGACGGTACGGCAATAAGCTTCCAGGACTCGATTTTTTTAGATGTGTCCGGATCGCGTGGAGGCTGGGACGTGTCGTTTACTCGCGGGCTCTCCTTGAATATTGTTACGCGGCTCGATTCTACCCTCGAATGCGGTTGAGACAACTGAGTGGTGACAAAAATATCTTAATTACCAAGTGTTTTGTTTTGTGATGGATGGTTCGTCTAGTTTGTGGAACAAAGCTGGGAGTGTTTTGTTTAAAGAGTAATTGTAAGTCCATTAACTTTATTAAATTTTGATATAATCTGTTTTATTAAGAGTTAAAGCAGTTTGTTGTCGAGTTAATCGCTACATCTCAGTTTATCAGATAATTTGTTATGAGTGCCTGATAGATACTGTTTAAATTTCTGTTAGATAGTAATACATAATAATATACTTTATGTACATAATAATGGTTTCCATAGTTTGATAGTCACAAAAGCTATGTTATATGTAAAAAAGCATAGCTATGGAAGAAAATGGAACTTGAAATATTTATTTCGAGCTTAAATGCATATTTGTACGTATTAATAATTTTATTACTACGTATCAAATATGCATTTAACACGCAGTAATAATGTATTTCCAGTCAAAATAATTAAATTAAATGGAACTTTTGTCAGATCCTCGAAATATGCAATTCATTTACGTCACTAACAAGTAATACTAGCAAAAAAGGTCAGCTAGTGAAGGATTTAAAAACCTACATACCCACTGACATTTTCATTTAGTAGTAGTTAACAAAAGATATAGATTAAAATATTTTAGTACATAGATATTATAAAAATGGTTAATCAGTAATTACTACTTATAGGAAATTCACACGATTAGCGTTTAGTCGCAACGAGAAATTAAAAATAAACATTTTAATCATGATCCGGTTGCAGCGGATGCTTCTTGTAAATATAACAACACATCAAAAGAATTTGTCTGCAGTGTAATTATAACTGGATTTATGTAACATCTTAAGCTCAACATTAATATGCGTATATTTAACCTCCTATATCTCTTGTATTATAATGATCTACATTTGCGTGAAAAATGAAATTCGCTTAATTGGTTAGGTAGTAAAGAAACGAAATATTCAGATTGATAGTTTATTGGTTTATCACAATCACTACTTGGTTTATTACAACTAAGCTGCAAATAAACAGACCGGGATAATAAGAGGGTACCGGTGCTTACAAATATTAGAAATACCGACGACATTACTAGGGTGCAACCAACTCTATTCCACATCAAGCTTTCCCAACATATTCGACAGCAGAAAAAGTAATACTGCTGCTTAACCTGACACTGTGTTCTGTCTAATGTCTGAGTAAAGAACCATTACCTTCTAGAAATTTGCAGTTTCAAGGCTCTTTTGTAGGAGAAACGATAGGTAACGAGCGAATGGCGGATTTGGTATTGCTTGTCTTATTTATAATGCAGCGGGTCTTTGCATTTAAATTATTTAATATTACTAGGTTTTGTAATATCGTTTAACACTTTAAATTATTCATCTTGAGTGAGTAATAGTGCTATACTTAAATACTTCTTATAATGCTTTAAGTAAGAATGGGTCTGGAAGAAGTATAAAAAAAATCTTGAAGATCAAATTCTCAACACTCTACACACAGTGTCAGTTGGTAACGTGACTATATAAGAGACTGATTTACTCAGGTAAATGACAACTTAGTGAAGTCTGATGCGTTATAAATCTCAAAGAAATATGTATGGAATTTACCTTTTTGTATATTTCATTTATATTTATTTTTCATTTTATCTTAAGATATTTTTTTAAGCTTAAGTTGAACGCTTAGAAAAGTTACTCTAAGCGCTCAATTTAAATTTAAATCAATCAATACGTTCAATTATTTAATTAAACGTATTCATTGAATTAAATTCATTATAAGGATTATACCGTAAACTGTGAAGCATGCAATGCCTTTTTTGTTTTTTTTTTTAAAGTAATTTGTATTAATAAGGGATCCAAATGCTGGTAACATATTATATTATAGAACACATTAAATTTTAATGATTTCCCAAATTATGATCATCAATCTTATGTATACCTACACGAAATCACAAAAAAATATAATTCTAAGATATTTACAGTACATAAATTAGATATAACTCGGAATATTTAAAATATACAGAAGATGTAATAAAATAATATGTTATATAGTATAAAATATTTAATTAAAATAAGGATAAGAATATACGTAGATCTTAAAAATAGCTTATTAGAAGATGATTGGTACCTTCTTTCTGAAAACCTCTGGATACCACCCTGGGCACGAAGTAGGGGTTATGTCGAAATGAAACCAACTAAGTCCACACATTTTCTGCGAAATCATATCTGTTACCAAAAGAGGACCACCACTTTTGGTAACAGATCGTGTATACCAATACAAGGAACGTGTTGGTTAAACCACAAACCTTTGAAAGATCCTGCAAATCAATTCTACCGACACGTCCTCATCACCATCCCTAGCCTTGGTAGCTGAGTGACAAAGTGTTAATTATGGTGGTGGCTCCTATTGAAGCCACTCTAATTTTACAGATATTCTTACCGCGCTTTCGGTTGAAATGAGGTATGCTTCAGACTATGAACTTTATTATAAAACACCATATGTTGTTGTGTTGTGTTATGTCGTTGATGTGGGAGAGCCATGCTTCGGCACGTATAGGCCGGCCTTACCGGAGTGATACCACGGCCTCACAGAAAACCGGCAGTGAAGCAATGCTTGCATTGCTTTTTTACCGAGTGAGTGAGGTTACCGAAGGCCCTAACCTTTCCCTCTCCCCCTCTTCCCCTCTTCACCCCCTAACCGCACTCTCCCTCTTCCGCTGTTCCTCCTCTTCCCCTACTCCCACCTTAAAGGCCGGCACTGCACTTGTGACTCTTGAGCTGCAGGTGCCCATGGGCGGCGGTAGTCGCTTACCATCAGGTGACCCGTCTCCTCGTTTGCCCCCAGTATCATAAAAAAAAGAAGTTTGTGGGATACTGTGTGAAGTCATGACATTTCGATCGCATTGCACTGACGGTGGTTACAGGTCGGGTAATCTTTACTTTTAAATCCTTGACTTTTTAGAAGGTTCGGAAAGATTTAATACGCTGATGTTTTTTTTATTGCCTAGGTCTGTTCAAATTTAGAACAAATACGAAATTCTCTGTTAAGAAAGTGGAAGATTTTCACTTGTAAGATCTCCGAAAGCCCACATATAGACAGTGGAACTTTCATATTACGTCTCTCTACGTCATGATTAATATTACATTTTTCGTCTCGCGTACTCCCCGTACTTATAACTCCATTCGTTGAGTATGAATATTTTTTGTAATATATTTTTGTGTCGACACATTGTGTAATTCACCTACCACTTTGTAACCAGAATTGAATGTTAACAGAAGAAGCATCACATTAACAATGCCTCACATAGGACGAAATGATCGTAACACCATTTATAATTTTCTAAAAAGTAGGTTGAAGATAAGGTATTGTATCTTAATATTATTAAAATGCAGTATAAACGTACAAAAAGAACATTATACATAAATCCTGAAATATATAATGCACAGATATTTTTAGATGAAATTCACGGTTTTTCAAGAACTCCATAACATGTAATTTTGATCTAAATCTCGACTACTAATGAAAAATTTTGGCTATGTACGAATGTGGATAAAGTTTGGCACTCTCAATAAAATGAAATATTCTTTTTATATCCACTTAATAATATTTATCTAAAAAAATAATATAATACTCAAACGCGCAACCGAAAGGAACACTTAGGATATAAAGACACACGCAAGCACATTCACATGCAGCTTGCAGTTGTTATATAACGATCAATTTATAATCCTAATTAGGTGCAAGAAAATTTATTTGACGCTTACTCACACGCTATGTAAATGCACGGATACGAACGGGTTTGAATCTGACAGTGTAATTATATAATATATGCACGCCATGCTCATGCATGTGCGTGTCACACGTTTGATATACGTGGACACCTACCTCAGTATTGTCAGCTTAAACAAACAGGTTCAAGGAGATGATACACAGCGTGTGGTGACTGAGTTAATGCAAACTAGGTATCCATGGAAATTGAATTTATCTATCTTTCCGTTGTGCGTCAAATTGTTGTAAACAATATGTTATCTGAGATCTGATATATAAGATGGAGACAATACCCTATATCTGAAGCTTAAGTTTGTATTGGTTTTGTGCTCAAACGTTTATGTGTATTGGAATGCATTGAAACATATGAGATTTATATTTAAGTTTACTTATTTCTTAGCTATTGAATTGTATCTGTATTGATCACAAGATTTGAAGACAATTGATGCATGTACTATATAACAACAATATATATTATAATTTTACATTTAAAAAGTTGAGTAGTTGATGGCATCTTTGCTTGCATGAATTGAGGTACATGCAGTCAAACGCCTGTCAGAAATCTACGTGATAATTACGAGTACTAAATCATCCAGGTATAATATCGGCGTATTAGGTAAATTGCTATAAAAATCAGTTATTGATTAAATTCTTTTAATGGAGAAAATAAACTGTATAGGAAGTCTATTGTGCAAGTTGACCTCGTATTTGGTTGTATAATGGCTTTTGGTCTGTGGCATTGTCTGAGATAATGTTCATTGCTTCGTTCTGTCTTTTTTTCTCACCAATAGTTTCGAAAATAATATGCACTCTCTAGCGACTGTCTTCTACGGATTGATTGATATAAAGGATGTATTCTATGACATTTTTTAAACTATATTAAATTGATTAACCCCCAGTATGCAAGTACCTATTTGTTATTAACAATCATATGGATCAAGTTGTCCCCATCTGTCCCTATCTCATAGTTTTTGGGGAAATCCTATCTTCTTAATAATCCTATAGCTCTTTATGATAAGAAATGGTCGCTTTAGAGGTCGAAATTTGATCGCAATTGTTAAGTTATTAATGATAAAAAAGCTCAGTTGAAGGTAGGGATGGATCTTATAAAAAAATATATATATATTTACCTATTTATGTACAGACCTTCAATTTAGGTTCATCAAGTGATATTTACCTATTTATGTACAGATCTTCAATTTAGCTTCATCAAGTGTCGGTTATATTAAAGGACAACCGAATTTATTTAATTGAACATCGTCTTTTATGTTTGTATGACTTGTATTTTCAAGCACTGTTATTACGTATGTATTACTTTAAGTAGGAGTAACAATGAAAGGATTTCATTATCTTTTGCCACTGGAGCAAGATCTATGCATATGCTCCAGTCTCATATGTGAGAAGAAAAACCGGCTGCTTACCGTGCTGTTTGGGGGTTGCTCATTCTCAGATAGGTTTAATGTTATATGATTGGTCATCGATTTGAGAAAATTTTATTTATAAGATCCTTAAAACAGACTGCCAATATCACAAAATGTAGGTCATTTTAACACAAATACCAAAATCATTAATTTGCCTAAGTATTCAAAAATTCAATCATATTTGATCGCAAGAAAACATAAACCACTCTAAAATATTTACATTACGTCTACCAAATCTAAATATTTAGAGTGTATCTTTGGTTCTCTTCATCAATCATTGGGTCTTACGTAACAATGAGTGAACTACCCGTCTTGAAGATAAAACGGGCTACAATTCATCAAGAGATTTAAGGCTTACTTATCAAAAAAAAACAAATATTTTGTACAAACTGTGCCAGTACTCTGTTTGAATTAAAAAAATTACTTCATATAACATCCATCCATATAAAGAAAATTGACAGATCAAAATAAAACTCATAGTAGAAATAATCTTAATATCACGTTTAAACATACTGCAATAAATGTATTAATCTAAAAGAATGTATGCACACATAAACGTCGTTAAGAGCGTGTACATAAATCGTATAAGGAGAACAAAATTCTAGGTACAAATAAATAAATTAACTTAAAAAATTCCTTCAGGTCTTTCACGAACCGAGGCATAAGAATTCATTTGTTCTGTGTGTTTTGCCGGTTACCGTAACTAATATCCAATATCATGTGCCTTTGATTTTAGTTTTAAATACATTTTTACGGTGTCTATATATATCACATCATTCCAAGGCAAGTGCACCAAGTTATTAAGGATTATTAAGGACTATTAATTTATAGGGAAAAACACTTAACACTTCCGATTTTAACTTAACTATCTAATACTTAGTATAATTATATTTATCAATGTTTTTTATGAAATAAAATACAATGTATAGTATGTTTTTCCTAAGTTTATGATAGCAATTTTAATAATTTGAATTTTATTTGGTAGAGGCAATATTCGGATTACGGGCCCTTAAAGTGACATCGCAGTGACAAGGCAAAAATAAAGTGCATAGCATCAATATAGAATCAAATGTTTATAGCCATTACGGTATTCACATTCCGTTATTGATCCATAAATTAGATTAGCCCCAAAAATCAATCTGAATTAGAGATGTTCTGGTTGCTATCTCAAAGGAAACATTCAATTGTGTTTTGGAAAATATTCCTATCGTAAATGAGTTTAGGTAAAATGTGTTTTGGACAAAAATAGCGTATTTTCATTAGGATGGATATCGATAGCAAACGTGACTCCGATCCTAGTCCGTATTCAAATCAGGTAAAATTTAAGACGTTCAAATATTTCGCTTAGCAAAACTTTCCACAAAATTTGTTGTAAAATGTTGCTGAAATTTTTAAGTTTGGAATAAGAAAGCATCGTTTCTGACATATTGATGGTTTAGTTTGCTTATAGTTCTAGTGTACTATACTAATAAACTCAAAATAAAATAAAATAGACTCTATTTCAATAAGATAGAGATAAATACTACTAATTACACACGATACTTTTGCGTAATACGTTTCCGTGATTATTTTGTACTTTTTACGTGAAGCAACCAAAGAGACAAACTCCCCGTCTACAGATTTATTATATATTTATATATATATATATATTTATATATATATATATATATATATATATATATATATATATATATATATATATATAATAAATCTGTAGACGGCGAGTATATATATATAAAAGAAATAAGATTACGTGACTATCTTCAAAGTATCTCCTTTGCAACAAAAAAAGAATGATTACAATCAAACTATGTGTTAATGAATTACAACTAAGTACACATTTTGACTTTCATCCCCTCTCAAATAAACCGTCCTGAATTTCAGGATAAAAGTATCCTATGCCCTACCTCAGACAGACAGACAGATAGACAGACAAACAAAAATAAAAAAAATATATAGTTTTGGCTTCAGTATCGATTATAGAGTGCCTCCCAAAAAAAATTTTCAAAATATCTTCAATGTACAAAATTGAACCTGTGTCACCCGCGTAAATCCCTCGTTAAGTTTTCTTAAAGTAGAAGAAGTTTATTAATCTTTATATAAAAATAAAACATGTACAATATTTGTATACTTAAACATTGGAAATAAAAAATAAGCGTTAAGCACTTAACTTACATTTTTTTTTTTATTATTGAAGAGAATTACTGTAGGGTTTACTATAAACATCTTAAAGCCCGGAAAGAGTAGGCAATTAAAACGGTAGGTACCTATATTTTTGTAGGGAGTGAATTATCTGTTATGCCTATGAAAATGCACAACACCAGTAACCCTATCCTTCTTCTGACGAAGTTCTGGTGACCTTTGTCATCAGTATAATATCATAACAATTTTATTAACCACGATGTAAAGTAAATTGTGATAAAGAAATAGCGTAGAATCTGTTATACCATAACTCCTATAAAGTTGTACAAATCCGATTCTGCTTCGAATGAATAATAATTCCTTTGCATTTACCTTCTTGGATTACTGATATAGCAACTTGATAGCTTTTAGGTTTATTTGCTCTATTTGTAAAGAAAGCCTTATTTACGAAACTACTGCATGTCAAGTGTTGTCGTAAAATGATAAAAAAATTAAATAGAGGACAGCCATTGGCTGTCTCTAATATCGTGGCAGGTGACGAAACCTGGATGTACTACTTTGAACCGGAAAGAAAAAGCCTGTCGGCAGAATGGGTATTTCCTTTTAAATACTTGCCGACGAAATTGAGGAAAGGTGAAGCATTGGTAAGAAAATGGTTGCTTCTTTTTTTTTGGCAAATCAAGACATTACACAACCAAAAACCAAAGGACAGTGGCCGCAGATTGATACGTCACTTGCTCAAACAGAGTCTTAGAAAAAGTTAATAAAAAGCGTCCTCAAAGCAATGTCCTTTCACCTCCTACCGCACTGTCTCCCTTAACTCGGCCCTGTTACTGGCCGGGTTACTGCCTTTGGACCTCCGCATCCAAGAAGCAGCTCGTTTATACGAAGCTCGCAAAGGGTCAACCCGGCTAGTGCTGGGAGACCGTGAGGTAGAACGTGTGGTGGGATTTGCAGAATTACCGCATCCGGCTCTGCGTATGGACATGAGTTTCCAGAATCTGGACGACCAAAGCCTGGTAGACACACATAACGTGCAGGCGCTCCGTATCTTCACAGACGGCAGCAAGTTACAGGGCAGGGTCGGTGCCGCGCTGTCCATGTGGGACAGCCGGGCCGAAACCAGAAGCCGGAAACTGTGCTTGCCAGCGTACTGCACAGTCTACCAGGCCGAGCTCTTGGCCATATGCAGAGCTACGAGCGAAATCCTCAAGTGCAGCGTGGGGAGCTTCGGCATCTACAGCGATTCGAGGGCGGCGCTGCAAACAGTCACGAACCCCGGGACTCTGCATCCCCTCGCGATTCAGGCACGCCGCAACCTCAGCCAAGCCTTAATCCAGCACAAAGATGTATCCTTGTTCTGGATTAAGGCCCACGCCGACATCGATGGGAATGAGCGTGCTGATTTTCTGGCGAAGGAGGCAGCGCTCTCGAGTCGAAGGAAGCCTGACTACGACCTGTGTCCCTTTCATTCGTCAAGCAAGAAATTCGCAGCGGCTCCCTCGACGACTGGAACCGGAGATACCAGTCGGGGCAGACGGCCTCCGTCACGAGAGCGTTCTTCCCAAACGCGAGGGATGCGTACAGACTGGTGCAGAAAATCAAACCGCAAGGCGTGGTAACGCATATATTAACGGGACACGGGGGTTCTCCCAATAGTTGCATCGCTTCAAGTGTCGGGTGAGCCCGTCGTGTATCTGCGACCCAGAAAAGGAAGAAGGGGTGTTGCACATCGTGTTCGAGTGTCCAGTGTTCGGCTCCCATAGGTACGAGGCTGAACAACGCTTAGGAGCGCAAATAAAAACCGAAGACGCACACCACCTCATCGCCAACAAGGAAACCAGGGCGCACTTCCTTAAATTTGCAGAAGACATATGCAAAATTGTGATAGAGAGAAACAAACAAGAGTGAATTGTTTCTCTCTATCACAAACAAAACAAATAAATAATAAATGAAAGAAAATTAAAGTACTGGAAGAATAATAACAGAAAGAGAGAAAAAGGCTCTTGTAATGCAAGAGGGATAGCAGCAAAACTACAAAAAAAAAAAAAAAAAATGTCCTTTCACCACGATAAGGCATACTCACATTCCGCTAAGGTAACGAAGGCTTCAAATGTAGAATTGATGAAGCATTAACCGCCCAGACCTCGCATCTTGCGACTTCTTTTTGTTTCCTAAAATTGAAAACAAACTTAGAGGCACACGTTGTACAAGCCCTGAATCAGCAGTGAATGCGTTCCATGAAGCCGTCAACGATGTCCTTAAGGAAGTCCAACTGATTTTTGCAATGGTTCCAGCAAATGCAAAAATGTATAGGGTTTATACTTTGAAAAACAATAAATGTATCATAAGTATTAATATCTAGTCTTATTTATCATAGTCCAGACACTTCCAGTATGACCCAAGTATATATCATACGTTCGAAGTGAATTTATAAAAAGGAAAATCCAATTTTCCGCTTACGGACTTTGTCGGCGCTCCATCTGTGCACGTGGATTGCATATTGCCTCCTTTGCCTTTTTGTACATGAATTACAAGCTCACCTTGACTTTTACTTTATCTAATGTACTCTAAATATGATGATAATGATGTGTACCTTCCAAAGTCTTTTTGTATTAAAGGTATAGAGGGTAGAGCCTAAAGTGGAACGACGATAAGGCAAAATGGATATTTTTCAATACACTCAAATATATGCAATGATCCTTCACCTCCTGAAAGTTGATTGCTAAAGAATAAATTTAGCATTGCACTTAAAAACTTATTTGTAGCAAAATCTGCATAATACAGGCTCTGCCTTGTTTGGGATTAGACGGCCGTGTGTGAGATGTGTAAAGTTATTATTATTATTACAGTACAATTTAAAGTAAAAGTCATAAACCGATCATGTATCTTTCTACTGCATTTCAAACATGCCCATCTATCCTCAAAAAAGTCAACAATTGATTCATAATCCAGGGGATCGTTAAGCGCAGTAAGCGTTTGTGTTACTGGCGAATCGACTCTGGCAGCGGTTCGACACGATGGCATACGAGGGCGGCACTGAAAATTTCGGGAATCAAGGAAGTGACACAACATTACTATTTAATATGATTAGTAAAAATATACTTTTAATCCAATATGAAGAAGAAAAAACGAAAATATCGTACAATTTAATTGTAACGCTCCTACATACAGTAACAGTATTGTTTAGTTAGACAATAGTTAAGTAACTTAGGTCTATAAGTAAAATATTAATAATAATAGTTTAATATATACCTAAGTGTCTGATAATTACACTCCAAAATGCCCGAAAGCTAGGTAGACATAGTATTTTAATGAAATGAGAAATGAGAATGACACTTTGACAAAAAAAAACATAACAAACATCATATTTTTTATGTGCAGTGAATGTACGAGATGCTGTGTCATTCTCAACTTGCTGGTTATTCTTTATTTATTCAAGAACTAGAAGCACCCAGCGGTTTCACCCGCGTAAGTCCCGATCCCGTGGGAAGACCGGGATAAAAAGTAGTCTATATGTTAATCCAGGTCTTCAGCTATCTACATACCAAGTTTCATGACAATCGGTTCAGTAGTGGGATTATGTTTAAAAAAATCATCGTGCATTGTATCTTGCCGTCTGCTGCTGTCTTGCAATTTCGGGTGTAAAACACTTAGTATACACTGAGACCGATATAAATTATTCCAGTACTAATTTTTTATTTTAACCATATCATATGAAATGACACCCAGATCCTTGATGGTTATCAATTTGACTATCGTTTCACCATTTTGGGTACCTTAATATTTGGTCAAAATTTATGGGGTGTCTCATTCGACCAAATATAATCGCCCGACACTTAGCCAAGTTGAATAAAATTTTGTTTTTAAGCTCTATTGGTAAATATCAAATTGAGGTGCTGAGCAGTATACTTCAGAGTTAATTTCAGTGTATATCTTCATGTGTGAAAGCCCTAAAAAATGTTAATGTCATCATCATGATATCATGACCATGACGATGAGAAATAAAAAATATGTAGGTCTTTTCCTAAAAGTTAATCAGACACATTTGAACATTAAATCAAATACACTCAAACAGATCCCAAAAACCAATCTGTCTGACAAGGTCAACGCGATGTCCTGAGCAACGATGTTAATTCGTACATAATAGTCAACAATTGTCCTTATTTCACATGACCCCGAACATGTGGTCGTATCAGTTAAACCCCTGTCAGAACTTTTTCAATTATGTTCACGAGATAACATGTACTTACCCTGCGAACATATTTATTATATGCACGCTGATGAGGGCTTCAACGAACGTACAAAAGTTCTAAGAATCTTCATCTTCAAAACTTGCGGAAACTTGACTATGAAATTATGGAGTTTTCGCTATCTTTTTGTTTGTTGATTACACAGTGAGCTAAATTTATTTGGGTATTTTTATATAGAAATATGCTCATTTATCGAGAACTCTAACAAAGTCTTAAACTTGGTTAATTGTAATTTGATCCATAAGTGCGTTCCATGAATGTATATTATTAAAAAGATCTTTTATGGTTTGAATAGCATTCAATATTTCACGTAAACAAATACCACATGTTTTATTTTGATGAAAATTGGATACTTTGATCATTTGTAATGTCAATCATTTGCAGTGGCAAGTTGTAATTCTAGTGTTTCCGATCGGTAAAATGGTATCAAAAATTAGGCAAAGTACTGAGTGCTGAGCGTTATATAAATATACCTGTTGTTTATTTTGATATATATATATACATATATATACGTTGACAAAACGTAATTTGTGTATCGTTTCTTCGGCAGCTATAAGCAATAAATAAAAACTTAAAATAAAAATATAATTGAACAATCCTTATCCTGAACTGAATAGTACACCTATACGAGTACAGCAACAGTATCGGCACCATCCTAATTTCTGGTTCTCTTTTTTTTTCTTTTATTGAATTTATCAACTCATCAATCAATTTCAAATCATCATTGAAATGCATGCTTGGTATACATTTCGGTCATAAATAATGCCATTATTATGAAGCATGATAAAAAATTCTTAATGCCATATAGCAGTTTTTTCTTTGATTTATTTTTCTTATCACTAGTATTTTTTATTATTTACTATTAATTTTTATCACTAAGGCAAAATCGGGATGAATGCCCCACTTTTTCAAAATCCCCACAAATTAAAAAAATAATAGTTACCTCTAAAACTTTAAAGCATTTGTCGCGTTCGCTGCGGAGATAATCTCACGCACAAGCGAGAAATCTCTGTACTGTACGAGGGCCTGCGGGGGACCGAGGTATGTGGCGTTTACGTTACTTATTTAAACTATTAATTCAATGTTACAACTTTAGGGAGTCAAGTTCTCGGAAACGAAGCACCTATAAACGAAGTATCTATCCCGGTTTTACCCTACATATTGATACAACAGTAGAATGGAGTAAAGTATTTCTTGCTAATTGTTCGTATAAAACTCATCTTAATCCTAGAAATATTTAACATTCGATAATAGTGATAGAAATGCTAAGCACTTACATGATAACTTTCGCCGTCTTCACAGTCTTCAAATTGCTTGCTTTACAGCTTGAAATTAATATAATCGGCCAGAACCAAGTGGTTCAAGCATGAAAAAATATTTACATCTAAAGACGAACTCTGAGAACAAACCAAATAGATTTACATATTTTATGGTTCAGACACTTGATTAGGATATCAATTAAGATAATTTATTATATCCATATCTCAACACTAAAGTTTTAGCAACTTATGGATCTTCAGAAACCCATTTAATTAAGTAACGGTTGAAATTTAGTACTTTCTCATTAGGAAAGTGAAACACCAAGCGCGATCTGACCAGGACAAGCTGAACTATTTAATAATAGTGATGTTGAACCGTGCACCGTGCATACGATATTTATATAAAAGCGGTTTTTATTAGGATTTTAACTATGAAATTATTGTAAACATGATTGACATTGAAAATGTATTGTTATTTTAATGATTGACTACTTTTAACATAGTTTTGGTTGTGATATTTTCGTAACAAAAGCTAAAGATCAAAGGAATGGAGAAGTATTGCACTACTTGATTAGATAGTTACTTATTATGTAGAATTTTTTTATAAAGTACTTATAAAGATGACTTCGGTCGTGACTTACGGAAATTCACAGCTTCTAGATTAGAAAATGCTTAAACTTTATTAGCAACTTAAAATAAAAGGAATAATCTGTAGAACTTTTTAAACATTTTACCAAACACGAAGCCTAATAAATGCTAAACTACATAATAGAAACTTAATTTAATATATATTGGAAGTTTGTAATGTTAATAACGATATTTTTAAGTAAAGTCCCACAATAACTCTAACTCTGTCGTGGCATTGTTGATGAAAGTCACTAAATATATGTTGCCCTGTTTCGAACAATGGAATTAACCACTTTGAATATTTTCATCACAATATTACGTAAATACACATTGTATTTCATACCCACATTTTATATTCCTAAAAGCGAAACAGTTTGTCTAATCTGGGACTGTTTTATTCATACGTTATTCCAAAGATTTACGTTCCAGTATTTCATATAATAAATTTCGAGCTTTATTGTAAAACAGGACTGCTATAGGACATTGTCTAAAATAAATGTCGTATTTATGACCAATAACTTATGTTCAAATGAAGTGATAATATTTTTATCGTACGTTGCGTCTTTGTAATCGAAAACGCTAACCTGTTTTAAAAAGTTTTCCATTTTGTTTTGGATTTTTAACTTGCAGTTGTTAAAGAATATCTGTGAGATAAATTTATTTCGGAAAATTTGTTGCAAGTCTCCTGTCAATCGTAACTAAACATTAACAGAAATTTATGCAATAATCAATATTCTAACTCTAATAACATACATTTCGAGTACAGTCTAAGAGTATCGTTTCTGTAACTATCCCTATATCTATAACTAGTTTTAAGTTATCTGGAAATTCAAAACGTAACACAATAAATTTTTCATATCCCCACTTTATTGAATGAATTCCTAAGAGGTGTTGAATATGTCGACCTATGATCCATATATGGGTCGACAGATTCAGCGCCGTGTTTCATTTGTCTATAAATTGTAAACTTTAAGCGTTTGATACTCTCGAAAGGAATTCGAAGAGACTCTTTGTATCAGTCGTAGAGTTAATTTTAGTTACAAATAGTGCATGCTGTTACTTGATCCCGTGACGGGCGACATCTGTAAATAGATTGAAAATGTAATATGATTAAGACGCTAAAAAAAGAAAAAGAACTTAGAAAAGATATGTGATAATAAGGTTCAAAACTAGACACATTGAAACTAAAATAACTTCCATAAATAAATAATAATACCTATAAAGTTTCTCCATTTAGAGATATACAGAAGAATATTATCCAATATAACTTTGGTACGCATTTCGAAGTTTCTATTAATACATAAAAATATTTTTTTCAGAACTAGTCTTACATTTTTAGTAGTTTCTCAAGTTTTTTGTCTTGTTAGTTCCGATTCCCCCATTCCCGATTCTCCAAAGTTATAATAAAATATCATTAATACATTCCTGTATCCCCACGACTTTTTAAAATAAAGTACAGATATGTGAAAAAGTGTTAAGAACACGGTTTTATTCTTAGCATCTGATCTTGTATTGCTTTATTTAAAGATACCTAAATTAACAACGTAATTAATAACACTACCTTGTCTCTTTAAACTTTCTACAAAATGAAATTTTCACAGTAATTTTTTTGTTTATAAATAGTTCTAGAGTCACATTGCGATTTGCGGTTAGTTCATATTTAATCCATTTTACTTAAACCATAACTAGTTGACAAAGTACGAAGTGCTCTTAACTATATATAAGTACTTTTGACTAGATAAGAAAGTACTCTAAACATAATTATGTAATGTACATAAAATGTACAATCTTCCAGGTAACCTTTATCTAACTAAAAATAGTAGACCATGATTTGATTAAAATGTTTAAGCTCCTTCTTATTTGACTATACCACTTCAACTTCGTGTAATAAAAAGTTAATATAGACCTGATACATTTCCAAGGGGAAACGGGTACCGGAACCGTGCTTATTTCTGTAGTATGCCATAATTATGAGACTTAATGAGAAAATAAATCGACACTAGATCCATTATGGATCTGGCCAATGGATCTTCTAAGACTGAACCCTTTTTCTGTACCTCTAACAACGTGTAAGTAAAAGTTCATGATGATTGATTGAATAATTAAGGCGTGAAAGCATAACATCCGATCAAACTAACTCACATTTGCATTTATATAATACTAGCAACCCACCCGAGCTTCACACGGGTAGCAGAGACATCTTCAACAATCACCAACATATTTTAATATATTGTTTAACCCTTGAACACCTTCCTATCTTAAGGGACGCTTTGAGTTCCTTCATGACACACATTCGAGACTCTTAAGATCATCAGAAAACTTAGAGTTAAAAATGCCTTTGCACTCCACATCGTTCTTCGACAAATCTTTTACCGTTGTTGCAACAAGGTTGTGGAATGCATTACCTATAGAAATAAGAAAGGCTCAAACTGTAAATGCCTTCAAAGTAATGGTGAAAAGTCACTACCTAACCTTATAGCTCCATCAAGAGGTATACTGAATTCATGTGATACTTTTATCGTTATAATGTTTATTTGCAGAATATTAGTAAGTATTCTCTCAGTATTTAATTATTCATGTTATTGCTTCGGTATATGAAAATATATGTATTTATAGATATATATTTGTATATTTATATATGTATATTGTATGCTTATGTATAAGACTAGGTATATGTATGTGTATATATGTAGTACACCGACAACTACCACTTAATTCTGCCACTAAATCCATCCTAAGGTTGTCTGGTAGAGATCGCTCTTAGCGATAAGACCGCCCATTGTACATAACATTAATATTAAGATCAATCATTGTAGTTTAATGTATTATGGTGTACAATAAAGAATATTCTATTCTATTCTATTTCAATCAATTTACACAAAATCTTAACAAATTATACATTTAAACCTTCGTCATGCATCACTCTGTCTATTAATGAATACTGCATGAAAATCCGTTCAGTTTTAGTTTATCGCGAACAGACAGAGTAGTTATTAGTTAGGATTTGTAGTTTTCATTACATAACCATTGTCGTAATATTGAAAGAAAATTATCGGTAGGTATTTATATACTTGTAACATCGACAATATAGCAGGAAAATATATTTTTTTTTATTGTGTCACTATTCCGAACGTGTAGGAGTTTAAGTTCGACATAAAAAACTGAATCCAATTTGCCCCGCGGGTAGATAGAAATCTGTTATTTTTTCCATGAATGTATTAGATATTGTTTATTTGATTTCTGGGGTCTAAAGGCTTTAGCGCTATATTCAGGCACAATGTTGTTTGACATACACACTTTTGGTATTATTTATACATTGTGAAATTATTACTGAAAAAAAAACATGGTTAGATTGCTCTTATATAAGGGCTCCATGAAACCCTTCCTAGAGTGATTTACAAAACGGCAGAACTCCATCTATCGAGTGTGCGAGTAACATGATATTGAAAAAATAAGTTTATATACGACCAAAATTAAGGAAACAGTCACATTTCCATTATGTATTTCAAAATTCGGTACCATATCGAAAACCTTTGTTTTTGTTCCTCTTGTTGAAATTTTAAACTCAATATTTGTCTACGTAGTTCTCGTTTAATTGAGACCAAAATGTCGCAGTTACCGCAATGTAGTACAACCTACATTTAGATACAGTAACTTCGGAAAAACGACTAAGAATTTACATTTGTTGGTTTGCTGCTGCCGGGAGCTGCTTGCATGTAGCGTAATGAGCGTTAAAAGCATTATGCAAATGAGCCAAACTCTACACCGGGTGATTAAATTAGAATAAACTGTATGTCTATTGTTTTAAGTGCGGTCAGTATCTGGTCTGAACGATGTTCGTGAAAATTTAGAAGTATAGTAGTTAAGTTTTAATATTCGGAAATAGTGTGGGTATTGAGTACATTCTGGTTCTCAAAGCTACTATTGGAAATGCTATGGCAATCGCTCGGTTTTACTAACATTAGGCAGTCTTTTTATCATCTCGGCCATAATGTCCCGCATTACCGCAATATAAAACCGCATCGCAATAAAAAAGAATAAATAAATACTGAATGACATTAAATATTTCTTTGTACGCATGTACGCCACTATAATGCCAATAAGTGAACAAGTTATCTGATACGGTAAGTAATTATTACAATCACATAGTAATTTCAAAGCAATTCATATTTATAGTCAGTAACGATAACATTTCTAATTAAAGCAGTCTGCATACAATTTTAATGGTAATAATAGATTTACCCCACATAGATTTTTTTCTATCGATTTTCATTTAAGAGCTTATCACTGATGGTTTGGCGTGGCAAATTCCCAAGAGAGCTGCACCATCATTAACGGACGTTGGATTAAGCTCGCAAAAGCCATATACGAACGCGCAAATGGACATTGCCGCCTGTCATCTGGCTTTTCAGTATAATTTTATACGAGAAGTGGGGAAATAAAAAGATATTACGGTTTCAAATGCAAAAAATACTTTAAGTGCATACCACTCTAGCATGAAAGAAGTCTTATTATAAAATGGGAATGCTCTCAAGTAACAACCTTTCAGTGTAGGAAGGGAATTATACTATACAATTCACTTAACTGTTTAATATCGTAGGTCTAAAACTAAATGGTCTATCTCGATTGATATTTTTCTTACAAATATAATATTGCAATCAAAATAGCAAAATAAAAAAAAATAAGAGAGACGGCGCACCGATTATTTTAGTTGGCAACTTCTATACTTATAATAAAACTGTAACAGGTCCAATTCTGTACATTGAAGATATTTTGAAATATTTTTTTTAGTGTGCGCTCAAAAAAAAAATGTAGGAATATTAGAGAACAACCAACTGAAACCATTTATTACCTGACTATTTTCAAAGTACCTGATTGTTGTACACATGTAAGCCAATCCTTGTGAAGAGTTCAAGTCTTCAACTATAATAGATATTCTGATAGACAGTAATAGCCCTTAGAAGTGTAAGGACTAATAGGACAAGTACTAACTCGGTCAGTGATCTCGTGGTACAGCGAAAATATTGCTGCTTTCTTTTGTTTGTCATTTTTAAGGAATCAAAATGAATCATAACGAGTATAAACGTAACGAACTTATATATACGAGTAGTAGTAGAGTAATGTAGGTTTTTTCAACCCGGATGTTATTTTTGTCCCTCGAAAACAGTACTTTTTTCCGGATAAAAGTTACGCTTTGTCAATTTCTATAACCCCTCACAACGTTTATGGAAAATTTCAAAAAAATGGTGGAGTAGTGTGAACGTGACGTAACGTGAAAGCGTAACAAACAAACAAACTAACAAACTCACACTCGCATTAATAATATTGAGTTAGGAAGTTAGGATAACGCTAATGAATACATTAAAAAACCCCGCATTAGGCGCACCGTATTCGATTTTACCGAAGGTGGGATTATGAACATGCAATCAATAATTTTCTAAACATTTCAGATTCAGAAGTTGTCTCATATAAACCTGCTTCTTATCACAGCCAGTTTAATTCATTCGTACATCGTCTTGAAAAATATTACTTATAAATAGATTACGACGAAACACGTTTACCTGTAAGTATTTAAGATCATGTGATTATGGAAGTAAGACCGATTTTAGTATAATCGGGACGATGTCTTGTGGTACATGTATAATATAAAACTATCCTAGAAATCAAGTGAAATGAATACAAATAACGCACATTGCTATATTTAATTGACCTGCCTTCTTTCGAATTTCGTGCTCGGAACAGACTTAATCCAATCCCACATAATGAGGTAGGTAGCTAGCGTAGCAGGCAATTGTAATATAATTATTCTCTTCTTTGACCTACTTACAAACTAGGCATAAGGTAAAAGATCTTTCTATTATAGTAACCTAAATATATCAATGTAATATACTTACTTTAATTTTCGGAAAAGTTTTAGTAAGAAGATATTTATGTTTATAAAAATTCAGTCTATATATTTTTGTGTTCGCGCAAGTAATCTATCAAGGAATTTGAAATTTTGGTATAACATTGTATTTTAATACGCGTGTGTAATATATTATTTATAACTATTACTTATAGCTTATTAATTCCTTCAAGATTGTAAGAATTTGTTATAAAATAACCAGTAGCCTGTAAGTGACCTAAGGGACGTCTTTTTGCAAAATTATCGTGTCAGAGCCGACGATCCAGTCAGTTTCTTGAACCTATTCTTACATTCATGGAAAATCATATGAAAATCGAAAGTCCTTATAAATAGTGTTTAGCTATGTGTTTCGTATTATTAATAAATAATTTTAGACAGTTATAAAATTACTGTTGTCATAATAACCTCCGTTAAGACGAAAAATGTGTAAAACCCTTCATGAATTGAATTGAATGTAGATTAAGTTAATCAATTCAGGTATTCCTTGGTAAGTTCTTTTTTCTGAATGACAGATACCCTTTGTCTTCTCTTCTTCTGTGCCGCTGGCAAGGTGAATGCAAATTTCATGATGATCGCTTGAGTAGTAAAAGCATGGAAGCATAACAAACAAACAAACTCACATTTGCAATTCTAATAATACTATAGCTAGGATTAGGATTCGTTTTTCTATTCTATTTTCGTTATTTGAACTCACAGAGCTGCATACAAGTAAAAAGATTTTTTATTTAGTGCTCTTCTATCAGAACGTAATTTTAATGTCAATATTTAGTCATCGTCGTAGGAAAACGACGGATTGATTTTTAGTAACTTTACAGGAGAGCACTTTAAAGTTTTCAAATGATGTTTTACGTAATATTTTGAAAACGGCTGTTCCTGTTAAGGAAATCAGAAAATGTTTCTGTGTGTATGAGCTTTTCTACGACTACGACGATTAGTATAGAAATATTAGTAAAATATTAGAAAAATATAAATTTTTTTTCGGCGGTAGGTGTTAAAAAAGTAAATACACAGTAGTAGTTTGCAAAAAGTTTTAAAAATAAAAATATCTTTATTTTTCTGTTAAATACATCAAATATCTGCTGTATATAACTTAAAGTCATAGCACTTACGTTGGTGACAGCTTATGTGAGGATTCTGATACTTTAGGAACACCACCTACCGGCACTTTTCACTACACTACAATATGTCACAACTTGTAGACATTGAGGCTTCACAAAAGTCGTTGGAGGAATGCTTCACTAAGAGGATGGAAGAGCTGGAGGCACAACTTCACTGCACCGCACCCACAAAAGACACAGTTGCCAGAGTAGCAGAAGAGTTCCGTACTTTCCGGGAACTTATGTATAGCATGCTTGGACTGCTGCGGAGGCAGACAACTGAATGCTCTAGTGCTGTTGATGCTATTGAGACAAGGCATAGGCGCAAGGCCCTTCTATTGATGGGAGTTGCAGAGTCGGACGGCGAAGACTGTGGCAGGATTGTTCTTGATGTTATAAATAATAAACTGCAACTGAAAACCTACTCTGCAGAATCATTAACTGTATGCCACAGGCTGGGGACACCCAGCAAGGATCATCACCGGCCTATTTTGGTGAGGTTTCGTAGCACGGAGATCAGGTCATCTGTCTGGAGATCTAAGACTGCTCTTAAAGGCTCCTCCATTTCAATGAGAGAATTCTTGACCAAAGCTAGGCAAACAGTATTTGCAAAGGCCAGGCTTCATTTTGGTACTCGCGCATGTTGGACGCAAGACGGCACAATACTGATCAAGGTCCCTGAAGGTAACCGGCTCAAGATCAACACTAACGAAGAATTGGTCCCCCTGATGTCTAGGTACCCGAAAGCTGTTAGTGCCACTGTTTCTCATAGAAGTAGCACCAAGAACATTGCTTCGCCCGGGAAACACAAGAATGGCTCTGTCAAGGTTTAATTCATCCGGCATTAGTGACTTCAAACTATTTAAATTTATTTGTAGTTCCAGTGTTGACATGTTTCTTCTGTACGTAACCTGTTGTTCAATAGGTAGGTAAACAACATTTCATTCTGTATTGTCACATTAAGTAATTACCCACAACCATATAGTTTTTCGATGTTTCAAAACCTTCACTTAAATTATAATTTTGTCAACCTTTACAAATTTACAAATATGACACTGTCAATATGACGTTTGGGATAGCAGGTTGCGTTCAGAAATGCTAAGCGTGTACTTTAATACTACGTTTACACTTGCACTTTTTTCTTCTTTTAAAGTGCGTTTTGTTAATTGTGTGTACTATTGTGTTAAGTTTTTTTTTGTTTTTATTACGTGTAGTGTTAGCTGGTGGGTGGTGTAGAGGAACGTCTTCGCGCCAACTTAGTAAGTCATAGTAATTATACATATTTATTATACAAATATTATATTAATTTATATATATAGATTTATTTTTGTAATATTTATATTATAGTCTTATTGTCTATTTGTTGAAGTGATTATGATAGATGACGATTATGATTCCAATAATTCTGCCTACGAGTCTGCAATATCCTCTGGTGACGAAAGTTATGCCTCGTTACCGTAAACACTAGGTGACCGCTTACGTGCGACATTTAACCACCAATCGAAACACTCGCTTAATGTTTGTCACATAAATGCACAGAGCGTGCCTAGCCACTTTAGTGATTTGACAGAAGCTTTCGTTGACACCAACGTGCACGCCATCCTGATCTCTGAGAGTTGGCTCAAACCTAATCTTGCTTCTACATCATATTCTCTTCCAGGTTATGTCCTTGTTCGGAATGACCGAAACGCGAAAAGAGGTGGCGTAGTAGCTATTTATATTCACTGTTCCCTCCCCTATAAAATTTTAGCTGCTTCTTCCGCTTCTTATTCCGCTGACGCAGAATTCCATTTCCTCGAAGTTTTTGTCAGAGGAGCCAAATTGTTACTAGGTGTTGTTTATTGTCCTCCTACTATCGACTACTTCTCCAGCCTGGAAACAGTACTGGAATCTTTAGGGTCAGAATATGCACATCACGTCATCATGGGCGATTTCAATACAGACCTTGTCCATCACTCCTCACGTTCCCGCAAACTCCTTCAAATTGTCGAATCTGCCAGCTTGCAGATCTTGCCCCTTCAACCAACCCATTTCAATAGCCAGGGAGCAGACACTTGGCTAGATTTAATAATTACTTCAGTCCCAACACTCGTCCGTAACCATGGTCAAATTACTGCGCCTGGATTTTCCAATCACGACCTTATATTCCTCTCGTACGTCCTTAAACCACCCAAACCCCCTCCCAGAGTATTGCACATGCGTTGTTTTGGTCGTATGGATGTAGATAGGCTTCATAGGGATGCTTCGGAACTAAACTGGGACATCGTAACGAAGGCGTCAAGTGTAGACGATAAAGTAAATCATTTTAACAATGCACTTATTGCTCTTTATGATTGCCATGCTCCTATGAGGAAAATTAGACTTAAGAGACCACCTGCACCCTGGATGACGGAGGCTGTTCTCAAGGCTATGCGGCGAAGAGATAGGGCCTTTTGTAAACTTAAAAAAGATCGTACAGAGGAAAAGTGGAACCTGTACAAAGCTGCAAGGAATCGGTGTAATCAGATGATACGTAACGCCAAACGCCGATACATTCTCGACAACATCACCTGTTCTTCCCCGGCCAACACCTGGAAGTTTCTTGGAACTCTGGGTATTGGTAAACGGCGACACACGAATCTACAGAAGATAGTTGGTTTGGATGACATAAACCGTCATTTTTCAACCTCTGCTTACCTGGATCACCAAACCAAATATCGCACTGTTGATTACTTGGCAGGCTTAGACTGCCCTAATATTAATCCTGTCCACTTTTTTCCAGTTGCATCGGATGAGATCAAAAAAATCATTCTTTCCATTAAATCTGATGCCGTTGGTTGTGATCAAATTAGCAGGCGCATGGTCACAACAATCCTTGATCCACTCTTGCCTGTTATCTCTCATATTATCAATTATTCTTTAGATTCCGGAATCTTCCCATCACTTTGGCGCAAAGCCTATGTCATTCCTCTACCCAAAATTGCAAATCCCACACTTCCCAATCATTTTAGACCCATATCCATTCTTCCCTTCCTCTCTAAAGTGCTAGAATCCTGCGTGCTTAAACAGTTATCCAGTTTTATTTACAAAAATAAGCTGTTAAGCCCTCTACAATACGGTTTTAGGCCTGGTTACAGTACTACCTCCGCTCTCCTTAAAGTGACTGGCGATATTAGAGCAGCAATGGAAGACGCAAAACTGACTGTCTTAGTACTGGTTGACTTCTCAAATGCTTTCAATACCGTCAATCATGATATTCTCTTATCTATCCTTTCCTATCTTATGATCTCACCTGATGCACTGGAATGGTTCTCATCTTATCTTCAGGGACGCCAGCAGTCTGTTCGTGTCGACGAGCTATCATCAAGCTGGAATGATCTTGACTCTGGTGTTCCTCAAGGCGGTATACTTTCTCCTTTGCTATTTTCTCTGTTTATTAATCTCCTAACCCAGGAACTTCAGTGTGCGTATCATCTGTATGCCGACGACCTGCAGATGTACTCTCAAGCTAGGGTTGAGAATATATCATCGGCCATCGACATGGTCAACAGAGACCTCAAATCTATAGAAGTATGGTCTCAAAGGTTTGGCTTGTCAGTAAATCCTTCAAAATGTCAAGCCATTATAATCGGTAGCCACCGATTGATGAGTAGAGTAGACACTGAGACGCTCCCAGCTGTTACTTTTAACGGTACTACTATACTTGTTTGTCAATCGGTGAAAGACCTGGGCCTACATCTTGATTCTACATTGAACTGGCGCGATCAGGTTACAAATCTGTGCCAGAGGGTTACTGGTACCCTCCGTGCATTATATCGCTTAAAAAATTTTCTTCCTGCGAAAACCAAGACAATGCTCATGCAAACTCTCATATTCCCAATAATCGACTATGGTGATGTGTGCTACTATGACCTGAATGCAGACCTTCTCGATAAATTAGACCGTCTTCTTAATAACTGCATTCGATTTATATTTAATCTTCGTAAATACGACCATGTGTCCTCTTTCCGTTCTCAGCTTAAGTGGTTGCCTATTCGTCAGCGCCTTATGTTGCGAGCCCTCACTGCCCTGTTTACCATTCTTAATTCCCCATCTTCTCCACCGTATTTAACATCATATTTCCAATATTTAAGTAGTAATCATGATAGAAACCTTCGTTCCTTAAATAATCTTCTTCTTCTTTGTCCCTCTCATACCACAGAATTTGTAGGCTCTTCTTTTTTCGTTCAGTCTGTTCTTCTTTGGAATGCGCTTCCCCTCGAAATCAGGATGGCCACCAATCGTTACTCATTCAAAGTGAAAGTAAAGGAGTACCTTTTTGAACAACTAGCAGAATGAACTTGCTGATAATTTATCATCTAAATCGTTACTATGTTTTTTATTTGTATGTATGTATGTATGTATGTATATGTTGTTTGTGTACATATTTGTATGTATGTTTATGATATGTATTTTATCCTATATACTTTGTTTATGTATTTTTGTCTGATATTTAGTTCACAAATTTACCTAATAAACTGTAATATTTTTAATGCACCTACTTCCTATTTTCTCTACATCACCCGAAGGTTGACTGGCAGAGAATGCCTATGGCATTAAGTCCGCCTCTGTACTCTATGTGCATAAAGTTTTAAATAAATAAATAAATAAATAAATATAGGTAATGTGTATAAGCATATATTAAAAGTAATAAGCGCAATCGCTTCGAAGACAATACTTTTCTATTTTATGGTCAAGAATTTTGATCCTATTTGTTCGTGGTTGAAGGCAAGAGGTACTTAAATCATTCTTTGCTCACGAAAACAGTAGATTAACCTCAATTCCACTTAATCTCTCTACTCGAGATTCTAAACAAAGCAACCATATTGTTTTAGGTACCAAAATAAATATACTGCAGAAATAAATGGGTAATGTTTTAGCTGTTTGATGTATAATCTAGAGCTTTCGTTGTTTTTGTACATACATATGTTTAATAGTATGTACGTAAGAGTATTGTGAATTATATTGGTAAATGTTATAAAAAAAATTGTGAGGTAAAAAATAATTAAATTGAAAACTTTTTAATTAAGCATTGGTGTGTTCTACATAAGGTATAATGCTTGGTAATATCACAACGTTGTAATTTCATTGACAATGTTCAATATTATAAAGACTTATCAGCACTACAAACTATATTTTTTTCGGACAACTGTAATAAATTTATCATTTAGACCCGAGATGGGTTCCACGGTCTCATGTACGGTTTATATATCGTTCTATAAAAATAAAAACATTTAACAAGCAAGGAAAAGTTAAAAGTTCTCGTTCGGTAACAAACTCTAAAACCTTATCTCAAAAAGGACTTGTTAGAACAGATGCTGACTTCAATCAGTTTAATGTTAATTGCCAGAATAATTATCCAATTAATTTTATTACAACCTTACAAGTGCTTATCGATAAAGCGGTGATAAAGATCCATAAAATTGGCAGCAGCCCGCTCGAAGTTCAGCGGCTTGAAGCGCGTAATCAAATTGTTGAATCCTTTATGTTAATTACAGAAATTTGATTGCGTTTGATTGTTTACATTTAAATTCTGATTCGATGCTAAATTCGTTACTGTAACAAAATATATTTTCATCTGAATTTAAATGTTGGTTATATTTTTGGAGTGTTTTCGATCTTATTTGTTAAGAACATTTTAAAGTTAACAATATTTTTGCATTCAAAATCAGCGATGGTTTAAAGTACGCAACATACGTACCTGTTGAGATGGTATAGCTTACAGTATATATGTATACATACCCTGCACTTAAAACTCTCAGAAAATAGGGCCAATAAAAATAATTGATAGTATAGATAGATCGATGTACTCTTTATTAATAATAATAATAATAATAATAATATAACTCTTTATTGTACACCAGAAACATTAAAAAGCAAAATTTCTTAAAATTACGGTTAATACAATTGGCGGCCTTATCGCTCTATGGCAATCTCTTACAGGCAACCATGAGATGGAGAAAAAGAAATGGAGATAAATTAGGGCAGTATGGTGCACTTTACTAAATTATTGAATGACGTAAAATATCTTACTAGTATACATACAAGTAAACTTTAAACATATAAAAATATATAGGTACATGTGGGAATATAAACGATAGGTAATATATAATATAGGATACAGCGGCACAGTGACTTTAAGGAAAGGGCAAAAGGGAAATTATGTGCTGACATCACCTAGTGATAGGTAGTAGTTCTTGACTAGTTTTTTAAAGACAGGTAGTGATTGTGCGCGTCTGATTTCCACTGGCACGGCATTCCAAAGCCGAACCGCTTTAACAAAGTAGGAATTATCCATGAACTTGGTGGAGTGTCCAGGCATTTTTAATCTCAGGTTCTCTGACGATCTCAAAGACCTAGGATGCGTATCGTGCAAGAAATTAAACCGTTGTTTAAGGTAAGGTGGAGATGAGGGGTTAAACAGAATATTATATAACAATGAAAGGATGTGTGTGTTCCGGCGAAGGCGTATAGGTAACCACTTGAGCTTTTTGCGATATTCAGAAACATGATCATATTTGCGTAGTCCAAATACGAATCGTATACAAAGATTTTGGAGTCTCTCAAGCTTATTAAGTTGGTCTTCGGTGAGATCTAGATAGCTGGCATCAGCATAATCAAGGATGGGGAAAAGAAGGGATTGTGCAAGCGCAATCTTAGTGGTAGTAGGTAAGAAGTTGCGAAGCCTACGTAAGGAACCTGCAGCGGCAAACATTTTGCGACTCAGCTCCTGTAGCTGAGGCACCCAGGACATACAGGTATCTATATATATCCCCAAGTTTTTGACTTTGTCACTATAAGAGAGGTTAGTGTCATTACAGGTGATTTGTGGTAAAAGTGACCAGTCAATTTTGGAGATCTGCCTGGTACCTCCAACAATAATGACCTGAGTCTTTCCCGGGTTTACCCTCAGACCGTACGAATTGCTCCAATTGCAAATTAATTCTAAGTCTGTATTGACCAAACTAATAGCCTCCGTCAGTTTATCTGGTTTAGCCTTTATTGTGCATAAAGCAATAGGATTTAATATTTTACTTTTATTTATTTACTAGGTAATGTTTTGTACAATTGGTGATGATACAATCACATGTTTTTTTCTTATTAATAATAATAATAAGTAAGCAAGAAATATTTTGAACTTAATCATGAAAACAATGACTGCTCAGATGCTCAATTGTGTTGAGCAATGTGACATAAGTACTCGCTACTCATAGCGTACTTTTTTCATAAAAATAGCGTTTTGTAGCTCTGCTCTACAACATCCTTACTATTTCCTCTTTAATGCGGGAGTTGTCTATTTTAAAAAAGAAAAAAAAAGTCAAACGTGATAAGCTAAAATCGTCATCTTTATCATTTTCCTGATTCTCTTTTCCCATCCTTATTTCCTGACCCTATTATTTTCCTATTTATATTATACTAAATAGATGTACTTCTCTACCTTTTCAATGACAGTTTGGTTTACTTTAATTGTATATTGTATCATATACATAGTTTTACTGAGATTCATTTCCAGACTGATATTTAAGGAGACTTCGTTCAATTCATGAACGAATTAAGAGGTCAACAGAATCGTCTGCCTAATTCCAATAGTATGCAATCATTCCATCGTTTTATGATAGAACCTAGATGACCGAGCTTTACTTTTTTATTAAGTTTTCTAAAAATGAAATCCAGCTAGATCGATTTGTCGCCCCCGAAACCCCCTGCATACAAAATTTCATGAAAATCGTTGGAGCCGTTTTCTAGATTCAGATTATATATATATACAATATTTGCTCGTTTAAAGATATTAGATTTGACAACAAGTCACTGCCCCAGCATATGGCTGATGTCTTGCTTGTGAAACATAATATTATATTCCTATATTAACAATCACAATAAAAACAATTCAATTAAATAGTAGGTAATACGCCAAGTGTTGTTACCTAATAAACACGTAGATACTAAAATTTATTGTAGATAAAGGATACAATAACATTTTAAATTGTATATTGTTAAGTAGGTTGATATCAAGTTTTGGTTTAAATTTCGAATATGTTGACATTTACACAATCATTCCACAACTGTATGGAACAGTGTAATAGCTTCTTGGTTAACGTCTCTGAAGTTAGATAAAATTTATGAATAATTTTCATTAAAACACAAGCACAACAAAAATTAAGAAGACATACAAATTAAATCAGACAATAAGAAAAACATGTATGACGAAAATACTAAGATACATTTTTTGTAATTTTCTTTCGAAGTAGTTATTTTCTTGCACCGTCAATGATATCAGTGAATAAACAAACACTATCATTTAGGCCAATGTAACTGAAAATTGAAAACACTTTTCGCGAACACATCCAATAGAATTATGTTTAGTTTTTCCTACTTTAATATTTACATTTTGTGTACAGCATTTGGGGTTGGCATGGAGTATACAATAATGTTTAGCTTAGCTTGACCCGATGCGGTTGATAGTCCATATTTATCCCGAACGACTGTCATCTGGATACAACGGCTCGATTTCTGGAAATGCCTGTGCAGCATTACTTCTGTTTAAATTTGCTGTAGAATATTGTGTTTAGAATATCAAGCTGTTTTCTATTTGTTGTTTTGGATTATTGAAATGAAATTATGAGATAGTAGAATTGTATCAGAGTGGTTTTTATCTAAACAAGGTTGGTAATATTTAGATTGGGAGGTATATTAGTTAGAATATTACTGACAAAATACTGTCTACTGTGTACTACAGTACTGTCAACAAATAGAATACTAATAAATAATATAATAATATTCAATGGATTTTTGTTTTTGTTTATTTATTGTATGTTGTATATTGTATGTTGTTATTTATTTATGTAATATATGTAATATTTTACGGCAAAACTAGCTATTTTTTATCTTTGACCCTGTCAGTATGAAAAGGACGTAGGGTACCTTTCACCCAGAAAAAAAAAATGTCTCCGAGGGATACCAAAACAACTTTAACACGAGCAAAGCCGCTGACGGAAGATAGTACAATGATAAATGAAGTGATAGATTCAATAGATTTATGCCCGTTTTCTATAATTAAGAAACGATTCGTTTTGCTTACAGACCGATTTTTAACGTCTGTAAGCAAAACGAATGGTTTCTTGATTATGAGAACCGGCCATTACCGAACTTGTAATAAGCCCCATTGAAGAAATATTCTTTATGAGAGAATTATCATTTTTGTTTTTTTTTTCCATTTATTTGTCCGACGTCTTAGTATTAGTAAAATAGAAATTTTAAACAAGTAAACAGCCGTTGATATTTTACAATAATGTCATAGAATCTAGTTACTTCATAATTATAATATTCTTACTAAGAAAATTTATTTGTTGAGTTTATTCTGTATAAATTCCACCCTACCATATTAAATCTTTATGTGAAACAAGATGGGGTTCTAAGATAAGTAATGGATTTCTATTTAAGCGTTAATCGCATCCTATGCTGGTTAATCAAAGATTTCAAACAGTTAAGCATCTAAACTGTAGACACTTCCTTCCGTGATGGCGGTCAGGTTGCACATATAGTGTAGATATTTGTCTCTTATCTAAGTGAAATTTTGTATTGAGGAAATAACCCAATCCGGCTAAACCCAAAAAGAAAACTGTCGTAAGTAAGTGTTCGATACTATCTTGGTCACAGAGTAAATACTTATAACCAAATGGTCTTAGTATTAAATTAAATCTTCATATTTCAGTGAAGTCCGGTGGACTATATTTCCCACACTATATTTTATATAGTGTGGGAAATATAGTTAGTAATACACTTCTGTGGACTCCTCTGGGCATTGTATTTATAGGTGAGTATAAAAAGTATTTTAAGGAAACACCCTTACCAAGTCTATGGTCGTGTTCTTAAAATACTTTTTAAAAAATACTTTTGGTAGGCGAGAAAAACTTATATCGAACGGTATCTTCTGTAAAAATTATTGGAAAACCACATATTGCCTCCCATTTTAATCGATTTCAGAAAGGCGGACGCTCCCAACTTGACTGTTTTTCTTTATTTTTTAAAATAGACAAAAAAATTCGAGTGGCATGCTTTAAGTACATAGATAACTATTAAAAAGTATATAGTAAAATAAGAGAGACCGTCCCTAGATATTTTTGGAGTAGATATCCTCTTTCATATGCTTTATGAAGTGGGAGTACCCATGAAGTTAAAGTCTTTATGGTTTATTTAACTCTATAATACCTCCCAGAACACCAACTGTTACAAATCTGTTCAAACTAGAATACCGTTGATTTCCACTATCAAATAGGGGCTACATATCTCTATTGGTCCCAACAACCTATATTTCCAGGGTATCAATCATTATTATTATGCAAAATCATCTTTTTTTTAGATGAAGAGTGACGCTTGTTTGTGGTGTTTTTCCTACCCCACATACTAGTTTCGAATTTATAATACTACAATAAGAATATAAAGTAAAAAACAATTCGTTCTATGTGCTTTCTGTGCCCACACAGTGAATATTCTATAACATATAACTGAGTATTTTTCTAAGAAAAAAGTAAAAGACCGTAAAGCGCATTCGTTATCCCAGAGCACAAAGACAAAGTTTTCCACATATTCCCAGTTATGTGGCGTCCAATGTAATTGTCCCCTCGGTCCGCTCTTTTGACGTTCAAATAGAATTATTTATGGACCGGAATATGGCCTAGACGAAAATGATAGACAAAATCTAATAAAGCGGGAAAAAATATTCCTCAAGTTTCAAGGTCAAATGATAAACTATTTTATTGGATATCAGCCTTTTAATTAAAGGCTTTCCTTGAAGGCGTAGTCCATTTATGTCAATGTGTTAAAAGAAAGAAACAGTGGGAAAAAAAATATATGAGTATTCAATTAAAATAACAATATCTTATGTAAGAACAATAATATTATATCCCTTGCCTCAAATGAAGATGGGGCACGACAAATTTGTGAAAAGATTGTAGGATCGTTATGGTTTGAGCGGAGGAATGGCGCTCCTAATGTCTATAAATACCTATAACCAGGCGGTTAGCTGAAAGCTGCTGCTAGCTAAAAAGCTGGGTGTAGGCACACCCAGCTTTTTAATACATAATTACTAACGTAATTGTGTATTAAAAAGGAAATCTAACACAACAAATACAATATAATACTTAGGTCAACTGGTAAAAAATGCCTACGGCATTATATCCACCTCATACAGCGTATCTGTAGGAATCGTAAATAAAAACTAAATATGAAAGTAACATTGCTTTAGGGCGATAAATTGCAATAAAACATAAGTTTGAAGATGAACTTATTTTATTAACACACCAAAAAATGGCGACTCTGAACTGGTAGAAACCAATATTTTTGCGAATTGAATCGTGGTACGTCATAATAATTTGAACTTGACACATCTCAGACACGGCCGTCTGATCCCACACTAGGCAGAGCCTGTACTATAGTAAACAGACTGCTGATAAACATCTTCTATACTTATAATAAATCTGTAGCGGGATGAATTCTGTACATTGAATATATTTAAAAAATTAAGATATCGATACTGATGCCGAATATGCGATTCATAAAATTTTTGTCTGTCTGTCTGTCTGTCTTTCTGTTTGTCTGTTTGTATGTTCACGATAAACTCAGAAGTTACTTAGAGCTGTAGCTGTAGAGTACGATTTCTACTAGGTTGGGTGCCGGATCGAATCCCTCTTACACACTCTTTTCTTTTTTGCACTTTTTTTTTAAATATATAATCTAATTTACTTTTTAAAATTAGGTATCGTTTTTAACCGACTAAAAAAAGGAGGTTCTCAATTCGACCGTTTTTTTTTATACATATTCTTTTTTTTATGTATGTTCAGCCCTCTCCGTTATTTATGAACTGATTTTGATGGTGGTCCCATGTCAAGGAAGAAAGGATCTGATGATGGAATTCTGATAAAATTGAGAGAAACCCTCGAAAATTGTAGAAACGAAGTGTTTCTGTTTACTTTTCATTACTTTATCAGGTATTTGCGTTTAGAAATCCTCACATCATGTAGCCGAGCTGATGATGAAAAAAAAATTCATAAATAATACCTTTTTACTAAAAAATTAAACCGATGAAAAAAACTAAAAAGCAAAAAATAAATAAACCTTTTAAATAAGCTTAATACTTAAGACTTAAAAGGTTTATTTATTTTGTGCGTTTTAGTTCTTTTTGTTCTATTTTATATAAAACCACTCAATTTAATTAACTAATAAATATTAAGAGTAGGTACAAAGAATCGATTTTTACCTGTGATTTAAAGAAATATTATTAGTTACATTAGATTTCACCTGCAAATAATCATGTCTGTTTGAAGGATTTCGAGTGAATGTATACTTTTAATCGTAGGATATCATCGTGCTTTTCTGTGGTGATTGCTAAAGCAGCAGGAGTTGTTTTTTCTTTGTTTGGTAATCCCAGAGTAATCGATAGCTGGTACTTGACTATGTCAACGAGCTATTTTGCCTCTCGCAGCCATTAAATTCATAAAAATGTTTCAGGGCATTAATAATAATAACAACTTCACACACCTCATACACGGCCGTCTGATCCTAAACTAGGCAGAGCCTGTACTATGGTAACCAGACTGCTGATAAACATACTTATATATTTCTAAATACATTCATAAATCACAAATAAATTACACCCAGACAGAGAATAATTCGGCCTGGGTGGAAATCCAACCCGCGACCTCTGGCTCAGCAGTCAGGGTCACTATTACCAAAAAATTACATCTAAGCTGAAATATTGACATGTAACCAGTGAAGTTTTTTTTACACTTTCAGACCATTTATTTTCCGTTCGGTTACAGTAGTGTGAAATCTTAAGTTACACCGTGACTAAACAAAGCTCAGAAGTAAACATTTATCTGTTAGGTATACCGAGGGGGCCCATAGTTTCTAGGAAGCGGCACTAACTGACTGACTACAGCAAGAGTCTCCCAATTGGTCGGACGAGTCGAGATGTTAGGTCATCACAGTTGTTTTATGACGATTTTCTGCGAGGAGTGACGGTGTGGATTCGGTAGAAAAACTTCGAGGTGTAACCTTTTCACTCGCGCTCTCATGCGTACGCTAAGAGTGGCCGTGGGTGTATGAGACGAGTTTTATGTTCTTCACCCGAAGCAGAGTCTCCCGTGAAGAGGGTGTCTGGACATCGCCCAGTTGCCGTCCGCTAGCCAGCGCTGGGTGGATCAGTGAAGACAAAACGTCGCCGTACCGACGGTCAACTCATAAACGGTGCTGTGAGGCACACCGTGTGGTTTTAGTTGGTTTAAGCCTGATATACGGCCTCAACAATAGCCCGGTGAGGTGAGCTTCCACACGAGAAACAAATGAGTAGGTAATGTTCCACAACCAAACTATGTCGTTATTTCACGTGTAAGCAACCAAAACAACCTTTTTTGTACGCTCCAGGTGGTTTCACCGCCAATACAGTATAAAAAATCCTGCCTGGAGAAAGAGGTACTATGCAATAAGCGACAAATTGCTGTTTCCCGAAAAAAACGTGAACGAAATCGCGGGCACAGCTAGTACTTAATATGTATCGTGCTCATCACACAATTATTTGTCTTGGGTGGGAATCGAATCCACAACCTGCGGCTCAGCAGTCAGTATCATTAACCACTAAACCAACTGTAGCGAAATATCAAAAAAAGAAGCATCACTTACTTAGAAATCAGTAACAGAGAACAAGTAAGAGGAAGAATATTCAAATTATTCCTTAATAACAAAGAAAAAATCTACGTCGTTTCGAATCTCTACGGAATCAAATTTCGGACGGTAATGACTAATGACATACCGTGGCAACTCGTTTCTTCCGTGAGTCTTGCTTCAAATGAAAGCAGCTTATTTCCTTTTTGATTACATAATGAAAATAAAAACGTTACTCATATATGTATGTTTGGAACGACAATGAATATTAAGCGGCGGGCGGTCGTCATACCTTTTTTTGTCGTCCCAAGCCCTTTGAATTGTTTCTGTTACATGACTCTGATATCGGAAAATAATAGGCCTTTGTGTTCAATTTTGATCCCCAATTTATGTTTAGTATTGGTATGGAAATTCATGGGCCGTAACCGGTAACTTTGTATTTATATAGGTTATGTACACGAGCGTACATTCGTAAATAATGCGAATTCGCAATTGTTAACTGGCTATACAAGTACCTCGTGAACTGCAGTGGGTTCCATAAGAAATAAAGATAAAAATGTGCAGTGCAAAATAATTTTGATTAATAGCGCGTGATACACAAAAAATAACAATTTCGGACAAGGTGATTTTGCGTTATAATGAATACAAATATGGACCACATGGGCTTGTGGTTAAATGATACTTATTTTTGAATGTGCCATTTTAAACCGGAGCTCATTAAATTCGTTTTTCGCTGTCCGTATCTCATTAATTTGAATTTTTTATCTGTAAAAAGTTATCGAAAAGTGGACACTCAAAGGCGTAATAACAAAATTCCTTTATGTGCACGATCATACTAAAATTATTGTTCTTCACATATTTTTCAGTTTTGTGATAATAACAATATTTATTTAAGTTTATAAGTTTGAAAATAAAAGCTAGAATGAATGATGAATCGGGTGAAGTAAAATGTTTTTAATAAGTACTTTTTGAAGTGCCGATTCACGCAAATGGAATTCATTTGAGTGCGAATTGAACCCTTTAGAAAAAGTCAGTTTTTAAGTATCAAAATACTTAACAAAAATCTAAACGTGTAGTAGTCGTGAACACACTATTATCAAGTGTGCATGGACTAATGACTGTATTTTAATATTTTCTACAAATTTTAATATCATTGAAAAGTTATAACTTGAAAGTGTTTAAAAAGACTTTGTTTGTGACGAAAACATGAAAGCATACTAACACCAAAACTTACAATAGGCAGCAAGAGATCGATAGAGTTTACCATATTTTATTCTGTAATCAATTTAACGAATTTAAAAGAAAGACTATCACAGCTATACACACAACAAGTTTTAGTCCAAATAAAATAAATAACTGGTACTCGTTAGAGTAGCAGTTATTTACTTAAACTAATAAACAATCACCTTTATTCACGCATGTTCAGTTTTCCTTTTTCTTAATAATTTTCTGAAAAACGTGCTAATAAAAATAAATTCAATTTGTGCGAATCGACACCTCAAAAAAATATTATTTAAAAAAAAGGTGGATTCGCACGATTCATGCGAATAGATTCGTGCGAAACGACAACTCACCCGATAAAACTTTAAGTTACATTTGAGTGTGTGCCCAACAGCATCAAATTGTTTTTTTTTTACAGAAACATACAAAGAATTTTATCATAAATAAAGTATTTAATCATACCCTACTGACAATATTTGTTTAAGCTTGTAAGCTTATTATAGTAGCTGGAACATTCAAAAGTAAGATATAACTTTATGTAAATATGTTAAACTCTAACAAGCCTTTGATTATGCGTAAAGCGCAGTGCCGAATTTGTTTTTCACAATAATATTTTAGGAAAATACAAACAATTTTGCTAAATTAATCTAATAAAGTACTTAATCCTACTCTAAATAAAATATTTGTTTAGGCTTTCAATTTTAAAATAATTGCCAAACTATACAAAACTAAGACATGACTTTGTGTGTTTATTACACTTGAAATATTTTTGAGTGCTTATTACAGTACGCAGTACGCAAATTGTTAGCCGCAAATATTGTAGTGATATATAAACAATTTTGTCAAATCAATCTAATAAAGTAGTATAGGTACTTCATCGTAACACAAAGACAATATTTGTTTAAGTTTTAAAACAATAGCTAGAATTTAAAATAAAATAACTCTGATCATAAGGAATCGCGACAATACTGAAAATAGTATCTTATTATATTTTCGAATAACATTAAAGTCTTATTGTTAATATTGTTATCCTAAGATGAAGATTTGTAATTATTAAATGATCTAGTACAAGTTAAAATAGGATTACCTACCTATTTATAGAAGATCCATTATCTCGCGAGCCACCTCTTGCAATATTTATTAGCCAGAAGACCTTTCGAGTTCGATTCTAATTACTTTCGGAATTTTATCGGGTTTATCTTAACTTTTAGGTTCTTGTGTAACTTTGTGTTTTTTTATTTATCAATGTGTCAGAGACAAGCGATAATGGATACACTACGTGTGTAAATAAATCAGGTTCAATTTCCAACAACAAACTGCGTCCTGTAGTTGGGCAATGGTAACCTAATGATTTTTATTTATTATATATTATTTTTATAAATAGAAATGTTAAGTAACATTATTATTGCGCAAGTGTATATCTTGCCAGTGAGGTATATAGCCACAGAGCAAGTATCATCTCTGGTATCCCAAGTATTTACCGGCACTGTTAATCATGCATGATCAGGTCAGTAAGCCACCTTTAATAATAATAATAAACTGACTCATTTGATTGGTAACAATAATATTCTTACAAACTATGTTAATTTATACCCATAACATAATGTGAATCCCTACCACAAGTTCACCACAGATGTAAAAAGCCTGCAGCAGCGTAGCGCGTTCACACTGTCGAGTCTGCTGGCAATGTAGCGTAAAATATTGTTAGGGCTGGCTCGTACCTTTGAAGTATTTAAAAATGACAATCATAGAACATAGGCAACCAAGGGTAAATTCGTTAGTGTCTAAGGATAGTCTTCAATCGCTGAATAATAGTTTATTCTGTTTATGAGAAGGTAATTTTTTATTGGTTGCACGAATTGTACTGGTCAATGCCAATAGGAACAAACGAGTTATTTTAAATGCACATGAGTCAATAACGATATAGAAATAACTTTCCAAGAATTTGAGTTTTGATGTTCATAAAATAAACATGTTGTTGTAAATATAGCATTACATGATTAGTACGTAGCGTAGCATGGTAGTTATAAATACGGTACGGCAGCTCAGTAAACAGATGTCGCTCTCCATAAAGAGTTAATTATCAACCAAGAATATCGTCCCCTGTCGCACGGAAATAGCTCCCTTGGGAACTATTCAGTTTTGGTCATTTTTTTCCTTCTAAGTTACACTGAAACTTAATATATTAGAAACAGTTGAGGCGGCTACTGATATATGTATATATATCAGTAGTGACTAGTATGTATATTAGTGTTAGTTATAACAATATATAATTTAAATAAAGACGATGTTAATAAATTTAGAATGCTACTAGACATTTTTTTTAAGTTTTGATTGAATGATAAACCTTATATAGTGGAAACTAAATTATTGTTTTTAATTAGTGCCATTTACATGGTTAAAATTTTGCGTGGGTACAGACAACCTATACTTATCTATACTTATAATAAATCTGAATTGCGGGATGAATTGTACATTGAATATATTTAAAAAAAATCGACTGAGGGGTATTAAGATATTGATACTGATGCCGAATATGCAATTCAAACAATTTTTGTCTGTCTGTCTGTCTTTCTGTCTGTCTGTTTGTATGTTCACGATAAACTCAGAAGTTACTGAAGGGAAATGCTTGAAACTTAATATGATAATAGTTTGAGTGCCTGCGCAGGTTATAGGGTACTTTTTATCCCGGGTTAAACTTCGGTTCCCACAGGAAAATCAATGAAAGCTGTAATAACATTGTAACGTTAGTAGAATGTATATACTTATTTCGTACTACATTACAGCGAACGTTTAGCTTATGTGGTTTAGAGTACCACTTCTACGAGGTTGGGTGCCGGATCGAATCCCTCTTTGACGCTCTTTCCTTTTTTTGCACTTTTTTTTAATATATAAAGTACTAAAAAGAAAAGAACTAAAAAGCAAAAAATACATAAACCTTTTAAATAAGCTTAATACTTAAGACTTAAAAGGTTTATTTATTTTTTGGGTTTTAGTTCTTTTCGTCGGTTTAATTTTTTTATATATTTTTTATAAAACCATTCAATTTAATTAACTCATAAATATTAAAAGTACCAAGAATCGATTTTTACCTGTGATTTAAAGAAGTATTATTAGTTACATTAGATTTTACCTGCAAATAGTCATGTCTGTTTGAAGGATTTTGAGTGAATGTATATTTTCAATCGTAGGATATCATCGTGCTTTTCTGTGGTGTTTGCTGAAGCAGCAGGAGTTTTTTTTTCTTTGTTTGGTGATGCCAGAGTAATCGATAGCTAGTTCTTGACTATGCCATCTAGCTATTTTGCCTCTCGCAGTCATTAAATTCATAAATATGTTTCACGGCATTAATAATAATAATAACTTCACACACCTCATTCACGGCCGTCTGATCCTAAACTAGGCAGAGCCTGTACTATGGTAACCAGACTGCTGATAAACATACTTATATATTTCTAAATACATACATATTATAAATAAATTACACCCAGACAGAGAATAATTTGTCCTGGGTGGAAATCGAACCCACGACCTCTGGCTCAGCAGTCAGGGTCACTAACCACTAGACCATCAGGCCAGTCCAGTAAATATACATATATTTATAAATAGAGTTATAGAAAAAGAAGATCCAAACTTTTAAACTTTTGCGATCCATAATAATATAATTATGTCGACGGGAATTCTCGCGATCACGTATTTAAAAAGTATTACAGTACCTACAGGCCTGTGAGCACGGCCACGACCACGGCAAAGCAAAGGTTTTAAATACGTGATCGCGTTGATTCTCGTCAACATGATTATATTAGAATAGAATAGAATTTTTATTTAAAGCATCTATGACTAGAAAAAGTTGTTAGTTTAACCTAACACTTTGCTAGTATTACAGTATTTTACTGTATTAAACGCATGGCAGACACTATCGCCAAAAAAATGACATCTAAGCTGAAATATTGACATGTAAGCGGTGAAGTTTTTTTTACACTTTCAGACTATTTATTTTCCGTTCGGTTACAGTAGTATGAAATCTTATGTTACACCGTGACTAAACAAAGCTCAGAAGCAAACACTGACTACAGCAAGAGTCTCCCAATGGGTCGGATGAATCGAGATGTTAGGTCGTCACAGTTGTTGTATGACGATTTTCTGCGAGGAGAACATCTCGCGCAAGGAGGAGGTGACGGTGTGGATTCGGTAGAAAACTTCCAGGTGGAACCTTTTCACTCGCGCTCTCATGCGTACGCTAAGAGTGGCCGTGGGTGTATGAGACGAGTTTTATGTTCTTCACCCGAAGCAGAGTCTCCCGTAAAGAGGGTGTCTGGACATCGCCCAGATGCCGTCCGCTAGCCAGCGCTGGGTGGATCATTGGAGGCAAAACGTCGCCGTACCGACGGTCAACTCATAAACGGTGCTGTGAGGCACAGCGTGTGGTTTTAGTTGGTTTAAGCCTCAATAATAGCCCGGTGAGGTGAGCTTCCACACTAAAAACCAATGAGTAATGTTACCACGGCCAAATTATGTCGTTATTTCACGTGTAAGCAACCAAAACAATCTTTTTTTATACGCTCCAGGTTGTTTTACCGCCAATACAGTATAAAAAATCCTGGCTGGAGAAAGAGGTACTATGCAATAAGCGACAAATTGCTGTTTTCCGGAAAAAACGCGAACGAAGTCGCGGGCACAGCTAGTGTTTGAATAAGTTTTTGTTAATTTACTTAGTGTTTGGGGCTTCACTTTCTTCAAAGAAAAACTCCAAAACGAATTTCTACTTGTTTTAATGTCCGATAAGTGTTTATACAATATATTTTATGTTCGTTGGCCAGCGCGTTAGAAGAGCGAGTTAAAAGTAAAATTTGGTAGGTACATGTAAAAAATATTTATAGATTAAAATGAACGTAGGCGTTAACATCCTCCCCCCGTTGAAACTCCAAGGTTTCAACCCTCTATTAGTTCCTCTTCGGTCGGTAAGGGACAGATGCGAGCCAGAGGTCGTCGTACGGTTCCTCGAATTGTATTGACGTCGGCGACACGCGATATCCCATCTGCTCCAGGGAATAGCCTTGTTATACGTCCAAGTCTCCAGCATAGTGGTGGAACGTCATCCTCTTGCAATAGGACCATGTCTCCAATTTTCGCAGTCGCTTTATTGGTCTTCCATTTGCGACGGTGTTGTAACTCGGCTAGATATTCACGTTGCCAGCGAAGCCAAAAATGTTGTAATATTTGCTGTAGTCTTGCATACCGTTGCAAGTTGCTGGAGTTGCAGTCTTGTAGAGCAGGTGAAGGCAGTGCGGTGAGAGGTCGACCAATGAGAAAGTGCCCAGGAGTAAGGCAATGGAAATCGTCGGGAGAGGTAGATAAAGGATAGAGGGGTCTACTATTCAAAATAGCCTCGACTTGTGCAAAGAGAGTTGAAATCTCTTCAAAAGTTAAGTGAGAATTTCCCATTACACGCTTAATATGGAATTTTGCTGAACGCACACCGGCCTCAAAAATCCCACCAAAGTGAGGAGCGTAAGTTGGTGAAAAGTAAAATTTTATGCCTTCCGAAGATGCAAAATCAGATAGGTGATTACAATTAATTTTAAAATTATCATTAATTTCTTTAGCTCCTGCGACAAAATTGCGTCCATTGTCACAAAATACCTCCGTTGGCCTGCCCCTTCGTGACACAAATCTACGGAAAGTCATAATGAAAGCGTCCTTTGACAGATCGCTTACTGCTTCTAAGTGTGAAATTTTATATCTTAAACATTTGAAAAAACAAAGATAGCATTTAGTTAAGGTGGCACCACGTCCCCTTTTATTTAAAACGAGGAAAGGACCGGCGAAGTCCATACCCACAGTTTGAAATGGGAAGCTTGGCGTGACACGTTGAGAAGGTAAGTGTCCCGTTATAGGGGTAACCGTCTTACCCTGCAGACGTCTACATCTACAACAGTTACGAAAAGTGCGCCTCGCCAAGTGCCTACCGTTTACAGGCCAAATGTATTCCCTAACCATAGCCAGTAATAATTGTGGGCCTGCATGCAATCCACGTTTATGTTCGTACTCAAATATCAATCTGGTAAAATGATGAGAACTATGCAGTAGAATCGGGTGTTTCTTGTAATAATTAAAATCGGATAATTCTAGTCGGCCACCAACTCGAATGACTTTATCGTCATCCAAGAATGGCGTCAATGATAAAATGATTTAGGGCTTAAAGGTTTTTTATTAAGTAACAAATTATATTCATTTATAAAAGACTCTTGTTGAGATAAACGGCACAAAATTTAAAATGAATCATTTAACTCGTCTACGGTTAACATCCCTAAATATTTTTGACCCTTATGTTTTAAATTATTTATAAATCTTAAAACATAAGCAAAAGATCGTTTTAATCTAATTAAGCTAGAGTATTTTTTAAACAATATGGGTTCATTTTTCGTGGTTGTACTACAGATAACAATTGAATTAGGTTTAGTTTCAGGCAAGTTTGAAGTTACAATTTTTTTCAAGATAGGCCAAGCATCTTCAGGCTCCATGAGGAATGGAGCGCCTGACCACCATCGTTTGGTGTTACCGATCTGATCGGGACTAATTCCTCTAGATATAAGGTCAGCGGGATTATCAGATGTAGGCACATAGCGCCATGATGATAAACCTGTTAACTCAGATATCTCGGCAACTCTATTTGCTACAAAACTCTTTAGGTTTTGAGAACTAGCGTGAAGCCATCCCAGTACAACTAAGGAATCGCACCAGTGTACCTGATATTGAACCTCACATCGCAGTGAATTGCTGACAGCCTTGCATAGGTTTGCTGCCAGTAAAGCTGCACATAATTGCAGTCGGGGAATCGTTGTGCTTTTAATTGGAGCAACTTTAGATTTTGAACAAAGTAACTTGACTGTAACTACGTTTGCTGCGCTTATAGAACGCAAGTAAATGCAAGCTCCGTATGCTTGCTGGGATGCATCACTAAACGAATGTAGTTCAATAGATATGGGTTCATCGCAAAGTACGCGTCGCGGTATTTTTATATGTAGAAGAGATGGTAAAGCCGTGATAAACTTCTCCCACTTCCTTTCAATTTCAGGGGTAACTGGAGAGTCCCAAGTTAGATTTTGCACCCATAATTGTTGTAACAAAATCTTCATTTTTATTACGCATGGGCTGATTAATCCTAAAGGATCGAAAATTTTAAATATAGAAGAGAGCATAGATCTTTTGGTCAATTCAGTAACATTAGATGAAAATGGAAGTTTAATAGGAAAGTGTAATTGATCAGTAGATGGGTTCCACCCCATGCCCAAAGTACTTGTAGACTCACTAACCATCAGATTGTCTTCTGGATAATCTGATATATTAAATAGATTTGGTATATTGGTCTTAAACTTACGGAGATTGAAACATCCCTGTTTCAGTGCATTAGTGACTTCCTTTTGGATATAGCGTAAGGAATCTTCACTGTCAGAACCCGTAATGAGATCGTCAACTAGAAAGTCATGCTGAATTATATTTTTTATTATAGGATCAGTGGTTTCTTCACCGGTCTGCCACAGACAACGCGTACTTAAATAACTTGAACTTGCCATCCCGTAAGTTACAGTATTCAATTGAAGCGTTTTGATGGGCAAAGACTCGTCTTCTCTCCACAACAAAAGTTGAAGTCTGCAATCCTCCTCATGGACACGGACTTGAGGATACATCTTTTCAACGTCGCCTGTGAGGAGGTACCTATGCTGACGAGCTCTTATCACGATTGAAAAAAGAGAATCCTGCATATGAGGGCCAACTAAAAGGATATCATTGACAGATAGGCCTGATGAAGTAGGAGCCGAGCCATCGAACACGACTCTAATCTTTGTTGACTCACTGGTATCTTTAAAAACAGCATGGTGACAAAGAAAATATGATGGTTCAGATATAGATACGATTGACTCTGACAGGTGGCCCAAATCTGCGTACTCACGCATAAAATTTATGTATTGAGTTTTGACTTGAGGTTGTTTACGAAATCTTTTCTCTAAATTTAATAAACGTTTTCTTGCAAGTGAATAAGATTCACCAAGACAATCGGGTGTATCTTTTAAGGGTAAAGCCACCGAAAATCTACCAGATTCGAGGCGGAAGGTGTGAGATAGAAAATGTGCTTCACATGCCTTCTCGCTTTGACTCAAAAGAGGTTTCGTTTGGGGAACATTTTCTATGTCCCAAAACTTACTAAGTTCTTCATGAAGTTTGTTATCGGCCGACATAAAAGACACCATTGATTGATTGCACTGTATATTTGTGTGTTTTGATTTATTATTAGAAAGTAAATTCATAGTAATAGGCCCGGATATCAACCAGCCGAATTGAGAACTTCTTAATATAGGATAATTAGGACCAAGAGAAAATTGCTCGCGGCCGAGAAGATCCCAGAAAAGATCGGCACCTATTAGAATATCAATAGGTGCTGGTTGGTGAAAATTAGGGTCTGCTAAAAATATGTTGTTTGGAATATTGAGTTGTTTAACGTTAATAGGTATTTTAGGGATGTCCCCTGTTAACGATGGTAAGACTAGAAAAGTAGACGTAACGTTGAAATGCTTCATCAAAGATCTCAATTGCATCACGCAAGTTTCTGTAGCCTGACTGGTTATCTTGTTTCCTATGCCGATAATATTCACATGAAAGCTGGACATGGCTTGTACACCTAGTTTAGTTTTAAGAGCTTGAGTTACGAATGACGACTGACTACCGCAATCCAAAAGGGCGCGGACCTTTTCCCTTTGATTTGTTTTAGGATTAGATACTTCAATAAAGGCAGTAGACAGTAAAACTTGAGTCTTAATTTGGTTAGAAAAATTAACAGCTGTATCATCACCGTTTGATGTGGTAATAACATTTGAGGTATTCTGACTAGTAGCCTGCTTATGTATAAGGCTATTGTGTTTAGCATTGCACGTGCGACAGGGACCCATGCGACAATAGCGTACATTGTGCCCAACCCTTAAGCAGTTATGACACAATTTCAATAGGTTTACTTCTTTAATGCGATCATCAACACTCTTGGCTAGAAATTTGGGACAGTCGTAAATGCGATGACCACCTTTACATACCACACAAGATATAGTCATAGTAGAACTATCCTCAATATTAGACGCGTATGACTGATTAGACTTAAAGTTAGGAACGGTTGGCCGTGGCTTTGTTTTAGTGTAGGAGTGACTGCGATTTATTGCCTCGAGAACATCGGCACGGTCTATAAGAAATTTAAAAAATTGTTGCAAGTTGGGAATGTCATCCAACGTGCCACGACACTCTTCCCACTTTGTAAGGGTATAACTATCAAGCTTAGAACTCATTATGTGAATTATTAAAATATCCCACTCGCTAGTAGGTTGACCGAGACTTGATAAAGCTCGTAAGTTCTTAGTAATGTGATCGACAAAAAATCTTAAAGATTTTTCGGACTCCCGAATAATTGGTTGTATATTTATTAATGAATTTAAATGATGACTTATTAACTGCCGTTTATTATCGTATCGATCACATAACAATTTCCAAGCAGTGTTGTAGTTTATGCTCGAAACCTCTAAGTTAGCTATAATGCGCGCTGCATCGCCTGCCAGGTATGAACTCAGGTAATGGAATTTATGAATCGGAGCGATGCGGTCATTATTGTGTACTAAAGATACGAAAGTGTCACGAAATTCAAGCCAACGGAAGTAAGAGCCATCAAACTTTGCAATCTCAATACGAGGTAGCTTAAAACCTATATTTTGCTGGTCAGTACTGAGCTGTGGACATCAGGGATGAATTTAAATCCTTATAATTACTTTCCTCACGCTGACTCGAATTATGTTTCTGTATAACGTTTTGGGCGATTGCAATATTAGATATAAAGAACTGCTCGACAATATCACGCTCATCAATCTCACTTGATAAATTTTCAGAATTTAATAATTCTATTTGATTTTGCAATTCGTCGAATCGGCTATAGATGGTTTGAAATTTGTTTAATTTTAACGTCAACTCAGCTATCTCAATCTGACTCAAGGATTCTTTAGAAGTAATATTTGACAAAAAGTTTCTAAATTTTGTGATTTGACCCTTTATAGAGCTTCGTTTTACTAAAAGATCTTGCAACTCTTGAGGTGATTTTGTGCAAATATCACTTACATTGTCCTTAGAAGACATAATTATAGTAATAAACTTCAAAATATAGTTTTTTAAAAATGTTCCAAAAATGAGTCCCTCACAAATAAGTCGTTGAGACAACTGTTAAATTGATTAATAAATTAGATCCAACAAAATAGGTAGTTGCAAAAAAAAAATCAAATAAATTTAGCTCACGTTCCTCGCCCGATATAATCTGAGTCCGGCCCTGTGCTCCCAGCAAAAAAATATCCGACTGCCGGCCGGTCGTCTATTGTCTCGAGTTAGCGTAACCGCAGGTGATAACGGCCTGGAATGTTCGGCAGAGAATATGTTATATTTGCATAAATAATAGTTTTAATATAGCTAGGTACCTTTAAGAGCTATTTTTAATCAGAAAAAATATAGGAGATGACAGAATACTTAATGCGACTTTGATATTTACCTATTGAGTAACAACTAAAAATAATTTTGAATGAATATAAGTTTAGACTATTATTTTTAGCTATATTTAGACACAACAGTATGGTTTGCAATAAAAATACTGTATAGGTACGGACGACGAGACACAAGTAAAAACTATTTGTAATAGTAGTTATGTAGGTCATTAGGAAAAAATTGTATGTAGTTTGAATAAAGGGAATTCACAAGGAAAGGGCACTTAGCTGCATTGGCCGTTGCTGCGGTGCGATGCTGACCGGCGGTGGCTGCAATGGCTGGTAGGTACACCTCCAGGGAACCCAGGAAAATAGCTTGTGTTACTTGAAAGTTCACTGCGGCGCAATAGCTAGACCGTCAGCGTGTAGTATCGATGCTTGAATAAAATTTCTCCAAAAACTGAAGGTTCTTGTACGGTCGCCAGATGTTTGGGGCTTCACTTTCTTCAAAGAAAAACTCCAAAACGAATTTCTACTTGTTTTAATGTCCGATAAGTGTTTTTACAATATATTTTATGTTCGTTGGCCAGCGCGTTAGAAGAGCGAGTTAAAAGTAAAATTTGGTAGGTACATGTAAAAAATATTTATAGATTAAAATGAACGTAGGCGTTAACACTTAGATTATGAATATGAAAAAAAAAAAAATAAGAAAGAAAAAATGTTTATTCATCCACGTGTCTATTGTGTGTGCAAATATATAATTTGCACACACAATTAACACATACCTAGTATTACAAATGATTTTTTGAATAAGAAATAGTTTTTGCATGCAAGTACATTTTATAAAATTCATAGACTGAAACATATTTCTCGCTACAGTTTTCATAAATCATATCAAAGCACGGCTAATCTATTGATATGTACAATGTGTCTTTAGCCCAAATAAAAACCGTTAATAAATGATAGTCTTTATGTAAAGATGTAAAGAAGTTTAACTTTATTAATAAAATATTAGGCGTCGTATTTCCAGTCTCGGCTCGGTTGATAATAAGTGACAAATGTTTAATAATGCTTGTGTATGAAATATTTAAAGTTAGTACATTTGTCACTCATCACGACAACTTGTGTACTCGGTAATATACAGTATTTCTCACAACATTACAGCTGACTTTCTCAATAAGGTTTTATTTGATTTTGTTTCTTAGTTTTTTGTTAGTCAATCTTTATATATATTTTTTTGGTTTTGGTTTTCGTTACCCACGTTTTAAATACAATGTGTTTCTTTTACTACTTCTTAATAACTTTTTTTAATATTAAATAGAAAAATTGTGACCCAAAATAGGCCGATAGGGTCTACCCATTGGCTTCTCACATCTTCTCACACATTAGAATTTAACAAAATACTCGACAATCCGAATTTTGCGGATATATGTTGTTGACTCGAAATAATTTTTTTTTACGTTTTATTATTCAGGTAAGGTTCCAATCGAGTCTACCGTACCCCTAGACCGAATTATTAATATAGATATAGAATGAAAAAAATATAATTTGTTGTAAAAGTTAAGGAAAACATCGGAAGATAATTTTCATACCTGAGATGTCCGTAATGTTATCTAAGGTTTTCTGTAAATGCTCATAAGTATCCATAATATAGATTCAACAGCAATCGTACAATACCATGGAAGGAAGCACGCAAGTGAAGAGGGTTGTCAATGCTTCTTGGGAAGGAGGAAAAGGGCGAACACGGTAATGAAACTTATAGGATCCTGACACAGTAACCACCTGTCTACGACCAGTACTTGTTTGCCACATTTGTAACTTCAGGAACCGAGTTATGCCGATTAAAATTAATGATAAGAACAAAGTCCATACAATATTATTATATCAGTCCTCTGTCCATGAGCGTTGCTCAAGGTTGGAATAAAATATGTAGGAATACCCAAGTCTGTTATTTATGTCTCAAAAGGATTAAGACAATGGATCTTGAAAGATCTTTTATAACCGACTTTAAAAAAAAGAAGATCTGAATTTATTTGTTGTTTCTGCACTATATATAATGGGTGTCTCAGTAAGAGTGCACTTTTTCATTTTAAAATAAAAACAAGTATTTTATGACAGAGTTGTGATATTTTTATTGTATTGTAAAGAAGACATGTTCCGATTAAGTATGGAATAAAATATCCGGCAAATCCATATCCACGGCTCCGATAACAGGCCATTACTCTTTTCATGAAATTTTCCATGACTTTTGCACAGATATGTGTCTGTATCTTACCGATGACGCGTTGGATTTCCGATTCCGTTGGATTCCGAGCTCAGGAATTGTTTCGGGTTTATTCGCATGAACCCGAAATTTCACAAAACCCCAAAGAAAAAAATCATACGGTGTTCAATCGCACGATTTTGGCGGCCAATTGGCATCAGAATTTCGAGAGATGATCCGGTCTGGAAATCGTTGCTACGATAAATCGATTGTTCCGTGCATGGTGTGGCAGGTGGTGCCATCCTGCTGAAACCACATGTCGTTCAGATCCATACCAACCAGTTGAGGCACAAGAACTCCGTTAGCATGTTCCTGTAACGAACGTCATTCACAGTCACTGCATTTTTGTAATGGGTTTTCATAATGATAACGCGTTGATCAGTTGTGTAGCGCTCATTTTTTAATAATCGGAACAATCGTTGATGCCAGCTGTCGAATATCAGAGCTGCAACCTCCAATGAAAAAAAATGGCGTCAATTTTGAAAAGTGCACACTTACTGAGACACCCTTTACTATATCTATCCGCAGCGCCAAACTATTAACAATATGTGTAAGTGTAATAAAATAAATATATATTATTAAAAACCCTGTTGATATCGACAACTGTAAAATAATATGAATTTTATGGAATGTATAATTTAATTAACACGTGTAAGCAGTCAACCATTTATGTGAATATCGTATTAAATGTAAGTTAAAACCTCAAAGCATCACAAAAATAAAGCTAATGTTGACAGTGGTACAATGATCGATGTCCTTGCGTTTAAATGTCTACTGTAATCACTACATATTATAAAACAAAGACCCCAATCGCGTCTGTCTGTCTGTGTGTTTGCAATAAACTGAAAAACTACTCAACGGATTTTCATGCAGTTCGCACCAATAGACAGAGTGATTCATGAGGAAGGTTTAAGTGTATAATTTGTTAAGATTATTTTGTGTAAATTGATGATTCTTGAAGATGTCTCTGCTACCCGTGCGAAGCTGGGGTGGGTTGCTAGTAGAATATATATAGTAGGTTCTGTAAAAACTAACCCGAAGTATATATACAGCGACTTGTGACGTTATGGTTTATGATAACAAATAGCGATGAAACAAGTTTTTCAAGGTTTTTCATTTAATGGTTTTCTAAACTCTCATATAGTTAATTTTAAATATAGAAAATTTCTCTTCATAAAAATCGTTAGCAAAGTTTATTCTGACGAGGATGACTATGAACGGAAAGTTATAAATTTGGATCAGGAATTACCTTTTTTTTTATTACAAATGTCTTACTAACTTTTTGGTCTCGACACATGACCAGAATAAAATTATATTTGGCTCTAAGAAGACTTCCAACACTTTAACACAGAGTAAAATAAAGTATTATTTTAAGTTAAAAAGTATTTTAAAGTAACGACAAATTAGTAAAAGATATACAACTTTTTATTAACACCAAGAAAATGGAAGTTTTTAAGTGGTAACACTGTACAAGTGTTGCTGTCGGGCTGTCGGGAGCACCTAGAACCAAAGATTTGATTCCTACTCTCATAGCTACCAAATGGGATCACTTGACAACATTTTTATACACAGCAATGCCTTTTCTCAAACTGTATTTTGGAATATTTATTAGTAGGCAAATCTATGTTTGGACAAACCTTTTTCAAGGCGTTCATGGCGTCATCATTGTGTGCACTTTAAAATAAAACTTTTCATAAATTTGCATGTCCTGAATTGAAGACAAAAATAATAAAAGAAATAAATCATAATAATAATAACTTCACCCATCTCACAAACGACCGTCTGATACCAACCTAGACAGAGCCTGTACTATGGTAACCAGACTGCTGATAAACATACTTATATATTTCTAAATACAAACATATTATAGGTAAATTACACCCAGACACAGAACAAAGGATCATGTTTTTTTTTTTAAATCTAATGTGTGATATTTGGCAAATACGTAATTTACAGGTAGAAGAAGTCAGCTAAGAACTGTTTTCTCACACAGGGCTGAATTAAGGATGTCTAAAGGTGGTCGTAAGTTTTACGACAATATTTTAGGTTCAATATTCTAGAAAATATTACATATCTGTGATATTACCTAAAATATTTTCACATTTCGACAATTGATTATCTAACGAGCTACTAGTAGTTGTGCTGTGTGTAGAAACGCGCTCTTGTGTGCATAATTAGCGGTAGGAGTTTAGTACCTCTCATCAAAAAAAAATAATGTGCTCAAAGGTTTGAAAAATAACTTTTGGCCAACAATGCTACAACGCAAGCGAAGCCGCGGACTGAAGTTAATAATATTATAAATGCAATCGTGACTTTCTTTGTTTCACGCCTTAACTACTGAACCGATTATCGTGAAATTTTATATTACAATTTTCATATAGTAACTTCTAAAAGTGTTAAAGTACTAGTACGAGAGTGACACAAACTGTACAAGGTGGGGTGACACTTTCGTCTACTAAATATAAGCTGGAATGTGACGCCAGGCAGAGTGAGCTAACGTCTCCGTTTCTTTAATTTCTATGTTTACGATTTGATCGGGGAACTGAGGAAGACCAGAGTAGGTTGTCATATTGGTAGAACCTGCATTAATATTCTCAGTTATGTTTACGCCATGGTCTGTCTTGCTTAATCTCTCAATTATTGGGCTTAGGACACTATTAAACGTGTGCGAAAAATACGCAGAGATGTGGTTTAAAATACAATGTAAAAAAATTTTTTTTTCTTTTTAGAGAAGTGTTACATCTAGATAAGACTAATTTGTCTATGGCTGTTGTCTTCGGTCGATATTGGTGATGCATCAGGACACTCGCTTTTAGAATGTATTATGTGGACATTAAATAAACGATTATTAAAGTCTTCTCCAGTCTTTTATCGCCTAACAGGAAGTTCAAGTGCTTGGTACATATTCTATCACACATCGAACGTGAGCGCAGGTCTCTTTAAATTAACTTTATTCAAGGCCTATTGTCAAAGCTTTTATACATGTCACCAATGGTAAATTTTACCGAAAAGGTAAAATCAGCACTTCGGGTACAGTACAATAATGCATTTCGCACATTGACGCGGCTACCTCACCATTGTTCAACATCTGATGTGTTTGCCACCGCCAGATTATCTGATTTCCTTGCAATCTTCAAGTTCTTAGAGCAATGCAACACGTGATCATTTCTTGATCACGTGTTGCATCGCTCTAAGAAGTTATCCGTTGTTCACAAAATTCTATTCTCGTCATACTTACTGAGTGCTTGGATATTCCTATCCTTAAGTATTGGTTATCAGTGCACCGTGATGTAAACCCTAAGTATTATTGTATTTCTTTTTTATCCATCCGTGTCAGCTACGTTAGTTTTTGTTTTAAACGATTGATGTAATGTTTTATTTTATTTTTTAACCATTGTATTATATTGAAGAACTAGTGATAGGTGATATAATTTGTAGTTATGTACTGTTTAATGCAGGTTTTCTTGCCTGAATAAATAACTTATTGATATTTAAAACCTGAAAAAAGTATTGTTCATGAGGAACAGAAAATTACTTTTAATCGTTTGACAAATTCTGTATTTTAGCGAGCAAAACCGGGGGCTAAAATATAGTAACATATATGATTGGTAATTATTAAAATGTTAAGTTTCAGAATGATACGTGGCCAGTAATTTGAGCCGTGTGTTAAAACCTTGGTTGTGATTCAAACTATCGCAATTAAAACTTTGAAACATAATATTGTACGAAAGTTTAGATAAGTAATAAACCACTCAGCAAACGAATTAATTTACTTGGGTTATACATTTAAAACAACTGAGTAGTCTAAAATTAATTTTAACTTCTATATGCTTAATTAAACATTTCCAATTCATTAATTTTTCAGCCTACACTTTACATAAATATGTATCTTTAGGATATATCTTTTTAAATTTAAATACATTAGAAGAATTCAATTTTTATTGTTTTATTGTTCCACATCTCATCTTTTACTTGCTTAAAAGTGAGGCTTTTTTTCAGTTTTGAGGTATTTATTTCCCATTTACTTTAAAAACTATGTAAACATCAAATTTGTGTTAAAATAATAAATACTTAAATCGGATTTTTGCGGATAGTCGATCCTACGACCTTACTTAAGAGAGGTGTAGATAATTATATTATAATTAGCTGTATATTCTACATAATATCACAGACTGTGATATTATGTACAATATACAAAAAGACACACGTCACAGAAAAGTAAGGTCAAATTCTAGAGTAATTAATTAATCTATATGTATATAATAAATCCATATTTCCCATGGTCAAGGCATAACGCGTGAACGGCAGGACCGATTTCGCCAATTCTTTTTTTGAAGTGAAAACTTCTTTAGGCACGTTACGCACTTTTGGTGTAGGAAAAAAAAGCACTGAACTCGCGTGACCGTCACGCTCAGATGACAGATGTATCATGTTGTCACTACTGACGTGCACTCCTATGACTGACAGTTTTTTTGTGTTTGGTATTGTCAGGAGAAGGTTCTTATGAATAAAAAAATTAAGAAAGTTGCGCGGAAAATAAAAAAATGTAAGAAAACTTAACGAGGAACTTATGCGCTAGTCTAGCTAGTCTAAAATATAGTTGATCTTTTTTTATTACTCACATTTATTTTATGATAATGTCAATCACTCTGTCTATGCGTGTTTTTTGGTTTTTATTTCCGAACAAATAAAGCTGAAGTTTGTTTTTTTGGTAATACCTGAAACTACCAGTTTTCTTGTGGCGTTTGATAGTCTAATAAAGAATGTTATAGGCTAAAACCGCGAGTGAACTGTAAGGTAATGCTAGTCTAAACATTATGTGAACGTGATTAGTGTTGACAACCTAGATTTTCATTCATCACAACTACGCCTATGACTATGAGTAAAATGAACAAGTCCGTAACATATGATAACACCTTTATCGAACACATTCTATATATAGAACGAAATGTCAACTGCAGTACTTAAGTCAAGAGAGGTGGCTCGCTCTGCGGGTAACTGCATGCCCGAATACCTACTCGGTGGTTCAATGTATAGCTTCACTTGGATTAAACTCAATTTTGTTAATAAATTCAAGTATCCCGCGGGATAGCATGTTGTTTCACCTACATGAAAGGTACATGATGCCATTTTCTATACCCAACACAACGTGTAAGGCGTGAAATCGTAAGAATCAGACTTACATGCGAATCTTTACTAATATTATAAAGCTGAAGAGCTTGTTTGTTTGTTTGGTAACTGCAACTCTAGCCTCTTAATCCAGTCAAGAATTATTTTTAACAGTAGATTTTGTAACTGAAGGAAGGTAGATATGCACTGTGCACCTTGAATGATTTCTATGTGTAATAGGTTCAAACCTTCAACGGTATCACTGAGTAATTTTTATTTTTTAGTACGTTAGCTTTTGGAGCATTTCAATAAAATGAAATTCAGGTGGCATCAGCTTGCATCCTGTTTACCTTTCGTGTAACACTAACACTATTGTACCTGAAGATCTGACTTTTAAAAAGAGTGGCCATGAGTTTCTTTGTCACTATTCTTCTCATAAGACTCTACTCATTTTGGAAACTGGAAGTTATAGATCGACACAAGCAGGTAGTAGGTTTTGGTGTTTTCACCTAATTTACCTCGACAATCCAGTACATGCTGTGGCGTCTGTTTGCGCTGATCTATGATTTTAACTCTAGCTTCATTTTAACGTTCATAAATGTCACTTAGTGTCTTAATTGAATAAATGATTTTGAATTTGAATTTGAATTTGGTTGAACGCACTAATCTCAGGAACTACTGGTTCGAATTGAAAAAATATTTTAGTATTGGATAGCCCATTTACCGAGGAAGGCTATAGGCTATATAATTAACTTTTAAAAAGTATCACCGACTTCAATGAGCCTCAAAATACCCAAATCGCTTCAAGTGTGCCTATAAAAGAGAAAGAGTTCCATTAATTTCTCCAGGATCATGAGATCCTGGACAATGGTCATCAGGTCAGGATCTGATAATGATATCAGATCTTGACCTGATGACCATTTGACCACCTGAGAAGTATATATTATGTATGTATGTATTATAATATATGTAAGTAGACGTTTGCTTATATACAATATTATAATATGTACCTTAGTAGGGACCTACATATTATAATATTGTATATAAGCCATCGCTTCACCAGGGACATCCATTATGTACTAGTGTACATAATGGATGTCCCTGGTGGAGCGATGGCTTAACATGCATGAAACGATTGATCAGCCAAGCGTTTCGGATTGAACTGAACTGACGTCTCTGTATCCACACACATTCGAATGACATAGTATAGATTTGTATAAGACAATGGACCGGATTTTAGCAAATGTAATTAGATTGATATAATTTGAGATCACGATTCTAATGATTACAGACTAACGAAATTCATCAATTTTTTTATTTCATTTTTAGTGATTCATGATTAATAAATTGTAATCTTAAATTTGATTTTCCATCTAAATAAATTATCTAAGTAAATTTTTATAAATTAAATTACTTTTGATAAGACAAATATTGCTACGCGATTACGCCTAACTGTGTACTATTCCATAATTGTATGCAAACAGTCTTGTTAATAAAAACAATGAAATCAATGGATTGATGTCACTAATTTAATGTTTAAGGAATAGGTGCATAGAATAATAGATAAATTTAAAATTCAAAGTACCCCCTTGGGACTTGAAAACCCCTTCAACGATTAGGAATGAGCTGATGATCTTCGAACGGCTGAACAGATTTTCTTGAATTTAATCTAAGAGCACTCGATCAAGTCATCTTTCAGCCAAAAAAAACTTACTTAAATCGTCCATCCGTTTGGGAGCTACGATACCACAGACAGAAAAACAGACACATAGATACACAGACACGGGAGTTAAAAAGAAAGAAGCACTTCTACACAATACTAGTCTACCTAGTATTATATCAAAATCAAGCAAGCCAGTTAAAAGTCGTTTACTTTACTAGAGCACAACGAAACACTTAATTAAGTCTCGATTTAAACATATAATATACAAAAAATATAGCTATTGTAAAGTTCTGCAGTTACACTGTAAGGATAAAAATGTACAAAGTTCATTATAACATCGTTTATATTAATTTAATGTTGAGATAAAGGCCATTAATCATGAACAGAAAATATAATGCATTAAAAAGTTATATTTTATGGACTTTCACAAACATTAAACACACATTGAGTGTGGTATTTTCCAGTATTGTTTTGAACAAAACTTTCTTAGGACTGTGGACATATTTCCGACATCATTATTGCTAAAGGAGTCAGTTTACTGACTGATTTACTAAATGCTAGCGTTTACATCTGCTAGAATCTTAAGATAGCATGCAAACCGTAACGAGTTTCTCGAGCAATAAACGTTGTCGTCGCCTTTAGCTTTTATCTCTTTTGGTGATCATACGTTGCTAAATTAAAATACTTAAACAAAACCTTCTAAAGTTATAAAGGTAGAGACAAAATTAGGTCGTAGAAAGCTAATCCTAAACATAACATTAAAAAGTAAATACCAGGAGGCAATAAACATGGGGCTGGTGGTGGGACGTAAAATAAAACTGCTCACGCAAGTAGCGCAATTTCAGTAATGGGATTCTTTCAGTAAATGACGACTGGATGTCGAGATTTCTACCACCTCAGGGGAGCAGACGAGAAAAGAAAGCGTTTTTATGAGCGTAATAAGTCGCCTATAAAATCTTTAACCCTTACGTGCTATGGTAACGAATTTTATCTTTTTAGTTAGAAGCTTTTGTTTCGCTACGTGTTGCTCCGCTTTGCTCTTTGTAGGTTTTTATATATTTGTTGATAGTGTTACTACAGTCTAAAACTCCATGCAAGCTACTGGACCTTTTTTAAAGAGACGCGTCAGCGACCTTATACTTATACACATATTCGTATATAAGTATATTGATACTTATTAGTTCATATGAGACAGAGGAAACAAATTGTTCAATATAATATATTTACATATAATGATTTAACTTCGAGATACGAATCGTAATGAAGGAGGAAACATTTGAAATGTAAAACTACTAGAAGGCACACTGAAGAACTGATGACTGACTGACAGATGAACAGGACAAACTTTTAACAATTAATTAATACTTTGACCATTTTTCTCCATGTGAAAACATCTGAGTACAATACCGAGGTTACGACGATGCAGTTTTGTCTAATTCAACTATTCTTAAATATAACAGTTTTTGACATTAGACTTAATGCCTGGTGAAGCATAATTGCTGGCTGTGGCTGGCCACTTGAAGTAGAGTAAAACCTATTGCCGCAAGGGAGCCGCTGTTACAGATCCAGCAGTTTTAAAAAATAAAGCTGCTGCTTCCGCTTCCTACAATTCAAGAGGTCTACTAACTTGCTTATGATAGTCATCGGTTTATATCAAAAAACGATGAAATTAAATTACATTTCAGTATTTCACCTTTTTAAGTCTAGTAGTTTGAATTAATTTATATTTGACATTATTTAAAAAAATATATCTCGAGTTTGTTAGCCTAACCTTTTTTTTTCTCCTTTTTCTTTGCGTTAAACCTCCGGTTATACTACCAAAGACAATACGAAGCATTTTCTTATAGGTTTTCTGGCAAATACCATAAATGACGACAACGCACTGACTTTATGTAATTTATAATGTAAAATAACTCTTCTCTGGGCTTCCAGGTAGTAAATATAACTAATTAGATAGACGGCCCCGACTTAGCGAGGATAATAATTGAACACTGGTACTATAATAGGTAAATTGAAACCATTTATTCAATACTAGCTTTTACCCTGAGCTCCGACCGTAATTTTGAAATCGGATATCCCTTATTTCGGAAGAATATTATTACCTACATATTTAGGAAATCCGTTTATATTAAAAAGTACCTCGGCTTCCAGGTGTTCTTACCTATCTCTGGTTACATCTTAATCAAATTTCATTACATCGGTTACGTCTTTTCAGTTGTGAAAATGTTATGATTTATTTAATCAATATTTAAAATTTGAAATCAAAATACTAGATGAATGAAAGTTATTTCACCTCGAATTTTCAAAAATGTTTTAAATAACTCTGTTGAAATTTATTTTCCTACTAGACACGCTTAATAAAGCTAAATAAGACTTGAACTGCAAAAACAGCAAACCTCGAGACCGCATCATGAATTTTCTTCTGTATATATACTCAGATGTTTTGTTAGAAAACATTTTGTTTGAGATAGAAATAATTCTTATCAGTCAAGAAAACAATAATACATTAGGAAATGGGAAACCAAATAAATGGTACAACAAACTGAGAGTGGCTCGAAATAAACGTTTTGTATAGAATTTTTTTTGCTATTCTTTTCGATTGGCAACTTTCATTTATAGAATTGGATGGAAATATCGAGATATTTCCATCCAATTCCAGCTTAGAACGGCTATCAATAATGCAATTGTCAATACACATTTACGTGATTAATCAAATGTATGTACCCTTTGGTTGAGTTTGAATATTGTGACAATCTGCATATTTCCTAGAATAATTTTGTAATAGAAGTAAAGCGAAGTTAAGTGTATTCATTGCAGATGCTTCTGAAAGAAATCTGTGTTAAAAGTTTATTATTTGTAAAGGTCTACTAAGGTTTCCTAGTCATTGTTATTCTACTTTTTTTGTGTCAAGAATCTCATTATGTATTACGTGGATGCAATCGTAAGTTAATGAACGGAGGGTATCATACATCTCTCCCTACTTTTCGGGGAAAATATTCTACACTTATGTATATTCTTATGATGTAATGAAGGGACTATTTTACTACCTGTCCCGTTCCCGTTTTTCGTTCTTGAGAACAATTCGCCTTATAGATTGACTTCTATTACTTACTGCTCTCCTTCTATGGGCCGTAACGTAGTTTCATATAGTTAACCTCTTTCGATTAATATTCTACCTAACGCTAAAAGAATTTTGTGGTCTGGTACAAACAAGAAATAAACTGTACAGTTTTATGGTATATGCTAGCAGAATACATATGTTTTCCCCTGTTGTATATATTTAGTTTCTTTAACAATAGGAAAAAAATATTGGATAAAATTTGCATACCTGACAGTTTTTCAAAAGGTTTTTACCTATTTGCATTATTAGTTTAGAGTTTGACTTTGAGGGGCTCGTGGCTAAGTGGTAACCGAGTAGCTTAGCACATCACAAAGTTAAATAATACTGGCCATGTCAGTCTTAGGATGGGTGACTATTCTTTACACACTGAGACCCCTCCTTGCCTCGGAGAGTTGCCATACGAATATCTGTGGCATTCGTTACGGGTAGTTGGAGCCCTAAAAAGTCCGACAACCTGGTCTAACTACAGAACTTCGATGTCGCCTAGTACTGGGTTATGGAGGTCTGATAGCAGTCGCTTCACGTCTGAAAGTCAATCCTAACTTACTTGGGAAAAGGCGCGGAGGATGAGTTTAGAGTTTGACTTTACGTTTTTTCCAAACGGTAATTTTACTTTCAATTTATACATTTGCCAACCGAAAGGTTAAATATTTATTGTGTTGTAATTTGACTAACTGATATTTAATGAAATATTTCAATAAATTTAAATATTTGGTAATCGAAATATTGAATTATATAATTAATTAGAAGCATGTTTTCATTCACCATCGACGCATTAAATGCTTGTTAGCCAGCTCATTAATTTATGACATAAGTTTTATTAGATTTAGCTATGTAGTAGTTGAGGATGGAAAACCACTACTCAGAATTAGTTAAGAATAGTCAAGGATCAACGAATTGGCAAAGACAGGAAAGCAACGTTTAGTGATGAGTTACCTTTATTTAAGATACAAGGATATTTAACGACTAATTTCATTGGTCAGGTACCGGGTGGTGAGGTGTTAATATCTACATATATTAGTCGTATTAGAAATATCTATTCAGCAAATTAATTTTATGACTGCCTATCGCCGAACCAAATGGCGATATTACGAGAATATCGCGCCAACTTTCATTATGCTCAAACGACAAAAGAGAAGAGGGTAACCAAATTAAAACAGGGAGAAATAGATTTACCGTCACAATAAATTACGGACTTAGCTTGTTAACTGTGTCATATTGATGAAAGACTATTTGTTGGCTACGAATTTAAAATATAAAACTGTTTAGATAATTAAAAAGATATGAAACCATCTGTAATTCGAGAACGACTTTTATAGACAAGATTTAGGAATTATCCTCCCAAGGGAATGCTTGGAACCAATAGGCCTCCAGTAGCAAACACCTGATTCAAAAAAAAAATATACGTAGGTACATTAACTACAGCTTATACTTCGAATAAATGCAAACAGCCATATTCATGAACTCAAATATTTGCATTGAGCGATCGCGATCACTCACGTTGTAGTCAAATGCTTGACTTAAGGACGTATAATTCAATCTTATTGAGATATACGTACTATTAAGTAATATCCCAAATAGATCGCCATTTATTAAAGAAGAATATTAATATCGATATTGTTAGAAAAATAATACTGATATTTTAATCTTTTTTGATTTTCTGAGTTCAAATTATTTACAAACACACAAACGTGAACAAAACAGTGAAACTGGCGATATCGCATTTAGGTATAGCTTCAAATCCGACAAAAAGCTTTAGGTGTCCAAATGAAATCCAGTTTAAACAAGTAGGATTTAATTCTGACATTTCGTATCCGAATAGTCTGAACCCTTTTCCAACACCAGAATTTATAATGTTGCTGACATTTAGTTTACGTTAAAATTTAAAAATTTTAAAGCAGTGATTAAGAGGAATGGAACCACGCTTAGCACGGTGGAATATAATAAACGTGTAATTAAAGCGCTATCTCTCAGTCTGTAACATATAGTTAGATGAACTTTCACTACAGAACACAGTCCAAAAATATTAAAGAACTTCCAAAAAAAACGTGAATTCCTTCATTTTACATTTTTAATCTTAAACATCATCCTACTGTTTAGTAAACTGTCTCCATTTTTAGGGTTCCGTACCTAAAGGGTAAATACGGGACCCTATTACTAAGACTCCACTGTCCGTCTGTCTGTCTGCCACCAGGCTGTATCTCATGAACCGTGATAGCTAGACAGTTGAAATTTTCACAGATCATGTATTTCTGTTGCCGCTATAACAACAAAGAATAAAAATAAATAAAAAGTTAAAGGGGGCTCCCCTACTAGAAACGCATTTTTTTTGGTCGATCTTAATATTTTGTTCGATGATGATACGGAACCCTTCGTGTGCGAGTCTGACTAGCACTTGACTGGTTTTTTATAAAACTGCCGGTGTCTATCATCCGAAATAGCACAAACCAGAGTTTTGTGCTCCTACCACCTACACTCATAAAGTTATTCTTATTATTTGACAATGTGTTAATGTAGTTTTGATTTTAAGATCCATTCCTATGTCACGTCATGTGTGATGCGTAGAGCGTACTATTGTTAAGACAATTGTCAAAATATCACTAATTACGTATAGAAGAAGCCGAACATCAAACTCAAATAAAAGAATAGAGTCCGTCTTCAACATTTATTTTATAATCATAATATAGCAAACAGAAAATAAAACCATATTTTTTTGTTTCAGGTAAAACAACAAGGTATAATAAAACGGAAGTCGGCGGTGTCAATGCATCGTATACTACACAAATTACTTTTGTCGTACGGTATAAATTTGCAGTAAAAGTGTCAGCCATAACTGTCGCATAACGTTCAGTGTCGGAAGAGACTTTTGTTTCGAGTAACAAAGTGTGTCTGTGATGTTGCGACTTTCACCTATAAAGGGCGGCATTGCCGAAAATTTGGCTGTGTATAAAGATGCGCCATAAAAGTGAGTTATTTTACTCCCGTGGCGGCAAGATGCTTCTTACTCTCTCCATGACACTGCTTCTCTGGAGGATTGACAGCGGCGTTGAGAGCACCAAAGGTAATAAACCTATATTCAATGTTCAGATGTCACTGTTTATATCGAACCGGTAGGAAGATATTAGAAGGTATTACGGCTTCAATTTAGAAGTCGGTGGGTTTGTGGCAATGTAATAGCCAATCAACCGGTTGGTGCTTTTTACATTTTATTTCGTTTCGATAGGTTAAGGTTGGAGCGGAGATAATTGGTTTCCAAACTGCTAGCTTTGTTTTCTGAAAATAAACTAGAGAACTTTGAAGTGATTGTAGTCTATTATCGAAACTCCTCAACTCGATGACTCAGTATATAAAAAAAACAAGTATTTTTGTGTTCGTTACTAAGAAATTGCAATGCTCAAGATTAGTTTCATTATTATGATTATTTTTTTTAAAAGACAACTTCCGCATTAGGAATTACTCCTGTGCCGGGGACTTTACAAACATACAAACAACGGACACAAAGAACACCCAGACTCGGGTGGGAATCGAACCCACGACCTATGGCATAGCAGTAAGGGTCACTGACCACTAGGCCAACAGGCCAGTAATCGGAAACACTCGCTATACTCTCAAGTCAAAGTGATTTCTGGAGAGGACCTCAGTGTATGCATTATCTTAGACAAAAGGCTGTATAAAAGAAAATTAAAACTTGTTATCTGTGTTTTCTTTATTTTCTTTGCCAGGATTCAATACCTAACTACCTACATGACTTGATTTGGCCTTAAGTCTCTCTATACATTTTCGTCTCCCCTTTTTGTGATATCAATTACGTTAGATTAGATTAGATCGTACGTGCAAAGTTAAATAAACAACATCAGTTACAAGCAATAGATATCAGTTTTCCTAGATGTCATAACTAAAACTTAGGGAGCAGGAGAGAAAAGTAAGTAATTAAAAAGTAATCACAACTACCTACATTTTTTTACTGTAGGTTAAAGTCGCCACAGTATATCAACCTTATTTTATTTGATTATTTAATACAAACTTCATTTCTTTTAACTTTCATTTAACTAAAAAAATTAAACAATATACATAATTATAGAAATTGATGGGCATAACTGACACAAACCGATATATTTGGGGATTGACCAGCGTGCATTAGTCACCGTAGGAAAAGTGGCACAAAACAACTTGTGTGTAAAATCGTTACGACCAGAGCGTAAAATGAGGAGAACTTAAATTATCAAATTTAAGCTGGGTGAGAAGCGTACGTGTTTTCGTTAAAAAACTCCCATTTATTTACCATTGATCCATCGTGATGATATCGCAGTTCTTTGATGCGTTATATGTAACTAGTATAGAAATTTCCTGTAGGTATGGTCGTTTGCCATCTAATGTCGTTGTGAAATATCTCGAATCGTTACTTTACTACGGCAGATTGTCCGTTGTGTTGATTGACCGAATCATTGTAAGACTTTCTTGTCTATAGTATACGGTATATAAAATATACTCTACAATATTGTGTGTGTCGATCTTCATATTACACATGTCTCTTAGCAGCAAAAAGTGTCTATCTGTTATTTATGCTAGGTGGCGTTATGCGCCACTCTCAGAAATGTGTTATTTACCCTAGTACAATTTTCATCGCAGCCTATCCTAACCTGGCAACACAGAAATACTAGGAGGTCTCTTTCAATCTCCGCTTGCCGAACCATTTCTAGTTAGTAGTAGTAGGTTCTAGTGCAGCTGGCATACCGGCAGTGACGAGGGTCAGTTTTATTTTTTTATATTTTAGGGGCAAACGAGCAGACGCGTTACCTGATGGTAAGTGACTACCGTCGCCCGTGGACACCTGCAACTCAAGAGTCACAAGTGCGTTGCCGGCCTTTGAGATAGGAGTACGCTCTTTTCTTGAAGGTTTTAAGGTCTTATCGGTCCGGAAATACCGCAGGCGACAATTTGTTCCAGAAGTTGGTTGTGCGAAGCAAAAAATTTCTGAAAAACCGCACAGTGATGGATTGCCAATTATCCAGGTGATGGGGGTGAAAGTTTTTTCACGTTGAACGATGGCGAAACGTTGCGGCCGGTATAAGTCCGAACAATTCCTCGGAGCACTCCCCATGATACATGCGATAGAGAATGCAGAGTGAAGCTACATCTCAACGCAACGCCAAGGGGTCAAGCCGATCTGAAATATCTGGCAATCGATGACTCGAGTCGCTCTCCGTTGAATGCGGTCAAGAGAGACAAGCTGGTACTGGGGTGTTCCTGTATAGATATGAGAACAGTATTCCATATGCGGCCGAACCTGCGCCTTATAAAGTTGTAGGCGGTGGGCCGGGGTGAAATACTGTCTCGATCTGTTGAGCACACCAAGCTTCTTCGAGGCTAATTTGGCCTTACCCTCCAAGTGACCGCGGAACTGGACTTCGCTCGATATATCGACGCCAAGGATTCCGATGCTGGCTGTGGCAGTCAGGGAAGTGCTCTCAAAGCGAGGTGACAAACGGTATCTTTTTAGCGGTGAACGCGCAAACCTGTGTCTTCGTTGAGTTAAATTGGACTAGATTGAGTCGACCCCAATCGGAAACTCCTTGGAAAGAGGCTTCGATTTCAGACACAAGTTTGGATCGACTCTCAGTGACGTTTTCCCGAGAAATGTTAGCGCGGCCGGTATACAAGGCATCACTCGTGCTATCATCGGCATAGCAATGAATGCTGCTGATTTGCAGCATATCATTGATATCCAGAAGAAACAGCATGGGTGATTGCACACAGCCTTGATGGACACCAGCATTCACAGACTTGAAGTCGGAGCATGCACCGTCGACAACGACCTTGATGCTTCTGTCTGCGAGAAAACTGGTGATCCAGTTGCATAATTTCTCGGGAAGCCCAAAGGAAGTAAGCTTCGAGAGAAGCGCTTTGTGCCAGACCCGATCGAAGGCCTTCACTATGTCCAAACTGACTGACAACGCCTCCCCCTTGCTCTCGATCGCCTGTGCCCAACGGTGAGTCAGGTATACGTTTGTTTATATCGTTATCGTTACAGTTTGGTTATATCGTTAAGTAAGGAATGTCGTTTTATTTGGACCGCTCATCTGCTGCATTGTGTCAGTAATTTTCGGCGGCTTCCGAAAAATAGTACCTATGTCGTTTTGATTAACTCACTTAATGACTGACACTGACTACTACTAATGACTGACTAACTCAGGGACAAAAAGTAAGAATCTGAGGCCTATGCCCAACTCTCATTTTTCTAACATTATGTTAAACTTATTTCTTCTTTGACCCTCCTGACCCTATCTTCCAAGTGTATTGTTTGATGCATTCAGGGTAGTGCTTCATGCGAGAGATCAAGAGAGATCTCGCCTGTTCCCAGCTACAACAAACAAGGAAACCTTGCACCTTAACGATACCCCAGATTTAGTCTGTACCATCATGAAAATACTTATGTAAAAACAATCATCACGATACCAACTGGAATTCTGTCAACACCACAATACAAAAAAAATACAACACAACAAGTTTGACTATAATACTATTTCAAATTCTAAGAAATCTACTCTGTCTGTCCAAATCTTGGCTCAAGATAATTTTATTCCATTTCTGCCGAAATCACCGAATCTTTTTTTATGAAATGATTCTTAATGTAAAACGACGGAGTAGAAATAAAATAAATGAATAAATTCAATCTTGGTTTTCCCTCTTCGTTCCATTAATAAAGTTTATACTGTGTTTTAACACGTTTTAATAAAAAATGTAAGTAATATTAACTTTTACTACGCTGATGACACCCTCGTGACGGCGCGAGGCCTGGAGGTAACTGGTGAGGCTGCCCGTTACCCTAGTAGAAGCAGGCCTAAGACGGTGTCTCGAAGTGTTCCGCATGCGCCTCTCTCAACCAAAGAGCAAGGCCCTCCGCCAGCATTGTTGTGGCTGCCTCCTGTTTGAGGGCGGCCAAAGTCTGCCAGGGTTTTCGGGGACTTCCTTCCTAGGGTATACCCGAGTCCCTTGCGATAGACTCACTTGTGACATAGCACCGTGTGGTTTTAGTCGGTTCGATTCCGACATACCACTTCACAAATAGCCATGATGATCCGTGGGGGTTTCTACACGAAAAACAAAAAAAAAGTAATATTAACTTCGACATTACCAAAAAAAAAATGCAAAAAATATTTTTTTGAATAATAATGAATTAATGAATGTGTTTTATAACAAATAATTACATTATTACACTGATTTAACATCAAACGTAATATAAACTGTTTGTTAATGAAACTACAAATCCGCTTTTATAATAGTGATTAAATAGTCATAAAATTAGAGGTGCTGAAAAGTTTTAAACAGATGTTGATGATGATGATGAATGGTTTTATTTCTAAATAAATGAAGAAACAATGTTTTTGGTCAACAAAAATATTGGACACACATTAGTTTTAAACAATTTACAGTACGAGTACATAAATAGTTCATCATTCATTTTATTATTAATTTTTACCAGACTACACAAATGTTTCATGTTTTGCTGGCCCTGACAGACATTGCGTTTTAGTTCTAACATATGCGTTTTTTACGTGCGATTAATTAGTGCTACCCACAAATGCTTGGCGTGTAGCGCGCTATTGTTATCACCAGGAATTTGCGGCGGAATATTTAATATTCAAATGTTTTATATTGTTGTGAGAAAATCAATATATTATAAACTGCTTGCATAAAGCTTGGAATACAATGGTATTAGATAGTAATATAACCACATTTGAAACAATAAGCGTAAGAAGAGTTTAATGAAATTGAAATTGAAGCACACAAATGCTTTACAAGAATATTTGCTCGTAATACGTATTACCCTCAAATAGGCAAATTGCTGGTGAAGCCTTATTTGGTTAATTATTATATATATATATATATATATATATATATTGGATTAATTAGAACACGACTGAAATTATTAACCTTGATATTATGTTTCACGGTTACTTATCTTGGCGCTGTATATTAGGAAGTTATGAATTATTAGTATTATCTATACTAATATTATAAAAAGGACAAGTTAGCATTAGCCTACCACTTCGCTCGCGTTAATGCAGATTTTGTCAATCAGTCTGTCTCGGGAATATAACTTAACATACTTTTTTTCTAAAACTACTCTATATATTATCCTTTTTTGTACTCTGACAACTTTTAAGCCCAATTTCATGATAATCTGTTAAGTAATTAAGGCGTGAAAGTGTAACAAGCAAAAAATTTACATTTGCATTTTTAGATAAATTACGACTTTTTTACTGTTTTTGTTGTTTATACGTAATAAATTTTTAAATTGATAGCATTTATGTACGGAATCAACTGACAAATGACGACAAAATGATATTGATTTTAGTTGTGTCGTAGAATGCGACTAAGGGAAACAAATCAAGCAGATAATCGCGCTGTAAGAGAAGGAAAACTCAAAATAAAACCGGTCTGGCCAGCCAACCCATCTGGCCAACGCGATAATAGTAGGCTAAAACCCCTCCAATGAACAAAATCCACATGTAGTATGTAGTACTTGCACCCTCTGACAGAGTTTATGTATTTGTTGGCAGGAGTAGTCTTGCAGATTTTCGAATTGATTTAATATTCAAAACCCTGTTTCACCACTTTTGGAGTTGAAATATGTAAAATCTGTTAAATTCTTTAGAAATGCCTACGTCATAATAACTATCTGTGTAGCAAATTTCAACTCAATCCGTTCAGCGGTTTGAGCTACGCGTTGCTAGTCAGTCACGGTATCCGGCTAGTCAGTCAGTCGCGTTGCTAGTCAGTCACGGTATCCGGCTAGTCAGTCAGTCGCGTTGCTAGTCAGTCACGGTTTCCTTTTATATAATTTAATACAGATTACTCTATCAACATCTGTTAAACTTATACATTTCAATTAACATTTAGATGGAAATGGCAATTCAAACAAGTTATGAATTAGGTATTCATAAATATTAATATTAATACTTCAATTCAACCTATACACTACTGAAATATGTAGTACCTAGTGTGAGAGGGGAGAAAGTCATGATCTGTTAATTGTACACATAATTAGTATGTTTTAAAGTAAAGTGTGCGTAGGCTTAGCTTCTTTCTAGCATCTAGCTAGATTTTTCTTTAATATCGCTCTTCTATATTACAAATACCATCTGGAGCCCAGAAATGTGAAATGAAAATCTAAGCAATATATTTTATAGTTAACATTTTAAAAATGACACTTGTTCGTCAGAATATTTATGGGAACAGTAACATCCACTCAATGATTTTAGTTCCATAGCGGTCAATGATGTGTTATTGGATGGTACAGTTAAGACCATTCAATAACACATCGTCTGAGGCACGTTGAATATTGACATTTAACTCGAGAGATTTCGACAGATGAAATCTCCACTACAACCAAATGGAGTCGAAATTCAAAATCATGAAGCTTGTTGGATCGAGCTAAGAAGGTGCTGTGAATGCTTTGATAGTGTTTGTCAATAGACCTATTTTAATATACGTACAGTTAGGTAAAATTATGCACAAATTTTGTGCAACTCACTCTAAAAATAAACAAAGAAAATACTCTAAGATGGTCCCATGTGAATTAAAGTCAATTAAATTAAAGTGGTTTAACTAATTCATACAAATCGGGTATATTCTAGAAAATCGAGAAGTTCTCTATACCTACTAAAAACAAGTTTCACAAAAAAGGAATAGACAAAATTCGGAAAGCTACGTTATGTTTGCTATGCTCGGTGTTTCCCTGCTGTAGATATGATTCGTAACGAAGAAATAAATAGATAAACAAGAGTGACTTTTCGTCATTGCAAGACTAAGTGGAAATGAGCAGGCCATGTTATCCGGAGTACTGTTAAGTGATAGGGAAGTAAGCTTCTCGTGTTACGACCACGGACCGGGAAACTAAGGCAAAGTTTTTGTCTTGTGAACCTCTCATGGTTGATAGTATGATAATGTTAATTACTTTAAAAACCATTCGAAATATGAATACAGCATTTTTCTAGTAGTATTAATCAACCGCAGTCTTTTGTTTAGTTAAGTGCTTCCAATAATGCGAACAGAGGTCTCTAGGATAGTTTGAATTTATGTAGACTTGAATCCTTGAGTTTGTTTCGGCGTTTCTTCTCAAGGATAGTTATAGAAAATGCCGGCACCATCTTGCTTTAAATAAGAAATCGACATGTAATGGTGTCTACAACGACCTATTTACAAAATAATTTCATTAATAATTTATCATTTTTGCCTATGTATTTTATAACAGTCATTTAAAATGTATTACATACCTTTTTTAATTTCAATAAAAATAACATACGTAAAATTACTATTACTAATAACGAGGATGTTTGATTTATTCACTGCCTGTGTTTTTTCAGCAAATTGGTTCATGCAAACCCTGTCAGAGAAAACACTTCGTAATAAATATAAATTTGGATTAAGCCTTTAATTGCGGCGACACCATTGACAAGATTGCAATAATGGTTCATTAAATCAAAAAGTATTATAAAAAAATAGTATAAATTTGAAACACTTGCAATTGGTCTATTGGTCTATTTGAAAAGGGTTGCTTTTAATTTTAAATTATAATTTAAATTTCGATTGTCAAAACACATTTAGTTAATTCCACTATGTAAAGGTATGAGCTCGTAGCATATTTAAAAATTGATAATATTCTTACAATCCGACAAAGCTCCAAGGAAATATTCGCAATTCCAGGCAAGGAAATGCCGATTTTTCAGTTCATACGTAAATGCTAAGCTGGAGAAAATATGAACTGTACTGTTGTACTATTTTCACGGCCTTTGACGTCATGTGTGGATAAAATAAGAAAAAAAATTTCCTTCTTTGTAATTTCTCAAATGCATTTTTATACAAAAGTTAAATCAAAAACAATCAAAATTTCCAAAGTTTAGGGGATCGTAGCTAAGTGGTAATTGAGTAGTATAGCACATTACAAGTTAAAGTGATACTAGCCAGGTCAGTCTTAGGATCTGGGGTTCCCGGAGGCTTCCTTCTTATATCCGGTATACCCGGGTCCCCTGCAACAGACCCACTTGGGACGGAACACCGTGTGGTGTTAGTCGGTTCGATTCCGATATACCACTTCACCGTTAGCTCCGGTGAGGTAATGACCCGTGGGGGTTGCCACACGATAAAAAAAGTAAATTTTAGGATGGGTGTCAATTCTGAACACATTAAGACCGCTCCTTTCCTCGTAGATCACTTTAAGCCGTCGGTGCCGGTTGCGATACGAACATCTGTGCATTCGTTACGGGTAGTTGGAGCCTTAAAAAGTCCTACAACCTGGTCTAACTAGAGAACTTCGATATCGCCTAGTACTTGGGTTGTGGAGGTTTGATGGCAGTCGCTTCACGTAAAATATCGAAGTTCGGCTGTATCGTAGTTAGACTGAAAGCCGACCCCAACGTAGTTGGGTAAAGGCGCGGAGGATAAGATAAAGTTTCAATCAAGTGATCTTACGCACTCACACAGCACAGCCCACGGCTTCGATTCGAGCAAAAATCTGCTACGCTATATCCCCTAGATTTCTGCTTGTTAGACTATCTCTAAAAAAACTTAGTATTTTCTGATGACGATCCTTTAAAATCTATTTTTAATATTAGGAAGCGGTAAAGTTGGTGACTTTGGACATAAGCGGTAATCTCCATACTTATCTTCTGATTAAATTTTGAAAATTCTCTTTCTAAAAGGGAACTACAATATCTTACAGCAAAGAAATATTTAGTTATAATGTATACCAAAAATATTAATCTTTATCTGTTTTACAAAGAGTACTAAACTTAACCATTACCATAGAGCTAACATTATTTTAGCCAAAGTAACGGTTGTTTTTTGTCAGAAGTCGAAGTAAGGTTATACGAGAGAAATTGTCGTGTTATGAAAATTGCTTACGCTTATCGAGTGTATCTATGTTTTATGAATGATTTTAGAAACAAATACATTGTTCATTTTATTTTATTTTGATCTCCAACAAGAAATACACCTTACATGCTAGTTTTACAGTGAACAAAATGATGAGAATTCAATCGGTACTTTTACTAAAGTTTCATAAAAACTAATAGTTAAAGAAATAATATTATATTATTTAATTAAATACTAATAGTTTTTAAATCCCTACCTAATTATTTGTTTAAGAATTTTATCTGTAATAATAGTTTAAAAGATGACTGCTTATTGGTATTCAAAAATGTATAATAGCAAAATCTTGTAACACAACTAGGTTAAACATATATGTATATGCAATATCATTTGATATACAACTTAAAAATTATGAACATATTCAGTATACAAAACTACTCAATAGACAATCGTCAAATCAAATCAAATCAAAATCATTTATTTCAATTAAACCAATAATATGTATTTTTGAATTGTCAGGAGTAGGAGTCAGTCAGACTAAGTCAGTCGTGAAGCTAGTTGCCTGTTCCAATAGGTAGATCCTATGGAGAAGAACAGGCAAGAAACTCCAAAGACACTCTTTTTCAATATATTTTTTTTTTACAAATTTCTGGTTACATTGCTTATAAGCGTAAATGAAATGTGAGGACAATGTAACGTACATATTATTCTAAAATATAAATAGACGTGCTATTTACTACTATACATATTTAATTAATAGCAGTCCAGAGATGACCAGCCCTGACCAAAAGCACCCGTTCACGAGCATGACGCACACACCAGCCATTGTACAGATCAACCATATTGAAGGGAACCGAACAACCCGACATATACGCCACCATCGGCAGGACTTCTAGGCGAGCGTGACATACTCAGAACTGCCAAGCAACATAGGAAATAAGTCACTACACAGTTCTCACATGAACAATTCAAAATTTTGTAAATTAAGCTATAAAATCATAATAATAAATAACTAAAAAAATGTAGTACCTTCAATGTCAACACAGTATACCTATAGATAATATCAATGTTGTGTAAAATTAACAATGTCACAAATAAGAATGAAAATATCCATAAAAAGATACATGCCAAATAAAAAATAAAATTTAAAAGTGAAAATTCAGAAAAAACAGAATCTAAAGACCACCATAACTGCCTACTCATGTACAGTGCTGTGGAGCTGGACCAGCATTTTGCCAAGCAGTGTTATCAGCCATATAATCATCAAGTTTATAATATGCTTGTTAGTGTATAATGTTCGCTTTATACAAGTTTTAAATTATTTCTCACTTAGTTCAAGAATATTAGGAGGTATTTTATTATAGAACTTAACACAGTACCCTATAAAAGACTTTTGCACTTTTGTTAATCTAAATTTAGGTTGAAATAATTTATTTCCATCTCTAGTAATATAATTATGTCTTTCACACCGTTTTGTGAAGAGATGCAAATTTTTTCTGATATACATGATGTTTTCATAAATATATAATACACCTTACATGCTATTTTTACAGTGAATAAAATTATGAAATTTCAATCGGCACTTTTATGAAATTTTCATAAAAGCTAACAGTAATATATTATTAAATTCAAGAATTTTATCTGATATAATAGTTTAAAAGATGACTTCTTATTGGTATTAAAAAAGCACATATCGAAATGATTTGCGAAAGATTCCTTTTATTATAGTCCTAAAACACGTTTATAATAAAATTATAAGCCTAAACGGTTTGTTAGTTAGTTCGTACACACGAATCTTGGGATCATGATCTCCGATTTTAAAAATATTATATAGAATAGGACATAGGAGCAAATTAATAAACATAAACAGCAAACAATTTGATAAGCGGCAAGTATGCAAAGCGAGACGTATAATAGTAAAATCTTGTATATGTAATATCATTTGATATACAACTTAAAAATTATGAACTTATTCAGTATACAAAAATACTCCATAGACAATCGCATCGCCCGGATCTTATTTCTATGTAGTTGTTACCATGACCATCTTCAATCATTTCATATTTTGAAGAATAAAATATGAAACGGATAGAAAGATCAGACGATCATTATATCATTTTCAATCAAATGAACGTTTTATCGCATGATTTACAAGAAAGTCTTTGAATATATGTCTGTTGTATATGTTAATTATTATATCAACATTTGATCTGAGATTTATTACTCGTATATCTTATCTACAATCCTGTACGATATCAGGCACAATAAAAAAAGTTTGGCTGTGGCATAAAGATACATTACATTATAGGACAGGAAATAAAACAGTTTAATTTCAACTATAAAATAAATTCAAAATAACGTTGTATAAAACAGACCTCTATTATATAAAACACAGTTTATAGTAATGATTTTCCCAAATAAAATTCCCACCAAGGACCAATTCATCACAGCAGATATAACTTTATAACCTAATTCAGGACTCGTAAAATAAGTCAGAAGTGACAGGAACCTTGAACTCTTGTCCAACGTGGGACAACAGGCGGTCATAAACTGGCTCGACTAGTAGATACAAATCTGAATTGTGACGCAAGCATAAAACATTCATGTAGCAACACAGCTACTAGCCCACCGCGCAAGGCACACCCTAGGGACCTACAAAACGTAACGAACCGACCTCCTACCATCCTTTTATGTCCCAGATACATTTTTCTGGCTGCCAGACACGAGCTTGTCTTCGGATAGATTATTTATGATGTCACACCACGACCCTTCTGAACTCGAAAGGTGTGATCGTTATTCCCAAGGTAAAAACAAGAACTCAACCCCATTCCTAAAATTGTTTGACGTTCATAAAAGCAAAATGCCCATTTAAAGTTTTCTTTTGTATATAAAAGGCTATTAAATCAATCACGTTTTCAATGAAAGAGGCATTAAAGAGAAATCCGAGGAATAGCTTGCTAACCTTCGGCAAAAAGTCGGTCTGCGGCAAGGCTTTCCACTAATTCTGAATTTAAATGCATGAGATCGAATAGGTTCACGCGGAGTGGATCCCACGTCGAGTTTTCCGATTGCCAGTGCTTATGTATTTAGGAGAAAAATGGGACTTTAGGTCGTACTTCAGCCTTTTACAAAAGACCGCTATCAAAAGAATCTTTTGAATAGATTTACATACGCCAAGCGAATGTGACATCCTTTCTTTGTACTGATTTCAACAATATTGTTAAGAAGGATATAGGTGTATATCATCAATCCTTCTCAAATTGTGACCGACTTTATCTTTGATCTATTTTATTTAATAGATAATTTCCATTAGTTTAACATCTTACAACTACTCATTATTGTCTGTAAAGACCAATATCAACTTTTCTAAATAACAAAGTACGTAGTTGTTCTAAGCATACATGCTATTTAAAACTAAAACTGTAATGTAACGAAATACTTACATTTATTACAATTATTTAAAAGTATATTATTATACACCCACGAGCAACGGAGTTTTTTTCGATATAAAAATAAATCCGGCTGGTTCCCTTAAGTAATCGTATGCAAAAATGGCGTTAATCTATTACAGCATAAAATAAGCCAATATACTTTACTAATACTAGTAAGGATAATGATGAAACGTCATAGCAAACACTATACAGCTTTATTAAACCCAAAAAAATTATGATATAAATAATACATACTTCATTTACAAATGTCCCTAAAACATGTTAGTCATCGGATAAAGAAAAAAAACTTAATACATTTAAATCCGATTATTTTTTGTTCATTCAAGTATTATGACGTAATTTATAGTTGGTGTGAAAGTAACAGATGTCTAGGGCAAGATAGACGCAGCCGCATTTAAATAGAGGCGAGCTGTCGTTGACATAAAGTGCCATTGTGCCACCCCGGTAGGGCGCAAAAAGAACTCGTTCTAATTGTTTGCACATTTCGTTTTCCCCTGTGGCCCGCACGCGACCGTCGCGTCGTTCTCGGTATAGTGAGGGGAGGATTGAAAAAAAAACTATAGGCTTTCGCACAGATTGCTATTTTTCCGTTACTTATATAGACTATTATTGAAAGCATAAATCTGTACTTACATTTCTTATTTGATCTCAAAAACAAGGAGCAAAAACTCCTTATAATACTTGTAAGAATGTGTTTTTATCATAAAACCACAGATAAACGGACATCCCACTAATATTATACATGTAAAAGTTTGGATGGATGGATGGATGGATGGGTGGATAGATGTTTGTTACTCTTTCACGTCAAAACTACTGAACTGATTGCAATGAAACTTGGTATGTAGATAGCTAGAGACCTGGACTAACATATAGGTTACTTTTTATCCCGATAGTCCCACGGTATCGGGACTTAGACGGGTGAAACCGCGGGGCGCTGCTAGTAATTTTAATAAGTTAAGTAAAGTATAAAATACAGAGTAAGCTATTTAGTAAATCATTTTTATTTGGTCGTCTAAAATTTTAAGACTTTATTTGAACATTTTTCTTACAAAGTTTTTTTAACACGTGCTTATGAAGTCGGAGTCGGAATCGGTGTTTTTAACTTTGACTTATCGTAATCGAAATCGGAGGCAAAGTCAGAGCCGTCACCATCATTAAGGGTAAGGCCTATAAAATTCTGTCTTTCTCACTCAGTTTGAGACGGGTCCACGAAAGAAGCATATACAATGACACTCCAGTGTAAGTTCCACAACATCTTCGATTAGAAATGTAGTAGTCAATAACGATATATGTCAATATTTCACCAAAAACATATAATTTTACCAAACCTCTATTTTCAAGAACTCAATCAGGAACAGACAGACATAGACAGGAATGAAATCTATCCTAAAAAAAATCCTTGTTTCTCTATTTATTTGTTTACTAGCTGTTGCTGTGCTTAAGAACCACTGCGGGAATGCCATCTAGTCCGCAGGCCTTATTCTCGTCTAGATGAAGCCAATATTTAAGTATCTCTTTTTGGCGGATTTGAACGACTCTCATTTTGGGGCCGCATGGAGATAACAGAGGTGGGTATTTACTTTTGCGAAAAGTATATTTTGCAAATAGTTCTGGATTGCTCCACTCATTCATAGGCTCATCGATTTTCTTAATTTAAATCCGTGTCGTGTTGATTTAACATTTCTGTATTAAGAATCACGAATTTTCCTAAATTTTTTAGTGATTTACTTGATTTAGTAGGTCTACTATACGACCCTAGAATTTGACCACACATTACTCTAACACCCACCAAATAGTATCCTATTATTATCCTTTATGCTTCTAAAATCAAATATATTGTGAAAACATGCAAAAGAAACAAGTTTAATACGACATTGCTTGATTGCCGGTTAAAGAATTTTAAAAGAAAATTTGTGCGTTTTGTTTTGTTTTATAAGTATTGATAGTTACAAAATACTTTACAGATATTTAATGCTTAATCAACCTACTTTTACAAGTATCTAAGAAAGCTCACTAAGAAGTTGAGTACTACAAAGTTATGAAATTAAAATCTGTTGAACAAGATTTCTTATGTCCTTTTACTGTGCTTGTTATTAGCATCAAGTTGCTAATAATTATAAAGAGCTGTGGAACAGTAAAAACTCTGGTAATTTTACATTGCTTAACCCCTTGCTTGGGTTTTAGTAAAATATCACATACGTGCTCAAATACAAAAGAGTCTTGTGAGTCGTCAACGAAAACCTCTAAACAAAATTTATGTGTTTTTTGTTGACGACGAGACTACATACATACATAAACAAAAGTTGTAAATAGGAAAAATAATCCGACTTAAAAAAATCAACAAAAAGATCCTCAAAGCAAAAAATAATTAATTACAAATTTAACCGAAACGACTAAAATACGTATGACTTTAAATAAAATAGGTGCTATTTTTGTTTGAAGTCGGTGCCAAGCCAAAATGCAATAGGTACTTGCTAGATAGTCTAGGTCCACCGCAGCGGCTGCATTGGTCTTCAAGCTGAGCTACACAACCTAAACGGGCAAACAGAGAGATATGAATTTGAATATGAATAAGTTTACTAGTAACTTTATTAGTTGTGTTTATTGCGTTTCGGGCTTCGCACCGTCTATAAACACACCATTACCTATTTTATATAAAGTCTCACTCGTAATTCAATCAAATTAGCTGTTTTATTTAAAAGTTTGTTTACTTTTTAATTTTTTGTGTAAGGTACGTTCACGCACTTACCTTACACTAATGCTGCGGTTGTATCAGACTCTTTTCAGCTTATTAACGGCAGATCTTGTGATAGCACGTCACCTCCTAAAATCGTCCTCACACCCCCCGTGTTTGTAATCGTAAAACTGAAGTACACGTAGCTTTGGGCTTTAGTTCAGCTCGGTTCATGATCATCTTGGTTTTGTTTCTGTCGATCATGAATCCGAAGAAGAGGCTTGTTGTCTCTAACTCTAATTAAAGTAAGAACTTTAAGTTAGATTATACAACCTTTACCATAATGAGTCCGAAATTTTATTTAGATACATTTATTTAGATAAATTGATACGCTTATTATTTTGTCTGATTACTTTTAAAACTATCACTTAATTCGTTTGAAGAAGCTTTTTTTGTCATATTTATAGTATTGGAATATTATCTTTTGATAAATGGTGTAACAAAAATTTTATAATTTTATTGATAACATTTCATTAGCATCGTGGGTAGGCTAAAACAAGAAAATAAAGACAAAAGGAGTATAGAAAGTATTGAAAAAATATGAACGTTTGTCTACGAATCACAAGCGAAATGCTATTTAGTGATCCTTACAATCAACACTGGCTCGCGAACTTCGGCTTGCTTTTATTCGTGAACGTTTGAGTAACGAAACTATGAAGCTACGCGGACATCAAATCAATGTTATTGAACGTTTGATTAGCAAACCTCTGGAGCAACGCGGACATCGACTCGATGTTATTTGTAAAAGTCTGAGTAAAGCTAAGGCACAACGCAAATATCGGCTTGGCGTTATTCGTGAATTTTTGGATGGAGGCATGCAGAAATATACAGGCAAACGTAGAACCTCCTCCTTTTTAGGGTTCCGTTCCTTAAAAGGAAAAAAGGAACCCTCACTTTGTTGTCCATCTGCCTGTATGTCTGTCAAGACCCTATTTCTCAGGACCCCGTGGAGGCATCAAGTTAAAATTAACATAAAATACTAAGATCTGCTTTCCCTTGAAGATATAAAAAAGTCAAGCTTCTAAGCTTCTAGCTTCTAGGCAAACCAAATTTCAACATATCGCAGGTAAATCAAAACCTATAACTATAATATTGTAGCACTTCGCTAGGGCACAGTGAGAAGGCAGTCAGGAAAGAAAGAGGCACGTTTGGAATCAAACACTGGGAGCAGTGTATTATTGTATTAGACGTTATAATAAATACTTTCACATTCAAATACAACAAAGACTTCTTGAAAGATGAGGCACGTCCACTTTGTCTGGCGTCCAGGTGCAGTCTCTCGCACCGCCTTTTTTTTGTTTTCCGTTATCCAATTATACATTTTAAAATATTCCAAATTCGAACTAGTGCGGACTTCTCACACACCAGTGCTAATATATATCACAGAGATATGATATATTTATATATACGGTTTGCTTTTGATAGACCATACCCTTTCATATATTATGTATAAACAAAATAAAAGAGTTTATTGTACGTCTTCGCTAGAAAAACGTTAGTTATGAAGAAGGTCTATAAATTGCTTGATTTATATTAAAACTTCATGTTACATATACTTTACACACAATTTTAGATAATTTGCAATCATCACTTTTTGCATCAGGTATTTATTGGAGGTATTAGTGATCGATTCTACATCCTATCGTTAAAACACATTGTGGATCTATAAGCTCCCCTGCTGTGTTTCTATTATGTCCTTAAATCACTATTGTTGCGTCAAGTGGGTATAGGTCTTTTTCACAACCCCGTCACGGGAATCAGAGCAAAATTGCCAAGATTACTTTGTGTAACGCCCGTGTGGAATTCTTGACGTTGCTAAAGTAATGGAGCCCATTAAACAAGAAAGATGTCTCAGATTGGGAAAAAGAGCTTTATTTGGAGTAGTTGTTAAGTGCGGTTTTGCTGCTATCCTAAAGAAATGTATTTATACAATAACACACATTTTGCTGATGGACTTATGGATTTATTAATAATTCATAAAATAAGTCACTGTGCAGAACACAGCAGAATCTTTCTTTATCCAATATGATGACAGTGACAGTTTTGAAACAGTACATAATATATTATGTATGTAGATCCGAGAAAAGAATACTTGTTTGGGATAGTACGATTTAATATTCAAATATCACCTCTCATTGGTTGAAATAATTAATATTTTTTTAAATAATAAAAAAATAATCCAAAAAAAAAACAATTAGGAATGTCAATACAAAAAGTAACATACTCTATTATGATTAAACAAGATTGTTTACAAAATAATAAGTAATACGGTTTTGATATATCTAAAGAAAATATTTCTCCAACTTATAGTACACTCGAGATCAATGAATCCGTTTCACAAAAAGATAGCTGGAAATCTAATAGAAGCTAATAAATCTAGCTTGATGACATAAATTGCGTTTAATAGACAATTAAATACTTTAAATGAAAGTAATAAAGCTTTTTGGTTCTTGTAAAGTTAAGCTATCAAAACTAAGTTGTAATATTTTTTACGATGAGATTTGTTGTTTTATTCTTTCTGATATTTTTTATGTGTCACTTTGTATTAAATTCATAAATTTATTACTTTCCTTTAAGGAATTCATTGCACTAATCTAGCATTCTTAACTTTCGAGATTTTCAGGTATCTTTATGTGACCCGGATTCACTGCTCTCTAGTGTAGTTTAGTTACGATAATTCGGTAAGAACTGTTCATTTGAATCTCTTTAATGGGATATTTTAAAATATTTAAAATAATACGAACAAAGTGAAATTTATTGCATTACTAAAATTAATTATTTTGTCACGTTCAAATTTCATCAGTAACTCAATTTATAAAAAATAAGTGTCTTTTTGTCGCAAAGTGAATAAGAGTGTAATGACATTTAAAAATATTAACAGCTATGGCTTCAGATTGAATTATAATTTAATTTAGTTATTTTGATTTTAAAAAGTTGCTTTATGGGAGAATTTTAAAATATTAATAATGCAATATTCAAACTAATCACAAAATGCGGCACGGCACGGCATGTACCTAAGTATAATCCGGCGATAGCTGCAGTTGGTTAAAATTTACTGAATATATTAAAAATTATAAAAGATTTTTTTGACATATCTTTGTTTAAACCTTTAGAAGAGGCCAATGGCAAATGAATGTCTAGGAATGAACGTTCCATGGTGGAGAAGATGTTGTAGATGATAGCAAAATGAAATATGTACCTAATACAATTCTTTAACAGTGTTTTTTTTTCAATTAACTGTAACTAAAACGTCTTAAAATATTACTGTCTGCAAATTTTATAGAAAATAAATGTTCTAAAACGTAGTATGTGCATGGTTAAATAAAACATCTTTTTTTTTTTAAATAAGCCCTTATTCAAGCCATGTGCTAAAACATTAATTATTTGTTTTATAAAAATATGGGCTGAGGCATATTATCCCGATTAGTTTACAAAACTATAAAAATATTTTTTATGACATATAATAATTATGTTTGTATTTGATAAAATTTTATAAATACACCACTTTTCTTTTCCTTTAGTCTTTGGTTTTGTTACGAAATTATCACAACCAAAACGGAACAATTTTCTAACTAGTCAGTTATTAAAATAAAAAACATAAAAAAACAATCTGTTTGTACTGTGGATTTGCCGACAAATGTAAAGAAGGGCAGAAGTCAAGGGAAAAAGATGATTGCCTCATTCTTTGGACGGACGGATCATGTCGCAACAATCATTCTAGAAGATAAAAGGACTGTTACTGCAGATTGGTATATCAGTCATTGTCTACCAGTTGTCTTGGAAAATGACAAGCGCCCAAGAAGCAGGATCCTCCTCCACCACGACAACGCTCTAGATCACTGTGCCTGACGGGCTATCGAATATTTGTCTATGGAAGGTGTGGAGCTAGTGAGTCATCTTCCTTACATTCCCGACCTACCGACCTTGTGACTTTTATTAATTCCAAAAAAAATAAAGATAAACTCAGAGGAATTCATTTTATGAACCCTGAATGCTTTTAAAAAGGCATGGAAGAGATCCTAAAAAAGAGTGGTTCCATCGCATGCGACGGTGCTTAGAAATGATCGAAGACTACTCCAAAAAGCAATAAAAATATGAAGAGACTTCTATATCATTCCGTTTTTTATTATCTAAAAACTTTCAGTGTGATCCCCGTATATTGTACCTTATAGCTTACCTTACCGTACCTTACCTTATAATGTGGCCCCTGTACATAGATGTTGTAAGCAATACAATAAGTGCAATATTTCCCTTTTCATTTGATCTTTAGCTTTTCTACGCAAATATCACAACCAAAATAAACAATGTAAAAAGTAGTAAATCATTGAAATGACAATGAATTTTCTATAATAATCAATTTCACTATTTATTTCACCAGATTAGTGTAGTAAGATAATAATATTGCTAGATCTTTCTCAGATCATAATTATGTATAATCCTTGTAAAATAATTATGAACTGCTTTCATAATTATAACTGACTATTGCCATAACTACCTTAATACGATGTATACATTATGTAATTCGCAGTATACGTAAAGAAAATAACATGAATATTTAAATGCAATGCCCTTCATATAACAACTTTAGGGTACACCATAATAATTGTGTAAGCACAATAAATTTGAAAATAATAAAACTGAATCCTAATAAACATACAAAACCGAAACAAATTAAGCACCGTTATACAAAACAGATCCCTATAAAGAACTTTGTAATTAGAGCATCGATATTAGGAATCTTGGACTCCAATCCGTTTAACGTGTAATAAATCACCCGAGAATACTGAATTGAACCTATTATCAGGGGTATTCGTGCGTTCTACCCCTTGTGTAACTCACGAGTATGCAGGGGTAAGACAATATGATTACGTCATTACCCCATACTGTGTGCCATTGTTGTAATGTCATCGATACTTACTGTTAACAAAACATGTCACAATATAATTTATGGAAATGTTAAGAAGGGTGACTAGTAAAAAAAAATTATAATCTTTAGCGATTTTTTAAATGACTAATATATTTTTTACTGTATTATAATATTATTTTTAATGAGTTATCATAATAATTTTGCGAAACCGAACAGTTTGGGACTTCGCTCATAATCGATGCATGGATGGCGCAATGGTTTAGATGGTCACCTCGCCACTACGCCGCGCCGAGTGTTGTGGGTTCAAATCCCACACGGGACAAAAATTGTGTGATCCACAAATAGTTGTCGCGAGTCTGGGTGTTCTTTGTGTCCTTTGTTTGAATGTTTGTGAAGCCCCACGCGACATAGGAATATTCCTAAGCGGGAGCGAGAGAGGGTATATAAAAAAAAAACAATCTATCCGGATTGGGGACTGTAAGCAAAATAGCTCGAGCATTTAAGTATACCTGTAACTCGAACTGGCTAATGGCTGTTCCCGGGAAGTCCAAACCCTCTAACGATAACTACACTGTTCTCAACAACAACATCATATACCAAATAAACAATACACAAATAAATATTCAACCTATGAATAATATATCTATGTTCGTGATGTGTATCGAGTAAAAAATATCAAATAAAAATTTAATGATGTATAATGGTTTAAAATAGATTTTAAGACTTCCCAATATCAGTAAAAACAGAATAGATCTTTTCCATTTATTTTCTACAACGGAGTACGCGATGGCGTTCTCAGCAGTGCAATACATTTAACTAACAGTCGCTAGTCAGCTTTGAGCTCACAGAGCCGTCGTAATGAATAAGTGTACCGAGAGTTTGTAAAGCTGTTTACGGCTTTGTTAACATTTTAGAATGCTTCTTTGTAATTTCTAAGCCACCTGTTTGTGGATGCAGAAAGAAGTAAGTCTATAATAATTTGTTTTTAATTCTTAACAAGAAATGAAACGCCTTTAATCAATGTGTAAGTACTTTGGTAATTAATTTGTTTGTCTTAAACTGAATGCTTTTCCAAATTAAGTACATCTGCAAATTGTTTATATTGTTTAACTATTACTTCCTCAAATTATTTAAACTAAACTATATAGTTTGGAACGTGTTTAAATTCCATGTCAATTGAAAGATTAAGTCGAGTAATTTTGAAATTTAGGTTAGAAATTAAGTAGGTTGAAATTATGAATAACACAAGTAATTATCCAGTGTGGGAATTAAATCACTACATTCGACTCGTTGGGAGTTGGCGAGGTTCCACAATCTAACTTACAAGGGACATGAACCCATAACTTTCTGAATGCCATAAGGCTCTTTTACGGTACACTATACGGGGGTTCCTCTGACTACCTGCTCGTTAAAATGAGGACCGTAAATCACGGTGCCCCATGAAAGACTATTAAGACCACTACCGCAATCGGCTTACTTTACTTTCTGAGAGAAATCAATATTGATAGCTAGTTATTAATCAAGATCTTTTTTTTTTCAAAATCTTTCTATCTCTGGCTAAGCGGCAAATTTAAATTAATATCGACGAATTTTTCGCAAATATTTTATAGATTTTTTAAGATACTTTAATAAACACTACGGGTTTAGGAATCAAAAGTTGAATTCAAACAATATAACGAGCCAAAAAGGTAGGTTCTAACTTTTTAGTATGAGTATTTTTGACTTACCCCAAAAGAGAAACTATTAACAACTACTCAACTTTAATACTGCGAAACACTTCACCACTCCTTCTGAGTCTTTGGAGCACTGTGCAGTAGAAAGTTTCAAAATCTACTAGGTATTTTTCTTTAAAGTACAATTTTATAAATAAAACTACGGAATAAGTGTCGACTACAGCAAAGTACAGGCGAATTATTCTATATCCTATGCATGCCAAGTAAAGAAAATAGGAAGCCTTTAGTGTTGATAGAATAACCAACAACTTAAAGAACTGTACCCTTGAATTCATAATTTTTATAACCCGGTTAAACTTAATAAAAATAGTATTACCAAATGGTATTTTCATTTATAGAATACTAGCAGCGCGCCGCGGTTTCACCTGCGTAAGTCCCGATCCCGTTTGAATATCGGGATAAAAGTCTATATGTTAATCCAGGTCTCCACCTATCTACATACCCAGTTTCATCTCAATCAGTTCAGTAGTTTTGGCGTGAAAGAGTAACAAACATCCATACATTCATACATCCATACATACTCACAAACTTTCACGCTTATAATATTATATAGCTGCGCCCCGCGGTTTTACCCGCGTAAATCCCGGTACCGTGGGAATATCGGGATGAAAAAGCCTATGTGTTAATCTAGGTCTCCAACTATCTACATACCAAGTTTCATCGCAATCGGATCGGTAGTTTTTGCGTGAAAGAGTAACAAACATCCATACATCCATACATCCTCACAAACTTTCAGGTTTGTAATATTAGTAGGATTTTCAAACCCGTCTGACATAGTGAATTAACTAAGTAGAGGTGGACTCACTTTGTTCTAAGGTATTTTTATCCAAAAATCTCCTCAACGATAAGAAAAACTGATGTTCGAACGACTGAACAGATTTTCTTAAATTATAGCTAAGAACACTTAGATAAAGTCACCTTTCAAACAACAAAAACTAAATCAAAATCAAACATGATGACACAGACAGACACCAGGGCCTCAGGCTCTTTAAAAGAAACCTCAGTGAACCCCGGCAGACTCGGCCGCCTGTTCAACAACAAGCGACCCCACTATGAGAGGCGGTGAGTCCTGCCCTCTCTAATTCAGAGAGACGCTCACAGAACACGTCCCGCCGCCATCATCTCAGGCCTACTTCTGCTACGGCGAGAAATAGCCCTGTCCGTTGCTCTCAAGCAAGCGCACATAGTGTCCGGAGATCATTTTGCACTCTCCGGCGCCTGGTTCATCTTCTGCGGGATGGAAAAGTACTAATTCTCTCCCATTCCCTTTGCACCGCTTCTTTAATATTCGTTACTACCTCACAGACGAGGCAGCGGAATCCCACGCACTCTTGCTCTGGATACACATGATCATAGTCTCCAGCGAGAGACTACCCACACCGATTACCGCCGCGAGGTCGACACGCTTCTGCGCCCACGCAGAGCACTCCACACTTTTGAGGAGTGCGGTATCCTCGCAACAGCCCCCGCAGTGGTGGCACATAGACGTTGACTCCTGGCCTATGCGACATGCGACACAGGTACTTCCCGAAGCAACCGATTTCTCCTCAGAAGGCTCAACTATTTGGAAACGGCCGGTTATAGATCGAAACAGGCAGATGTGATATTATGGTATCTATTTTTTTCTTTCTTTTATTTATTATTATATTTTACATTTGACGAAGCAAACTATTGTTGCGGTAACTCTGTGTGTGTCGATCTATAATTTTCAATTATAATAATTATTTATTAAATCAACGGTTTCGAATAATTGATGGTCAATTTTATGAAATGAAGATTTTGAATTTGAATTTGAATTTGAACACGATATCTGGTGAGTACCTGCGTCATCTGGTAGGAGACAAGGCTATGTTGCATCTCCAGCCAATCCTCAACGATGGGCCTTACTACCACAATTGTGGCGTGCCCTATAAGGTACCTATAATGTAGGGAGTCTCATGCCACTAGTATTCAAACTTGAGTTGTTGTTTTGGGTGTTACCTATTGTTTTAGTATTTCATTCGAAATAAGCGTTTCTATCTTATTTTCTATTCTAGTACTGTCTTCTATCGTTATATCGTGTAATTCTGTGTGTACGTCAAATTCGTTCGTCATAGATTTCTATTCGAACCCATGCTGATACATAAAATTTATTTAGCTGATATATTTAATTTATTTAGATCGACACAGAACCTCGTGCGAGGTTTAAAGTTCAAGCTGATGATATTATTATTTAACACATATGTTTTCTGCTTAAATGTTAACCTAAACAGCCTTTTTATTTACCATCTACAATTAATAAATAATTACAATTGTGTTTTTCTTTTGTCGGCAATAATAATTAGATATAATGCGTAGCCATTGTGTGGTATAGTTAAAACACTGTAATCTAAAACAGTGCATCCATTGAGCTGCATTAGGTGATTACCTTAACGAGCAGTTAGGGACTACTTCAAGCAGCGGGTTTATTACTAAACAGGTTTTACATTTTCTTCTGGCTGGTTTGTTGATAATTTACTTTCTTGTTGTACGCTTAGGCAGTGAAGAATAAAAAAACGGTTTTATTTAAGGCACTGCACTGCCTGGAAAAAAAAAAAAATTTTACTTTGTTTTGTCTAATTATGAAGTAAAGTCCATACTCGTAAATTCCACAGATTTTCTTTTTGCAATAATACACTATGTAAAGAAAAAATCTTCCCTTGGTGAAGTCATTTGTGCTACAATATATACTGTACCCTGGTGGTCTAGTGGTTAACGATACTGATTGAACCAGGGCAAATATTTGTGTGATGAACAAGATCATGTGTTCTGTGTCTGGGTGAAATTATTTACATATAACGTGTATGTATTTAGTAATATGTATATATTATAAGTATGTTTATCGGCAGTATGGTTACCATAGTACAGGCTCTACCTAGTTTAGGATTATTTATTATTTAGGATACTCCGACCAGGCGAGGTGATCATGCCTGGCGGGCCGCGGCCCAACGGTTGATGTTAGGAAGTTGTATATATACTATTTGGAGCGAAAACTCTCATAGCGTGATGCAGGATTAGTAGGTTGTAGATGATGTTGGAGTATGTTTCTTTTTGCTGTATGTGGAAGTCGATACAATAGCAGAAACACATCAATACATCATTTTCTTACCTGGAAAGCTGGAGTATAAATACGAAGTGTTGCGAATTCTGGCAGATTAAATAATATCGACGAGTCATAAGCGGGAGTATTCCACCTTTAACATTGTTTCCTTATAAATTAAAGTTTTGGCACTGTAGGTATGATACATCGAGCACTAACCGGTATAATGAATTGGTGCTCTGAAATCAGTGTTCAAATAATATGGTTCCAAAACGTGAATTATCAAGGCTTAGTTCACATTACAATTTTGATTTTTTTTTTATTGTATGCAAACGAGCAGATGGGTCACCTGATGGTAAATGACTACCGGCGCCCATGGGCACCTGCAACTCAAGAGTCACAAATGCGTGGTGGGAGTGGGGTATAGTGGAAGAGGGGTAGCCTCACTCACTCGGTGAAAAGCCATTGCTTTGCTTCACTGCCGGTTTTCTGTGAGGCCGTGGTATCACTCCGGTCAGCCGGCCCATACGTGATGAAACATGGCTCTCATAATTAAATTAATATTAAACAGTATATTACGATATAATGATTAAAAGTAAACGGTATAATATTTCGACATTTTGAAATTGGAACATAGGAAAACAAATATATTTTTACAAGCTTTTATTTGTATCTGTCTGTATGTATGTTCTTCACGAATCTTGGAAGCTAAATTACCACCACTTCCCGATGTCCGATCGGCTTAAATTTGGTGTACATATGTATCTTCAGTGATAATACAATAATATGGTACCATAGAGATGTTCTGATGATGGAAATGAAAGACGGCCATAGGAACTTCTTAACTTAACAAGATAAACCCATCGAGTTTTGGCTCATTTGTTTGGTCTTTGTGAGTACTTTGGTGCTACATGATATCCAGGATATGATGATGTAGTCGGAACGTGGCCATAGGAACTTTTGAACTACAAGATAAATCAATTGAGTTTGGGCTAGATTGATTCGTCTTGAGGAGTACTTTTTTAAACATTAAATCTACACTACAATAAAACTTAGTGTGTTTTATACACACTAAGTTGCTAAGCTTGTATTAAAAGAAATTACAATTTATTTTATTTTTGTACGCTTTTCTTAGTGTACTCGTACTGTTAATTGTTAATAATACAGTAGATGTAATTGTTTTGACTATAGAAATGTTCGTGCGAGGCAAGTGTGATGAATATGACGCAACAGCCAAGATAACGTATAATCTATTGCATAAATATTTAAAACGAATGAGGCTTACGTTATTTATGGGTATAGATATTGTATGTATGTTTGAGCTCGTATATCAAGCCAAGGTGGCATGAGGGGAAATAGAGCATATTCCACCAGACTGGACAGGTGCGGGGAGGCAAACTTCACAACTTCAAACATGATTGTTTTAAAATGTTTGAAGTGCGCGGGCTTCCATGTCTAACACATGGTTAGACTACTAATCTATCACTATTTAAATAGGTGAAAGTCAGAAATGTTTATTATTTCATTAAAATGTATCTATACCTAAATTGCCTAGAGACTAATTTGCTATTTTCGATTGTCAAATTACTAATGACCTAAAGCATTACTTGTTTTCTTTTGCTAGAAATAATGCTTCATCATTTCTGCTAGTTCGTTTCTTAGTACAACAGCTGGGCAACGGTCAAATGCACAAAAGAAATGAAATGAATCGCCACTTTTCAAGATGACATTGCTTTTACAAATTTTGATGGTCATACTTTTGTTATTCATACAAATAACTTGACTGTTGACCGCAACTTCGGTTAGCGTGGAAGTTTTGGTGAAATCTTTACCAAAGGGATCGGACATTTCCGGGATAAAACGTAGCCTTTGTGCAATTACAGGCTATGATCTATCACTGTGCCAAATTTCATGCAAATCCGTTCTGCCATTTTTGTGTGAAAGAGTTTCAACCGAACAACGTAACAACTAAAGAACTCTGATATATGCAATAGACCAGAGTCGAAAAAAAATAATAAGGAAAGCAGACTCCACCATTAATTTGGATTAATGATAGTTGGGGTACAAATAAGATGAGAGAGATCTCCTTTATTCAAAACAATTACATGTAAATACCATTGATGAGTAACACTTACTAGCATAACTCGGAACTGCGCTGAAATGATTTGAGAGCCATATAGCCATATTAAGTACAATTCTACAAATACTAATGTTTGTAACACACTAAATATACGTATGCGGAACAAGGTTAATCACTTCCATCCATCCAAATGAAATTAATATTAGGTTATCATGGCGTTTTTAGTTCCCCAAAAGTATAAATGAATTCATAATAATACACAGATGATGAAAGTCATTATGTATCCGAGTTCCTTGAAATCAATTAAAAAATAATAATAAACACGCGTATCAAGCTTTAGAATTTTTAATTATCGTATTGGTTCTTCTAGCCAAAGCCTTGTTGAGTTACATTAAAAGTGTATATAGAGGTGATAAAGTATATCGGCACTAAAATAAATGGTAAACATGGTTGTATCACTGAACAGAATGCCCATTACCCTTGATGAGGAAATTAACGTGTTATAGCAGACATTTCATCTGTCTCGCGTCAGCGGCGATCGTGCGTTCATTACAGCGAGTATGGAGCCCGCAGCCTGATATATAGCTCTCATTGTCGCGAACTAACAACAGTCCATTCTGGCTAACGGTTCGCTTTACTGACCTCGTACATCCGGGCTAGGGATGCCAGTTTTAATATGGCAGGCGGGATTTCGGTCGGCAATGGAGTTTCTTTTTTTTGTAACATCTCCATCAACCTGTACGTTATACGCTCTTTTGAGGGTTTTTGTTCTTACAAAATGTAAAGTAATATTAACCTAAAAAGTTACATTAAAAATGTAGGGAGCTTTGAGATATTGTAAGGTATATATTTTGGTAAGGTTTTTTGGCGTAAGTTTTTAGGCCACACCTGAGTTTACGTTATACGTTATCTTACGTTGCCTCTACAAGGCTAACATGTTTGCTTCTATTTAATATTTGAATGTATATTTACTGTGTTTTGATGGTAAACTGACAAATACAAATATTATATTATAATTATATAAACACTATATATATATATATATATATATATTTTTACGTGGAAGAGCCATGTTTCGCACGTATCAACCGCCGGCTCAACTCACAGAAAACCGGCAGTGAAACAATAATTGCATTGCTTTTCGCCGCGTCAGTGAGGTTACCGGAGGCCCTAACCCTTATTCCCGTCCTTCCTTCCCCCCCCTCTTCTTCCCTCTAATCCCCCACTCCCGTCTTCCCGCTCTTTCCCCCTCTCCCCCTCTTCTCCTATTCCTTAAAGGGCGGCAACGCACTTGTGACTCTTGAGTTACAGGTGCGCATGGGCGGCGGTAGTCTTAAAAAAAAATATTATAAATAATATCTTTTTTTATTTTGAAAGTGATAACTTCTTACGGGAGGGAAACCACTTCGTTACGTAACGCGTTGCGGCGCCAGTCTGTCTGGCATTTAAGTTATCACTTCTGTCGGGCGGCCCTAGACGCACACGTTTCTTTTTTTTTAATGGTATAGGGGGCAAACGAGTAGACGGGTTATCTGATGGTAAATTACTACCGCCGCAAATGAGCATCTGCAACTCACAATTCACAAGTGCGTTGCCGGCCTTTAAGGTGGGAGTAGGGGAAGGGGGGAATTAAGGGCGAGGAAGAGAGAGAGAGGAAGGGTTAGGGCCTCCGGTAACCTCACTCACTCGGCGAAAAGCAATGCAAGCATTTCTTCACTGCCGGTTTTCTGTGAGGCCCTGGTATCACTCCTGTCGAGTCGGCCCATATGTGCCGAAACATGGCTCTCCCATGGCTTTCGATTGTGTTTACTTAGAATTTTGATTTTTTTATAGCTCCAATCATCCTTTAATACTTCATGAATCAATACAATTGTGAGACAAAAAATATAATAATAAAATAAGTCGAACTCCTAGCACAAATTTTGAAAATAGAGGAGCGTCGGAATGAAATAAACTCCTGATGTAGAAATTCCGTTCAAAATAACAAAACGACTAAAGAAACAAAAGAGCTTAACCAATAAGACCGTTGTCTTCGTTGAAAATTCACGAAATATCTCGTCTTAAAAACTTTGTAAGTTAAAACTTGTCGCAAATACAGGTGCAGCTGGGCATTTTAAAACATTGCGCTTTACACTGCATAAAGTAAAAGAACATAACGAAATTTTCCATAGGAAATAAAACATGTATTGGGTAAATATGATAAAGAAGAGTGAAAACAAACATGGCCATCGCTAAGGGATAAGGTAAACATTCTTTTTTCTACTTTCATCATATGAAGGAAGTAATCAGGGCTTTACAAACGTAAATTTTTACATATAATATCCTATATGTATTTCTCTTCCTTTCTTCTTTGAAATACTTTCTTCATCTTTGATAAATTATTTATGATTTATTAAGGTGATACCCATTCATTCATCAGAAAGGCTACCGAATGTTTTGAGATCATTGTAACACCAGGGGTATTACTTAAGTTTTACGTTGTATCTCTGAAGTAAAAAAATCAAAACAATATTAGTTTGAAATATCAATCATTAAGATGAAAAAACCTTTTGATTTATTGTCTTAATAAAACCTCATTTCAGCTTAAGCCTTCAAATAAACTTTGCTCCTATTGTGATATTACAAAATGGTAAATAATTATTTTGTCCTTACAAAAACCCGAAGCAATTATAACCAAATCCTTATTTTTGATCGTCCCCTCTGTTTAGGGGTCAGATTGTGAAGCTGTTTGAACAGAGTAGGGGACTCAATGCTATTTTCTTTTGCCTTGGGGCTTAATGTACGCTATTGATTTTCCAGAAAGGGGAATTCTTGGGAGAAGCGCTTGCTTATTTCGCAAAAACGATACTTACAATGGCTATTTCATAAGTTAAAGTACTCGTTGATGAACGAGACTCTGTCAATCGAATTTGAATAGTCAAGCAAGTCTTTCAGTACATAGCTAATTGCAACCAAAAGTCCACATTCGGGTATTTTCCCAATAATAAAATATTTTACGTACATGACTTCCATTAATTACCTGTACGCAAATATCGGTATTGATTCGAAACTCCACTAAAGCTAGCAATTTGGAAATATATTTACATCAAGTAAATGGTATCGAAATAGAAAACCTCCTTGAATATACAAAGGGTAAATGCTAGGTCGGTACTATTCCAGCCGCATGGAAAATAAGTTTTACAACCGTACGCCGACCGTATCACAATTCCTAAGCTCAGTTTTAAATTGACAATCACAATTAGGATCTTGCCCAAACTTTAATTGTGATTGCCACTATTCATTCAAGTGTCATTAGTGCGAATTATCAATTACAAAACTTAATCTAATTCAGTTTCAAATAACATACTATGGCTTTAATTGGGTTGATTGCAAATGTTATTGGATAAACCTTTCGTCTAGGGTCAAATACAAAGGCACTCGTCCGCTCGTCATGTTCGTTACCTTTCAAAGTACTTCACGAGTTTAGCTCTTAGGGAATGACCTGTCGAGCTCAAGCAGAATCTTAAGCAAAATATTCTGTAGTAAAATGTAAACAAATGTCTTAAATAGGATAGTTTTCGGTCCATCATCGAAGCACTTTAACTGCAACAATTATGCACAACAATCCCCATATTTTATTTAACAATGAATTGAAATTGAATGCTAATATTGTACATGTGTTGCACAAGAGAGGTTTTAACATGTAAATTGGTTGTGTAATCCGAAAAATGCACTCTCGTTAAAGTATAGGTAGTGAATAAATCGAAAGTTCTTTTTTGGGATACATTTTAGCTGATATTTACGCCGCGTTGGTTAGAGGCACCCGTTCATTATGGCCGTTGAAAGCCCCCGCTACGTGATAGATGACCTGTTCAACGCGAATAATGGTCCATTCAAGCTACTTTGGAAACCATTTACTTTTAGTAGTCCACTATACCTAATTACAGGACAAATCCACATGGTTGAGAGCTTTAATACGCTAATATATTTTGATCATCAAATGCCTTATAGAATTTCAAAATCACGTTCCGTCAACATAATGATTTTCATAATAATTTATTTGATATAATTATTTCATTAAAAAGAGAGTGAGTGACTATGCATCAATAATCATTATTTTTCTGTACTCTCTCACTCTCTACTCACGCTCGGTCATTATGGCTAAACGCTTGAAACATCAGAGATGTCACTCGCGGATACAACCGAAGTAGCATAAATTGAAAAATCTTTTGACAGAACCGGATTGGATTTGATGTGTCGGAATGAATCTCTCGCCGGTAACAAGTCGTGTTATAAGTGGTCTTTCTCATAGGTACGTAACATTGTTTTTAATCCTCTACACTCTAATGACTAGAAGATTTGAGTTGTCGATATTATTTTACATCCATCAAGAAGTGGCGGTAGCTTAGGCGTTGGACTTGCAATCAAATAAAAAAATTTACTGGTGGTTTTTAGAACGAGGAGCGTTATATATTGTGAATTTTCACTTCCATTATATAGCACTAACTTTTGTTCGCGGTTTCGCTCGCGCTAATGTAGATTTTGTTAATCAATTCAGCTATCCTTCGAGAATAGTGGCTGAGAGGTATCTTATATAATTTTTTGTATACCAGACAACGTGTTTGCAAATTTTTATGACTATCAGCTGAGTAATTAAGACGTAACAAACAACGAAAAAAACCTATTTATAGTATTAGTTACGATTGTCTTAAATTCTAGACGTGTAAAATATTCATACTTTCCGTTATTGGGTTTAACTAGTTGTATGTGGTTGCGGTTCACTATAATTGAGGTGCAATTAACACTGGTGTGTAAAGACCTTTTGAAATTTAAATCAGGCTCGTGGTAAGGACGATGAATTACAATCTGGATTTTACAACGATCTGAATAATGAGTAAATAAACTGTTATACAGGTGGTTTAATACTTGTTTTTTCACTTAATAAAAGCAAAAAAAAACGGCTGTTGAATAGATGTCGGTTTGATGAAGTTAAAATTACAGCCAAAGTTAGAATCGCACAATACTAGCTTTAATGTAAAAATGCGTGAAAGTGCATTTATAATAGCAACTGTTGCACGCGACTTCGTTCGCGTGGAAATTTTTTTGAAATATATCCCACGGGAACCCTACATTTTTCCGCAATAAAAAAAAAAGTACCCTATGTCTATATCTGTGCCAATTTTCATCCAGATCCGTTCAAACAATTTTCTATGAAAGAGTAACAAACATCCATCATTCCATCCTCACAAACTTTCGCCTTTATAATATTAGTGAGACTAGTATCGTAAGGATAAGGATATGGCAGCTTTATTTTTTATTTCATTGTACGTGGGTCACACTGAAAGTTTTTAGAATAGGCCAGTAAGAAAAGCAGCCGATGTAAAATTTATTTAAATTTGGAATTAGGAACTCTTTAGGAATCTGTAGATGTTTAATGATTTCATATTGCCCAAGAAGCAGGATCCTCCTCCACGACGACAATGCTCTAGCTCACTGCGCCAGACGGACTACTGAATATTTGTCTATCGAAGGTGTGGAGCTAGTGAGTTCTCCTCCTAACAGTCCCAACCTGGCTCCTTGTGACTTTTATTTATTTCCAAAAAATAAAAAATTAACTTTGAGGAATTCGTTTTATAAACCCTGAAGATGAAGTGGCTGCGTTTGAAAAAGGCGTGAAAGAGATCCCTAAAGAAGAATGGGCTCACTGCTTCATCATGCGACGGTGCATAGAAAGGAACGAAGAATACTTCGAAAAGCAATAAAAATAGTAACTTGCTTCTATATCATTCGTTTTTTGTTTTCTTAAAACTGTCAGTGTGACCCCGTATACTCACGTAAGCGGATTTTTTTTTCTTTAATTTTTTTTTTTTAAAAAGACAACTCCCGCATTAGGAGTTATTCCTGCGTCGCGGGGGACTTTACAAACATACAAACAACGGACACAAAGAACACCCAGACTCGGGTGGGAATCGAACCCACGACCTATGGCATAGCAGTCAGGGTCACTAACCACTAGGCCAACAGGCCAGTCAATGAGTAACTACCGCTGGGCAAAATACTACTCTTTGTAGAAAAAAAACTGTCAATCGCAGGGCTGCACGTCATAAGTGGAAACATAACTTATATACCTATATGTATCTGAATATGATGGTCACTCGAGATCAGTGCTTTTTCCCAAACCAAAAGTGCCCAATGTGCCTAAAGAAGTTTTCTACATATATATGTAGATAACACATAACTGTATAGTATATGTATCTGAGCAAATAAATAATTTCATTTTATTTCATTTCATTTCATTTCATTTCATTTCATTTCATTTCATTTCATTTCATTCATTTCATTTCATTTCTGAGCGTGACAGTCACACGTGTACAGTGCTTTTACCCCATACCAAAAGTGCCCAACGTACCTAAAGAAGTTTTCACTTCAAAAAAAGATACTATGAATCTAAATAAATGGTAACACAGTTCTATACAATCTATTTATATCTTAAAAACTTTACTATACCCCTCAGAAATCTAGAAGAAGTAGCAGACTGAATACGTCTGTTTACACCATAAACTTAGCATACTAGTGTAGAGTATAGGTACTAAGTTTATGGTTTACACTGAACAAAGACATTGACCGCTTGAAAACACGTTTTGTTATTGCCTAATGTAATTCGTTTTTATACTATGATAAATCTGTACTTTTATAACTAAAACGAGGAGCTTGGAAATAAAAAGTGTGGTGTTCTGATTTATGGCCTGTTTGCCGAGAAATCGTGTGGACCAACAGTCCATACCTCCGTAATTTGTTATTTCACCAATGAGTTTGGAAGTTCCCACAGTTGTTATAAACGATGTGCTAACAGATTTTACATGCCACAACAATTTATTTACCTATCAATTGTGACATCCATTTTGCTGCAGTGCTTCAGTGCGCTGTTTTCAGTGGTAAAATCATTGAGTGATTTATGTATGTAGGTATCAATAGTAGGTTTCTGTTATGATATTTAAAAAAGTATGTTTTATGCAAAATTTTAATTTGTAAAGGTATTATTTTATTTTGACTTGTAATTTAAATCTTTATCGCTGAAGGCCAAATTTTTGGGTCGCATTTTTGAGAAAATTATCGAAAAATTCTTCTGGTTACTGTACACAATTTAATTTGAAGAAATGGTATTGTTTGTAACTGTATATGTAAGTAAGTATATTTTTATTGGCGATTAATTTATTATCTATTCATAAAGACTTATTTATCAACAATTGTACTCTAACTTTGTATTTACGACTTCCTCTCCTACTAAAACTTTCTTTTACGGCGTGGAAACTTCCAGGTACTACATTTATAAGGACAACGATGATGTAATGGCGTCTGATTCAAACTGATTAAAACCACGCGACATTTCTGATATTAGCCTTTGCCTAGGCGGGTTGTTTTGCCGCACTGCGGATGTACTCGTAAGACCCCAGAAGATTTTCATAATTTCGTCAATCCCGTTAATTTTGAGCAGAGTAAAGTGCTTTCTTATTGGCAAACGTTCATGCGAATTAAGTATCTCTCTGACCCGTTAGTCACGTGATACGTAGAATCAAAGTTCCTGTTCGTTGCCGTGTAGGGATACAACATGATTGTTGTAGTCGCTGTTTCGCAGTTACTCTAGTGTGTCTTTTACTAATAAGAGGGACATGTGGAGAAACAGCGTAGTCCATAATGTGTTTCACTCCCACCTAAGCAGAACGTAAGGTGAAAGTAGCATGCCTCCATCTAAAGAAAGACTACGAGGAGGGTATCTAAAATCTCTCTTTTCAGTCTATATTTAGCTTCATAAATTTAGACTTTGTCAATCAATTCAGGTATCACTCGGAAGCAATACAAAATATTATGAGTTGAAGCAGGTGTAGAAGGTAATTATTTATAAATCAGCATAACAACTGTATCTTTGCACCTACCTTATAGCAGTTCTACATCACCCCACGGTTGACAGGTAGAGAATGCCAGAGCATTCTCTACCTGTCAACCGTCCTAGGGGCATTAACTTTTAAATTAAAGGAAATTATTAGAAAATAACCAATTCAAATAGGAATTCAAATAGGAAATTATTAGAAAATTCCAACCATTAAACAATTTCGTTTAATGGCGAAACCATTAAAAATCTCAGCTAGCCCAACCTTTACAAATAAGTATAATAAGTAAGGCTTAACGAGATTCTACAGTTTAACAGTTAAAGAGATTGTAGTCTTAAAAACAGTGAAAATCGATCAGTAATAAGCGAGATTTCAATACCGAAAACAAAATCAAATTCTCTAAGAAGCAGAATTTATGATGTATTATTTCAAGGTTGTCTCTAATGGGTAATGCATATATACAATTAGAAGTAATAAGTATACTAGTATTTGTTCAGCCAAATCAAATATGTACTCCCAAAAATAATCTTCACATTAATATACGATTATAATAACTATGTAATCTCGGGATTACTCGAGCTTCACATATTCAGACCCGAAAATATTAACATTACTCTCGGCTTGCGTTCTCGTGAAAGGAAAATAAATGAATCTCAGCTTAAAGTATGTATTATTCTAGTCCTGTGAGTTAAAATTTGGATGCTGATTATGAAGACGTAAGATGAATTTTGAATGAAATTATATATGCTGAAAGTGTGTAGTGTGTGTGTGTGTGTAAGTTTTTAAAAAGAAAGGAAGTTTAAGATGTATTTAGCAATGTAGGTTGGTAATTTAAGTACCACTTCCACTTAAAGATGTAAAGTACCTAAAATATTTAAGTTGTATTGAATCTTAAATTACAAACAAACTGATTATTTTTGTCCAATTACTTTACTTAATAGGATTATCAGCTTACATACTTAGAACAACTCTCATAAATTAATCAGGGCATTTTAATTGCTACTATTAAGAATATGCAATTTTAAGAATAGGGTTCTGTATTTTTTACAGGCAAGGCTTTTTAGTTACAAAACGTTTTAAACTAAATACCCTAAATTTGATATCCCGTAAAACATGCATTTTTGGAGGTTTTTTAACAATATATTTTTAGAGAACTGAATTTTTTTTTTGATTTTAATTTCAAAAGTTAGATATTATAATGAATTCAATCAATCATTTTACCGGTAGCTGAATACAGCTACCGGTAAAATGATTGATTGAATTCATTATAATATCTAACTATATATATACGAAATATATAACGATAAATTGACTATCGAACAAAATAATTAAATTCGAACCAGTCATTCCTGAGATTAGCGCGTTCAACCAAACAAAAAAAAGAAACAAACTCTTCAGCTTTATAATATTAGTATAGCTATCTGAAGGCACCGGCTTAGTTGTACCTTTTCCTGGAATTGCGGCTCATCATGAGAGCTAGTTACTGCGTCAGTTAGGATTTCTTTACCACTATTGATAGAAAAATAAATTCAAACTATGAATAGACACATAAGTTCAGTACAAATTTACGTCGCTATCCTACTAATATTATAAACGTGAAAGTTTTGCGAGGATGTGTGGATGTTTGGATGTATGGATGTGTGGATGTATGGATGTATGGATATTTGTTACTCTTTCACGCCAAAACTACTGAACCAATTGCGATGAAACTTGGTATGTAGATAGCTTGAGACCTGAATTAACATATAGGCTACTTTATCCCGATATTCCCACGTGATCGGGACTTACGCGGGTGAAACCGCGGGGCACTGCTAGTTAGTCTATAAGTCCCAACTTAGCCGTCGTGATTTATTCAATTATTTACGGCTGAACTTATTACTCGGAGTCAACGAAGCATGTCGCGCAAACAAAGTTAGAAATCATTTTGAGCAAATTGAACGAAAAACAAGTTTATGAGAAGAGGCCCCAACATAAGCTATTAAAGACATATGCTCAATTGATAAATGCTCATATAAGGATGATACCTTAAGTATTACTTTGTCAACTAAATATTTTATTAGTTTCCTATTAGACAAACTCTGACTTATTTATAACTAGCTAAGCCCCGCGGTTACACCCGCGTAAGTCCCAGTGCCGTGATAATACCGGGATAAAAAGTAGCCTGTGTGTTAATCCAGGTTTCCAGCTACCTACATACCAAGTTTCATCGCAATCGGTTCAGTTTTTGCGTGAAAGAGTAACAAACATCCATACATCCATATATCCACACATGTATACATCGTCCCAAACTTTCACGTTTATATTATTAGTAGGATGGTTTATGTCTTGTACCAGTTTGGAAATGATCATTGCTAAATTAGAGACATACATAACTATACCATGTGGAAAATGATAATAGCAATGTTGTAAATTAAATTTAAAAGAGAGCTAATATGCGTCTTTTAGTAATAGTAAAAAGTATATTGAACTTTGAAAAATATTCCATATTTTATTAATTACTTGTAAACTATTGCATTATATGGTTTCACAATAATAAAATCCGTAAACACAAACTTCCGCAATCTGGTTAATTAGTTCACAGTAAGGTTTATTACTCATCTAAACAAATCTCGATCAGCTTTTATCATTACAGAATGCTATACTATCTTTCGCTTGCTCTGTTAACTATTGAATTGATATCATTGAGCCCAACAGTATGGAAACCATCTCCTACGTATTGCTCTCACAAACATGTTGGAAGTAGAGAAATAAAACGCTGGTTTACTATGTCATAATTTGCTTCTATAAAACTAACCTGAATCTTTACATAAAACAGAAATAGAGCTTTCTATTCTAGCCGCTTACATGCGGAAGAACACTACAGTAATTGTTCTCCCTTTTATTTATTTTTTTAATAACTACTTTTTTATTACCACCCTATTTTGATTCTTGATTATTGTTGGGTTTACTGTGACAACTTTTAAAATGAAATAAATTAATAATATCATATTTTTAAGTAGGTGTTATATGTTCGTGCTTGTTACCGAACCCACAGATTAGAAAGAAACTGGAAAGTATTTAATGCCTTTACAGTTAAGCAGCTCCTCAACTTATGAGAAAATATCATGAATGTATAAAAATTTAAAAGCAGCATATAAGTAAATAGCCGGTAATTAATAACATTCAGTATTCACTACTTTCAATTACTGTATACTGATCAAAAATAAATTATTATTTTCTTTTTTCAATCAACTTTCTCAATATTTTAAATGATTAATAAAAAATCAAATAAATATTATAGAATACGTATACTTACAGTTGAACAAGCACTAAGCGCTTTACCGAGAACTGGCGACTGCAAATAAAACAACTGAATATCTGATTTTTAATGTTCTTAAGAAGGCTACTATAAATATTTATTTTGAAAGATAAATATATCGTCCATTAAAAAACAAATATCTCTCGTAACATATGTTAACATAATATTCAGTAAAAACGCAGGACCACATTAGTAAGAAAAAGTTTCGTCCATCAGTTGGAGCCTGTCGTCGCGTCGTGCAGAAATATGATTGAGCCAATTATAGTGAGTTGATGCAAGTATTTTCGGACGGCGCCGGCGGCGGCGTCGCATTTTAACACGTCATTGGATCAGTGTCAGTTGCTTATCGGAAGTTTGTTACATTTCCATTGACTTGTAACTAAAAGGTTCTCACAACATACTAAGTGCTATCACAACAAGCGCTTAAGATCACAGTAAAATGATTTTTCCTTATTAGTGCGAGGGTAAAGTTTTCTTGCCAGCTCAAGGTAGGAAAACATATTGACAGTCAATTGAGATTATCTGTATAGTAATCTGCTGAAATTTAAATTTTTGCAATATGTTATTGTGTTAAATACCTATATACATGCTTAGGTGATCTCAATGAATTGGTTCAGCCCATGGGATGTTACACAAGAATACTTTTGATTTGAAGTATGATAATGATTCTGGTCCATTAAATAACATTTTAGTTTGATTTTAGCATAACACAGTGCCATTTGTACAACGACAAGAAAATACAAAGAAATCTGACTTTATCAAAAACTATATTCCAGAATACAAATAATTTAGTCCTAAGCACATCACGCAGTTATCACTTAAGGCCATTTTTTTTTCATATCTATTACCGCTAACTTTTACTACGTTTTACTCTACGTTTTAAACGTCCTTCTGTGGTCTAGTGTAGCGGGTACGTAATTTAGAAAACAGAAAACTCACTATCGCCTACCAGGAATCACGACGCCTATAAGGTACTATTACTATCACTTGTATAATAATGAAATTTCATCACATAAGCAGAAAAAATATATTTCTCCTTTTTATTTACCTTCTACGATGGGGTCAGCTTAATTAATTCGTTTTCATATCTCTATTTTTACGATCGCCACTAAATTCTGCTGAGCGTACTAATTACCATATTTTAGATGCCACAATAACTCAGTAATTTACCGTTTCATTTTTGTTAGCTGTAATAAAAATGATTCAGTGTAATTATTTTACGATTTGGCTTTTTAATAAATTTGAATGAAAAATTAACATTTTAGGTATGCGCGCTCACAATAATATTTAATTGAAAATATATGTATAATATAATTATCTGCCGCAAACCGATTGAAGTGGCCGGATGAATTAGTTATCGCGATTATGAAATTTGGAATAAAGCGCTCCGTAGATGGTGACCAGTAAAACAGTAACTCTCAAAATATCTTCTACAGGTCTTAGATCTCCTTTAACATCTATTCTCTTGTCGATTTAATTTTTTGGGATTTACAGAGGAGGTAAACGAATTGTACTATCCTCTACGTAGTCGTAAATAGTAAATGCTAAAGTGAGTATTTTTTTTAACTAGTTAACCGATCGTCACAATTTTTTTCACATAGTTACTAGGGGTATAGAAAAGGACATTTAACATATATGTATTGTGGCTGTTAGTAGATGTAGTAATGAATGTCGTTATATGTTATTTGTTCAGAAAAAACCTTTATCGGCTGCAGATTTCATTTCTTGTAGTATCCGCTGCTAGTGTACTTGTTGGAAGTACAGCTCTTTCTTGTTGAGGGGGTCCTGTTTTTGTTGTTGTACTTGCTAAAAGTACATCTCTTACTTGTTGAGAGGTATCTCCTGTTGTTATTGTACTTGTTGGAAGTAAAAGCTCTTTCTTGTTAAAAGGTATCTCCTGCTTTTGGACTTGTTAGAAGTACGGGCTCTTTCTGATTAAGGAGTATCTCCGGTTGTTATTGTCCTTTTTGGAAGTACAAGCTCTTTCTTGTTGAGAGGCATCTACTGCTATTGGACTTGTTAGAAGCACGGAGCAGGTACAAAGGTTAGAAGTACCAGCTCTTCCTTGTTGAGATGTATCTCCTGTTGTTATTGTACTTGTTGGAAGTACCAGCTCTTTCTTGTTGAAAGATATCTCCTGCTATTGGACTTATTAGAAGTGCCAGCTCTAACTTCTAAAACTCTGACTTTATAATACAACTGTAATGTAATGTTGTAAAGATCTAAACTATTGTAAAGAGCCAAACTGTCATAATTTTCATACGCATACATCCGAGAGATCAAAAAAACGACTGATGTTAAAACTGCGTTGGTCACATACTATGCGCATGTCTACGCTTGGCTAAAATACGGAATCATCTTATGGAGAAATAGACGCACCCACAATTTTTACACTCCAGAAAAAACTAATTAGAATTATAGTAGGTAAACAACGATGGAAAGGTTGTAAGCCTCACGTTAAAGCACTAAAAACCTTTACTTTGCCCAGTTAATATGTATTTGAAATGTGTAAATTTGTTCGCAAATATCCAAATTTTCATATTAAAAGGAAGACATACAAACGAAAATTATACTAAGACACAGAAACAGACTTAACCTGCCTAAATTTACCTTTCAAATAAATTAATATTATTATTATATAAATATAAATTATAGATACAAAATTTGAAAAGATAGAATCTAGGTACTTCAGATTTTTAATGGTTACTTAAATGTAAAAAAGTTGCAGTTGTTACTGCCCTACAGATTATGGTGATGTTGACAAATCTTAACCTACCTATGTTTTCGATGTAATATGTTATGTTAAACGAGTAGACAACCAACTCTTTTGATGGATTCATTGCTCCTGAATATATAATTACAATGTTATAGTATTGAAGTCATGCCTATCTTAATAATAATGCCGATATGCATTAAATATGTAGGTCATATACACTATTACAACACATAAAGGTCAACAGTGTAGCTCGTAGAGTGTTCCTAATGAATAGAACTCAAGACTTTATGTACGAGTATGTATACTACGGTTAATATTTAAAAACAATTATTTCTTTTTTTATTTATGAATTTATTAGCACTCATACAGAACTTACTACATTCATTCTATGGCTTTGTCTTTTCTTTTCATATTATGTGTAGTATATTTGAATAAGGCTTCAAATCTCAACACATCTACTTAATAACAACATTGTCCATCCGTAATTAATAGCGTAATAAATACACATTTATCACGAAAACACGTTATTACTCGGGAAACGGAACACTTAAGGAAAGGCCAAGCCTCGGTTTTCCAAATGATTTTTAGGATTAGTTGATTTTGCGTTGCTTTATATCAACTCGTGAAGATTAATATAGCCACTTGAAATATTATTTTAGTAATTTCTAGAAACGTTTGTACTAGTAACGTGTATTATAAGTATATATCTTAATATATATAAATCTCGTGTCACAATGTTTGTCCTCAATGGACTCCTAAACCACTTAACCGATTATAATAAAATTCGCACACCATGTGCAGTTCGATCCAACTTGAGAGATAGGATAGTTTAAATCTCAAATTATAGTCGCAATTTTAATTTATTGCTAATTATTTGTCTGTTATTATTTGACAGTCACAATTATCTGTTAACTCCAAATGATTCTAACAGATGTCGATACCTTTCGACTGGGTTGAGTAAGTAATCAATAGATGGCGCTGCTATGGTAAATCTACGAACGTGTCATATAAGCTACATTTTAACAGCATAATTACCACGTGTTGTTGACGCTATAAAATTAATTAAATTTATTTTGTAGTGAACGAAATACCGTATAATTCAGCTAATTATTTGTCTGTTATTTGCGATTTAACATCTGATGGACGAGTCATTTTGTACAACAATATGAATTTTTCAATTGAGTACTTTAGTTTTATTTTCAATTTAGCTAATTAGATTTTACCGGAAGGGTTTTATTTCCTTAGTTGCGATTAGAGAAATAAAATATGGCGGTTCGAAGTTCGCCGGGTCAGCTATCTGATGGACGAGTCATTTTGTACAACAATATGAATTTTTCAATTGAGTACTTTAGTTTTATTTTCAATTTAGCTAATTAGATTTTACCGGAAGGGTTTTATTTCCTTAGTTGCGATTAGAGAAATAAAATATGGCGGTACGAAGTTCGCCGGGTCAGCTAGTAACTTATATATTTTCTTCTACAAATACACCTATTCTTGCAAAACCAGTGTTGTTACTTGTATCTTGCCAAACCTAACCTTCCTTAAGCACTCGCCAGGGGAGTAACAGCACTTCTGCAGCGGTGTAGATTAACAGTGTAGTCTTTATTTGAATTTCAAGTTATTTAGCAGACATCGACTGAAATCTGTCTATATCCCTCTATCCCTCATCATCTTAAAATTTCAAAGCTTAAATTGAGTGTAATAATTTAAAATTATAGTTGTAAATGTAAGTTAATGTGTTAAAAAGTTTGGTTTGCTTTGTTCAATAATGATTAAAGAGCGCTCAAGTAAGCTCGTAAAAATAAGTATAACATTTTCCTGAAATCAGAGACAACGAGATGATTATCGGTGCTTAATTTTCGAGGTTATTATTAAGTAAATTTAGTAAAACAAACAGGATAAGATGGACTTGCAAATTGAAACTGAGCATCTTGCAAAATTGATAGAACAGCAATGAGCCCTTTTGAATATTTCATATGTTTATAATGTAGTTTAGTAGTAGTCTTATGATTTATTTTAAGTCTCACAGGGTACCTAAGATCTGAAAAGTCCAATTTTCCTAAAGTTGCCCAAAATACTCCTTATTATTTTGTGTCCAAAGCTAGTAAATATCTGAAAATAGTCAGTTGTCATAGAACCGGTAGATCTAAAAATAAGAAGATGATTTTGGATGAATGCTTCAAGAATAATTTGGTTACTACTGAAGACGAAAAATTACATTGTCTATAGTTATTAAACTTTACAAAGTAAAGTTTTTCAATATAATGAACACATTATACGCGACTTTAAGAAAGTAATAAGTTTGAGTTGGTGTTTGAGTATTTACTCAAGGGAAACTGCCAAGAAATTAGTTATACGAACAGTGGGCAAAGGAATTTTCAAATTTACATCGGCGGAGAGGACTAGCATAGCATGAAAATAATGAGACAGTCTATCTAGTACAAGCGCGCTTCAACTCATTATAGTGTGGAATTTTTATTTATTGTCTCTAAAAAACATAAAATATGTCTTCATGACTACCTAGGTATATCTTAAGCGACAGATTGCCGAATGCCATTAAAAAATTTAAAAAAGCTACCTTATCACTTACCACGTGTTTTATATTTCTATTACATTATTAATACGATTCCTAGCATAAATTAAGAAATAAACATTTTTTAAAAACAGTTTCGAAATTCTATGATGAATAAAATAATAAAAACTATTACAATCAAGTTAGCCTTACTTAAGAAAATACCAAAACGATTTCAGAATTTCAAAAAAAGCTTGTTGAGTAAAACACTGAGCCATTTTATTTTTATAAGTACGAAATCCTCCGTAAGACAGTGTGGTTTTGGCAAATCGCCAGCGTAATGTTGAGAAGAAAAAATGAACTGCCTGCTAGTAACTTGAGTTGCCTCAGAGATATCAAATGTATCACAGACGGAACAGTTGCTTTATCTCGCAAATTGCTTCTTTTTATTAAAATTTAAATTAAGACTTGTAAAGTTATATTGCGGAATGTTAGGGCCTGAAATGCAAGATTTACCGTTTTTAACTCACTGAGTCTTTGTAACTCACTCACTATCGAACGAATCGAAAATATGAAAAAAATCACACTAATATTATTAATGTTAAATTTTGGATGTTTATATTATCCATACATCCAAAATTTCACATCTATAATATTAGTGTTATGTTAATAGTATTAGAGTAACAAACATCCATCTATCCATCCGGATGGATGGATGTTTGTTATTCTTTCACGCAAAAACCACTGAACCGATTGCGATGAAACTTGGTAAGTAGGTAGTTGGAGACCTGAATTAACGCATAGGCTACTTTTTATCCGATATTCCCACGGGATCGGGACTTACGCGGGTGAAACCGCAGGGCGCTGCTAGTGGTTTAATAAATATCTAATTTTTATCAGTAAGTAGTCTCTTAGTTGTAAAATTCTCTCTTCCCCCCTTCCCCTAATCCCAGCTTAAAGGCCGGTAACGCACTTGTGACTCTTGAGTTACAGGTGCTCATATGGGCGGCGGTAGTCGCTTACTATCAGGTGACCCTGTTCGTTTGCCCCTCTTTTCCATAAAAAGAAAATTATGTTAAATGTAATTTAAGAAGTCTAACAAATATAATTATGGTTTTATATTTAAAAGACTAATTGACCGACTTCAACTTCCAATTTTAGCTCTTCCATTTGGCCCACTCGTAATAAACTAATTTATTCGAAATTTTAACCTGCCAAAAGTTCACATTTGATGTTATTTCAATATATCTGAACCGCATAAAGCAGTTGAATAAACTGGTAGATAATTCCTAATAATATGTACGTATATAGACAGATATAACACTATATCATGTACACTAGCTTCACGCATATATTGCACGTAACTAGAATGTTTATTTGCATGTTGTGTGATAACATGATCTATGTAGACAAGCACTCAAATTATTACGTCACTAGTCAGTGATTTGGTTATCATGGCTTGACTGTATTTTCCTTCATCGGAGAAAATTTGACTATCTAGAAAAAATATTATTATTCCTGGTGGACAAATTAGATTGACTACCCAGTTTGATCACGTGGACGAAGGGGTTTTTTATACTATGAAGGTGTAACACCCCATTAACCCATCGTTGTTATTCTGTATATAGTTTTTAGAAATAAATTAAAACATTGATTTGGTATCAAATTATAATAATACAAACACGTTACAGCTAATTATTATTTATATTAGGCTCTAGAATAAATTGTGTAGATCCTTACAGAGTTATAAGGAAACTCAATGGTAAAGGCAAGGACTGTATAGTTCGTTAATTTAAATAACAAGGAAATAATAAAGGTTTGTTAATATGGAAGATATTCGAATTTTAGTCATCTTACTAATTTCAACATTAACAACCCATTTTAAAATCTTTTTTTTTTTTACTTGATTTAAGCGCCAACTGTTTAAGACAAAGTACTTCTAAGACCTTCAGAATACATATATGTATTTGTCTCAGAGGAAATCCCAATGACGCCGCTAAAGTGTCTTCAGACTTTAGTTATTGTCCAAGATTGGTACTGTACCCCATAAATAGCGATAAGGCTTCACCCTATCTCTTACTGAAAACCTACGAGTCGACGTAGTATATACATAATACATGTACCTACGAGTTTAGGGATTAGGAGGCTTTCTATAGAACATATTTTTATACTCTTTAAGTTAGTTGTGGCTTTTAAAATGATATTTAAAGTTATATAAAGTAGCGCTTGGGAAGGAATAAAAAGGGAATCATATACAGCTGGTCTAATTTGAACAGGGGTAGTGGGTTGGAGCTCTCACTTGAATGAGGGTCGACAATAATGGCTATTTATATATATTATGTTCAGCTACTGTATATTTATTCACTTTTGGAGTGGATAAAGATACAGTACAGTAGCCATAAAGTTAAAAATAAATGAAAATTTTATAAATGGAGTACATTATAAAGTTAATGGTTTTTTGTTGTTGTTGTTATTTTTAAGACAACTCCCGCATTAGGATTATTCCTGTGTCGCGGGAAGCTTCACAAACAGTCAAACAACGGCCTCAGCGAACACAACGGTTTATTTAATGAAAAGGTTCTTAATCCTTAATAATGAGAAGTACTGAATTCTTACATGCTTAAGGGTATGACATATTTGTTTTTATTTTCAAGTAATAATATTAGAATCCAATTTAAAATCTCACGTTTTGTTTTATATAAATTCCACTTAAAACACTCAGTGTTCGCAAAAATGGTGAGCACAATATATTCTTATGAATAGATTTTATAACCGACTATCTTTGTTTTTTAATAAAAAAAAACTGAAAGTTACTGTAATGCTAATACTTTAATTAATACCCTTCTAATATTTTTCGACTGTAATAATTAATCTTTATTTATTAAAAATGGGTCTAAAACTTTTTTCATAAAATTGTCTCAAAAGTCAAGATTGTGAATTAATTTATTCAAAGTAACGTTGTATTGTTACGTTTTTCATTAATATTTTTTTGATAAAACTTTTTATATTACTTGTCACAGATGTTTATCTTGATAGTTTAAATTAAATTTTAAGCATCAAGTTAGATATTTTTAATATATAGATGTATCTACTTATTATCCATTTTCAATGTTAATGCGCGATAAAAATAAAAAATAAATTGCACCGATAGGACAGTCGCTTACACGGTCCCCTTGGCAACTGAAACCGAGTAAAATGTTAGATGTTAGATCCCATGGTGGGCGATTAAAAATAAATATCAAAGTTAGCTGTAAAATTTAGTGACCTACGACATAAAATTTTTGGTAGATCATCAATAACGTGATGTATCCAAATATAAGCCCTTATGCATACAATTAATAGTTAGGCACTGACCTACTGTTCCACAGAATCTACGTCCTATCATTGCTATTAAGAGAGCTACAAAAGTAGAATTTGTAGTAAGTAGTGGTTATTAATGTTAAAAAAAAAATCGCGCCAGTCCTCTTAAATTCCCTCTTACAATTTTATTAGTGTTATCAAATTTGTTTTTATCAAGAAATAAAGATATGTTTACAGTAGACAGTGTATTAACATATTTTATCTGCCTTATCTCTAGTGGTGAAAAGCAGTCTACGACATCAGACCACATCGCCACTAAGCAGAGTAGGACCCACGGTGTCGCTCAGGGACGCGGAGCCAGACTTCGTGGGGCCCATAGAAAACGTGACAGTAGCTCTTGGAAGAGAAGCTGTACTCACTTGCTCTGTCTCGGATCTTGGAGATTACAAGGTACGGATATAATTTAATTTTCCATAAAAAAGGTGCATAATAGGATTATCGTTCTCAAAATTTTTTTAAAGAATTTTATGAAATGAAGATATTTGACTTCGACTTTTATAGGATTGTCAATGCCAGTAGGGTGCCAGGCACTAATCTCCCCATTTAAATGAGAAGCAACTGTGAAAATCTATTAATGTACTAGAAAAAAACACTTCGGAATAACACTATTTGCATCAGTGTTGAGAACTTCTATTGATGACTACCATCAATCATGCCACCCGTCATAGCAATCTGATGTTGGCGGCTCAAGTCAACAGTATTGTGTTATAAGTACTACAGTGATTACATAGTATGTAGTGTAAAAATATAATAATAAGATATAGTTTAGGCAAAAAGCAATCCGAAAGTGTTGGCTTCAGTTCATAAATTCAGAAAATAAATTTTATAATTAATTTCAACATTTTCGCTTTTTATCTATTCTACAAATATGCGAAGAGCAAGCCGCCATGACATTACGTCAGTAAATAACGAAATGTCTACAAGTACAAAGTGATGTTTCTGTAAATTTTCGAATATTTTATTTCTACCGTGTATTTTACTTAAATGCATATTACTGTGAACGACGTGTTTTGTAAAGGCAAAAAGTACAAATCTATTACGAATAATTATGCTCTTTTATGACAGGAATGTTAACACATCGATATAAATATTGTTCTACCCCCATTACCAATTACAAGGATAGTGACTCATTCATAATATACTAAAAAAAATGTAATGATTACGCCATTTCCATATCGTCGATGTAAATGGCGGACGGTTGGCTATCTCTGGATCTCGAAGTGCGTTTGGCGTTTTAGTCTTTGGGACATATTTGCTACGTACGTAGTAGGTAACTAGGTACGTACGTAGTAGGTAGGTACGTAGATACGGGGATGAACGGTTGCCAGATGATTTCTTCTACGAGTCGGGGGTTGGTTAACTAATTGCGGCCTGGTCTGTCTTGTCTGTATTACCGCCTCTCCTACCAATATTAAAATAAATATTCCTTCACTCTATTTATTTATTAAAGACTTCCTGCAGTTTACATTGCACGAGGCGGACTTAATGCCACATCTACCAGTCAACCTTTGGATGATTCAATGAGGGACATGGCAGGTTTATCACAATGAAATTTCTTACAGAAAGTTATAATTTACATACAAATACAAATTATATTATACTACACTATTAGGAGGATATTTCTGCCAACTGTTTCCTGTAAAATTCACGGACCTTAGCTTTAAACGTGTCTCGGTTGATGAGCATTCTAATCTCAGGAGTGAGCGCATTCCATAGTAAAATAGAATGGATAGCAACTGAAGAATGAACAAGATAAGAAGTGTGTGTAGGGCATATGAGTAAAAGGTTATTATTACCCTAGAACCCGATGGTAGTGAAAGGGTTCATTAACAAGTACTAGAGATCGCCTTGCGGTCAAATATCGACCGTTTTGAATGTCTTGTTTTTTCTAAATGACCGGTATAACTTAAACTAATATTATTTAGGCTTGGTACGATGACCAACTCAATAGTCTGTGCATGACAGACAGGTCAAAACATATAATGGACCCCTATAACTTAGCGGTTATTACATAATTATTAACTTTATAAAACATACGGTTCAAAAATTTTGGTTTTCTGCACTTCTTCAACATATAAAATGTAAGCATTCCAAACTTAACATTCCTGTCTGTCCGCGTTTGCGTACAAAGAATTCTCCTCACAATTAGCGTTGTCTTTATTATTTGCAGAAACGTGTATAACTATATTAAGAAGTGGTTTAAAAATTACAGAATGCTTGTGTGAAAACTAAATGCATTTTACATTTCCCCGAAATTTGTCAGCGATAAGTAAAAATATAAGCAGACTGCCAAAAATAATTACTTACCCTCCTATAGTTTATAATTATAAATCAAAAAATCTAGGATTGTTCATGTAACACATGCAGCAAATAGATAGAATAACATGTCTATAACTAGATGTATGATTCAAAGAGTAAAGTAATACTAGGGGAAAAGAGAGCCCACTCTTGGCAAAATTTTGCATTCTAATATGAAGCGCCATCTATATTTCTGAACTTTAACTAATTGTGTGTCATTGCCATAGCTACCTATATGATTTATATATGATAGTGTAAATCAACATAACTATAACTACCTACGTACATATTGTACCGCATTTTTTCTATAGATTTACCAATGATTACAAATTTATAGCAATATTAAGAAATTTACACGAATTGGTTGGGTTAGTGTAAACTAAGAAGTCTAATAAGCTTGTTACTATTAAATTATAAAACAAATAAGTTGGGTCTTAATAAAACATCAATACCTGTTATTTTATATTTTTATTTGTCTCCTTTTTTTGAAATGCTTATGAGTATTACAATAATTTTGGGCTGCAATCTTAATTTCATCCTCACCGTTATATGTTAGTCAAAATACGATCGACTGACCTGCACCAACTGTAAATTATAACGTTAAGAGAGACGTCTATGAAATACTTATTTAGTGAACCGTCGTGTTTTTTACAGGTCGACGTCTGATGTAGAGAAAATACTAAGAATTTCAACAATTACACATAAAATGGACAAACACAAATCAAGCGCTAGCGCAGGTTTTTGCGGCCATTTCATATGTAACTGTCAAATTGATCGTCTAGGATATCTATGTACCTACGTAAAGCCTAGTTGGAGGCAGTTGGTGGCATATCTTTGTAACCAATATTAATTTACTATCCTTCATCAATTGATACATAATAAAAATTAAAATAATTAGCATTATGAAAAAAAACAAAATATAATAGTTCCATATTTATTAAGATGGTTTGTAGTCGCTACAAACCATCTTAATAAATATCTATTAACTCCTCCATGGTTCAAATAAAGAGATGGCGACGTGCAAACTGTCAAAAATGTCATTGGGCCCTTTCCTCTAAGTGTCTCCCCCCCTGGTATGATTTGTTTTTGTAAGAGACTAAGAAAAAAAAGATAATAAAATATATAATTAGTTCAAAATCTTTTACCATTACAGAAAATAGTAACCCAGAATGAGAAGCGGTAAAACACTTAAGTATTCTTCTACACTTGTAATAATTATATACTTTTAAAGGGCTGTAAAGTTTATTTTCTTTCACTGCGCAATCCTAAAACGTTATCCTGAGTCTACTTACGAACCAGAGCTCCCTTCTGAAATAGTAAACTTTAAGGCTGCTCTAATTTTATTTTCATAGCAAAGTTGCTTTCGTAAAACTTTTATGAAATATGCTCACTTGAAATTAAGCTATGAAGATGATAGCCACTAACTTAGGAAATTTAATTCCACGGTACAAGACACTGTTGTATCAGTTTAGTCATTTTTCCTTCTTTGAATTTAGATATTGAACATATTATATTATTTATAAATAAGTACCGGAAAACCGGAAAAATGCTCAAAGAAAAATAAATGTACAAAACTGGTTTCCTCAAAAGAAAATTAATGATGTTTCAATCCAAAACACTTGGAGATATTTATCTGTTTGAATTCACCATTCACGTGTTTTTTGTCAGGAAAGTGGAGTAGTCCGTAAATAATCCTCGTTTATCGAGGATCCATTTAGTGTCCTCGTTTATAACAAACGAGCTTCGTTCCTTTTAGTAACTATCTATCATCTATAACGACATTTAAACATTGCCGAATGTATGAGATCCTTAAGGATGTCCGGGTAAATTTTGAATGTCCCCGACACATCACTTAAGTTTTGGTCGGCAATTTTTTATCAAGTAATGTTTAGGGTTATTTTCTAGTTAGCTAGTTTAGACTACTGCTTTAGGCTACTGTATCTATTCCAAATTGGGTTTTCAGTTAAACTAATTGAGTATATTATATTACATATATTTTATAATACAGCCCAGCAGCACAGCAACTGTGAACTGGACTTCAATAATTTTTGCAATCAGCATAGTTTATATGTATAGTTTCTTAAAACTCCGATTCAAAAATCTGAAATTCACCGTTCAATTTATTTTATTATACCAGCAGCAGGAAGAACGTGGCTCCTGCCGGCTTCCCAGTTTGAAATCCGTACTGATGTTTTTTTTCTTAAATATCGAAACGCTTATTCTAATGTATTTTTAGCTCTAGGCCTACCATTTACTTACTTGCCGGCAGGCTATGTTCGCCACTTAATTAGTTTTATTGTTGTTTATAAGTTTTTTTCACTTTTAGAAACATAAAGGAAACAGCGATGAAAAATCAATTATGCCGCGTTCCAATAAACAAAAAACGATTCGTTTTGCTTACGGACGGTAAAATTAATCAATAGTGATCTATCGTTACTATCAAATCGCATTCATATTGTATTAAAAGGTCAAGTTGTATAGTTACTGAACATATTGTATGAAAAACTAAGTAGAACGGTGCCTTTTTATGGACAATACATATTCCCTTATGAAATAAACTAGAACAATATTTAATAATAAATTTAATAATGAATCAGACAGTAGTATAAGGATGCAAATCCAATCAATTTTAATCTATATGTAAAGAACCTGTAAGTTGGGCCTGCTCCTGTCCTGTACTCCTCGCTAAGTTACATGTAACATGTCTGTCTGTCTGTCAAGACCCTTTTTCTCAGGAACCCGTGGACGCATCAAGTTAAAATAAATATAAAATAGTTATTTTTGCGGTCCCTTGAATCTGTAAATAAATCAAGCTTTTAAGTCAACGCAATCAAAACATACGGCCCTTCGAGCCTTACATTTGACCAAATTTGAACATTTCGCAGGTAAATCATGAAATTTGGTAGGTAAGAAGCAAGTTTTCACAGCACAAATAAATACCTGTCTGTTCCCCCTTTTTCTTCCTTTTCCTCAGGAAAGTGGAGTGGAAAGTAATTAATTTGTGTTATACCTATCATATAAAAAAATAGTTTTTGTTCTTACAAACTTACATTTTGCGGTTGGAAAATTGACTTTGTCGTATATAGATGTATTGGAGAGTAGGAGTTTCAGAACTGCAAAGTTAAGTTTGTCTTTTGGAAAAGACGTGTAAAAATCTTCGGGCATTGATTTCCAATATAAACACTACATACAAGTTTGTTTGCTCAAGGAACCCTCGGTGCCCGAGTCAGATTCGCACTTGTCCAGTTTTTTTTTGATAATGTGTTGGAAGATCCTTATGTATGTCTTTCGCCTTTAGGGGGCCGAAGGGGTCTGTCGGACTCTTACTGTCAAAAACCACCCCAGTGTTCCGCTGCTTGCCTGTGATTGGGGGCGAGAATGGCTATTCTCCCGCAAAAAGTTATGTGTAACTTGTGTTTAGCAATAACAGTTCCGATCTCTGTCGAAATACTATCTATGCTCTGCTCTATACATAATGTGATAATTTGATTAAGATATACAGATAGGTTGCAGGTAATTTATGGTGCACATTTGTCTTATTAGTACTGTACTGTACAATCAGAGAAGAAAAGAATAAATAGAAAATAATTTACACAATAAAGCTTAAAAGAGAAAAATAACAAAACAATTTAGTGAAATAAATCCAAACCAAATTCATCAAAAGTGAGTATGAGGGTATGTTTATGTGTAATTGTGATGTGTGTGTGTGTGTGTGTGTGTGTGTGTGTGAGTGTGTGTGTGTGTGTGATTGTGGTGTGTGTGTTTCCTTTTACCTATAGTTTAGTTTAAAAAAGGAATGTATGTACAGTTTTCTTACAATTTTATTGAAATCATCTAATCCACTAATGTCGCATGTTATGATAATTTTAATAATATGGTATTAGGTTCATAACATAAATAGATTCTTCTCATGAAATATTTGTATTTAAAGTTATGGCAGGTTTTCTAATAGGTATTTCTTTAAGTTAGATTTAAATATATATGTAATTAAAAATATGTATGTATTATGGAGAACATTTTACCGCTTCTATTCCTTGTAACTTCTCACTGTATTAAAAATCTTAATTAGATAACAGTATCATTCCGCTACTTAGTAGTGAATAAAAAATAAGTTTTGAATTTCCTTTACTAGAAATAGTAAATGTGCAGTGAACGTATAAAAACCAATAATAGCAGCAATCCGGAACCAAAAGTGCCCTACCTTCATGGGACCAGTTTTATAATCTCACTTTGAAATCGTTTATTATTATCATATTCTTCTCGCCATCTTCATGGTATTTCGAATCCGACCATCCGAATTAAGGATTCAAAGGTAGCATACTAACTTTTTATTGTAATTTTAACATTATCATATATGTAAACGGGAATCTCAACATATTATCATGGCTATTAGGTTTCTTACTTGTTCAGAGTATTGATACATTTAGGTCCCATGAAGGGTTCCAGGCCAGTCTGGATAAGTAGTATTTTTAAACATTTAAAATCCAAATACGCATTAATAAATAAACGAATACAGAAAATTTGTTTGACCAATAGAAGTGTGAGTGAATGTGTGAGTGTGTAAGATGGAAACAAAATTGTATTGGATGTAAACCTTAATTAGTAAATTGAATTAAAAAACATAACAAAACCAACTGTTGAAGATTGTCGACGCAAAATCTAGTCTCACTACTGCAACAAATCAAAAACAAACCCTCTTTTACATTCCCTTACTTTGTGTTTCCATAGTCTTTTCAATCTCATAGAATAAGACCTACCTACTTAATTTCCGAGTGCTTCGTATTACAACGAACTTTGTGACGTAACGTAATAACTTTAAGTAACATGGTAATTGTAAATCGGACGAGGATATATTTTCGTAAATGAGCGTGCAAATTCTGGCGTCTGCCCCAATTTGATCCCAATCCCGGTCCCAAAGTCTCGGGCCTGCTATCGTGCCCATCCAACCGTCAAATTCATTTGCATTTCACCGAGGCGTTATCTCATTACGATTTGCTGATTTCTCATCTTTCACAACTGAGTAATAACTCTTAAATTCGTGCATTTGAGAAGTTCACGTAATTCGACGTCTCCGACGCTCACGTTTAAATATTACCTTGCTCGATGACCTTGAAGATTTGATCTCTGTACTAGTATTTGTTACTTTGGCGCCGCCTACCGACAAACAACAATACTTAAAACAATAAGGGCTACAGATTAAGCAAGAACACAGGTGTGTCGCAGAGTTGTTATCGTTTTTGCCTATTTCATTCGCTCTCTGAGAGAATTAATTAACATTTTGTTCCTCTAGTTTTTGTAGTCTTATACTCGCGATTGTTACAGTTTCTGAATCTCGATATATTGTTACATTTATTGACGGACTGTTCAATAATTTACATTAAACAAAAACTGCGGTGAAATTCCTTATCATTTCTTTGAAAAATGTCTATTAGACTAAACCCCTTATCGAAAAGGCGACGGCGACGTTTGAAAATGTGTAGAGTATTTTGATCTCATCATGTTTATCCTCATAGGTGTACGGCACTTGAAACCTCGCGGTAGCGTATCATACCTACTAATCTTATTTGTATTACATATGATTAAAGCATTAATTTAAAATATTCTAAGAGTATGTACCTTCGCATTGATATTTAACGACATATTAAATTAAAGATTACAAAGTTATAAAAACTTCACTTATTTGCATCTAAACTTTGAATGTTATAATTATGTTCTTGCTAAATAATGTTGCCTCTTTAATGGTATTTATAACTTTCACTAAGCTTATACATTGACGTTTAAAGTCTTCTTATAAGATGGTAAAGTACAACATTACAATTATGTGCCCGGAGATAATTTGTTAACTATCATTAATTGAGACTCATATTTTGCTGTGTCACTGCAAGGTGAGCACCGATTAACATAATCCATCTCTCTGCCGTGTACTACCAGGTGTTCCAAATCCTTAATCTGCAAACGTTGACTAATAGCTTACTACAAGCAATATTCTGTGACGTCATTTATTTTTACTTCAGCCGTTTATTTGGGCATAAGCAGTCTATGTGATAGAGGACTGTTCTATTCGTTTATCTGTTTATTTAAAATAAAATATTTGTTAAATTCATCGTCGGTTTAAAGATAGATTTTATTATATTTTTAGATAACGTTTTATTAAAATAAACTTACAGACAGTAGCAATGTTAGGTTTTGGAAACGGGACCAATGACTTTAATTCACACTGAACTATTTCACACAAATCTGCGATTTGTTTATATACCAAATCAAGTCAATTTTCTTTACAAGATTTTGATAATTATTATACACATCGTTCATTTATTTATACTACCTGCAACAAAATATGTAGAGCGAACTTAATACAAAAGGCATTTTCCTCCAGTCAGTAGCAGGTGTTAAACTAAGAAATTTAGGGGTAAAGAACATATAGGTACATGTAATTGTTTACACATATAATAAAGAGATTGCAAAATATTATTCAGAAAGTTTTGCCATTCACTATATTTCAATTAACCCAATTCTGGTTAACTCATTTCATCGATATCAAAATCTACATGAATAAATTAAAAAAGATTTACTCAATTATTGTCATTAGTTCAATATGTTGATTATGGCCAAATTTAGATCTCTGGACAGATTACCAATTTCAGAATCTCAAAATTTCCGTCAGTAATATTTGAATCACACTATCACAATTTCCAGAACAGCTTCTTTGTACTAAAGATGCTTAATTACACTAAAAATATATAGGAATCAATAAATCCGCATACTGAGGTAGCTAGATCAGCCTTTTTGCTTCACAAAGAGATCGACTACGTCTGCAATTTCTCCCATGAGCTAGCTAAAAGCCGACTCATCATGATTTAAATCCATGTCTACACCGAGTCTTTACCTACGGTATTAAGTGTCTATAAGTCAGTAGCTACTTTGGTAAAACTTGTTAGTGAATTTTCGCGGCTTTTGGCTTAGATTGTGGTATCTTAAATGCTACATTTCTGACTTTTGTTACGTATTTAGTAATAAAATATGCTTTAAAAAGCTATAAAAACACGGTTTACAGAACTAAAGAGTACAAATTACCCGTACAAAAGACACACTCTTTATTGTGATTAATTTGTTTTTTGAATGAAAATGATGTTGCTTTAACTGGAAACAACCAGTGGTTTGTAAATGTATGGCTAAGGTTTCTTAGGAAAACAAAACAAAAATGTTGTAACATAACGATGATGTTTTGATAGTTTAACACAACATATAGTCACATATATTGTACATATTTTTCTTACTTATGACATAAATTCAATAGCTTACGTTAACGTTTCTGAAGTAGCTCGAGTAGATTTGGAGATCATCTACATAAAGATACTAAAAAGATTTTTGTATAAACTTAAGGCTATTTAAAACTCACAATTCAAACAATGAATATCTGTAATGGTTTTTTTGTCTTGTCCGTCTCGGTTCTTGGAATGTTTTTCGTAAAATTTGGGATAGTGCGCATAAATCATAAATTAATTTAAATGTAGATGGGACCAACTCACTCCGGTCAGATGATATTTAAATATTTTCAAACTTGTTATTTTGTTTTCGTCCGTAACTCCGAACGCGTAGATCTCTGTTTCCACATACTAGCGTGTTAATCCAGAATACAAGCTATTTGTGTGACAGATTTGATAATATTCCGTTCAGCGGTAAGTCTAAATAAACAGTTTCTAAACGTTTGCAAAAAGTTTAACTATTCTGGAAAGACGCGCTTACTAATGAACAGAAAATAATATATTATTAAGCTCTGTAATATAGTTAAAAAAGTTTTTACTATTGCTTGGTAGAATAAGGTTTAGAAAAATCCAGGACAGATTACATTCTTGATCAGGGTGATGCTTCTAATTCTGGGGATTTTGGCCAAGAACTCAATTTTACTCAATGTTCACGGAGATTTTCTGAATTTTAATACAAGTACCATTTTTCATAAACACATATTTATTTTTAAGGTTTCATTAGAACTTAAGAATTATTATTTTGGGCGAATATAAAATGTATATTTGTGTATGTATGTAGACTGTAGAGGCATGTTGACATTTAATTTGTATGTATATCATGCTATATACTATATTTAAGTATTGTTTGTTTGGTATTTAGTTCGCATATTTAATAAACTACAATATTTACAATGCACCTACTTCCTGTTTTCTCTGCATCACCCGAAGGTTGACTGACAGAGAATGCCTTAGGTATTAAGTTCAACTCTGTACTATGTGATTATGTGCTTTATACAAATATAAATTAGAGGCGGACTGTGACATTTAAATAAATAAAGAAAAAGTATCTACTAAAAAAATATTAGTGGAAACCCTGTGCGGTTCCGCCACCGCGGAGAAAAGACGACTGATTTTTTATGCACAAAATTGTACTGTGGCCATTTAGTTTAAAGACAGCCAGATAATCTTGACAACCTGGTTGCTTGGGGCAGAGTGGATAGATTCCCTAGTCGATGGACTGACACCGTAAAAGAGGTTACGGGCCTTCCTGTTACTGCTTCCAAGCCACATTGGTCCCAATTCTGTTACTTCACTCGCAAAATTAAAATTCACTAAAATTTTCTTCATGTAAGATGTAGACCTTGTACACATCGAAACAAGGTCTTATTTAAAATTGAAACAAGAAGGTAGCATATGTCGCAATTTATTTGTCGACTAAAGTCTGATACGCTTAAATAAACTTTAATACCACGTAGCGAGAGCCGCTATTCGTTGAATGCCATCTGTTTTGCTCTGTGTTTTTAGTAAGCGTCTTCGTAGGTGTAGATTAAAATAACGTCATATTAGTTCGTTTTGAACAATTGTTTAAACGGCATTTGAATAAATGGGGACTCTCGCTACGTGGAAATAAAGTATACGTTGACTGGATTTAGTGAAATTTAGTGGCGCTGAGAAATAGATGCCAGTAACAAATAGAATGAAATTACGAAAAACACAAGGTTGATTTTATATGAATAAATTAAGTCAGGTTTTAGTTTAGTTGAGTCTACAAGAGAATCAGCACCATTGTCTCTCAGGCAAGCTCAAGAGAATGTGGCGTGACAGCAACTAGTCAGCTCCTCCACCAAGGCTTACCTCAGCAATAAAGAAATGAATAATGCTTTTTTTAATTGAATTGAATTGATTTTACTCAAGGTTGGTCCCAATTTGAAGAAAACATTTCATCTCTAAGGGTGGAAAATTAAGATCTTAAGAAAACATATATTACAATTTATCATGACTCACGCGTATTGAAGTCGTAGATACTTTTTTTAAACTAAATTATGGTATCATCATTTCATCTATAAGACGTCCACTGCTGGACATAGGCCTCCCTCAATGACTTCCAAGAAGATGGGTTGTTTAAATTATTTTCTTGAATATGAAAAGCAATTACTGGCAGTATCTATATAATTATCTTATCTGATTACTTACATGTACTAATAGTCTATACTTTATCTAGTTACACATTGCATTTTTCCTCCCATTGTTGTGTTTAAATATACATACACATACATATATCGCAAGGCCTGCTTTCTTTAGTTAGCTGGTAAGTCTAATGCGGAGAATGCGGAGATAACGAGAGACTGTTTGTCTGTTCAAATTATTTATTATTGTACCTAAACTGTACTAAGGTGCAACACTGTTTTTGTATATACATAGAAATAATACAATTTTATTAAATAAATACATATAACGTAAAATAAATCAATAGCGTATTTCACAGTCAAACGTTTACATTGAAATATAATTCATTTACCTTCAATATTATTGACATTAGTTTAATTTATTGTTTGCGCTTGCTGATTGTTATACGAAATAGTTAATAATTAATGACTTAATGCTATCATTTATATTCATGATACTAAGTCATATATTATACAATTAGCCGCTTTGATTTGATGAAACCTAGAACACTCTATATATACGATTGTACTTATAAGATTTTTGACTATTAGCAATATTTATTTTGTTATAAATATTGCTAATAGTCAAAAATCTTATAAGTACATAACATTAAATTGACATTGCTATTATTAATATTGGCGTTAATAAGGCCAAAAATAAAAATAAAAGGTTTCGATTTCAAAGCTATATATCAGATTTCTTAGGTAAGTCTGACATGCTTTCTAAGCCCTATTAATCGCTTCTGGTGTGCCTAAATCACTCTCACATTCACAGAAAATTATTTAAATAGGTGTATATTTAGGTATCACGTACTGAGCCATCCTCAAATCACTTTCACAATTAAGCTTTAAGACTGTATAGTAATAGCCTGATAATATTAATGTTTGCATCACCAAGACTCTTGGCCCAAACTGGTAAAAAACTTGGTCAAAGGTAAGGGCTACCATCCGTCCGGGTTTTCCCGGATTTGTCCTAGTTTAGAGAGCGTCTGGGGAGCGTCCGGGCGGGGTTTCAAAAGGTGTCCGCGTGAAACCCGGTCCCTCTGTGTCAGGGAAAAATTATAAGTGTTAGATGAATCGTTAACAAGCTATTTAAATTAATAAAAATTTAGGCTTTTTTTTAAACAAATTTGGGTGTCCGGGAAAAAATTGCAATGTCATACATGTGTCCGGGGTTGTTGAAGTTTTTGTCCGGCGTCGGTAATTTAACTGAGTGGGAGGTCTAGTCAACCAGATGTTTACCAGCGCAGTATCTTAGCAATGAGGAATGACTTATATAATACTAAGAGCAAACAAAGACAGTGCCCTCGCTAACAGCACATTATTTACAATTTATCTCTTCTATTATTATGGTTCCCCTACACGAATGACAACAACATCCCCTTACAAAATTACCAACCGTGTTACCCGAAGAAAGAAACGAAAGTCAAGGAAATTAAACGAATTAAAGTAAACCGGATAAGTGCGAATCTGAGTTGCGCACCGAGGGTTCCGTAAGCAAAAAAAATTGTAGTACATAGTAGATGGATGTACGTATCTCAGAAATTAATTCTTGAAGATGTTTGCCAGTCTTTTTCGAAAGACAAACTTCTAAAAAAACCGTTCTAAAAATACTCTCCCATAATCTACGACAAAGTTAACTTTCCAACCGCAAAATATAAATTTGGAATCATGAAACTATATTTTTATGTAATACAACAACAAATTAACGACTTTTGGATTTATTCCTTTACTTGTGCTGTAAGACTTTGCCAGGGTATATATATAGGGTTTGATTTACCTGCAAAATGTTAAAATTTGTTATAATCTAAAGCTTAAATCACAATATCTTTGCGTTGACTTAGAAGCTTGATTTTTTTGCAGCTTCAAGGGACTGCAGACATAACTATTTGGTATTTATTTTAACTTGATGCATCCACAGGTTCCTGAGAAAAAGGGTCTTGACAGACAGACACAGACGACACAAATGATCCTATAAGGGTTACTTTTTCTTTCCTTTGAAGAGCCCTAAAAAGACATGTGCCAAGACATCCGTACAAAATTGTATGTAGATAGTTCGCCCATCTCTGGAATCGATTCTCGAAGACTTTTGCCCGTTTATTCTGAGACATAATTAACTTTGCAGTTCTAAAAATACTCCCGCAAATATCGATATACGTATCAGTCTCACTTTTCAAACCACAAAATATATGTTTGTAATCGCAAAAAAAAATGTTTATTTGATATAACAATAAATTACGTAGGAGAGCCATGCTTCGGCACGTATGGGCCGGCTCGACTCCGCTCGATACCACGGCCTCACAGAAAACCGGCTGTGAAACAATGTTTGCATTGCTTTTAGCCGCGTGAGTGAGGTTACCGGAGGCCCTGACCTTTCCCTCTGCCCTATTCCCGTCCTTCCCCTCTCCTCCCCTCTAATCCCCCTCTCCCATCTTCCCGCTCTTCCTCCCTCTCCCCCTATTCCCAACTTAAAGGCTGGCAACGCACTTGTGACTCTTGAGTTACAGGTGCCCATGGGCGGTGGTAGTCATTTACCATCAGGTGACCAGTCTGCTCGTTTGCCCCCTATACCATAAAAAAAATTAACGACTTTTGGATTTTCCCATGTATTTTTGCCCTGAGACCTTACCTTTCACCAAATTTCGTGATTCTAGGTCAATGTGAAGTAGGTTTGCTAGGTTGCGAAATGTTAAAATTTGTTAAAATATAAGGCTTAAATAGTCATATTTTTTATTGTATTGGCTTAGAAGCCTGATTCACATTTTCAAGGGGCCGTAGACATACCTCTATACCTCCATGCGTTTCTGAGTAAAAGGGTCTTGACAGACAAACGGACAAGATGTACAACAAAGTGAACCTATAAGGGTGCCTTTCTTCCTTGTACGGAACGGAACCCTAAAAATGTAAATTGCAAGAGTTACAGCCGTTGAAATCTTGCTTCAATTCTTGGCATAAAGCATAAAAAAAATTCAAAGGTAGAACATTTTGATTATGTTTTATTCTTCTTATATCATAAAGTAGTTTTAAGTTTACACGTTACGGCGCCTTTGGGAGTACATAGGGTCAGCAATTAAATTGATAAAATAATATACTAAATTCAATTGATAAAAAACAATCACAATAGACTTTGGTTTTGTTTACTTACGAATAAATGTCACAAACACGGTAAAACGATGATGTACATGGGTAATTATTCCCTTAGATACAATTCGATTCTTGAATACCAACAGTTCTTCCAAATAACAAAACTCTAATAGTTTCAATCAAGTTTCCGTACACATATCATAATATGAACACACTTCATTATCACTACATATTATGCAACAAAGTCCTCCGCAGCGTCTGTCTGTTTGTTCGCGATAAACTGAAAAACTACTAAACGGATTTTCATGCGGTTTTCACTAATAGACATAGTGATTCATGAGGAAGGTTCAAGTGTATAATAACTACCCGTGCGAAGCCGGGGCGGGTTGCTTGTAATAGACATAACTGAAATGGTTTATCATTATTTATTATGTTATAAATTCCTTGCTTTTACATAAGCGAACAGTTACACAAACAAACATTACTGAAATGTGGTGTAAACACTTCCCCTTGATGTTACTTGTTATTTAAAATACCAAGTAAACAAAATATAAACAGGTAAATAAACGAACAATATCGACATCCAAAGAAAATGGTATATTAATGATAAAATACTTATACCGAAAAATATTACTTTCCGGAAGCATTTCCGTACAAACCGTTACTGAGTTAACACTAGTATAAATGTAAGCAGCACTCATTGTTAACTAATATTCTCGTTAATCTTTTTATTAAAAATAAACTAAACGCTTTTTAACATGTTTTTATTACATGACTTCTTGTGTGTATAAACAAATCTTGGAAGTAAATTTTAACCTACTTCCAATATTGTATGGATGGCAATACTATGATTTGATATCTTCGAGCCATGAGGTGAATAGTGGAACTCTTTAGTGGCTAGTGGCTACTAGTAAACCTCTATAGTTTAGGCCCATTTCATTAGTTTTGACGAGTCTAACAAATTGGGCTTAGCAATGATGGTCAGATGATGAGGCCAGAAGGTGGACAGAGGAACTCTTTATTTTAGTTTTTAATTTGCTTTGTCAATAAATCGTGTTTTTATAGTTTTATTAAACTAAAATTATTTATTCAAATCAAATAAAATCATTTGTTATTTTGCAGAAAGCACTGTTACAATGGTGTTGTCAATTTCATAATAATATGATATTAGGAGTAGGTTTTCATTAGTAGTAGTGGGTTAGATCCTTTCAGTAGTAAACAGAAACTTGAAGCATTCCACTACTGTCTCTTTATAATAAGTCACGACCTGTCTTATTTATAATCGAGAGAAGTAAAATGCTATTTGTATTCAATATAACCAGTCATGTGCTGTTGTTGCTTCTCCTAGTCTGTAGGGCAGCAGCGCACATAAATAGCGGTTCGTGTTGTTTAGTAAAATATGATGAAATGAAACAACAAATGATAAATTTAACTTACTTGTATTGCAACGTGTATAATATGCTAAGTTCCTGTTAGCGGTTTATCAATTGGTAAATTTTTGACTTAGAGGAGATGTTTTCATTGGGCTAAATTTAAAATCTTTTAATTGAATCCAGTACTGGTATCTCTAGAATGAAATAATTAGATAAGAAATAAAAATAACTAATGAAATTCCATACACTTTCACAATAGTCGCAGTCATGGGACATCGACTGCTAAACTAATGTGATGCAGTCCGCAAATGAACAAAGAAAGGGATTGTACTGTCTTCGTCATATACTTTATATGGATACTATTTAGATAATTGAAATGGGTTTCTTTTTATAAGGAAGTGTATTATTACCGGAAAAAATAATAATACAGCTTAAAATATGCAGCTGTTTTTCTGTAATAGAAAACATAAAGCGACTTAAATTGTTTATTATGATTATCAACATGAGCTCTTCATTATCACCTGATTACATTTTCTATTTTTTTTTTTATATTATTCAGCCTTAATCAAGATTATAGATAGGACTTTCGCTACGTAAATTTTGAAAGCTATTAGAATTTCTTTATAATTTATTTTTGATATCAATTGAAGGAAGTAGGACACAGCAGACTAGTCCTTAAACTTGACTTGTCCTTGTTTCTGCTTGAATTTAATTCAACCGACTGGTCCGGTACCTCCCTCTTCTACTCTAATGCCCAAATTACACTCTTGGTGCTAATGGGCACTGATACCTGATAACCTTATTTAAGAACCTTGACAACAATGGCTTAAGATGTTCAAATATGAATAGTGAACGAATCTGCCCTTGCTAGGTATAAATAGATATGTAACTTAAAGTATGCTGTATATATTTTCAAGCTGAATTATTTTAAAGAGCTAATACATGTCTTCTAACATAAAAAAAATTAATGTATGTTTGTCCCTATTTTATGCGCTGCCGTACCATTCACCCGATCATCATGAAATTTCGTAAACACGTTGTCAGGGATAAGAAAAGGACATAGTTTGCCTTTCATCGTGAAAAAAGTGATCTTCCCGAGGGATGAATAAATACTTATACACGAGCGAAACCGTGGCAAAAGCTAGTATCTTATATATTTTCTAGTAAATAAATACATATATATATATATAAGTATATATGTATCTAACACTGTAAAAGAAGAAGCTAAACTCGTGAAACAAAAACAGATAATTACTTTTAAAGCATAAAATTCTATCAACTGTATGATTTCAGTGTCACCACTTGCTATAAACAAAGACCAAAAATATAATATTGCAGAGTTGTAATCGGATAATCCTGTAAAACAACGGATTCGTGTATATAAGCCGTATGCATCGTACAATGAAAACCTCTCCAGTTGTACTATGCGGATTTACAAATTGAATATTCAGCCTCGGGCACTTTCGCAATCATGACGAAATCGTGAAAATACAGGGAGCTTTGTTGAACCATATCTTTCGAATACCGATGCCGGAGATAAAAACACAGATTCAGTCAGTTTTGTTTGTAATAAATATTGTTGTTTCTTTTAAACCACTGAACAAAATTGAACTTAAATTTTATCATTTATTTTATTTGCTTTATTCACATCAGTAGACTCAAGAAATCATGTTATCAAGTTAATTAAATTTCTTTCATAAACCAAATTTGTAGCGTAGTCAGTATTTGTAGGTGTAGGAAACACTTCAACATCATATAGGAACACATTGCAGTTGCAGGCTGACTGGTTCAGTGGTGCACGCCCGCCGTCTTCGAGTCTTTATGAAAAAAACTACAATCCAGCATAACACTAATCTAAAATAACAGAATTACTGAACGAAACCGGGACATAGGTAGCAAAGAACTGCTTATTCAAGTAGGACCGCTATATAAAACTAGTGCAGTAACCGTATCTGTGGTCGTAAATGAGTCCCAACTTTTAATTTTAGTATCTGCAAACTTAACAACAAACGTTATGTTCTTTTATGTATTAACTTCATTACGACTTTGTAAACTGGCAGATGCTTTAGATCCATAAAGATCCAGGTAACAAAGTCCTATAACATACACCAAATTGAAGACTTGTTTGCGCTATGAACCTAAATATATTATATAACGTTGATACTCTTGTCCCATAAACCAATAAAAAGTAATTTAGGTATTACGTTTTTAGTTTATGGTTCTGCGGTTACATAACCAACATCTGCAAACTTAAGAGCTACGCTCTATCCTCTGCTTTCTTTTTGACCTCTTCCTAAGTTTCGACCCCCACTTTCTCTTTCTCTTGTTGTATAAAACTTCTTTTAGGCCTTCCTCGTCTTCTCTTTTCCTCTACAGTTGTCTTTTCTTATCAAGTGGCCAACCATTTTTCACCTTCTGTTGTCTATAGTTGCCAACAACTGTCTCTCTTCATCTGCCATTACTAGGACTTCCTCGTTGGTTCTTTTTTCTGTCCAGGTGATGTTCATCATCCAACTCTAGCACCACATCTCAAATTCTGCCAACCTGTAACCTGTCTCTTTGGGTGAGCGTCCACGTTTCACAGGCATAAAGTGCAATACTCCTATGTACGTCTTAATGAACCGTTTCCTTATTTTGATATTGTTCATCTGCATGCCAAGAATATATAAATATATATATATCACCTGCTTAAAATATTTTACGATTTGAAGGCAGAGAACGCGAAAAGAAAAATATATTGGACATAATATATGATTGAATTATTGTAGACATAATTAATAATTATTTATATCATGCACTTTTAGCTATTTCATCAAACGTATCGTTATTCGACCATTCATCCCACATCAAATCATGTTCTTATTGAATTCTTTATCTTCTATTATAGTTCTAGTATTACAATGTTGTATTGTTTTTTTTTAGTAAAATTCAGTTTCATTCTTTAATAGCACGATCAGTGGCAGTCTGTTGTTTATAACGACTTTCTAAAATAGTGGTAATAGCGCTTAGAAGTTACCCAAACGCCAGCGATACCAGCTCTTTATTGGTTATCGTGAACTCGTATAGATCACTAAACCGCTGAATCTCTTACGAGCCATGGTTACATTAAGAGCAACAGTATTAATTTAGATTAATTCAATCAGCCCTACGTCCAGCTACGTTAACGAGGAAAGAGGATTTAAAATATCTCGATGTTCTCTAATTTACTTCTAATATATCTTAAATTAATGACTGGTTCTAAAACGGTTAAATTTTCTACAAGAGTCACGGATCTGCTTGTGAAAACTAGTTTATTTAACGTTGTCAAGTTCAAGAGTGATTTAATATATTCAATTTCTTATACCCACTTATATCTGCCATTTAAATTTCTCAATATAAAAATGCAATATAAACCATTCAGTCGAAAAAATTTACTCTACTGTTCAATCAGACGAGTATAAATGTTGTATGGTTATTATTACTGCTCCTAAAACTACATACAATTTGTGCCTTTGCACTTTACTTTTTGAGAATATTTACCATATTGTATCAATGAATTATTCGACGAAAACGCGTTATTATTACCATTGGCTTAAACTTTTTAAATTATGTGTACATATGTACAAATATAGATACATTAATATTGGTAAACAGAAAAATCTTATTATTGTTAGTCTTCCTAAAAAACGAAATCTTACACTAACTATAAATATCACTTATTGATCACTTTACGATAACCTTATTCCGTGTGTAAAAGACTCATAACATTAATATTTCGTTAATGAGTTTATAGAACTCCAAGCAAGGTTAATTTATTTGAGTAACGTACGTATGTTTGATATTGATTATGATGAATGTGAACAGATTTGTCCTGTGTATTCTCGGAATTCACATAAAATATACAACGCGTATGTAATATGTTACTAAAATATACCTTCTAATTGAATGGGTCCTTTTTTTTTGCAAATTGTGATTAACAAGTGTCTTATTATATTATTTATCAAGCCGCTCAATAGGCATACAAAAATATTTATCAATTCTACGGTTGGATAAAATCAATTCCTCTTTACCTGTCTTTGTTTCACAAAGGTTTAAGTGTATAAATAACATTTATTCAGGATCACGAATACCTGAACAAAATATTATTTTATTTATTTTCCGTATTAACGCTTTCAAGACAAGGATTATACCAACGATACTGTTTTGAAATGTCCTGGTAAAATTGGTCTTGTTTTTCTTATTTCACTACATTTTAGTTGTGAATCGTGGGTGTGGATAGATACGAGTAGATTAGAGGTTATGCGTAAAGGTTTGCGGGGCTAGTCTGTTCATCAACAATCCTATCTCAGCATAGAATTATTAGTGAATTCGTTTTTCTTATTTCGTGGTTTAAAACATAAATAATGTTCAGGGTTCCGTTGCTACATTACGACTTCGTTTATTAGTTTCATATGAAGCCGTGTCTGTTAGCAATCTCGGTATCTTAAGTAGAGACACTATCACATTTTATAACTTGCCGCAAAAATAATCACTTGAATTCAGATTACTTGACCCATAACCTCTTTTCAAGTCAAGTAATTTTTAAATACATTTTAAATAATTAAATAAGTTTTAGTCATGTAGCAATCCAATGAGAACATAATATCAAATAGTATTAATAAGTGAAATATAAAAAAGATATGATAAGATAGATTTCAGTCAATGTGCATAGCATATAAATATTTTTGTTGCCAGCTTACGTAATAAATAATGAGGTATCAAAATATCTACCCCTAAGAAATCAGGTAAAATTCACCTAGGGCGAATATGAATTGACAAAATAATTATCACCATTTAACGAAAAAAAATACTTTTTTGTCCAATAAGGAATATTACATCTCGTCTCAAACTTTAGAGCAAATAGACAAAGAGGGTAGTCTTATTAAGGCAACACATCTCTGAATCCGGTAACCCTGTTTCTAATATGGGATTAAAATGTGCCGAACAACTTGAAAGTGCCGCAGCAAAATGATTTCCCTTTTGTTACCGTCACCGTCTTCCTTTCCCCACCTCCCATTCGTTTGTGTTTAACGTAATGTAATTTCACTTGATTTCTAACCTTCTTAAAGAAACTCTCTTTGTCCTGAAACACTCTGGGTAATACTGGAAAATCTTTTGATCGTAACAAGATGCTATTGTTTGTAAAGATACGTATGTAATTTATTAAAGTACCGTTTAAATAATAAGTTTGGTATTACATAATGTTTACGAGGTGCTTATGCTTCATACAAAAAAAATTATGACATATTATTGTTTTTTTTTGTTTGAAGCAAAGTCGTTGTAAGGGGTTTCAAGCTCTTTTTATTACTTTTTTAAAGATACAGTAAAAAAAACAAACTGAATGCAATATATGACAAAGGAAATATTAAAATCTTAAACATTACTAGACAACAGTCATTGTTTTGTAATGTTTGTCTTTACTACTGTTTTATATACTCTTGCCAACGCCAATACACATACATAATAATATGTATAATTGTGTGCATCACATCCCAGATTCCATACACCTATATCTTTCAACTCTTAGCTTTAATTTTAGTTAAAACAGACGAAAAAAATACACGTATCAGGCCCACCATGGTATCTCTTCCGTTAGAGCCCTAAACTGAGATAGGCACAAGGAAATAAAGGAAATAAATTGGTTCGTTGGTAACTGATCAGTAGGTAATGTGTATACAAAAAGATTATACTACATCTCACGATTAGTAAAGGTGCTATTTACTATTTTTAATGTTGTGATTTGGCCCAGTATGAAAGAAAGAAAGAACGAGAGAAACAAATTTATTTTATTACAACAGAGTCATCATTAAATTTAGATTTCAAATCTACAATTTTTAACAAATACCTCTGTATGAGCCAAAAATGGTCGTTAGCTTAGCGTAATGCCACTTCGAGAAAATAGCGCTGGTATTCTGCTAACAACTAGTGATGTACATGGACGGAGAGCAGCCGAACAGCAGAAATGAGAGAAAAGATGAGCATAAATAATACTTGACAAATATAATAAAAATAAAAAGGTAAAACATTTTTTTATATAAATATATACATTAAAATTGTTATATAGAATATCCACACAATAATCAATAATATATAATATAATACAGGTTGCAGAAACTAAATGCATTGGTTCCGCCAGTTTTTTCATCTGTGCTTCCGTACGCGGGGTTTTCATCAGTTTTAAATAATGACGCTTAATTTATTAAGAAAGGAACGGCGAGAAGACTCTTACGATGGAAATTTAGTTTATTTGTTTGCAAATAAAGAGAACAAGTCGTAATACTGTATGCTTTACCCTTATCTTTAAGTAGGACCACTTAGCAGCCAGAGAATTATACTCCACTGTGTTCGATTATAACCGTAATTATTACATTGAAGGTTTTGTTTGGTTGCCTTTCTATAAACCAAATCTGGGTCAATAGATGTAGTCTGGGTATACTAAAAAGTGACTTAAATAAATACATGATGGTTGAAAAACAATCCTGATTTTTTTTTTCAATCAGTTTTTTAGTAAGTGACTTAGATTAACAAAGATTGTTATCACTTTTACTTATAAAAACGACCAAAAAAGTTTAATTTATTTATCTATAGGCTTACGTACTAAATACAAACATACATGGCACAAAAGTAATTAAATTTTTTTGAACTTGCATGCTTCTAAATTACAGGTAATCACAGCAATGCTATTGGGTGATTTACATTGTTAAGTTAAACATATTATTAGTTTAGGCACAAAACAGGAAAAGAAATGTATATGACGCAGAGATTAAAACTGAAAATTCATAATTATTCACATGTAGTTAAAAATGAAACCCTTAAAAGAATACAAACTGATCATTTACACTACAGTAAGTCTGCCCAACATCACTATAATTATCTAAACAGTTCTAACAACACGTCAAACTTTATTTTACTTTAGATTGACTTTGTATCAAGAACTAAATAGTTACGGCATATTTTACTCATATCTCAAAATCGCGAAAAAATTAAGAGAATATTATCGATAAAACTTGGAGCTAGAGCGACCGCATATAATGCTTATTTTAGACACATATATGGCCTAGCCACATACCGCAGCGCTCAGATAAACGGCGTTTTCATTTGGGACCCATGCTTATCTGAAATCTTTTTGTGCCTCTAGTGGTGTAAAATCTACTTTAGCGCACTTAGCTACAGCCTGTGTTATTAATAGTAAATTGTCGTAAATGTTCTACGACTAGAAACTACGTAACGGCTTCCCTTTTTTATACCACTAAGGTGGAAAACCAACACCCGGTTAATTTGATGTAAATACAAGGAAAGATTGTATCTCACTTACTTACTGTTTACCGTCTAGCTGTCATATTTAAGGTGTGATGTAGGCTGATGTTTCGTTTTTACATATTATTATTCATTCCCCATGTCTAGACCTACAATTACGGTATTTTACAAACTAATACTCCTTCTACAGGTGGCGTGGATTCGAGCAGATGACCAAACCATACTAACCCTTCATACGCGGCTAGTGACGCACAGTCCGCGGTATGCTGTCACCAATGATTCGCCTCGGTCTTGGCAGCTTCACATCCGACCGTTAAAGGTTGAGGACCGAGGGTGCTACATGTGCCAGATTAATACCAGTACAATGAAGAAGAAAATAGGATGTGTGGATGTATTAGGTAAGTGATATAGGCTTTTCTTAGTCAGATTTGTGGTCAGGAAGTCTTGTTGGTCTGCAATAATGTTAACCTTACTATCTTACTAATATTATAAAGGCGAAAGTTTGTGAGGATGTATGGATGTTCTCTTTCACGCAAAAACGGCTGAACGGATCTGGATGAAATTTGACACAGAGATAGATCATAGCTTGGAACAGCACATAGGCTACTTTTTGTCCCGGAAAAATGTACTGTTTCGGTGGGGTAGATTTTACCAAAATGTCCACGCGAACGAAGTCGCAGATAACAGCTAGTCTTATATATACACCTTTTTGTTAACTTTTAGTTTTGATTGAATTACACCAATTATGGTTACGAATAAACGGCCTTAATATTGTATAGTGGTAATGCTGACGCACATTTCAAACTATTTTATTTCATCGCAGTGTATTGTGTTCGAGTCCCATAGTTAATTTCAGCCGTTGGGTCACACAGTTAGCCGTGGCACGCAGTTATATACATGCCACTATATTGCCAACACATTAAAATTGGATTGTGATTGTCTTAATGATCCTTGATATACTAAAATCCCGTTTTAAGTTGTGTTGGCGAAGATGTAATTAAAAAAACATCTTTCTTTTTCAACGTCATCAGCTTATTTGTAAAAGGTTAGGTTAGCATCAGGTAGACTACCCCAGATTGCAAGTGGCAAAAGAGGTACAGATACATAATAAGATGAGCACTGATACCGCTTACCGCTTTAAATGTAACACTTTTTTGTAACCTATGTTCACAAGTAAATTGAATTCATTTAGTATTTATCTACTACTTCTGCTCGTGACTTCACCTTCGGTAAAGTATTTTTTTAATCACTTACGTTGGTATTTAGATGAGCCATCTCCAAGGTGACTGCAGTTCTCTATTAGGATTAGGACTTACCCGAAGAACTTAAAATTATTTTTGTCTTCTGGACATTATATAACAAATTCTACGCTTTTGGCTCTATTATTGCTTAAATCTTTTATGTAATAAATGAAAATGAACTTTCGATTATAGTAAATTTCATATTTCTAAACTAAAGGCACACATAGTACGACAAACTTTCAAATTATTTTGTCTACAACGTTAGTATCTTTAAAGAGAACAAAGAGAAAGTCATATACTGAGTGTATATGACTTTGTTCTCTTTGAAGACGTTTCATTTGAGTAGAATATGCTTCAACGACAAAATATATCGCAAGTTTAAATAACTACCGTCATTCGTGTAATTTTCTTTTATGCCCGCACTAAACATTACGAACGCAATCAGTACCACGAAGTTATAATAAGTAGCACCACGACCCAATTTCTTAACCTGTACTAAAATTCCTCGAGCAAAACTTATTCCACAAAATATTATATGACATATTTGTTTTTCCGAACACTTGTGCTTTTTATCTGTTTTCGTAACGTCTCTCCGAAATTTCGGATCTTTTTCGTAAAGGAAAACAACATGGACTGAAATGGGATCGCGGAATGGCGTCTGGTCAGACGTTACTAGCCGTCCGTTATAACATAACATCAATACTGCTCGCAGAAAAGCTTTGAACGAATGAGGCCATGACATGAGCGAAATAAAGCAAGGATTTAAGGATAGTGGTTCTTTTACGCTTCAAATAATAAATCATTTATTTAAATACTATGAATACCAAAACATACTATCTATTATAATAATAGACTGGTTTTAGTCGAGAATGGATACATCCCCACTGATATTACATTTGTCAACCTTGATACGGTACAATAACCAATAAAATCATGCAACCATCAAAAGTCTCGTTTCATTTATAGTTAACTTAATAATATGCGACACCCAAACATGACTTTTGATTTGTTTTAATTTCGATGCTGTTGTGAAGTGTTAGTAGAAATAAAAAATGAACTCCAAAGTACAAGTAATATTGATATTACATTAAGAACAGTAAGATCTTGGCATACCTTAAACTAGAATGCAATTTGTTGGGATAAAAGTAGTAAAAAAATCGAGTAAAATAAAACAATAACTCTTTGTTCCATCATATAGAAAGAAAGAAATAATTTTTTTATAATTTTGTGGTAAAAATGGCCTATTATGTCATAACGACTTAACAACTTAACGGACTGCTGCTGACGGACCGAACTTTATAAGTTTTAAGACAAGCTTGTAAGCCAAAAAATAACTCAAAAATATTACTTTTAGATCAAACTTTTAAAGGAATGGTTTGGGTATGCTGTACAATTAAATACGTATGTTCAACGTTATAAATTACACACGCACACGTTGTGCTTACCAAAAATATAGTTTGATTTCAGTTAAGCAATAAATAAACCACAAAATTAGTAATATCTATATGTGTACATACATTCTACTTGAATCTAATAACCATTATGGTATAATAATTTTTATGTTGACAATATTTTTTTTGTTATCTAAATAAAGACAACAATAGAAGTAGTAACACTAATTAATCTAAATAGAAACAAAACACGATGAATCTCATGAGAACACAACAGAAAATTGTACCTTGGAAACCATTTTAAAATGAAAGTTAGTAGTAGTATCTTGCACAAAGCGTGCAGGAACAAATTATGCTCCGTCGTCGCTTTCTTAAATTGTTTTTGTTTTCTATTTTGTTGTTTTCCGCTTGTCATCGTTTATACTAACCTTGTAAACATTTCTGTGTTTATTTTGTGGCCACAATATAAAAAAAATATTCATACAAACAGGTTTCATAATAAGGTTTTCTCTATAAGCAATAAAAATTATCATAACTTTCACATGTACTTAACTTTCAGTGATGTATTCATTTGTTTTGACAGTCTCTAATACTTATAAGTTATCTCAAATCTAAATAGCTTGTTCATAACTGTGTAAAGGGAATTCCACATTTGTGCAATCACATTTTGAATAGAAATATTCAGTTGAGTAACTTTGTTTAGGTAACGATTTTCCATATGAAGTGCTTGAATCTTGAAGTGCTGACAGGGGAAGTAGGTTTGCTTGTTACTACTCTTGGTACGGTAGTAAAATGTATTGTGTTCAGAGAATGCAACAAATCTCAGTAACAAAAAAGCTTTTGTACTACAAGCTCAAACAAGACAGGTAAGCACCTGTCTTGTTTGAGCTTGTAGTTGAACGGTGCAGTACGTGTGTTATCGTTCTGTGTAAAGGTTTTTTCATAATGTAAGGAATCTTTTTAAAACCGTGGGTTTTTTCAAATCAAATGTAAAGTGTAATTCTGGTTTAAATGTAAAAGGATTTTTTATGTCACCTTAGTTTCACTGAAAACATTTATTTATTTATTTCTAATTAAACATCTATCATTACATGATTGCTCCCAATGCGATAGTGTTACACAATCTACTTATTTATAAAAACAAATAATTTTTAACGCTATTATTGTGAAGCCACTCAGTGAGCAATAAAATAGGTCTACCTCTTCCGCAATAATATTGAGAGTGCGCAGAGCGCGCTTCATCGGCGCTTCGCTCAACAGGTTGGTGCGCCCGCGCGGCACAGCCAGCAGAGGCGGCCGGCTGCGCCGCCACACGTACCTGTCCGGGACGCGTAGGCTGATTTGCCCTAACACGTCTGCCTTACGTATCCTCCCCTTAAGTATGATGAATAGGTACGAGACAAGTTTGAGTTCCCTCCTGACCCTCAGTTCATTATATCCCACCATACCCAAAATAAATAAAGTGGGATACATCAATGGATACAATGGGTATACTCCATAGTATCGCAAATACAAAAAATCTCATAAATTTATTTTGCACTCGCTCCAGCATGAGGCTATATTTAGCTTCATGCGGAGCCCAAATAACTGCATTACTCTCTAGCTGACTTCTTACCAACGCGTTATACAAAGCTATGATTATATTTATGTTTTTGAAGTTCTTAACCGTTCGCAATACAAAACCTAAGTTCCTATAAGCTTTTTTACAACATTTGACAATGTGATCACGAAACCCTAGCTCAGCACTAAGACGAACCCCTAAATCCCTAACCTCTGTGACTTTTACCATCTGCGTCCCGTCGACAGAATAATTATACGAGACGGGTGTGCGTAAGCGAGAGAAAGTGATTGCCACGCACTTCGAAGTATTAAGCTTCAAGAGATTATCTTTACTCCAGGTTACCACGCTACCTATGTCTTGTAACCTTTTGCAGTCCTCCAAGTCGTTTATAGGGAGAGATAGCTTAAGGTCGTTTGCGAATAGTAAGCATTGCGCCTCCTGGACCACTCCGGGTAGATCATTCATCATTAAAATGAATTCGAGAGGTCCAAGGTTGCTCCCCTGACTTACGCCGGACCTGGTGAAATATGGCTCTGATACATGCCCCCTGTATTCCACATACTGCTGCCTTTCTTGCATATAGCTGGCAAAGAAATTAAGCAAGTGGGGGGTGAAACCGACGCTAGCTAGCTTCTTCAGAAACATATCATTATTAACCAGGTCAAATGCTTTCCGGTAGTCGAAGTATGCAGCGTCAACTTGACCCCCTCGATCTACCACCGGAACCACCTCTGATATATAAGTAAGTAGGTTACTAGTGGTGCTCCTTTGAGGTCTAAATCCATGCTGAGCATGACTTGCAATAGTATATTATCGTGGATGGCAGACTCAAAAACCTTGGCTGGGGTCGACAGGACCGCAACCGATACACAAACGGAAAATACTTTAAAAAAAGTTAAACCGACTTTAAAAAACAGTAACAAAGGGCACGAAAAACAATTGATTACAGACTTAATTGAAAGAATTACAGTACATATGACACTTTTAATATAATAAATAAATAATAACTGTTTACAATTATATATTATAAAGTTTTGATTTAGTTATGAATCCGTTCTTGAGTGAATGGCTCAGCCAACTTTTTCAATTTTTTTCGATTCTCCCTTCTCTCATCCATCCATTTCCAGCTACCTGAACGATATCATCGAACCACCGTTTTAAAGATAAGGCAACATTCTTCTTTCCTTCTGGGGCTTTCCATTTTGTAGTTTGTATATATTTATCGCTTAAACGTGACACATATGTCACATTTAATATGGTAACATTATAAGGTCCTAGGTATCTACTAGTCTGTTTAAAGTCAGTGCCAAGCCGAAAACGCAATACCTACCCATTTGCCGTTTGTTAGTTTTTTTGAAATCAATTTAACCTTTTTGAAAAGTGTTTATTTTAACATTTTTAGAGTAAGGTACGCACGTACTGAGTAGATACGGTATTTAGAACATTACTTACTGTAATATAAGTTACTGAACAACATAATCTAACGCAGTTAACTTTAGTTTAATAGGCCTGATACTTTATTTAGATATGGTGGTAAGATTTTTAGTTTGTCTAACCACTTACTTTTTGCATTTGATTGTATACTTTATAAAATAAAAATATATTTACAGCCAAATCTAGAACCTCCTCTTTTCTTGTAGTCGGTAAATAACAATAACATTTATCAAATCAACAAACACCCTACACGTACCCTTAATATCGGAAGGTTTCCCTCATTTTCCCTCAAATGACACCATTGATCGGATCCGGACTTGGTGACAATGGGATCACTTTGGGAGCATACCCTTTCGAATAAAAATGTATTTTTTTAAATCGGTCACACATTAAAAAATTCATACAGCCAAACATATAAGCTCCTCCTTTTGTAAAATCAGTCAAAAGGATAATATACGACAGTAAGACGAATATAGAATGATCACGGAGGGAGGAGCACGCACGACGCAACAGCAAATTTAAAATTTGATTATTACAAATTAATCCAATCAAAGAAAATATCAAGTTAATTCTATAATTCTGTAAGGGATCATCCCGCAGTCCTCTGCGCCTCCCTGCGGTCGCCGTGAATATGTGGCGCGCATCGCGACACACTGTTAAATTATGTAATAATGTATATTATATAATATTTGGCAGTATGTTTAATAATTATATTTTCTTTTTTCTTTCTTTCAATATCCTTCTATATAAAAATATGATGAAATTTCAACAAATTACATGAATTACTATTCACTATATTATATTTCAGATCATTATTCTTTATTTTAGTATATTTAAAAATATAGGTATTATATATATTATTTAACATCACATATAATTATAACGTATTTTAAATTATCAAGTTATTTTATATTTATAATGTCAATAAAATCTGTTTGAATTTTTCATATAAAATCTAAATAGTAGTTGTTTACGAAGTTGTGGAGTAGTGAACTGCATAATTTCGTAATCCAGACTCCCAAACCAGAGTCGGAACTCTGATTGGTTAGCGCGTGTGTTTACGGTTTTATTTCACACGCGCTGCTAATCTACATAATAATATTATTTATATCTATATGAACGTGAAGTCTACGTCTACGTCTGCTATACGTGATGAGAATTATTTGTACCCCTTCTTAAGATAAATTTTGGAGTTTGAAGTTTATATATAGAAGAATTGGCAAAAGCTAACATTTTTAAACAATATGTGCTATATTTATAAATTTAAAAATTATGTGAAAACGCCTACAAAAAGGTAAACAGTCCAGTTTAAGTTAAGTTTAATTTATTTTACTAATAGGTCAATAAAGTAAAACAAAACATTCACAATTTAATAAATTAAATTATTGTCGAACTTCGACCACCAAGCTATCTCTAGTATAACTAAATCGTCGATGACCTAATAATCAGATAATTGATATTGACAGGACATTGTGTTAAATAATTAAGTTTAAATAAATCTTAATTACATAGCTGCATTTGACGTGACATTATTGATATTGTCCCGGCATTGTAAACAATGGCGTGAGTAATCACTTGGTCCGTAGCATATGCATTATAATAACTCTAGGTATATTATTGTGACGCAGGTAATTAGAGTAATTAATATATCTGTTTATATATGACAATTTTATAATATGTTACTGATAGCGGCGCGAAAACTTTATCTGTAATAGCATCACAGACTATACAAAAAAATTGATAGGAGGATGTTCTGAAATAAAGTATATTATTTTACATATATAGAGGAACGGGTAGTCCCTCCAACACAAAGGGAGGAACCTCCGACCAGGGTAGGTGATCATGCCTGGCGGGCCGTGGCCCAACAGTTGATGTTTCGAAGTTGTATATATATACTAATCGACGCGAGAACTCTCATAGCGCTATGCAGGATTAGTAGTTACTTCGTAGTTCAGCTCGTCTTCGCTAGATGATGTTGAAGTATGTTTTTACTACATGTGGAAGTAGTCACAACATATTTATTTATTTAAAAAATGGTAAAATTTGTATATCTGTAATATAACTCGACCAACTAAGCTATTTATTTCTTTAATTTCAACTGGGACTGTAAAATACAATAGTTACATATAACCCACGTGAATATTCAATTATACCATTAAAATCTATATTCTATTAGCAATGTATTCACTACTCCCATGTATATAGACATAGGTCATTACAACATAAATCAAACAAAGCAATGTTTGATTAAAATGTTAATTACATTTTGCTATTTATTCAGAGCAGGTACCTATTCAATTCTTTCTTTCAATTTTAACGTAAAACGGACTAACAGATGTGGAAAAGAAAAGTAATTACGATTTCGTTCTACCACTAAAACTTCGGCTACAGGAATAACTACATTTATTAGAAAATTCAAACGAATAGTTTGTAAAAACGAATAGTAGCAAGGTTCGGAAATTCCCTGAGGATCGTCGGTGTCGCTAAGAGACCTTTATAATCGACGACGCCGGACCGACATAAATAATGAAAGTTTATTAAAAAAACTAGAAGTAATTTTAAAAGCAAGTTGCTCATATACTTTGGAAATATAGTAGCAGAAAAAAAACGGAACGTGATACTAAATACTCAAAATGTACACATTTCAAAATTCTAAATTTATATACGTACATATTCCACATATTACGCCGTTTTTGCCTAACATTTTATTGGAATCCTAATTTTTCGCAACTAATATTATAAATGCGAAAGTGATTTTGTTTGTTTATTAATTGTATACTAACCCTTTTCGCTTTATCTCCTCAACCGAGTTATTTGTTTTCAGGTTTCTTCAGATAAAGCAAACTTCTGATTACAATACTTTTTATTATAACAACGCATTTATAGCAAGTGCACTTAGTTTCGCAATCATAGTATACTTATTTCAAGGATAGACAGTGTTGCCTTCTGTTCATTTTTTTCTAACACGATTATCATGAAAAGACATAGACTACTTTTTATCAGGTAAAAAGGTACTATTCCCGAAGGGTATCTGAATTGGTTGACATAATCCATATTCATGTGAGCGAAGGAGCGTGCAAAAGCTAGTCAAATGGAACTTGGGATTGATAATTCTTGAGTCTGTGTTGTTTTATCTCCTTGTACAGACTGTTTATACTCGCTTTTCTAAGGAGACTTGCAATATATTTTCAGCACCTTCAATTTATAAACAAACAACTCTCTGTAGCACTAGCGGAGTATTTGTGAGTACGTATTGGTATGTGAAATGTGAAAAACTGTTTGTTTACACTGACAAAATTTTAGACAGTGATACACATGTGAATATATCGTGGTAATTCCAAATCAGATACTCGTAGTTTTCATTCTGATTACTTTATTTAAACTCAGCAGAAGAAAAAGGTAGAGTATATTCTTAAATATGTAAATTGAGATTGTTATGACATATCGACTGTATTGCCAAATAAAGAAATACGTATTACATTATACGAGGATTACGTACGTAGATAGCTAGTCTATCTCGGGAATGATTATGCCACAGTTAATAATTTTCCAAGCGCAAAATATAAGTTTTGAATCTTAAATATTTTTTATATGATTTCCGATATTTTTCTTGTGCTGTAAGACCTTGATTCTCAGCAAATTTCATGATTCTAGGCCAATGGAAGGTATTCTAAATGACGAAGATATCTAGATTCCCCTGCGAATGTTAAAATATATGGCTTAAATGCCCATATCTTTTAATATTCCATGTCAATTTCAACTTGATATTTCCACGCGATCCTGAGAAAAAGGGTCTTGACATCAGACATATAGACGGCCTCCAAAGTGGTCTTATAAGGGCCCCTATTTTTTTTGAGGAATGGAGCCCTAAAAAACCAAAAAGCCTGACACAGAAGGTCGTATCGGCACCGTACCGTGTCGTGCAATATTTTCATATGAACGTAGTTTAATAGTGGCGTGCTCTCACGTCTGTACTGCACTCTGTTCCTGAATCTAGTGATTTACCGTCCGCACATTTTGTCCGTGATCCGGCTAGTTCCTACAGGTTGATCGACGGTTTTGTTGTTTGGCCTGAATTTTGGCCTGAATTGTTGGTACGTGTCTCGAACTGCTGTGATCTGTGATTGTTATTTGTGGTTCGAGTAATGTTGTTTTAAGGACTTTAGTTTTTGTTCACAGTAATTCAGAAATAAGCGATTGAGATATTTCAGTTGAAGGTGTCTATACATATAAGCGGTATAACTGGCGCTATTTAGTTGCTGTATTGGCAATGGTTGTCCGTGAAACAGCAAAAAACGGAAAACAGTTCTTCCTTACATTGCAAGTCACAAACTAACACAAGCATTAAGTTAATTAATTGAATCGCTCTTTTTCTAAATAATTTTTGATGATATAAACGTACCATGGTTAGTCGACCTAAGGATATACCTAATAGTTTACAAAACTTTGTGAACTCGATTCATTCATAACGTACACATCGCACTGCTATTACAAGAGCGTATCAACTCAAAATTAAGCTTTTTTCAGAAACGACAGAAAACTGATTACTCGCTTCCTGTTAAAGATTATAAAAAGTGAACACTGTATATAGATTATTGATAAAATTAAGGGATTTCTGTATTAATGAATTATTTAAATGATTGCAGGTTATCAAGTTATTTCCAATTTTTGAGTTAATACTCTATCATATCTGAACAAATAAAAAAAATATGAATTATTTTTTGTTGTTTTGTTGAAAAATTTTGGCTTATTACAATTTATTATTATTATTTTATATTTATTGACGCGTAGGGAATTGATATTTACGTATGAAAAAATTAATTATCTGAAATTTAATTTAAAATTTTATTTTGAGTTTATACAGTCTCGTAATAGCAGTGCGACATGAAAAAATATGAACTAAAAACTAATATTTAATGAGAAAATAGTCATTAATTGAAAATTGCAATCGATTCCTTCCTTCGAATAATTAAAAAAAAATTGTATTGTAACCTACTTAACTGAATTAAACCAAGATTTTATCCCATCACTGATTTGGTAGTCCGTCGTAAATTAAAATGAAGAATCAAATCGAGCTTCGATTTCTTTTTACAACGACTCGTCATGAATAGAATAAACTTATCAGTACATCACCGTAATCGTTTTCGATACGGAAATACAACTCAAACTTATTATGACTGCATCTTCTTATTGTAAACTAATAACCCGCCCCGGCTTCGCACGGGTACGAATTATACACCAAAACCTTCCTCATGAATCACTCTGTCTTAGTTTTACAGTTTATCACGAACAGATAGACAGACGGACGCGGCGGGGGACTTTGTTTTATAATATGTAGTGATGACAAAAAGCTTTTATGTTTTAAGGAAAAAAGCCCTTTACAGTTTCTCTAATCTTCCGCCTTACAGGCAATAGGCGTGGCATCGTAATGGCGCTAGCTACTGCTAGTAAATGTATGTAGGTGCCCTTAAAATCGAACAATGGCTCCGTTGTATCATTCGGGTCAAAGTACGCTAATACATTGACCGGGATATATGAAACTTTCCCTAGACAGCACTAAAAGCTTCCTCGATTTAAGTTGTAATATTAGATTTATCTGTAAAACTCAACGCTCACTTCCTATATGAGTCTCTGAGCTACTTTAATTTGTTTTTTTTGACGGGTCTGTTAGTATAGTCACTCAGTAATCTATGGTATAGTGGTATGTGATCCTGACTGTTATGCCAAAAGTCGTGGGTTAGTTAAAAAACATATTTACCCGTACCTATAGCAATTTGGTTACCATAGTACAGGCTCGGCCTAGTTTGGCATCAGACGCCGCTGTAAGAGGTGTCTCCAGTGATTATTGATATTTATAAACATGTTAGTAAATCTTACAAAATAAAATTATTCAATTAGTGTCTACAGTAAATTTAAAGCTTTTTCGTGGCTTCTTCCATACTTTTAAAACTGAAAGACCATAACTATTAATACAGTTGTGACAGAATGTAAAGACAGACTTAAAACAAGTATTTGTTGAGAAACAGTTGTTGTTAAGGAAACAGCCACTCTTCGCCTTAAGTGGAGGCTATCTTCAGCCATAGATTGTTTTTAACCGACTAAAAAAAGGAGGTTCTCAATTCGACCGTATATATGTATATATATTGATTTTTTATGTATGTTCAGCCCTCACTCCGTTATTTATGAACCGATTTTGATTATTCTTTTTTTGTTAGATAGGGTATACCTCAAGGGGTCTGACATGGTGGTCCCATGTCAAGGAAGTCAGGATCTGATGATGGGATCTTGATAAAATCGAGAGAAACCCTCGAAATTTGTAGGAACAAATTGTGTTTCTGTTTACTTTTCATTACTTTATCAGGTATTTGCGTCTAGAAATCATCACATCATGTAGCTGAGCTGATGATGAAAAAAAATCATAAAATTAAAAATCGTTTTAACAAAAAAATTTACCGACGAAAAGATCTAAAAAGCAAAAAATAAATAAACCTTAAGTCTTAAGTATTGAGCTTATTTACAGAAGCTATCAAATTTTGATCTAAACTTATTTTGAGTCGGCGCCAAATAATAAAATGATTATTTGGCGCCGTAAAGGTTTATTAATTCTTTGCTTTTTAGTTCTTTTCGTCGATTAAATTTTTTGTTAAAAAGATTTTTTCTACAACAAGATATTTGTTTTCTTAACTATTATCTCTTTCTTAATTTTTTTATAATAATGTTAACTGGAATTTACGCGATTACAGAATAGGTATTACATACCTTTGAGTTGTCTGACGTTTTGAACAAGTTGTACTGGCCGTTATCACAGGCTGACTCATAATTATGTATTTAAAGAAAACGAACATTTGTAAGTTTTTGTTTCTGTTTCTGTGTGTTCTGAAATGGAGCCAGTAGTTTTTTATAGCTCTAAAATGCCAAATAGTTTAAAAATATGTATGCTAAAACTGTTACGTTATACTAAAATTATTTCTGCTACGCTTTAGGCCACATATGGAACACAAACTCAAAGTATTATTATTATATTTTGTATTAAGTTAACAATATTAGACACATTTAAGGGCAGTCTAAAATAATGTATACAGGAAACGCCGGTTCAGAGAACTGGAGCTCACTTTAGAAGACTAGCAACTAGCGGCTAGCAACCTATGGGACACTGTGTTATTTCAATTGGTTATAACTTCGATAGTGTTGTATCACATCAGTATGTGTCGCTTGTATAACCTATTAAAAGTCTTATTACAGATGTTAATGATTTACGAGTAATTGGCGTAATTTTTTTCTCGAAAGAATGGACACAAGTTTCTTACATAGGTTACGCAAGCTGAATTTTTGTTCCCTTGTTGCCACCTTTTCAGATTCTGTGCTGAAATTAAAAATGTAGACAGAAATATAGCAAAGACAAGGATAAAATATTCGAAAACTATTTCCGTAATTTAAGAATTAAACTCAGAATCTCAGGATCGGCCCCAATTTTACCATGACTTATGCCCCGGGACTTACCTTGCTAGGTATTAAAAATAGGATAATTTTGAACTGTACTGACAAGAACTGTGTACTGACAGTTAGACTGAGTTCTGATGACGGGCGTGGGCCGCGAATCGAAAGTGCGTTGGGTTTTCGTATACCTAGTATTCACATGGCGAGTATTTCTTGGGCATTTAACGCGCATTTACGCAACTTAGTTTGAGTTTTGTATTCGTTGAAAAGGACCGTAAAAACAGAAAATTAAAACAGATTTTTACTTGTCTACGGGTTCTTTTCTTGTTTTATATTTTTATTTTATACAAAAATAAACTGCATGAAATTTACAAAACAAAGTGTCACCAAACTCATGATATGTGAAAAATGGTATACGGACTTGTATTTAAATGGCCCAATCCTTTTATTAAAATCACGTGTTGTCACGTTGTAAATACTCACTCATATGAACGAAAGTACGGCAAACCAATGATCTTCAGCCAACGCCTATGCCATAGACGTTGGCGCCGAGCCAAGCGCGCGCCAAAGTAAAACCTTAGCATGCGAACAACTTGAACAAAACGCCTATTTTTGTTGACGCGCGTCAACGTGCGTTAACAAAACGCACGTTCACCACCCGTCATCTGTACATGGCCTTGTTTTACGAATACTTCAACAGATACTGATGTTAGTACCAATCGTATTAAAAGCTTTAAACATGGTTAGCGTTTAGATTTAGGAACCTGCAAGCCTAGTTGGCTTCTTCCATATAATTTTAATTAGTACTTACGCAAGCGGTTCCTACTGTTTATTCACCTGGAATAATCCACCAGTTGCCTCTAAACTCCCAACGACAGTGACGCCGTGGTCCATTCTTAACCAAGCTATAAAATTTAATCACTTACGAGCTTAGCTTTATGTGGCTATTTACTTCCTGTTCATTTTCTTCACAATTTCACCTACTTTACTACTGCCACGAAGTCTTAAATATATTTATGAGCTTATGAAACATGCAAACAACTTCACTTTGTTTTCTTTGATACTAAAACAACAAATCTGAATATATTATTATCAAAATTTGTTTACGATATTCTATAATGGGGTAAAGTTTCCGACTTACCGCGAGAAATTATGCTCAATAATCCTCTATCAGAGTCTCATAGTGACTATGTAAGAGCTGTATTATAAATGTTGTGTTCATAAAGACGATAGTGGCGTACGTGACTTCGTCAACTTAAGTAAAGCTTACTGTGCTGGCTTACTTAATCATCGTGCAACAGTAATTCTATGTATATCGAATTGTAAAGTATTACCCGTATGTTAGTTTAGTAAATAATTTAATAAACAGTTGTTATGATAAAAACTAATATTGTAGAAGCATGTTGCTAGCTATAATTAAACGTGTAAATATATCAAGAGTATCATCGTGATAGCTATTGTGATTAAAAGCCTGAATCATAACCGCTCAACTAGAGAAGTATCTCCATCTTTAGTAAAGACCAGAGTTAAATAGGACTATTACTATTTTGGTATAACTCTTGATGAGATAAGATCTGTTGGTAAGATAGAGAAGATATAGATGGCTTGCTGAGGACGGTATGGCAACACATGAGTGACAATACTGACAATATGAGTGTACAAACTGTATACCTAAGTATCAAATATGGCAAAGAACTGGGCATATTTCTTATCATAACTTTGAATATTTACATCTTAAAGGGGCTATAACTTTAGCATTTAGCTGTTCAGAAGATATTAATACAATGGACTTAAATTTATTAACGGGGTCTTGAGTTATAAATCTTTAAGGGGTAAGCATATGAAGACACTATACATCTTATTAATATTTACGTAGGAAGGGTAAAATTTATCAACATCCTTATTGACAGTCTATTTTCAAAACTATAGGTATATATATTAACTTAGTTATAAAAATAAGTTGCACATTTATTTGATAGGCTCAATTTTATATCATATAGAAATCACCAGCTTTATAATAAAAATACTATCATATCTGTTTGATATAATAAAGTTGATAAAAAATATGGGATATTCTAAAAATGTAATCAGGAAAAGGTTTTAAACATTTTAAGAGCATTCGACTGCTTTGTCGTATGTCGACCTATACATAGAATAAGGTTATACATGATTATAAAACCAAATTACTTTTTTTGTATTAATAAGGTTAGACTTATCTATATATTAACCCTTATTCAATCGCTATCTTCGTTACTACAAAAGTTTTTGATTTTTTGTTTTAGTAGTGTATATAGATAAGTCTAACCTTATTAATACAAAAAAAGTAATTTGGTTTTATAATCATGTATAACCTTATTCTATGTATAGGTCGATGTGGAAGAATGAATATGTAAATTTGAATTGGTCACGGTGGTTCTATATAAAATATGCTCAAAGCTTACCAATAAGCTATTAAAGAGTTCCATTATCCATTCCTCATCATAATCATTGTGAGTAAGTAGAATAAGTTAGGTCGCATTTGACATTTTTAACTTGAATCATATCGTATAGTTACAAATTTTGAAAGTATGTTATTGCTAGCAGCGCCTCGCGGTTGCACCCGCGTAAGTCCCGATCCCGTGGGAATATCAGGATAAAAAGTAGGCTATGCGTCATTCAGGTCTCCAGCTATCTACGTATCAAGTTTAATCGCAATCGGTTCAGTGGTTTTTGCGTGAAAGAGTAACAAACATCCATCCATCCAAACTTTCACATTTATAATATTAGTGGGATTCATTTCAGAAGTGTGTTAGAAGAGTTCATACTTACCATTTGTAAATCAGCCATGCGTCTGCAAACTGGCGCCAATGGGACTTTACGGTGCGTTGCATTCCTCGCACTAATACACACTGCAGCGCTCACCATACTAAAATTTAATAACTGAAGTGGTACTTTCGATAAAGATATTCATTATATTTCCCTTCCCACATTGTTAGTTGGTAATAGTTGAATTAGGACTCCTATTGATAAACTAGAGCGACTTCAAAACTTTTGTATTAGACTCATATTTGGACTGCGTAAATATGATCATGTCTCTGAATTCCCTATTCGTCTTCGCCGGAACGCGATTCATATTGTCTCTTTGCTATACAACATACTGTTAACCTTCATACACCTTTGTATTTAAAAGGATGATTTGAGTTCCTTCACGAGACTCATACGAAGTTCATAAGATGATCAGAAAGTCTGATATTAAAAGTGCCGGTGCATTCAACAACTTTCTTTGATAAATAATTTATGGTTCTGTCCGTTCGTTCCTGGAATGCACTACCGGTACAAATTCGGCAAACTGAAACCCTTACAGCCTTTAAAAATTTGGTCAAGCAACACTATCTGTCATTGTAATACTATTATTATATTTTTAACCATAACTAAGATCTAAATTGTTATCTATAATAATCTATTATCTCCACTAAATAACTGTATATGTGTATGAATATGTATATGTATGCATGTATGTATATAAGTATTTGTCTATATCTCGAATAATTTTGATATTATCTCCATCCTAAAGTTGACTGGCAGAGATCGCTTTTAGCGATAAGACCGCCCATTGTACTATGATTTGTGAGATAATTATTTTTCAACTTTATTTTATTTATGCTGTACAATAAAGAATATTCTATCTACCTACTGATAGGAAGTGTTATAGATAAAAACAGAACAAATAAAACGATGCAGAAATTAAGTATTCCCTAAATTCATAATGCATCTGATCTAATAGCAATACATTTCGTTATATCTTAAAATTAAGGTATTAATCAAATGTAGAGCAAAATTAGGTGTTAAGGTATTTTTAACGTCTTATTATTTTTGTAACCAGCAAGGCAAGGCAAGAAATCCGACGGCCTTTCTGATAGTTGTCATAGGTGATTTTCAATACTCGCAATAGAAGCAGTTACACACACTCACGAGTTATTAACAGGCGATCCTGCTCACTAGCCAATACGATGCGGTTCTGTATGTTAGAAGAACTCCTCCAGTTGAGTTGATGGCTAGCCTGTAGACAATTAACCGCGTATCTAAATTTGATTAATTCTGAGAGTACTTGTCTACGCTACTGATATAGGAGTGCGGCCTGTTTAAAAATATTACGGTTGGTTTAGCAAAGTTTGATTTTCATAAAACGACGAGTATACAATATTATTATCGTTAAAACAACAATGTAAATTTTCAAATGAAATCATCGGTATAGAAATTTTACATTTTAATCACAATAATATTAATACATGCACGCAAATGTTTGGTTTGGCAATTGAAAGCTCGTTACAAGTATTCGGATACAATTCAAATAAATAATTATTATCTTCATAAATACTCAATTTTTAACTATACAATTTACGTGGCATTCCGAACCAATTATATGGCTGTTTTTCGTATATTGCAGCTCTTTTAGTTTCAAAAAGGTTTAGTTTTAATTTACATACATATTGTATTTACTATTGACGTAAATATATTTATTAATCAGTTACGTTCTCCCATAATATCTATGCCTATAACATCTTTTTTTAATGCAGACTGGTTTGAACTCTTCAAGTTCTGGTTCGATATCTTGCACTCGATTTTGTAATGTTATTTTTATTCAAGGATAATTTTATAGCTAACTACTGATAAGTTTCATAACATGTTACGCTGATTACATAATATTACATATAAAAAAGCACAAACGTCGTATAAGCGTCATTGAAACTTACGCAAATGCCTGCAAACAAGATATAATAACTTCGTGTTGTACTAACTTTTAAACTTTCGCGTTCCATGACATGACATAATAATATTGTATACGTACATAATAATAACAATAAATAATATTGTATACGTACGAGAATTAACACGATCGTGTAATTGATTTTACATACCGTCGAATTGCCTGATGTTTCGAGCAGGTTGCACTGACCATTATTTCCCGTACGTGTAACTTTGGGGTTGATTTAACGTTATGTATGGGAGGTTATTTCTACTTTTTAGAAAGACTGACTGACAAGTACTCTTGAGAGTATGTGCCGTAGTGAAACCTCTTATTATTAAAAACATGAGGGACTCACTACGTATTCAACTCCAATATGATATTACTGAAATTCGTCGCGATTTATCGTGTCTGTCAATACTTGGACTATTTGCGGCGATAAAAACTTTACGTACAGCTATAATTGCCATACCTTCAACTACTACCTACCTACCCACTTAAATGCAAACATAAACTAAATACTAAAAGCATGTATAAATGTATGTGTATGTGTAATATGTAATTAACCAATGCAATAAACAATGTTCTACATGTATATTATTGGTACTCCTCAGTATATAAGTAAATAAATAATAATAATAATAATATGTAGGTACCGCGAATTTACCCACTGTACGGTTTAGCTTCCCTCTGTTTATACCTATTTTTTTGCAATTTACATTATGTTATTAGTAGAACTATTGTCGCCACATTAAAAACTCTTATTTATTTTATTAAATATAGGGACAAACTATAATAGATGATAACACAGTTCACTATTTAATAAAAATAAGTTAATAGACATTATTTTGCCTGGTTATGCCGGTAACGTAATACTATTGGTCGATTGGCATTATAAAAGGGTAGAAATAAGATGAGAACTTCACTTGAATGCGAACAGAGGTACAAACAACTTGGCAGTTACTGTTAGTTAGTGATTTTCATAGTTTATATCAGTGGTTTTGAGACTGTTTCTTACATCAGAAGTGAGATAAAGAACGCGCCCCAATTGAAAGAAAAAAAAGTGTTAGTAAGTAAAAAGTTTCTTTTCCAAGATTTTGCTATTCGTAAATCCCAACGTCCTCATCATGGTGTTCATCAAGCAATCGTGATGCAATGAGTATGCATCTAACAGTAAGCAAAAACGTTTTCATTAGTAATTTTGCGAGTGTGTGTTTATTCTAATGTGGGTAGATGTGATAGAAGCGAATACTCGTACTATCGGATTCATTATTGTGATATTCTTACGGTTAATTTAAAGTTGGAAGCTTAACTTTTATTTATAATTTACTAATTCGTTCAAAAAAAATCTAAGGATTGCAATAGGTACATGTATTTTATTTAAAAAAGAGGGTATATGGATAAAATGAGGTGTTCTAATATTTCTATATTTGTGGAAACTATTTGCCACAAACATAACTGTTAATACTTTGATTCCTTGGCTTAATTTTTGCATGACAAAATGTTTAAAAATGGGTTTTACGAGTTATTACGTTAAGAACTTTATAAAAATAAAATAAAATAATTCGGACTTTAATTCGAAGTGTTTATCAAAAGTACTAGTAGTAGCTACCTACTAAAATGAAAATCGAAAATGAAGCATGGTTAAATATCCCTTTAAAGTGATGTTAATAACTGGTTTTTGTTGATATATAAAGTAGTCACAAAAAGTGTGTTGAACACCCCAAGCTTGTTAAAGATTTTATACTCTCTAGTTTCGCAAAAGTAGTCTGTTAAAGCATTAAGCAGAAATACTATTAGTGCCTGTTCTCCGCTGATATCAAACAAACAAAGAAAGAATTGGTTTTTATCAGTGCAATTGCTAGGTGCTAATGTTTTTTTAGACACTTAAAGTCAGGCCAGGCCGAGCTTGACAGGAAAAGGAAGTATAACCACGTCGAAGAACTTGGTCAGGCATAAAACGAATCAGTGGCAATCAAACATTATGAACAACATGTTTTTAAATATAGATACCTTGGACTAAATTAGCAGAACTGGATAAAGACCACCTGAAATTGGATGGACCAGGATGTTGTCCGGTATTTATAAATCTGTATTTGTAAAATCTGCCTAGTACATAATTATGACTGTCATAATTTTGTTGACTGATATTTGAGAGAAGTATGCATGATGATAGACTTAAGAGTGAGGAATGAGAACATAAGAAAATATGTATGATATTTAGTCTAGTACATTTGCTGCGGACAATACTGTGTAACCTATATGCGGAATTTACTCGTGTAAAGTCAGATGCTAAGACCCGTTGTGATATGCAACTAGGGTTGGCCAAAGGCATCGCCTAGGGGAAGCTTCGGGTGCTTGACGCTGGCTATATAACTTACCGCCGATGGAATAGTTATACACGCACGAGTAAATTCTCACAGCCAGATGTTAAGACTTGTTGTGATATGCAACTAGGGTTGGCCAAAGGCATCGCCTAGGGTAAACTTCAAGTCTTAACGTTGGCTGTATAACTGACCGAAGATGGAACAGTTATGTAAGCATTAAGGTTCTAGTAGTGTCCAGGGATTGTTTAAATAAAGCGGGGAGCTCTTTATCTACTGGCCGTTGATGGAATATTAGATGGGCGAGCCCTCGTTGCTGTTTATAAAAAAAAGTGATGGATGTAAATAAATTTATTGAAATAGATACAAGCTAATGGTAAATACTTCGTCCTCCGAATAGTAGCATTATAAAAAGGTAGGAATAAGATGAGAACTTCACTTGAGTGCGAACAGAGCTACGAACAACTTGGCAGTTACTGTTAGTTAGTGATTTTCATAGTTTATATTCGAGGTTTCGAGACTGTTTCTTACAGAATTTATTACTTTTCTCACTTCTAGTTATAACACACTTATTTTAAAGAAACATCTATTAGCTCAATATAATTTTAAAGATTATTTTTCATTTACCACAAAATAGTAATCTATATAAAAGAATTACATAAGCCCCATTTTTTGCTTAACATTACAAAATACTCTATCGATATCGGATGTCTATCGATATTGAAATATAAAGTGCGTCATACCCTGTACTTAAAATGAATGAAGCTCATGGCACTGCGTTATTACCATTTGCGCCAACCTTCGAATACATCTCAAATGTTGTTCCGTAATGTGTTGCAACAAGCTGTTTTAATATATAATTTTAAATACATATATAACAGTCTCACTGGAATGAAAAAGTATTGCGTAACCTTCCTTAAGAGCTTTTTTATCTGTATATTTAGAAATAGCTCTCTCTTTTTATCTGTATATTTAGAAATAGCTCTCTCTTTTTATCTGTATATTTAGAAATAGCTCTCTCTTTTTATCTGTATATTTAGAAATAGCTCTCTCTTTTTATCTGTATATTTAGAAATAGCTCTCTCTTTTTATCTGTATATTTAGAAATAGCTCTCTCTTTTTATCTGTATATTTAGAAATAGCTCTCTCTTTTTATCTGTATATTTAGAAATAGCTCTCTCTTTTTATCTGTATATTTAGAAATAGCTCTCTCTTTTTATCTGTATATTTAGAAATAGCTCTCTCTTTTTATCTGTATATTTAGAAATAGCTCTCTCTTTTTATCTGTATATTTAGAAATAGCTCTCTCTTTTTATCTGTATATTTAGAAATAGCTCTCTCTTTTTATCTGTATATTTAGAAATAGCTCTCTCTTTTTATCTGTATATTTAGAAATAGCTCTCTCTTTTTTATCTGTATATTTAGAAATAGCTCTCTCTTTTTATCTGTATATTTAGAAATAGCTCTCTCTTTTTATCTGTATATTTAGAAATAGCTCTCTCTTTTTCCTCGTATTTAATGATCGGTACTACTTTCTTATCTGTTTTTCCTTACTTTCGTTTAATGTCTCTTAGAAGGTATTGCATTTAACCAAGTTTTTATATATTTTGCTAAGTAGTTGCGATAAACGAAATAGAGAATTACCGAGCGCCGCAACGTGAAAAAAACTGACGACTAGTAGATAATGCTTACAGCATTTAATTCGCCATGCTTAGGCTTTGTATATGAATAAATAAAATACATTAAGTATAACCACTGCGATGTAAATAATAATAAAAATAAGTATACAAATTGAGTAGCATTTCTGTTTATTATACGTTTGTTAGATGACGGTGGATTTGCAAGCAAAAGTAGGCAGTACCATATGAGTAAAAACATCGACTGGCTGTGATTGTACCTACACCTATCATAATACATAAGTATCAAACATAATAAAGATCATTTTGTTAAATAATTATAAAGGTAAAACTGTGTTTAAATTCACTATAAATATATTTATTGTATGTTTCTTTCGTGCCATAGAAATTGTATTATTTGAAGTGTAAAGTACCAAAATGTAGCGTATGGATAGTAATTATATAATAGCAGTTATATGTCTGTGGGTAATGCTATCTAGTATTCATATTTTATTGAGAAGTCTATTGTGTTTATATTGATATAACAAAGGTAATTTTCGAAATATATTATATTTTCATCAAAAAAAGACTCTGTATACTTCGTGACGTAATGGAATTCTCTAGTGGAAACACTAGTCTAAAATCGTTTTTTTTTTTTTTTCAAATTTCGTAATACTTTTGATATAAATATCTATACCTTTATATTAAATTTATATTAATTATCAAACGCATTTAATCACAATTAAATGAAAACATTTTTTTTTGAAATGGAATACCCATTACGTGACGTGCAAATTTTCTGAAAAACACCCAAATATAATAAGAATAATAATAACAAATAATAACTTCACAGATCTCACACATGGGCTTCTGACCCTAAACTAGGCAGAGCCTGTACTGTGGTAACGAGACTGCTGATAAACATATTTCTAAATACATACATATCATAGATACATTACACCAGACACGGAACAAATGGTCATGCTCATCATGCAATTATTTGTCTTGTAATATAGATTGAATATTCTCAAACACTGCAGATTTTAAAATGTTCAACAATTAAATAAGTGCTCAAGTCAAGACATCATTAATTACTCTAATGAAAATTTGGGTTATGTCCTACAGCTTTTACTAATGTACAAGGTGTAGGACATAAGCCAAATTTTATCAATTATGTATCCCTAGTGGGTAAGTGGTAAAAGTATTTCCATCTAATCAAAGCTATTAGGACCTGGGATAGAATCAAATACAGATTAATTATGTATGTGGATCGACATATATAATTGTGCTATACTGCGGCATAACTCGATTGTGCGTGTGTCCTAGCAACTCAGAGAATTTGGTACAGTTAAAGCAGTATTAGTAATCAATCCTTGCTTTGACTAATTATTGTGTCTGCGGGAAACTCTTGCGGTACACAGTCTGGAGTCTTCTCACTGATATAGGTTCACCGGCAGTAAACTTCAGCAAACTGTTGAAGATGACGATAAGAAGACCGGAGAGCACGAGAAAGATAATAATAAGGTCGATAAGAAAATGGACCATGGACAGAACCAATCTCTTGAGAATCTGAATCTCTCTCAGTCTAAACTATAACTAGATTCTCTCACTAACATTTATGTATTTGGATTTTATTATTGCATACATACGTATCTTCCACTACCTACCTTTACCCCATTAAGCGGAAGCCAGAGGAGCATTAAACACCCACATCTTGTAATTTATTATCCCGTTTCTGTCACTCTTTTCCCATATTTGAGTAAAAGTCAGAGGTAAATTATACTAAAACTAGTTATTGGTCACCCAGAGATCTAAATTCAACTATAAAATTATTAAATTTTTGATAAAAATAAAGTTGCGTCGATAGTTATGAATTAATTATTTTGATAACACAGAAGCTCGTGAATAGTGACTGAACGAAAAACAAAAAATCGGTTGACAAACAGGGGAGCAAATCTATTTATATATAAATAATTTGTTACACTATTTATACGTATTTTAATAAGGGTCACAAAATTTATTTCTGCTCCAAACCTAATTGAAGGCGTCCAAATCATGTGTTTCGTTGTGATGGAGAAATAATTCTTGCGGTTTGGCAAACCACAAGTCACATCACTAATGTGTGCGAGTGCTTATACCAGTTATAACTGTCAAGCAGCTTGTCAATTCTCAACTAGACTCTACTAAGCGAAGAATTTTTCAACGAACAATTAAAAAAAAAACAGACAATATAACAGTAATACGGTTCAAACACGCCACATCCTAAAAAATGCATTAATTTTGCCTAAATACACTAACAATTACGGTAAAAGGAAACTAGCATATATCATTCCATTCCTGATTAACGAATTACAGATATCACTTCGGAAACAATTAACTCCAAAAAATATTAAAAATAAATTAAAACAATATTTCTTGCAAACTATAACTATAACTAAAATATAAATACATAACTATAAATTATACGATATGTATAATTTATAGTTCTGTCTTACGTTTATGTACATGCATACACTCATTCATACATACCGGTCATATAACCAGCACACAATTTATATCTGTATAACATTAGTTCAGTATATAATATATGTATAACATAACATTAATACTTTTAGAATTGCATCCATTACCTATATTTTATCTCACTTAAATATATCACTCTGTATAACGCTTTACTTATCTCTGCATGAAACCTGTTGCCATCGGGCCGGCCGCCGCCGGTCGGCAATGTTCGGTGCCGGTGACGTAGTACTCAACTTTCGTTAGGAACTGGATGCACAATGACTACCCACCCAATTAAATAATTAATTATGCCTTTTGTCTTTGTACTTTTTTCCTATTAACAACTGTACAGGAGATATGTTAATGTGTTTGTATAGCATTTAGTAGATTGTATAGCATTAGTTATGATTTTGCAATAATTAACTATGTAAGAATATAATAATAAAAATATGTAATGGTGATGACACTGATGCACGGAAAAACTCGAACGAGTTTATGCGGCATCTTACAGATTGTTTTACTTTTGTACCTTACTTTGTAACAATAAATAAATAAATAAAATAAAATTAGTCAATGTAGTTAGAACTAAGAGATGAAAATATCCGTTTTTAATTAAAACTTTGTTTTTCCTAGTGCCTCCGAACATTGTGGACGAGGGTACAAGTGGAGACCTGGTCTCACGAGAAGGAAAAGACGTGAGTTTGTCCTGCAAAGCTGAAGGCAGACCACTTCCGAGAATCTTATGGAGGAGAGAAGATGGTGCCAATATACAGCTAAGAAACGAAGCAGGAGAGCTTCGAAAAGGTATGATTTCAAATATCTCTTCTGCATTTGAGCAGTACTGGGAGCTACTGCTGTCGCTTATCCTATATCAAGTGGTTTCTTCATTAATTTCTTAACAACACCGCCGTTTTCAGAAATGTTGTGTTTTTAATCTGTTAACTCGGGCAGGCACTCTGCAATATATCCTTCAGATTAGGTCCTTGTCAAGACATGACACTCAAACGCTCTGTCCTGCGGTGGGTAGGCAAACGACTAAGACAAAAAACGGCGCTATTATCACGAATGGGGTTGATTGACCCTGTTTTTTATTTGAGTTACATTCGTAGGTGTACATGTAACCCGTTAGTAAAAAGGTGAAACTACGTTGAACCAGCTTTAAAGTTAAATTAAAATATGACGCAAAAGTTTTGAACTTCCGAACTTCCAATGTAACAAAAAGAACCGCTTTTGTGAACAGATAACCTGCTGGAGGATGTAAAATGTAAAATTGATTGCAGTTTTAACTAAAATTTCAACTAAAATGATTAATATGAAAGCAATGTCATAAGGTACTTGTTACATTGCCCTTTGTATTTCATAGTAATTAACTCAATGTACTCTTACTTTGCCGAAGTGTAATTGGTTCAGAAAGGAAATTAAGGTTCGTTGTACTACTCCCGATGTGAAATACATTTTCAATAACACTTTATAGCAATAATACTTTTTCTTTTTGTTTTTTCGTGTGGAAACCCCCACGGATCATCACCTCACCATGGCTATCGGTGAAGTGGTATGTCGGAATCGAACCAACTAAAAGCACACGGTGTTCCGTCACAAGTAAGTCTATCGCAAGGGACTCGGGTATACCCTAAGAAGGAAGTCCCCGAGAACCCAGGCAGACTTTGGCCGCCCTCAAACAGAAGGCAGCCACACCATTGGTAGCGGAGGGCCTTGCCCTCCTTCCGATTTAGAGAGGCGCACGCGGAACACGTCGCGCCACCGTCTCAGGCCTGCTTCTGCTAGGGTAACGGGCAGCCTCATCCGTTAACCTAAGGCCAGCGTTCATGGAGGCCGCATATCATTCTGCGCTCTCCGGCGCCTGGTGCGTCTACTGCGGGACGGGAGAGTACTAGACCTCTTGTCCTAGCCGCTTTGAGACCAAATGAGGTCCGCGTTGGAGGTCGTAGAACAGTGGTGCGAAAACACAACCTAATAGTGAACCCGACAAAGACGGAGATGAGCATGTACTGCCGTCACTAGTTGCATGCGCACAACTCCCAAGACTGCCCTTGAGTTGGCTCTTGATCTAGCTCCACTGGACCTGTATATACAACAGGAGGCAGCTGTGGCAGCCATCAGACTTAAACTTTTGGGTCTGTGGTATAACCGAGAGGGTCCCCATATCAAATTATGGAATCAAGTAGTGGAATGTCAACCACTAATCGCTGCCCCATGCGACAGGATCCCGAAACAACACATCTTTGAGAGGAAGTATCAAATACAACTACTTGAAAACGACCGAGATCAATCTGGCATACATGAAGTGCGAATCTACATGGATGGTTCCAAGATGGGGTCAGGGACTGGACCCGGAGTTTTCTCACAAGATTTAAGTATAAAAATATCACTGGCGCTTTGTCAACACAGTTCCATATTTCAATGCGAGTGTGTTGCAATAACCTACGCCGCGACTGCGGTCATGTCAAAAGGTATAAAGGAGTACAACATCCGAATACTGTCAGACAGTAAGGTTGTTTTAAGGGCCATGGAGGGCAACACCATTAACTACGATCTCATTTATGAATGCCACCAAACGCTAAAGCGTTTAGCCTCTGCCAATGGGGTAATTCTGCAATGGATCAGAGGGCATAGTAATTTATTAGGGAACGACGCCGCCGATGAGCTGGCAAGGATGGGATCCGCAACGTCAGTGGCAGGCCCAACTATACTACTGCCACTGCCCTTTAATCAACTTCGCTCATGGGTAAGACAACGGACTCATGAAGCGCACAACGGCCGTTGAGCCGACACACCGGGCTGTAGGCAGTCTAAACTGGTGCTGACGGAGGTCTCACCACGTTTAACTTGCAGACTGCTCAGTCTTAACTGACTCGACATCTGAATATTTGTAGGAACCATTACGGGCCACTTAGCCCTAAACCGGCACCGATTCACCATCAGTGCGACAGACAGTCCTCTATGCAGAGGATGTCTCGACGCGGAGGAAACGGCTGCCCACGTTATCCTGGAGTGCGAGGGAGTGGCCACACAACGGGCAAGTATCCTCGCGGGTGCGAGATCGCTCCTAGAAGCCTGCGAACGCCCCAGGAGGCTTCTGTGCTTCTGGAAGGAGCTAGGCTTTCTCAATTAGTCAGCCTATCTGAACGCATAATGGACCATCTATGAGTCTAAATGCGGAACCAGAGCCCTACACCAATACCAATACTAGTCCTCTCCCGTTGCCTTTCTCTGATACTAATATATAGCAATAATATTCTAGTCTAAGCTTGCGGCGTCGTCATGGGGCGGGTCATTTCTTTCCCTCTGATATGGCGAAGGAGATGATGGCTGGTCCATGCGTCATACTCGTGAACGGGTGCTGCTTGGGGTGACTGGTCGGCCTAGTCAGCGATGCTTTAGCCTATACTATTATTTTGGTTCGATCAACTGCAACTCTAGCCTCTTAATCTAGTCACGAATTATTTTTAACAGTAGATTTTGTAACTGAATGAAGGTAGATGTGCACCTTGAATGATTTCTATGTTTAATAGGTTCAAACCTTCAACGGTATCACTGAGTGATTTTTATTTTTTAGTACGTTAGCTTTTAGAGCATTTCAATAAAATGAAATTCAGGTGGCATCAGCTTGCATCCTGTTTACCTTTCGTGTAACAATAACACTATTGTACCTGAAGATCTGACTTTTAAAAAGAGTGGCCATGAGTTTCTTTGCCAGTATTCTTGTCATAAGGCTCTACGCATTTTGGATACTGGAAGTTATAGATCGACACAAGCAGGCAGTAGATTTTGGTGTTTTCACCTAATTTACCTCGACAATCCAATACAAGCTGTGGCGTCTGTTTGCGCCGATCTATGATTTTAACTCTAGCTTCAATTTAACGTTCATAAATGTCACTTAGTGTCTTAATTGAATAAATGATTTTGAATTTGAATTTGAATTAAGTAAGTATAGTATAATGTTTTGTGTGTTCTTTATTAAATACGAGAAGAAAAACAAAGAGAAACAATACAGTATACTACGAAATAATAATTTAGCTATGGTGTATATTTTACTAACATGAAATTTTTAGATACTTAAGTTAATTTTAAAACCTTTTTATTTTTTAAATACCATTAAGAAAAACGTTTATACGTAACGTAGTAATGAGTTTGTGAATAATTTTAGGTGGGAAAAGTTGTTATTATAATTACAACTTTTGGTTTACCAATTATTGGTGAGACAGCGTGAGAAAAAGTTATTTCGTCAATAGCTTTTGCGAGGATGATGTGGTGCAAATAAATAAAAGAAACGCGAGAGGCGTGCTGGCAGTCGAACTTTAACTATAAAGATTTTTTTATTTAAATAATTACTTCTGAGTCTTAAGTTATTTAAAAGTTTGAATAAAAATCTAAGGTCAAATAATTTGCGTAGATCCTCAAGGGAGAGAAGTTCATAATAAAAGGGAGTCGACGAATCTATGTTACAGAGTTAAAATAATTTAAGATTTCAATGATTTTTCTGAACTTTTTCTAACCTATCTATATGTTCTTTGTAAAATGGATTCCAAACTGTAAAATAAGTAAACTAACATCTACGATGGACTTAAAAAACTGTAGATAATAAAGAGTTATGAAGGTTTACTTTTCTTGAAAGGTTTAATGACCCTATTGAAAAATAACAAACTCCTAAAAGCCTATGACGGATGAAATCATAGTGAGGTTTAAATGTTAATTGTCTATCCATCAAGATGCCTAGATCTCTTATAGTGCTAACTCTTTCTGCAGGTTCGTCAAGATATTAATCGTAAGTAATAGGATATTTATTTCGTGTAGATAATGTAAAATTTATTGGGATTAGGATACAATGTCATGACAAAATCGTTACAGTATCGAGATTTATTTCTTGATTTTTTTTTTATATCATAGGGGGCAAACGAGCAGACGGGTCACCTGATGGTAAGTGACTGCCGTCGCCCATGGACACATGCAACTCAAGAGTCACAAGTGCGTTGCCGGCCTTTGAGATAGGAGTACGCTCTTTTCTTGAAGGAAAGATAATCTACTTTCGTGATGATACTTAAAAGCTTTTATTCTCTACACATAAACGATTTTTTTATTATTATTTGTACCCCTGTTTACGAAGAGGTAGACACAACTACAATCGTAGTTGTGTAATACATCTATCTATAATGTTGGTTCCACGTGTAGCTTGCGAACCTATTACCACTTGCCGAGCACGTTTCCAGACTTCGTAACGCTACTAAGAAATACATAGCATAAAATACATAAAACAATTTAACCGAAAGATAAGTCGAACTCAAGACGCACGGAGACATAATGTGAAGTTCTTTATTTATTTGTTTATTTATTTATTCTTTCTTTTATCTCACTATTAAATACTTGTTTTCTTTCTATCATGTTGTTTATATTTAGTAATTTATCTTTACACGTATCCTATTGTGTAGATAGAGGTGCTATTTGCATGATCAGTTCAATGAGCATCTTAGTTAGAAGGAATACTTCATAACCTGTATTGCGCAGTTGTCCTAAAAATATAAAATAAAACTAAAAAACAAAACACAAAAGAAAACGTTTTAAGCCAATTGAAATTGTATGGAACTTTGCCTTTCATATAAACATTATCAACTCTGTTAAGATTATGAATGAATAGAAAGTGTGATTGTGAAAGAAAGTTATTTACAGCGAAAACAATGAAGCTAAAATTAACAGAGATATTTTAATTAAATTTTTGGCAGAAGTTTTAATGAAAGCTTTAACCTTTACATTGACAAATGATGTTGGACTGGATTAACTTTACTATCTTTCAAAATAATTGCTTTGTCTTCTTATGTGGATCTTATTTTCTATAAGATCATAATACAGAGTACATAAGATATTGGTTCAAACGTATTGCTAGGAGGTATTACACGAGAGGTCGATAAAAAATCGATCCATAAATATATATAAAAAGGAATGTTTCTTCGGCACGTATGGACCCGGCTCGACCGTAGTGATACCACGGCCTCACAGAAAACCGGCGTAAACCAATGCTCTCATTGTATTTCGCCGAGTGAGTGAGGTCACGACCGGTAAACCCCCTTCCTCTACTCCCACTCTTCCCCTACTTCCACCTTAACGGCCGGCAACGCACTCACGACTCTTACTAACCATATTAAATTTGTTTTCAAACAAAACAAAAATACACACAAAATAAAAGTTAATTTAACATTGTAGTACGGAGTATAAAAATATTTTATTTCTAAAAAAATTGGGGAAAGCTAGATGGTATTTTGTTTAGAACCGCAAAAAAAGGTTTATGCAAAAATCTAGCTTTCCCGTTTCGGTCTTATTTATTTCTTTACTTACTGAACTACTAATATTATGGTATACATACCATAATATTAGCAATTACGCGCTCAGTATGCGATCCCAAGACGACAGTTTAGAAACACTAGTATTAAGTTTACTAAGTATGTCACTAAAACCATTCGGTATGCTGTAAAATATTATAGGCTGTAAACTTGATCTTATAAAGACTGTCATCATAAATTTTCACTAAACAATAATTAAATTCTACTAAATGAATTAAATAATCGTAAATAAATTAAAATCGAATGGTATAAACTAAGGCGTGATAATATGCAGTGAAGCTTGTCAAGTTATGATGACAGTATTTTATAGAATTTCTGTATTTTTTAGTTAGTACCGTATTGAACAGGAGCCCTTGATGTAATATGTTGAATGATTTTGAGGCAATGTGAATGAAATGTGTTTATTTCAGCGACATGCTAAGATATACATATACATACACTTCATATGACAACTATACACTGCAATACATTACAGAATATGCAAGTATGCATGCCCAGCATAGCCCGCCGAAAAGGAGGAGGAGGAATACTCCATCAGTCTGATTTTTCAACGGTTCAAATAAACTGATAAAAACAATAGTTAGAAAAGAAACCTGTTTCACCTACAATATTATTGAAATAAAACCTTTTTAGTTTATATGACTACACGTACCTATAGTATATGTAATACTGTTCTAAAGATTTTCCAGGCAAGGAAAATTTCAACAAAACCAAATAATTGCATAATGACTATGACCGAACGAAATGATCACGAATTGTTAATTTTTAACGTGTTCATCTACTTAATGAATATGTATTAGCCTAAACATATTTTGAAGCTTGCTAAACTTCTGTTTTTATTTCTCGAGATCATCATCCATCGCATCTAAATACAATTATATTCCAGTAGGTAAGTTAGCACAGACATATTTTGCATATTTTTAAAAGATAATTTATTTTCCGTCTTTGGTTTGCCCTTAAACCCAATCGTTCCAAAATGTGGGATTAACTTCTCCTACACTATGGTGTATTACACCGGTTTAAATATTCAGAACACGGAACCACTCTCTTTATATAAGGATTAATATAAATCACAAACCAAGATGTTGATGGGGCAAAATTTACGATCCCTGTCTTAGATTGGCCGGTAAGGGTTGATGATTAAATGGAGATTACTACAATCAAAATATACCGCCTGTAACACCTGCATGCTGAACTGTATTGTTAATTGTAGTTTGTGAGGCCGAGATGTATGACAAGGGTTAATATAGTTGCAAACCAAACATGACAGGGATTTCCGTCGTAATATAGTTCTGTACATGTCCAGTACAGAACAAAATAATTTACTTTGTAAAGCATTGCGGCCTATTGCCGTCTAAAATTTTTTTAGAGGAAGTTCAACTAATTATGCTATTTCCTTCTGCACCTGCCATTGTGTCGTTTGCTACTGTGTTAATTTAATTAATTATCCTAAACGGGAAGATACCGTTGTGTGTAATTACCGTTATGAAACATGCCTTAATATAAAAATTGTCATTAGCTCCTAGAATATGTTCACGTATGTAATATTAATTAGCAATAACTGTGTAATTAAGCTATAATACGTATGTATTTAGTAATGTATATTACAGGCTCTGCCTAGTTGGAGATTAAAGCCGTCTAATCTCCAACTAGGTAGATCCTGAGCCAGGGAGGTGTGTGAGGTGTCTTAAGTTATTATTAATATTAATTGAAAAACCTTTCCATGATAGATTATAGAAGACAGACAAAGAAATTGACCTAATTTCTGCCGTTTCCATTGCCAAAATACATTTAAAAGCCTATAATGAAACATCTAATTTCAAACAATAGATCCTAAGAACCTTTGACAATCTCAATATCATTTCGTTGTTATTCAAGTAAAAATAATTATTTTGATACTTAATATTCTTCGAACGCACTGATTACATTTTATAATCACAATATAATAAACGTCGTTGTATAAATAGGGTTTGAAACTTTTTAATAATATATTAAAAAGTTTCAATATAATATTAAATTAATTATATCAAAATATAAAAAAAATTAAATCAAGGTGAATTGGTGTGGCCCAAAACTAAAGGTGAATATAATCAAGGCAGATCAACGCAGGTTATAGAAAAAGGCTCCGAAAGGGTTAAATCATATGCAATAGAAGATTTCCATGGACTTCACTGGCAGATAGCTGGTTTTAGAAGGAGTAACTTAGGCTACTTTTATTTTGAAAAAGAATTAGGGTTCCGCGCATAATATATAAATATATACACGCCAGCGAAGCCGCGCGGGAACTGCTGTCTAACATGAAATAATAGAACATTAGAAAAGTGAAATATTATTTTATGATCGTAGGTATATTTTATTGTAATAGTAAAATATCGTATTTAACATTATAATAAAATATATGATATTTACATAGACGTAATGAATCTCATTAAGCTAAACATAAAATATTCAAAAGGTGACATTTTAACCCAATGAATATGCATTATTTCACAATATCCAGCTTTAACTGAAATTATTGTTAAGAAATATTGCTGTGAGATGTTTAAAGCAAATTCGAACAACTAAAATGACATTCGATTTGCTGTCAGAGTTCCTAAACGGGTACAAATTTCGTTTGAAAGTTAACTGTTATGCTGCGTTTTAGTTGTATTTGTGGTTGTGTGCTAATAGAGTTGCAGTATTTTGGTGAATTGAGCTCTCTCATTTATATTCCGAACCCCAGCGCGTGACAATACAGATGTAAATGTAATTTATCCCTCAAAAGGTTCATTACAATTACAAGATTGTAATGGCCAAATTACATTTGCATTCGTATTGTACCCAAAATTGACGTATTTTAATTACTTTTCTTACAGTTTCCCTCTTTATATGTATTTTTTATTGTTAAATGTTGTATTTTGTATGATAATGACATGTAGTTATATGACCAAGTCCATTCATAGTTAATCCCACAAATATTATAAATGTGCAAGTTTGGATGGACGGATGTTTGTTATTCTTTCACGCCAAAACTACTGAACCGATTGCGATGCAATCTGGTATGTAGATAGCTGGAGATCTAGATTAACATATAGGCTCCTTTTTATCCCGATATTCCTACGGGATCGGGGCTTACGCTGGTGAAACCGCGGGGTGCTGCTAGTCTGTTATATTTGTTAGTAAGTTCTCAATTCATATAGGTGTATCAAATTAATATTTAATACATTTTCATCTTATTTCAAGTATATTTATGTAGTATACATACATTTTCAGATTATTATCTGAGAACAGATTTGTGTATGTTGCTCGGGTTTATATCTTTCGATGAGATTCACCCATCACAACGTATGACGACTTTGCCTAAAACGTTCTACCTATTATATAAAGGTTTATAGAAATCAAATGCGCTTTGTTGCTGAATCCAGAATTCTAAGAACCTGAATCTCTATTTTTACATATTTAATCTATAAACAGTCTGTTTTCTTTTTATAATATTTAAATTGATGTAATTAATTATGTTACTACTTATTGTTTAATTTTGTACACCAATACAATACAATATACAATTCAATTTTTTTTTTTTTTAGAATTTCATGTAACATCAACTTATATAGTCTCGTACTATGCTTTATACTATTCTTGTTCACAAATTAAACTTGTTTTAAATGTTGGTATACTAATAACAACAATTCTGAATATATAATTATGAAGTCTAAAGTGTTTATAAATGTAACTTTCTAAGTCAAAAGTCAAATCTAAAACCAAAATTGAAATTTGTATACCTTTGATGACGTCACTATTCACTTGGTACTTTTGGCTAACGAACTTTTTGGTGCACAATACTAGTGTACAAAATTATGTATGACAGGACTCATTAACCAGCTATTCAAGTATACAAAAAACCTTGTGTTACGATATTTGTAAACAATGTGTTGGTACTTTAAATAATTAATTTAGCTTTTAAAGCTATTGGTATTTTTAGCATGTATTTCCGCTTTAACATAACAAAAACCGTTGTATCAAATCAAGTGACGTCATTCCATATATTTTAGAGCACTTATAGGTATTAGATTTGTAGACCTATAGGATTCATTCAGGTCATAATTTTTAGTCCAGCATTCCTACAACAAGAAAATCAAAAAATAATGTAACAAAACCTTTATACAATTTCTGGCAATTTTCAATTTCTCCTAAAGCTTTTTTGAAAAAAAATGTACAAAGTACAAAGGAATTCTGAACAAAATACCAACACCCACAAAGTGGCTATTAAACCCGTGGCAAGTAACACAAATGATGGAGTCGTCATTTCGATTTGTGGTCACAATGGAGCTTACCTTTGTTCCTCGCTATTACTTTAATTTTTCTTTGTCAAGCCGTGGTCGCCTTTCATTTCCTCTCGTGTGTTTTTTATTCACTCTCCATTATTCTTAGTCGTATCCGCTAAATGTAATTGTTTTCGATGCACTGCGAGGAGTAAATTTCTGGTTTGTCTCTTGTGAAAAGAATGGTGTGAGATGTAGAATTCACCTTACTATTATTCAGGTACTTTGTCATTTAGCCTTGAAGTTTTATCAGTAACTATTTTACTCTGAGATACTTAGAAAATGTATATATTGAGTTTATCTAAATTACCAAAGCTTAATTTGAAGTACCATTCAATTAACAATAAACTCATTCAATTGAGTATAGATAAAGTAATTAAAGTTAACATCAGAACTCTTTTAATAAACAGTAATAGTTCCTCGAAAATTCTCAAGGGAGAACGATACCTATCACTCCTCTTGGCGGATTGTGACCTAATCGTCAAGTTAATTGAATACCAACTCTTCTTTCAATAGGTCTGGTATTTAATTCTGGCAAGAGATCTGGTATAGTATGGTTTTAATCAGGTCGACTCTGACCCAATGATATGGTACCCAGAGATGTAGTCACAAAAAAAAAGGTAGTGGCAACGGACATTGGAAAGGGTTGAAAATGTTTAAATGGTATTTTATGTCCCAAGATTGTAGTATACTTTCCGGAGTTAAAAGATGAGCCTAATGTTTTTTGCATTTGTTACAGTGGACATGTTCATGGGCCCAAGCTTGAACCTGTCAAAGGTAGAACGACGACAGATGGGCGCATATCTCTGTATTGCGTCAAACGATGTACCACCGTCGGTCAGCAAACGAATTCTTCTTAGTGTCACTTGTAAGTTTATATCATCTAACCTGTACATCGGTAGTCCATCTTATCTTAAAATTGTAATATTCTAATTTGGACATCTTATTATATAGACAAATAATTTTTGTATCTTATATTTATATTACAATATAAAGCAATGTATTTTAATGTAAGTTGAAATCATGTTTACATTATTAACGTGTTAATTCACTTAAATAAATATTTCCTAAATTATGATTACAGCAAATAAGACATATACGGGTGTGTAGATTAATGAAGTCGATGCCCTTATAATACATTTTCTTATCTTTCAGTATCAGTAATAAATGTATATGCATTGCAAAATTCGATACGGGAAATCAGTTTCTTCAAATATCATGATCGCTTTTAATACTGTCACCCTAAAATGAAAAATATATTAATTATTTAATGAAAACTAGTTAAACCATATTGTAATTCTGGAAGGATTATTCCCTTCCAGGACCACATATTGGAAACAAATATTTATCCTGATTTTGTTTTGAATAATATTTGATCGCACTCCACATTATTACAAATCGGGTACAAACAAAAGAACCAAGAGTAAACCTAAAAGATAGAACCTCTTTAAATGGCATTATGCAAACAGAACTGCGGCAGGCATTGCTTAAAATATGTACTGCACTGACAATTTGCCGTACCTATCATTTGAGTTAACCTGTTTTTGCAGTATATACTTTTGCAAATCTTCTCGTGTGTTTTTCATCTGTGTAAAACTCATAAGGGTATGAATAATTCACTTTTTATAGGTGAATCAATAAAAATTTGAAAATCTATATTTAGCGTTTCTGGAAAGTGCTATGCAACACTAAAGTAACATAATAATAACATTATGTAATTATTTTTAATTATATCATTAAAACTGTCAGAATGTCAAAGCGGGCGACGTTTAAAGAGCATTAGTGATAATAGTTTTATCATTTACTATTGTTTGAGATTTAAATCTCATACTTTTATTACTTCATGTTTTGCAATAAGACATAATAAGTTTAAATAAGTTTAAGAATATTATTCGATGATGTATGAACAACACACATTATTGAAAATCCCTAGTCGGAATTGATCAACCGAGTAGGTTTTTAATTGGTACAAAATCTGATAAAGTTTTAAAATTACAAACGATAGTAAAACTTTTAACTGAGCGTACGCTTCAGGCAAAATATTCGAGCAAATTACTGCAACTAGGTCATCAGTTCTTTATTTGCACTACGGCAAAGCCTTTAAGCGTATGAGTTATTGACGATAGTTCAAAAAGAGTTGATCAATTTTGGGATATTGACGATTCCACGAACACAAACATTACAATATATATTTTGGGTTGTTTATAGTGTATTGAAAAACCGAAATCTCTAAAATGTAAGAGTTCCTGAACATATAAAATGGTTTTAGCCAAATTAATTTAAAAAAAGAAACTTAAATTGAAGGGCTTCCTTTAGTGCTTATTTGTACCCCGTACACAGATACCGATTAGTGACAGTCAGCATTATGTGGGTAAAAGCAAAAGTTATTGACAATAAGTCATAAAGTTTTGATACATACAATAATAATAACTTCTGGTAATGCAGTCTGAAACCGACAGTACTATTATTCTTTAGTAAGTTATCTAAAGCCTTTTGATTACTGAATATCAATATCAACCCTATTTATATTAAAATAAAATCAATACTTTCCATCAGGTAAATTGGAAGACAAATGCCTATTCCAATCATCAATAAAAATATATGTATCGTATGGTACATATATTATGCTGACCTGATTTAATTGTTTATATACAAAGCCTATTGTTTCTACCTGAATACCAAATTGTACAGTATAGTATCTACGTGTATAGGGCGTCTCATACACTCAGAATCCATTGTACTAAGACGCAATGAACTTTTGTAATTTTGGCTGGTTTTTTTTTTACCTACTACTAATGTATCTTTAAGCTTTGTGAACATCATTAATGTGTTAATGTTTGTACACAGTTCCACCATCAACTTTAGTAGCAACAAAAGTAATTGGCGTACCCACCGGCTCGCAAGCGAGGATGGAGTGCTTTGTAGAGGCGTTTCCTCAAGCCATACACTACTGGCTCAAGAGTGGGGAGGAAATGATACTCTCGGGGTAAATATTTTATATCTACATATTAATATGTGAGGAAATTTCTTTGTACGCATTTATTAAGCAAACGCGCGTAGGCAGGAACGTGACATTTGGAGTACATTATGTTTATATGTAGAAGAAATGCAGAAAGCTAAAATTTTTACAAAGTTATTGGTGTCCAGTATATATTTGACTTGTCATGGTACAAAATTATATACAATGACAGTTTAAGTTATACTGGTCAATGAAATAAAACAAGACATTTAACATTCACATTCAAAAAGGGTCGAAATTCGATGGCCAGGCAATTTCTAGTATATATAATTCGAGTATATGTAATACGATCATTTGTTCTATCTGGGTGTAATTTATGTATAAAATGTATATATTTAGTAATGTTTAAGTAAGTTTATCAGGAGTCTGGTTATCATGGTAGAGGCTTTGCCTGTATTGGGAACAGGCTTCCGTGTGTCTCATTACTCTTTGTCTGGCCATTATTCACATACAGTCAAAGTATATATATGTCATTGCATTCATGGATTAGATCAACACGTGACTCGTATACTCGTAAATTATACTAAGCTCATTCTATTTTACTCGCTTTCTGTTAGCTTGACCTGTAACTATATAGATATCTATCTAACGGAATCTTTCCACGTAGTTTTGACCCACTTCAAGACGTCCGATTAACTTGAAAATTTGCATGTAAGACCAAAAAATAAGAGAATAAGTTATAGTTTAAAAAACTAAAACAACAAGCTTATTTATTATAATCGTTAGTTGGCTTTGCTATTAAAGCGGTTTTTTTTTTGCTATTTTACACTTTAGCTTATTATTCTCAACTCACGCAATTTAAAATTTCCAGACAAATGACAAATGTGCCTTTTTAAATGAAATGTTAAAAATTACGAAACCATTGGCGCTTGTACTACATGAAATGTTTATTTACATAAAACATTTTGTCGTAGAAGATAAAATACACATGTGGTTACATATAATTTATTTAAAGCAAACTCCCTTCTTAGGTTCCATTAGACATGTTTGTGCTAAATCTGCAAAAACACTGGTATCTATGTGTAAGCCACATTATCAATATTAGCATCGCATACGCTATGTATCGGTGATGGAAAATGCTTGTTCGAATTATAAAAAATATTATAACCGTTATCTCCTCGCTTATGTAAAATATACACAATTTTTCCTGATTTTGTTTCTATTTCTATAAATTATCATTGTGTTCTTTAGAACAATTACGATTTGGCGACGATACTGTGTTGTGTTGTCTGGTTGCGGGTCTCAAAAATCCTTTTTTCTTGGAAACAAGTTGTTGGACTAAGGACAAAAATGTGAGATTGCGAAAAAAGAACAACGAAGAAAAATCAACAATGTTCAGAAGTTTATTAGTTTGAATTTGCAGCGATCAGTAGCATGAGTAGCGTGAATTTATAATTGTAATGACTTTAGAATATAAACTTAAGTCATACGTACGTATTTCTTATATCCAAATAAAACTGCACTGTCATTAAAATTGGTAAGCTATAATCACGTACAACAAATTCAAACTACGCTTGCAAAGAGTAACATGCTAAACTATCCACTTCCGATCTTCTTCGTTTGTTTAATTTTATTTGACTAGCGAACAGAATTTGTGTCTTCCACATTTATAATAATCGTTCTGTCACCTCATCAGTAATTAATTGATCAGACTATAATGTAATAAAAGTGTTTTTCGATTTCACTACTCTTACTACCTCGACTATTTAAACGAATACCTATTAACGTTAAATTTTTTATTTAAAAACAAATGGAAATATTTTATCATATCCGTTCCAAAATATTCTATCTAGAGAAACGATTTGACAACGGTACCTTTTTTTTTTTTTTTTTTTTTTTTTTTTTTTTTTTTTTTTTTTGTGCGTGTGGAAACCCCCTCGGGCCGTCACCCCACCGGGGTTTTCGGTGGGGCAGTGTGTCGGAATCGAACCGACTAAAACCACACGGTGTGCCGTACTGCGCCTTAAATAGGAGGGATCCGGGAACAGCTTTTATTAAGACATCCGGACCCCCCCTAGCGCCTGCCCGCAAAGCGCGGGCACCACCTTCGGGTAAAAACCTCTCAATTAGGCGACGTCCAGGCACACGCGGACGCCGCCTCCTCGCGGGGGGCCACTATAGCGGGTGGAGGGGAAAAACCCGTCCCGTCCACCCGCGGCCACACTCAGGGCGGCATGAGGCGCTGGTAAGCGCGCCTCCGCCGCCCGGTTCGCCGGCGGCGAATTAGGTCCGAGTGGAGATCGTCCTCCCGGACCCTTTCCGCCGCCTCCTTCTGCGAGATGACGTCCTCACAGAAGGTGGCGACCGCGGTAAAATTCCTGTCGCTACCGGCCATGGAGCGTATGACGGCCGGTAGCGAGAGATCCCCTCCGATGACTGCAGTGAGGGCCCGACGCTGCGTCGCCCAGGCGGAGCATACCGCCAGCGTGTGCTGAGCCGAGTCCTCACTACAGTCGCAGTGGTGACAGGCGGGACTCAGTTCCCTCCTAGCGACCGAGTGCAGGTACTTCCCGAAGCAGCCGTGCCCGGAAAGAACCTGCGTCAGTCGGAAGGAAAGGGTCCCGTGCTGCCGCCCTGCCCACTCGACGATGACCGGCTGAAGTTGACAACGGTACCTGACTCAACGTGCATTTAAATTATAATTATAGAATATAGATTCGATGCTATATTTTATAGAAAATAATCGTTCTTATATTAAGTAGACAAGATGCTGCCATAATGATCGGACTCTGTAGTTAACACAATATATTTTTGCAATATTCTTCATCTACGGTCAATATTTGACTACTTTTTCAGCTACATAATCTAACGCTCCTAAATTGAGTCGTTTTCTGTCTAAGGCTGTTTAGATCCATAAAAGTGTCGTTAAAACTTGACGCGAGCCAACGACCAACAACTTACTGCCTCTACTTACTTTCCTCCTATCCATTTATCTGTTTTTCCTCCAAAACGCAGTTAAAGATTCCCGATTTCAACATTTTATAGGCCATTATAACATTTCAACGTGTTCTAGTAAATCAAACTAAGACTGTGTGTGCATTTGAAGTTTATTGAACTAGGTAAGGAAATTTTAATGCTGAAAACTAAGTCTCTTCCTATTTTTAACCCACGACGCAAAAAGGTGTCTGTGTGACGCAAAAATCCGTGTGTCTGTCCGAGGCATCATAGGTCCGAAACGGAAGCGCTGATTTTGATTTAGTTATTTTTTGTTTGATTAAGAGTGTTCTTAGTTACAATTTAAGAAAAACTGTTCAGCCGTTCGAAGATCATCAGCTCTTTTCTAATTATTGAAGGGATTTTTGAGTAAGGGGTATGTTAAATTATTTGAATACAAATAAATACACATCCCTTGCATTGTCCCATCTCTGAAGTTCTCAAAAATAGAACTATGCTTCCATAAGGTGTAACTGCTTTTCAGTTAGGAGGCTCCAATTATAACTGAAATCGGTAGTACTAAATACCAATTTCGGCTGAATCCGTATTTTGTTATTATATTATCAATACCAGCGTCCTTAACAAGATCAATATTATATTCTGAATATCCGAACGCGAATCTAGTGATGCCATGTTCACACGACTTGTGAATATGTTAAAATAATTTTATAGAGGTGAATGTTTTAATAATTTAACCACCTATGCAAAACATCCTATATTTGTCTGTAAAGTAATTAATACTTTTAATTGTCTAACTTCCCAAAAATCAGATTTAAGAGATTAACGTTATCGTCTAATTTGAGCAGCACGTTTGCTTTCTAATTAAAAGTTTGACATATAAATACTTAATTTACTATTTTTTGAATATCGTACCTACAATTTAACTTAAGTGTGTAGTAAACGTAAGAGTAAAATATTTGAATTTAAGCATTATCTGATGGCATTACCGTCTTTCTGTGAAAAGCCAGACCCTTAAAATACTTCACTGCTTGATATTGTGTGTATAAGTAAAATTAACGTTTCGCTATTAATCATTATTTGTAAGAATTATAATATATATATATATATATCCGTAAGAAAAATGATAAAGATAACTACGCTAAATAAAATATACTTACGTATTAAAACAAAAAACCCGTAACTATAATATAAATATATATATATAAATAATTGTGACTTGAATCAATATACTGGCAGCTTTTTTCATAAGAACAAATGAAGGTCGATCTATTTTCCTACTGTACCTTAAATTATCATCAACTTTCAATGCATGCATTAGCATTGTGGAACGTGGAGTTAGGATAGTACCTATACACTTTAATTCAACACACAATTCAAGTCAGACGGTGTATAATAAAAGGGGATCTACCCAAATCCTAATTTGGCAACACACTTCGTTACAATTCAAAAATGAAATGTAGAGTGTCGGTGTAAGAGTTTAAATGTAATTAAAATCCAAGTGTGAAAGTCGCAGTAGTTTTGTTTGTATAAAACTGAAGTGGAGGAAGGAAAATAATATGGTTTGAAAGAATAGGGTAAATGTAATCAATACATATACTGTCTCAATGTAGCTATGGAGACCAAACACTATTTTGCTCTTTAGAAAGAAAGTAACGTAAGCCTTACCAAAAAACAACAGCGGTTGACGACGTAAGAATATTGGTTTATGGTATGGTACGTATAGTAGGGGAGGCCATTAAGGGATTTTTTGGATTTACTCCTGCGCGGCAGATTATTATAAGGGGGGTTGATTACATGCTGACAAGTGTACATTTTGATAATCTGACGATTTGAGCGTGACGCAAGGCAGTGGGAAGGTTACAAACTTGCAAAAAAAAATTAATCATTTGACATTGTCGAGTGCGTCAGATTAAGATACGGTGGGTTAATTACATGCTGACAAGTGTACATTTTGATAATCTGACGATTTGAGCGTGACGCACGGCAGTGGGAAAGTTACAAACTTGCAAAAAAAATTTGGATCATTTGACATTGTCGAGCGCGTCAGATTAAGATACGGTGGGTTAATTACATGCTGACAAGTGTACATTTTGATAATCTGACGATTTGAGCGTGACGCAAGGCAGTGGAAAGGTAACAAACTTGCAAAAAAAATCGTCGATTTTTTTTTATTTTGAAGGAAATAATTCAAGGATAACAGAAAACATATAATTTGCCCATTTCCACAAGCCGAAGTTCCAAAAATCGTAAACAAAGTTTAGTACATACAGCTGCAGTGAAGCATGTATTTCCCACGCCACGCCTCTTTTTCCCTTTTCCATTCTCTCTATCTCTCACTCTCTCATACCATCCCCACACTATACTCTCCATTTGTTTATGTTCTTTTTGAAAGTTGCTGGAGAGCTTGCGTGCAAACCGATCTCAATCTCGATTATTTCATTACTTCATCTTCATCATAATTTACTCTTATTTAGACTAAACCGTATTAGTACAAACTTTTAAATGATGCTATTTCGTTAGTGGTTCGTTGGTTTAACGTTAACACCTTTCTAATGGAGAAAAGAATAAATGTATTCAATTCACTACTCCAAACGTTAAACAGGTGGAAAACACTATAATGGTTAAATAAGACGAATTGAAACTAGTTCTTATTAATTAAAATAAATAAATATTATCGAATAGACTCAGCTCAGCAGCATACGCAGTTAGAAAAATTCGTGAACTGACTGATATTGAAACAGTCCGATTAGTCTATTTTAGTTATAGTATAATGTCGCATAAAACTATATTCGTGCTGCAGAAGAAGACTATCTGAGCAATTTATATATTTATACAACTCAGGTAGTTGTGATTCACTAGGGCAGAAATATAAAGAAATAATCATCCTGACTGTGGCTTATTTATGAAAACCTACTTAACCTTCATCAAAACACCGATCAGTTCTGTAAAAAAGCGGTATACATACTTTCACACACGTAATAAAAACAACTTGTACCTGCTATACGACTATTTTTTTTGGCCCGCGATTTTATACGCTTAATATATTGATTTATCTAAACAATTCACTTTGGAATATGTTTTTCAAGAAATTTGGAATTTAAATGGTATTCTTAATTAACAAAACTGTTTTTAGCTTAGAACCATTCCTTAGCTGACTTCTCTTACTCATAAACTACCTCCCTGCCAAGTTTAATTTTCATAGATCAAGTAGTTTTCCAGATTTTGTGATTAGTCAGTAGATGAGTGAGTGAGTGAGTGAGTATCTTGTCGCTTTTATATATGTATGTAAATAGTTAAGTCTATTTGTATTTGCTTGCTATTTTCCATGCACATTTGACACATTTGGTCAAACCGGCGATTTTTTTTTGCTACCACCAATGAAACGGATACATCGCATGAACTATTTTTTTTTTCTACCATCTAATCTTCAAAATCCAATAGGTCCCATTGACGCTGAAGTAAATACACATTTAGCATCGTGGGCTCCCCTTCTAGTATATTGGTGTATGTAATAAAACCCAAATAATAATTTAAATAATGAGTTAATTATGTTCCATCATAATCAGAGAGTCATTCGAAGTTTACGAGGCATTAAATTGTAAAAGCTACCGCTGCAAAGATGATCAGGCCATTAGCGTTATTACTTCTCAAGTGTTTTCTTATTGTTGCTTGTTTTTGAACTTTTTATCGACGAATACTTTTTAGTACTTTATCATCGTCTATTTATGGTAATAAAAGATGCAGATTAGGAACTACCGTCTAGAAAAAAATATATAAATACTGTGTACCAAAAAGCACAACATTTTCAATTAATCGGAGGAATGCACGATTTAACTGCTGCATTAACTTACTAAATTGGTTATAAGATTATAGTGTACATAGTAGATCTTATAATAAGTTAAATTATAAAGTTTTATTACAAGGATTTACACGGTTAACAACGTGAGCATAACTGACCTTTTAACGATGTGAAACAAGTCATCAATATAATAACGAAGTGGTTATCACAGTACGCACCAACTAAATGATACAGCTACATCCAAACTGTTGCTAAAATAAGTGGTTTGGCTGCAGATTCAAAGTGCGCTACCTCCAAGCAGGTTTGTTCACTATTTTTGACAATCCGTCCATTAAGACTAAAAGCACTTTTTTTAACAGTGATTTTATTTCTTACTCTATTTTCTTCTCTTACTGTCCGAAGACGCTCCTGTGTATTGGCGGTCAAGATTATGTCAACTGCTTCTAAATGAATCCAGGGGCGAATTTTTAATAGATATTTTTTTCATACAGCTACAAGCAACAACGGGTCGCCAGTCAGGGTTATGGTTTCATCCGACTCGTTGTTTTTATCTTGAAAATGATGAAACATTACGACCCCATTTTGAACGACGCATTTCCATTTACGCTATAAATAATGTCATTTTACCTTCCATTCAAATAAAGGGGTCTAGTGAAAACATTATTTTGCCGAAAATTGCTGGATAGCGGTACATTTTAGTAGTAACTACCAATGGTTATCGATTATCTTCACCAACGTTAAACTTTGATCAAAGTTTCTGTTCATTTACTGCTAATATGCTGCATTAGAGATTTTTTCATCAAAAAATCAAGCATGATTTTATATAAATACCATTACGTGACTGTTGATGCACTTTTGCAATTTCAATAGTCTCAAAAGTACTTGTCAGACTATGTTTACTACTCTGAAGGAATCTACAGACAGTGAATCCATTTGCTATCTATCTGTTTCTCAACTGTAAATTCTATAAAGAAACGTGGATAAAATGACCAGCCTAGCGGTACACCCAGCCTCATGCTTGTTTGACATTATGGACTATAGTGCAATATAAAAAAAAAACTATAATACTCCAGATAGACAGGCACCTGATTTGAATATCTGACTAGCGCTGTAAGAAGATTTTTCTAAATGTAAAAAAGGAGAACACAGATAGAGTTGACAAGATTAGAATGATTCACTGTTCCAGTTTTAGATAAGTATATGGAATTGACTAAAAATATACACTTGACAAAAATTTGAGTGCAACATAAGGTCTGTATCTCTTGTACCTTCTTTGAGTTTCTAACTCGATAAAGGCTGTATGAATTCATTTGTTGAAATAATTATATAAATTTTAATTGAATTGTTTATTCAATTCTTGTCTTTGAACTTTAGTAAGTTCACATAATTATGTGGTGTAGGTGAATATTTTTTTACGTATCTGAATTTGTTTATAAATTACGGCTAAACTAATCTTCCACAAAATGATTTATAAATATTATAAAGAAGAGAGTAACAAAAAAATTTATAACTCAAAATCACGAAATAATAATATAAGAGTTAAAAAAATTACGTCCAATCGATTGAAGATAGACAAATTAGACAATGGTGCCAATTCTGTCGCAGATTTCACTAAGTGAATAACTAAAAGTATATAGAGATTTTGAGTAATAGACATGCTTCATTGACTGACTTCATACACAGCCCTAAATTTGATTTTAACATAAGCAAAGTTAATTGAGACTGTGTTAAGTGTATTCCAGACGAAATTACGATTTATTTTAGTTTCAAGTTTCTCGTTCAGACGATTTTATGTATTTAATAATTATGAAATACATTGAGTAACACAATCAGTTGTAGTTGTGATACCAAATTTCGAGTTAGTTTCGAGAGTTTCGTTGCAGCAGAATCTGCACTGATGTCGCGATTACATTATATTGACCGAAACCTAGCTGCCCCTTTTATGTCACCTTCCGTCAGTTTTGTTTCCACAAAAGTAACATTGTTGCTTTTATAATTACAAGAAAATGATAATTTTGGGTCGAAACAAGTCGAAGTATTAAGGCAATTCTCTTTAATTTTTGTTATCAAAGATTTTTGGTTACTATTATGTGTATTTATGTTTAAAAGGGAATGTTTATCTGTAAGGGAAGGTAAGCAAATGTTCCCAGGCCGATATCGAATTCTCCCGGACAACGACCCCTACACAATGGGCTAAATAATGAGCAACAGTAGGCCTCGCACCTTAATTATTATGATGATATAATAATGATACACCACATATTTTGATAGTAAACTAGAACCTTGCAAAACCATACAGATATTGCAATTTTGTTAGTAGTATTTAAAAAAGATAAGAAAATATCGTGCCACCTCATCGAGCACTCTAAGGTGGTTGGACTCTAACCGACTAAAACAACACATTTTTCTGTCACGTCACGTCAACCGTACTCATGAGGTCGGAATATGCCCTTAGTCTTAAACCAGTATACTTGTTATAAATCTGTTTGGCTCAAAAATCACCAACTGATCCAAATCCAATCCGATCCAAACGCTTGAGCATCCAACGCAGTCCTTAGGAATACCCTTCGTGGTGCAGCAAAAGTTTTATACTTTTCATAATTTATTATGTTACGTTATTACATATATTATATAACAGATTTCGGTTTCACCTAGAGAAAATTGTACGTTTTTATCTTGTTAGACACCTGTTTAATTACTAACAAGAATACCAAACTCATAATTACTTTTATCACAAACCAACTCTCCACACATGTAAGGATAATAATGCTTATATATATTTACGCGAAAATGATTGAACGGCCACAGCCACATTCATTAAGATAAATGATTCATTTTTCTTACTCATTTTCCTTTGTTCTAGGAGCAAGCACGAAATATCCGAAGAAAGAATTTCTTTGTATCAGCTGCGAACTATTTTAGTGATATCACAATTTGAGTCTGATGATGTTGGAACATATACCTGCGTGGCTACTAACACGATGGGCAAGGCTGAAGGCACTTTACGATTATATGGTAAGATGTAAATAAAGAAGTATTTTACTTCAGTGTAGTCGTTGGTCGAAAAATGTGAAAAGGTCTAATATTTGTTTAAATACCGAATAAATAAAACAAATATAATAATAAAATTAATTCAATAACTTGTAAGTAAATAATTTTTGTTATTTCAAAATTACTATGTCACTTAAACGCCTTTATTTTGTATAGAAATTAAAATAACAACAACAACAACTACAACAACAACGACCACAACCACAACAACAACCACAACGACAACAACAACCCCTGCGCCCACCACAACGGAGCCACCGCCACGTAAGTTCTCATAATAAACACTTTAGATTAAGCAAGAAGTGTTCTAAGTTAAAACATGTAACACGGCATTAAAACTTTAGTAGTTTAAAAGTTGAAACAAATATACTACATTACACTTGACTTTCAAAATCGCAGTGTACACATTCGATATACCTTTCCTTACGGACAGATAAGAATTCTTAAAACGGCTCCTGTATTCAGGCGTCCTCGTGGCTGCACCCTCCTTAAGTGCACTTCTTGAACATCTGAGGAATGCATTCAAATCTGAATGATGTCCATCTCGAGTTTCGAGAGACCTCACTTACTTTTTTATGACGCAGATCTGTAATCCATCTGATCTTCCATACCTTCTTTACCCAAGATATATCCTGAAGACTCAATTTCACCACCATGCGAGTATTCGTTTATATCAGGGACGAGATCTGTTGTCGGTGTCTCCGTGACTTGGAGGTTCCAAACTTTTCTGTTTCATGTGTATATGTATCTACATACTGGCCATGATCAAATAGCTTACGTCCGTAATATACGGACGTAAACTATGTAAGCCATTCTACAGATATGGTCCAAGAAGGCTTTGTATTTGCGCAATTGGCGTTCTTGGGGGACTTTAATGCCCATCATGGGGAGTGGCTGTGTCCGTTTTTCCAAACAATTATAATCCTGGAATCTTCAAGTGTAGGTTTTTCTCGGATAGGCATGTACCATATTCGTCTTCAGCGTCACTTTCTATCAGGTGAGTTCAAAAACAAACGCAATAGGCGTTTGTCCTTTATTGCATTAAAAAATGTTGCAATGCGTTTTTTTGCGTTTAATTTGTGATAAGAATTTCAGGATCTGATCATAATATGTTATTATGTAGGTATAAAAACATGTATAGTGTTTAGTTATTAATAGTATTACATGTTTAAAGAGATTTTAAAAAACCTGCACAATTTTCAATGTTTTCATGGCTTATATTTTTATAATGAAAAACATGTGTTCCAACAAATATTTAAGCTTTGGACTGTGAATTACCCGGGTATAAATCCGAAATGTTGATTGAATCTTAGTTCTTGTTGGTTATTTGGAAATAAAATTGATGTAAATAAACAGACTTTCAATACATATACGTGTACTCTTTTTTATATAGTACAAGAGCTGTAATGTAATCAATTTAATGATCAGTCCAATAAAACTGTTTTAACGAGAAATCAACTGAAATCAGATCGATCTTGATTGCTACGTACTGGTACGTATTTGACTCGTTTTAATTGATTCAGTGTTTATCCTATGTAGATTAAATATGAGCAAGATATATTGAAAAGAGTAAATGTTATTTATAATTTTTCACATTTTTGTGTATAGTTTATTATTTTATTACATTATTTAAACCGTATTATCTAGTGCCGTAATCTTTTTTACGCCCAGATACATGGTACCGTGAAGCTGTAGAACTTCGTTGAACAATAATTTTACATGCAGACACTGATGATACGACTAAAAATAGTTTTTTAGTCGTATCATCAGTGTCTGCAAATATGTTCTGTATAATTTATTTTGTGATTAAACTATTATGAAGTAGATAGACTATTCAGCATTCCAACCAGATCATGCAGTGATTCCACCAGGATGACTATATTGTCTGCAAATCGCAAATTTGAGATATATTGGCCGTTGATATTGATTCCCCGTCTGTTGCAATCTAGCATCTTTAAGACGTTCCTGCAACACATTGGTAAACAGTTTCGGAGATATAACGTCTCCCTGTCTTACCCCGCAATTTATTTATTTATATTTATTTAAAGAAGCTTACAGCGATGCAATTGGATTGGTCTTATACTCTGTTCTTGTACTTGGACGGCCGTCGTTGCGGCTTCGTATAGACATCTCAGCACCTGGACATATCCGCAGTCAACCAGGCATCTCTGCATAGATTCCAGTACAGCCCAGGTCTCAATAGTATCGAAGGCTTTTTCAGAGAGGCTGATTATATTCCTCGGTCTTTTGAATAATTTGCCTTAATTTGTGTATGTGGTCCATAGTGCTGAAACCTGCCTGCTCCACGGGCTGGAAATCATCCAATTTTTGAGCACGACAATTTGTAATGACACTCGAGAACAACTTGTACACATGGTTCAGGAGTAATATGGGGCGGTAGTTCTTCAATAGGCTTTTGTCTCTTTTCTTGAATAATAAAACCACCACGATCCTGCTCCATGCCACCGGTGTAGTGCCAGTATGGATGACGGAATTAAACAGCTTTTGTTACCAACGCTTTATATGCGGTCCCTATTATATACTTTGCGTGTTTTCATGAGTTGTTGTTGATATTCTTCGGTTACTCGTAGTAACGTGTCTAAAAAAATACAAAGATTTGTTCTGGGTAGTCAAATTTACTACTTTGGGACTATCTTGAGCGGGAACGAGACAATAGCGGAATGCTCTTTCCAACGTTTTGGACCAAGTGGCAAGTGCGTTGGATATTGCAAGGGATATCGTTTCTCGAATCACTCCGAAAAAAATATGGTGTCTCTTCAACTAAAGAGAGCTATCGACCCCCGATGAGGAGCAATTAAAGAAAGCAGAGGTAACTGATGGGGATATTTTGATGCCAATGCTATCTGGACTCATATTTACTAATATTTCCCCTCTGAACTGCCGACCCTACTTACCAAAGTGATGGTAAATAAATTAAAAACTAATCAATCTGTTTTATTTTGTACCTAAAAACTAAAATATATTATATAAACAGATTATTCAATCGATATTCTTAGCCGAGTTTTATCATCACTTAGCTCTAATTACATCAGTTACAAAACGTCACCGAACTCATGCTATGTGGAAACTGTAGCATCATTTTTCGAATTATATAAATAAAAACGGAAAATCGACAATTAGCATAAACAGGGACTTTCAGTTAATGGCAATATTTATTTTAAACTTGCTCATATAAGCAAATCAAATAATGTATTTACTTATGTTCGTAAACGATACGAATATAGCGAGTAGAGAGAAATCATTTAAAATAATGAAACAAAAACGTTGGTAATTTCAGAGCAAATATGGCAATTTGTTATACTAGAGTTAGCATACCTGTGAATGTTAATACTAGAAAGACGAAAACATGACAAGAAGAATCTACGCCATTAATTGAAGTTATAATGTTTTTTCTTTTTTTTACTATGAAACATTATATTTACCTAAATGTCTGTTAAAAAAGGTTAGATGTATGTTATGTTATTCATGTAGTAATTGCAAGTATAGTAAAACGGCTAGGCTGTCAATTGAACGCTAAGCTTAAGCTAGTTGGCTGCGACATATATACGAATAAAAACTGTCAATGTATTTGACCGTGACGGTCACGCGAGTTCAGTGCTTTTTCCCCATACCAAAAGTGCCCAACGTGCCTAAAAACGTTTTCAATTCAAAAAAAAATGTTACGAAAGTAATTTGCACAGAACAGCAATAAAATAAATAATAAAATTTGTTTTGTTTTTAGGATTCGTCGTCCCACTTCAACCTGCTGAGCAGAAGTTTTATACACCGGATGTCACTACATATGGTGAGTATATAAATGTCACTGATATTTTATGCTTACTCAAGATGACTTTTTGTACACTATACTATCTGAATACTAAAGGGACTAGGAAGGAACCAAAAAATGTAGCCTACTTCCTCTTAGGCAGAAAATTTGCTGTTTCTGCGAGATATCTAGTAATTTTTCAGAATTCTGATCATTTGTAGAACATTATTATGATTTTTAGGAGTTTAGTTCAATCATTACATATTTTTGTAAAAATGCAAGCCTGTAAAAGACAATGAAGCAATTACGTCCTCTCTTAATTCCGAAAGTAATTGATCACCAATCATTTAAGTACTTATTTAATTATTTTTAGAACATAGATGTTTCGTAAATTTAAATGGGTATGTATATTGTACAATCTAAATGTAACATTAAAGTTATTTACAATCTCAAATCTTTTGTTGTAGACACAATGCAGAATGTGATCGAACAGTCTGTCCTCGACAACAACTGGATACCGACTGCCGACTCCGCGGGAGCGGCGCTCCAAGCACTCTCATTGACATCATTCGCAGTGATAGTAGTGCTGCCATATTTAAATAGCATTTTCAGTTTTAGTTTATACGTGCTCATTTTTACAACTAGCAATATCGATATTTTAGAGCAAGGTGCGAGATGATAAGTTATTTTAATTTAATGTAAAATCAGGTGTCAATTGTATAAAAATATATTTACTACAGGCAAAAGTTAGACACTAGATTGCTTCAAAATGATAAGTCATCAATATATACTCAATAATGCATCATTATTGGCAATCTGATTTGTTTTAATTTATATTATTTACCTTCATATACGAGCATGTCTATAATGTTTACATAATATAATACGGATATTATGAATTTGCTTTCTGAAGCAATCTGAACCGATCGATGACGTGTTGAGATACATTCATTAATAATCTAGAGGAAACCATGAACATACTCCAAAGATAGATTAATTTATAAGGCTATGTAAAAGCGTTAATTGTAAATAGTTACTCAATTTCTTAGTATTTAGTAATATTGTGATGGATAACAAATAAGGCATAGTGTAAAGTATAACTCGGCCCAAAACTTCAGTATTTCCGAATTATCGACATTGAAAAGCCTTTAGTTGTTTTAATATTTTGCTTCATTTAAGTTATATGTTAAATTTCGGAACAAAACTTTATCATGGTTCGAAGTTTTCTAACAGTATGTATTTAGAATTATAAACGTATAGCCCGCAAGCTGTTCAAAGTTTGCGGGTATTTTGAAAAGTTATCAATAACTTTCAGTTCGTGTGCTAAGAATTTAGTGCGCCCTACTTACAACTTTCCTTTGGGGAGGTAGTTTGAATTATATTTTACAAATACAATAAATTGGTCTAAATGTAAAGAATAACTTTGAATACAAGAACAGCCGACTAAAACTTACAATTTTCATTAAAAAGTTACCTGGATTATTGAAATTCTCAACTTTATTTCTCTGTAACATGAATTGAAATTTGCGAATAAAATACACTTCTGGATAAAACATGGACAGATATAACTGGCGCAGATTATTTTCAAAGTACCGTAGTAATAAAATTGTGGCAAACAATAAATAAAAACTTACTTTCAGTTTTCGTCACTATTTGTAATGAGCTGTCATCTCACGCATGACGAAGATAAAAATAGGATTTGATTGAAATATCTACTATTACCTTCTCGATCGTATCAGGTATCTATTGTATTTATATACCAAAATGTATTTATACAAGAGTCATGACAGCTCATAAGCAAGATATGGTTAAAAAAACATACATACATATGTACCTGTCACTCACCTGTTTCCTCGAAGGGCTAGGCAGCGATGTAGTGAACACCTATATTTTGCCATCTATCATTTGGTTCCATTCACATTTTAGGGGCAAACATAATAATTGCTGTCAACCGGGCACTTTGAGAATTAAAGATGGGAAAACTAGAAGTATATTGAAAAAGAAATATAGGTAGAAGATGAGGAAAGAAATTAATTTTGCTTATACAGATGGATTTAAGGTCAAGGTAAAAGGTTTTGTTCAAGGTCAAATACCTGTAACTCTAACTAGCTTTTGCGGGACAGTCCAAGCCCTCTAAAGTATGTAGATATAATACACGATATTATATATACGTACTTTAGAAAAGCGAAAAGTCACTACTTTTGTATATTTGACGCGAGAAAAGGTATACCTTATAATAAACTCAAATATTCAATTCATAAGTATGGCAGACTGATAAATTTAATATTTTATTACTAGGGAGATATTATGATAAAGTCATATTATATTTTACGAATACGTGAGGCGCTTAATATGTTCAGGGCCGACTTTATGCTAGATCGGAATTATTCTAATACTTTAATATTTACGGGCCTAAGGTAATGGTTTGCAGACAATTTTTATATAACAATATAATCATATGAAAGCATATCAAAGATGTAAAATAAATTGTAAATATTATTTAATGTAACGATATGTAATAGTAAGTTAAAGAAAGTTTGTACGGCAGCTGCCTTTATCATTGTTTTTACATTTAAGTTCTCCAAATTTATTTAATTGTAATTTATATAATTAGTTAAATACTTAAAAGTTTACTATGGAAATGTTGGTATTATATTATAATTTTCTCTAGTCGTTTACGTATGTTGTGGTAACAGGGTGAGTTGGCAAATTATGAAGTAGCAAAGACCTTGCACGGGGTTTTATGCCCCTACAAGGGCATGTCATGTAACAGCGGTGAGGTAAGTAATCCCAAAAATCAAATTCAGGCCTAATATTTTTTAAACATCTTGTATCCATCGGATACAGTTCACCCTCAGGAAGTGCATGTATTATTTGTTTTAGCTATATAATAAAACATTTTTTTTAGATCATAGATCGTAAGCTATTTGATACTAAAATGCCGCAGTATACGTACTGTAGCCTTAGTCAAACGGGTATGTGCCTCTAAAGGATACATGTGACCGCAAACAAAAAAGTCTTAACACTGGTCCAAAGGTATGTAGAACCTTTAGAGCTTCTTACAGAAAAGTAATGCATGGTCATGCCAAAGGTTTATACAGGGTGTTACAGGAAGGTGTGGTCATACTTTGGGGTAATATAGTAGATCCCGTGAATAACGTATCGATTTTAGGAAAATTCGCAATTTTTAATAGCTTCTTATTTTAAAACTGCGAGACAAAATTCGAAACGAAGTTATCCGACACAGAACCAAGGTAACCGCAATAGCTCAAAGAATTAGCAAGCTGAAGTGGCAGTGAGCTGGCCACATTTCCCTCAGAACGGATAACCGCTGGGGTAAACGAGTTCTGGAGTGGAGACCGCGTCAAGGGAAACGTAGTGTAGGACACCCTGCGGCCAGGTGGAATGACGATCTGTGCAAAACGGTGGGGAAAAACTGGATATAGGTACATTAGGAGAGGCCTATGTCCAGCAGGGTATGATGAAAGGCTGATGATGGTGATGATTTTAAAACTGATAATTGAACTTTAAAATTGACCGATAAAGTAATATTTCGAAAGGGCTGACACGTATGAACCTATAGGTTGATGGAATGACCGGATGTTTGTGTATCCTCATAAAAAAAAAACAAAATTCACAATTCATAATCTGTTGTTTAGAACCGTGTACCTACACCAAGAACAGCAGTATCCGAAAAGCATTTTCAAAATTTCTTTTATTTTTAAGACAAATCAACTCGCAGAACTCTAACGCATTTCAAATTTTGCCACACTTTCTGTTACACTGTATATGTATAGTATTTATCAACAACATCCACCATTTTCATATATGTATATGTAGAATGTCAATCTAATATCGGTTAAAAAATAACCTACTAAACCAAAAAATCTTCCCAAATATAGGGACTTGAGAAGGGATTTTTTTAAATAATAAAAACTATTATAAAATTTTTGCGAATCAATAAAGAATTATCAACAATATTTATTTACACATTTGATTAAAATGTTGTATTGAATACAATATGTGTGTTACATTTAATGCAAATTAATGTGACACCTTGTAAACATAACATATTATGTTGTTATGTCACGATATGGTAGCCCTAATTATATTAACAGAGGGCATTAATTGATTACCATATAGTGATACGACAATATGTCAACACTTAACTTCATTAGATATCCATGTTGATACAGTGATCGTAAAGCAATTTTATGTATTTACCGTTTGGCGACACAGGGACATGTATAAGTTTGTCGCCTTATCATACTTGCTTCTGCTTGAGCGACACTGCCTATGAAGGCCAGTTCGTTTACTTTCTCCGCAGCTTGGTGCGTTTTCTGAGGGTCGAGAGAGTACTCATTTTCTCAAACTAATTGAAAAAAAAAGGAAAAGCTATGACAATCCACTTAAATTATTTGAAAAAAAATAAGGAAAAGCTATGACAATCCACTTAAATTATTTTTTATCATTAATAGAATACATTAACTGAGATACACAATGCTCAATTTTGGTTTACTTAACAAATTATAATACTTCTGTTGTGTAATTACTGTGCTTAAACCCGCAATCCGTCGCATACTTGTCTCGTAGCACTAATTTATTTCGTGTTCTGAACACAATTCTTTCGTTGCGACCGTTTGGTAATAATCATAATTTTATTAATTTTTTTCATTTGAAAGCGACTGTTAGGGTTTTTTTTTTTGCTATAACATGTCACACCTTATTTATGATCAACAAAAAAGTTTACACCTAGAAAATGGATTGTTTTACACTAAATGCTATCGCACTGTGGAAATCCTCATTTTGTACTTAAAAAAAATACCCGTAGGATTCGCAAAGTTGCCTTGTCGGCAACTTAGCAAATAATCCTATTTTTTCAATCGAAATATACGAATACTCTAACTGTAGAACCCCTTGGTAGAAACTTTGCTTGTGATGACCTATTTTGCCGAGATTACATACGTATCACGCCTGTATCAACGAAAGGGTAGGCAGAGACGTATTAAACATCCACATTTTGCCAAAAATAATTTTAATAGAGGGCAAGCCAATTACAACCAACCGGAGACTTTGGGAGTTAAAGATTCCATATATGAAAATAGAAGAATTATTTCCATTTGTTATATGTTTTTATTCTTGCAATATAACATTAAATATGGAATCATATAAATATGTAAAAGTACGTTTTTATTCTTCCAATATAACATTGAAATGTAACAAGAATAAAAACGTAATTTTAAAAATATCTTATTATTTAGGTAAATATTAACAACACAAATTTATATTAATTCATAAAAATCTTAACCATAGTTTAAGTTATTGACAAAACATACGATTGGTAATTTGCTAAATTATGTAAGCGTTATTTAGTTTTAGAAAGAATGTTATGTAAATATTGCTGGTAACTTAATAGTAATTGCTACAATAGTGTACATAAAAATGTTAAGGAATATCATTAAACGAACCATTTATAATAATTTATGAAGTTTCATTTCTTATATCCTAGTAAGGCTACTTGGGAAAAGTATTTGAGTGATATTAATGTGTGGTAGAATAATGACATTATATGTATTCACTCAATGCAATTATTATGTATTTGCCTTTATTATGTCACAACTCCATTCATGTCGTTAAAATTTTTGATTAACCCCTCATAATAGGAACATAGATGACACCTAAATTCAATGCGATTGCACATGTCGTGAGTGAATAAACGAATGAAGTATTTATTAGAGATTGTTCGTTCTTGCGTATGTTACAAGTAGTATACAAGAAAAATAAATTGATAAACTCTTATATATAATATTTTTCATTTAACATATAATTGTTAAATGAAAAATATAATACTCTTGGTACATATAACATATAACTAAATTAAAATCGTTACACGTGACCTTCTCCTTCAGGGTACCATTATGTGGAAAGACAGTTGATAAGAAAAGGGAGTTACAATTTAGAATAATTTTAAGTTTGTGGCAACATCCAACAAAAACATACTTCAGCTTCAGCCATTTAGCTAGTACAAGTTGAACATAATATAGCAGCTACTGATCCTGTATCGCACAATTAAAGTTGTCACACCGATTAGCATTCTTCGATCGATTAGATTCCTAACGGTTGGGCCACAGTCCGCTAGGCAGGACCACCTAACCTGGACGGAGGATTTTCCTTTCGTGTTGGAAATATATCCCACCTATTCCTCTTCAAGTTTTTAATAAATATACACCTCACACAATTTACATAGTTACGCTGAACGAATTTAGGGTGATGACTCCAGATGCTTTAGATATGTTGATGATACCGCAGGTTATTCAGAGATAAGTAAAAATCTGTATAAAGAGATGCTGAACTAATAAAAAAGAAAAAAAACAATTCCTAACATTCATAATCGAATAAAAAGTATCCTTAATGTAGTTATAAAGAAGACTATATTTGCTTTTCCGTAACTAGAAAAAAACAACTGAATTCTAATTTCAACCACAAACGTCGACGTAGACAAATTAGCAAATCTACCACAGTAAAGCCTATTTAAAACCTTATACGTCCATTAAAAATGAATAAAGTAAATTACTTTGGATTTATACTTGACCAAAGACTCTCCTATTATAATCATATGGAACTAGTATGAGAACATAACATAGAGATTCATATGAATTTCATAACGATATCGGATTTCAAGCGTATATCAAAAGCAAACGCATATTATATTGATATAATACTCAAAAAGCTCAAACCATCCTCATTTATTGTATTCTTATCTAAGGGTTTGCACGAAAAATTATGTTTTTTGAAGTAGAATCAACACAACGTCCCCTATACGCCTTACGCCATATATTGCTATATATAATTTACTTCTTACAGATTTCCTAACGACAACCTATGTTGATTTGTGAACTGTACAACAAACAAACTTCTAACTGTTACAAAAATATATTCTATAGCGTTTCCTAAAAATACACAGGACTGCAAACTTCATCCGCAGCTTAAGCCACATGGAAATACGTAACTTTCCCTAAGAATAGAGTTCACCGTGCAGCAATATGTTTAATGCCTTTCTTTATAATTCAACTAGCAGCGCCCCGCGGTTTAGCCCGCATAAGTCCCGATCCCGTCAGAATATCGGGATAAAAAGTAGCCTATATATTAATCCAGGTCTCCAGCTATCTACATACCAAGTTTCATCGCAATCGGTTCAGTAGTTTAGTCTTGAAAGAGTAACAAACATCCATCCATCCATCCATAAAGTGCAGGGTTTGACAACAGGCAAATTATCTCAAAGTAACCACCATACCATACCAAACATATGATAAAAGTAATGATGAAACCATGGATTCAATATAAAATACAACTGTCTAACTAAAACATTATTTCTTAACCCAAAAAGTCCAGGCGAATACACGGCTCACCTGAGACCAGATGACAAGATAGTCGACGGAGTAATTACGAACCGTCTTTCAATTTGACGAATCATGATTTGATATCTTTGCTTAAATATGCGATTGTAAAGAAGGAACAATAAACATTACACAATGCCTAAGGGTGGAGCCACACTTGAAAATACCAAGGTTTGGTTCATACTACTATAATTCTGCTTGAATATGTGTTTATTGGATAGTTTTATATTTTATGGCCAAAATTTACATCTTGAATTATAAATAGTGTTTGGTGTGTGTATTCAATTTAAGTATAGTAAAAAAAATGTGTGTGTGTACACAGGTAAGAAGTGAAACTTCTTTAAGACATATAATTTTTCTACTATTTGCAACTTCACGAAAATGGGGTAGATAAGGCTTAAGCCTTAAGAAATTATAAAACGAAATATATAATCACTCTCACTTTTCTTGTAAATTCACTTAAATTTGAATAAGTCTTTTTATTTTATCACTTTCAAATTAATATATTGTTATTCTTATTTCAAACCAAACTTCAAAACTAATATATTGTTGTTATTATTATAATATAATATATTAATAATATATTACATTATATTCTTTACGTCACTATACTAAACTTTGATAAAAAAGCAACATGGCGCGTAACCGAAAAACGTGACGATTGCTACAAAATTTCTCCCATACGTCGATAAAAATATTTACAATGTTTGAGGTTATTTGGTTGTACTTTTATGCTACTACTACTTATGTCAATTATTTTGATTTAATTAAAATTGTGTCATATTTAAATTGAGTTTAGAATATTTTGAATGATAATTATTTTCATTTTGAAATGTTTGGTTCTTAATAGATTAATATGAACTCGGGAATTTTGATGTCTATCATGGGGTGTTAATCCTAAAAGGCAGCTCTAGTAACAATGCTCATCATCAGATATTCAATAAGTATTATGCTAGTCAAGCGTTTTTCTCTGAATATTGGTATTTTTATTACTATTATGTATCTTAAATATCTTCGAATATTTTTATTTTCCTTCCGTCTTGTTTTATGACGTAAGTTACAGAAAATGTGAAAAAGCATGACGACATAAGAGTTCCATATCCAAAACATATAGTTTTACTTAAGTATTTTTTGTATAAATAGGCATACATTCATAGAGATACAATAATATATTTATAGGCACAAAATGTATCAAAGGTTGTTTTTTGTCCTTTTATATTTCCTGATAAATCCATTATACAAACGTCAATTTTGTCGTTGAATAAGGATAGACTGTTACTTTGTCCATATAGTGTGAAATATACAATTATAAATTATTGAGCTCTTATTACAATAAAATGACAAAATATAATTCAACTTCTTGAGGACCTCTTTTAGACATTCTGATTGCTTACTTACGTTGTTTTGTGATAGTTTTATTCTAGCAGACTATACCTCAAATATTGTGTATTCCACTTCACTAACAATATACAGAATCTTAAACCTGACAAATGGGAGCACATGGGACAATAACCGCCTAAGTTATATTGGAATCTCTGCTAAACAAACATAATTATCGGAAAGGTTATTTAAAACATTTATTATTATAATCGCTAAATAGTAAGGGTTTTAGCTTTGCGTGTTTGTAGTGGCAGTGCATTCCATAGATGAATAAGCAGAACTGTAAAGAATATATCAAAAACGGTTGTCAAATGCTGCTTTCACTTGAATCGGGAGGCTCAGTCTAATCGAATCTATCTAATAAAACTAGTTGTGTGTGACGTATCCACCATTTTTTCATTTTATTCGAAAACTAATTTTATTCCAATTAATGTGGAAAATAACGTCATTCATATGTCCAAGATCTAGTTTTTGAGACTTTGTGACATAAATTTAGGTAAATTTGCAGGATATCGTTTCTTATGTTGACTGAGAAATGTACTGTTTCCGTGGGATAGATTTCACCAAAATTTAAATAAACCCAAGATGTTAATAGAACAAATCGATATATTATGCCTTAATTGTCCGTAACATTTCAAAGTATTCGATGCCCTAAAATACCATTGAAAATACACCCGTAATCGAATTTGTAAAAAATGAATATTATTAGTCCCTTTCAAGCAGTTTTACCTCGAATATTGCTATGTAATAACCACCAAAACTATTTTATTACAATGTACCCTGCAGACTTACAGATGTGAAAATATGCAAAGGTCTACGCCGTAGCATTTCGTAGCACACCTGCTACAAGCAATATTCCCTTCGAAAACTATTCCGCTGGGATCTAAGTTAATTTCGTATTTATTTTTAGGTTTACTTGGAAGGGTTAACAACTTTTGAAAATTTCATTTAGTACTTATCGTTTGGTCTGACAAGTTATAATTATATTAGTGTAATGTATGTATAATTTAAATATGTCTTTACTGTAAAACTTTACTAAAAATCGTACTCATAATTCAACGTATAATTATATCATCTAATGTTATTCGTATTGTTTATAAGTACGATTTTTAGTAAAGTTAAATATATATAAATATAATTATATTCCTTAACGGAAATGTATGTAATCCACCTTGTTTCCTTGTAATCCACCACAGATTGTTTATATCGCCTGACCTCAGTCTAGATTGAGTTTGAGAACTAGCCTTTTAGACATGACATTTTATTGAAATAAGTTGTATGCCTAAAATAAATTCATTTTCTTTCTTTCTTCTTTCTAACCCGTCAGTATAAAGATACCCTCGAAAATGTGTAAATACATAATATATAATGCCTAAAATCGTCAGGAAATGTGTAAAATAAATTTTATTACACCCATTTCCTAAACGGCACTTGGAAATGTGCTAAAGTCGAAATGTCGGTTGGTAAACGTATAGAGGGCCCAGGTGGTGTTGCTTTGAATTAATCGAACAAGGATTCAAAGACAGCCTTTACAAGACGGATTGTAGTTCATCAAAATGTTTATGCTTCAAAAATACAATGTGTAATTGTAACTGCAACTCCAGCTTACCCTGTCAAAATAAGTAAGGTTTACAATTCATTAACAATCTTAAGAAGATTTAATTTTTATAATGCAACTTAATTAGTAATTAATGACAAGGTGAGCTTTTATTAGAATTTATAGTTCTACTAGTTATACTATAAACTACTCATATGTGTGAAGTTCTATGGTATATGCAATTAATCGGTATGGGTAGATGGGTACCCTCTCACTGGAGACTATGATTACGTGTATGGTCCAAAGTGAGTGTGCATGGAATTCCGTTGCCTCGTTCTGCGAGTGATGCATGCCAAAGAAGCGGCGGCAAGGGAACGGAAGAGAACGAGTACTCTTCCGTCAATCAGAAGATTTACCAAGAAGCAGAGAGTGTAAAACGATCTCGGGCGATGGACAGGGCCATCTGTCGCCCTAGCAAAAGCATGCCCAAGACGGGGGCACGACGTGTTCCGCACGTACCTCTCTAAATCGGAAGGAGGGCAAGGCCCTCCGCTACCAATGGTGTGTCTGCCAGGGTTCTCCTGGACTTCCTTCCTAGGGTATACCCGAGTTCCTTGCGATAGACTCACTTGTGACGGAACACCGTGTGGTTTTAGTCGGTTCGATTCCGACATACCACTTCACCAATACCCATGGTGAGGTGATGACCCGTGGGGGATTCCACACGAAAAAAAAAAGGTAACATACACATACAGAAAAAAAATCCGATGAATTGAGAACCACCTGAGATTTTTTTGAAGTCAGTTATAAATAAATAAATTTTCAAGTTTAGTACTTAGAATAAGTGTAATTGAGATTTCATGTTTTATTTATAAATTGGATGATTGTTTTAATAAAAAAAGTTTTGAATTTCAGTCTGTGTTTTTTTATCTACTAATTTAATTCAATTCAATCCAATTCTTTATTATGCATTCCAAAATGTTTACAAAGGTGTAAAAAACTTAATAATAGAATAGTCTCAATTTTTGGACCCTGATGGGCACAGCGTAATTCGGGACTTAATCGCAATAATATTTAAAAGGTACAACGAGTGGACTGATGAGGGCCCAGCGACGCTTCCGTGAAACGTCGGGTAACCAAGAGGTATTGTACCTTTTAAATATAATTGCGATTAAGTCATTTAAATATTATTAAGATTAAGTGTAGTCCCGTATTATTCTATTTTTCTATTAATGACATTTAAACAGAAACATAATTTAGTATTAATAATAATCATATTTCAGTTATAATTAGTTTATTATTTATTGACATACGGAACATAAATGGAGGTAATGATGACATTTATTGGATTAATTTAATTATTTATAAACATTATTATTTTCGTGATGTACTACATTTATTGCGATTATTTCTCTCTCTCTCTCTCTTTATCCTCCGATTTGAAACAATAATTTATTGTTCCGTTTTAATTAATTGTATTGTTATTTTTTGATTGACATACATTTTTAAGTTACAAAAGTTAGTTGAAAGTTACAAAATTGTTTTTAATATTCAACACAATGTAAAAATTGTTATTAAAAAAATTACACATCTAATATGTATCAAAGTCTCGAAAGTTAAAAAACAATGATCATAATTATATAAGATTTATAGAAAAACTATTTATAGATGTTTTTTTTTTCGCTATCATTAAAAAGTTATATCAAATCCCACTAATATTATAATTGTGAAAGTTTGAATGGATGGATGGATGGATGGATCTACGTTTGTTACTCTTTCACGCCAAAACTACTTGAAACTTGGTATGTAGATACTAGCTGGAGCTGACAGAAGACCTGGATTAACGCATAGACTACTTTATCCCGATATTCCCACTAGATCGGGACTTACGCGGGTGAAACCGCTGGTAGTTAAAAATATTTTTTTGAAAAAAGTACCGTAAACACGCTGACGATTCCCGAACAAACCCGAGCGCGTGTGACGTCAGAATGTTAATTTCTACTCATCGTAGCACGCAGCTCATACATTGTTTTGACAGTGTAGAAGACGTTGACAGTGTACTATCGTGAAATTTCTTTAACATTATTACGTCACAAACATGGCGACAAATCGAATCGCGTTCGGAGTCACGTGATTCTTTTGAAAATTTTATCAATTTTGAATTATATATAACTAATAAAAAAATATTTTTTTTTTTTGCATTGACTATTAATATAATTTACGATAAAGTTTTAAAATACATAAAAAAAAAAGTTTTTTTTTCAACGACCCAATTTTATACAATGCCTAGGTTTCATACATTTCTGGTAACATATATATTACAGTAATCAATAAGTAGTTATTAATTTTATTGCCTAATTCTTAGTTGTCGTTTCTCGGTTTGTATAAACGTATTGACGTAGGAATAAATATATAGACATCAACCTTTTTCTTACAAAACTACAGATTTGATTCTTAAAGGCGTTTAATTTGTTAGATATACACTCTTGTTTTAATTGGAAACAAAATCAGTGAACCAGCAAGTTTTGCCATCTTCCTAACTATTTTACTGAAGCTCACTGGAATTGGCTTCAAGTCTAACTTATCTTGGGTGAGTGTTGGTTTTCTCTGGGGTAACTGCCCTTTGAAATCCTCAAATCAAATTTATAATTATATTATAAGACGAAACGAATACTTATACGATGGGTAGTATATCAATAGTAATAGTAACAAATTATAACGTTAAATACTTTAAGTAACATATTGCAGATACAAAAGACTGTATTCGGCTTCTTTAATTCATTATTTTTATTACAAAAATCACGCTGGCATCTTTAACTAAAATTATGGCACGCATCCTTAGCATGCATCCTTAGCACGCATCTCTCATTTCCAAGGGCGTGTAACTGAGTTTCTGTGAAAAGCTTTCTACTTTCTTTTCTTTGTAATAAATCTCTCGCCTCTTGTTAAAGGTAAAGGTAAATATAAATGTATTTAAATGTTATAGTAAATTTATTATAAATTGACACTTCATTGCAGGCTTTTAATTAATTAATTCTGATGATATTTAAGCTCAAAATTGGTGAAGATCTTTGTACGAAATTACGTCACTTAAGCAAGTTTCAGAAAACCCATGTCCTATCTACTGTGTTAGATATCGTTCTTCCCCTCGCAAGATACTTTGAAATGCAAATAAAGGACAGAACAATTTAAATGTTAATGTAGACATTTGCCTATATAAAATTAAGTTGTTTTTTATATCTGACCACGTTCATGGTGTTAGGATTTTGGTCATGAAAATCACAATGATTCATTTGCAGTACACAAGTGAATCATAGACGTAGAAAATCTTATATTTTATTTTATAAACACCACAAGAATTTAAAAGGTTTTTGAATAAGTAAATCTTTTACTGTTGGGACCTCGAATTCCCAATGCTTAGTATTTATTTAAAAATGATAAGACCAAATAACCAGTTACTTGTAATTTGAACATGGTTGCAGGCTATTTAAACATTAAGTTTAATTGCACAAATTATAACTATGACAGGAAGTCACACGCAATACTTTTATGCGTTCATAAATATTATAAATATTTAAGTTTCTGAGTGTATTTGTTTATTAATCATGCTGTAATTGCTTTACTCATATTTTAATGTTCATAGAATCAGTGAATCCTGGATTCGAACACAGATTACTAGTTTTTAAAGTATTGTAAGTTACTTTCAGAACTTTTAACCTCAAGGACTTATGTCACCAAAAATATGACAGTTTTTATTTGAGAAACATCTATATGAATATATTTACCATTTGTAACAGTAATAACGATTCCAAATTTAATTTTCTCAAAGGAATGTTATTAAATATATTATTCACAACGTTGTGCGTGCCACATAGACGAGAGTTCGTTACTTCAGCTCTTGTTGTAGACCTATGAAACTTCATACAAATTGTACAAAAGAAATAATATGACATGACCTATTTGTTGTCTGTTTATATCATAAAGTTTTATGTGCAGTAAAGAGTACAAAAGTTTTTTCTTAAGAGTCTCTTATTGAGACATTGTATTGTTACTTTGAAGAAAAAATATTCTTTGAAATATTAAGTACATATATACAGTTATAGAACTCCCGATATTATTTATCTTTTACTACTTTTATGATTCAATACTAGTCCATTTAGTAATAAATAGATTAGTCATTTATATTGACTAAAATATACAGGATGTCCCCCAACAATGGAATACTCAGTTGAATCACCGAAAGGGCAAGGGGTAAGTTAAACATTTTAAATCGAACATATGTTTTTATATTAGAATTAAAATTTAGAAAATCCACAAGAACTAACTTTAAGAATAATGCATTATATTATATTTAAGCAAGTATCGCATAATTATGTACAAATGTCCTTGAGAGATGATTGACTGAAATTTTGAGTTTAATATCGGCATAGTGAGAATTTAGTATTTGTGGATTGTAAAAAAATTAACAGGTTTTTGTTGTATTTGACAATTTCCAGTTTTTTTATTTTTTCACAAAAAAAAACATTGTCGTGTTGTAACTTACAGACCATTTAAAAGATTGAAGTCACAACGCCGGATGTCCGATACCGGCAGACAGGAGAGTATATACAGATTTATTATGAGCAGCGTGTTAAGATCTCGTACTTCAATGTCTTCTGTGGTCAAAGCTAGGCTCCAGGAAGTTCGAGATGTGACAGTTAGCACTAAACCATAAGAAGAAGACTTAAATCAATAATAGCGATAGTACCTGCCAGAGGGCCCTTTTTCTTACCACAGGCCATCATGTAGCTTGGAATAACTTCGCTCGCTCTCACCATGATTGGAATGATAATGCTTGGAGAAGAGTATTGTTCACTGACGAGTCCAGGTTCTGCCTCAAGCCAGATGATGGAAGGGTCAAAGTGTGGAGATGACCAGGGGAAAGATACGCTCAGTATAACATTGTCGGAAGAGAACCTTATAGTGGTGGGTCAGTGATGGTATGGGGCGACATTTGCTTAGGAGCTCGTACAGAGCTACACATCTTGGAAAATGGATCTCTGACAGCGGCACGATACAAAACGGACATCTTAGAAAAAGTTGGGTTTCCTTTTGGTCCATACATAGGAGATAATTTTCTTTTAATGCATGATAATGCTCGGCCCCACACCGCTGCTATAGTTTTGGGATACCTTCAAAAGGCCAATATCGAAGTTTTGGAATGGCCAGGCCACTCACCAAATCTAAACCCGAAAGAGCATGTCTGGAAAGACAAGTTAAACAAAAAATGCCAGCAGTAACCAACTTGTGACAAGTTGGTAGAAGAATGGGAAAAAAGCCACAACGTTTTATTGATGATTTAATAAAAAGTATGCCCAGACGGATGGAGGCAGTTTTAGCACGGCCTACTTGTGTTTATGTTACACTAGCTGCCCCGACAGCCTTCGTTCTGTCAAAAGTTAACGACGTCAAATGTTTGACAGCTGGGGACCTGTGTTTTAATTATTATTTACTCTGTGGTTTGTATAGGAAAAGAAAAGTGTTGTTTTTTTTTTACTATTTTTCTCGCAATTTTTATGTTTTTTCTCTCCATAAGAACTTATGTGCCTTAACGAAAATATGAAAAAAGAAGTTAGCCGAATCGGTCGAGCCTTTCTTGAGTTTTGCGCTTAGCAACACATTTGGCGATTAATTTTTATTTATATTGATTGATTACATTACAGAAGAAATTAGCTATTTCCTCACATTACGTGAATAATATAATAATAATCTTTATTAACACAATAAAAAGGACATACAGTTAGCAAAAATATTAATTTAAACATTTTGGTAAAACAATCTTAGTAGAATGCGATGCGACAGATTAGTTAGTCAATAAAATGTTAACAAACGTTTTAGACCCTGTCTCTTACTTTAGGGCGACCTGTATGATAAGAGACAGTGTTTGGCTTATTTTAAAATAAGCCAAACGGCTTATTTTAGAAAACAACAACAACACCAGTTTAGTGTGTATGTGTGTGTGTGTGTAAGGGTGTGTGCGTGCGTCCTACGTGTAAGGGTGTTTTAGTGTGGTGGGGGGGGGGGGGGGTGTGAGAGAGAGAGAGTGTGTGTGTGTGTGTGTATATGACGTATGATTGGTATAATGTTAGGCGATGTATGTTAGAAGGGACTCTGTTTGAGAATAGTCTTGTCGGAGAAGCCACTCCGTTAGTTTTGATTTTAATTGGTTACTATTTCAGTCCATAATGTTGAGCTTTTTGTGGACCTGTTTGTAAATGTGAGTACTCATAATATAAAATTGATGCTTAGTGAAGGTAGTTCTATGCCGAGTGCCTTTAGAAAAATTCGTCCGTTTGTTGGGATTACAGGGAGAGACGCTAGTGTGCCTCCTAAGAATGGACCAGAGGATATAAAGCTGTCGGACGGTTAGGACCTTACATTCGTGGTATAAAATAGTTGTAGGATAGCGGAAAGGTTTTCGAGACATATTATTTATTATTATTGATTTGGGTGCCTGGTGCTACCTCGACCATTTCTGGTCTTTTGTAGCGCACCTCTGGTTTAAAGTTCACTGCTCAGACTTATGGCTTCGAGAAACCTCCAGATCCTATCAGCAGTGATTGTTTGTATTTCCTGCGGTTGCATGATGTGCAACCCTAGGTGAATACTTCGGTGCCGCATTAGTGGGCCACAAGAGCATAAAATTTGCATTGCAGTCTCTTCTGTTTCTTGACAGAATCTGCAAATTGTTTTCTCACCCAATTTTAGGTTGAACATATGTTTGTTCAGTTTGCAGTATCCGGTGAGGACTCTTGTTACTGCACAGGTTTTGTATCTTTTGAGCTCCAGAAGTTCTTTAGATACTTTATTATCATACCGTACATCCTCCGATCTAGTAAGGCTTAGGCAAGAACATGCAGCTTGTATATATATAACGAGGGGCCTGGCGAAGCATTTTTAAGTAGTGAAAAAGGGGGAGGGGGGGGGGGATAAGAGATAACTGTCAGTAATTAGTTTTTTTTTTCAGTGAATTTTAAGGTTCTTTATTTAAAAAAGTTAATTTAACTAAGTCTATTTTACCGAATTTACTTTATACTTTTAGCAATAAAGTAATTATGAAATATAAGAAGTTTTGTATTTTGCGTCCATGAGTCGAAAGCATTTAACCTCCTATTATTGTTGATCCTAAGACATAAGTACACAATTAAATAGTTTTACAATAATAAAACAATTAAGTATTCTAAATTATCAAGAAAGTACCACATTGGAATTTATAGCTAATTTGGTAAAATGCTAAAAAGTTATTAAGTATTTTGTGTCTCCTGTTGTTGTTTTTTTTTGGGGTACACTCCTATGTCTTAAAGCCCGTATGTGTATATTTAATACTGTACAAGTATTTTTATTAGTTTTCTCGTTACCATAGGCTTTTCCTAATTTGGGATCAGACGGCCGTATGTGAGGTGTCTTAAGTTAAAAAAAGCGCTCACAACTTTTAACTACGTTTTGAAAAATACCTTTGTAAAACGATGTGATTTTTTATCGCAGTATGTCAGAAAAACTGACGTTAGTAATGATCCTAAAGCAAAGTACATCTGAAACATCCTATTAAGAAACAAGGTGTTTTATTTCGCTACATGTGACGTCGTCATCAGCTTGGCATGTGATACGAGTAGGTTCAAGTTTTCTGACGGGCTTTCTGAAACCTTTAAGTCATCCTGGTACTGTTTTTTATAGACACAACAAATTAAGCAAACCCTATTCATGTCTGTAACAAGAAAACACAGACAAAGTTTTTCTAATTCCGTGTGGCTCACCACAAACAGACACAGCTATCCTATACTCTACACAGCTGATATTCAACGTATCTATTTACCTTAGGAGCAAAGACAAATGAAGCCATTTGTTAAGGTCGATATTCAAATCACGACCTTTAGACATTTGTCTCTGGGGGAATAACGCATAGTAGCGACAAGAACAAAGTTGAGATTTTATCTCTAGCACCTCTCGGAAACTGTCACAAATGTTTGGTAGAAGGTTTGTTGTATTGCTGTTTAGTAAGTTGTGATATATTTTATATAACTAAACTGCAATAACCTGAAGAGTTGCGGTTACTATCTAAAACAAACGTATTGCGTAGAATGTATCTATACCTAAGAGTATTAGGTATGGAAGCTATTTCAACCTTTGTCCTGCGTATCGTGTCATTATCTTATATATCTGAACTGAGTTAGGTATACATTTAATAAGACTGTACCTTTAAGCTGGACTTGTGTTAATGTTTTTTATGAATATTATATTTTTACTAGACTTATAATATATGGCATATATGTTAGCTATACACATGACCTTGAAGGACGCCCACCGAAGAAAATTTGTGTAAGCACCATTAAAGAACAATGGATACGGGACTACACTACTAAAAGCAGGGATATTGGAAAACATTTGTGCCAACATATGTTAAAAGGTTAGTAGACCTTGAACTGCTAGGAATTTCTTTTTTTAAATGTAGATATAGTTGAATGCGGAAAGTCAAAGATGCGGAAGGGAATGGTTATGTCCTAAATTTGGAGACCTATATGTCCAGTATAGTGAACCGTGGTAAAGTGATTGATTGTTGTGATTGCTACACCTATCTTCGATATTAAATATAATTAAACTTTGCGGAAAAACACCGATTCACTCAGTGTACAGCTGGATAAGTTCTAATATAACTTCAGTAACTAATACAAGTTACTGAAGCAAACCATTATTTTAAATCTGAACAAGAGTAAAGGAAAACTTGTTAAACCAAACAACTCTTATTCTACGAAACTTTTGAAAAGTCACGCTAAGAATTAATCTCGTGGCTTTGAATCTAACCCCTTTTTTCAGTGGCCTCAATTATATTTCGTAGGCTTTCAAAATTTTACCTTTCAATTTTCGTCATAAATTTACGAAACCAAGCCATTTTTTGTACTACTAAAATTAATGATATCCTTAATGAATTTCTGACTAGTAATTGTTATTACTAGCCAGAAATTCATTATGATATTAATATTATAAAGAGGAAATTTTGAGATGTCCACTGGAATTTTTTTATTACTAAGCAATTGTGCTTTGTATTCTTCACTATTTAAATAAGTAATGGCGGATATTTTTTAACCTATTTCATTCGTTTTAGATTTTTAAACCGACTTTTCTTTTTGCAAAGATAATTCTTATGGAACTCACTTATTCCAGTCTTTGCAAAATGCTACAACTAAACTAATTTGTAACCTTTCACGTTCCATTTCATGTCAGGCTGCCATCAGTGTAACTTGGTAGAAACGTCAGGTACTTCAAATGTACGTAATATCTCTCACTGTTACTTATGCAGCGGATTTAATGATGGTCTTGATGGACAGGGCGGTTTAAAGTACAGAATTATTGCAATATACGGTTACAGAGTAGGTGCAATTGATATTGTTATTATAATAAATACCTTTCTGTACTAAGTTTAAGTTTTTATTTAAGATTCGAGAGTCTACAGTTCGTTAGTTTAAACAACTAAAAATACATTCAGTATTGTTCCAAAGAGGAAGAAAGAACAACTTGAACTTTAGAATGTCTTTCAAAGTTAACAGACTGTGTCATACTAACTCACTAGATAGATGCAACGTTTTTTTGGCCAGCGCAAGAAAGTTGAAGCCTTTGGTCGTTTCTATTTTGTTACATAGCTAAATATCTCTTTGCATTGTGGTTTTGTTGTAGAGTAGTTTTATTAGCTTGCAAATTCTAAAGGCTAATAGAAAAAGTATTATTATGTAAAGAAAATCAAAATTCTATTTCAAATTATTTATGTATATCACAAGGTCACTGCCGATCACAATAAAGTTACTTTTACCTCCTCAATATTAGAACGCGTTGACCGCAAAAGATTGTTAATTATTCCATTTGTTTCGAGTTGAGGAGGGTCGGTTGTGACCCTAATGGTTATTTATTTAGAAGGTCAAAGGTGACATCAACCTGTCACTGCCTAATGCAACTGGACGACAGGTCCTATTAAGCTTGTAAGTAATTTCTATTAAAGTGGCATCTGCGTCTATTATTAGGATGAGAACTTTAAACTATATAATATGATGCAAACATTTCTAAATTGTACATTTTATTTAAAATTATTTGATAAAATTTTACAAATTTTAATTTGTGGTTAAATCAATATTACTTTGTGTAATATTGATTTACAAGTTGTTAAACAAGTTACTTAAAGTACATATAAAGATGAATCATTTACTTCTTTCAGCCACTAAGTTCTTAAATTATTTATTGTTACACGTTGATCTAAACCACCAACTAACTACAAACGACTATAACTAACAATAAATAATGAGGATAAGATTGTACACGCCAAATATCTTGACATGTGTACATTATCATGTGTGCATTTTTTCAACAGAAGACTTTTCATTTCCTAGGCTAGAAGCGTACCTACAAGAACTTACCTGAAAATATGTTCATTATGTTCTAAAATGTGATGGAAACAATGAATACAATGCATTAAAAATACCTCAACATATATACCCATAAAGCCGAATTTCGACTAAAACGCGGCTGCGAAAATGTTGCCCTTAGTGTCTTGTACCATCACAACTTGTTAATAAGAACTTATTAAGAAGACTCCTTTTAAAAATAACATATATATAATAATAGTTTTATATGATACTCCTACTAATATTTACTGAAATTATACTGCGCCGCAAGGGACTTCCCTCATCATAACAATATAGAACGCAAAAATACTTTCCTCCATTTCCTTCTGACAAGATTACGAACAGGTTTTGTATAAGGTAGGAAAAGAAAAACAAATACAACGACGTTAGAATAGTTATATATGTGTAGGCAGTTACTTACCGTTTGCGTGTAGGATTTGGAATGAGGAAAACCCGAAGAGAGTCGAAATGACGCTAATGAGCAAGTAAAAGTTCCCTACATTAGAAAAAAAAAACAAACGCAGTGAGAGTATTGTAACTCAAAGATGCTTAAAAAAGGGATGTGTTACTTTTTCTTTCGGTAATTTTCACTTAAATTTCTTTCAGTCTGAGCTACTTCTCTGGAGAAAAAGTTATGTATTTTGTCACCATCGTGACAATCTATTCGTCTATCAAGTTAATAAATATTTTTAATTGAACCATTTTGTAGGTTCTTAGGGATGCCATTATCTTACCTTGACCAAATTTATGCAAGAACTTCTTAGGGACCAAATCCCTAAAAAAAACATTACCTCATTGAAATTAGATCATATATATGATAGAGGATAATCGCTGAACAAATTTACATAACAGAAATAGCTCGAATAATTAAAAACCATTCATTTGGTGGTTAAAAATAAACAGCGACGGATAAATTTGCTTAACTGTTTTGTTTTTTATTTAAAAATTGAAATACTAATTTACGTACCATTATACCTAAGGCTAAATATATAATAATTCACATACCTTCACTAATTTCAAGGACAGTTTAGAGCTATACTAAGTTTGATAGTTCATCGGTGTAATTTGATCTCACAATCAAATTACCTTGTATTTCCGAGATATTTCTCAATCGGATCAGTTTCTAACCCTCTCATGTTCTATGATTGACTGCTTTTATTAAATTTGCTTTTAGATACAACCTTTAATAGATATGAATACCACTCACAAAAGATTTTATTCTCACCTTGTAGACTGTTGTAGAACAAAAATCAAAACTATTATTATTTAAGATGATTTTGTTTTCACAATCATAATTATAACTTGGGGTTTCTGGTGGTAGCCCGGCTTTTATAAATTTTATCTGTACCACTAAGCCATGCTTTATTGAAAGAAAATTAAAAATAGCTAGACATCTGTGTTCTGCTACAAATTGTAATTTAACAATATCGCTGCATCTCTTCTTTCTTTCTTCTTTCTTTAATTCTCTCTTTCCTAACATTGTGACTGGCCTGTTGGTCTAGTGGTAAGTGATCCTGAATGCTAAGCCAGAGGTCGTGGGTTCGATTCCCACCCAGGACAAATAATTGTGTGATGAGCGCGATAATTTGTTCTGTGTCTGGGTGTAATTTATCTATAATATGTATTAATTTAGAAATATATAAGTATGTTTATCAGCAGTCTGGTTACCATAGTACAGGTTCTGCCTAGTTTGCGATCAGACGGCCGTGTGTGAGATGTGTGGAGTTATTATTATTATTATTCTCTTTATTTATTTAATATACATATAAATTACATTTTTAAATACATTTACAATGTAAAAAAAATACAAATATATTTAAAAATATAAAAAATAGTGTCCCACCGGTATCGGGTACAGAGACCAAGCTACCGGTGGTTAGGGTTCCAGAGACAGAAACCTCCTCACTATGCGTGCCGTGTCGAGAAGGACTGCCTTCTGCATTAGGTTCTTAATCCAGCTGCCCAACGTGAGCCTCTGAAGGTGTTGGTCGAGGCTCTTAGCAATTAACCCATGGGCCGAAATGACTATCGGCACAATGATTGCTGAATCCACATCCCACATGTCGACAATCTCGTGGGATAAGTCCAAATATTTTATTTGTTTATCTTTTTCTGCTTTTAAAAGATTGTCGTCATAGGGAATGGTGATGTCAATAATCATTGCTCGGCGCTCTAATCGGTCTATCACCACTATATCAGGCTTATTGGCAACAATAGTCCTGTCAGTGATGATAGATCAATCCCAGTACAATGTTGTACGACCATTTTCGAGAACTGGGTCGGGCGCATACCTGTAGTACGGAAACTCGACAGCCACAAGATTATATTTAAGAGCAAGTTGCTGATGGACTATTCTGGCCACTTGGTTATGTCTATGCAAGTACTCGCCGTTGGCAAGACGAGAACAACCAGAGATTATATGCCTGAGGGTTTCTCCGGGACGATGACACGCCCGACAAATGTCAATTGTGCCGTCTTTCAGGATATATCTCCTATAGTTTTTCGTCATAACAACTTCATCTGTAATTGCACAGACAAAACCTTCAGTTTCTCCGAAGAGGTCACCGAACCATAGCCAGGATACTGATGCCAATAAATCTATATCGGGCCCATTTAAGGCCCGATAAAAACGTCCATGCAACGCCTTGCTCTTCCATATCTCACTGCGGTCTGTAATAGTAAGTACTGCTGGTTTGCGCCAGTTCTCTTTTCCTAGAGCAAGCGGAGTGAGTCCGTTGTCAACTCCCACCACATCCCGATTCACATCTAGGTCAACGGAGAGGAAGTAATCTCTAAGGTTGCATACCTCGCGGTTATGGAGGGTCTTGGGTCTTATTATTATTATTGTTTACCTTTGTTTAATTACCATTTATTGTACGCCTTCTGCAGTATGTGTCGTGTCTTGTTTTCTGTCAAAACAAATGTATTTTCTTTACTTTCTTTTTTATACATAATAATATAATACGTAAGTCCTAAAAAACATGAGACATTCAGAATATTATTAAATCTAACAGAATCGGAAAACTAATTTATATCAATAAATTTATCTGAAGGGCTTTGGGTTCCATTTGGTCTTTCAAATTTAATTAGCTCAGTTTATTTAATGTTAGCAGATAAGAAAATATACTAGACAGTAGAGTAGAAGCTTTGCAATATATTTTTAGCACCTATATCATTGAGGCCTACGTATCTGCGTCTAAGGTAAAATGATGATGAATACACAGGGTACCTGCTTTGTGTTGATAACTTCGATGGATTTCTCTTTGCGCTGCTGGTACTGTCAGGTGGAACACTCAAGCCATAGAGCCAGCCTGTATGCAGTGTAAACTACAGATCATAGGCTGAAGAAAAATATTAATAAATAAATGCTACTTAAGACAGTAACTCTAAGGTCTTTCAAACCCATTTGAAACCACAAAAACAGGAATGACTCAGAAAATAGGCTAAAAGGTCACGTTGTGTAATAAAAAACTTAAACTTACATGGAAAATCAGATTTAGACAAACCGACCCCAACTAAGTCAGCGTATAACGTTTATATATATATATATATATATATACATATATATCGCGTCCGCGTGTGCCTGGACGTTGCGTAATTGAGGGTTTTTTTACCCGAAGGTGGCGCCCGCGCTTTTGCGGGCAGGCGCTAGGAGCGTTCCGGAAAAGCTGTTCCCGGATCCCTCCTACTTAAGGCGGAGTATGGCACACCCTGTGGTTTTAGTCGGTTCGATTCCGACACACCGCCCCACCGAAAACCCCGGTGGGGTGACGGCCCGAGAGGGTTTCCACATGCACAAAAAAAAAGGAGTGAGTTCACGTCGGTATTGCACTGGGTCTCGAACTCGTAATCACTGGATCGCAAGTCCGTCGCGTTACCCATTCCGGTACCACCGCTTAATTACTAGTACCTACACAAGCCTGCAGTTAAGCAGTACTAATATCTTAGTCAATTTTTTTGTTTTGCTGATGACTAGGATTACCAGAGCTCTATTTGATGCCTGCTGTGGCATCATTCATCATCATCGCAAGTGTTTATTATTAGCATTGCTTCCGCCACCTTGAACCAGCCCTGGTGGTATGAGTCGAGGTCATTGCGCTGCCTCTTTCTGATTCGGCCTTAGCGGCGCCTTCCATCTTCAGGCACCCATTGCGTGGAGATCTATTCTAATAAAACGTTAAAAATCACACCAGATATCTCAAATATAACTTTATTATTTTAAAAGAGACTGTAATTCGTAATATTTTCAGGGTATGCAGCTTTACTCATTAAATATTAAAAGGGGAATGAAGCGAGATAGCGTTTTGCATAAAGCAAGTTGACTACGAACATTGCAATTTACAAGTGTCTAGACGTTCTATATTGTTCTAAGCGCAGTGCATAAGTAAACCCAGCCCAACGTTAGCGAGCCTTAAGAGATTTACTTCTAGCTTTATTAGAAAAGGCATTCCTTTTGAACCGAGTACTTACCAATTTTTATTTACCACTCTGTCACTTTGTTACAGGGTTCATTTTACTTTATTAATTTAAACTTGCAATTCAAAGTGACATAATTGACTAATGTATTGCCAAATTAGATAAAAGCGAAAGTAATCAGCTCTCGGACAATACGCCAACCTTTTAATGTCAGATCTTTTTAGACACATTTGTTTCTTTAAGAACAATGAGGACATATTCTGAACACATTTTTTTAATTTTATGTCATAATTAAACCAACTGAAAATTATGCTAAAAGTTCTGTAATACTATGATCTATTTATACTGTAAATTTAAATAATGTATTTTGCAGTATAAATAATACTATAATATAATATGCTAGATAAAAATTTGTTTCGCCATGTACCATCACATACTATACTAACATTTATTCAAAAAGCAAAGCGATATGTCTCAATTAGTGTGTTTATCCGATTGCGCATAAAAACGAGGTGGGAAGTTTTTATCATTGGACTCCACGCTGTAGGTAATTTAAAAGAATCCTCTCGATTCAAAGTTTATGCGTTTTCATTTCAATCGCTTCAAAAAATAAAAAAAAATTGGGTGGATGAAGAACTTTCTACTAAAGTCAAGTCAAAAGTATGTAATACTTTTTAAATACGTGATCGAGTTAATTCCTGTTAACATAATTATATTATCAAGTCATACTGGTCAATGAAATAAAACAAAACTTTAAAAACATCTCAGGAGTATTTTTTGTATATATGTATGTATATATATATATATATATATATATATATATATATATATATATATATAATCTGAATCTAGGAAACGGCTCCAACCATTTTGATGAAATTTTGTATGCAGATAGAGTGTTGCAGTTTAAGTTAAGTTTTACAAAAAGCTACCGAGCAACGCTCGGTCTCCCGTCGTACTTATTAATTATTTGACCACCAGGCAAACTTTAGTATTAACTATTGTGTAAGGAATATTCGCAAACATTGATCACCACGATAATTAAGTCCACCTTATGCAATGTATTTGCAGGAATTTTAAATAAATAAATACTTAATCCTTTACAAGCTAGTTTGTTTATAGTATTAGGATAGATTTAGTAAGTGGGTTTGAGAATCTTTTATATACTGAATAAGGTGGCTTAGCTAGGGTTACTGGATATATTGTCAGTCATCTTATCCCTCGGGAACAGTACTTTTTTCTGTCCAAATTTCTTCATGATTGGTTATTACGCCAGGCGTGAAAGCGTAACAAATTTTTTATTAAGTAAAGAAATATCATAATAGAATTATCAGAACATCCCTTATTACTCCTAGGTTAGCTGCCCGAGTCATTGGTACTTGTCCCGGAGTTTTAATTTGTGCCTAATATACAGGGTGTATTTGACAATGGAACACTTACTTAAATCACTATTATCACATTCACGTATCACGTTGAAAAGATAATTTAATTTGTATTTCTTGGACTTATGGAGAGTAAATGAAACATCATCATATGAGTTGACATCATTCTACCAACTCAAAACGGGCCCGAAATTAAAATGTTAAACTCGGCTGAGTCACTCTCATGTGTAAAGTGAATAAGATAAATGAACGCGGGCCCACTGAAATGTTCGTTTTATGTGTCAACGCCAAATATCTTGACATGTGTACATTATCATGTGTGCATTTTTTCAACAGAAGACTTTTCATTTCCTAGGCTAGAAGCGTACCTACAAGAACTTACCTGAAAATATGTTCATTATGTTCTAAAATGTGATGGAAACAATGAATACAATGCATTAAAAATACCTCAACATATATACCCATAAAGCCGAATTTCGACTAAAACGCGGCTGCGAAAATGTTGCCCTTAGTGTCTTGTACCATCACAACTTGTTAATAAGAACTTATTAAGAAGACTCCTTTTAAAAATAACATATATATAATAATAGTTTTATATGATACTCCTACTAATATTTACTGAAATTATACTGCGCCGCAAGGGACTTCCCTCATCATAACAATATAGAACGCAAAAATACTTTCCTCCATTTCCTTCTGACAAGATTACGAACAGGTTTTGTATAAGGTAGGAAAAGAAAAACAAATACAACGACGTTAGAATAGTTATATATGTGTAGGCAGTTACTTACCGTTTGCGTGTAGGATTTGGAATGAGGAAAACCCGAAGAGAGTCGAAATGACGCTAATGAGCAAGTAAAAGTTCCCTACATTAGAAAAAAAAAACAAACGCAGTGAGAGTATTGTAACTCAAAGATGCTTAAAAAAGGGATGTGTTACTTTTTCTTTCGGTAATTTTCACTTAAATTTCTTTCAGTCTGAGCTACTTCTCTGGAGAAAAAGTTATGTATTTTGTCACCATCGTGACAATCTATTCGTCTATCAAGTTAATAAATATTTTTAATTGAACCATTTTGTAGGTTCTTAGGGATGCCATTATCTTACCTTGACCAAATTTATGCAAGAACTTCTTAGGGACCAAATCCCTAAAAAAAACATTACCTCATTGAAATTAGATCATATATATGATAGAGGATAATCGCTGAACAAATTTACATAACAGAAATAGCTCGAATAATTAAAAACCATTCATTTGGTGGTTAAAAATAAACAGCGACGGATAAATTTGCTTAACTGTTTTGTTTTTTATTTAAAAATTGAAATACTAATTTACGTACCATTATACCTAAGGCTAAATATATAATAATTCACATACCTTCACTAATTTCAAGGACAGTTTAGAGCTATACTAAGTTTGATAGTTCATCGGTGTAATTTGATCTCACAATCAAATTACCTTGTATTTCCGAGATATTTCTCAATCGGATCAGTTTCTAACCCTCTCATGTTCTATGATTGACTGCTTTTATTAAATTTGCTTTTAGATACAACCTTTAATAGATATGAATACCACTCACAAAAGATTTTATTCTCACCTTGTAGACTGTTGTAGAACAAAAATCAAAACTATTATTATTTAAGATGATTTTGTTTTCACAATCATAATTATAACTTGGGGTTTCTGGTGGTAGCCCGGCTTTTATAAATTTTATCTGTACCACTAAGCCATGCTTTATTGAAAGAAAATTAAAAATAGCTAGACATCTGTGTTCTGCTACAAATTGTAATTTAACAATATCGCTGCATCTCTTCTTTCTTTCTTCTTTCTTTAATTCTCTCTTTCCTAACATTGTGACTGGCCTGTTGGTCTAGTGGTAAGTGATCCTGAATGCTAAGCCAGAGGTCGTGGGTTCGATTCCCACCCAGGACAAATAATTGTGTGATGAGCGCGATAATTTGTTCTGTGTCTGGGTGTAATTTATCTATAATATGTATTAATTTAGAAATATATAAGTATGTTTATCAGCAGTCTGGTTACCATAGTACAGGTTCTGCCTAGTTTGCGATCAGACGGCCGTGTGTGAGATGTGTGGAGTTATTATTATTATTATTCTCTTTATTTATTTAATATACATATAAATTACATTTTTAAATACATTTACAATGTAAAAAAAATACAAATATATTTAAAAATATAAAAAATAGTGTCCCACCGGTATCGGGTACAGAGACCAAGCTACCGGTGGTTAGGGTTCCAGAGACAGAAACCTCCTCACTATGCGTGCCGTGTCGAGAAGGACTGCCTTCTGCATTAGGTTCTTAATCCAGCTGCCCAACGTGAGCCTCTGAAGGTGTTGGTCGAGGCTCTTAGCAATTAACCCATGGGCCGAAATGACTATCGGCACAATGATTGCTGAATCCACATCCCACATGTCGACAATCTCGTGGGATAAGTCCAAATATTTTATTTGTTTATCTTTTTCTGCTTTTAAAAGATTGTCGTCATAGGGAATGGTGATGTCAATAATCATTGCTCGGCGCTCTAATCGGTCTATCACCACTATATCAGGCTTATTGGCAACAATAGTCCTGTCAGTGATGATAGATCAATCCCAGTACAATGTTGTACGACCATTTTCGAGAACTGGGTCGGGCGCATACCTGTAGTACGGAAACTCGACAGCCACAAGATTATATTTAAGAGCAAGTTGCTGATGGACTATTCTGGCCACTTGGTTATGTCTATGCAAGTACTCGCCGTTGGCAAGACGAGAACAACCAGAGATTATATGCCTGAGGGTTTCTCCGGGACGATGACACGCCCGACAAATGTCAATTGTGCCGTCTTTCAGGATATATCTCCTATAGTTTTTCGTCATAACAACTTCATCTGTAATTGCACAGACAAAACCTTCAGTTTCTCCGAAGAGGTCACCGAACCATAGCCAGGATACTGATGCCAATAAATCTATATCGGGCCCATTTAAGGCCCGATAAAAACGTCCATGCAACGCCTTGCTCTTCCATATCTCACTGCGGTCTGTAATAGTAAGTACTGCTGGTTTGCGCCAGTTCTCTTTTCCTAGAGCAAGCGGAGTGAGTCCGTTGTCAACTCCCACCACATCCCGATTCACATCTAGGTCAACGGAGAGGAAGTAATCTCTAAGGTTGCATACCTCGCGGTTATGGAGGGTCTTGGGTCTTATTATTATTATTGTTTACCTTTGTTTAATTACCATTTATTGTACGCCTTCTGCAGTATGTGTCGTGTCTTGTTTTCTGTCAAAACAAATGTATTTTCTTTACTTTCTTTTTTATACATAATAATATAATACGTAAGTCCTAAAAAACATGAGACATTCAGAATATTATTAAATCTAACAGAATCGGAAAACTAATTTATATCAATAAATTTATCTGAAGGGCTTTGGGTTCCATTTGGTCTTTCAAATTTAATTAGCTCAGTTTATTTAATGTTAGCAGATAAGAAAATATACTAGACAGTAGAGTAGAAGCTTTGCAATATATTTTTAGCACCTATATCATTGAGGCCTACGTATCTGCGTCTAAGGTAAAATGATGATGAATACACAGGGTACCTGCTTTGTGTTGATAACTTCGATGGATTTCTCTTTGCGCTGCTGGTACTGTCAGGTGGAACACTCAAGCCATAGAGCCAGCCTGTATGCAGTGTAAACTACAGATCATAGGCTGAAGAAAAATATTAATAAATAAATGCTACTTAAGACAGTAACTCTAAGGTCTTTCAAACCCATTTGAAACCACAAAAACAGGAATGACTCAGAAAATAGGCTAAAAGGTCACGTTGTGTAATAAAAAACTTAAACTTACATGGAAAATCAGATTTAGACAAACCGACCCCAACTAAGTCAGCGTATAACGTTTATATATATATATATATATATATACATATATATCGCGTCCGCGTGTGCCTGGACGTTGCGTAATTGAGGGTTTTTTTACCCGAAGGTGGCGCCCGCGCTTTTGCGGGCAGGCGCTAGGAGCGTTCCGGAAAAGCTGTTCCCGGATCCCTCCTACTTAAGGCGGAGTATGGCACACCCTGTGGTTTTAGTCGGTTCGATTCCGACACACCGCCCCACCGAAAACCCCGGTGGGGTGACGGCCCGAGAGGGTTTCCACATGCACAAAAAAAAAGGAGTGAGTTCACGTCGGTATTGCACTGGGTCTCGAACTCGTAATCACTGGATCGCAAGTCCGTCGCGTTACCCATTCCGGTACCACCGCTTAATTACTAGTACCTACACAAGCCTGCAGTTAAGCAGTACTAATATCTTAGTCAATTTTTTTGTTTTGCTGATGACTAGGATTACCAGAGCTCTATTTGATGCCTGCTGTGGCATCATTCATCATCATCGCAAGTGTTTATTATTAGCATTGCTTCCGCCACCTTGAACCAGCCCTGGTGGTATGAGTCGAGGTCATTGCGCTGCCTCTTTCTGATTCGGCCTTAGCGGCGCCTTCCATCTTCAGGCACCCATTGCGTGGAGATCTATTCTAATAAAACGTTAAAAATCACACCAGATATCTCAAATATAACTTTATTATTTTAAAAGAGACTGTAATTCGTAATATTTTCAGGGTATGCAGCTTTACTCATTAAATATTAAAAGGGGAATGAAGCGAGATAGCGTTTTGCATAAAGCAAGTTGACTACGAACATTGCAATTTACAAGTGTCTAGACGTTCTATATTGTTCTAAGCGCAGTGCATAAGTAAACCCAGCCCAACGTTAGCGAGCCTTAAGAGATTTACTTCTAGCTTTATTAGAAAAGGCATTCCTTTTGAACCGAGTACTTACCAATTTTTATTTACCACTCTGTCACTTTGTTACAGGGTTCATTTTACTTTATTAATTTAAACTTGCAATTCAAAGTGACATAATTGACTAATGTATTGCCAAATTAGATAAAAGCGAAAGTAATCAGCTCTCGGACAATACGCCAACCTTTTAATGTCAGATCTTTTTAGACACATTTGTTTCTTTAAGAACAATGAGGACATATTCTGAACACATTTTTTTAATTTTATGTCATAATTAAACCAACTGAAAATTATGCTAAAAGTTCTGTAATACTATGATCTATTTATACTGTAAATTTAAATAATGTATTTTGCAGTATAAATAATACTATAATATAATATGCTAGATAAAAATTTGTTTCGCCATGTACCATCACATACTATACTAACATTTATTCAAAAAGCAAAGCGATATGTCTCAATTAGTGTGTTTATCCGATTGCGCATAAAAACGAGGTGGGAAGTTTTTATCATTGGACTCCACGCTGTAGGTAATTTAAAAGAATCCTCTCGATTCAAAGTTTATGCGTTTTCATTTCAATCGCTTCAAAAAATAAAAAAAAATTGGGTGGATGAAGAACTTTCTACTAAAGTCAAGTCAAAAGTATGTAATACTTTTTAAATACGTGATCGAGTTAATTCCTGTTAACATAATTATATTATCAAGTCATACTGGTCAATGAAATAAAACAAAACTTTAAAAACATCTCAGGAGTATTTTTTGTATATATGTATGTATATATATATATATATATATATATATATATATATATATATATATATATAATCTGAATCTAGGAAACGGCTCCAACCATTTTGATGAAATTTTGTATGCAGATAGAGTGTTGCAGTTTAAGTTAAGTTTTACAAAAAGCTACCGAGCAACGCTCGGTCTCCCGTCGTACTTATTAATTATTTGACCACCAGGCAAACTTTAGTATTAACTATTGTGTAAGGAATATTCGCAAACATTGATCACCACGATAATTAAGTCCACCTTATGCAATGTATTTGCAGGAATTTTAAATAAATAAATACTTAATCCTTTACAAGCTAGTTTGTTTATAGTATTAGGATAGATTTAGTAAGTGGGTTTGAGAATCTTTTATATACTGAATAAGGTGGCTTAGCTAGGGTTACTGGATATATTGTCAGTCATCTTATCCCTCGGGAACAGTACTTTTTTCTGTCCAAATTTCTTCATGATTGGTTATTACGCCAGGCGTGAAAGCGTAACAAATTTTTTATTAAGTAAAGAAATATCATAATAGAATTATCAGAACATCCCTTATTACTCCTAGGTTAGCTGCCCGAGTCATTGGTACTTGTCCCGGAGTTTTAATTTGTGCCTAATATACAGGGTGTATTTGACAATGGAACACTTACTTAAATCACTATTATCACATTCACGTATCACGTTGAAAAGATAATTTAATTTGTATTTCTTGGACTTATGGAGAGTAAATGAAACATCATCATATGAGTTGACATCATTCTACCAACTCAAAACGGGCCCGAAATTAAAATGTTAAACTCGGCTGAGTCACTCTCATGTGTAAAGTGAATAAGATAAATGAACGCGGGCCCACTGAAATGTTCGTTTTATGTGTCACACAAATAAATTAACCGATCGAAGCTTGCGTTTCATTTGTAAAAATATCCATAAGAGTGTACGTTTCATGGACGCGACCGAATCTGAGTAAGTCAGGTGATTTTTAGCTGAATCTATTTAGGGTATAACATACTACATTTGTAAGTCATACTCCGCGCCTTTTTCCAACTAAGTCGGGGTCGGCTTTCAGGCTAACAACCAAGGTAGACCAGGGGGTCGGACTTTTTTTAGGGCTCCAATTACCCATAACGAATGCCACAGATTTTCGTATGGCAACCGGGCCCGACGGCTTAACGTGCTCTCCGCGGCACGGAGGGGTCTCAATGTGTTAAAAATGGTCACAAAAAAAAATGCGTAACGTAACCGCTACTCGCTACTCGCAAGAAAACTTTGTAGGTATCACAATTTTTGAAATAACATGGCATCATGTCTAATGTACAAGCACAACATATAGAAGTTTAATATTTCTTTACATATTCTGACATTATTGATTCATACATTTTTTATACATCTGCAAGGGAGTTTTCCGATTATTGTTTGTACAAGGTACAAAAAAAACGAGGGCGAAGGTAACGAGATGAAAAAATAAAACGATAAAGTTACTTGAGCACTGTAGTCTAATCGTATTTATTAAGATCACACCTTAAACTACGTAAATATGTGATAAATTTAATGTTACTTCGAAAATACTGTGATTTGTAAGAATTCCGATATTAGCTCATGACCCTTGGGCTACCTGACCTAAAAACCGTGGTTAGAACCAATGCTGTAGGCGTAAAACATGAGCATTAATTTAAAATTGTTGTTTCAGTTACATTTTTGTGATTTTTGATGTATGTAAGCATTTAAAATGAGGACACTGTATTCACAGGTAATTGCATCAAATAACTTTTAAGAAGTGTAAATCAAAATAACTGCAACGAAAAGTCATTCTGATAAAAGATTTCTATGAAATTAACACTTGAAAGTGAAATACTGGCACGTTATTCAAAACTGATTTTAAGTATAAAATTTATTAATTATAATTTTATTTCAAATTACTACCTAAGAGAGCCGACAATTACAATATTCTGTTATATCCCTAACTGGAAAAGAAAAATAGTCTACAAAAGTCTTGGAGAAACTCAATATATTATATATATATATATATATATATATATATATATATATATATATATATATATATATATATATAATCTGAATCTAGGAAACGGCTCCAACGATTTTGATGAAATTTTGTATGCAGATAGAGTGTTGCAGTTTAAGTTAAGTTTTACAAAAAGCTACCGAGCAACGCTCGGTCTCCCGTCGTACTTATTAATTATTTGACCACCAGGCAAACTTTAGTATTAACTATTGTGTAAGGAATATTCGCAAACATTGATCACCACGATAATTAAGTCCACCTTATGCAATGTATTTGCAGGAATTTTAAATAAATAAATACTTAATCCTTTACAAGCTAGTTTGCAAAAGACGGAATTTTTTAAAGGTTGCACTGCAAAAGGTGTGTGTATAAGTTGTTTACCAATTTGTATCAAATATTCTATATAGCTAATGTATTCATGTTCCGATGAGAAGACCAATATTATATGGCATTTGGAATACAATATTTCGGTGTGAGCTTGCACATGTCCCATGATTTTCGTTAGGAATCTGAGTTCAGGCTACATACAATAAGCAAGAGCTTATTGTATGTAGCCTGAACTCATATTCCACGTAATCAATTTATTGTCACGGTATGCAAGTCGTCTTTAGTGTGAAATATCTATTAAATTGCAAGTGATTTTCTATTACAACAAAGGCAAACATAGTAAGCGACTATCCCGAATGGCCAATCTCAGGTGGAAATCCGGTGGACCTATTTCCTTATAAACAGCTCTTAGAATGCACCTATCACACCAAAATATTACGCATTTAGTTAATAGTTCTCCGAATTGCAAGCAAGCAAAGCAATTTTTGTGTTCCAAGTTTGTTACGTTAGCTAACGCTCTTTACAAAAACTAAACGCGTCTTTCATGCAAAAACAGTCATAGAGATTCTGTAGAAGCCTCACAAGAAAAGAGGGGAACGTTTCTCGAATGTGAGAAAAATTGCAATATCATTTAGTCACCACAATGTAGGGTTTTTCTCCGTCACAGATGCATGTGATAAACGACCGGGTGACCTCTCAGCATTCGCCCCGAGACGTCACTTCAATTTCCCCACTTTTATTATGTGACTGTGACATTACTTATTATGTAATGGTGACAATAGATATTTTCTTGAGTTTCTCCAAGACTTTTGTAGACTATTTTTCTTTTCCAGTTAGGGATATAACAGAATATTGTAATTGTCGGCTCTCTTAGGTAGTAATTTGAAATAAAATTATAATTAATAAATTTTATACTTAAAATCAGTTTTGAATAACGTGCCAGTATTTCACTTTCAAGTGTTAATTTCATAGAAATCTTTTATCAGAATGACTTTTCGTTGCAGTTATTTTGATTTACACTTCTTAAAAGTTATTTGATGCAATTACCTGTGAATACAGTGTCCTCATTTTAAATGCTTACATACATCAAAAATCACAAAAATTTAACTGAAACGACAATTTTAAATTAATGCTCATGTTTTACGCCTACAGCATTGGTTCTAACCACGGTTTTTAGGTCAGGTAGCCCAAGGGTCATGAGCTAATATCGGAATTCTTACAAATCACAGTATTTTCGAAGTAACATTAAATTTATCACATATTTACGTAGTTTAAGGTGTGATCTTAATAAATACGATTAGACTACAGTGCTCAAGTAACTTTATCGTTTTATTTTTTCATCTCGTTACCTTCGCCCTCGTTTTTTTTGTACCTTGTACAAACAATAATCGGAAAACTCCCTTGCAGATGTATAAAAAATGTATGAATCAATAATGTCAGAATATGTAAAGAAATATTAAACTTCTATATGTTGTGCTTGTACATTAGACATGATGCCATGTTATTTCAAAAATTGTGATACCTACAAAGTTTTCTTGCGAGTAGCGAGTAGCGGTTACGTTACGCATTTTTTTTTGTGACCATTTTTAACACATTGAGACCCCTCCGTGCCGCGGAGAGCACGTTAAGCCGTCGGGCCCGGTTGCCATACGAAAATCTGTGGCATTCGTTATGGGTAATTGGAGCCCTAAAAAAAGTCCGACCCCCTGGTCTACCTTGGTTGTTAGCCTGAAAGCCGACCCCGACTTAGTTGGAAAAAGGCGCGGAGTATGACTTACAAATGTAGTATGTTATACCCTAAATAGATTCAGCTAAAAATCACCTGACTTACTCAGATTCGGTCGCGTCCATGAAACGTACACTCTTATGGATATTTTTACAAATGAAACGCAAGCTTCGATCGGTTAATTTATTTGTGTGACACATAAAACGAACATTTCAGTGGGCCCGCGTTCATTTATCTTATTCACTTTACACATGAGAGTAACTCAGCCGAGTTTAACATTTTAATTTCGGGCCCGTTTTGAGTTGGTAGAATGATGTCAACTCATATGATGATGTTTCATTTACTCTCCATAAGTCCAAGAAATACAAATTAAATTATCTTTTCAACGTGATACGTGAATGTGATAATAGTGATTTAAGTAAGTGTTCCATTGTCAAATACACCCTGTATATTAGGCACAAATTAAAACTCCGGGACAAGTACCAATGACTCGGGCAGCTAACCTAGGAGTAATAAGGGATGTTCTGATAATTCTATTATGATATTTCTTTACTTAATAAAAAAATTGTTACGCTTTCACGCCTGGCGTAATAACCAATCATGAAGAAATTTGGACAGAAAAAAGTACTGTTCCCGAGGGATAAGATGACTGACAATATATCCAGTAACCCTAGCTAAGCCACCTTATTCAGTATATAAAAGATTCTCAAACCCACTTACTAAATCTATCCTAATATTATAAAGCTGAAGAGTTTGTTTGTATGTTTGAACGCGCTAATTTCAGGGACTACCGGTTCGAATTGAAAAATTATTTCAGTGTTGGATAGCCCATTTATCGAGGATACGACCATTAGGAGTGGAACATCAATATATTTTTTGAAAAAACGGGGAAAATATATCTCTCTCTTATGTGATATAGACGAAGTTGTGAGGGTCAGGTAGTAAAAAATAAAGCGTTGTTGAACTAAACTATACGGATAAAAGTATTTGAAAAGATATTTAAAAATGTATGTGTCAATGGGCCAACGGTGGCGCAGTTGAAAGCCTCGCTTAAAATTATATCGTTAAGTGACCGTGATTTATGTAGCTTGATGTTAGACAGGTACTTACCCACATTTTTCTTGCTACATTTTTTTTGGTCTCACGTAATAGAGAATGAACGTACGTATACGGGTAGGTATCGACGACGGTAGGAATCGACGATTTCGAATAATTGATGGTCAATTTTATGAAATAAAGATATTGAATTTGAATTTGTATGTACTGTACGCGTTCTTGAAAGAATACGACAACAATTTTTTTTGACTCGGGAAACGAATCATTTGAAATGCAAACATGAATGCTAACTTATGGCATAGGGTTAACGAAGCACTTTCTATAGAAAACCATTTTAGAAAATATGTTTAATAATACTTATTAGATTTTGCTTTATTGCCCATTGACAAAAGGTAAATAGTAAAACATGTTTTCGTATCGTTCCTAGATAGATACTCTTTATTGCACACCAAATACAGGATGCGAATGTTCAAAGGTACAATGAACGGTTCATTGTACCTTTGAACATTCGCATCCTGTACAATGGGCTCAATGGGCGTCCTTATCGTACTTTGCGATCTCTTACAAACAACCTAGTTCGTATATCACGCAGCAATTCTTTACCATTTCCAAAAATTTCAATATTAATTTATTTCTTGCATGAGAACGATTTTATTGTGTTTGTGTCGTTGTCGTTTATATATATTAATATGTAGAAACTCCTCGTCGTCTATCGGAAACATCGGGTGCGTTCATGTTTAATGTTGCGGGTAGACGTGAGTTGGCGAGCGAGGAGAATAAAAGCATGATTTTCACACAGAAATTTTACTACATTTATTAAAACACAAAACTATACCCTGAATAATCATTAGATATCTTCAATCAAGCTTTAAATCGCGACACTCCACAGAACACGTGGTGCGCCTACGAGATGCCAATTGATTCTGCCTTTCCAGCGGCCTTTCCGAACTGTAACTATCATCCGTCCCACACCAGCGTTCGGTGTAGCATCAGTGTCCAAACTTCTGATACTTTATTAATAATTTTGCCAACTAAAATAATCGGTGTGCCTTCAAATATAATATATATACATCTTTAAATTTTCAGTTTGAAGAATTAAGTAGAATTACGCCCCACTTGCACAGACTGTGGGTATCGAAATTCTTAATCAGCGCATTTTTTTACTATTTATCCAAAAATAAAAATTCGTGGTTATGCAAAATTTAGCTATTTTAGTTCCTTGACTGACATATAAAACCTTAATGTACATACTGTATACAAGTAAAAAAAATTACTGAATAATATAATGTTAGCATACACTCAGCAAAAAACCTAGGAAAGGGTTTCTCAATAGCAATCCAGTGATAACATAATCTGAACAGATACAGACCCGAGAGGCAGCGCGCAGTGTTCTGGGCGAGCTTTTCAGAGGAGTGCGACCGACGGGTGACGGTCGCACCGGGTGACGGGACCTGTCTTGAGTGAGATGTGTCAATGCCTGTCGGGTATTGCAAAATAATGCAACAGCGATTCTCACTCTCCCCATCATAGGCAAGCAGTGGAACACCGGGTTGGTTTAAGCCGGTAAGAGTCCCACAGACCCATTCGCCCCCCAAGGGCGGAGAACGTCTACGAGGGTATTCCACGCTGTCGTCAAAAAAAAAAAATACACATAAAACACCATATTATGACAGAGTGAATCGGTGCCGGTAAAGTAAAAGAAATGATGGCGTCCGTATCTGTTACATGCAAGTGTTTACGTCACAGCACACGTAATTTTTTGTTTTTGTCAACCGTAAAAAAAATCAGGGTGTGGCTGTTAGTGTTGAGGTGCGATAGTCTCTAAAAACTACTTGTCCGATTTAAGAAAATACAGTTCTTGAGCAAAGTAATAAGTCTAGTACTTTGCTCAAGAACTGTATTTTTTTAACGGTTGACAAAAAAAAAGGCTATGCAACAACGTCGCTTGACCAGGTTCAAAGAAAAAAATACCTTATTAAAAAACTTTTAGCTACACTTTAACTTTCAAAAGATCTCAAACAGCTCAAAGAACAGGACTCCAATAGTTAGTGTCCATAATTAGCGAAAGTGGTGTTCATAGGACAAAGAAAAACTATTTCCCAGACCGAAAGACTAAACAATAGTAACTGCTTATTATGATTAAAAGAAAAGTCGACTCAAAGTGAAGTGTAGTCAAGTGTTTTGAGTTGTATTTGTTATTTGACTTTCATAGCCAAGTTGCACTAAAAAATCTTAGATTGATCAAGCAACTCTTAGAGTACTCTATTGTTTCTTTTTTTTCCCTAGTTTATAAGGTCCCACTCCTGGACAAAGCCCGTCTCCAAATCCTTTGAAACATGCCATCTTTTTCTGTGTCAGCCTTATTGGAGCCGTCACAGTCAATTCCCCTTGAGCCTGGCAGCCTTTTCCTACATAGATTATTCCCATCTTGGAATGCAGCGTGGTGTTCATTACTCTTCTCACGTTCCATTGCTCGGTGGCAATCTCCAAGGCCGGGTTTTTGCTGCGGTGCGCAGGTAAGGTTATCAGGTGGCCCTAAATATCTTTCTACTAGATACTTTTAGATAAATAAAACATAGACATGTGGCTCTTACTAGCAGCTTCCGCTAACTCATAAGGCAAACGAGGTCGACATCGAAGTTTTGGAATGGCCAACCCGCTCACCAGATCTAAACCCAATAGAGCAGGTCTGGGATAAACTGGGAAGACAAATTAAACAAAGAATGACAGCAGTAACTAACTTAGATAACTGAAACGGGCGTTGGTAGAAAAAGGGACCTAATACCAAAGTTTTACTGAAGATTTATAAAAAGTATGCCCAGACGGATGGAGGCAGTTACAGCGAGAAGAGGAAGCACTAGGCACTGAATGTGCCTACTTGTGTTTATGTAACATTAAATTACAGAAGAAATCAGCAACTTGATAAAGTTTTACTATTCAATATGATAAGTTGAGAGTTTTCCGTTTCCTCACGTTACGTCAATAAGAAATAACTGTCAGTAATTTATTTGTTTTTTTTCAATGCATTTTAAGTTTCTTTATTTTAAAAAGTTAATTTAACTAAGTCTATTTTAATAAAACCAAAATAAACAAAAAAAAGCTTTTTTTTTGTAATCTAAACTTTAATTTTTGCGTTCCTCTAAATATGTCCATTTAAGACCCTCACAATAAGTCAATTTCATTTTCGACTTATTTGTCCACCAAAAGTGATTTGCATATTTCAAAATTGATTTATTTTCGTTGCACATCTATATTTGGGTCACAGGAATTGATTTGTGTACGAAATTTCAACTTCATCAGTCCATTAGATTCGGATCAAATTGGTTGTGATAAACGAACAGACAGACGCGTGAGTGATCCTATAAGGATTCCGTTTTATTTCGACGTATGGAACTAAAAACCGCTCCATAACCTCTCAAAACTCATTCCGAACCGAGTGTACAATGAATATCAAATATGAGTACCATTAAATAGCTTAATATAAAACAAAAATACCTTTAACCATTGAAACCATGATTCTTCTGAATTTATTTCATTTTTAAGTTCTTTTTAATGAATGGAAATAACGTTCTGTTTTGCTAAAAAGATTTAATTAAGCCTTCCTTTGAGGATTTTTATCTGTTTATCAATACTTCTTTCATTTCGATTCGAAAACAAACTTATTTAATAGGTCGTACTTAATGTCTTACTTGAAGCGTAATACCTTTCATATACACGAAATATGTATTGTACGAGATAAAATGTACGAAGAAAAACAATATAAATTTCATTATAAAAGACGTTCTTTGTAAAGAAACATAAATAATTCCTCGAATATAATAGGAATAATAACCCATTAGCTCCCTGATTCTCAAAATATACAATTTGATCCACCATGATGTTTACATTAGAAATAATAAAACCACTTTAATTTCCATGTATATATTTGCAGACGTAGTATTTATAGTTAGAGTAAGTAATAACAGTTAGTTTAATTCCATCTCTCCGCCCATCATGGCAAATTTAGGTAAACATTTCACGTATATAGACATAGCAGAAATATGTATGAACTGTATATAGAATTAAGAACAATAAAGTAAAATGACAGCATTCATTTGGACCTGCGTCATCAACAGGTCTGTTAGAAAATACGAGTAATTCAATTCAGCTCAATCAAACTGAATTGAAATTCTATTTCCAGCGCTTTTTTTGCTGATGCGTTACTTTTCTTTTCTTCTTTTTTGAAGTGAAAACTTCTTTAGCGGTGTTGTGCACTTTTGGGACAACACGCCAGGACGTTCAGGACACATGACCCTGATCAAAAATGTTATAATATTATAATATTTACTATAAGTATTTATTTTCACTTCTGTCGGCAGTTCCATGACTGTCTATTTTTTTTAACGATTACTAGCAACGTGGGTCACACATTACTAGTATTCTTGTTAACCCCTCCAGCTAAGCTAAATGCTTGTGTTAGGAATGGGTTCATGGTAGAGTACTGGGTGGGGGGGTACATGGTTTGAACCCGCAACCACTTGATCGCCAAGTCCGACGCCTTAGCCATTACGCTACTTTCCCCTTTTTTTTAAACAACAGTTAATATACTATTCCATTAATTCAAAACCGATCTACATGAGTTACAGTGGCATTGAGTAGTTAACCTAGATGCGTATAACCAGCGATCAAATCTCAGTTAGTGTCTATGACACAAGTTTTTATTTTTACAACTCCTTTTTGTATTTTATTTCTCAAAAATAACAACACTTTATGTTCATACTGCAATTAAAGCCTTAAACACATTAAAAACATATTTTTGTGTTTGTAATAATTTTATATTTATTTTTTTGTTTCTTCATTAACGAGAACGTACCTATTAAACCAACGAAGTGATATATCGGATCACTATAATGATTAAAAAATAACAAAAAAGATCTCGGCCGTAAGCCTTGAATCCTCATTTATTATAGAATAGGAGACTATGTGCTAACTTGTCTTCTGAGATAACTAATTTAATTATAAAGTGCTATCAGTTGCAGATACTTTTCATTTGTGTGTATTTCTAGTATAAGAGTTATAACAAAAACGAACTACTATTAATCTAGTAATCTTTTTTAGAAAAACCTTGATGTCGAATTCATTTTCTTCAAACTTCATAAAATTGCTAGATTCATATATGTACACTCAAACAATCCTCCTATCTTGAGTATACCAAGATCTATATATAATCAAACTATACAGCGGCAGAACACATAATGGGTACATAACATAACAAGCAGGATACTGGTATTCAAGTGTTTTCTGTGTTGAATTTCAGTAGCCCGTAAAAATCCGGTTTGTGAAGAATTGAGGGTGCTTAACGCATTGCAGGAGGGGTTCCAGCCAGAAGTGTGCTAAAGTACCGACCAACCGAAAGATCTGTCTGTTCACTTCCGAAGTCGTAATCGGCTCAAGGACATGAAACTAATCAAATTTATAAACAAAATGTTATACAGGATTTGTAGCGTAATTTTTTTCACCCAAAAATATTTTGAGAGAAGAATAATAGTGTAAGTGAAATTGTGTAATATATTTGTTTTAAAATGGGTTAAAACCCTCATAAACACACTCACATTAGACACTCATAAATAAATTATGAAAAGGCGTATTTAAAACGCTTCTATTACCTTCACCTGTAATAAACTATGTAACCGTTTCTAATTATGATATTGTGCTCATATGATTCACTTTGACTAGTCCAACAGATAAGGCTTGGTGACGATGTTCTTACGATGAGGATAGTGAAAGTGGATAGTGGAACTTTACTTCTTACCTTTGAATTCGGTTTGACATTAAAGTGTGTTTTTTTAATTTTACTAAACTGTGATGATTAGTTGTTTTTAAACTTTCGCGACTTTGATACATATTAGATGTGTAATTTGGGACTTAATAGCGATAACATCCATAAATATAAACCAAGAGGTATTTTGTACCTTTAAATATTATCGCGATTAAGTCCCGAATTACATATCTAATATGTAATGATTAGATTTGCATTATTTATTGAAGATGGTTTTGGAGGCGGTATATAGCATACCGCCTCCAAAAATAACTGTTTAAATCGAAACAAATATTCTGTATTGGCAGATACTCTGTTTGTCTGTATGTTACCTTTACACTGCTAAACTTTTGAATAAGTTACTCTTTATGGTTAATTATGATAATGAAAATTTATTGTAATTTGAACCCTAGGAAACGTCCAACTCATTTTTATTGCTTCAACCGAAACCTCATAGATGTACATACATATTATTATTACATAAGTGTTTTTGTCATTATAAAGTACATGTATCTGACTCAAGAAATATACATAATTTACTACTGTGTAAACATAAGTAAACAGAAATATCAAAATTATAAAGATATTTATATCACCATCCTATATACGTTCTATTGTTAAGTTATTCCTAAAAACGTAGCTGCGTATGTAAGCTCAGTATTTTACCTAACAATGACTCTTGCGTAATCACGCCGGAACTTTTGATTAAAGAGGTAAAACACTCTAAAATGGAGGATGAAAACAACAGTCTAAAAAAAGAGCGGCGCACAATTCTCTGGCAAAACAGAAATGATTTATTTGACGAAGTGTTCCAGTATTTGCGTGGGTACCGGATTAGGGCCCGGAAAGATATTTCCTCGTTATTTAAAATGAATAATTTTATAATATGAATAATTATAATCAATCCGGGTACGCCTGTGTACCCCGATTATGTGACCATCAATTATATGGATTACTGCAAGTTTAGTCGCTGGTAAATGGTGTAAAGAAAAAGCTGAATATATTATATTCTTTGTTTCTCCTTTACAGTATTATTTAATAAGTCCAACGTTTAATTTTATGTACTTTATTATTATTTATAAAAAGTATAGTAAGTAGTTATAGTAATAGAAAGTACTTTATGCGAGTATCAAAATAAGATAAGAATGTTAAAATAGTAGTGACGTAAAAAAAAGCTTTGTGTGAAGTCAAATCTTTGTGTGAAAAATGAATGTGCCGCAGCTAAGATGCGGGTTACCCAAAGGTTGTCTAATATGTATATAACAATATACTGCGTGTTGGTAATCTTTTCTTCCATCAGACCGTTCATCAGATAACATCAGAGCCTAACAGAGTCAAGAAGCCCAAAATGACAACTTTTGAGACCTACAAAGGCCTCCTAGACAAATACATATAGGAACTTCTGAAGTCTGTAAAATCAGTCAATTTTCTTAACACTTCAGTGAAAATAATGGCTGAAGCTATTAAAAATGCCTACGAGCAAAGTTGCCCAATAAGAGAATCGAAAAGTCAAAATAAGACCACGTGGCGGAACAAAAAGCTTGAAAAGCTAAGGAAAACCACATGACGTACCTTCAACGGGGCTATCAAACCGGAAAAGTGGGAACGGTATAGGCAAGTCTTGACGGAGAACAACAAACAGATCAGAAAAGCCAAAAGATCGTCATGATATTGAGCCAGGATATTACACAAACGCACAAAGCAGCAAGAATCCAAAAAGTACTAGTACTTTTTCGATTCTTGCTGCTTTGCGATACCAAATAGCTAAGTTTGCTTAAAAAAACCAGACAACACCTACACGACCACGAAAGAGGAAACACTGAAGCTTTTAAGAATCACCCATTTCTCATGATAGTGCCCAATCAATAACAAAGCCAAACAGGTTAGAATACTACGACTGAACTTGGCCAGCGCAATCTACAGGCCCTCCAAGTAAAATGAGTTAAAAGTAAATTTAAGCTCTTTAAATCACCGGGGGAGGATGACATTTTCCCAGCACTTCTGCAACATAGAATTGACATTCTCCTTCCGCATCTGGTAAAACTGTTCCGAGCAAATTACACCCGGAGAGACGTACCAGATCAGTGGTCACAGGTCATGGTACGCTTCATACCGAAAGTAGGAAAAGGAACAACTCAGTTCCAAAATCCTTTAGACCTATAAGTCCTACCTCTTATCTTCTAAAGATTATGGAAAGAGTTATAGACCAGCACATTAGAGCAAAGTAGGAAGAGAAGAAGTAGGAAGACCACTAAGCCCAACCAACATGCTTACCAAAAGGGCAACGGCAACCCGGAAACAGCTTTGTTAGATCTGATCGACAAAGTGATGAAGGCTCTAGAGGATAAGCAAACTGCTCTATGTGCTTCCTCGATATTGAAGGCCCTTTCGACGATACACCCACAGCTACAATCCTCAGAGGAATTACTGCAAAGGGTATTGATGTCACCATCATAAAATGGATGAAAAGCATGCTCTCAAACTAAGTTGTGACATTTTCGTTAATTGAAATATGCACAAATTGCATATAAGGAGGCGTATTATCCCCACTACTTTGGACCCTCGCTGTTAACCAACTCCTTGTAGAAATGTCTAACCTCGACTATGACATACAGGGTTACACAGACGACCTGGTGGTCATAGTCAGAGGACTATGCCACCACACCATCTCAACACTACTACAAGAAGCACTCTACACCATCAACACCTGGTGCAGACAAAACAATGATAGTTCCATTCACAAAGAAAAAGAAGCTGGAAAGATTGTCAAATCTAAAACTAAACGGCAAAATGCTTTCCTCCTCTAGTGAAATGCCTAGGCGTCACACTTGACCAAAAGTTAACCTGGAATTCTCACTTTACAAACATGGTCCATAAAGCAAAAATGGCATAATAGATGAGATGGCATGGCTGGTGCCAAATGGGGAATGCAGCCCAAGATTGCCCTATGGCTATACACGGCGATTGCAAGGCCAATCGTAACGTACGGAGTTGCTATCTGGTGCCGTAAAGTAAGTCAAACGACTACCTCAAACAAATTAGACAGCCTACAACGTACGGCTTGTTTAATAACCACTGGTGCGCTATCTTGGACAACGGGGGGACGCTCTAAACGCACTATTCCTGACTCCACTCAGCATCTATGGCCAAAAAGATGCTACCAAAAGCATATAATTATAGGATATGTACACAAACGAAACCAAAGTGGCAATCACGAACACTAAACTCACTAAAAGGGTTGGTTTTCAAAATAAGATCTCTCAAATGCCAACGGATGACATGCAAACAGAGATCGACTTTATGAGACATACCACAGAGGGATACATGGCTGGAATGCCTCCAATCCAACAAAAATGGTTCTCACGAGTGGTACACCGATGGGTCTAAAAAAGGCCTTGATGTACGAAGAGAGGCTAAAATTCAGGTGGAGCGCCAGTCTGGGAACAGAGGCTTCTGTCTTTCAAGCCTAGCTTTCCGCATTGAATATATGCGTGGAGATCAACATTGAAAGAAAAGTAAGAAATCAACTTATAACAATCACTGCTGATTGGATCTGGAGGTTTCTCGAAGTCATAAGTATGAGCAGTGAACTAAAAAGCAAAAGTGCGCTAGAAAAGACCAGAAGTCGAGGCAGCACTACGCACTTAAAATAATAATAAAAAAAAAAAATATTGTTTTTAATTTCCTCCCTGTTTAATTTATATGATACGTACGTACGTATCATAAAAATTAAACAAAAAAAATCAAGGTCAATACACCATCTTACAACTTTCTTATCTTAGATTTTAGTTATATCTTTTAAAATGTACTGTTTTTATCTTATCTTAACCAAAATCACGGCAAGATTGATACCATTGAAGGCGTACTCGTCGATGGAAAGATAAGTTGGTTGGTTCTTGAAGTAGTCATTAACAGGTCTGAAGGCCCGTGTTACAAAGGGAGTTCAAACAGATACAAATACAAACACTTTAATTGCTTTAAATGATTATACAGAATGGTGGTAGTAGGTTGTTATTTAAATAAATGTACAAACTCATTTAGCAATTCAAGTAACATCATGCAATTTTTTCCTTAATTGCTATTTATAAAATTATGAATTAATGATAACATTGCATATATTTCATTATTTGTGATATTCTATATTAAATTTTGATTACATTATACTTTACAATAACTACATTTCATAATATTAACATTGCTCACTCTCAAGAAACATGAGGATACTAAGAGACATTTAAATACAGACGAACAGTTTTTTTTGTATTGAATAAATGAAGAGCTCTTTGGCAAAAGTGAACGTTTTAATAAATTTATGCACTTACATCTAGATAATGGAGTTTCTTACTAACTGACGACTGAAGTGATGCCCTCAATGTATCAATGTCACATATTTATCAGCATGACGAGGATACCTTAAAGTCCTTCCACGTTGCAGTACTACTAGCAATACTAGCCTACATGGAACTATATTGTTTAAAGATATAAATATCTGCAAGGAAATACGTTATTAGTAGTTTGTAAAAAAATAATATTTGTGTTTGGAATTCGCCAACTAAAACGTCTGTAATTCAATCTTTATTTAGAAACATTTGTGTTTACCAAAATAAATAAACATTGTTTCAAAACATTCAACAATTCTATATTAGTAACTACATTCTGTTGAAAGTAACATTCATGTGATAGTTGCTGTAGTAATTAAACGATAGTGCTAGTGATAAGGTTCTTTCTCATCCGTAAGGATGCTTTTTAGTTTTATAATTTTATTGAAAGGTGTGTATACATGTCATTATATCTTATTTTTATATTATTATCTTATAGTTGAAATAATGGCATATTATCTATACAAATATAATAAAGCTGAAGAGTTTTTTGTTTGTCTGTCTGTTTGTTTAAACGCGATAATCTCGGGAACTACCAGTTGGATTTGAAAAAAACTGTTTTATATGATAGCCAGATTCATGAGGAATAGTAAAAGCTATGTAACTTCACGCTAAATTATAATTATATTTATAAAATAAATTAGGCACTTAACTTCACTAGAGAAAGAAAGGATTTTGCCTTTAGTTTTGGATTTGACAATCTTTCCACTTTCTTTTTCTTTGTGAATGGAAATATCATCGTTTTTTCTGCGTTGATTGATAATTCGTTATCTCTGCACCAGGTGTTGATGGTGTTGAGTGCTCCTTGTAGTTGTGTTGAGATGGTGTGGAGGCATGGTCTTCTGACTATGACCACCAGGTCATCTTCGTCCCTTAGGAGAGGAGCGGAGACCTTAAAAGTGGGTGAATCTGCGGGGAACGGCTAGTATTCAATAAGCCTATAGATAAACGTGCCATGCCAAATGAATTTGATTTTGTTTATTTTTTCAATATCAGTTGCGGGTAATTTAGAAGGTTGTCGCGATCAATGTTTTTTCCGTCTGATTTTTCTCTGAGTGTAATATGTCCACAATGTTTTTTACAATTGGTGGGTTCAAGTGGAACTGCTAATTGATATCGTTATCACCCCTGTTAATAAACTATCTCACTGTTGGGACCATATTCGACCTACCATCATAAAAAGTCAATGGTTAGACCACTCGGCTGTCACAACTCGGATAACACAATCTTTCAGTCCTTTGGTACAAGGACCCAATGGTCAATGACTGGCCTGTTGGTCTAGTGGTTAGTGACCGTGACTGCTAAGCCAGAGGTTGTGGGTTCGATTCCCACCCAGGACAAATAATTGTGTGATGAGCATGATAATTTGTTCTGTGTCTGGGTGTAATTTATCTATAATATGTATGTATTTAGAAATATATAAGTATGTTTTTCAGCAGTCTGGTTACCATAGTACAGGCTCTGCCTAGTTTGGGATCAGACGGCAGTGTGTGAGATGTGTGGAGTTATTATTAATGGTGAACTTATCCAAAAAAAAAAAAAAAATTAAATAAGAGAACTCTTAATTTAACTATAAATCAGCCAGAGTATAAATGGTCCAAATCAGTAGCAGATCACGTAATTTAAGGGATTCAAACGAAATAAAGTCACTGTATATACAATTTTTTAAAGTTACATAGCCTACTACATGAATATGTCTTGCCAATTAGAGTTACTATTTCCTGCACTTTTATTAAGATTGATATATAAATAGACAGAGAACGAGTGTAATTAAATTGTATAACAAATACATGTTACTCTTAAGTGATCACTTACTGTGAAAAATACACTATTACATGTCCTTTTAACCCCTGAAATGTTGCAAATATACGAGTAGATACAAATGATATTGAGATGCTACAAAATTACTAACAACTTTAAAAATATTTGTATCATATTTATAATGAATTCCTTTTTTATCGTGTGGCCCAACCCTCATGGGTCATCTCCTCACCGGGACAAACAGTGAAGTGGTGCCCGAATCAAACCGTAAAAAACCACACGGTTCCGTCACAAGTGGGTCTACGTATTGTAAGGGACCCGAGTGTACCGTAAGAAAGAAACCTCTAGGATCATTTATAATGATATATATTTCTTATTTTATTTTAGTTATCGTTTGTGGTATGTGATAGTTGGGAGTTCGGTACCATAGTTTTTCTCTATAACTAACATTAACTCCATAACGCAAGTTTGGGTCTCATAACAACTCACAATCAAAAAATCACTATCTCAAACACACACTCGATACGTGTATAAAATGGCGTATTGTTATCCTGGGATATACTTTTTGAAGCTTTTACAAAGGTTCTGTATTTATCAACTGTTGCTTAAAAACTTTAATAGGTATAATTTTCGTACTTATTCCGTCTTGCTTGCTCACAATAGGAATTAGTGAGCTTTCTTTTTCAGGGCATGGGTACGTCCACACAAAAAATATTACATCTGTCATAGAATTGCTGCTGACAGTAGTTAATTACTCCTACATGTGCAATAATTTATGTGTAAACTGGAAGGATGATTTTGCTTTCTCCTTTTTTTTTTCAGTATGTACGATAAATTCCGTGACATTAGACTTATTAGACTGCGGTGTTGACAACGAGCCCACTGTGGTTGAGGGTCTCTTGGACGTTTCAGAGTATCCATGGCTTGGAATGCTATACTATGAGTTCTGTTAGTATTTGTTATTTCATATTATTAATAGCCATTAACATAAGTCATCATAGGGTGTTAACCGAAGACATTAAATGTCTTTTTTCTTCTTTTAAATTTATTTTTACCTGTTATTAGGTTATATTTATACGTTAGTTATTTATTATAAATTTTTGTTATATGTAAATCTGTAATATTAAAAAGAAACCAATAAAAATAACATCAGAATGACATGGATATTTATACGTGTAAAAGTCAAACATTGTAAGCATGCAAATTAAACAAAATTTATATTTTAATAACTCTATTACTAGTTAAACAAAGACAATAGGTGGTACATAAATAAAATGATAATAAAACACGGATAGGGGTTGACTATAAGATAAGTAGCTATTGCCGAGGTTAAAGACCGCAACTGCTACTAGTCTTATGCTTTGTATAAGCTTAATGCACAACATAAGGTAACTTACAACAAAGTATTTGGTACTTTAATTTAACCTCGATATGCCTACGTTATTTGTTTGTTTATGGAATTCTGTCGGAGAAACTTATTCATTTGCTCTAAAATTGCGTACTCATTTTTGACAGTTGGTGCAGACGGGGAGACGAGAGCTGTAACGATGGTTGCTTTAATACATCGGGAGTTTGTTATTGGTGCAGCAGCAGATATAGGTCCTATGCCGAAAAGAGATTTCAGGTGGGCATAAAATAGTCATTTTAATTGTAGTTGTGCTAGTTAAGTCAAAGAGATTAAACGTATATTGAATTTACGTATCGATAATATGTTCAAAACATGTTTTTCGATTCACTGTAAGTAATTTCATTGTTGGATATGGATTCTCTCTAACTGGATTCATTCACCATTAAATTAAAATGAAAACAAACAATTGAAGTTTCTGGCTTTATAATGTTAATATAGATGAGAGTGAATCGTACGAAATCGTAAAAAGTTTTATTTTACCTTAACTCCCGCGTTTTGAATATTCCTGTGTCGCGGGGGACTTCACAAACATTAAACAACGGACACAAAAACCACCCAGACTCGGGACAACTATTTGTGGATCACACAAATTTTTGTCCCGTGTTTGATGGGAACCCACAACACTCGGCGCGGCGTAGTGGCGAGGTGACTACTTAAACCATTGCGCCATCCGTGCAGTCAATGGTTTCAATACTTGAAAAGAGACACCTTTACTTGCTGTAACAGTTTAACTAAATTTCAGGAGTGTGCGCAAAGGACTATACACACCAGATGAACAGCCTCTAAAAGAATATATTTTTAACGCGTTCTATGATATTTAATTATGTATAGGGGAATTAACGCGATCACGTAATACTTAGGTATTACATACCTTTGAACTGCCTAACGTTTCGACCCTGTAACACCGGCCGTGGTCAATATAATATTGACTTAATTTCAGAAAAAAGACCCGTGTGCTTCTTGGAGAAGATTGGAAGTTCCCAGGACGACGCGTACGCAACTACGTTATTCATCCTGAATATGGGGAGACATATAATACTATTTGTTTGGTTCAGCTCAAGGATGACGTTAGAAATCGTAAGGCATCGTTCTAATCCATAGTTCAATAACTGTTTAGCATCATACGTGTAGAATGCGTGATAAGTGGTAATCATTAGTTCTTTTGAACTTTTGGGGAACTTTTGAACTGCCTGCTAAGATATACAATTATATTATATAAACGCTATGGTTGGGTTTGTACATACTCTAAATCCCCTGACTTTTAACCAACTGAACTGACCGTGGTCACATCTTCAATTATTTATCAAGTTCATTTCCTTTATTTAAAGTGCAAATTAAAGTTTATTCGGTTTATTCTTAGAGGCTGATTTGATTCTAATTTTGATTCTGATTCTAAACGTTGGATATTTTTTTTCAGCAACCATACGTCCTCTTTGCCCGCCGCCTAAGTTTCTAAAAAATCCTGAGTTTTACGTGGTTAAAATAAGATATGGTAAGTATTGGTTTCAGATCCTAATTTAACTAATATTATAAATGTGAAAATGAGATTGTTAGTGTATGTTTGTTATGCTTCCACGCCTTAATCACTCAACTTCATGATGATGTACCTTGAAATTTTGCACACATATTTCGTAATGGGTACAAAAAAGCCATAGCTATTCTAAAATAATCCAGATAAAAAGTACCGTTCGCGAGGGATACCTGAATTCCCAAATCAACATTCTGTCGAGCCAAGGGGCGGGCAAAAGCCTAATAATATTCAAAGTCTCCACTGAAAGTGATAGTCAAAAATGAAAAAGAAAGTTTCAAGAAAGGACCACATATGATGTTTATGGTTAAAAAGTATCACTTGAAGCTAACGGTAGTTCATGAAAGACAGCAAAGTGACGTTGGCACTTACTGACCTACTTTATTTTCAATTATGGCCTTGTCTAAATTTCGTCAGATTTTTTTTGGGGTTAGCTGTTCGAATAGATCGCAAGGAGGTCTTACTGATTTAAACTTACGATAGTTTTAGAAACTTAATTATTTTGCTATTTGTCACATATCAATCTGTCTTTATAATGAGAATAATATTAGAATAATAATATGAAGAAAAAATATTGTAAGTCGCTTCTAAATTGCTGCGGCGACATATCTCAAGGAGCAACGATAAAGAAAACGGGACTTACTAAAGTAAAACCTACCAAAAACATTCTATAACAATATATTAATATCTTACTGTACCTACAATTATACACAAATATTCTTATCAAACCTTTTTTTTTTTCAGATGCAGACACCATACAGAAAGAGGTGATCAAAGTCGTTCATATCCCGGGTAAAATGTGTAAAGATTTCTACGTTGCGGCCAATGTTAGTATTTTGAACGCAATTTTATTTTTTGTCTAAACTCAAAGATGTTCGTCATACTGTAGACCATAATTTTACACCAATGGCTGTATTTTAAAAGAGATTAATTATTTTCCTAGCCCACAAAGGTACACACTAATTAAAAATAAATACTAATAAGTTTTTTTCATAATAAATAAACAATCCTCAGAAAATCTTACTAAGTTTTAGCTAACCTCGTGACTTTGTCCGCGTGAATGTCGATAGACAACAATAAAGATAGAAAATAGGACAGTCTTGACTTAAAAGCGTAATGTACGTAATGTTCAGTAAGTAAAAAGATCGAAGCTACCTTTTCATCCCCTGTTACTACTTGCTCTCCAATGTATTCAGTCCTTACATTATCCATTCTAGCCACATCATATATCATCTCATCCGTTATCTTTGTGGGCCTACATTCAGATCCATGCAGGACGGCAGATCTAATGATCCTGTTATATATTTGTCCTTTCAACCAACAGAAAACCTGGGAGTGCGTATTGTTTGAGGCACCTGTCGCCACTTCATCCACCATGTTTTGATTCGATGCCGTTCAGTCCGGTCTATTTCCCCATTGCATTGTAGCAGGGAGCCAAAATAGCTGAAATTGGCGCACACGGGTATAGCTAATCCATTCAGCAAATTGGATTCAGTACGACAATTGGAGAGATCAGTATTCAGTTTATGTTCTGCTGATTTTTAAGCCAACATTCTCCAGTTTTGTTGCCATCTTTCCAGTATGCTCTGGACACCGCACCCGTCTTCACCGACTAACATAATGTCGTCTGCAATCAGCATGCACCAAGGTGCCTTTTTGGAATTAATTTAGGTTATACAATCTAAAACCTTCCTCAAGAATCGGGCTATCAAATTCAAAAATATTTTTTCAAAGGCAAATTACTTAGTTTCAGAGAGAAAAACTCGTTAGCTTTATAATATAAGTATAAGTAGAAAGACACAGAGTATACAAACAGAAATATTAAAAAAAAAATCTAAATATTAGGTACTTACACTCACACCCGGTTCCTGATTGGGTAATCAAATATTTTTCAACTTACAGAGCTTTTTTTATTAAATTAACATAATACTTCAGAAATTAATTCTATGTTTTCAGTTGTACAGTAAAATGATGCGACCACCACACGTTACTTGTGCGGTAGAAATGAAAACAAAAGATGTATGCGTATGGAGCGCTGGGTCAGCCTTGGTATCTCGAGACGCGTGGGGAAGATGGCAGCTGGTAAACTCATGTTCAAATTATTTCTGATTGGGTGACCTGACAGTCGTCCTGTAAAAATTATGAGAAATCCACAAAAAAAAAAAACGCAATCAGTTTTCCCACTTCCGATTTTTTCTTTCCCTTTTTCAATGTCAAGCTTTTAAAATTTTTCAATTTAACTTTCCCTAAAACCCTTATTGGGATTATTACAAACCATTTAAAATTATAAATTCGGATATCGGTCCAGTCATTCTCAAGTGATGCGCTTACCAACCAACCAACCACTTATATTTCTATTTTTATTAGATATAGTTTATCTAATTAAGATTATAGTTACTAAGGATGACTAAAATTTAGAGTGATGTTCATGTTTATTGCACTTCCTGTTAGTAACGTCTCGTGCAAAGTTGGATGACGCACTGTGCTTAATGACACGCAACATATCCTACTAATATTATAAACGTGAAAGTTTGTGAGGGTGTATGGATGTGTGGATGTATAGATGTATGGATGTTTGTTTATTTCACGCCAAAACTACTGAATCGATTGCAATGAAACTTGGTAAGCAGATAGCTGGAGACCTGGATTAACATATAAGCTATTTTTAACCCGATATTCCCACGGGATCGGGACTTACGCGGGTGAAACCGCGGAGCGCTGCTAGTAGAAAATAATTTAACTGAATCATAGAAATATATGATTTAAAGAAATTAGTATGGTGTTGATGATCATGTTCAAATTTCTTTGATGGTTTTTGAAGTGAAAACTGTTTTAGGCACGTTGGGCACTTTTGGTATGTTGAAAAGTACTGAACTCGCATGACCGTAACGCTCAGATAGATAATATATACAGATGTGTAGGTGTGTGCGTGTGTGTATGTTTATATATATATATATATATATATATATATATATATATATATATGCATGTTATGTTTTCACTTCTGACATGCAGTCCTACGACTGACAGTTTTTTTTTTTCATGTAGCTCGGCGTAGGTGTTCGAGGGCCAGGATGCGGGGCACCGTCACGATACCTTGACATGATGAGTTATTATCCTTGGATCGAGGACAGTCTCTCTAAATTTAGGGAATTAACCATTTCCAAATTGAATCCTCATAAATTTGTTTTACGATGTAAGTTGGTCATTATTTTTATATTCACGGTTATAAATTTTTGATCGATATGGAATGATGTGTTACACCTAAATAGCTTTACACTTTGATTCGACATAACGCGTGCCAAGAATGTTCCCAAACGCGGTGATACTATACTTGTAAACATTTTAGAAGAAAAAGACGCAATAACGATTGCCTTTCTCAAGTCAAGTCTTCTTAACTGCAAATGAAATGAAGCTTTGTACCTAAAATAAAATATTAAATTCTGTTTTACAATTTATGTTAATTTGCCCTATTTATTGAGTAGTGGCAGGATGGATAATAATAATTTAATATATACCAAACTAAAATGCTATATTATACGCTTGTCTACCATTAGGCGGGACCGTATGCTTGTTAGAAAACTTTGACAAATAAAAAAAAAATTACGTGGGCGAGCCATGCTTCGGCACGTATGGGCCCGCTCGATACCACGGCCTCAAAGAAAACCGGCAGTGAAGCAATGCTTGCATTGCATTTCGCCTCTCAGAACGCGCGAAGTGAAAAAAATATTCTAATTTCTTGAGTAGATAAGATAGAAAGTTGCCCTTTGTAGTGCCTTCCTATGTGTACCACTTGGTATGCGTATGCAATTAACAAGCGGTGACGTATCCTTGAATAGTTACGTGGCTTTGACGGTCTGAGAGACGAATGACAGCAGCGTTAGGACTGAGGAGTACTGCAGTAATTTTTAAATACGATTTTTGACGATTTCAATTTTATAAATTTTATAAAGTAAAAGATAAGTTTCATATATTTGTATTTTAAATATCATGATTATAAAAACACGTACGAGGGAGGCACTGAAAATTTCGGGAATCAAGGAAGTGACACAACATTACTATTTAAGAATGTATTTTTTGCTTTTCGAAGTATTCTCCGTGAAATTTGACACATTTTTACATACGATGGAACCAATCATTGAAGCAACCATTCCATTCGGAAGTTGGGGTCTCCAAAATGGCCGTTTTGTAGGCATCCACAGCTTCTTCAGGTGATGAAAATCTCTGACCACGCAATTTATTCTTTATTTTAGGGAAAGTATAGACATCATTAGGGCTTAGGTCGGGGCTGTACGGCGGATGGTCTAATAATTCTATGTTTTCTTGCTTTAAAAACTCTTTTGTTCTGTGCGCGGTGTGAGAACTCGCATTGTCGTGATGGAGGATGATGCGGCGGTTGCAGTTCTCTTTACGGAGTTCAGAAACGACCTGTGGCAAAAAAAATGCTAGCATACCATTCTGCATTAACCGTTCTTTGTCCCTCAAGAGAAATAGTTGCAACATGGCCGGTTTTGGAGACAAACGTGGCCACCATTTTTTTTGCTACACTCCGTGAACGAACAATTTTTGTTGTCTTTAACTCATTTTCGAACACCCAAACTCGTGACTGGTTTTTTGTTTCGGGTTCGTACGCGTATATCCAGGATTCGTCACCTGATACGATGTTGTATACAGCATTTGAGGATCCTGCGTGGAATCTTTCGAGAGTTCTGACGCACCAAGTAACGCGAGCCGCTTTTTGCTCTTCACAGAGCGAATGCGGTATCAATCGCGAAAACAACTTTTTTACACCTAATTTTTCATGCAAGATTATTTGTATTTGTCTCATGCCAATGTCTAAAGTTGCCTGAATTTCGCAGTATGTCACATGTAAATTTTCCTCAATCAGCTTACGCACAGCATCAACGTTTTCTTGGGTGACTGCAGTTTTTGGACGACCTTGACGTGGATCATCACTGAGCTTGACACGTCCACGTTGAAATTCAGCAAACCAGCGATAAATTGTGGTTTTGGATGGGGCTTCATCACCAAATGCAGAAATCATCCGGTCAACACACTGTTTTTACGTTAAACCACTTCGAAAGTCATAATAAATCATCGCTCTTGAATTTTCTCGAGTCAATTCCAATTCTCAACGACTTGCAAGTTTGACAAAACCTTGTGACAAGACCGAGAATTTTTTTTTTAATAAATAAATGGTATTCGATTTTTAAAACCAAGGAGTTTTCAATTAAAAAGATTTAAATATGACAGAAACAGTGGAAATATTCCATTCCCGATACTGTTAGTGCAGCCTATGTATGTGTTGTATTTTTACCTGTCTAAATTTTTATTTTTTCAAATCGTATAATTTGTAAAAAAACCTACAAAATCGTGAAAATTGACATTTCAGTCATGTTAGTCCCTGAGACGAGTGTTTATGAATAATAATACTCCTTCATATGTTTGTGAATCTAGGTTTAAATTATCTCTCAAGTGATATTATTAAAAAAAAAACATGGATACAAATACTCTTCTATTCCCTTCGGTTGATCTGTACCCTGTATAGATAAACCAGTGTTAAAATACAAGTTTCATAATTGTTATCAATATAATTATAGATTCAGGCCATGAAACTAGTGGCGGTATTTCTCCAGAACTAACAGGAAAACGACTATTTGAAAGATTTGGCGCTTGTGATCCAGAAGAGAAAGAAAATTTATTGTACAGAGAAGTCATGAGCCTGCGTACAGATAGTGAAGATTCACAATCTGTGACATATAATGTGAGTGTAAAAATGTGTATTTATTTTGAAAAATATGTATTTTTAATCTATGATTTTTAAAGCTAAAAAAATTAAAATCATTTAAAATTTTGGAATCACAACCTTAATTTTAAAATAAATAATACAAGGTCAGTTATTATTCAAAGTTCTCTCAACCGTTGTTTATTTTTAAGTAGATACGTATTGAGACACGTACTTTCATAAAAGAACTGTGATTGAGCGGGTCGTTACTCTTAAAGCAATATGAGTTCAGAGCTGTTGCGTGATCAGCGAAGGAAGACCTTGGTATTTTCAGGCTTATAGAGTGTGTACCCGTATTTTATAGCAATAAATGTGTCAACTCAGATAAACTAGTTGACAGGTTCTATATTTTTAATTACAGCTCACAATTCATCAAAATGTAGAGTTCACCTGCTTAACATTAGAATTAATTAATGCATCCGCCAGTTCAGAAATGCGTATCACTCACGAATGTCCTAGAACACATGGAGGCCCCAGTTGCTATAGCCATAAAGGTTAGTAGATAAATAACAATAAAATGTTACCTGCATTTCCCTAGCTGCTCCAAGGTACGAGTAAATGGGTGTTTTTTCTTAAATAGTAACTAATAACTTTACTAAATGAAATGCATTAATTGTTGAAAAGTTTAGTCTATTATGTTTATCGTATATTAAAACTTAAGGGATTATCTATTAGCAACAAGAAGCGCTGGCGCCGTTTGTCGTACGCATCAGTTAAACTATCTTCTCCTTTATAAGGTTTGACAGAAACTGCTGCGAAAACCAAAAATCCACCCCCAGGTGCGAATATCTCGCAACCTATTGTTGCGGTGTCTTTGTGTGTTTTCATTTATAATTTTTAATGAGATTTTTTTTTAAATTGACAATTACACAATTGACAATTATTACAAATAATTGAAGACCAATTTTATGAAATAAAGATATGGAATTTGAATGGTAAGCTACACTGATGAATTCTCCTAAAATTTAACCCAGCAAAATCAAGGATTCATTTATGAAAATGTTGTTTACATTGTTTAAGTTTTTAGTTGTCCATTAGAGCGAACATGCTGGCCCGCAGGTTTGCACGTTGTTCACTTAGTGTAAAGCTCACGCCCTTTCGCATCGGATATGTTCGCGGACGCAAAAGTAACTAGCTGTTGCTGTTGCTCACATAGGATGTGGCAGCGGCGGGACGTGTGTGCAGTTATACTATTATTTTATTCTTTATGTACTTTATTTTTAGTTTTATCTTTTTATTGACAATATTAAGTCCACTAATTTGATGTGAGTCTTGGTTACTTGAATAAATAAGACTATTAGTATTACTATAACAATGATATCATTTTAAACTTTTAAGGTCGTGAAGAAGCAGGGTGCTTGCCCAGAAAGTGCCTCTTGTTTTTCAATGTCAAATCTGTTGCCGTTTCAGAGTAATATTCGAGACTAGAGATTCTCTCATTTTATGTGGTTGGGAATTACATTTTCCGAGTAAAGTTCCAAATGGAAACGGTGATGAAACGTACGGGTCTGCTGTTTTTGGATTTTTCAGAATAGCAGACTTGGTCTGGCATAGACTTTCATTCGGTCCCCCAAAATCGTGACCCGCAACGGATACGAACATAGGTCTTCAGTGCTATAAAGGCGAAAACTTTTGACAGAAGTCACCAATAAAACCATTAAGAAGTCAAGGTGGACGGTTTCAAAATACAATATAGTTTATTACTTATAATATGATGCTATGTAAAATGGTCAAACATTGATTCTAGTGTCAGTCAGTTATAGTTGAATAAATGGATCCCCAGGAGCCTTAATTGAAACTACTGACTGTTAACAACCAGTTTTATTTCTTACTAGGTAACACGATCAACAATACGCACGCCCCAAATAAAAGGGTATTATGTCCAAGAAGGTCAATTTTTTTTATTTGCATTTCAAAATCTACATTTTTTTCTCTATGAACTGGTAAGACAATTGTATTTTTTGTTCAAATAGTTTTTGAGATATAACAACACATTTCTTTATTGACTGTTCACTTATGCCATTAAAGAAACAAATGAAGACGGTCGCATCTTAGTTGATTCCGCGTGCGTGCGTGTCACCCGCATTTGTGTCGAGTTATGACCACTTTTGACTGTTTAATTTTATAAATTAGCAATTTTAAATGAAATTATTTCAAAATGTTACTTTATAGCTCTTGATTTCTTTGAGATAATACTATTTTGCTTGTAACTGTTGATCAGTGACTGGAAGTTTCAAATGAAATACTACCTTTTGTATGGTATTATTTTTTACATTTCTTTTAAATTTTAGCTTAACTCAAAACTATGAAGCGAAGTAAGAGGGCTGAAATGATAATGAGGGAAATCCACATTCGCCAAAATACGTCCGAAAGCAATTCGAATGATGAAAATGTAGACCCTTTTGCTGATGGTAATGATGTTGGCGACCCAACATATGCTATGTTCCCAAAATTAAAACGCAACGCCGTCGTCAATCATGTACATCAAAGTAATCAAGTAGCCATTAAACGAGCGAGTACGTCTCTTGTTCTTCTGATGTGTTTTCGGCCTTCAGTAAGTGCAATAGTTTTCTATGTTGCGATCATTTCGATAATATTCAGACGTAGAACGATTGCGAATTTCACAACAGTACAACTCATAGTAGTAATATATCAGATCCTACTATCCATCCTATCATATCTTATGATCTCCTCAGAAGCGTTGGAATGGTTCTCCACTTATCTTCAGGGACGATAACAGTGCGTACGCGTCGATGATTTGTAATCGAATTGGTGTGATCTTTACACTGGCGTCCCTCAAGGCGGTATTCTATCTCCACTATTGTTTTCAATGTTTATTAGTCTCATAACTTAAGACCTTCAGTGTGCGTATCACCTATACGCCGATGACTTGCAGCTGTATACATAGGCCAGCGTTGAAGATTTATCGCAAGTCATTGATAAAATCAATAGCGACCTGGAGTTTATAAAATGCTGGTCGATGAGGTGTGGTCTGTCCGTAAGCCCTACCAAATGTCAGGCAATCGTCATAGGCAGTAAATGGATTATGAGCAGATTGATACTACTTCCATCTCACCTGTAGATTTCAATGGTTCAGTCATACCCCTGAGCGCAGTGGTTGAACACCTGGGTTTGCATATTGACTCAACCCTCGATTGGCGTGCCCAGGTAACTCATGTGAACCAGAAAGCGACTGGAATACTTTGAACTTTATATCGATTAAAAAACTTCCTTCCTACTACAATCAAAACTCTCCTTATGCAGTCCCTAATTATTCCTCTAATCGACTATGGTGATGTGTGTTGTTTCGACCTGAATGCAGATCTTCTTAACAAACTGGACCGCCATCTCAACAACCGGAACCGATTTATTTTCAATCTTCACAAGTTTTTTTATTTTTTTTCATTTTACAAAAAATATTGCTTCTGCCAAAACTGTTGTCAAATTGTTGGCAGATGTAGCTCCCATATACACTTTTATTAACTACTTACTTACTTTATTACCCTTAACTACTTGTACTTTTTATCCATAAAAGGTACTTACATTAAACATTACATAAAATTACACAAACATATGTGAATCTACGTATCTAGTGTGACCATGTGTCTGTTTTACGTTCCGAATTGAAATGGCTTCCTATTCGCCAGTGTCGTAATCTGCAAGCACTAATTTAATGTTAATATCCACTAGATATCTAGTAACTATATACAAAGTCTAATAAGTCGATTCTTTTGCTTTTATTGCTGTTTTTTTAATTGGGGATTCTACTCTAGGGCTTGGTATATGTTCAGAGTGGCCGATCCAGTTCCACGGCGTTTGATCTGTTGGTCGATCGGAATTTCACCGCAGCGTTCCCACAGATTTAGGTTGGAGATTTTCTCGGTCCAGTAAACACCGAGAACCTGGAGTTGATGCGAGATATCCTTTGTGACCTTCCACGTCTCACACCCGTACAGCAACGCGGTTTTTACGTGGACCGGAATATCAATTGCCACATTACTCGTTTAGTTGTGTTTAATTGTACTTTTTTTCAAATATGACTGATCTTTTGATACTTACTTCATTTCTAATAAACCTTTTTTATTACCAAACAGTGTTTTTGTTATAACGTTGTAATGGTTATCTCTTTTGGTATATAATATATCTACAGTGAGTGAGAAATTATTTTCCACTCAATTAAACCTTAACATTGTGTGCTTAATAAGGTATCATTATTTTTTACTACTTGATATTATCAAGTTAATAGTCAATTTGGGTAAGGCTAGAAAGTCGTAAGTGAGTAATCGGATCGGTTTGACCAGCTTAAACAGTATCATCTTCACCCAGTCATATAAAACTGCTAATAAAACTGGAAACATTACTGTCACACTCACTAAACTTACTTAGCATTAAATAGAAGCATGTACCTTTACATCTATGTATAAAATAGGACGTTTGAAGTCTTAGTCCCGCAGGTATGAATTTTTGAACTTTAAAATCGCGATTGTCAAAAACACTGTTTTGAAGATAATACCCTTTTGTTTGTGACGTGCGAATAGTTAAAAGGATTGTCAAACAAAATAAATTAAATCAATGTATATTGATTGTGGTAACGAAACCATAGTGGGATCTAGCCAGGCGGCACAGCAGCGCCATCTACCGATGACTCGTTTTATAAATTTAACTTAAACAGTAGTTATTCAAAACCATGAGATAATAATAATAGTATAGTAATATTTTGGGGAGATTTTGACAGAGTGAGGGACCTATTTGACTAACAATAGTTTTTATTGCATTTTTCTACACAAAGCTCTTTCATAACACCTACGCTTGAATAATCATAATAAGCTTCCTTATGTGTTGTTCACAGCCTCACAATTTGATATATCAGTATTGATAACATTTGGAGACACATGTCTTTTCGAGTTAGCAGCCTGGGGTCACGAGGTGACAATGAAATTATTAGACATACAGGAGTGGAAATGGCGCGAAGGCGAATACTACCCGGACTTTACTATGCTAAAAGTGGAGTATCGTGGACCCTCGGATATGACAGGATTCGGCTTTGAACCTCTTGATAGGAACGAGTGGGTACCAGAGTATGATTTATGGACCACTACTATACGTCAAGACCCTAGCTCAACAGTCCCGCCATTATATTGTAAGTTACCTTCACTTAATAATATACTATTTTTACTTAAACCTCACGAATCGATGTATCGTTTATTGGACCATATGCTGGAAGAAACGATTTACTATTTTACGGTTGTAATTACCAAGCCATTACAACTATTATTAATAAGATTTTTTTGTGAGATTTTATCTTATTAATAAAAATGTAATGCTTGAGTTCTTAGTTGTAAAATTACATACATCTTTACAAATTCCCCGAAGGAAAAAGAAAAAGCAGTACCTACCGATTTTAAGTACATTTGGCCAGAAGATTGAAGCATACTTGCACTACTAATATATAGCGATCGACTGGCCTATTGGCCTAGTGGTTGGTGACCCTGACTGCTATGCCATAGGTCGTGGGTTCGATTCCCACTCTAGTCTGGATGTTATTTGTGTCCGTTGTTTGTATGTTTGTAAAGTCTCCCGCGACACAGGAGTAATTCCTAATGCGGGAGTTGTTTTTTATAAATAATAATAATAAATTTAAAAATAAATAAATCAAAAATAAATATATATTTTCTACTGGGCTGCTCATAGCTATTGTCTACGTAATATCTTAAGTTAGCAAATAGTCTGAAATATGCAAATCAAATGGTAAATATACACCATCCAATATTAATTTGAAATAAAGACAAAAATATAAAAACTATTTAACTGTCAGTTCGAGTTACAAAAAAATGTGGGTGTTTAATAGCCCTCTGCCGACTCTTTCGAGGACACAGGCGTGAGTTTATGCATTTAAGATTCATTAATAAAACAAAATACTCTTCAGCTATATAAGGACGTGGGTACAACTAAGTGTTTTAGCACTTACTTTATCATTTACATTGTCTTCTCAATGTTTATTTACCGAATGCGGTATGTTTTTATTTTATTTGAGAAAATAAACAGTCACACTAAGAAAACATTAAAATAAAGTAAAACCTTTGTGAGACCAACAACATTTTCCACATAATATTTTAATATGTCAACTCGGTTTAACGTGCTCTCCGAGGCACGGAGGGGTCTAAATGTGTCAAGAATGGTCACCCATCCTAGACTGATCTGGCCAGTATTACTTAACTTTGTAATGTGCCAACCTACTCGGTTACAACTTAGCCACGAGTTGAAGTTATTATTATTAAAATTTTCGTATTTTTGACAATGGCCTAATGCCTGAGGAAGACTATTTAACATTACACTATGACTCTTGCTGCAGTTTGGAGCAGTGATCATAAACGTGGTTTAAATAGCAGGGATCGGCAAGTGGTCTACGTATCTATGTACATATCGCCACCCGGCAAAAAAAAGTGTCATATCACAAAAAAAGTGTTGTATCACAGGTTAGGTACCTATGTTTTGACATTTTTATAGCATGTTGCATTTGGTCAGCTGTAAAAACATCGTTATTAGCTCAGTGAAAAAAGGAATTTGTTCCCCTTTTTCACTGAGCTGTTTTGTTCAATTCACGTGTTTTCTCGAAATAGCTGTTTTTGTTTTATGACACTTTTTTGCCGGGTGGCGATATATCGTCGGCAACACTCAAGTGGCACCCCTGGTAACAGAGGGTTACGGTATCAGCTTACTACCAGGTGGGCTATTCACAACCTTAATGCTCTGAAAATAACATAGATTATTTTCATTGCTGACCTATTCCGTTAAAGGGCCATTGTTAGCTTAAATTGTTTTAAACAGTTATTATGCAGCGTTTTGCTTGTTTCAGTACCAGCAAAGGTCCGTGAAGTCACTACTCTAAGGCGAAAAAAGGTACCAAAGTTCAGATACGTGTGGCAACCACAAATAAAGCCTTATTGTATGTTTTGGCATATATGCTGGCATCAAAATTTATAGTTTGAAATTACTTTGTGTTGCAAGAATTAGGTAAATCAAGTTATATTCATAGATACATGCATATCGAAACAGATCAAGTCGTAAAGCTAGTGAAAGGCATAATTGGACCTCTGGCGTTGAACGTCACGCATCGAACGTATTATTTAAAAATATGGTTTTGCAATATGAGAAAGATTGTACTTGAAATAACACAAATAATGTTCGTGAAAAAAAAAGATTACATAAATAAAAGAATTTGTGTATTATTTATGCCCTCTTTTCTACATACAGAGTTTATGTAAAAGCTGTCAAAGTAAATGGCTTAAGGAACAGGCCGCAACTAGTCGAGAACAGTAATAAACTAAATAAATAAAAAATGATTAAAAAAAAAATTTTAGTCAACATTTTGGAAGTGTTACAGAAATATCGTACCTACTTCTGCCAAACTGCACAACAGTTTGTTGGCAGTTGGCAAAAGAAGAATGACCCTTAACAAACTTGTAGATATAGACAATTTTAGCACTTTTTAGCAAAATTTTGCCTTTCTGTAAGTTTTGGCCTAAGAAGTTATCGTTTTATACATATGTGTATGTAGAAAAATTTAACATTTGTTTAGAAGAAAAATATTTAATTAATGGAAGGATTAACCATTGTTGGACATGCAATTTATTTATAAGTTTATTGTGTCCGTTACTCCAGCAGGAAAGTAGGTCCTAGAGTGATAGTGATACGAGTGGAACGTATATAAGTAATCTGGTGTAAACCTGCGCCGCAAAAAAAAAATGTGCATGTCGTTTTAGAAAAAATCGGAAAAAATGATTCCCGTTGGAGTAACGTTGTTCCAGCAAGAAAATTCTAAACGAATTGTCGAAGGGAGAAAAAAATTTGTGCCGAAAATATAATATGTGCGTCTTCAGGTTTTTGAGATATTGCATTTCCTACTGGAGTAATGTTTTGCAGAATCGTGTATCTCAAAGTCCATTATATTTTCGCCTGTAGAATAAACATACACGAGTAGACACATGCGGGCAGATATCGTTTCAATTAAGGTTGTAATTAATTATTTTTCACTTCTTAGTGCCTTTTTGTTGTTTTTTTAAGTCGGTTAAATTTTTGTTTAAAAGTTTGTTTATTACAGATTGCATAATTCTACTTGAGCGGTTTAGTAGCTTCCGATATAATTTTGTTTCTAGATATGAAGTCTTGAATTAACACAATAATCATAAAGAAATCGAAGACGCTGACTTCAGTTTCCTCATTCCGAAGTAAGGAATCAGAGTTGACTGTTAACTACTGTAATATTAGGCCCTTATGGCATAGTTGTCGTTTTACTGTGAACTTCAACTTGTTCAGACATTTGTAAATTATCTACGATTTAATTGTCAAATCGCACACATTGTCATAGCGGTAGGTACAACAAGATGTATGTTTATTACGAGTGTTAAAAAAATATATATCACTTTTTTACAGAATTGAAATTTATTTTTATAAAAGTAAATCAAGTTGTATCTTAATTACAGACATAGATTTTACGCTAATAAAACGCTTAAGATAATTTACTTAATTGTATTATTAAACTGGTGCACCTTATTGACATAAAATCATTTGGATAACGAATTTATTACATTATATGTTATGGTTCCGAAATTAATGTTCGTAACTTTTCATTCTTTCCATTGCAGTCGACCGGAAAAAGAACTGATCTGACACTAATTTCGCTGAACTGTTCCCGTTTGTTATGAACAACTCCCATCCCGTGCAAAGTGACGTGTGCGATCTCCCCGGGCATTCTACATATGGGCGTAATTAGTACCGTCTGTAAATAATACAAAGTCTTAAAGTACCTTAAACTTAACAACATCGATAAAACATTTCAATGTTTATTATTTTATGTCCATTCATTAATGGTGTATTGCACTCAATACAAAAACAACTTCTGGACTGACAAATTACTCTTATACTTATACACTTAAATCCAAAACAAATATCCGTGAAGTAGTTGTCCCATATAGAGGTCGGACGCATAATACTTGCGTGGTTTCAGTTGGCATTTTTATGTGTTGTTCAATCAAAAGTATAGACGTTCCCTACAAACTCTGCAAGATTATTTCAAGACTTTCTGTCTACTTAAAAACAAGTAAAATTCCTTCTTTTTGTATACACACTACACTACGTATTGTCACTATCTCTATTGAGGTCTGGTGACCCAAGGCATTAACGAAAAAACAACACTACTCTAGTATCTGCTGGTCGTCGTGATCTCTTCTAGAAGACGGAGAATATCCTCTAACCTTCCAAAATCCCGATTAACCGTAGAGCAGATTCCTGCTCAACTTCAAGCTGTCTAACTAAGGTAGTAACGGTTCAATGGAAATGTACTATGAAGCGAGTAGTATATTTCTATGAAAGGATATCAAAACTTACAGTATTTTAAATATAAACAAAATTAATAGAAAAATAAGAAGATGGAGAAGAAATATTTACCCCGAAACGTTAGTGGAAAACGTCCGCCTCCAATTTCCAATTCTGACTGACTAAGGCATTAATCCCCAACATCTGAGTCATAAAAGTTGTATTATGTTCACAGCGAATACGTACCCGTCGTCCGACAGGCTTCTTGTAAAAAGTCAAGCAACAACTCTCAAGTGCCCCGGAAAAAACATAGTAGATGTAGGTAAAGTTTTTTAGTTTTGCAATTATCCGGGGATCTTGTTCCTCAAACACTAAGCAAGAACGGGCCTCCAAATACTCGTGTGCGGTTTTTACTAGACTTATTAAAAGCCTACGATTTTTCACTAGCAATCAGGTATGAAATGAATAATTAATTTTTATTCCAACTGCCTATCGAAGTGAGATTAGTTAACTAAGTTTAGGTTATTAGTAAATACATGTAGTATTTACGGTTAATAGTTTCATAACTTTTTAGGGTAACTTAATTGAGCGTCAAAATGCTTGAGCACTTTTACAGTTTAAAAGTTTACCGCACAATCTGAGTTGACCTTTATACTGACTAGTGGTAGCCCAGAGATTGAAATTTGACCGGCATTCATTACATTATTATAATAATAACTTGAGACACCTTACACACGGCCATCTAATCCTAGGCAGAGCCTGTACTTTGGTAACCAGACTGCTGATATACATACTTATACTAGGGCGCTAAGTTTTGTCATACTTTGTGAAATATATTTTTTTTTAAATAGTCCCCATTGGCAGTAATACAGGTCTACATACGTGTAAACCAGGTGCTGAACACATTATCCCTCTGGAACTGGAATAGTGTGCAACGTCGCACGCAATTTTTTTTCCAGCTTGGTTCAAATATTCCCTAATTTTGTATTTAAACGGGAGCGGTGCACGCCCTCCGTCGTCTACTTCACGATCTCGACTACGGAGGGTGTGCACCGCTGTGCCAGTCAGCCTGTGACTACGGCCAGTACAACCTGGCTGAAACATTAGGCAATTCAGAGGTATGTAATACCTTCTCGTGATCGCGTTAATTCCCGTTTAAATACAAAATTATGTAATGTAACGCGTTTAAAAGTTAGTAAATATTCCCTAGTTTTGCATTGGGTCATTTTCACAAACATACGTGATGGTACATCTTCAAACGCCCACACTTTACTGATTTATTGATACTGATTTATTAGGAACGTTGAAGTAATACAGCCAGGTTTCATCACATGTATCAATCAGGTTCAGTTAGTTATATTGGCTTCTTCAAAAATTTTTAACATATTACGAGACCAAGACACACGCTACTCCCTCAGGGCATCAATCATCAGAGTAATGAAACCCACAATGAACAAAGTTTCCGTACTTTCAAGTGGTCGTGAAGAATCCTATTAACAGTTGGTGCACTTAACTTGAGAGTTTGACGCCCTCATCAATAGCCCGGTGAAGTGAGCCCTCAGCAATCAAAACAATATTTTTTTTACCGCTCCAGGTTGTTTCAAAGGCATAAACCAGTATAAAAAATCCTGCCTGGAGGATTCCCCATATCACAAAGATTACATTATAAGTGACATATTGCTGTTTTCCGACATAAATACAAAAGAAGTCGCGGGCACAGCTAGGACAAAATAATTACACGAATGTCATAATTTGTTTGTTTTTTCTTTTTTAATAATACTTAGAGTCTAGGGATATGACTTCAAATGACAATTTCATCATGTCTAGTTTGCACACGACAACAAATGACATGACAACAGTAAAGTTTATTAATAGACACTAAACATGAAAATTAAGAAATTCGGTTGACAAACAAAGGAGAATAAACGCGTGGGGTGTGCTTGGGACACCCGGTTGAAACAAAGTTCCTTTCGCTATATACATATTATATTTAATGGATTGTAAAATAAATATTGTAAAAATTGCGCCATCTGCGAAAGTTTCCCGAACTAATACATGGATAATTAGTATAGCGCAGAATTCACAGATGGCGTAAATAAAAAATCAATTTGCGGTCAGCATTTTTTGTTGCGCTAACATTTCTTCTCGCCTAGGCCCCATCTGCCTAGTGTCTGAAGTGTAACGTGCGATAAGGAACTTTGTTCCAAATAGGTACTATTTTGTCTTTGCCTATTTATATGCAGAAGATAATAAAAAAAAAGAACCAAGACTTACTCATTGAAAAAAAGTTAAACACAAATGGTATCCTGCCATTATTCCACTGATAAGGCCAATATACGGGCATATCGAGTTCAGTGGCAAGGTCTAAAATAAATTTAACCAATACAACATTTTAAATATGTTTACTAAGATTGGATTTGTTTTTATTCATTTTCTACAAACCGTTGGATCCGTTGCAAGATTCTGAAATAATTATGTTTAAATTACAAAGTATAACAAAAAGATTTATTATCCAATTTCCGATAAGGGTATTCGCCGGCATTGTGTATAAACGTTTTGTGCTGTATGAATTCAATCATGAAAACTTATCGATCTCATTATTTTTCTACTATAAAATATTATGTCGTATATCAAGGCAGCTCCAATGAATCATGTTTCGATGAATATTGGTAATATATTTAAGGCGTGTTTCGACTATGTGATAGCGTTTTTGTTCATTCAATAGATACGGAACTGAGTCTCAATAATGGTTATCCATGCGTAAATTGTCTCTTAGAACAAAACCGTTTTGTGTTTATCCCTATAATCGTGATCCTGCTACAGGAATGATTATCCAAGGTCCCATCTATCTGTATTCGAAAATTTATAAAAATTGCTTAAGCGTGACAACTTTACGGAGAGACAGGCAGAGTGATTTCCGTATTTATAATATTAGTATAGATTAATGATGGGAAGAAGATCTCAAACATAATATTAAGAACCTTATTTGTTTCATTCTATTACACGAAATAAGAAACAGTTAAGTTTAGTTTTCAAGACACAGAATAAGCAACGACACTTCAGTTAACTTTTGAGTTACTTGTAGAAATAAAATTTCCGTAGTAACTAACTTTTAGAACTCATGGCAGTAAGTTATAAATGCTTTAATTTAATTCAATATTTAAATAACAAGAAATGTTTTAGTCTAAACATAAATCTGTACATTAAACTTGTATTACAATCAGTGATGACTGTGATGAGTTATAATTATGTTAACAGAGTATTAACGTGATCATGTAATAGGTATTACATACGTTGAGTTGCCTAATGTTTCGACCAGTTTGCACTGACCGTTCATCGTCGAATCTGTGAGGTAGAAGGTTCTTCATCCACCCCCATATTTTCAACATACTATACTAACAGTGCCCCTATTCTGTAAGCAAACTGAAATGTCCCTATTCTGGTGGTTATAAGACTACGTTTAAAAGCGAGGTGGTACGTTTTTTATCACTGACGCTGAAGATAATTTAAAAGCAGCTTCTTGATTGAAAGTTTTATGCTTTCAATTTTAATCTTAAAAGTGACGTTCGGTGAATCGGACTTGCATACTGTGGTGCCTGCATCGAGTGTATGTTCTACAATAACTGATCTGCTAGTATGGCAATTCTTCACAGCAGCGAGCACCCTTCAGTAACAGTCCGTTCGTTTGGCCTATTCGGCAATATCCCCGCGCCGCTGCAGTCTATTTTATAAACATCTGGATATAGTTCCACTGTTCTTCAGTGAAGTCATAACAGACTGCAATAGGGTAGATGACTGTCAAGTCAAATCAGTACCTTTTTAGTAAACGTCAAAATGGTAGCGTCCGTACATTTTTGTATGAAATGCTAAGGTGTGACGTCACTCCTTAGTATTGTCAAATCATTTACTTTTAATGTTAATTTAACAATTTTAATCTAAATTAAAAACGTTAAAATGAAACTGGATGACAATTTTCACAGTATTTTAAGTTATTTCATTGCGACACTTGGCAAAATAATTTATTTTGAGCATAGGCATATACCCAATTGTCGGGGATGATGACACATATATATATTTAAATCGTTTTATTTGACAGTGTAGAAATATACACAAAAAGATCACTTAAAAACTTTTTGTTTTTCTTACTCTAGCTATTTTTTTTTGTAATAAACGAATAGCAATAAATATCCTGAGCCAATGAATTATACGGAGATTTTTTTCTTTGTTTTATATATAAAAATATCAACAAGAAGCCCACTTTGCAATCTACTCCACCCTTTCGGTTACAAGGTATTAATAATATAATATAAGAAGTAAAATCCCTTTGAGGGCTTCCTTTATCTGATATTACTGTAGCTAAGCTTTCGAGAGGTGACTTATGACAGTTGACGACTAACAACGTCTAACCAGTTGATTATATTCGGCTAATCAACTAAGTCATTTATATCGTATTAATATTTTCTCTATGGAGGTTAGTCGCTACTCGGCTGGCATTTCAAAGAAATATAATTTTCCCAAACGATACCACTAGAGATCTTATGTGAATTTTAATATACCTACTTTGAAAAGCTCTGCATATTTGGCTTATTAAAAAAGTAAAATGATCAACTTTCTTTACATTACATTTAACTTTTATGGTTTACATAGATGTACGTGAGAGAGGTAACGTAAAAAGACTGTTTGATAGGTTTAATCTAGTTACCAAAATAGAAAACAACAATATCAAGGAACCGAAGCGGCAATTTCATAGACACGATATTAGCGTTATAAGCACTTGGGATCGAGTGGGTGCAGGTTAGACAGGATCGAAACTTCTGATCCGTGCTACTATACTTAAGTCTGCATATAAAAAAGTAAACGTAACCTTCCTAATCTGCTCAAATGTTTGATAATCTCCATCAGTCGATTTATTAAGAATTTTTGACGTTTTCTTAAATTGGATAAAACTTACATGGAAAATCATTAAGGAATTTAGCAGGAAATTAATTATCACCTAAAAAACTTTCCTCCAGAAAAGACATGCTGGTGTAGACTTTGACTATGTTGACTATTTCGACTTCAGTACAGATCTGCTCAATAAACTTGACCTTGACCTCAATACAGCTTGCAGCTGGATTAGATACCTATAAGACAACGCCACAGTTAATGAATGTGTCTAAGCTATATTCTATTATTTATTCTCCTTATATCCATTGGGGCTAAGATACTGTACCTACCTACCTAACTCGTTTATTAAAACCAGTTAGGTAAGTAGAAGGTTATCTTAGTCGTTTATTTAAAAAAAATCATCTTTTATGAGTCACAGTTGGTGGTATTATCGATTAATGCTTGTCTAGAAATCAGTTTGTAGTTATCCCGGCTTAAAGTTTTGTGCCCGAGTTGTCTTAGATTGAGAACGGTGGCTATACGAGACGTCTTCCTTACATCTGACGCTGCTTTCTGAGTAAGAATTCCTCCGCCATCCAGGCCCGCCAATTAAACTGAATTTTAATAAGGATGAAATATAACTTCGGACTAAAGTGCTATGAATAAGTGGAGAAAAAAAAACAGAACACATCATACAAATTCTATTAAAAGATAGATTTATTTGGTTCCTCGAAATAATGTTATACCAGATTTTAGATAAGACAAATTGTTAAAATAAACTAAAGAATTAGCAATTTTTATCTAGTGTTGTCAATAAAAATTGTTACAGATAAATTCCAAATAATAAAGGATTTCAAAATAGCAAATTTTAATAATTGTATTTCTGGATACAAATAAAACCTATCCCTATAGAGCTTCAAAACTTCGAGAGATACAAAATCAAACGAAGCCATTCTATCGACTAACTCCGGGGAGTAATGCGATCTGCCAATAACCAAACCACCCAATAAGACCTGCGACATCAGTCTTTATCCTTCCTCATTGAACCTCTTCCCATGGTGCAGGGGATCAGCTTAAGCCGATCATAAGAAATATATTGCCTGAAGCATTCTTATAAAATGTTTTTAAAAGGAGGCTTGAAATCAATAAGCTACACACAATTGTTTACTACTACTACACAACACGTACACTAAGAACTATGAAACCCAATTTCTGTTTCAATTTAATTTACAATATTTCCGGATGGTATTACTAAATAAATAGGGGCCCATCTCTTGCTCTCTTATATATATAAAACGATCAATTCCAGAATCTTGATTGAAATATATATAATGATGCATAGTGAATGCTGGTGATTGTAATGGATCCCGGCAATGATATAATAGAATGTAATATGTACCTGCATATCTCACGTGCCCTGCGTTAACGGAGACACTTGTCCGATGAGTATTAGAATGTTAGCTTACTATGTTTGTTTAATTAATATTATATGTGTTTACCTAGTGTAATGATTATGGTCTGCAACTGGTTTTACCCATAGCGTCACTTGAGCCAAATTGAAAATCTGGGTCAGGCTTTCGTCTTTCACAATGCTGAATTGGGTCAGTTTTTTGGCACTGATGGTAATTCAAGCTGCAAAATTGTTTATGTTTTTAATGTGTTCGATGACGCTAAATGATATATACATACACCCCGGTACTGAGGCGTACTAAACACCCACATTTTGCCAACTATATTTTGGCCCCACTCAGTTATAACTTTTAAACGGATATTTTTTTTCAACAAGTCTTTTTGTAACTGCATGCCGGAGTCATGACCTTGCAGTGATTTTAGTAAGTGTAACATTGTCAGATACACCCTGTATATTTCCTTTTATGTGGTGTAATATAAAAAATTAAAACAATGAGTGACACAAAATCAATGAAACGTTTCTACGAATAAGAATACTCAGGGGATTGTTATGAACTCGTTCAATTTATTTTTTAAATATTTTCTGTGGTCAGTTAAAACACATTAAGTGTAAAAAATACTTTAATGTGTAGGCACAGTTCTACTAAAACTGAGACTAGCCAAAAGGTCCAGTAATTTTAGTGAGCTTATATAGGTAGGTATTATATGTACGTGATTACATTACATTAACGCCCCGACTCCCTCATAAAAGCCAATGGGCTTGGTTTGGCAATATGGTGACTGTATCATTTTGTTTTACTGTTATGTCACTTTCTATTACTTCTAGAGTCAATCTGGTTAAAATAGAGGCTATGATAGAATTAGATGGACTTTGTTAAGATTCTTCACTATACTCTTAATATACATTGTGAATACAGACAGATTTATTAGTACATTATTAAATGTACCGCATAAAATATTCTTGATATTAATAATAATGATTTAACTAGCTTTAATATTGTATAGTCCCTTTAGGACTTACATAGTGACATAAGTGGATTGTTCCAAAATCGAATATGTGTAGAATATTGTGACGTCAATAGCTAACCCTGCATTTTATATGTACAACTGAGTTGACAACAGGCACACAGATGCCATGTCTACGAGTGTCGCTCGAGTGTTACCAACTCTATTATCCTCCTTTTCAAAAAACAGTGCTCAGGCAATTAATTTTTAGCAGGACACTGACCATTATTACTCTAATGGATCAGTTTGAACCCTGTTTTCTCCCTGTAATTTGGAAGTACTACAATGTCATGTGAATCAGACACTTGCGGTGCCGTGTCATCTTAAAATAAATTAGCGAACCAAATAAAAGAGTAAAATAGCTCCTTTTACTCTATATACTATAATTTGAAATCTGGAAACTGGTTTGATGCCAGAAGATGGATAGTGGAGCTCCACTATCCATCTTCTGGTATCAAACCAGTTTCAAGATTTCAAATTATAGTATTATCATCTAAACAATATACATTACATATACCTACAAAGTTTAATTTCGATCAGACAATTAGAAGTAGGTTAAAATTGACTTCACTACAAAATGACAAGATTTGTTTACATTGTTAGTGTAAACTAAACTTGCTAAGATTAGCTAGTTAGTTACAAGTGAAGCTAATAAAAGCCTATTAATATTTTTTTTTATTTTAATTTATTTATTTAAATGCACAAAACACATTACAACGGTAACAATATCACATATGGAAAATAGAATGGTTTGATCTGGATTGCAACGCAACGAATATGTGCACACAACAAGACACAGTAGCTAGACAGAAAGCAACACTACATTATGAGTAGCAATACAGGCTCGACAGTATATTTAGAAGCTTGGCTTAGGTTGCCCTTTGAAGGCTCTGCGTAACCCAAGAAGGGTTACGCAGAGCCTTCAAAGGCCAACCTGCTATGGAGGATGTCTTTCACAATTTTAGCGAATGCATTAAAATTACTATCAAATATGTCTAACGATTCATTATTTTTTACCATATCGTTAAGTAGACGAGCCATCCGAGTCGTCCATCCACTCTAAAGGCTGAACATTAAACTTAGAGAGTCTGTCATGGTAATTTAAATTCGATCGACCGGGGTCTTGATGATAGTTAAGAATTCTAAAGAATTTTCTCTGAACTAAATCGTAAAGACATTGTTACATCCAGAAATACAATGACCTCACGCCTGCACGAACAATGTATTTCCTGACGTGGAGTTGATAAGAATAATACCAACATGTAACCCACATAATTCAGTAACACCGTTAAACGGACCCCCTCCAGTACATACAGATAAATAAATTATTCAGTTACGTTCCAAATAAACGGGAATGCCCAAAAACGGGTGGCGACCACTCGCTACCTTTTACCTTGATGGAATTTTTGCTTTGCCTGACACGTAATGATTATGGCTAACCCTTCCGTGACATAACCGTATAAATAGCAATAGGATGCGTTATTAATAATTAAGTAGCGTTACCATAGGGTAAAAAAACCTTAAACCTTATAAACACAACCCACAAATCTACGTCAGTGAATATTTAGCCTAACAAGAGGTATAAAATTTAAATAATAATTATGCCGACTGAATTTTAAAAAGAAGTTTTTAGGTGTTTCGCATATAGTGTAAAAATAATCAAAATAGACGATATCTGTGCACTAATACAATGTATGATTTTGTATTGAGAAAAATTCACCCGGTTTCTGAAAGGCTGATCAAAATTTTGTTTAACTAACAGAGCTGGCAAGGTGTTAGTGATGTCAAATCCATCCGAGTTTATGAAAAGTTATTAAATAAAAATACCAATCTAAGACCAATTTTATTGAACAATTGAGTCAAATTCGAATTTTTACTTTTATTTTTCGTTAAATGATCTGATGATCAAATCAAAGTGCCTAATCATCCTTTCAGCAGCTCAATATAATTATAACTGACAATATGTTTGACAAATGATATAATAAAATAATCGAAAACTGGTCTTATTTTGATTGAGAACACTACCTACTTCTGGGGAACAAAAAATGATATAAATGATAATATAATTAAAAATAAAGTAAAGATGATCTCACTTTGACCATTGTCAAAGTTTTATAGAAAAATATTTTCAATTTGTTTGAAATAGAATTCTAAAAAGAAAGTTGAAGGTTTAATAAAAACATTTTAAATTAAGCTGTATACTTATTTATGTATTTATTTTTGTATTAACTCCCGTATAAATACATTATTTAGTATATAATGGAACGCGAAAACTTAAAAGTTAATTATGACAAGGACAAGACAAGGTTCCCTGTTCTACACTCTTTATATGATAGATTCCATATATTAGAATAATCTAACAATCATAAAATTGTAATATAACTATTTGCGATTGAACTCCTACATTTGCCGCATACTATAAACCACAATCAGATATTGCGTATTGAATAAAAACTCGTATTTACCTAAACAGTGCGATCTACAAATACACGGGTTTGATATCGTTGTTGGGTTGACCTTTTTGAATCAATGATGAATCCAATTTCACCGTACCTTTACTGACGACAGAGTATCATTTAGTCCCAGGTAAAAACATTTACGTGAAACACGAACCAACGACCTACTTTGTCACTGAGATTTACAGCTCCAAAATAGATTTATTATACTTTTTTTCGAACTATTGTCCCTTTCCCATGGGTATAATAAGTAGTCGAGTGAGGAAAATGACTAAAGTTTCACCTTTAAATTATATTTGAAAGTCTCCCGAGGCAGTGGCATAAAATTTTCAATTCTCAGGTCAAAGTTAAAAATAGATTTTAGTCAATAGGTATTGACCAGGTGGAATTTGATGGAAGGATTGAGTCTTATATGAAAGTATGGTATTGCTCACTTCATTAACCTGCAGCCCACAACCCACCCAGGTCGAGATTTCTTTTTTATTAATATTAGAGTCAATAAATTAGCCTATTGCAATTCACTGCTGGACATAGGCCTCCGGCCAATGTGAGTTATAGCACCCGGTTCAGTCTCTCATCATTATAATGTAATAAAACTAAGTCATTTTAGGAAACTTACAATAACAGTTATGGCTTATTTATAACCACAGACAACCTTTTAATCACGTACCTTTGCCTGACGTTTGAGTTCAGTTTTACTGGTAAAATTAATGATGAAAAAATTATCTTTGGCTTTAACTTCAAAGAAATATCAACTCCGCCGGCTCAATGGCAACGTTATCTGAATATTGTTATTTTATAACTTTTAGGGTTACAGGTTAATTATAGTCTGTCACTATTATAAGCTTAAAACTTAGGGTGTCTGCGTATTCAAGGACTATTTAAAGAAAAAGATACGTTGAAAAGTTTACTAGGTGCATTTATCAGAAGAATTCGGTTATACAATAAAAGAGACTTGAAGGCAAATTACACGAACGCGTGCCACGGTAGTTACGGGGCAACTGGCTTACATAGTGGCGGTACTTACAAAGTGCTTAGTGCTCGTAGTTTCGATATTATTAATTAATTAATTTTTAATTATATTTTAAATTGGCATGCTGCCAAACAGGTGAAGCTTGATGTGTATGTTTATAACACTTTCATCTACAATTAATAAAAAATAAATGTGTTCGATTTTTTTTCAAACTACAGGTAGTTCGAGGTAGTTCGATGTCATCGCTGTTTGGAGCTGCATAGGAGAAAGGAATACCCAAGTGTAAGAAACAGTATCGAAACCACTGATATAAACTATGAAAATCACTAACTAACAGTAACTGCCAGGTTGTTCGTACCTCTGTTCACACTCAAGTGAAGTTCTCAGTCCAAACAATGTCTATTAACTTATTTTTATTAAATAGTGAACTGTGTTATCATCTATTATAGTTTGTCCCTATTTTTAATAAAATAAATAAGAGTTTTTAATGTGGCGACAATACAAGGCCTGGCCATTTCTCGAAAATTCTTTTAACCAAATAAGTAAATTTTAAACACCTCGTTGCATTTCTCTGCCGTGCCCTCCTTGACAAATTTTAAGCAGCATACGCACGGACCCTAGATATTTATTTAAATTAAATTACCTTCTATTTCTGAAAAGCCCGCCGTCAACTATTGTTGTTCTAAAGAAGCACCTGTAAAACAGCAATGTTTCACGGCGAACTTCGGTCATAATTTTCATAATCTGAGCTATGGCATGTCTATGTCTATGGCTATGTCTTATGACAGCCAATAGTAGATCATAAACTACATACTAAGTTTATGCAGTAGATAGACCTCTTCTAAAGACTTCCACTATCCCAGCCTTACAATCAATGTAATTACGTTTAGTAAATTTTAAGAGACCTATTATTTATTTAGTAATGATCTAATCATCTTCTTATTACTATATTACACGACGCCACTATCGCCTAAAAATTATATAAATCGTTTTATATTGGAGAACGATTTTTACAATCTCTATCTAGCACAGAAAAATCATAACAAAGACGACGTCAAAAGATTTTTTCCTATACAGTGAACCCGGCAAGCAAGTATTGGCACGATACGTTCATAAATAAGTATTTTATGAACGTATTATATAAAATGGCTGTATTAAAAATCAGTTCCAAACATGTTTTGTATTCCGTGGCGAACCCACTGCGATATCGTTCAATACTAAAATTTATTTTGCACTCAAAAAGGAAATGAGATTATGTTTCAATAACAAACATATCCGACACTACACGCTGGAGGAATAAAAAATTACGCTCGACGAATTTCTTTACCGCTTTCAAACATATTCAGCGCGGTAAATTCCGGTAAATTCCAGGCCGTGTAGGTACAGAAGATTTCTCCTAATATTCTTTTTCAGAAAAAAGTTTCATTTTAGAAATATTAACAAATTAAAACTGAAAATCAATTTAATGGTTTCAATATTTAGTGTTAATGTTTGCAGATAAAAAACACTTTATTCGTACACCATTAAATAATATATAACACATGTCATATTAAGTGTCGTAAAGAGATTGAGATTGATTAAAGCAATAAGCCCTTTCTATGTTAGATACCAGGAAAGGACAGTCTTATTGCTTTAATCAATCTCAATCTCTTTCTTGAACCTTGATATGGATGAATATGATTCGAAGAGACATTGGTGTATATAATATTTTAATAAGAGGTAGAGTCTGCCTGCTGATTGTCATATTAGCTATGTATTTCTTTTTCCACGTCAGATGACGCAGTGCACACATTATCCACACTATTATGGATAAAAAGTTCAAGTAGTTAAGTATATAATAATAAAAGTTTATATGGGAGCTATATCTGCCAACAAACTGCTTTACAGTTTTGCATAAGTAATATTTTTTGTAAAATGATTTCATAAATAAATAAAAAAAAAACTACACATCAACTAGGATACCTACTCCTGATTCCCACAGAACTTTTACATAATTTCTAAATATATATCCATACACTTTTTTATCTGTGCGATTTCTCATGATAATAAAAAGACCATTGTGACCGAGTATTGACGTAGTGTACAGAACGGTTTGGTAATATGCACTATATAATAATATTTAAATCATTATAATAACACCTAAGAAAAAAAAAGACTTTGAAAAGCATAAAGAAATAAATTAGTGCTTTTCCAGTAACAATTTGTAGTACTCAATAATAATATGATATTTTCAATGTTTTCGATTTAAAAAACATAATGATAGATCTTTTCGTAACACGATGTCAACAAAGTGATAATGGAAATATTTAATTTTATATTCATTCTATATATTCCGACTCCTTTGACAAAAAAGAAAAATCGCTTTAAATTTGTAGTTGCACAACTCAATATACGTATTCATTTTATTTAGTTTTGTATTTACATCTCTTTATTGTAAACTTCCAGGAAAATATAATACATACATGTTATATTATACAGCCATGACAATTGACGGTCTTATCACTCACTGTGATTTCTTCCAAACAACCTTTATAGGGATATTTACAAAATTTATTCTGGGTAGTCTGTGGTGTACTGTTATAGGGTGAAGAATATACGTTTTAAATAAAATACTGTATTTACATAACCTATACAACTATTTCATTATACATATCTACTACTTACATAAATACGAGTATTTAAAATATATATACTCACCTGATATATATATACATATAAACACACTTTACAGTACTTATTTAAATATAAGTACCTGGATGACCGAGCTTTGCTTGGTTTTTTTTTTACGTTTTCTAAATGAAACCTAACTAGATCAATTTATCGCCCCCGAAACCCCCTGCATACTAAATTTCATGAAAATCGTTGGAGCCGTTTCCGAGATTCAGATTATATTTATATACATATATACAAGAATTGCTCGTTTAAAGGTATTAGATATAGTAAATCAGCATTTATAATAACAATTTATTTTTAAATAAGTGCAAGGTTTTGGCTTGTCTTATTATCAAAGGTAAATTATTCCACAGTCGAACCGCTTGCATCGAAAATTACTTATCGGGAAATTGAGTGGGATGTCTGAGCATTTTCGGCTTCAAATTCTCCGATGACCTCAGGTCCCTGCAATGTGTATTGTGTAAGAATTCGAAACTTTTTTTAATATCAAAGTATGTGGATGGAACAGAGTACTGTACAGAAGAGAAAGAATATGAACATTCCAGCAAAGGCGTATAGAAAGCCCCTTGAGCTTAGAACGGTACTCTGAGGTATGATCATATTTACGTAATCCAAATATGAATCTAATGCAGACATTTTGTAGTCGCTCAAGTTTGTTCAGTTGGTCTTCGGCGACATCTAAATAGCTATCATCACCATAGTCAAGGATAGGAAGAAGAAGATTTTGTGCTAGGACAATTTTGGTATTTGTGGGAAGTAAGTTACGAAGCCTTCGCAGAGATCCCGCTTCTGCAAATAATTTACTGCTAACTACTCCTATTTGAGGGCCCCAGGACAAACACCTGTCCATATGGGTCCATATGTATTCCTGTCCATTCTTAATGTTCAATGTTGTTTAATGAGATTTACAAACATCAATATCCCATTTGCATGTCACTTCTAACTTTATTCTGCCTTGTAATTTAATTTACATAACTGTGCCAATCAAATAACAAAACTATGATAAATGTTACCTTCGCATCGACAAGCGAACTACGAGTTAGATCGATAACTATTAGTGACATCACAAATTAGCATATCATGCAATATGCAAATACCTTGCACGCGTGGCTAACTATGAAGTTTCATTTATCATGGTAATAATAGGAAGTTTGTTGCCATCAACAATTTACCAGATGTTGACACATTGACATCAATAGATTATTATATTTGCACTAATATATTATTGATGGATGGTTAATTATCTGGTAATTCGAGAATGGTAAATATACTCATAAGTCCATGAAATATAGGTGTTCTTAAATACCGCAACATGGTATGTGTTTGAAAATATAATTTATTTAATATCACATGTTCTATGGAAAATAGTGAGCAAAAGTTACTGTATTTGAAACTAAGTTAGTCGAAGCTGGCGTATCTCAGGGACGTACGTACGTTATGTTACGACCACCTCCTTATGTTCTTTATAATTTGGTTGCCCTGGTATTCCCAAGTCCCCTTGCCAACTGTTCATTAATGTGGTTCTGATCTAAACACTTTGATTCCAAAAATTTAAGAAAGCACCGTTGACATTGACTGATACCTCAATACCGTAATATATGTAGTAACAGTAAAGGTGCAATGTGATAGGAACAATGTACATTTAGGATACGCAGGGCGGCAAGGCTCCCCACACAAAATGGAGGCACTCAATGTCTGCTGTTCAAGAGGTGGTCGAGGTCTGCTGAGGTTCACAGGAACTTTTAGGTTATACCCGAATCCCTTACAAAAGATCCACTTGTGACGGAACACTGAACGAACTATAAAAAGATCGCACATTACGTATGATCTCGTCAGTCAACATTAAACAATCTCATTCAATCGATTTATTATTGACTACAAATATTTTAACAGATAAATGCTTGTAAAAAATACAACAACCTATTCTATACGGTCCTGTGTTTATATCGATGATATTTTCTGTTAACAAAACATAGTTTATTTGCTTTTGTTAAAGATGCAAGGGAAGCTTTCGAGGAACCCTTAAAAAGGTCTTTTAATATTTTGTGAGTTGTCAAAAAGTAAATTTTTATATCTCAGAATAAAGTATGAGCACTACAAAATATAAGGCCCTAAAATGGTATTGAGTAAGTAATGGAATAGGCGTTTATCTTCCAATACAGGTACATAATTATTTTTGGTATACACTCGAGTAATATTATGAAACACAAAATCATATATAATGTAAGAGGATAGTTTTAAAACAAATATAACTGTGAAATTGGTGATCTTTAAAAACTGCACAGGAATACCAAAAAAAATAATTATAATAACTATTATATCTATAGAGAAACTATTTTTCTCCGGACAGTGAGCGATATTTTCTGATGGCTAAAAAGAAGTGGAATATTTTAGCACAATAAAAACAGTCACCATCAATTTTGGTAGCGACTTCTTCGTTATTAAGGAAACCGAATGTACAAAGAGATAATGTATTCAGAAGGACATAGTATGGACAAGTAAGTATTTTTAATTAATTTAATTTAATTATTAGTAGCATACGTCGTATTGGTAGCATACGCACTGTATAATAATATATTTAGAACAAACGTAGGGAGAGTTTACAGACACTGGATTTTTTATTTAAAGGTCTCAAACGAAAACAATTAAGCACCTAATGTGCTTATTTGTTTTCGTTTGAGACGTTTAAAATAGTTTCCAAAACTTTGCGTGCTGTGTATTTTAGAACCTATTTATATCAAATTACTTATAAGTTTAAATTTAAGAAATTTAAAATCAAATGAAATAGCACAAAGCGCCGATTCCTCGTAAAGCAACCACAAATGTTGTGAAACTATTCCTTTGCGAGTCGCTTCGATGGTACCCAATATAAGAGCAGCGCTTCAGAATAAAAGCTTATATAAATCTATATATCGAACCGTTATTTTGTTGTTTAAAACTCTGCACCTTTATTTCTATAGATAGATAGATATATATAAAATGAAATTTAACTATCGCTTACTTCTAAATCATATCTCTATGTCAGAATAGACTCCCAGACACCACAAAATACTATCTTACGATTACACCAGTATTAGTTTTATCTAGCGACAAAAAACAGTTGTAGAGATAACAGGTAACATAACCTTTAAGCTCCTTACTCATCTGAATCTCTCTAAACTGATTTTTTAAAAATATTGAAGCAAATCAAAAGTTCGAAAAAGAGATTGGAATAAAAATGTGTTATAAAACATAGATCCACATTAACATTTACGAATGAATAGTAACTTACGATGGAAAAAATATGGCTGTCTTCTCCCGTCTCTAGGATTATTAATCAAAACCGATACGAAAAAAATATGAATTTCCTTTAGAAATAGGGTGTCCTTAAGTGGTTTATGTGTTTCACTAATTAAAATAAATGATATTTTTACATCGTAAAAAAAAAACAAATAGGGCGTCTTACCAACATTAATTGGTTTTTACCAAGTTAGCGAGTTATTAAAATATCTGTTGGTGACAAGTTTAAAAAGAAAAAAGGTTCCCTGTGCGTAATTGGATAACGGGGAGCAAAAAAAAACTTAAGAATTTTCAGATTTAAATCTTTGAAGCTTTCTTGTCTCATTCTGGAATGAAGAGGATTTCAAGAAAATTGTTCCCTGATCACAAGACATGGTTACTGACAGCGTTGATAAATTACATTTCTATTTAAATATTAAAAATTATTATTTCTAGATATAAAACTTACTACTACATACTGTGGCAAATATTTTGTTCTTACATAACTCAAATACACGATGGACACCGCAATTAGACCGTGCTCTTATTTTATTCTTAAACTAAGTACTTTTAAAATATTCAAAAATGATTTTATTGCTGTACTGTTAATTACTAATTAACACAAAACAATCATTTTAATGGGTAATTAATGTAATGCCGATTGTTTGGTTTTCGTAATTTTGAAATTTTAATTAGACAAATCGTACCAGTCATTGAACCAATATTATTTTAGTGCATATGTCCCTATTAGGTATATTAGTAGGTCGTGGGATAACATTAGTAAAAAATAAAATTAATTGTAAGAGCACTTACTTTTCCCTAAAATAGGTTTACTTTTCCATTATCAATGTTGTACTTGTCAATTACCATCATTCCGCGCCCGTCAGCTGTCATTTCCTCCGTTTTTTGGATTAATCCGGTTTATAATAGATCGGGGTAAAATAAATCTTGTCATATCTAAAATATATCTAAATTTAAATAATTTTTTTGAATGTTTTTCTATTAAATTATTTCATAAAGCTATGCACTTATGTTTCAGCTTACCATAAGGTTGTCGTACATCGCCTTGAACATTGGACCATGCATAGAATAAGTTATTAATCAAAGTCGAGAGAGAGGAGAATAGAATAATACATATTTTACACTATAATGTACTATGCATTACTGATAGAATGCCGGAAGCTATGTGAATAGGTCCAGATTACCCTAAATGCAAATTGTGAAAGGGAAATATCTTGACGATACTGAAGTAAACTACAAACTCGTTAAGGTTATTTGGACTAAGTTTGAAACGTTTTGCAGTACTAGCGGCAAACGGACTACGGAACTTCCAAAGTACAAGAGATTTAAAAGCGGAAATGACTCTTAGTGGTAAAATGATAAGGTCAAGGAAACTTTGTCAAATAAAAAAATTAAACTTTTACTTAAACTTATTATATTATATACTTTCACCTTCAGCTTCATATTCATATACCGCTAACCAGTACGCGCGTACACACCCTATACATACACTGATACAAACACTCGGTTTTACTCACAACGAGGCGCCTGACATCGAGGCGCATCAGTCTGGTCAGGCCATTGAGTAAAACCAGTTATCCCACTAATATTATAAATGTGAAAGTGGATGAATGGATGAATGTTTGTTACTCTTTCACGCAAAAACCACTGAACCGATTGTCATGAAACTTGGTATGTAGATAGCTGGAGACCTGGATTAACGCATAGGCTACTGGAGGCTTTTTATCCCGATATTTCTACGGGATAAGGACTTACACGCGTGAAACCGCGGGGCGCTGCTAGTCTTTAAAAATACGAATACCACTTAGACAGTTTTTATACTAATATTACCCATCAATCACTCCTGACTCCATCATGCAAGCTGTTGATGCTTAAGCGAACTCAACTTTGTCCACCATCAAGAAAAACAAATGGCTATAGCGTAATGTTTGAGACATAATATTTGTGATCAAATGGTTGCTTCGAATCCGACACAATAACCTACTCACGTACAGGCATTCTCAATATTAAATTATTTGTTTTTATAAATAAGTAGATTGTGTAACACTATCGCATTGGGAGCGATCCTGTAATGATAGATGTTTAATTAGAAATAAATAAATAAATAAAAAAATAAAATTTATTCACGGGTTCACTTCAGGGGTTAACAAGGTACTAGTGATGTACCACGCACGTTACCAAATAGTAGTTTAAAAAAAACATTAAACAAGCCTTTATTATTCAGTTTGAACTTACGAATTTAATATTTTAAAAGCGAAAGTTTCTGAGGATGGATAGATAGATGGATGAATGGATTGATGTTTGTTAATCTTTCACGCAAAAACGGCTGAACGGATCTGGATGAAATTTGGCACAGATATAGATTATAGTCTGAAATAGCACATATGCTACTTTTTATCCCTGAAAAATGAACGGTTCCCGTATTTAATAACTAGTATTTAATATTTGTTGCCGAGTATACAAACATTTCACTTGACGAAAATAAATTTTGTCAACGCGGAATCTGCTTTAAATCCACGAATTGAATTGTGTTAAAGTAATTTCAGGCTAAAAGTCACTTTCTGTGGCTGATACAACTTTGGACACAGAATGGTAAGTGAAAATCCTCGGTTCGCCTATGTTGGTTACTGATAGCGAATAACCAATCTTTGCTTTTGATTTGGTTAATGCTCTTTCACTAAGCATTTTAGAAAATCTAGTACCTAATAGTTATTTCTCAGACAAATAACTATCTTTTAGGCGGTCTTAAGCAAGGCCTGGCTATATCTACGTCGTTATTTATTCAATAAATTGCTTTATTTAGGGTTCAAACACTGTCAATTTTCCTAACTAATAAACGCTTCGCTTCTTCGAATTTGAAACAAAAAAAGATCTATAACACATTTGTTTTTGTTATGTTTAAGGATTGCGCAATGTTATTGTTTTATTTAAAGATAATAAATGGGTATTTACTTAACTTTCTCATTTTTTCTCGTGTTATCAATGCGTGCACGTGTTACCCATAATATACATACATAGATTATAATATATTATTAATTATTCTTATTGGTTTATTAATTATAATTAATGTCACAGAGACGTGCAATTTTAAATATAAACTAGCAGTTCCCGCGCGTTCGTATTTATATATTTTTGCGCGGAACCCTAATTCTTTTTCCAAAATAAAAGTAGCCTAAGTTACTCCTTATAGAACCCGCTATCTGCCAGAGTGTCCCGTGGAGATCGGTCCACCCGTTCCGGAGATTAGCTGGAACAAACAGACAGACAGATAGACAGAAAGACAGAATTTAAAAAACTGATTTTTACGCATAGGTATCGTGCAAATAGCTGTATGAGCTTAAAAAACTATTATTTTGACATTACAGACACTTCAATTTTATTTATTTGTATTGAATATGATGATAATAAAAACATACAACCTTTTTTGCAATATTGATTTCTAACTATTATATAGTCTATCTAATCTAAGAAGTACCGTTTGACGTTTCATACTTTTCAAGCCGAAACAACTTTCTATAGGCGTAACTCACAAAAATTCAGTAACCTTTTCCGTAAAACCATGGAATTATGAACCTTTTTTTATTTTATCACAAGACGTACAATTCGTGATGACTAAATTCAAATTTAAATCTTTTAAACGAAGCAAAATAACTAAAATATAGAATAGATAGCTTTTTCTTTAGACTTCGTTTCAAAGTCACATAGTTAGGTCCTTTACCGTAGTGTTGCGACTCTTCAAATTCACTTGTATACGAAAAATCGTTAAAATGTACGAACAATCGAACTTATTAATAACGAATCTTTTTCAATTCAGGCATCTTTTAGTATTTAATAATACTTCAATTTCAGCTAACATCCAACTGTCAACGAAAACGCATAATTAAAATTAAAAGTATGTAAGTTAATGAAATTTTAAATAAATATTTGTAGACAAAATCGCTTGTGTCAAAGTCACTACAATTTTTTTTTTTTTTAATCTGGCAACACTGCCAACTATAACCCATGCAGTCTCTCGCAATTTTGGAAGGTGACGTTTTTGTATTTTATCATAATTTGTGACTTGGCTATTACTTTTCTGGACTGATTCTTCTTTATTTGATTACAATAAATAAATAAAATAAAATAACTACAATATTTATAGTGCCAAATCTAAGGAAAAAAGGGAACTAACATGAATAAAAAAAATTAGTTAGTTTTCAACATATTACTTCATGAAAATGAATGATTTTAAGTAAAATTAAAATATGTCACCTCTGTTTAACTGTACTTACGTAAACTTCACGCATATTACTTAGACCCAACCCGTCTGTCTTGTGTAGTGCATATGTTAATAAACTTCAGTAAATCCTAAGATTTTCCAGTAAAACGTAAAATTTACCAACTGTTTATGGCAAAAGTCCGAACTGCTCTTTGCTCATGTATGTGCACAACAAATAATGACAGCGGTCGGCGAGGAAGAGGACCGAATCACTTTTACGAAAATCAGTTCGGTTAGGGTGGAGCTGAAAAGTCCGAAAAATTATCTCTCTTATGAAATTCTGACATTTATCTAAACACTTTGGTATATACTAAGATTTACTAGTAAAACCTATTTATTTATTTATTTATTAGGATCTCTAACGGAGAATACACATAACATGTTTATTTACAATTTTTGTTCTTTTTATAATACATATATATATATATATATATATATATATATATATATATATATATATATATATATATATATATATATATATCGGATCACCAAACGGAATACTATAATAATTCGCTATTTTGCTTCCTTGATAGCATCGGCCATTTTGTATGTATGTAATTTCCACCAAAATAAATATGAAGTATAACATTGTTCAATAATACGAATGTTTCACCAAGTTACATGTAATACACAACTAAATATTATATGATTACAAAGAATTAAAGGAGCCGATGAGTTTCGATGTCTCTATCAATTTTGCCATTACCAGAAACTGACTTTTTGTAAGATGACATCTTTTGAACTTCATCAGGCCGAAGGCCGCTCCAAAGATAATATTGACAATCATAATACAAAAAGTATGCAATGCTATTTCAGCCATTAACAAGACTAGCTTCACGACTGACTTAGTCTGACTGACTACTACTCCTGACAATTCAAAAATACCCATAGTGGTTTAATTGAAATAAATGATTTTGATTTGATTTGATTCAACACCATGTCCAGACTCAACTAGCCCGAACAGCACGCGCCATCATATATATTTATATATATATATATATATATATATATATTATAATTTATATATATATTTATAATATATGATAAACCAATATACGGGCAACTTACATAAATCTGTAAAACTGCAATCGATTAGTAAATACAAAGAAATGATATCGATATCTCTTAAGAATCGGATACTGCAGTAATCGATTTCTTCGATCCCATGCCTATTCATTAATGTGTCAGAACTGTCAAACGGTACTTCTTAGATGAGATGGACCATAGTGTGTGTTTATGGTGTCGCAGTGCATATAACCTGCCACTGGTATGATATATCAGTAAAAACTCCAGCTTAAGCACAGAGAGATTACGTGGGATATTGACATGGCTTTTTCAACATAACCTTTAGGACGGATCTTTGGGCTCTTTCCATTCTTAACATCGCTACTTTGCCAACTTTACCCGAAATCATGATGCAGTAACAAAAGATTGACTCACAAAGTACAATATAGACCATCAACAAGGTCTCCATAACATCAGAATTTCTCAAGGTCCTCCTTATGTACACATAGATTTTCCGATGCATTTTGTTGTGCTTATTTTGTTGTCAGAGCTCAAGTACCGCCAGAACTTCGAAATACCTGCTAATTTCTTGAAAGCTGTATGTGCCATGGGCTCGATTACATTGACATCTATCTATCTATCTATGATCAAAAGAGGAGTTTCTTGGTTTAACTATTGCCCTCTCGCACATCAACGTACAATCTTCTTGACAAATATTTTCTATAGCACTGTAAAAATTTAAAATCAAATCATTCACCCACAGGATATCCGACCATACCGCCATCGCTGACCACGACCTTAACACGGTTTTGTCGCGCGAGTTTTTATCTTGCCGTAACTTCTAAGATATTAATTTAAACGATATAGTGTACAAAACAAATATGTTTTATATTAAAGGGATAAGATATAATCATTCAGTTATAGATTTACGCCATGTTGTTAAAAACAGCTTCGCTTAATATTCCATGATTTATGATCAAAACTTGAAAGGTTAAAATTATAAATGTGAATTATCGTTTAAAGATTACACGTCTATAACTGTCGTGGATTGTTTTTAAGAATTTTTCATCAGAAACAATTCAGCCATACATACAATTTAACTATTTAAAGGCAGCGGACGCCGTGGAAGCACAGGAGCCACGATTTTATCCGACTTAATGAAAGAATATCGTCATACCTTCGGCTAATTGGCTTTTATATACATAATTTTATAGCCTATGTCCATCTAAAATACATTTACCTGTCAAAGGTCAAAGATTTTTTCAAATACATACAGTGGTTCCTCTTTTTTTTGTGTATGTTAGGCATAATGCTCTACAAACACCAAAACTCGCAAAATTTTCACTCTCTCTTGGTAATCAAGTATCAACCTAATTTTAAATTCAGGTTCACAGACCCAATATTTTTATTTTGTTTGTATTATGTATATATGTCTCGTTTGTATTATGATACTCAGAAGATTTATATTACCTGCTATTGGATTCCTACTCATGACTTTAGAGTGACTAAGTTAGTTAAAAATTACTTTTAGAACTTTTAGAAATAATATTAATGCGATTAAAAAACTCAACGACTTTTTACAGTTTCAATCATATCTACATACTTAATTAAGTACTTAATAATAATTCAGGAGAGTCACTGTAATTAAAAGTTCCACCCGAAATTCAACGTCCCCCGTCTGGTTTTAATTTACACCTACCCTTTGGATAACTTAGGTCTCTAATTAAGGTAAAGTTTTAAATGAACTCCAGAGATAATCTTTAAAAATATGGAACAAAAACTCTCCGATTCAATGAGCAAAAAATCTGAAAAGATCTGTTTAACTTGGAAATGGATTTTTGCGGTAAGAATGAAAACTTGTTATCTTATTTTCCCGTTGCTTTTCCCGAATTAAACTGATGAAAATAACAGCTTTGTAGTACCTACTTAGCACGAAAATTGATCTCAATGTTTGTTGAACACGTGTACGTAATCGACAGGCTTATAATAACTAGGAACTTGAAACATTTGTAGTTAGAACAATTTGAATATGAGGAGATACTTCAGTACATAATGTGCATGTGTAACTGCCAGATTTTCTTATCCCTACACGGACTTATGAAGGGGATCAGAGAAGGATTAGTAACGCATAAATGATTTCATTGGTGAAGCAAGATATCAGTAACTGGAAAAATCATGCCTGCCATATGCATATTCTAAAGTGCGTAATAACCCTATTTAAGACATACTTAGCAAAAATGCAACAATGCTCATTAGTTTCTAAAGATATATTTATTGCTACATTTACATAACATACTAATTTTACGTAACAAGACGCGTACAAGCCGATTTGGAGCAATCGACAGTCCTTATAGAAATTATTTAAAGGTAATCTATGTATCTTTGCAATTTATTTTAGTTTATTCCAATATAACACAAATTATAACATGTAACGCCAAATTATACCTGTGTACCTATCTTAACTTTATATTTGTACTAGCAACCCGCTTCGGCTTCGCACGAGTAGCAGAGACATCTTCAACAAACATCAATATATTTCAATCAATTTACCCAAAATCGTAACAAATTATACACCTAAACCTTCCTCATGAATCACTCTGTCTATTACTGAAAACCGCATGAAAGTCAGTTCAGTAGTTTTTCAGTTTATCGCCAACAGACAGACTCACAGACAGATGCGGCGGGGGACTTTGTTTTATAATATGTAGTGATGTACAAATCATGAAGTTTAAAATCACCGATATTAAGTAAAGAAATAGCATATTTTTATATCATCATGACAACGGTTCGATTACAGAGTTAATGAATGAATTGTATAATTTTCTTTCAACTTTTAAAAACGAAACACGACGAGAGTAGAAATACGTTACTGAACATTGCGCGATTTCCTGTCCAAAGTGTCCAAGTTTGAACTGAAACAGCCCTTAGGGAATGTTTGTCATCTCCGGCACGGCTCGCCTCGAAGAAACATCGCTTGCTTAATTCTTTTGATTTTTCCTCATAATATGTTACAGCCTCTTTGTCCAAATAATTTTATCGCCTGAACTCGAAGTCAATAATCTAAAGTATTTAAATATATTCCCAAGTTTTGGCACTAAAACTGTTTTTAAATTTAAAATGTAATGAAGAAATTTAGGTAACTAAACACTGGAAATGAAAATTAAGGTTTAAAGTTAATTACCCATATCAAACATTAAAGGAAAAATGCTTATTTTTGTATGCTTTGGTTTAAATATGTTTTTACATTAGGTATTTATTAATAGGGATGATAGTGTTGGTTATGTAAAAAAAATTAAGATTTACAGAATAGTGTATACCTTCCATCCACTTTCAAAACACACTTGAGCGTTTGCATCCATTTTGAGCTTTTATTATCAAATATCTGTCTGGAGAACTTCGGAATAGCTTTTTCATTTTTATATAAATATCATTAGCATTCATCAGGCAATGTATGTATTGTATAGTATAGCATTTCATCATTGTGAATTCAATCATTTTAAACAAAACCAATTAGCCCAAATGACGGCTACAATAAATACCTTCAATTTTAAAAACTTTGTATAAACTACTTTGTTCTTGGACGGCGAGCTACATTGTAAATCACTTTAATCGCCCGGGTGACGTGGCAGACACGGCCCCGGGTCGAGCCGGCCGCACCGTCGCTGAGGATTACATGCCCATGCTGAGGAAACGGTAAAATCCGGCCTGGTGTCACGACAAAATGTGAAATCTGACAGTTTTTTCTTAAAGAAATGGCACTCCTTAAAAGTTATAAAATGAAGTAATAAACTTAGTTTTCTTTCTAATTGGTGAAAGATTACCTTGCGTTTATTATGTTTAATGTTTTATTATATTTAATAATACCTTTATAAAGAGGAATGTTCATAATTAAGGGTTTCTTCTAGCAATTTATCAATACTTTACAATTAGTATAATATGGTAATCGAAACCCCGTAATCAAGGTTGGTTCAGTGTTCACTGAAAGCCCTCAACGAAATTTAAATTAAATTAAATCGGTGTGGATATATTTCTACCGTACTGAAGATCGCAACTAAAATTGTGTTACGTGATGATACGTGGCTTCTCCTATAATAGCCTTTTCTGTCCTCGTTGTTGTCAATAACAAGGTGCGGAGATTTTTGACATATTTCCAAACTCGAATTATCTAAGTATTGTCTTCTTATTAGAATTACAGTTTTTGTAATCTATACTTATAGTAAAACTGTAACAGGTCCAATTCTGTACATTGTCTGTCTGTCTCTATCATGGCCGCGCATTACACTGAAACTACTGAACGTATTTAAATGAAACTTGGCATGATTTGAGCTCATACTACGAGGTAGGTCATAGGATACCTTTTATTCCGAAATTCAGGGCGGTTTCTTTAAGAGGGGGGATTAAAGTCAAAATTTGTACTTAGTTGCAATTCATTAACAAGTAATCTGATTGCAATCATTTTTTTTTGTTGGAAAGGAGGTACTTTTAAGATTGGCACGTAATCTTCTTTCTTCTATATCTATATGTATAATAAATATATATAGTGGAGTTAGTCTGTTTGGTTGCTTCATGTAAAAAGTACAAAAAAATCGCAGAAACGTATTATGCACAAGTATTATGTGTAATTCGGTATAACATTTAGTATTCGATTTATCACAATCGGTTTTTTCTATTCATAGAAAAAGTAATTCAAAGTTTTCATGAATTGTATACAATACAGCACGTAGCGACATCTGTTGGTCCCAAGTAATACTACTATACTATAACGTAATAGTCATTTATTCTTTAGATATTTATTATTAGCATAGAATACACGCATTAGGAATATTCCTGTGTCACGGGGGCTTTACACACATTTAAACAACCGTCACAAGGAACACCTAGACTCGGGACAATTATTTGTGGATCACATAATTATTTTTTTGTTCCATTTTGGATTTGGACCTACAACACAACATTCGGCGTTTCTTATTGGCAAGGTGACTACTTAAACCATTGCGCCATCCGTGCGTAATATAAACATATACATTGTAGCTTTAGTAAATATTTGTAGAGTAATATTCATTATAATTTAATACAAACTAATACATAACTATGTGTTTATTATTATTATTATAATAATCCCGTAGAGATTGCGGTTCTGTAGGTACACCAAAACTATTTTCCAAAAAACTGTAGGCGTGTTAGACGACAATCAACTGAAATTATTTTTGGAATTTATATCTGTTTAGCTGTTTACTCGTAGTTGGGCATGCAACATGTAAAAAGTACAAAACAAACGTGGAAACCTTTTCTGCAAAACAAAAATATTCCAGAAAATACATTATCATTACAATGCAGTTACTTTAAAGTAGACCAAAGATGTCTATGAATTCCGTATTGGCCCAAATTAATTTGAACGAATAAACATGACTGCTACATTTTCCTAAATTGACGTACCTGTGTTTTCTCTATGCAAAATTAAAATTATTTGTATGCGGTTACAAGATAATTAATTCGTTCCATTATGGCTGATTTTCAATCTTAGCCACGCCTAAGTATACATATACATACAGGTCTATATATAGGTATTCTTAGGTCGCCACAGTTGTTTTATCGCGACCGCGATGTACAGTAAGTTGAACTTCTGGCGCAAGGAGGTGGCTTAGTGGATCCGGTAGGAAGACGTCAAGGCGGAACGCTTTTACTCACTCTCTAGTGTGTACCCTAACAACGGCTGCGGATGGATGACACGGGTTTAACGTGTCCTCCACCCGCAGCAGAATCTCCGGAAAGGTGTGTGTAAGGGTGTACCATTAGAGGCATAACGTCGCAGTACCGACGGTCCACTCTTTACAGGCGCTATGAGGCACACCGTGTAGTTTTCGTCGGTTAAAGTCTGATATACGGCCTCAACAGTATATACCTGGTGAGGTAAAATTCCACACAAAATAAAATGAGTGCTTTTCCCACTTATGACGTTATTTTGCGTGTAAACATTAAACAATCAAAACAATATTGTTTTGTACGCTCCAAGTTGTTTCACCGCCTATATACATTGTAAAAATCCTGGCTAGAGGCATCCCCCTTTCAGGAAGAGGTGCTACGCCTATTAAGTATAAGCGACATATTGTTGTTTTCCGACATAGACGCAAACGAAGTCGGACAGCTAGTAAACAATATTTCTCCCTATTTTTTTAAATAAAAAAGCCTTATATGAGTAAAATAATAGTAAGACTTAACTTGTTTAACCACCAGCGGCGACTTACTTACCACTGATAAATCTTAAATAGGTTTTTGTGAGTAGGTTATGATTTTTATTAATGTAAGTAAAAAGTTTTGGAAAATAAAACGAAAAAAAACTGAATAAAGATGTTTTTTGTTTGTTGATGAAGTACTGCATTTTATTTTCACGTTTATTATCTCTGAAGTAAAACTGGAGTAATGACTCAATACTTAAATAAATAGTTAAAAAATTGTCGTAGTTTAGATACCGTAAAGAATAGAAAACCTATTAAAATTGCCAATTTTATTCGCAACCCAACTGTAACATTGCCCTAAAAGTGTTTTGTTTAGCTATCCAAGAAACATTATTTGAATATATTCTGTTATAGAATATGAAATTTCGTATACATTTGTAGCCTAATAAAAAATGTACTATACTTAGCTCCTGTACACGTAGGCGTTTAACGACAAATTATGTATGAGTTTTAAATATAAATCATATACTTCAGTGAACAGGAAAACAGTATTCAGGATATTGTTTTCCCTGTTCCTATCCTAAGGAACCTTTTCTAAATTAGAGCGAATCATTTTTTATTAAATTAATTCTCTATTTTTTATTTATTCACGAAACGCTATACTGCAATAATTACGAATATAGCATCCACTTTCATAAGAATTTTATAAGTGAATTTGAGCTAACCTACTATAAATACTTTTAAAAAAAAAACTAAGAAAGGGTACTGAAAAGTGAAAAATAATCGATTCCAAACTTAATTAAAAATACACATGTGACACTTTTAAAATAATAGGTAACATTATTAAGGCACCAGGTACCTACAGACCTACAGGTCTGTTTGAAGTCGGTCTCGCGCCTTTGCAAGTTTTGTATAAAAAAATGATAAACAAGCGCACGTCTCAACCGGTGGTAAGCATTCACCGGTGCTTACATACACTAAATTTGTAATATATAAGTAATCACTTGTACGTTGACAACCCTATTTTCCCTTCCATAAGTCTACACCAGTTCATGTACCTCTGACGCATGCCTGAGCAAACATAGCAAGCCAAAATTGAGCAATAGCGCTTTAACTAGTTTAATAACATCACCGGTGGCTTCGTTTATAGAGTGTATCCAGATTCTCCTTTTCTTGCGATTTTTCCTTGCAATTACAATCCATTATGCCGCACAGAGTTCCCACAAGTTCAGACGCGTCCATGACGACTGACCGAGGCGCACAGGTGTAGACGATATGCTGCTTAATTCGCATACGCCAATCAATGTTTCATAACTTGCATACGTTTGACGCAAGTCGAATTGAAAGGCGAAGACGCAACATTAAAATAAAAGCTCACTAGTGTGCCATAGAGCTTGCCACCCAGCAGCAAAAAGCGACCGCAATACGCAAATACTGTACTAACATAGTAGTAACGACTAACTACCGTTTTCTGTCACCCTATACCTCTTTAGCCTCAATCTTCATCATAAAATCCTAACAAAGGTACATAATGATACTAAACAAATTGAATTTTATCATTCAAATGTTACCTGACACCTCCAAACTTGATATTAACGTTATATTTCATAAAAAAGTAATGCCACTATCATAACTAGATGAAAAGTTAGCAAAATACAGATTACCTACTTAACTCGAGTCTTACTAACATTATATTGTATTTCTACGAGTATTTCATTATGCAAACTCGAGAGTAAAGACAAGTGTCTTTAGCCGTTTTCTCGCGGGGTTTAATGTCATCACTTTACGCCTTCCAACTCATTATTATTTAATCTGTACTCTTAGTTCTGTAAAACGACGTTCGCTTATGCTATTATTTTACAATTACGTACTTTTTCTACTATAAATCCTTCATATATTGATGAAGAATATATTAGAATATTATTAAACAACGAAGTTTAAGACGCAGAGCGGCACATTAGATTTCTGCTTGAATTGAAGACCTCTCATTAGGGAACCGGAAGGACTCTTAAAAAAAAATGCAACCGAACATGGAACCTCCTCCTTTTTTTTGAAGTTGGTTAAAATACGATGTGCCATTTGGAATATCTTTATGTTTTACCAAACGTAGATCAGTACCTTCCCTTTATCAAACTGGATCGTACTATGTTGATTAACCACCATTAATTCGTTCAATAAATATAAGATCACAATCATTACAACAAGCATTTTGGAATTTTATTTTTGCATTTGTTAATTAAATAAACTTATTCTGGGGGCAAAGGTTATCTTCATAAAATTGTCTCGATGATAAAGTACCTTTCGCTCGTAAGGATTAATAATCCATGCCTAATAATAATGTTGATAAACCACTTATTAAATATTAATAAATTTTTGTGGTAAAATACCTTATTGCGGCTTACCTACTTAACAAAAGTAAATATTTAAGGCTAACTGAGAGATATAACCTAATACAGTTTTTTTTTTAGAATAGTGGGTAAAGGAGCAGACGGGTCCACCTGTTGGTAAATGACTACCGCCGCCCATGGGCACCTTCAACTCAAGAGTCACAAGTGCGTTACTGGCCCTTTAGGTGGGAGTAGGGGAAGGGTGGAAGTAAGGGAGAGTGGGGGAAGGGAAGTGTTAGGGTCTCCGGTAACCTCACTCACTCGGCGAAAAGCAATGCAACCATTGCTTCACTGCCGGTTTTCTGTGAGGCCGTGGTATCACTCCGTTATACGTAGAAACACCTAGACCAATGCATCTACATATTCATGAATACGAACATTTGCAATGAGCAACGCATTTGAACAAATAACGTCTGACGTTGCAGTTGAATAAACTACCGCCACGATTATATTACTTCAATGTGTTCATTGTTTTTTTTATCATATTATTTAACAATCAACTGTAACAAAACGCGATGAACCCTTGAAACCTTCCACGCATACTTATAAGAATACAATAATCCATTGTTAGTATGGAGTACGTTTTCGTTGCCTGGCCTCTAACACTTCCGATTCCCAATTTGCAAGCCTCCATACCTGAAAAGTACCACTTCAACACGTGTTTCGCTGTTACACAGTCTACCAGTCCAGTCCAACAATCGCCAATAATTGGAATTCAAAATACTTTAGCAATATGTGTCGTATTTGCGTAACAGGTTTACGTCAGTAGTTTAACAATAAGTATTTAATATTGTTTCATTTGATATTAGATATTTAAATTTTAAGTTTTGATTTACGGATGCCCGATGGTTATAAAACAGAAAATATTAATATTAAAAGCACTGAAGCAAATAAAAGCCTCAAAGCTTTGTAAGTGATTCTGAAATACATATATACTGTATAACTGCGCGTTTAAAATACTTACGCTTATTTGAAAATAAATTAGTTCTGCTCAGCATGCGTTATACAATTTGTACAATATGTTAATAAAACCCTAGATAATAATAAAAAAGCCCAAAATAGGTTAGTAAGCTTTTTACTCCAGACAATTTCCTACTCGTATCTCTATCTATCTGCCTCTGCAGAAGGTCCAAAAGGAGGGGATAAGGTTGAATATGAACGAGTAAAGTTGATTTAGCGAGTAAGTGTTTCTAGTGTCAGGTATGTCCTTCCTTATACAAACGTTCATAGAAATTGTGTTTGCCTTAATGCTGATAATTATACACAGTAATAACAACATATATTATTTAACCTATACACTAAGTCTACGGATCATTGTAATTTCAACAAATCATTGGGTAAATAAAAGTTACACACCACATAAATAGATACAAAACACAATTTATATTTGTTTTAGAACGTAACAACGAAAAAATTCCATGAATAAAACAAACAAAAATGTAGGTAGTATTTTTGTCAGAAAAGTTAACGTTCATAATGTTATTACCGCAATTATGTTGTATGCGAGTTTTTATTGGTGTGTAAGTGGTAAAGTATTGTCCTTGGTTACTTCCCGTTATGTGTGTCGGGGCCTTTAGTTTTATGTTCAAGTTGAAATGGCTCAATTTGTGAGCTTTATGTGCGCTGAGATACAGGCGAATAACGTTGTTCACTTTTTATATCATGCTCTTTATATGGTGAAATATCCGCGAATTGTTTTAATGGTCAATATTTCGCCACCAGTCGCCAGAAAGAAGTTTTATCGAAAAATTTGGTGTGGAACAGAAAGTATAATATTTTATTAGTTTAATAAATGATAGGTATCCTTCTGATTCCGGTGTAAGTGCGCTACAAAAGACCAGAAATGGTCGAGGTAGCACTAGGCACTTAAAATAATCATAATTCTGGTGTTTCGGTTACTGATTGCCATTAAAACTGATATAACCTTTGTATGTATGTGGGGGCTCACACCACATTTATACACACTTACATGTACACTTATTACCTTTACATATAATATACATATTTATTTAATAATATACTTAGTACACATAGACATATTCTTAATAATGACATCTACTCATTTGCTACCGTAGCGGTAGTATTTCCGTAACGTGTTTTGGAGTCGAACGATGGGCGGAGCTTATGAACCACCACTGCAACGGTGCGCGGGCGCACCAGGAATTTCACGCCGCGTTAGTCTGCTTACCGCCCTCGCGTGACTACCCTGTGTCGCTCGCTAGCTTGACGCTCTGTCGCATCTACCACGCACTGTATTATTTGTTAACAGAATTTTTCATATACTTTGTTTTCGAGCTTTAAACTGTTTTCAGTGTTTCTTCCATCTTCCTATTACGCTACTTAACTATACCCTTCTGTTCTTTGTGCTTGTTTTGCTTAACTGTGTGATTAGTGAATAAAAACGCTTGTAACCCGTACTGGACCTTTTCTTGGACCCTTGTGGTATGTGAACTTTATTATTTACACCTAACACACTACATGTAGATAGGTCTTAACTAAGAACATCATTGTAAATTGTAGTAAACAATAAAGTTAAAAAACATTGTATTTCAATTGTCTCAAGGGCAGGATATGAAATCGAAGCAGAAAACGTCTTGATAGATAGATAGATAGATAACTCTTTATTTTTACACTATTTTTACAATGAAAGTAACATACATTTACATAATTTTATCAATCATAATATAATGTACAAAAGGCGGCCTTATTACTATACGAGTATGCAATCTCTTCCAGGCAAACTTAGGATGTATCAAAATGATTTGGAGAGACAGTGCAGTGAGCAGTTGTTGGTGTATTTACAAAGTAAGAACACAAAAATAAAAATTATTATTATTAAAACCCTGCATTAGTACCCTAAAATTAACTACTTATATATTCTACTATCCAGATCACTTCGTCATAACGCTGCATCCTGCAATTTCAGCGGCTGTAAGGGTATAGCTTGAGCGGGATAGCAGATAGAGCACCATATCTTGACGGTGTGTGTGTCTTGACGACAACGGAGATGGTGCGAAGTGACAACTGGACTGCACGAGACTTGAGGCGCACGTGGCTAGGTGGTAACCAAGATGGTTAACAGATTACAAGGTTGCATACAAATATAAATATATAGCCGGTTTCGCACGGGTATACAATATATAGCCTATGTAATTCACTGAAAATAATGATTAAAATCGATCCAGTAGTTATGTAATTATTTACGACATCACATTAGAAACCTCAAAAATAACAGTATTTCTCCACTATTTAATTAATATTATTATACATATAAACCTTTCTCTTCAATCACTCTATCTATAAAAAAACCCCATCAAAATCCGTTGGGTACTTTTAAAGATTTAAGCATACATAGGGATATAGGGACAGAGAAAGCGACTTTGTTTTATACTATGTACCTCATCTTTGGTCATTAGTACGGATGCTTAGAGCGCCCTCTATAATAAATTCACTGGAAAAGAACACAAGCGCCAACTATCGGCGTTATGCAGAGTGTAGGCGGAGGGTGTTGGCGTGTCGACGGACGAGTTCACTTTACGGTTGGTCACCGCCGAGTCAACACTAACCTAGGAAATGTACATTGTTTCTTTGCGTGTTTACAATTCATCAGTGACTAAATATCAAAAGGAAGTTTTCTCATCGCCCGTACCCACTTCGTGCCCACATTGTGCCTAGTCATGTGCCTGAGAATTCTACATATATAGATAGATAGATCGATAGAACATTCTTTATTGTACACCACAGTTGAACAGAAATTAAACATAGTTAGTTAGTTAATACTAAGCGGCAAGTACAATGGGCGGTCTTATCGCTAATAGCGATGTCTTCCAGACAACCTTCGTATGGAAACAACAGAGAAAAATAATCGGTAGCTGGTGGCTTACCAAAAATATTTAGTACGGGAACAATGAAATAATAAATATAGTATCTAGGTAAAGCGAATGATATTATCTGAGAGGTAAAAATGGGGTGATTAGGAATACGTGAAGTATCTACACATACATATAGATATATACACATATATACATATACATACACATATATAGTGAAATAAAGTTACTTATTATGGAGTCAATTGCACAACGTGAGAGAGTTGTACACCACTTATAGTGTTAGGTAGTATTCTTTTACAAGTGCTTTAAAAGAGGTTAAGGTTTAAGCTTGTCTAATTTTTACAGGTAATGCGTTCCATAAACGGATTGCAGTTACTGTAAAGGATTTATCATAAAATGCCGTGGAGTGTGCAGGCATTTTCTGATGATCTTAGAGATCGCGGATTTGTACAATGTAGGAACTCGAATCGTTCCTTAAGATAGGAAGTTAGCGAAGGGTTGAACAGTATATTGTACAGAAGGGAAAGAATGTGAGTATTCCGGCGAGGGCGTATAGGTAACCACTTCAGTTGTTTCAGAAATTCAGAGATATGATCGTATTTACGCAAATCACAAGTCTCAAGCTCAAAAATGAAACAGGCTATCAGGCCGAGCGAGAACGACTAACTCCGCCTTCGCTGTAGTCGAGGGCACGGCTTTAGTTTTGAAGGTATTAAAAATTATAGAAAATGCATAATATAATCCGACAGGCCCACCTGTGTAATTTTATACGAATAGCTCACAGAATAATATTAAGTACTAAGAAACACCTATTCCATTTTGTAAGTAAATAATAATATCAAAAAACTATTATCTAATCTCTTCGTGTTATAAAAGAAATTTCTCCGTACAAATATTTACTGACGCAAAATCTAAATTATTATCTAATGCTAAGACTTAATGTGGTTGAGTGTGCTCGATGCCGGGAGGGAAAATAAATTAGCTATCAGGGGCAAATTGAATCCTGCATTTTGCCAGATTGTTACCTCTGGCTTGGGGTGGAATTATGAGGGAAAATATGTGTAAATAACAAGCAGACGTTTATGTTTATAAACCTTTATAAAATAATCTGATGTAGGAAAACGTTCTTGCATTAAAATTTTATCAGTACCTAATTTTTAGTAGAGAGTATCCATTAAAGTAAGATGTCTTTTCATGAGCTATAAAAATTTAACTATATATTTTACTAGTAACTCGCCCCGGCTTCGTATGGGTAGCAGAGCATAGTTATAATATGCCTACATTTTTTGTTATAGTGTGTCAATCTTAGGAGATAGGCATGTAGCTTTGCTATATTGTAATATATATTAATATGAGGAATAACTCCGTAATATATTTTTTCATACAACTCTATTGGTTTATGTGGCCTACGCCAGTAAATCTTCCAGTTGGCATGATTTTTTCGACATCTTCAACAATCGTCGTCATACCTTAGCAAATTTATACAAAACCCTTATAAATTATACAACTAAACCTTCCTCAGGAATCACTCCATCCGTGTGTGAAAACCGTATGAAAATCCATTCTATACTTTTGTAGTTTATCGCCAACAGACAGACAGATAGACGCGGCGGGGGACTTTGTTTTATAATATGTAGTAAAGTCAATTCAGACCCGACACTGAAGTGATCCAGGCTTCACTCCTAAACACCTTACTAAGAATTATTGTGTGCGCTATTGACTATTATGCTGACGTAAAGGTATTGTGACCAAAAGTAAATTACATCAACAAACATTATTCGTATGTTCATGGTAATATATAATAAATCAGCAATTTCAAAAGACGCAACAGACTTAATTTATAAAATAAACTTACATCGCTTACAACAACTTACATTATTTATATTTAAAACTAAATAATAATAATAATTACACACAATACTCTGACGCCTGGCTCTTTTCTAAATCTCTCGCACTTAAACTTGGCGTCATTATGTGTGTGAGTAGAATTGCATTTATTATGAGCGGCAGCCAAAGAAAATTGTGTTGGAATTATTGCTACATTACCGACGGTAATCGTCAGGCAAATCTAATAATGGACACACGTCGAACTAAAATCCGAATATATAGATATTTTTTATTTGGAGCGTAACCAATATGCATTTTTTACAATTTAAAAAACCCCATTTTTAATCATTATGTCATGCAAAAATGAACCCAAGGAATCAAACTCTTAAAAGCAACAATAAAATACATGTAACGATTGCTATCCGGTTTTAGAACAAATTTATTTCGTAAATTGTAAAAGTTAAACTTCCAACTCTACGTTAACTATAAGCATATCATTAGAATAATTCCGATAGCACGAGTACTTTCTATCACATCTACCCACATAAGAATAAAGGGTCACACTCGGAAATTACTAATGACAACGTGATTGCTTACTCTTCGACGTTGCATCACGATTGCTCGATGAACACCATGATGTCGAGATTGATGAAGAGCCAAATGTTGCACAAGAAACTTTTTGCTTACTACCACGTTTTTTTTCTTTTTGTGCGCGTTCTCTATCTCGCTTCTGATTTTAGAAACACTCTCACTACTAGTGCTATAAGCTTTCAAAATCACTAAATAACAGTAACTGCGATGTTGGATAGATAGATAGAACATTCTTTATTGTACACCACAGTTAGACACACAAATTAACACAGTTTATTGCAACATACTAAGCGGCAAGTACAATGGGAGGTCTTATCGCTAAAAGCGATGTCTTCCAGACAACCTTTGTATGGAAACAACAGAGAAAAATAATCGGTAGCTGGTGGCGTACCAAAAATATTCAGAACTGTAACAATCAAATAACAATAAAGGAAATTAGGTGAAAAGGAATACGTGAAGTATCTTCTACACATACGTACATATAAACACATACATATATATACAATAGCAGCACCCCGCGGTTTTACCCGCGTAAGTCCCGATCCCGTGGGAATATCGGGATAAAAAGTAGCCTATATGTTAATCCAGGTCTCCAGCTATCTACATACCAAGTTACAGCGCAATCGGTTCAGTATTTTTGGCGTGAAAGAGTAACAAACATCCATACATCCATACATCCACACATCCATACATCCTCACAAACTTTCACGTTTATAATATTAGTAGGATATACACACATACACATATATAGTGAAAAAACTATAATAATGAGTAAGACATTTTAGTGGAGTTACTTATTATGAAGTCTATTGCACAACGTGAGAGAGTTGTACACCACTTATAGTGTTAGATAGTGTTAGATACAAGAGCCTTAAAAGAGGTTAAGGTTTGAGCTCGTCTAATCTTTCCAGGTAATGCATTCCATAAACGGAATGCAGTTACTGTAAAGGATTTATCATAAAATGCCGTGGAGTGTGCAGGCATTTTTAGTTGCAAATTTTCTGATGACCTTAGAGATCGCGGATGTGTACAATGTAGGAACTCGAATCGTTCCTTGAGATAGGAAGGTAGCGAAGGGCGAACTGAGCGCTGAGCTTCTTCCCGCTGGGCTGTTACTAAGTTGGATAGGGACCTACTGGAGGAGGCTGCCATTATTTACTCTTTTCTGTCTCCACGGCCTCTGACCGAGGAGGTAGACATGGGGGCGGGCCGCTTTCGCGATCGTGACCCCTGGGGTCGCCTATATCGCGTGGCGCAACAAAAGCTCCGCGCGTCGCCCCCCCCCCCCTTACGGAGACTCTCCAGCCCAGTTTCCTGCAGGAAGTGGTTGAGGGCCTTTCCCGCAGCGGGTGGAGCACGTGCCCCCGTCGATGGCCCCCTTGGCCGAAGACGACGGGGAGAACGTCGAAGATGATGTTCCACCCATCACGGAGGCGGAGGTAGGGGCGGCTGTTCTACGGATCCGTTCCAAGAACATCGACCCCGGGCCAGACGGGATCCCTGCCCGAGTGTTGGCCCTTGCCCTCGACCACATGTCCGACCGCCTCAGGGAGGTGTTCGACGCTAGCTTGGCGTCCGGGCGCTTCCTTGACTGCTGGAAGAGCGGGAAGCTGGTCCTTTTAAAAAAGCCGGGACAGCCTACCGACTCGGTTGCGGCCTACAGGCCCATCGTGTTGCTGGACGAGGCGGGTAAATGGTTTGAGAGGGTTCTCTCTGCCTGCAGCGTCCGGCACCTTGACGACGTCGGCCCGGATTTGTCGGACGCCTAATTCGGTTTTCGAGCGGGGCGTTCGACGGTCGGCGCTGTGTTGCACCTGAGGGCCGTGACCGAAGGGGTAGTAAGCTGTGGCGGCGTGCTGTTGGCGGTGTCGTTGGACATCGCCAACGCATTCAATAGTCTGCCATTCAGCTGCATCAGGGAAGCACTCCACTATCACGGAGTGCCAGGGTACCTGAGGCGGCTAGTGGCGGACTATCTAGAGGAGCGTACCGTCATGTACGAGGACCGAGATGGAGTTTTGAGTCGTCGGCCCATGTCGTGCGGTGTTCCGCAGGGGTCTGTCCTTGGACCACTCCTGTGGAACATGGGGTACGATTGGGCCCTCCGAGGCGACTGCTCGACACGTTGGTCACAGCCCGGGGGGTGAACTTTCAGGAGGCGGCGCGCCTTGACACCAGGGAGTCTCTCTGGTGGTCGGGCGCATCGAGGCGCTGGGTTTGCGGGTGTCCCTCGATAAGACGGAGGCCCTTTTATTCCATGGGCCTAGTCGTGGTCCACCCCCTGGCGCCCGAAGAGGTACGCGAATGGCGTGAGGCCACTCGTCGAGCCACCATGGCTCGTTGGTCGTCCCGGCTGGAGGCTCCACGTGCTGGCTTTGCCACCGTGGAGGCGCTCCAGCCGGTCATCGTCGAGTGGGCAGGGCGGCAGCACGGGACCCTTTCCTTCCGACTGAAGCAGGTTCTTTCCAGGTACGGCTGCTTCGGGAAGTTCCTGCACTCGGTCGCTAGGAGGAAACTGAGTCCCGCCTGTCACCACTGCAGTCATCGGAGGGGGATCTCTCGCTACCGGCCGTCATACGCTCCATGGCCGGTAGCAACAGGAATTTTACCGCGGTCGCGACCTTCTGTGAGGACGTCATCACGCAGAAGGAGGCGGCGGAAAGGGTCCGGGACGACGATCTCCACTCGGACCTAATTCGCCGCCGGCGAACCGGGTGGCGGAGGCGCGCTTACCAGCGCCTCATGCCGCCCTGAGTGTGGCTGCGGGTGGACGGGACGGGTTTTCCCCTCCACCCGCTATAGTGGCCTCCCGCGAGGAGGCGGCGTCCGCGTGTGCCTGGACATCGCCTAATTGAGAGGTTTTTCACCCGAAGGTGGTGCCCACGCTTTTGCGGGCAGGCGCTAGGGGGGGTCCGGATGTCTTAATAAAAGATACTTAAGGCGCAGTACGGCACACCGTGTGGTTTTAGTCGGTTCGATTCCGACACACCACCCAGCCGAAAACCCGGTGGGGTGACGGCCCGAGGGGGTTTCCACACGCACAAAAAAAAAAAAGGAAGGTAGCGAAGGGTTGAACAGTATATTGTATAGAAGCGAAAGAATGTGAGTATTTCGGCGAAGGCGTATAGGTAACCACTTGAGTTGTTTCCGAAATTCAGAGATATGATCGTATTTACGCCAACCAAATATGAATCTTATGCAAAAATGCATGTTCACTCAAGTTTGTCTAGTTGTTTCTCGGTGAGATCAGGATAGCTGGCATCTGCATAATCGAGGATTGGAAGTAGAAGGGAGTTAGCAAGGGCAATTTTGGTAGCGGTTGGAAGAAAGTTCCGTAAACGTTTTAAGGATCCTGTAGGGGTAGGTAGGAGGTAGATGTTGTTCGCACTCAAGTCACTGTTAACAACTTATAATGCATCCCTAGCCTTTAATAGCTCCACTATTGTCAACCAAACAATAGTGTTGCGTCACCGGTGTAACTAGTTATAATTATGTATATTAACTAATTTTTATTAAATAGTAAACTGTTTATACATCTATTATAGTTTGCACCTATTTTAAATAAAATAAATAATAGTTTTGATGTGGCGACAACACAAGTGCTATAAGTATCGTAAGTTTACCGAATTTAAGAAAGCCAAAATCATATCTTCAATGTTTGTTTTTATTTTGCTACGTTCTAAAACATATATATGTAAAAACTGAAAAGTGAACGCGGGATAACATTTAACTGAAAACAATAGTACTCTAGCAAACAAAGCCAATTTTTAATAATTAAAAGTATGTAATAGTATTTTAAAGTTGTTTACAAAAGAAACATCTATATGTTCAATTAACGAAAGAATATTTAATTCGTTCAACACTAAGCTTTTCATTTTCATTACTTTAAATCAGAATTCATTATTTATTTCCCTGTCAGAGCAAAATAACGAAATACGAAATACCTCACTTCGTAATTAAGTATTTTTGGAACTCGTTCCCTCGTTTCAATTTCAAAGAGAGTAAGCAGTGACAAAAGTAATATTTATTACACTTCAACATTCGTTTCAATTAATACAATATTGAAACCTTAAACGGGTACCGTGAGAGTATTTATTTGAACTTTTTATCGAGTTTTTTAAACCTAGGCAGTGTGTAGAGCTCATTTCAACTTACTAATTGGCCACAGATCCCACACACCCCAGACCAACAAAATTTACTAAAGCTAAAATGTTGAGAATATATAGTATATATGTAATGTATATTACTTACTAATAGTGAGTAATCTAAAAACTACATATTATTTACAATACGTATAGTGAGTTACTGTACTTATAGTAAGTAAAATATAGTTTTTATAAATAGTTCTATCTAGCTTTTAAACTAGTTGCAAACGGATATAAAAACCTTACTCCTCTACGCCATACGACGCAAGGTGGATTTCATACAATATATTGTATAAAACCAATATTCATTACATTATTATTTCACTAACGTTCACGAAAAACTCCCTTAAGTGTAAAGCTTCACCTTCACTTACCTTTGTCATGGATTTCTTTCTGTTTTTTGCAATTAAATACCAAAACAAACAAACAACTCACTCATGCATTGCCACCCTTGGTATGTAAGTTCTGCCGAATCTAATCACCAGTAGAAGAATAACACTACGCTATTAATGTAGGCTAACCGTGTTTTGCGTCCTGAGTACTCCTGAGTCATGAAATACTTACCGAGTACTTGCTATGTACATAATATATTGTGTATGTATGCACATCGAGTTCTCAAAGAAGTTTCTTAATTCGATTTTTATTAAAACTGCAAGTATGTTATTGTACAAAACCTGGTTAATATAAGCCGTTATCGGTGCCTACAGAAACGCGTTTCCATCCCAGTATGGTTAGGCCACTCTACACTACTCATCAACAGGAGCGCAACTGTAGGGAGTTACGGTGGAGGTACATATTCTACTGAAGATATGATTTCCTATTTGAACGGAAACCCAGACGTGTCTTACCTCTTACAATCATTTAAATACTAATGTTTACTCAGAAAGTCATTCTAGTTTATCTGAAAAATAAAACGTTCACTTATGAATCATCCTTTAATAAAAGATATATCGTTTCTCTTCACATTACATCCTTCCAAATGTCGTAACACATTTAGGGACGCGCGAGCGCCGCGCGGCCCGCCATCGTTTCGCTCACCTCCAGCCCCTATAAGATTTAACATAATATCATAAGATATTTGAAGAAGCCGCCACCCTCTTCACGTAAGCGTCGAAAAGTTGTTTACGCAACTTTTGATTGCCTTCTTTACTTTGTTTGTTTACTTTTTTACTCAGAACGGAAAATATTATGAAACTTTTTTCGTTAAAAGCTCCAAGATACATAAATGGGTTTAGAACTCGTTCTCTTTACTAAAATTTGTTTACCTATGCCCTGGCTTTTATTGGTCTTTGGGTTCTCGTTTGAAAGGTTTTTGTTAATGGAAGTTGAAGAGATATCGTGCCTGTTCAAATGGCTATAAATGTTTTACTTCTGAAGTAAATGACCGAATATAATCGAATGATTACTTCTTTAGTAATTTTATTTCAAAAACTTTTACGACAATCTATTTAGTAGGATCAGTCAAGTAGGAATAAAAACCTTTTATACATAAAGACCGCATAAAGACCGCTGATTCTTTAAAAGTCATAAGTCCAGGTATAAATAGACTGTTTTCGCCTCTAGGCAGGAACAATAGCATATCAGATAAAGCTAATCTGTATAATACACGTGTAACCTATATTAACCTTTACCCACATAGAACTTTCCGATTTAGCTACCTTAAGGGTGTTCTATGGCTTGTGATTGTGATGAGTATTTTTTTGCATTGCACAGCGGGGACTGATAACAAGCACCCTTACAATTTTAAGTCAGAACCAAAATTATAGGATGATATTTAAGACTTACTTAGAAAATTATAGCATGAGGTTCTTCAAACAGAGGGTAAAGAGCGACAACGTGCGAGAAACACCCAAATATTGCAAGTTCTCCTGCCTATGAGCTTGCCCTTAGCACATAGTGAAACCGTACCTATGAGCACCGTCATTCTAGCCTTACAGTGACGGTTTGGGTATTTTTTTTTTTACAATATACATTTAAGTATCATCTCAACCAGCGTATGATGTGCATTATGGGACGTAAGGCTTTCGCCCTGCCCATGCCCTATCGCTGACACTATTGACGTGTATTTTTAATGGTAACACTGCCATCATTAATTTAGTCTGTTATCAAAAAAGATTGCTTGAAGCTAAAGATGATATTTGAGGTTGAAAGTGAAAGTTAAAATGCAAATAGCCTTTGTTTCATGAACTAATAAATACATATAATAAATACATAATACATTACGTAAACACCATCAATTAACATATAACCTTTACTTTAATTCAATGTCAATTACTACGGCAGGCACAAATTGTAAATCGTAATTAAATTCAAAACATCGGCCATTGCCGACAATATTCAGAAAACTTCGTAACTTAATCCACAGTAAACCGAAAACAATTCCGCAAATCCCGCACGGGTGCACGGATGGTTGATTCCGGTGCGTTTTTGTGTGTGCTTTGCTGCCATGTATTCCCAGACCAATTACCGTAGTCTGTACTTTAATTACACAACTTGTTCGAACAAGTTCAAATTAGATTTAAGGAAATTTATTACTTAATTTCCACTTTATAAATTACTTTGAGTAATTACGGTCTCAATTAAGAAGTTTCACTCTGTTTGTCTTGGCGTGTCATTGACTGACATAGTTTTGGAAATTATAAAACCACATAGTTATCTGTAAGATTATTCTGTAACTGTCATAGTATTATGTACAGTCTTTGATGCGTATTTAAATATATATTTATTAATACGTGAAGAGAATCTTTGTACCCCTTTTTAAGGCAATTTCGCGCACGAAGGAATGAAATTTGAAATTTTTGAATACTTAAAGATTATGTATAGAAGAAGTGCAGAAAGCTAAAATGCTTAAAGAATATTTAATGATTTAATGATTACGTGAAATCTGTCATGGTACGTAAATCTAGACAATGACACTTCAAGTTATACTTTCCAATGAAATAAACCAAAATTGAATTATGGTCCAAATTCAACCACCAGGCGATCTCTAGTTATATTAATAAGTTGAGACATTTATTTATTTATTAATACTTCATGCATATTCGTGGGGCGGTGTGTCGGAATCGAACCGACTAAAACCACACGGTGTGCCGTTATGCGCCTAAATTAGGAGGGGTCCGGGAACAGCTTTTATTAAGACATCCGGACACCCCCTAGCGCCTGCCCGCAAAAGCGCGGGCACCACCTTCGGGTAACAACCTCTCAATTAGGCGACGTCCAGGCACACGCGGACGCCGCCTCCTCGCGAGGGGCCACGTTGGCGATGTCCGCCAACAGCACGCCGCCACAGCTCACTACCTCTTCGGTCACGGCCCTCAGGCGCAACATAGCACCGACCGTCGAACGCCCCGCTCGAAAACCGAATTGGCCTCCGACAAATCTGGGCCGACCTCGCACACTCGACCAGCTTCCCGCTCTTTCAACAGTCAGGGAAGCGCCCGGAAGCCAAGCAAGCGTCGAACGCTTCCCTGAGGCGGTCGGACATGTGGTCGAGGGCGAGGGCCAACACTCGGGCAGGGATCCCGTCTGGCCCGGGGGCGGTGTTCTTGGAACGGATCCGTAGAACAACCGCCCCTACCACCGCCTCCGTGACGGGCGGAACACCATCCTCCTCGTTCTCCCCGTCGTCTCCGGCCAAGGGGGCCATCGACGGGGGTACGTGCTCCACCCGTTGCGGGAAAAGGTCCTCAACCACTTCCTGCAGGACGCTGGGCAGGAGAGTCTCCGTAAGGGGGGGGCCCGACGCGTTTAGCTTTTGTTGCGCCGCGCGATATGGGCGACCCCAGTGGTCACGATCGAGACCCTCCAGCATCTCCTTTCTTTTTTCCTCTTTGGCGCGGCTAATGGCCAGCTTCAGAGTTTTCCGCGCATCTCGGTACTCCTCATGAAGCCGGTCTTCCTCCCCATCTTCGCAGTGATGCCGCCGGCTGAGGGTGTAGGACCGGGCACGAGTACAGGCCACGCGGAGGTCCGCCAACTACTGGGACCACCAGTAGACCTCTTTCCTTGGAGGCCGACGACCTCGGACGTGGGGCATGGCCGCATCGCAAATCTGCGTAATCGCATCGCGAAAGCGGCCAGCCCCCATGTCTGCCTGGAGACAGCCAAGAGGAAATAATGGCTGCCTCCTCCAATAGGTCCCTATCCAACTTGGTAACAGCCAAAAATGCCGCGCCGTGTGAATCCTTCTGGAGTCCTGGGTCCGGGAGAGCTCAAATCGGATATAGAGGTGATCCGAGAGCGTCTCAATCTCTTCCAGGACACACCAGTTCCTTACTAGTGCGGCGAGAGCAGGGGTAGCGAAAGAAAGGTCCACTATCGACCCCCCTGGTATTGGTGGAGCCTCTGTTTAGGAGACAGAGGCCCACCGATGCTGAAAATCGCTCAGACTCCGGTTGGGGGAGAAGTAAACACCGTATATGGTGAACCCCCCCCCAATTCGGCAGCTACATATCCAGTGCCCTTGTCGCTCAGCGACAAGGGTGGGGAATGAGCCGCCGTGGAGCCGACGACTGTCACGGAGCCGTCCCAGTCACCCAGCCAATTTGGACGGGGAGGAACGTAATAGGGTTCCGCGGCTACGGCCACACCTATCGACCACTCTGCCATGGTTTGCACGAAAAGGTCCTGCGCACCGGCAGAGTGGTTCAGGTTCGTCTGGACAAGGAAGTTGGAGACTTGGTCCATTAATGGAACGTCTCTACAACCCCCTCCATGGGCGACGACAACGACGCGAGAATGACGTCGGAGGCAGCCTAGGTCGACTGACTAGCCTCCGATGTTGTCTGAGAAGCACGGGGAGGCTTGCAGCCCCTCTGCCCCATCTGGTGTTTAGCGGGCAAGTTACCCGCCGCACACGCTGGGCATTGAGGAGCGGCGGAGCATTCCGCTGCCTTGTGCCCCGGTTGACCGCAGCGAAAACAAAGTCCGCTGTAGTCAAAACAACTTCCGCACTTGATGCGGGTGTGTCCTGACGCCAAACATTTAAAGCACCTCATCGGTCTTGCCACCAGAATAGTAACTCTGGCGTTCACAAAACTGAGGATCCTCCCGGCATCGCCTAACATCTTGGCGGCTGCCACAGGACAGCTGACCCACACAGTGCCAAGTCCTCCTTGTCCGGGGCGGATGGTGCCGATCCTAATGTTATCCGAGGTGCAACCCGTCTTCTGCTGGATTGCCCCCAGGACGTCGCGACCGTTACGGAATCGTCCAGGCCCGATACGCGCAGCTCGGCGCATTTTGTGGGCCTGGCGATCCGTATCCGATCCGTCGCTGCAAAGATTCCCCGCACCTTCTCTGCGAAGATGTCTGCCGTCTTCGCACCCTCAGCCCCGGGGAACTCGAGAACTCGAGCCCCCGTCTGGGCGAGGCGTAGTCAAGCACCTACGCTCTCAGATTCGGAGGAAAGGTGGTCTCGAGTTTTTTTGCTGACACCTGCGTAAGATATGCCGCTATTTGCTGCCTCCGGCAGCACTGTAACAAATACGGCTGCCGTTTTCGGTGGCTGGAGTCGCCGAGTCTTTCCCGTCTTCTTTTGCGTCGCTCCTGCCCGTGCTTGTGACGAGGTGACATTTTTGATTCCCTTCTTCTTCCTGCCCATTTTGCCTCCTTCTACCGTCTGCCAACCGTCGTTTGGGGGGGCGGACGTGAAAGGCCCAGGAGCAGACTCAACACCAGAAGGAGCGTGAGCGGTGCGTTTGGTGCCGGAGATGGAAGCGGAGGGAATCCCGTCGCCACCTTTGTCACGGCCTTTATCGCGGGCTTAGCCGGTCGCCTAGGCCCCGGTGCGGCCACCTTCGCCCAGCCTTCGGAGCGGCTGCAGGTGCCGGTTTCGACGCCGCCACTGCATATGAGACAGTGACGCGTCCACCAGCGACGGGAAGTGGCGTCGGGGCTGATGCGGTCTTCGCCTTATCTACTGCGAGTGGCGGCCAAACGATGAGGGCTGGAGGTAGCCTTGCCTCGAAGCCCGCAAGGCACCCGTCCATCATGCGCCACACTGCGTCTATAACGGGGGAGGGGGAGAGGTCAGGTTGCTGGGCAACTGGAACGAGGGAAACGCACGGGGCAGGCTGCCGGGCAACAGGGCTCGGATGCTCAGGGCAATTCGCCTGTGCCTGAAATTCAGCGAATTGAGCGCTGAGCTCGGCAACCCGCGCCGTGAGTTGATCATTCGCGGCCTGGAGGTGCGCCACGTCCCCAATCAGGGTCTCAACGACCCCAAAGATGGTGGAGGAGGAGTCCTTAAGGGCACTAACAAAGGAACCCTTAAGGTTTGTGGACTTGGTGGCTACTTTTTGAATGATAGCCTCCATCGCACTCGTCCTCTCCCTCAACGTCACCGGTGTATGAGGGACAGAACCCCCTTCCACCGGTGTACGGATCTTGACAAGGAGATCCGCGATCTCCTCCTCCGTAACAATTTCATCCTCCGCGCGAGCTCGCGCATATGATGCCGACCTTGAAAAGGCAGAACAAGCCCGAGCAGGGATCGGCGTCCGCGACCTCGACCGCCCTCTTTGGCTACTTGCTACTTTGGGAGGGAGCATGTCCCTGGACGGTTCGTAGTCCTCGTCCGATGAGCGACCTCGCTTTCGGCTCTTTGGTTATCTGCTCCTGTGGATAGTCCGGCCTTGGAACGAAGGCATTCCGAAACTCTTCTGCTCCCAGAAGTCAATTTGACTTGAGCTCCTCCGAGAAAGGCGTCTTTATTTGAACCTCCTCGTCGTTATAAGTGTCGTCCGTCTTCTTACCCTCCGCCTTCTTACTTTTCTCCTTCTATTTTTTCTTCGTTACTTTTATTTATTAATGTGTTACAATTTTCCATATTTAACCCCACAAGAGGGGGAGAAATAAAGGTCGACCCGGGCAGAGATCCCCCAATACCCGGGCAAGCGAAGGTTTTTGCCCAACCGAGGGGTCCGCAGGTACCCCGGCTGGGAGTGCGCTTACGACTGAACTACCCATCAGCCATGCATCCCCTGGTCACGCACCAGAACACGGGATCCGGGGTGATTTTTTAGAGAGGTTTTCTTCCTCGCAGTCCGGGCGGCTAAGCCAAGACCCTCGTCCCTGATCGGAGATGCCAGACATGACCACGACTCCTTTCGGGATTACGATATGCCGACGGTGGCAAGGAAACGAAATCTTCCCATGCCTGCTCGGTGGCAGTGTAAGTGCACGCCGAGCCCGTCCTCTTTCTCCGCTGGAGACAGCGGAGAAACTCAGACCCATGGAAGGGTCCCTCCTTCTTGATATTTTTACCGAGGTTTTCATCCTCATGGCTCCGAAGAGTGAAGAGCTAACAGAAGAATCGGCAGAAACGCCCTTTCTGTTGGACCAAGCCTCGACTGAGTGGCCGAAGAAAATGGCCTCCTGTCCTTACTAGAATATAAGGCATTCTCTGCCTAAGTCAACCTTGAGGTGATGCAGAAATAAAAGTGGTAGGTGCAAAGACATATCAAAGAGAGAAAACAGAGAAGAGAGAGAGAGAGAGAGAGAGAGAGAGAGATAAAACTCCAAAGATACGAATTTAAAAGTCTTATAAGACTTTGGATTGATAAATCAAACAATGAACTAAATATACACATTAAGTACATGAAATAAACACTGTTACACAGGTGCACACGGCCATCTGATGCCAAACTAGGCAGAACCTATACAATGGTAACCAGACTATTTTTTTTATTAATACTAAGCTGATAAACAACTTAAATATGTGATATGTGTTACTAAATACATACATATTATAGATAAATTACACCCAGACTCAAAAGAAATGTTTATGCACATCGGAATCGAACCCACGGCCTGTGGCTCAGTAGTCAGGATCACTAACTACTAGACCAACAGGCCTGACAATTTTTATCATAAATCATCGAAAAGCTAATTAACGACCCAACTAGGGTTATATTCACGAATTTTGTACTTGGAGTTTTGAAATTGGTACGAATACTTGGAGTTTTGACATTGGTACGAATGTTGGGAACATCGAATATGTGAAAGTCCCCATCAAACCCAAATCTGCAAAAAAAAAGTTATTCAATGACAGTTCGCAAATATGTATTTTTTTTGCTTTTCCAGCCAAACGTTAAGTTTTGTCATAAAAAAGGCTAGACAAAAATTGTAGATTGTGCAATTAAGAATTACCTGTTCTGAGATATAGCGATTTAAAAAGTTGAAAAATTCGAGTTATCCATAATGTGCACAAGTATGCTTCCTATACCAGAAATGGAAATACGATACATTCCTTTTAAGGGGCTAAACTAAAGCACATTTGGAGCAAATTTAGTCGCGAGATACTATATCGTAAACTTCGTTATTTTTTATTTATTCAAGATTTAAGAATTTTAATTAAACAAGTTTTCAAGTCAGAATTAACTCTTGTGGTGATTTGGTTTATTATTTTGCACTTTTGTAGTACGCAAACGATCAAAAAGTCATTCAAAATCAAAAGCAGCTAAAAACACGACCATTTTTTTAGTTAAGGCTACAACCGCTTTTTTTCGCGATAAAAACACGTTTTAAGAAAATAAACAGTTTCTGAAAAAAAAACAATGGAATGTTGCCTACAAATTACTGAATTAATTTTCTTAGTTCAATTTAATTTGATTTGAATAGCTAATTAATTCAAAAAGGAACAGATGCTAATAAATTACCTTTATAAAAAAGTATCACGTACTTCAATGAGCCTAAATCATGATAAATTGTCATAAGCTGTATTCTTCATCCCTTAATTTTTCAAATTAATTTTATTTTCTTATATATTTTCTTCAAATAAATTCTTAAATTAAATGGAACCAACCTTGAATAACAACAAATTCAATTCAAATAGAGTAAATGAAATTTGTTCACATACGGCGAAGATATGGCATAACGTACACCCAAAATGGCGTCTCTACAGCACCTTCGAGAGAGTACATAGTGCGGTTCCCAATCGGCGGGTACTTACCAAACATATGAGTGTTTTCGGGGACGCATCGACACGTCCGTGAAACTGAACGTTTTGCAGCAAAAAGAAACGATGAAGAAATACTAGATTTATTTCCAAGAGATCCTCCTATCGCAACAATCTGTTTGTATCCAACAGAAAATGAAGAAAGCAAAGGAGGAGAACTAGAAGAAGACCTTGCACTTGAAGTTACATTGGATTTTTTTCTTTATAAAAGACAACACCCGCCTAATATTCCTGTGTCGCGGCGTTTCACAAAAATTCAAACAACGGACACAAATAACACCCAAACTCAGGACAGCTGGCTGGCCTGTTGGTCTAGTGGTTAGTGACCCTGACTGCTGAGCCAGAGGTCGTGGGTTCGATTCCCACCTGAGTCTGGGTGTTCTTTGTGTCCGTTGCTTGTATGTTTGTAAAGTCCCCCGCGACACAGGAGTAATTCCTAATGTGGGAGTTGTCTTTTTAAAGAGAGAGAGAAGAGAAAGAGCTATTTGTGGATAACACAAATTTTTAATCCGTGACGAATTTGAACCAATAATACTCGGTGCAGCGTAGTGGCGAGGTGACCTCTTAAACCATTGCGCCATCCGTCCATATTATGAATCAGACTAATAATTTTTTCCAATTACTCGTAATTCACACTACCTACATCATTTCCAACAGTACAGTTTTTTATTTAATTAAACAAGACCACAATAATAATAATAACAACTTGACGCAGCTCACACACGACCGTCTGATCCACAACTTGGCAAAGTCTGTATTATGGTAACCAGACTGTTGATAAACATACTCATATATTTTTAAATACATACATATCATAGATAAATTACAACCAGATACAGAACAAATGATCGTGCTCATCACACAATTATTTGTTCTGGGTGGGAATCGAACCCACGACCTCTCGCTGAGCAGTCAGGATCACTAAACACCAGAAGACCGTGCCGGCTTGCTGGGGAAACCACGGTAAAAATACGCACCATGTACGCTACTTCACAGGAGGCGTGGAAACGTGGACATATTGTACAGAACACGACTTTTTTACTTTTAGAAATGCTATTTCTCAAAAATGGCAATTCTTAGGAAAAAATTGTAAGACAATTTTTACAATTTTGGTGAAAAAATAAAAAAATATTTTTTTTGCACACAGGATCGGTGGGGACTTTTCATAATTTGTTTATAACGGCGTAAGGCGTTACTACTGGTAACATTCTTACCAATTTTCAGCTGTATGCGAATTTTTGCAAGCTTGACTCTCATCTACTTTGACCGGACTAATACTTTTCATTGTAAATCGTTATTCATTTAAAAGAGAGACTTTAAAGTTTGTTCGTAGCTAATAGTCACTTCATGGTAACGTCATCAATTATTTTCCCATGTGTCACGTTTGATCTTAAATGTTATGATAACACATAAAATATGAATTGATACTCGTGCATTTAACTGTCGCCTCAATCACGCGCGTTGTGTTTATAGCTTGATTTTATTACTTTAATAGTTCCGCCTAAGAACCGGTTGATATATATCATTTATGAAATTTCCACATTGACCCTTCTTCCATATAAATCATGGATGGATAGGATTACCTCGGCTGTATTTTATGTCGCATCCACAGAAGGGCCCGCCTATGTGAAATATGGTGTACTTAGTCTAAGTAAGGCTCGAATGATGAATTATTTATCATTTCCATCTGCAAAATGACAAAGAAAATTTTAGTCTAAGTTATTTGTATGGAGTTATAACAGCAATAGTGGTTATGGTTACCCTGACTGCTCTAATATTGTCGTAAAACATTAAGTATAACATTTTCGGTCGACAATAGCACAAAATGGAAAGGACTCGGTAAATTTTATGACGTTACTTTAGGTAGATACTTTTTTTGTTTTAATTGAACTCATATAAGAAATGAAATAAATCAAAGAAGTTAAACAACCCGTTGCCGTTTAGTTTAGTATATATATGTATGTTATATGTATGTTACATACATATATATGCATGCATTTACATATAAGCAAAACCAGACCAATTAGGAGACATCAACATTCAACACCCGGAGTATGCAGTAAAAGGAATAAATGGAAGTTCAACAATGGATGCAAGAAAAGCAAAGTGTGAAACTACGTGCATAAGGATTGGTGGATATGACAAACTGGCGCTCAATTATCTCTGTCTATTGCTGAGGGAATACAGCGTGAGTCTGTAAGTCAAAAAGAACCTGCAGTATGCAAATCAGTAATAGGAATATCGAAATGTAATGTACTTACTTAATAATAACTTACTAACTAATACTTAGTTGTAAGTATACGTTACAGTTTTAAATTTATTGAAACGTAACGTAAAAAGTTTTTTCTTTTTTAATTTGTAATAATATATTCGTTTTTAAACAAGAGTTAGGTATTTGAGTTTAATAATTTTAGTCTGAGCTAGTTTAACTGTAAACTAAAAATTTCGTCGTTCTTTTGTAAAAAAAAATGCGGTTTATGTATTGTAGCCAAGCTGATTAATGTTAGTAAATCAAACATTGTGGAGAAACGTTCAGAAATTCTCTTTTTTCATAGTTTATTCATAGTATATTTCATATATCATAGTATACTTTTTTCATAGTATTTTCAGAATAATACTTTATTATTCTGAAAAATAAAAAATACATATTTATTTGTGTTAGATCTCCAACCATTTAGGTCATTGGCAGCAGTATCACAATATAATAATATTTTGGGACATTACACAACGCTATTTAGACTAAAACTAAGCTAAGCTTTACAATATTATGTATACTCTCTCAATTAATGGAGATCACCCCATACCCCATTTGTAAGTAGGAGAGCCATGCTTCGGCACGTATGGGCCGGCTCGACCGGAGCGATACCACGGCCTCACAGAAAACTGGTAGTTAAAGCAATGTCCTCATTGTTACAGCAATCTTTCGCCGAGTGGCTGAGGCTACCGGAGGCCCTAACTCATCCCTCTCTCATTCTTCCCACACTTTCCCTACCCCACCTTAAAGACCGGCAACTCTCTTGTGACTCTTGAGCTGCAGGTGTCCATGAGCGGCGGTGTCACTTACGATCAGGTGACCTGTCAGCTCGTTTGCCAACAATCCCAAATATTTTACAATACAACAACACAAGTTATTGCCACTAAATTAAATATAATTTTAATATATTAATATATAATTAAAATTTAATATTATTAATATAATTTAATTTTAAAATATAAACGTTTTATATAACCATGTTTATTGCAACTACGTCTTCAATTTAGACTTAACCTAAATTTAGATGGGATTAGGGATTATAGAACGGGGATTTTTTTTTTTAGTAAATTTCATAAAGAAATATTTTTTATATATTATGATGCCCACCTAACCGCTCAACTGTACTCCGTACATTGATTTGAGTAAGAGGACTTTCTTAGTTCTTATTGTTTTATTCTTCCGAGCTAAAACTTTTTAATTGAAGAGTAGTGGACTGACGGAAGTCAGTGCTTATTTGCAGTTTCTTTTTAAGTGGCTTCAGTTATAAAATTGTGAATAAATATAATACATACATTACACAATTAATAAAAAAATACGTTTGGGCACTCAAAATGTTACTTTTTCTAACGTTCAAATAAAATAAAATAAATAAAGATAAAAATCTTTATTTGTACTTTGTTTGCAGGTGATACATTGGAACAGTAAAGTGGAAAACAAGGAGTAGAATTGATTGTCCTGATTAGAAACTGTGAGCTGAAGTAAATAAAAATGAATGAGGACTATTCTATTTAATAGTGATTGCATAAATATCCAGATTAACATACTTTTATTACAAGCAATAATTTTATTAGTATTTTATCGCACACAGTTAACTTACTGCATATATTTTGGACATATAAAGTCAATAAAACCAGTTTAGTACTCATTGCCGTGCATAGAATCTGTGCTGAGTTCACGAACTTACGCCAGGAAACTTCGCTTGTCGGAACGAATAAGTAAATGCAATGCGTCCAACTAACTATAACTGTTTGCGGACAGTTGAAACAACGTTCACTTACAAACTTTATCGATTTTCTGACGAAAGCTGTTTATGGTAACCGTTAATTTACCGTTATATACCCGAAGGTATAACTAAAGGTGAACATGTCAAGTCAACATGTGAACTAGGAGATTCGAATAAATTTCCAGAACTGTTAATAAAAAGTTAAATTTAAAGTATACGGTATTCAAATTTCAGATATTTGATTAAGGTTTTTTCTTGTTTGTGTGTGTAGATAATCACTAGCATGAAGAACTGAACCAGTTAACCAAGTAAATGAAATTTTCTTAACAATGTGTAATATGTGTATCTATTATGACGTCAGTCAGGGCAATTGCTTCTAACATTCCCTGAAAAAATGTTCCCTATTCAAAAATTAAATAACAGAGCAACGTTCACTTGTCTCATACACTTACTAAAAATTCTCAGGGTTCAAAGCCTTTCCCTTGCCAAATATTCGCTTCGCTTTTCAATATTGGCAACGCGGGACGTAGTTTGGCTAAAATCGCGAAAATGGAACGGAAATGGGGAGTGGTGTCACCAGTGTAATATAAGCTGGTGTGCACTGTGCACGGCAGTAAACAGTTCAGCTGCAGACCTTGGAGTGCATCTTGTTTCGCTTTTTCATCGCTGTTGGTTTGCGCTTGTCATTTTTCAATGCCTCCAGCGCTTACGTCTGGCTTAAGGCTAGCATACACTTCGTGTTATTTAACGAGAACGAGCAAGTTAGATGCGATTGTTGTTTTTATTGTTACTATTCGTTTAAAATATAGGATCGTAGCAATTGGTTTGTATTGAATATAGTCTTAAGAATAAATTTATTAAATATTTTACTAAGTATTATTATATGTATTATTTTAACTGTTTGTTGTACAAAACTTTTTATATAACCCATAGAACCATAGCAAAAACATAGCAATAGTATTAACTATGCTAGTAATGCTATTTAACTGTAACCTTCTCTAGGTGTAGCATTCGTCCAACACCTCCAATTTTAACAAAAATCTGTAAATAATTTTTTTGATATCTTCAAACATTTGCTGCCTTTATTATTTACTTAACCGAAGATGATGATTAATTCCCCAATACGAATTGTCTTTAAAAAGAAGAAAATGAAAAGTAAATAAACTTCTGTTTTTTTTATGGTAGATATAAGGGGCAAACGAGCAGACGGGTCACCTGATAGTAAATGACTACCGCCGCCCATAGACACCTGCAACTCAAAGAGTTACAAGTGCGTTGCCGCCCTTTAAGGTGGGAATAGCGGAAGAGGGGATTAGAGGGGAGGAGAGGGGGAGAGGGGAAGGACAGGAATAGGGGAGAGGGAAGGGTTAGGGCCTCCGGTAACTTCACTCACGCGGCGAAAATCAATACACTCATTGTTTCACTGCCGACGGTTCCGTGAGGTGGTGGTTTTTTATTTAGAATCACAGTTGAGAAAAAAAACTCTATTTACTATCAGCTGCCAACACAAATTACATTAGTAGTTACGTATAGGAGGGATTAAAATCACAAGATACTTAATTAATATTTCTAAAATCACTCTCAGCAGCCAAATCCTGTCTGAAATGATTATACTCCGCAAAACAAAATCTAAATGTTTGAAATCTCGATAGTTCGTAAACGCTATGCTCTAGAAGCACTATTTCTCAACAATTTTTTTTAAACAGTTGATGAACTGAAAGAAAATTAAAATAATTAATGTGATTTTCTGTTTAATCTGTATACAGTAAAAAGAGTATTACTCAAACAAAGTACAATATTTATAAAGAGCCCTATATACTAACAACCAGTTTTGCGAACTCTTGTTTCTTGTTATTTATCCGGCAACGATATTCCAAATAAAAAACAAATGTGTCACGTTAATAGTATGTGTGGTTGTCGTAAATAATAAAAAAATACATATTAAGTTGTCTATTATAGCTTTACATTGTAGTCTAAGAAAGAATGTGATATGTTATATTCAGTCAGTAATTTATAAATTTCAGCCTTTTTATAATTATTCAACTTAAATCTGTTACCATAAAACCAAATCAACTCGTATAATCTTGATAGTAATATATGATATAAAATACATAAGTGAAAATTCAATGCATTCACTGCCACAAAACGACGGTCACAGTAAATATGTAGATATTCCTTGTGACCCGTCATCTAACGAGTGCCCCCCCACACATGACGCAATTACTGACCACATACAACCGCACTGTGACCTCACTACTACCGTTCAAATAAATGTGTATAGCCCTTAACAGTAGCATGCAGATTGGCCAATTCATTTCCTACTAAATAGTGGTGTAATTTAGTGCTTTGTTGATGCAATGAAAAAACTCCAATGAACGCCCTCGTTCAAAGCTTTTGACTCTCTTGTATATGTTTGTATATCTGTGAATACTAGTGTTTGAATGGGTGAAAGTCTTTTTGAAAATGTTATTCATCAGAACTGAACAAAGGTGTTAAAAAAAAATTATTTTAAAATTTTATTGGCAAAAGTTATTTTTCTATGAATTGTTTATGTTGTCTTTGTGAGCTAATTTATATCTCATTACGTGCCTCGTGTTAAAGAAAGTTGTGGTTATGTTTAGCAGCGTTATCTAAACACGGTTTCTAAAAGGATGATCAAAACTCAACTAACAGAGCTGTCAAGTTACAGGGGGGTCAAATCAGGTCTTGTTTCTGAAACGTTGATCAAAGAAAAATTTAGGTAATCATTTCATTGAACATTCGAATGGCATTTTGCGAAAGGTTTTTGCAGTACAATACTTTTAAGGAGTTTTAGCTTTATTAGTCTAATTTTAAGTTAAATTTGTCAGTTTTTGTAATAAAGTCACACACACACAATTAAAAAAACAGGGTGTAATTTATCTATGATATGTATGTATTTAGAAATATTTAAGTATGTTTATCAGCAGTCTGGTTACCATTTTACAGGCTCTGCCTAGTTTGGAATCAGACGGCCGTGTGTGAGATGTGTGATGTTATTATTGAAAAAAAAAATCTGATAATTATTAGCGCTTTCCGTAATTTATGGGTCTTCTATGGGACCCTAAAATATGATCACTCCTCTCTGTAAGATCTTGTATAAGTGTCACACTTATATATTTAAGTAGCGACAGCGACGCGGGACAGAAGTATAAAGGATAGTAATTTTATACATCATGTTAGATTCAATTCTCACGAAATCGCGTATTAGCTATTTAGATCAGCAACCTCTATCTCCTTATTCCTCTTATTTGTTCCGTCATTTGCAATATCCTTACCCACCTTGGTACAATTCTTGTCTAATTAAATTGATCAAAGAAAAATATAAATACTTAAAAAAAAAATAAAGTTTATGGTAACTTAGCTGATGTTGAGGCATTCAAATCACTTCGTGACAGGGTTAAGACCGAAGAGTCTAGTTGTTATCAAAATTATATAAGTCTTACAGAAAAGTCAATAAAAGAGAACCCTAAGCATTTCTGGAGTTTTGTCAAGACGCGCTACAACACGAATGCCGTTCCTAGCTCGGTAACCTACAACAACGAGATCATAACATCTGGTGAGAATATATGCGAGGCATTTTCGTCGTACTTTCATTCTACTTTTCTGGACCCTACGCAGTCACCTGATACATCCGCTCCTGTGCTAACCCCTAGCTCTCTTACTGCTGAACCAATTTCCAATATCTCTCGTGTAGAAATTTATATCGATGTGGTCACTAATTTAATACGCAAACTTGACACGACGAAAGCGGCAGGCCCTGATAGTATAGCAGCGAAGTTTTTAGTACGCTGTGCATCCTCTGTATCTCAGCCAATCTCGCTTCTTTATAAAAAATCCCTATATCTATGTACAGTGCCTAAAATCTGGAAATCAGCTTTTATCACCCCAATCCACAAAAAGGGATCGAAAACGGAAATTACTAACTACCGGCCTATTTTTAAACTATGCATAATCTCTAAACTGTTTGAAAGAATAATCTATAATCAGGTTTACTTTGCTCTCAAAAATTAATTCAGTCCCTACCAACACGGCTTCTTAAAGGGACGATCAACTGTTACAAACCTCGTCTTACTTAACGATTACATCACTAATGCAATGGATAAGGGTAGCCAAGTAGATGTCATGTACACCGACTATAGTAAAGCATTCGACCGCATTGGGCATAGTAGGCTAATCTTGAAGCTTGAAAACATGGGAGTATGTGGGGATTTGCTAAGATGGTTCTCCTCTTATATAGAGAATAGGTCACAAGCTACAGTGCTCAGTAATTTTATGTCCAGTTGGGTTACCGTACCAAGCGGTGTTCCTCAAGGTTCTCTGCTTGGCCCGCTGTTGTTTATTGTGTATATTAATGACATAGACATATACTTCAAGTCATCCAATCTGTTATGCTTTGCCGATGACATGAAGATCTATACCACCATATCTTCAGACAGTGACAGGTTAGCTCTCCAAAAAGACCTATATGCACTTGAGGAATACTGCAAGCACAACAAACTTGATCTCAATGCTCAGTAATGACGTACACTCGTAAAGTATTGCCAATTTCCACAAGCTACACCTTAGGAGGCCGAGCCTTGGCCAGATGTAACTCCATGCGCGATCTTGGAGTGCACCATGACTCCAAATTAATTTTTGATGAACACATAGACACAATCGTGAAAAAAGCTTCCAGAGCTCTAGGTTTTATAATGAGAGTGTCTAAATGTTTCACACAAGCTAAAACCCTTAAGATCTTGTACTGTATGTTTGTACGTCCCCATCTTGAATATGCGTCTCAGGTCTGGAACCTCTGTTATAATAAATATATTGATCGTATTGAATCAATTCAAAAACGATTTATAAAATACTTATGCTTTTATCAAAAGATTTCATATAACTCTGATAATTATATTAATCTAAGTAATAAATTTCATATTCTACCCTTAGTGAAACGCCGTGAGATTGCTGACTGTTTATTTTTATTGAAAATTACTAACAACGATATCGACTGTTCGGAACTTTTGTTTAAATTCTCATTAAATGTCCCATTCAAATTCACACGCTTTATTCCACCGATGAGACTAGCATTTGCCAGTGCCAACTATAGACAGAACAGCTATATAGTGCGAGCGAGCCGCAATTTTAATAATTTGTGTAAACAATATGACTTTGATAGTTTTTACACAAAATTGACTTCAGTCAAAAGTTGTCTAAGTCAGGCCTTTTTTGGTAATGTTTAATATGCGTGTGTATATATATAATTTATTTTTATTCTTCTTTTTAAAGTAAGTTTTTGAAAGTTGATATTTAACTGTTTTATCTTTTGGTTAGATTTAATTTATATTTTAATTAAGAAATTATAAGCAATTAATACCCTGTCTGTCCACACTCTAACTTATAATGTTGTCTATAAGTGGAGACTTGTCATTGGCTGACCCATTATTATTTAGTTTACTACAATGATATTTTAGCTGTAAGTCTCCCAAGCTTATTAAATAAAAAAAGAGTCCTGGAATATTCAATCTACTCTTGAATGTTCCAGGACAAGAGTCCTGAAACATTCCAGGATGGTAGAGTGAGGTTTCTCTTGGATAAGCGTCTACCATATTCGTTTTCATCATCACTTTCCATCAGGTGAGCTGGCAAACAAATTGCTGGCAGCAAAAAAAATATACCTAACAAAAGACCAACAAATAAAAGTCCCGTAAAATGTTTAAAACGTCCATATCAATATCAATTTCTTAAAAAAAAGTAAAAAGAACATGTAAGTTAAAAGCATAAACCGCTGTATCAAGTAATATCAACTTTCTTCACAGTTCCAAACTCAATTCACTGAATTTCCATTTTGCCGCCAATGACGCTTGAACTCTAAAACTTAGACGAGGTTCCAACAAAAAAGGTTAATATAATTCTATTCAACTCTCGTTGATACCCCAATAAACAGTTTACTTGAATACCATCGTAAAAATGAAGCACCGAGGTTGGGTAATAAAACTCTTTGTTAATATTTTAATACATATTTTGTTCAGGGTCTACTAGTTATTTAGCACATAAAGTTGCCTTATTATATTGTAGAAGGTTTATCGCTAGGACATGTGAGTCATATCGCAGAAGTAACCGCTTTTGTAAGGATATAAAGTGAAAGGACTATTATAGGTACATAGCCTGCGGAAGATAAATTATAATATTTTTAGGTACGCTCAAACAAATATTTTTGGTAGAGAAACATAACAGCGTCTGTATTCATTTTACACAGAATATTGGTCACCCGACTAATCTGGAGGCTAAAATAGTTAGCCCAAAGGTACTGACCTCCACCCAATAGAATTGTGGTTAGTTAACAAATTGGTGTTGTGATGTCCTTATTTGCTGGTGAAAAGGTTTACCAAACTTCACTTCTTTAGAAGAAGGGATATTGTTGGCAAATTTATACAATTAGTATTCGTAGGCACTAGTAACCGCTTTCACCAAGTAGTCTTTTTCAAAAAGATGCACAAGATCCGAGTTAAGTTACGACGAACAAGATTATTATTAAAAAAATATTTATTTAATTAAAACAATGTTTACTGACTGAAATATTCTACAAGACTAATTTACAATTACAATATTTTATAAAAGAAACTTATTGCTAAATTTGCAATTATGCAGTTTACGCTGTAGCGCAGCGGCGCACCCGATGCATAGTCAGCGATGACACACTTTAGGCGCTTGCCTAACTCCTCCCTCCTCAAGATAGAAGCGCGTCCCGCAGCTTCCAGGAGCGTCCTTTACGTTGGATTCCTGTTGTTTCAGGCGTCGCTGTCTCCACTGCCACAACTTCCAAGTGATTGCTGCTATCAGGGTAAGATAGAGTCCCAGTGTTGACCAACTCGGAGTAGCCATTGTGGTCTTCCAGTCAAAGATTGGCTCTTGTATGTTTTCAGCTCGGTCCATCAGTTCATGGATGCTGTCCAGGGATATATCTTCTAGTTGTAAATTGTAGTGAATGTTCTCCTCTGGGACCGTAGTTTTGGTGGGAAGTGGTATGATTTCAACAACTGCGACGGTGTTTAGGTTTGTTTTCAGTGTTTGGTTAAATATTTCCAATTGACAATCACTTGTAATACTGGCGATATGTATTCCTGTTATCCTTTTATAATCCGTTTTCCTTCCACACAGAGTTTTCAAGATTTGCTCTTCTTTCAAAATGATTAGCCACTTGTTGTCTTGAAGTTTCTGGATCTTCCCTTTCTTCAGGTCCATCCTGGCTCGTGTGCAGTTTGTGCTGTCATGCTTTATGAGAGATATTATACAGTCCTCGGATTTCTCCACAAGCTGGGTGTTCAATGATGTACAAAGCTGGACGTCTTGTGTGATCTTCTTGCAGTCCTCGTCCAGGTATGAGTATTCGTTGGTACCCAGTGCTAGGTATTTGGATTTAGGGATAATGGTGAGGTTATGCTTGTCGGGTATAGAGTAGAGATGGATAAGGTCGAACAGGTTTGTATCAATGGAAGGGATATCTAGTATAAACGTTAAAGTGTGGTCTGTGCTGTAAGCTTTTACACTAATAGACTTCTCTATACTATGAATATTTTTGATGCTAATATCATCGACAGGTCTAAATTGATTTAATTTTTGGATACCTAACATTTCACTAATGAGACTATGAGGGGATATTATACTCGGGTGCATTACTTCTAACTGCGCGAAAGTCATGGCGTCTTCTAAAATAAGTAGTTTATCTAAAAGTAGTTGCAAACTAAGATCTATTTGGATATATAAATCTAAAAAGTGCAATCTGCTTATTATTAAGTTATTACTAAAAGTGGCATTTCTTAATATTGAACCTAGTTTTTTTTGATTTTCATCTAAAAGTTTAATCTGTTTACCGAAATCTTCAACGGCATACTTTGCTATAAAGAGCGTTTGTTTTTGAGATGTATTGATACTTTTTACTGAATTACGTAAATTAGATATTTCATTTTCGAATTTAACGGCGTCTTCATAATCTAAATTGCCTGTTATAGTTTTAACAATGGAACCTAAACCATTAATTAACCCACGTCTAAATCTAATGCGAGGGACAATAAATATTATTTTCTTACTTATTAAATTTAAACTATTTTCTATGTGATCTTTATAGGCTCTATGTGAGTCTTCATTATTTTCAGCAGCTTTAGTACTGGCATATAGTGACATAAGCTTTAAAGTCGTTTCATGTAGGTAAGATACATTATATACGCAAGCCAAACTAAAAGTATCAACTTGCTTTAAAATCTGACCCTGTTTTAACAGTAGGATACCATTAGCGTTATCTACGGGATTAAGGATCAAGTTAGCGGTTGAGTGGAGCATGAAGGCTCCTGCGGCGAGGATCCTGGAACAAGGTGTGGTCGTCGTAAGAGCTTAAAATGAACTCGGATTGATTTAGAATTTGGGTGACTTCCTATAATTTCTGCAATATTATTGGGATGTAGGTGAATGATTTTATACGGACCTTTGAATACCGGCTTTGTCTTATCGCTCCTCGTAGTTTTAGCAACCTGTTTATAGACTGTTTCACCTACCTTAAATGTTATCGCTTCGGCAGCCTGGTTTCGTTTTTCAATTACCTGCTCCTTATTTTTAGACACGTGAGCTGTTATGCATTCCTGTACTGCTTCTGCGTTTTTGCGGTGATTAAGGACATAGTCTTGGTAAAATTCTTTAGGATAGTATAGCTCTAACGGGTTCCTAGATGCTGTATGACCAAATAAAAGCTCGCGTGGTGTATACCCTGTAGTGGAGTGAATAGCATTGTTATAAGCGATAATGGCGTATTTCATTAGTAATTCTATAGGGTCGTCCTTATTTGTCATTTTTTGGATTCTTATTATTTCGGCGATTGTTGAATGGAATCGCTCTATGGGCGAATTCGAATTTGGATTATAAGGTGTTGTAAAGTGAATGTTAATATCGTGCGAAGAACATATTTCTTTTATCATATCATTGTCAAATTTTGTATCAGAGTCTGTAGTAATTTTAAGGGGTAATCCAAATACGGAAAATACTTGTAGCAAAGCTCCTGCGATATGAACACTACTAGAAGCGTTTAAAGGAATTGCCTGGGCGAATTTGGAAAAGTTATCTATAATTGTTAGGAATGTTGCACCTCCGCTGGAGTAAAGATCCATGAACAAATGTTGAAATGGTTTAGTGGGTGTCTCTGTTATAGTTAATGGAGGTCTTAAAGGGTTTCTTTCGTATTTAGCTCTTAAACATAAGTCACATTGGTTAATGTATTTTTGGATCGACAGTAACATATTAGGCCAATGATAATTTCTATGTAGTTGCTTGTATGTCTCTTGAATACCACGGTGTGAAGATTTACCTTCGTGGTAACGCTTAATAAGTTCTTGTTGTTCGGTTTTGTTCTCAACTAGTGTTACCCGAGATGTACATCTTATTAATTTAGGTCCTCTATCATTAAAAATAGTGGTATAAACTCTTGAAAAGGCTAAATACAAGTTTTCGTCGTAAAAATAACAATGAAATATACGATCAGCTATCGTGTGTTCCTTGAGGAATTTTACGATTTCCGATTCAGTGTTATTTACTGGGATGAAAACGTCCTTAATAACTGTTCTAGAATTAGTTGATCTATCTTCGACTCTATATGTAGTACCTGGGGTGGACCTAATATAGAATTGTTTTAACTGTTTATCTATTGCATCGGATAAGATAGGGATACCGTTATTTTCATTATCAGGTTGGGTATGGTTTGTGGAGACTAACTGGTCGGGATCAATTGTTGTCACACTCATCGTGTCGGTTTCTTTGTCGGTTTGAGATGGGTTAGTACTTCGTATTTCTATATCGTTGTTGTCATTTATTATGTCAGTATTTTCATTGCGTCGGTTGTCTTGATCATTGGGGTTGTTATTGTCTATTTCGGCTTGTCTGCGGGCATTATCGAAAATTCTATTTATTATACTATCGTCGTCGTTATCATCTAAGTTAACTGCTAAGGAGTCTATACTATTATGAAAAATCTTTACTCTAGATAATGCATCTGCGTTAGTATTCTGTTTACCCTTTTTGTAAACTACTTTATAGTCGTATTCGGCTAACTTTAACTTCCAACGGGTCAATTTTGAATTAGGGTCTTTTAGGCTCATCAACCATGTTAGTGGTCTATGATCCGTATAGATTGTAAATTTACGACCATACAAATAGGGTCTAAAATATTTGATTGCCCAAACTATACCTAACAGCTCTTTCTCTATAGTCGAGTAGCGCGTCTCAGTGTCTGATAATGTTCTTGATGCATAAGCTACTGGTTTATCTGAACCAACATTTCCTTGGGATAAAACGGCACCTAACGCGAACTCGGATGCATCTGTCGTCAAAATGAATGGTTTGTCAAAGTCAGGATATTGAAGGATTGGGGCATTTGTTAAGATTTGTTTACATTTACTTACTGCGTCTAAAAATTCATCCGAATGCACGACCTTTGCGTTCTTTTTAAGACATAATGTTAATGGTTTAGTTAATTTGGCAAAATCTTTAATAAACTTTCGATAGTACCCTACAAGTCCTAGGAAAGCTTTTATGTCCTTTTGAGTTTGTGGTATAGGAAAGTTTAGCACTGCTTTGATCTTGTCTTTGTTAGGTTTCAGTCCCTGGTCGGTTAATTCATGCCCTAGAAAGTTTACGTGTTTTTGTAAGAATTCGGACTTGTCTAACTGAACCTTAAGATTATGCATTTTGAATCTTTGGAATACTAATTTAAGCTTTTCGTTATGATTTTGAAGGGAAGTAGCTGCAATTATGACGTCATCTAAATACGTAAATACGTTATCTATGCCTCTAAGAATATGGTCCATAAGACGTTGAAAAGTACTCGGGGCATTCTTTAATCCAAAAGGCATTCTTAAGAACTCATAATGACCTCTTTCGGTGGTAAACGCGGTTTTTTCTATGTCTCTAGGGTGCATTTCTAGTTGGTGGTAACCACTTGCTAAATCTAGGGTCGTAAAATATTGTGCGCGCCCTAATCTGTCAAGAATGTCGTTAATATTTGGTAAGGGGTATTTGTCTTCTATAATTCTGTCATTAAGTCTTCTATAGTCGATAACAAGTCTCCATTTAACTTTTCCCGACGCATCTGGCTTTTTCGGAACAATATGAACAGGACAAGACCAGGGTGAAATGCTTTCTCTAATGATTCCTTGTTTTAATAAATTATCTACTTGTTTTTGTATCTCTATACGCTGTTGAGGGGCTTGTCTATAACTCCTTACAAATATCGGTGTATCGTCGGTTAATCTTAGTTCGTGTTTAACTGTATGAGTAAAAGATAAAGGTATATTCTCGGAATAAAATATATCACGGTATTGATAGCAAATTTTGGTAATTTCCCGTTCTTCTTCTTCGTTCATATGGCTAGTACGTATTTTTTTCAAATTTTTACAGAGTTCTTTGTCTATGTCAGTCTTAGTCTCGATTTTATGCATTTTAAACGTTTGATTATTTTTGAGTAATTGCGGTGGTAAAGGTTCTAAAGGTAAGGCGCAATTGTTACTAACAATTTGCTGCGTATCAGTGTAATTAATTATAGATGTCGTAAATATCCCGCTTTTTACTGTCACTATCGCGGCGGGTGACTTAAGTCCTTTAGACCAATTAAAGTCGTCACAAATATAATTACCATTCATGTAATTTGTTTTCACTGTAATTAATTTCTCACAATTAGGTTCAATTTTAACTCGTTTTACAGGATAATCGAAATAAATTGGTATTTCAGTGTTAAATGTTCGCAACATTTTGTTTTTAAAATCTATACTACAGCCTAACTCTTTTAATAGGTCCATACCGATAAGGCCCTTATATTTGGGGTCAAAATCGAATAATAAAAATTTATGATATATGTCAGTGCAAAACAGTGGTGGTAAGGGTAAAGTCGCGACATATTCGTGGTGAGTAACAGCGTGCGCTGTTTTAACCTGAAAGGGTTCACGTTCGACGCAATTTTCTAAACTAGTACCGGTTATTACATCGGGTGATATCATACAACGCGAAGCTCCCGTATCTAATAGGAATTTACCTTGAAATTCTGGCAGTTCTATATAAGGAAGCTGGTCTTTACCGTGGTGGTTGAGATGGACAGTATTTATCAACTCAGGTCCGACTGGTCCTGGTCCTGGTGAAAATCCTGATGATTCGACGCTTCTCCAGACATATCCGTCGTATACTCGTGGTCTTGGTTGTTGAATTGTAAACTGTGATTATTGTACTCACCATTATAATAATAGGGGTCATAGTTGTCGGGGTAGTGTTGTTCTTCGCTATGTTGCGTGTAAAACATTTCCTCAGGGGCGAAGCGTGGTTTTTCAGGTTTACTTACGGACCTCATAGTGACGTCACTTGAAACCCTTTGTGGAGTGTTTATGTTTTGACGGGGTACATTAGGCTGCGACCGGAAATTACTTGAATTCCTGAATAGGCCTGAACCACTAGGTCTTATATTACCTGAAGCGGGGCCGCTTTTCCAAGGGGGTAAGCCTAAAGCTCTTTGTTGCCTCGGCTCTGGGTTCCAGCTATTGCGTTGAGGAAAATTACTAACGTGGGATACAGTTTGGTTAGGCTTGGGTATTTCCTTCTGTTTGGGCTGTACAGCTAGTGAACTAAAACTATTATTAAGCCTATTAAATGCTAGTCGCGCCTCCTCCTGCCTAGCCGCTACTATAGCTGCTTCAAGGGTCGACGGCTTCGCGATCCGCACGCCAATAGATACATGGAACTCTAAGTGGTTTACGTATTGGTCAATGACCATGTTTTCATAATAAGACTTATCTGTGTGTTTCCCTACTACGTTTAATGTTTCTAATAAATCTCGCAAACGCATACCGAACGTCTCAGCGTCTTCATTTTTATTACGACGCAAGCGTGTTAGTTCTTGCATCAATTGTATTTCGTTACGCGGTTCACCTAACCTACGCGTCAATGCAATTTTAATATCTTGCCATGTGTCCACCGTTCCTTCAGAAGCTATTGCACTAATTGCGGTGCCGCTCAATTTGCTTTTAATTAAGCTAGTAACAGCGCGGTGCGTCCTAAATGGGGTGTCTAATAATGATAAAACATTGTCGACTTCCCTAATAAAGTAGTTCAATGTTTTAGGGTTACCATCGTACTTTGGTAGCAGCTCGGAAACAAACTTGAATGACGCTAGCTCAATGCTTGCTAAGGCCATCGTTATTTAACAAAAGATAACTACACCTTTTAATATAAAGGAGTTATTTATAACACTCTACTTACTCTACAAAAAGTTAGCGTGAAGTTTGTCAGCAGTGTTATATGAGTCGCGATTGTAGCGGACCAATAAACACGAATAAAATAATTATGATATACTCAATCGTTAGTGTACTTTATTGCTAACTAAGAGGAATTGTAAACGCGTATAAATTAAAATATATGTACGTATTAATCTCCTATCTGTAAATAGTGATATGTCTATAGCGATTGTAGCCTATACACAAACACACATATAACATTTAAAGTATTACGACAGGAAATATAGCATAGGAAACTGGGAACACAACTAGCACTCACCCCAATATCTTCTGCATCTCCAGCCGGGCCTTGTAGAACAGCAGGACTCCCAATTCTCCGGAACTCCCGCGAGATGTTCGCCGTCGTAGGTTCGAATGTACGATCGCGAAGATAACGATAGATACCGTTCACTCTAGCCGAAGAGTTCTATTCGATGCTGAGTGTCGCGATCCTACCGACTGCGCCAGTTAAGTTACGACGAACAAGATTATTATTAAAAAAATATTTATTTAATTAAAACAATGTTTACTGACTGAAATATTCTACAAGACTAATTTACAATTACAATATTTTATAAAAGAAACTTATTGCTAAATTTGCAATTATGCAGTTTACGCTGTAGCGCAGCGGCGCACCCGATGCATAGTCAGCGATGACACACTTTAGGCGCTTGCCTAACTTCCGCCTTAATAGTTTTTTCGGTACCATCGTGGTTTTATCGTGGGAGAGCCAGGCTTCAGCACGTATGGGCCGGCTCGACCGGAGTGACACCACGGCCTCAAAGAAAATCGGCAGTGAATCAAAGATTGCAAAAAAGCCCCTGTCGGGTCCGAAACTATTCGGGCATTCCCAAAATACAAACGTGAGTAAAACCGTATAGTCTTTAATAAACAGGAATACAACTCCAGAAAGTTTTTAATGTATTATATGCAAAATGTTGTGGTTTATACAGAATCTCTGATATTAGCACATAATTAAGTAAAATATCAAAATTTGTATTCCTTGTTAAACGAAAATAATTGCCCACAAACTGCTATGCAGTTTGGCAGATTTATTTAATGCACAAACTTATGCAAATTATGAATAAATAAAATAAACAAATTAAAATGCGGTGGTGCGACTCGCTTAGATAGAGTGCGAAACAAGCATATAAGAGGATCCTTCAAGGCAACGGTTAATTACCGACGAGATTAAAGAAAGCAGCACTTAGATAGTATGGTCGAATGGTAGAGAAGATAGATACTCCGTAAAAACAGTGCTCAAAATCAACATAAAAAAAGGAACAAGGGTCAGACCACCAGCCTTTTGGTGGACCACTATCGAGGGAGACCTGAAAGAGCAGAACACACCATGAACGAGATCCCAGGACAGACCATCCTGGCGCAGACGCACAAGGAGGCCCAACCCCCAATAAGTTGGGAAATGGGCAGGAAGAAGAATAATAAACAGTTTTTACTATGATTTTTATGCATGTTCATTTACCACATTTTAAATGACAAAAAAAAAACAAAATACTGTTAGTAACAATCTCATCGCTATTGCTATAAACTATGAAAATCACAAATTAACAAGAACTGCTATGTTCACCGTGCCTCCAACAGCACTAAGTGATTGTTATCAACTAATAACGCCTAGCCTTTTATAACCCTACTATTCATCAATACTCAACCGACCAATAGCGTTGCTTTACCAATATAACTAGTTATAATAATGTCTATTAATAAAACTAAAGTCTTTTATAGTTTGCCCCTATTTTTAATAAAATAAATAAGAGTTTTTGAAGTTACAATTTGCCTCATTTTTATTTTAGGGTTACATTATTGTGAAAATGAACGTGAATAAATATTTAAATAACCCTAATTCATATTAAAGGTAATATTACCTAAAATCAGCACCTTACATTTCCTATTATAAAATAACAATGTACGTAGCTAACTTCGTAGTCGGTCTACGTCGCTACACGACTACGGCGTAACATTATTACGAGTATAACACCATAAATCAGCTTTATAAAATCCTATTTGCACAAAACCCCTGGCGCTTAAAACTAACCTTATGGTTTTAATGGGATATAGTTTCGCAATAAATTTAAACGAACATAAAATCCGAGAATCCTTGAAGTAAAATTTATTTGTGTACACTTGAAAAGTCAATTGGACATCAGCTGTGTTCTTTTTTTGAAATAGCTGATGTCTTTGCTGCTTTTGACTACTTTATTGGTGCTGAGGTATAAGTTTACCTGCGACTGTAAGGTTCCAGGTTTGATTTCCGCTTATTTATTATTTTTCTTGAACCAAAGTCACACAAAACCCGCATGCCGTCTGCCCTTTTATACAATATACACCTCGCTATCGAGGGTGTTATTGTTTACATGTAATGGAATATAATATATAATATAATCTGTCACATATACACACAGTCCATAAAGTTTGGTTAGCTATTTCAAAATTTAGTGGTTTAAGGTTGATTACAATAAAAAAAAAAACATTATCGGTCACAGTACCATAATGTGGAACTACCTCTAACCCTTACGATACCTTAGCAGACATTTCGGATTCACCTCTAATAGAAGATTAGGTATTAACGTAACCAAAATGATATTGATTACATATTTTGCTTTCGGAATATTTGAAGAAAAAAAACATTTTAAACTTAATTTCCTAATCGTGATGAATGATAAAAGTTATCGTTAAATATTAATCTAAATTTATAACAAGATTGTTGTGAAAGAGAGTTCCAAACTTATTTCATTTCACCAGTTCATTTATCAAAACAAATCCAATTTTATATTTATTATTATTATCATAAATGAACGTATTCCATTCAAATGTTTGTGTACATTTAGTAAATTATTATAGTTCAATCATTTTATATTTTTAGCGCCTCTTTAGAGCCTCTTTCACTGTAAAATGAATGTACTTAAGAAGGATCGTCATTAACAAAGGGGAGGGAAAGTTGATAAGGTTACCAACGCAAAATTAACACCACTTTACAACGCTAATAAGCACTGGTAACCACTTACGATTAAACTCAATTAGGTAATTATTTTTCAATTTCATTATATAAAATAAAATCACAAAAATCAATATCAAAATATAACCAAATCAGAGCTAAAAAAGCAAATGACAATTCGAAATAATTACTTGCTTATTTGTATGAATGTAAAACTTCAAATCATCCTTAACATTTTCACAAAAGAAAATTAAATTATATACATATGCTTGTACACAATTTAGACTGAAATATAATAATGTTTGGCCGATTTCCGAAACTCTGTAGCATGAAAGTGCCAAAGTTTAGTACCCGCTAAAAAATCCTTTACCACGTCACACAAATCATTTCTCTTTTTAACTCGTGCTCAATGTTTGCCAAATGGGCGGACCAAAACGTCTATAGCATAAAGTTTTCCTTTTTCGGGTCTTGTATGCTGAAGAGAAATTCAATTTTGCTGATATGGAAAAAACGTAGTTCCACATTTTATAAAGAAAAATTTTGGCCGATTTTTGAGAGCACTTCAATAATCTGTAGATTTTACTTGACATCGGCGGGATCGTCTATAATTATCCAGGCGTCAAGGTCTACCAAGGCTTAAATGGCTTTCCTTTCGAGGCTACACCTGGGACTCTGCTATTATGACTCCGTGATGGAAAACCGTGTGGTTTTAATCAGTGTTATCGTTCAGCTGTTTAGTGAGGTGAGGATCCGTGGGGATTTTCACACGTCAAAAATAAAATTTTACTTGAAATACGTATACGCATGAAACAAATAATAGAAATATAAGCAAGCCACCGTCCGTGTTATGATATACGCCTTGATCTTGTGTTTTATGTCGAATCATACAACTAGAAACCTCATTCTTTTATAAAGATACGTCCTTTATCCCTCTTTATAAAGATACGTCCTTTATACGTCCTTTATACCTTTATCCCTCTTATGTTGCGTCATAAGAAGGATAAGGAATTGGTAACGAATACGATGTTGTGATATCTGTATAATGTGTGCTTGACAAAGAATACGAGACCCTCCTAACCGCTGATACATGATCATTTCAGTAAAACTAACTGCTTTTAAACTCAATCAATCAACAGTGGTTCATATATTTAAAAAATGTACATATTATGTACAATAAAAACATTTGTTTGACAATTTAAAATGTAGAAATTTTATAATGAGTATATTTATAACACATTTTAAAAAATTGTACATAGAATTAAGTAACATAGTAAAAGTTTTTTTAGAAGCCGGAGTTCAGCAAAATACGCAAGATAAAACGATGTTGGGAATTATGTATGTTGTCGCCCCATTAAAAACTCTTATTTATTTTATTAAAAATAGGGAAAAACATAATAGATGACACAGTTCACTAATTAATAAAAATAAGTTAATAGACATTATTTTGACTGGTTATACTGGTAACGCAATACTATTGGTCGATTGATAAATATTAACAAATAGTGGGATTATAAAAAGGTAGGAATAAGATGAGAACTTTTGACTTGAGTGCGAATAGAGGTACGAACAACTTGGCAGTTACTGAGTGATTTTCATAGTTTATATAAGTGGTTGTGAGACTGTTTTTTTTTTTATTTATACTTTATACACAAAATGTGTCAAAGGTGGACTTAATGCCGTAGGCATTTTCTCCCAGACGACCTTTGGGCGATGCAGAGACAAAACATCTCTCAAACTCTGTGCATCTGAGTTTGAGAGATATTTATTTTAAATTAGATATAATATTATTTTAGTACCCACAGTTCTTTATAATCTACATGCTAATATAATACATACACCTGTGTGTATAATAAGTGATAATGATACTATTACATATAATACATATTACATAAATAAATACACATATAATATAAACTCGTGAAGGAGAGAGTCTAAGATTGAAAAGAATCTGATAAGGTATGTCTCCGCAACATGTATTTGAAGGTAAGCCGAGTTTTTGCCATCCTGATCTCGAGAGGGAGCGCGTTCCATAACAGGACAGATTGAACAAAGAAGGTAGAATGTACGAAGTCGGAGCGGTGAGTTGGAGGACTTGTAGAGAAGAGTATAGAATATAGAGTAGTTAATGCTCGTGTCTGTCTACGTTGGCGAATTGGCAGCCACTTCAAGTTAGAGCGGTGCTGAGACACGTGATCATATTTCCGTAAATTGAAAATGAATCGAATGCAATTATTGAGAAGACGGTCAAGTTTATTGAGCAGATCTGCATTCAGGTCAAAATAGCACACGTCTCCATAGTCGATTATAGGGAGTATTAGAGTCTGTACAAGCATTACCTTTGTTTTCGATGGCAGAAAGTTCTTTAACTTATAAAGGGCCCGGTAATTACCCTGTTACTTTCTGACAAATAGATGCGACATGTTTTCGCCAGCTCAGAGTTGTGTCAATACACAATCCGAGGTCTTTCACACTTTCACAGTATGGAATGACCATACCATCGTAAGTAAGTGGTGGGAATGAAGCGAGGTCGAGTTTGCTCATACTACGGCTACTTCCGATGATGATAGCCTGACATTTATTCGGGTTTACTGATACTCCGAACATATCAGACCAATATTTAATGGCCGCTAGATCAGTATTTATGAAACCCCGGACAATATATTGCACAACTCTGTTTGATAATATAACTGCAAGTCATCAGCGTAAAGATGGTAGGAACACTGAAGTCTTGGAGTGATAAGATTGATAAAGATCGAAAATAGAAGAGGTGAGAGAATACCGCCTTGAGGGACACCAGCAGCGAGACCACACCAACTAGAAGAGGAATCTTCAATACGGACCGACTGCTGACGATCCCGAAGGTAAGAAGAAAACCAGTCAAGTGCTTCTTGAGAGACCGAGAAATGGGATAGGATAGCAAGGAGGAGTTCGTGACTGACGGTATTGAAGGCATTGGAAAAATCAACCAGGACCAAAGTAGTAACTATGGTATTTTCCATACCTACCTTAATATCGCCAGTCACTTTAAGGAGAGCAGAAACCGTGCTATGGCCAGGTCGAAACCCAGACTGAAAAGGGCTAAGTAAGTTGTTGTCATAGATGAAATGGGAGAACTGTTTTGGGTAACGGGCGTACATACGCTTTCCGCCAGAGAAAAGGAAAAGTGCCAGACATGAGGTAGAAATTAACAATATGGGAGATAGCGGGAAGGATGTGGTCTAGCAATGTGATGATCATTCTCCGACTAATGCCATCACAGCCAACCGCTTGGAATTTGATAGACAGGATAATTTTCTTGATCTCTCCTTCTGCAACCGGACTGAAGTGAAAATGGTATAAATTAGGGCGGTTTTTTACATATAAATTTTTTTATGGACTTTTATTATTCATAGTCTGTATTCACTCATTGCAATAAACGGAATTTATTCTAATCATTGTAAATCTTTCCTTTCACCGTTTTAAGTTTTCCTGGAGTTAAACGGCTTAAAGATGTTGTCAGTCTAAGTACACTTTTCACGTGAAACAGAGTAAGAACAGAATAGTTAGAAAATGAAAAATATGTACGATTTAAAATTTTTAACTTTACACATTCCACCTGCTTTTATCAGAAACGGCGGGTAAAAATAACTGGAAATTCAAATTTTTTTTTACATTTTTTTTCCTTTGAGTGATTTAAGTAAGTGTTGCATTGTCATATACAACCTGTATGTATATAATTATATCATGGAACGCGAAAGTTTAAAAGTTAGTAAAGTTAATAAAGGTATACGCATTCATTTGGGTATTTCATGCTAACAGCCAACATGTAACATTTTTCTATATTGAATAACAATAACATAACATGTTTGGCTATAAGATTTTCACATCTAAGTTTTCATTTTACAAAAATCGAAAATAAAACTACACGGAAAGCAAATACTAATATTCGTGTCCTAATCTCGAGGCCCCATTTCCACTTCTGAACAAAGTCAGCAAACTGCATTTGGTACCGATGTGTTCTATTTTACTTTCCTCAGTTTAAGCTTAAGATATGTGCTTGCCAAGAACCCGAGACTCATTAGTAAAACCAGCCCGGGCGTCGTAATTCGCCACAATTAACAACTGTTTGTTTGCTGTAATCTAGCTCATTTTAACTTACACAAAGGAGACGTAAAATTTGTGAATGTTATGGTTAAACATACGGTACATTTTGTCTAAAAAAATATTGCTAATTTCACCGCGTGTCTTATTTCGGGTTTCGAGAGCCATCCTGTGTCAAGCTAATTATTTTTATGCTTTTTAGTTAGGAAATTCTCAGTAGAGGTATGGATTGTACAGAACGTGATAGGCGTGCAGATACTACGTGCAACTTGTAATAAAATAAAACTAACACAATATAGTTGTATTAACTTCCGCCTACCCCTTCCGAGAAATATACAGGTGCGAGTATATGAAATAAAATTATCCCCTAAGTTATTTTCTCATTTTTAACTAAATATTTTAGTTTCCTCTCAAAATATTTGTTTCAAATCAATGATCAAAATGCGTATTTACGCTATCAAATATTCACCATTACACAAGCTAAGATTAATTCTAAGACTGTATACAGTCTTATAACTAACTAATCTTATGGTAAGTCCTGATTTAGTATTTGCTTGTGAGAATAAGGTTTTGAAGACATTAATAATGTATAATATGTCTATACAAACAGACTCGGTTAAAATATTGTTCTTGAAACATACAAGCACTGTTTCGGCTCTCAAAAACATAACATGATTCTCAATAGTGACAAGAAAGTTACATTTGACTTATTGAAGATGTCAGTAGGTATAGTGATAATTATTTGCTTTACAATATTTTAAAAAGAGCTAAGCTAACATAAAAAAAATTCGGGCCCGCAGCAGACCCGCAGACGTAGATTTAATGCTTAAGAGTGTCTCAGTAAGAGTGCACTTTTTAAAATTGGAATTTTTTTTTTTCATGCAAGTGCCAACTCTGAAATTTTACAGCTGTCACCTCTGTTTATTCCGATTATTAAAAATGGAGCGCTTTTTGAAAGAAGAAAGCGTTGTAATTGTGAAAACCCATTACAAAAATGGGGAAAGTTACGCTGAAACCGCTCGCAAAACTTCGCATAATTTTCAGCCAAGAAAGTGCACCTGATGTGTCAACCATTCGAAGAGTGGTCAAAAATTTTGAAGAAACTATGTCGATTTGCGTCAACGTACCGGTCCCTTGAAAACATTGCTGCTGTAACCGAGAGTGTCGCCGAAAACGAGAAAACATCAATTCGGCATCGTTCTCAACAACTTCAAATTTCACGAAGCGAATTTTGACCAACGACCTCCACCTTCATGCGTACAAGATTCAGCTAACTTAGGAGCTCAAACCAGCAGACCACGGAAAGCGCCGGCAATTCGTTCAATATGTAGTGGAGCATAGTGAAGTCGATGCCAATTTTTCGAAAAAAGTAATTTTCTCCGATGAAGCGCATTTCCATATTCTTCTTCGTGATTTCGGCTTCGTGAATACACGAAATTGTCGAATTTGGGACTCCTCATGCAATCGATTTTTTTCTTTGGGGTTTTGTGAAATCTCGGGTTTATGCGAATAAACCCGAAACAATTCCTGAGCTCAAATCGGAAATCCAACGCGTCATCGGTGAGATACAGCCACATCTCTGTGCAAAAGTCATGGAAATTTCATGAAAAGAGTAATGGCCTGTCATCGGAGCCGTGGGGGTCATTTGCCGGATATTTTATTCCATACTTAATCGGAACATGTCTTCTTTACAATACAATAAAAATATCACAACTCTGTCATAAAATACTTGTTTTTATTTTAAAATGAAAAAGTGCACTCTTACTGAGACACCCTTTACTTTCACATTTTCAGAGAGTGACTTTTTCGCAAGGCTAATCTAATTAGAGCAGCTGGCATAGATTCAATTTGAAACTTTTCTAATGTTTTTAATCTACCCACTTCTTCATACCTGTGACATCATTCCTTACAAGAAGCAACTTTAATAACTATTTGTAATATCCGATCATAGTTACGCCTCGGGCGAGCTTGTCACACGTCACACATTAATGCTAATGTAGTTTTATATAAGTTTGTCTGGTTCTCACAACTTGGTGCTAAGCTTGTTACAAGAATTGGATAGTTTAATACGATCCCAATAAATGTTTCCACCTACAACAGGCGATGTTATATTTTGAAGCTGTCATCCGTTTTTATCAGTTTTTATCTTAAGGTTTTTATTTATTTCATTATCAACGCGAATAGTGATTCATTTGACAACAGTAAAGCAATACATGCACTAGGGGACATGTCGCGGAGACACATTGCCCGACTTTCAGGACATATCGTTCGACATTTGTTCACACTACCCAATTGTCATCGATATGTCACCCGAGGAGTAAAGTACAGGCATCACAAACAACACGCGTCCTCAATAATCAAACTGGTGACTGTCGAGGAACTCGAAAGTCGCGCGTGTCGACGATATCCCGCGCAAGCGACGTCGGGCGACTTCGCGTGTTACGTAAGCCGACACGCATGTGTATTTTGTGTCGGACGACAAAGTCACAGGACAAAATAAATGTCCTCTAGTGAAAACGGCGCTTAAGGCATGAAATCGTGCCTTGCTGCCCTTTTTTTTCCTAAATTGTACCGGCTCGATAGAATACTGGTCTTTTGTTTGGTAAAAAAGATACTGAATGGACTTGACAGTAACATACCGTATTCGCAGTTAGCACATAATGTTGGAAAACTGAAACTTTTCCACCTTTTGTAAAAAAGGTAGAAAAAATCAACGTTTGATTGAAAACTGAGAACTTATTTGGTGATTAGAAAATTAGCTTCAAGTGACTAATATCAGTACACTAGTTATGTTAAGTATTGAAACTAAGTTACTTGACTTATCGGCAAATTCCTTTGCTAACAAATTTTCATTATCATTTAATTTCAATTAATTTGAGCTAGACTACATAAGCTAGAATAAATAATTTGGTCTGCTATTCAATGAGATTTCTTTGACCTTTAAACATTTTCAGTATATATTATTATGCTGGTCTCATGTTTGTAGAAACTGATTGAAATAAGAATATAAGGGAATAGAAAACTTTAGAAGAAACGTACTCAATGAGATTCTGACCAATACAGGATTAGTTAATTAATATTATTTAAAGTTTAAGGGTAAGGTGCTATTGTGTTCTGCTGGTCGTAGTAAGATGTAGTAAGTTTTATATAGAGTAAGGTGCTGTTACAAACGGGTTATGGTACTTACATACAGCCCATTATAATGGCTCTCTTAAGTGCTACTGTAGATGTAGTCACCGTTATAATAGGAGTAGCTGACCTACTACATTACATATCAGTCTAACCAGAAATTAGGTACTAAACTCCATTTAGAAAACGGATAATGGCTATTGGTGATAAAAACAAAGATTTCTACAAAGACAGCCGGTCTGGTCTCAGCATTCAATGACTGCACTTCGTGTGTGAAAATAGTATGACTACTAAAGTAAATACATTAAGTAATGCTATAGAGTTTTTTTTTTTGTAAGGAAAGGAAAGGACTATTGATATTTCAGTGTAAAAACCTTTAAGATCGTATCAGAAGTTACCAAGTGAACCAGACAAGTACTGTCCTAAACATATATGTATTCTACTTTTATATTTAACGAACATCTTTAAGAATAAGTTAGTTTTTTTAAGTAACAATCTAGTTTCAAGTTTCATTACTAACGTCCATTACTAGCAGAAACGTAATAGTCCATCTTGTTCATGCTTCAAGTGTAAAAGTTTAGGTAAGGTTTCATTTTGTTCCCAAGAAAATGAGGCTTCCGTATTTTGGAGGGTACAGACGGTAATTTGTTATTTATTATGAAGGGCGCCGGTCTACGGATTTTCTGCTTGATGCCGGCAAAATTTGGATAATACCCTTGCTTTAATGTTAAGTGCAGTGGTTAGATATTAGAATAATTGTTCATGTTGGTCTTAATGTGTTGAATTTCTTGAGTGATATTAACCTCATAAATTTTGACAGGCTTTTCTTGATATATGTGTATAATATAATATCAGGGGGAATGGAAGCCGTCAGGTTTTTTCTGCATAAATTTAATCAGAATCGCCGTAAACAGTGTATACTGAGTAACGTATCCTATCATATACATACCTATCTTTTAAAAAGCGCAAATCATTTCATATTTATGTAAAAATATTTGCGCCCTTTGCATCAAAAAAGGATCGTATATATTAATTATAATATGAATTATCACTGAATATGTATTAAAAACATAAACATACGAACTAAGAACCTTCTCCTTATTAAAGTTTGTAGTGGGTTAAAAATCACATCGTCTTAGGTTAACAACAACGATGTAACATTTTGTAACAAACAAGGAAATTTTATTATTATAAATCAATGATTTCACATACAGAATAAGTCATATCGAGCAGTTTTATGTACTATGGTAGATTGCCTTGTTATTATAGAATTTTTAATAATATTGTATTGTAGAATTGACCCTTTTTAGTTTGTCATTGTTTAGCCTTATTTATAACTAGCAGCGCCCCGCGGTTTCACCCGCGTAAGTCCCGATCCCATGGGAGTATCGGGATAAAAAGTAGCCTATGTGCTAACCCACCCAGTGCACTACCGGCGTGACCCACTCCTGACACAAGCATTTAGCTTAGCTGGAGGGGTTAACAAGAATACTAGTATGTATGACCCACGTTACTAGTATTGTTTATTTAAAAAAAAAAAAACCAGGTCTCCAGCTATCTACATACCAAGATTCATCACAATCGGTTAAGTAGTTTTGGCGTGAAAGAGTAACAAACATCCATCCATCCATCTAAACTTTCACATTTATAATATTAGTGGGATGGAGTACTTATTGCTATTACCAAACATGATCAAAAATTTACGGTCAATAACACAGCAGCTAATTTCCCCCTCTTCTCCACACTTTCTCGTCTTTACATTTGTTTTATAGAACATTATAAAAAAATTAGTACCAAAAATTATTAAAATCAGTCATTGACATTGCAGAAAACTTTCCCCCTTTTTGGGTAACCATACCCCAATTAAAATACGCCAAAGACAACGAAATTCAATAAAATACACTTAGATAAATACACACCACTATAATCATTTCGCTAAACATTACCTGAGACAGGATTCCTATCTAGACAAGTGGTCAATCGAATTAACTCGTAAAGGCCCCGCGGGTGTCGCCTCGTAGGGAACAGGAAATGACACAATTAGTAGACACCAACAGGAGTTATCTGTCCATATTTGACGTCTTCGTTCTTGTTCGAGCTAGCTTTGTATAAGGCTACCAACAGACATGTAAACATCACTGTATCGAACCTACTATTGGTATAGTAAAGGAACGTCCGCCGCGCTGAGGCCAGTGCTCACTGATGCCATAAATCAATTCATCTTACCGCCACTATTGTGCTCTCTCAAAGACATAACCTGGGGCATGTTAATATTGTTGCATCTCACGTAGATCAGTGTTCAGCTGACTAACTCTCAGTTATTAACACATGGAGAGGCCATTACAACCAAGTTCTATGCGTAGTCAGCGCATACTCTATGTCAAACTCAGCTCTTTTAAGATGAAGGCCACTATAAGGGCGGAACTAGAATAACTATGTAAATACTATTATGACTATGTATAAACAAATATATATATAAAAATACGCCAAATATTTTATGTTAATCGAAGCATTTTAAAAACACTATCGAAATGAATTTAGATTTTATATTCGTCACAAAGTATTAAAACGATAATAAATATAGATATTTCTTAAAATTAAAACAAATTTAAAATGGTGTAATGGGGCTGAAACAGACTCCCAACTAGTATTGCGAAAGTGAGATAGTTCATTTGTTTGTTACGCTAAACGATCACCATCAAATTTTGATCCAGAAATAACTGCTATTTTCGAGTTCCCTAATGTAAATTAACAACAGCGAAGCCGCGGGTTAGAGCTAGTAAATTATAAAATTAGTTTATGATATTAATAATGGTATACTAAAACACTCTACTAGCGGAATTTGAATTCACGTAATACATAAATGAAGTGATCAGAAGATAAGTATCTTAGGTATCAGCGGCTCGTGATAAACTAGCCACCAATACTTTCTCTTCTATACTTCTGTTTCTACTGAATTTTTGATGAGTTTTATTTATTTAAATGAAATATATCACATCATCCTCCGCGTCTTTTCCCAACTAAGTTGGGGTCTGTGTTCAGTCTAACCGCGATACGGCCGAACATTTTTTACGAGAAGCGACTGCCATCAGACCTCCACAACCCAAGTAGGCACTAGGAGATATCGAAATTCTATAGTCAGACCAGGTTGTCGGACTTTTTAGAGCGCCAACTATCCGTAACGAATGCCACAGTTGTTTGTATTGCACCCAGGAGCAACGCGACGGTTTAACGTGCTCTCCGAGGCCCGGAGGGGTCTCAATCTGTTAAGAGTGGTCACCCATCCTAGACTGACCTGGCTAGTATTACTTAACTTTGTTATGTGCTAACCTACTCGGTTACCACATAGCCACGAGCCCCTCACGAGTAATAAGTTATAAGATGTAAGAGTTATACAGGCAGGTATTTCTGTAAGGTAAACTCTGAAACTGCAAAGATATATAAATCCCATCAAAAATATAAATGTGAAAAGGGGAGCCAAGTTCAATATTATGAATATGCGTGGTTATCGACTTCGCCGACAAAAGACTTGAGATCTAAATGGATGCCAAGTTCTGTTGATAATCCTGACATTTGTTTATAAGAACACACAACATTCAAAAATTAAATTTAAAACATAAATTCTTGTTTTTTTCCCGCTACAACAACGTTTGCTATTTCAAAATATAACTTCTTAAATTTGATTAGTTGATTTTTTTACACAAATCAGATAACTTACGCTAAATTGAAGTTCAAGATTTGACTTGACTAAATAGTTTCACTGATACATTAAACTACTTTTAAAATACCGCTAACTTCGAGGCCTAGCGTAACATCGATCTAATCTCGTCGCCCACAGTCACGTATTACATTCGTACACATTTCTGAACGAAATGGTGTCGAAAAATATCTTTATATCCGCCCCCTATATCAACACGGTGGAGGAAGAAAATTGTTTTTATAGATTCGATATGCCTCAATTTCAATTGGTCTTGGATCTCTTTCCATATTCGTAGCGGCGCCGCGGAGAAAGGAATCAATTTGCGTCTGAATGAAGCAAACGAACCTCATCTCTGTGGTTTTCTTAACGCCCATTTATTGAAATCAAAATACGTATAATGAACTGTTTGTCGTTAGATCGAGGATAAGAGCAGGGCAATGGGGTTAGTTGTTGGGATAGATTTTACGAGTATTTGTTACAATTTTAACTAAAATTTAGATGTGTAAATAACCTCTTCAAAGAATTTTAAGGAATTTGTGGGTATTATGGAATTATTTAGGTTAAGTTTATTCGAAATATTTTTAACACAAACAAAACGATACAAACAAACAACTATGAAACTTATTATAAATATGGTATTGTTTAGTAACTAAACAATTGTACTTACTTACTTAAAGGAAGCTATTTGGAAACGGGTGGTTAAAGATCGAATATATAATATTTTATAGAATTATTTGAGAATATAATCATCTCAGTGTTGTATATTAATAGTCATGCTCTGTGAACAAAACAATAACTTCTTCAACACTATTTAAGTAGCATCTTGAACGCTTAACTACAAACTAGTTAGTGATCAATTAAGACTTTGTTCCATGTTTATGCGATCAGTAAAAAAGCCAGTTTTAAGTTGGACGTGCCACGGACCAAGTAGGTGATGTTCATGGCTACTTTAATTACTATTATTCACTATCTTATTTCTTTAAACGAGCAGTTCTTGTATTTATCTCGAAAATGGTTTTAATGATTTTGATGAAATTTTGTATACAGATACAGTTTTGCATTTTAAGTTAAAAACGCAATTTTACAAAAAAATATTTAAGTAAAAAAAAAAACAATTTTACAAAAAGCTACCGAGAGAAGCTCGGTCTCCCAGGTACTGTTCTTTAAAAGCAGGAATGTCTGTAACTACTATTATAAACTAATTCTTAGCGTACTACATATTTTAGCAGCTAACTAGCAATCAAATTATTTGTAAGATTCAATTGCAATGTAAACTTGAATGCACTTTTAAATGTTACTTCAACAACCGAAGAATGTAAGTAAGCAGTTTTTGTTTAGAATTTTATTATAGCTGTCATATATAAATAACATTTTTAATTGAATTAAGTAAATGCGTTGTTATTGCCGCTATTAAATTTTGACAGTACGCCTATTTACTTTGCGTGCTTATCACCAAACAATGTCAATTCAATTAACACAGTAAAAGCTCCAGTTACCAAATCACTTACGAGCAGAGTACTAATACATATACGTGTATACATAATTAATAACATAGTGTAAAAGGCACTCAGTAAAGCCAACACATAATTGAAATACAATAAACATCGCGTTCTTATGACGTCACAAGTGAGAACGTCACGAGTTGTTTATCGCGGTTAACTACATTAAATAGTTGAAGGTATAACGGTAATGCTACAACGATAATAAGTAGCCACAAAGCATTAGGATAGGGTGACATCACGTCTATCCCCAGGACAAGCCGAGGGATAACTTCCGGCAAGTTCGCTGACTAAATTGTCCATTTATTTGCTAAATTAGTACGAACTTGGTCCTGCCACCCACCGACTACGCTCCGGGTGGAATTACGACTGTCCTAACTATTTTATAATTATGTCCCTGGGTCATAAAATGTATAATATACGAGCGAAGTAGAACTACTCAAGCTGAGAATAAAATCCATTCAACTATATGTCAACGTTATAATATTACAGTAAGTACGTTTATTAACGATGTTTCAGACATAAGTATTCCAATAAAATGTTTATCAGGTGAGCGCTCAAATTAGCTTTATTAATATATAATTTAAAACTCAATAATTGGCCACACATGATCATGCTATTAAGGAGATTATACTTTGAAAATATTTATGAGAAAAAGAGTATTTATATTTTGTATATTTTGTTTATTGCTAATATCAGTTATTAAGTGCAAATACGCATATTTGTTTAAGTTTTATATGCAGAACGGCCTCATTGCTTAACGGAAACGAAGTCAAACAAAAATGGAATACGTTACGATTCCATTTTTGTTTGACCGCATGGACTACATTGAATGGTAGTTCCTACATTAGATGGACCGCGAAAGCAATGCAAATATCAACCGATTTCGATTATTCTTTTTTTGTTAGATAGAGTATACCTTAAGGGTTTACTCTATCTAACAAAAAAAGAGAGACCACTCATGTCAAGAAAGTCGGGATCCGATCATGGGATCCTGACAAAATTTAGGGAAACCCTCGAAAATGGTGTTTCTGTTTACTTTTCATAACTTAATCAGGTATTTGCGTTTAGAAATCATCACATCATGAAGCTAAGCTGATGATGGAAGCCATATCTTTCCTAAACAATTAAGAGTTAGATATAAAAGCTGTGGTTTTAGTGACATAAACCACTTAATATGCTTTAAAGGAAATACGTCTATCCACTATTTACAATATTGGAGTTAACTTGAATTGGTCAGTATCCTGGGCACCTCAAGGAACGATGGTTACATCATCAGCTTAGTGGCAAGAGGTATAATGAAAGATTAGAAATTAGGAGATAGTAATACTGTGATTTAAGGAGCCACCATATAACATAAAATAAAAAAAATTTAACAAAAAATTTCAGAGAAAAAAAAGAACCTTTTAAGTATTAAGTATTGAGCTTATTTACATAAGCTATCAAATTGTATATAAAATAATTTTGAGCAGGCGCCAAAGTCGTAGGCTATCATCTCGTGTTCCAGGACTCGGAGACTGTCGAGATTTCGAAAACCCTAGTTTTAAACAGTATATACACATAATATACAAACTGGCCTGTTGGTCTAGTGGTTAGTGACCCTGACTGCTAAGCCAGAGGTCGTGGGTTCGATTCCCACCCAGGATAAATAATTGTGTGATGAGCACGATCATTTGTTCTGTGTCTGGGTGTAATTTATCTATAATATGTATGTATTTAGTAATATATAAGTATGTTTATCAGCAGTCTGGTTACCATAGTACAGGCTCTGCATAGTTTGGGATCAGACGGCCGTGTGAGAGATGTGTAGAGTTATTATTATTTATTATTATTATTATGTGTTAGGAATGCCTCTGATGAATTCTGCGTCTATAGGCACAAGTTTAATCAGTTCAAATACACGAAGGATAAATATCATACTCGTACCATCAAAGGGTTCAGATAAGCGACATTAATTGCCATCAAGTCAAACACACACTAATCACATTTAATTGGATACTTGCCCTTTATACGACTCCTCAATTTCTTGTTTATTGAACGGTTCAATTTTCGTTTACTTTACACGATCGTGAACGCTTTGACGTAGACAAGTATGCATGTTTTAGAACAAGTGATTTAATATTGCATTATTCATAATGTCCAGACGGTTTGCAAAATACCCAATATGAGTGGGCAATATAATATAAGCTTGAAATAATTTGCAATTTATTGAAATAAGCAAATTGACCGGATGTTTGAATATATTATATAGCAGAGTAATCAAAATTTGTGTTTTATTCAATTGTTTTCATGATAACATACCTTAATACTATAAAATCAATACGCTAGGTGATAACGAATACTATTTTTGTAAAAAATCATAAAAGCAAGTATTCGTTTTAGGTAGGTAGGTAGGTTAGGGACGTACGAATGAAAAAAAACCGGACAATTGCGAGTCTGATTCGCGCACCGAGCGTTCCGTACCCAAACAAATTTGTATGTAGATAGTACAAACTTAATCTTGCAGTTCTAAAAATACTCTCCCATACATCAATTTAGGACAAAGTCAACTTTCAAACCGGAAAATATAAGTTTGTAATCACAAAAACTATTTTTATGTCATTTAATAACAACTTAACGACATTCGGATTTTTCCCTTTACTTGTATTGTGAAGCCTTACTTCTTATCAAATTTCATCATTCTAGGTCAATGGGAAGTACCCTATAGGTTTTGATTTACCTGCGAAATGTTCAAATTTAATAAAACTGTAACGCTTGATGGCCGTATCTTTTGAATGCGTTGACTTGGAAGCTAAAATTTTTGTACAGCTTCAAGGGACCGCAGACATAAGTATCTGGTATTAATTTCAACTCGATGCGATGAGGTATTATATTTATTTATTTATTTTCATATTTCCTGCGAAAAACCATGTACATATCCTGTATGAGACAGAATATAAAATATTTCTTTCCTTCTTTTTCTTTCTACACGGGTTCCTGAGAAAAAGGGTTTTGACAGATAGACAGACGGACAACAAAGTGATCCTATTTTATTTTAGTATTTCAGTCGTCGTCGCCTTATCTAGTACGATACCGGCACAGCTTGCATATAAATTATTCAATTCCCCAATTTACCTAGATAGTAAACGAAAGATAAAAACAACAGGACTATTAGTTATACTAAAATTGGTTGTCTGTAAAGTCGGTTTACGGACGATAATGTTACGTGATAACGTCATAAGGAGGCCGATCGTGCCTCTCTATCACTTGTTCTGCGCTCTCGCTTGCACCCTCGACTCAAGCGGAACGTGACAATTAGTCATGCTTTTCGTGCGTGCAGCCGGCGTTCATCGATTTATAAGACGTTATCACGTCAAAAAATTTATTTTTGCTTCATGTCAATAAATTTAAAGTAGACTAGTTTAGATACCCTTTAGCTTTAAAGTCTAGAGAAATAAACAAGTTTGGCTTAAAAGTTCTTTTGGTCTTGCACTCATACGTTTTATTTGATAGTCAGCGTACACTGAGATCAACATTCTACAAATGGTGTGTAATGGTACGTGGTATTGTAACAGACAACGGCAGCCGCTTACGTCAGTTGATCATTATACCTTAACCTTAATGTTGTTCAGTGAATCCCGGTGAGAAATATTACGTGACGGAAAAAGCATTTATTATCACGAACAATGATTCTGATACTGAAATGAACAAAATAAACAACAAGAATAAAAACAAATATTTGGTTCTAACAAATGGCTCGAAATGTGTTTAGTTAGAAATTTAACATAAAAGCGTTACAATGGACCGTGAAAAGTATCTCGTATTTTAAAGCGTTTTAATACTTGTATAGTAAACTGACTCACAGCACTCGATTTTGTTTTTTTATTTAATTTATTTCTTAAAAAAAATATTCAAACTCTAACGTTATGTATGTATGTATGTTTTATTTACAGAATTTTTGGTCACTAATAATAAGAAAAAAACAACTTTTCAATGTTTATAAATTATTTCTGCAATAATATATCTTTCAAATAATGAAAAGTCAGTGATAAAGAAGAAACGGACGCAGTGTACGCTATACGTAAGGGTATTCCAAAACTTTTTCTAAAGTTGGTCTCACTACATGAAAAATGCATTTAGTTCTAGCTACAAACTCGTGCAAGCCGCCCATTGGAGGATGCCATCGCTCGGTAATTCAAACATCAATACTAGGAACATTTCTTTTTAGTAAAGACATGGAAATAACAAAATGGGGACTGATGACACTTGTCTTGATGTTTTTTTATTATTATTATTTACGACGGTGTTAAACGGATGGATGATAAAATTCCTTGAGTTTTCAACGAAAATTTTACCGTGCGTAAGCAAAACGAATCGTTTCTTGATTATAGTAACCGGGCAATAGGCCGTCCACCCTTTACCATGATCGGTGCAAACAGCGATTAGTCAAAAAAGGAGTTTTACCTTGTAAATATTATCGTAATTATGTTCTAATTTACACATCTAAAGTGACACTCGTATTTTGCAAATCCGGTATCGTATTTAATCAGCAGAAAGATTAAGTTATGCTTATAGTGTTTTTTAATGCAGTCATATGTATGGAGAAGGCATTTCAACGGTCGGCTAGCATATATTTCTGTAAATTGCTTTAAATATGATGTGTGTCAAATAAAAAAGCTAAAGAATTATCATGTTTAATAATTACCATGTGAATTCATGGTGTCACAGTATTGTCAGCTTCATATTGTCAAAACAGAGATCTATCTTAACAAAACTTAAACAGAGAGTACGTAATAGACCAGAACCAAATATAATAACATTCAGAAACTTTTGATGGGAACAGATTATTCTTTAACTAGCAGCGCCACGCGGTTTTACCCGCGTAAGTCCCGATCCCATAGGAATATCGGGATAAAAATAATCCTATGCGTTAATCCAGGTCTCCAGCTATCTACATACCAAGTTTCATCGCAATGGGTTTTGTGGTTTTTGCGTGAAAGAGTAACAAACATCCATCCATCCATCCATTAATCCAAACTTTCACATTTATAATATTAGTGGGATAAAAATTGTCATTTTATAGAAATAACTTTCAACACATACAAATTATATCTGCTTTAATAAGAGTTCTTGTGACTCAATGTAAAACAATATTTATGAAATAGACTAGCCAATAAAAACGTGACTAGCAAAACGATTTATTGTTATTCACAAAATTGCTACTGACAATATTAATGTGCTTGGAATAAAAAAAAAATGAATTATTGTTTTGTATCCTTGGGCAAATTGAATTACTCTGACAGGTTCATAAGGGAAGATAAACGACCTTTATTATCATAGGGCCTTAGAAATCAACTTATAATTTTGTATGAACACACCACACTGCCTTTACCTCAAGGGTTAATATAACATTACATTACATTTTGACAGTTATGATAAGATGTTATGCTTGACGGTGTCAAATAATTACTATCTAGATAGATAGAATATTTTTTATTGTACACCATTAATAACATATAGTTGAAACATATCTCATATGAAAAATTTAAGTACAATAGGCGGTCTTATCGCTAATAGCGATCTCTACCAAGCAATCTTTAGATGGAGATAATTACAGAAATATTAAATAAGAACATACTAATTGATGGCGTACTATTGAATATACAGACAATAATTTACACACATAGATATATACATATATATATATAGCTATTTAATAGAGATTACATACTCGTAGTATCTACTATCATTACCCCGAAATATTTCAATGGTAAACATAAAAATTCAGTAACATTCGTGAGAATATATTCAATTGAGAAAATGCCAATTCGCTCTAACATGAACACAACAGCAGTTATTTTTGTTTTTCATAATACTGTTACAGCCAGTATAGTACTAATATTCTATACCAGTGCTGTAATATAATAATAGTAGACAATAACTTCACACATCTCACACATGGCTGTCTGATCCCAAACTAGGCAGAGCCTATGGTACTAAGCTAGTACTATGGTAACCAGACTGCTGAAAACCTACTACTAATATTATAAACGTGAAAGTTTGCGAGGATGTATGGATGTTTGTTACTCTTTCATGCAAAAACTATTGAACCGATATCGATGAAACTTGGCATGTAGATAGCTGGAGACCTGGATTAACAAAAAGGCTACTTTTTATTCCGGTATTTCCCAGGCACCGGAATTTACGCGGGTGAAACCGCAGAGCGTAGCTAGTACTTATATATTTCTTAAAAAGACAACTCGCGCATTAAGAATATTCTTGTGTCGCGGGGCTTCACAAACATTCTAACAACGTACACAAGGAACACACCCAGATTCGGGAGAACTATTTGTGGATCACACAAATTTTTGTCACGTATGGGATTTCAACCCACAATACTCGGCGCGGCGTAGTGGCGAGGTGACCACTTAAACCATTGCGCCATCCGTCCAGTCATATATTATAGATAAATTATACCCAGACACAAAATCATATCACAATTATTTGTCCTGGATGGGAATCGAAACCATGACCTCTGGCTCAGCAGTCAGGATCACTAATCATAACAATACACGAGATAACAATTAATTAGTATCTTTTTCAAGCACTTAATAAAGTATAATATAGCTTGCACTCCATGAGATAGTCACCTTAATATTATTGTCACGAGCTGTCTAACATGTCCAAAATTATTATTGATGCAAGCTTTTAACTAACTTTTAACGTACGATTGAATGATACACAATTTAATACCTTTAACTTAAGGTATTTGAGTTCACAGAAGTAAAAAGGCACAACTTGCTCTAAACTGATATATATAAAAATAATGACAGCGTAAATCGTGAGAAAATGAAAACAAGATTATTTAGGAACATATATTTTATTGAATGAAACAAAATAACCCAAAGATATTGGATCTCTACCTAATTTTGTTTCCATTATTATAGGTCACTTATAAGCAGTCAGGTTTTTTTTTTAACTTATAGTTTTATTGATTGTTACTACTATTCAACTTTTAAGTTGCGAAATCCTTAAATAGAGCTAAAGCTAGGTGTAGGTGGCCTGTACAGTTTGTCAAAGAAAGATCATTTCATTTTCAGAGATCTATTTATCACATAATATATTCTATTTATCAAGTATATAAAGAATTCCACACCACAGAGACGTGAAAATAAACATAACTTGTGTGTTACGCAGTCCAGTGGAAAGAGTCTACGAGTCATCTATACGACATTTTGCAAACAATTTTTAAAAACAAAACTCTTTTAAAATAATTGCAATTACAAGGACGAACTTTATGCATAGACTTTTCGTTTACTTCGCTTCGCGTGTATATTTGTTATGCACCTAGACTAGGCCGTTAGCACGCTGTTGTACTGTGGAGTAAAAAATGACGCTGGATTCAATTTGGCACACCCGTTGCTACCGTCTCGTTTCTGTTATGGCCGACATATTTTTGAATGGAGTTACTTTACATACAAAATTGTACAACTTTAAAAATTGAGTGCCTACTATATTTAAATGTTTACGTTATTCTTTACTTCTAACGTATTCAAAACACTTTTCCACTTTAAGTTTTATATACGTACGATAAATCGTATAAAATTTAATACAATGACAATGAGCCTTATGCAGGAGAACATTGTTCTGTCCAAGTGGTTCTTCTTTGTGCTCTACGGTTGATCCTTATGGGGTCACCATGCCACATAATTTCATCAATACCATTTATCACGGTACCAATATTGTTCACCTGCAGTTCCCGCGCGGCTTCGCTCGCGTGTGCATATTTTTATATTTTGCGCTGAACCCTAATTATTTTTTATAAATAAACGTAACCTAAGTTACTCCTTCTAACATCAATGCTGCCAATGAAAGTCCCGTGGAAATCGGTCCATCCGTTCCGGAGATTAAGATGGAGGAGGGAGGAACAAACAGGTAGGCAGACAGACAAAAATTTAAAAAAAATTATTTTTAGCCACAGTTATCGTGCAAATAACTGTATATGCCTAAAGAACTATCATTTTGATATTATAAATAGACACTCCAATTTTATTTATTTGTATTGATGATAAATAATTGATGAAAATTACAACCGACTCTGTAACTATAATTCTTGAAACTTTAGGGCCACTTTGAAGATATAACCTTTTGCACTTTGAAGTTTGAAGCTGTTTGGCCGCCTTTACTACGAAACGCCTTTAATACGATTAATACTAATTTATAGAAAATAGATGTTCCTACGGTCCGCTATAATGCAATTAAAAGTTCTAGAAACCTAAAGGAGATTTACCAATACTAAATTTTAATAAACAAATACGTAGAACTCTTTGATTATTAAAACTTGATACTTAAATATTAGTACTAAGAATAAACAATTGAACGATCCCAGTTGAGTGGGTTATCTCTCTAATAAAGTTACTGCTATTTATACCTATTATACTCTTGACGTAATCACTGTTTTGTCAGAGGCTGCCCTATTTCAGAAAGCACAACAAGTTCTTTGCTAAGCTTAAGAAATCGATACCTGAACTTTTTCATCTATTTTCTGGTCTCTGTTTGGCTGGCTTTAGTAAATTCCAAATTGGTCAGCGGACAAACAAATAAAGTTTTGTAACATTACGTACTTCCTAAAATAAGACGTAGAGTAACAAGTTACAAATTTAAAAAATATACGACTGCCATGTCGTTTTTTTTAAATGGCGCAATGCAGTCACCATATATTTTTTTTTTAATTTATAGCAAGTGTTACTCGGAATGATGTCAGGATTCTAACAATACCCCATACATCTAAATCTGTTCAGGCATTTAGAAGTTATGGTAGAATAAAGGAATTCACATACATACATACATGAACCCTCAAATCCTTTAATCTTCCCGAGGTTCCGATCAAATTCCACCGATTGTATTTATGACAGGCTATTAAGAACTTAACTTAGCAAGTTTTAACATTGAACTTTAAGGTACACATCTTAAGAACAAATAAATACTTTTGAATAGTGAAGAGAATAGTGTCTTGGGGTATAATTTTTAATAATTTAGGCTAATTGACAATACTACCATACAACTTTACATCCCCACCTTTCAACCCCTTACACCCCTTTTTTTGCAATAAAAAGTTTTCAGGCTCTAGACTATTTGTGTACCAAATTTCATTTAAATCGGTTCTGTAGTTTTGGCGTGAAAAAGCGACAGACAGACAGACAGACAGACGGACAGTCAGACAGAGTTACTTTCACATTTATAATATTAGTAAGGATTATAACGAAGAATTTTTCTGGTAGATATCATTTATTTGACCTTTAACAATTATAAATATATATGTATATTTATAACATAATAAATTTTATATCGTGGGAGAGCCATGCTTCGGCCGGAGTGATACCACGGCCTCACAGAAAACCGCTTGGCAGGCAAGCAATGCTTGCATTGCTTTTCGCCGAGTGAGTGAGGCCACCGGAGGCTCGACCTTCCCCCCACCCTCTCCTCCTCTTCCACCCTTCCCCTACTCCCACCTGAAAGGCCGGCAACGCACTTGTGATTCTTGAGTTGCAGGTGCCCATGGGCGGCGGTAGTCATTTACCATCAGGTGACCCGTCTGCTCGTTTGCCCACTATACCATAAAAAAATATTAGAATAATATTAGCCAACCATCTAAACGTAAAACCGAAAAACCCAAAACACCTTTGCTATTTAACACGGGAATGTTTCGATCGAATTGCAAACCGATGTTGTGGTTTTACTCGGCTAATGTAACTGTAACTGGATTGCACAAAATAGTTTAACATGTTTTTAGGTGTTCTTGTTGGTTTTAGTTAATCACTCTATACGCTACAGCATAGGTATATTGCACGTGTGTTGTGTGTAATTTCATTTTAATAATATTAAAAGAATTATAAGCAAAACGACCGAATGTTATTATTACTTATTATGCGTAAACTTGTTTTTATTTCGTTCTTTCTACAGGGTGTACAATTGTACTACAATTTGAAATAAATGTTAAGGTAATTTGTGCCTTTTCATAAAGATGTTTTGGCCCGTTGACGGCTGTTACGGAACAAAGGATCAGGAGTTGAAAATTTCATAAGAGAATTGTCGAAGTACGTATGTTCACTAAGCGATTACGATTTACATGAGCACTTTCGCTTACTAAAGTCAAGCGATCGGAAAGCGCAGACCATTAGTTCTTTTTTACTATGACAGAATATTTGGTTTATGGTATGATTGGTATATGGTATTAAAAGTAAATTGGGAGTATATTGACAGGGAAATGACGATAGTGGAAGAAAAGGGATACTACGTATAGAGATGAATTGAATAAGAACTTCGTATAACATAGAGTATTCAAATATGAATAAAAAGATTATAATTTTCAAGAAGGGCCGGTTTGTCTGTAGGCATATTCCACTTAACACTACCGTTTCATACAAAGCTTCGCGAAAACCTTCTACGATTTTACTTCGACTTTTCAGTCAAGTTATTACTGTCTAAAAAATTACTCTTTTTATACAAATCACGATATGATAATTATTATGAATTATAAACTATGAAGATTGTTGACGCATGGCTAGATAGGGGCTGTGCGTCAACAATTTCCTAGATTGCTTCACGTTATATGCTTACTGTGTTGCTATTAATAATATTGGCCATCTCGATGTATTAACAGGAACCTTCGACTTTTTGAAGTTAATGTGTGTCAGACATAGATTAAGTGTGAAATGTGTGTCAGACATAGATTAATTAAGCTTGCTTCATAAGTGTATGGTTGTAAAAAAGTTTGATCACAAAAGAAAACCAGACAAACATTATTATACGCGAGCGTTCTCCCAAACCCTACCAAAGTTTCATCACAATCTGATTAATGGTTTAGAAACATTAGTTTTTTTTTATAAACATAGTGGTAAGATAAAAAGGTATAGTACTAGTCGGCGCACTTTAATTTTTCTAGAATAATTCTATGGTATCAACTCCTTATGAATCCTAACACGAGTGTTCTAGATTACTTGGCAACGCAACCGGTACGTGACGTATTTTTAATAGAAGATTAGTCGATGTCTGTGGCAAGCTTTGGGCTTCCTTGCCAGAGTTGACTTGGCTGAAAAACGACTAAGCATTGTGTTCTGAATATAAGTGATGCTAATTCAGGAACGATGTATTTTGTCTGCGAAACACCGAGTCTTTTGTTGAGTTTTGACAGTTTAATTTTAAGATAAAAGTCGTTGATTCTGTCCAAATACTTGCTAACGGCGCTTATGGCAGTAACGGTAGTAAACAAAGTAAACATACTACAAACATAATTTATTAATTTTGTGGTTTTCATTTATATCGTATAGTCCAATCTAAAATACGCATTCCCAAATTTGTACAATCCGTAGTCCGACCATCATCTTTAAACCGACAATCTAATTCGACAAAATAAATAACTGTCTCAACTAATTCAGAATCTTATCTCGAAAATTATGCGGTAAGTAAAGTGTTTGAGGTACGTTTGCCATTTGACCTTTGGTCTCCAACTAGTGGCACCATTTAAAGGTTAATTACATTTCGGCCCGAGAATAGTACGATGTAATAATAATCACTAATCTAAAACCTGCTGCTTGCTTTGTTATATCATGTTATACAATTGAAGTGAATTTGGAAAGGTTATACTATGTAATTTAAATCGGAATTAACCGTTATTGCTAATAAATATTAAAATTAACTGGTGGTATTTCTGTCCGTAATGCCAACTAATTATAAAAAAAAAACAATAAAATATGAATAAGTACCTATATAATATGCATATATTAATACCATAAGTTTGTCCATAACTACAACTAATCTTCGGCTATATTTTTCATGTTAGGCTAGTGGAGCGTCATTTTTTATTTAACAATTTAACGAAAAAAAAGCCTTTTTTACATTTCGTGTGATATCTCGTTTCCAGTACGTTTTTCATCATATATGCTTAAAGCATTGTTGTTCTCTATTAAATTATCTACAACATGAGATCTGTTCAAAGTCGCTAAGAGCTATTGTTTAACAGCAAATGAAGGTCAAAGTAAAAAAACAGTGTTTTTTTTTTTCAACATTTAATAAATAGAAGTCTGAAACTTTCTGAATTTGTAGCTTGTGATGATATTAAAAAGTTAAGAAAAAATGGCGCATTTTGCAATTAAGATTTAAAAAAAAATTATATTATATTTATAATCATCAAAATAATATACCGTCAACAAGTGACAATCCTTGTGTTTTATAATTACGCGTAAGCGACGTGCTTTGCACGGCGGCTAGGACGTTCTTACCACAATCTCACTGGTGCATTCTTTCGAACTGAGGGCTACTTTTTTATATCATAACAAGTAAACAAATATTGTGTAGCGGCGTTCGCGTTCCTGTTGTTTGTTGAGAGAACAAGTTATAATGCCACTTAGGCGTACACCACCTAACGCGGCCTGCCAGGAAGAATCTGAAGTTACCAATTTCTGTTTTCGGCCGATACCTCAATCAGAATCTACTCCAAACTTATCCGCTGGAAACGAGGAAAATATTACTACTCGACCTAAGCGTAAACGAGAAGATGACTCAATTTGTATGGACGAGATTCGCCTATTATTGGGTACAGCCGCTGCGCAGTCAGAGTCTAAGTTCGTGGCTTTGCAAACATCAATATCTGCTATAATTACCCAAAATGAGGAAATTAAAAATAGCACCTCCTTCATGTCCAAGCAATACGATGACATGATTGTTAAAGTAGAGCGTCTAGAATCGGAAAATAAAGCAGACCGTTGCATTATCCAACGTATGGAAGAGACGGTAGAAAATCTGGAACCACGAAAATTGAAATAAAAAATATACCAAAAAAACAGGGTAATAGCAAGGATGACCTATGTGAACTCGTGAAGGCGACGGCGAGTGTCGTAAATACGCCGATTCAGCATCAGGATATCAAAGACGTTTTTCGCGTTAACAAGAAGAATGATTCCTCAGCATCACTTGTAGTTGTGGATTTTCTCAGTACTTCTACCAAGGCAAATATTGTAAAAGGAGCAAGGCAATTTAATATTAAAAATAAAAACAATAAGCTACACACAACTCATCTAAAGCTTGAAGGCAAAGCAAAACCAGTCTATGTGTCGGAAAAATTAACTCCAAAACCTCAACGCCTGTACTATCTGGCACGTACTTTTGCTAAAGAAAATGACTATAAGTATTGCTGGACCTTGTTTGGGAAGATATTTCTTCGACTGATTGAAGGACAGAAGCAAATCCCTATAAACAACGAAGCGGACCTTAACAATCTTCGTAAAAAGATGTGACTAGTGTCATTTTACGATCGTGACCCTCTGTATGTAACCTCTGCTTTCTTTGTAATTTTTTTGTGCCTGATGAAGGCACTTTGTAACCTAGATATAAGCAAATATTAATAATACAATACACGAATTTACTAAAATATACACTACACATATACAATCACAAACTCATGCATTCCTTCAGTCTTAGTTTTATAAATCTTTCCTTCAGTCATATTTCATCTTTACAGCTTTAAAATGCTATATGATGGATTTTACCAAATAATTCCAACATTTTGATAAAATTTATTCACAGTTATTAATTCCACCGATATTTTCGAGCCGAGGATTTGATACACTCCTCTGAAAATGTGGATCAGGATTTAGAGCGTGTTCAGTCGTTGCCTCTGGTGAATCCAACTCTGACTCGTATAACTTTACCATGCCTAGTCAATTAAATACTATAGTCATTCTTCCACCGGATGAGGCAGAGCTGAAATCGCGTAAAATTTTCACTTATGCTGATGACACAGCTCTAGTATTTCATGGAGACTCTTGGAACGAGGTCAAGCGTATCGCTGAAATGGGTCTTCACAGGGTCAATAAATGGCTTGCCGCAAACTTACTTACTCTAAATCTTACGAAAACCACATATCTACAATTTTCCATATCTAAAACCAAACCAGTTAATGTTTATATAAGGGCACACACATGTAACAATTCATCAAATATATGCTGCTCATGTCCATCCATAGCTAAATCTACGTGTGTAAAATATCTTGGTGTCTTGGTGGATGAAAGATCGAGTTGGCGTCCGCACATAGACTTGTTAACAGCTCGTACCAGGAAGCTTATATGGATATTCAAGCAATTGAGACATGCTTGTCATTTTCTTTACTACGCACTGTGTACTACGCTCTGGTTCAATCAGTTCTTGGTTACTGTACTGTGGTCTGAGGTGGCGCTTGTAAGACATTTATGATACGGTTGGAAAGAGCACAAAGATCAATATTAAAAGTCATGACATTCAGATCTTTCAGATTTCCAACAAAATCTCTGTATACAACTTGTGAAGTATTAACAGTAAGACAACTGTATATTCTGCAATTACTGGCAAAACAACACAAATTTTTACCATGCTGAGGATTATAATAAAACGCGTACCATAACAAATGTCTGCTTGTCTAACACCTGTCGTACAGCATCTGCTAGGCGGCAACATGTTTTCATGTCTACTTTCTTATATAATAGAATAAATAAATTAACAAACATTCATCCCTTATCTAATCGCGAAGCTAAAATTAAATTAAATAATTGATTGCTTGGGATAGACTATGACCAAACTGAAAAATTATTATTGTAAAAGACTAAGGAACTCACTCACCATTCAAACCTCACATATACCCACAGTCACATACCATAAACTTACATTCCAAACACACCACAAACTCACAGCACACACCATTACCGTACTTTCATCACACACTAACATTCATCTCTCTGCACTTATTTGCATAAGATTTCTGTGTTCCTCATAATGGGAGAAGACACTGACTTCTGTAACAGGTCTATGAGCCTAGCTCAGGAGTCAGAGACTTCACATAGTGGTGTACTTCTTAATGTAAAAAAAAAAAAGAACAAAAATAAAAAAAAGTCCACTCCGATCCCCACCCGACGCAAAGCTGCTCATTACACAGGCCGTGTTACCCCGCTGGACAACCTTTGCGCCAAGTAAGACCCGGAGCGACTGTCAAATCCCCGCTCTCTAAGGCGACGGCCGATCTCTCTGATAAACGTAAGGGCATCAGACCCTCAACATCCAGACGTTTCGAACGCTAGTGGTACAAACAAGTAGTTTTCACCCATATTTCTCCCGCTTTCACACAGCCGCACTCTCAGCGGCAGCCCCAGCCGTCCGCCGAAACCAAGGCCCTCCGGACAATGTCGTTTAGGGCGTGGTGTCGAGGAAATTTCCCCGAGCATCGACCGCAATTCAGCGCATGATGACCGATGGCCCCGCCCGACCCGCAGTTGCATAGGTGTGGTTGACAACGCCACACGCAAAAAGTCACTGTCGAGGAGCGTTCCAAAGTAAGGGGAAGGCAAAGCCTGCAACCACGCTCCAGACTCCGCCCTCGATACCGCTCTGAGTCCGGCCAGATCCGCTCCCCCAGCCGCACTGACAAGTTGGTCGAGCTCAGACTTGTACCCCACTTCGTCCCAAGCACGCTGCTTTTCCGGAAATCCAGGAAGGGGTGCATTCGGGAAGAGCGTCTTTCACTCCGCTACTCCCTCAACAGCTAAAGGTATGATAGCCCTGCCTCCATCAGGCGATAAAATTTTAGAGACCAGACTAACAACCCCATGCGCCGATGCGAGAAAGGCAGGCAGACAAACATCCCTCACTCGTCGCACATCCAGATCACCAGACCGTACAGGAAAGAGGCTTGGCTCCACTGGGTATCATTCAACGACACATTCAAAATGCTTTCCACCGTACACTTTAAGGAGCTATCAAAGCAAAATACATCTTGAGGGAACAACCAGACAGGAGCCGTCCTTAGAAGATAGGTAATCTTCAGAACCGCAAAACACATTCTCAACAGAACCAGGGCTACGTGCGCAGAGATGTTAGTGAGACGGTTCTGAGCAAGTAAAAGGAGACGTCTCCCGACTTCAACAGCCTCAAGAACTGCCTCAGGAAAAATAGGTGAACCCAGAAGATTAAATGTTTCACGGGACAGCTCCTTGAGGCCAGGTAAGATGGAAGAGAAAAGAGAGAAATTATTAGAAGGGCCGGCTCCACATTGAAAAAACTCGCACTTATCTGTGTTAATCTCCAAACCTAGGTCTTTAAAGAGGGAAAGCAAAGTAAGGATATCTTCCCTCACATCTTCTGGGTTTCCGCCGATAGTACCATCATCCAAATACCATATAATAAGAGGAGATTTTAGAGACAAGATTGCCTTGTGAATCGCAAGGCTGAAAGTAAGCGGTCCAAGCGGATCCCCCTGCTGTGCACCAACCTGGGAAAGTATTAAAGAATTCTCGAAGAAGAGGTTAGAAGGGGACTGATAAACCTGGTGAAGAAATGGATAAAGAGAAGGAATGTTACTACTGACCTCATCCAGGAGTACGTCCCTTTCCACTGAGTTAAACGCGTTTTTTAGATCCAGTTTTATTACAACACATTCTGCGTTCCCTGGCTCTGTAACAAATGTACGTGTTGCGTGTATTGCTGCCTCACACCCCATTTGGGTTCCGAAACGCAACTGGTGCGGCTGAAGGCATTCGGCTATATCCTCTTTGACAGCATGACACCCCAGCTTAGCCACTAAACGACGGAAGATACTCCCCGCTGCAATTGGTCTAATACCCCCATCTTTTTTTGACAGCGCACACAGACTCGCTCCGTACATGTATGGACAAACTTCCGGATTCAATTGTCCACTAAGGAGAAAGTTACACAGGGCAACCAAAGATTCAAGTAAACGCTGCCCGTTGTCCCCTGCAGAATTTGAGGTCAGCTCTTTTAAATGAACTGGACGAATACCATCCAAACCACCCGCTGAACCATTATGAAAACTGCCCAGTGCCTGGACTACGTCTTTCTTTTTAACTTTTAAGATATGAGTGGAACGGTCCGGCGCCAGAGGAAAAGCTAGTGGATGTGATGGGGAAGGATGTTTGGACCTCAAAGAAGCTAGAGTTTCGGGACCAGGCGGTGCTATTGTATCATCAGACATCAACAAGCGCACAGCCCCCCTCACGTTCCCTTAAATTGAATAGTTTCTAAATTTTTTTATATTTTCTCTATGCAATTATAAAACTATGTGTACACCTACGCTTACAAAATAATAAATTCGTTCCGTTGTGGCAGATTTTCAATCATATCAAAGAGGATCTCTATCACGTGAGTCCGAGACTTATGGAAAGGAAGTCCGAAGTCACACCTAAGAATATACATAAAGCATTCGGATAGTAACATTGCGCTCTCAAGAAAGTGTCGAGAAACGCAAAGCGAGGTTCACTGACTGAGAGTACCACGCGCCATCACGCGAGTCCGAAATACAGTGCACTTATGGCACAAGGCCCATTTCAGTTCGGTTACAAACGTATGAAATCATATGTTACTCCGTGACTATTAAGAAAACTCAGAGTCAAACATTATCAAGAATTACGAATCAAGGCGTTAGGTCGCCATAGCTGTTATTGCATACCGATTGCATTACCGATGGTCCAGTGTACCATGAGAGTTTCCACTCGAAAAAATGGTTGCTTTTCCCATGGTCAATTTTAGATAATTATGTTGTTATTTAGCGTGTAAGCAATCAAAACAATATTTTTTTATACGCTCCAGATCATTTTACCGTTAATACAGTATAAGAAATCCTGCCTGGAGGATTTCCCCATTCAGGAAGAGGTGCTACGCCTATTATAAGCATGATATCACAACTATGTATATTTATATTATCCGGTTAAAACATATCTTTTGTTGTTTTTATCACTGAATCCACCCATACATAATCTGATAGAACGTAGGTAGAACGTATACCTATATGGAAAAGAAATAGAAAAATTTTGTTTTATTGTTCCTCTAGAGAAATCCTATATATTTTTGTGTCAGATTTAGTCGATCATATTTTACGCTCGTCCCGTTTAGGGGTGCGACATAAAATTACATTGGAGACGTTTCAGCATTGATTTATACACAGAACAGATCTACCAAACTGGGTTTTATAGAACTAACAAGTTGATAAATCATACCTTTTATCAACAATCGTCGGACATGATGAGAATTCCTTATAAGCCCAAAATAATGGTTAGGGCACAAATCAAATTACAGTAACAAGTAGGTATATATATATTCACAGGAAATATTTAAACAGTGACATCTTGGATAAAACATATACAGTTTAAAATTGAGCAGACGGGTCACCTAATGGTAAATGACTACCACCGCGTATGGGCACCTACTTAAGAGTCACAAGAGCCTTTAAGGTGGGAGTAGGGAAGGGTGGAAGAGGGGGTGAGGGGGGTTGGGGCCTCCGGTAACCTCACTCACTGCAGTGCAGACTACTTTTCGCCGAGTTCACTTTGCTCATTTCATTGCTTCACTGAGGGTTTTCTATGAGGCCGTGGTATCACTCCGGTCGAGCCGGCCCATACGTACCGAAGCATGGCTCTCCCACGATAAGAAAAAAATACTTTAAAAAATTACGTTAAAATGACTAAGAACCAAATCAAATCAAAATCATTTATTTCAATAAAACCAACTATGAGTATTTTTGAATTGTCAGGATTAGGAGTCAGTCAGTAGTAAAGCTTGTCTGTTCGGAAATGTAGATGCTATGAAGGAGAACTAGTAAGAAAATCCAAGGACACTCTTTTTCGACATATCTTATTCTAAAACTTTTGGTCACATTGTTTTTCGAAATGATATATGTTGACAATGTGACATAATGCTCAAAACATATAAACAGTCCCAGAATTCATTACTATCGTTTAAGTAATAGCAGTCCAGAAATGAGCACCCCCAACTAACGGTACCCGTTCAAACAGAACAAGTTTTATACATAATTTTATCTCCTTCTAGATTAAACAAATGTCTTATTTATTCATGGTATCTCAATAATCAATGTAGTATGTATGGTACTTTTACGGTAGTATTTCAGTACCTGAATTAATATCCCTGTAAACTTGTATCATTAAGTCGTTTTAAAAATATAACACATATTGTTTAAAATTTTTAGCTTTCTGCACTTCTTCTATATGTAAAATGTAAATATTCCAAAATTCACGTTACTACGTTCTTTTCTTAAAAAGGATTACAAAGAACTCTCTTCACGTATTAATATAATGATATAATTATGTTTATCAGCAGTCTGGTTACCATAGTACAGGCTTTGCCTAGGTTGGGATCAGACAGCCGTGTGTGAGATAGTTATGTGAAGTTATTATTATTTTCTATATTCATCTTAAAACTTATCAATTAAATTTTTAAATACGTACAAAACAAAATATATATTTAAAAATGTAAAAAGCAGTATACCACCGCCATCGGGTACAGGGACCAAGACACCGGTGGTTAGGGCTCCAAAGACAGGAACCTCCTCACTATACGGGCCGTATCGAGGAGAACTACCTTCTGCATCAGTCCCTTGATCCAGCCGTCTGACGCGAGCCTCGATATTTTATTATTATTATAATATTCAGAAGATTCTAGATTGACGTTTCACTACTCAAGTAGGGTTCCAAACTTCTAACTCCACCGAAAACTAATTTTAAGCCTTTCATAATAAGGTACTCGAGTATGACATGATTTCTCTCTCTGATCTGATTTACTCGTAGTTTTAACTGAAAGCATGACAGGATCATATACTAATAGTTAATGTTAACTGTTAACTAAATGGTTGTATTAAGAACGGTTTCACGGCGGTTGTATGCTAGAAGAGTTTGAACCCGCAGCTGAATGATTGCAAATTCGACGTTTCTTAAATATTTTCTTATTTATTTAAAACTTTATGCACATTTCGTACCGACTGGCTTCATATAAAAGGAAATCTCTACCAGTCATCCTTGGACTGATGTAGAAATATTATACTGTATATGCAAAGATATAAATTTAAATTGTCCTAAATAATATTATAAATGCGTATGTCATTTTGTGTGTTTGTTACGTTTTTCCGCCTTAACAAGCCATCCAATCATCATAAAATTTTGTATATTCACTATCAGGGGTACAGAGGTCATAGGGTATATTTTATCCAGAAATAAAAAAAAAAAAAAAATTGATTGACAAGAATTGATTCAAAAATCTACATTAACCAGATCAAAGCCGAGGTAAAAGCTAGTTTTTAACATACTTAACTACATTGAATAATGTATCAATACATACAAATTAATAAAATTGAAGTGTATGTTTGTAATATCAAAATAACAGATTTTTTTAAGCTCATACAGTTATTTGCACGACGCCTATGCCTAAAAATCAGTTTTTAAAATTTTTGTCTATCTGTCTGTTTATTCAGGCTAATCTCCTGTATGGATGGGCTAATTTCCACGGGACTAAGCCTAAAAATCTGTTTTTGTTTTTATTTTTGTCTGTTTCTTTGTTCCGGCTAATCTCCGGTATGGTTGAACTGATTTCCACGAGACTTTCACTGGTAGATAGCTGGTGTTATAAGGAGTAACTTAGGTTTTTATTTTTCAAATTATATAAATAAGTATAGGCGACCTAAGCCGCGCGGGACCTACTAGTTACTAATAAAAATTCAACTGTTTAAGTTTTCGTTAACATGTTAAACTCAAAGGCTTATTGTTGTTAGGTATTATTTAATTATTTAGATAAACAGATACATGATTAAATAGTAAAATTTTAAAATGAAAGTAAATATTTTCATTTTAGTAAAATTAAAGCGCTCATTGTTATTATATTTAATTAGAGTCTCCTATTTACCTCGGAGCATTGTGTACTTCGATAACTATTTGTCAATAGAGTATTTTATTTTAATTTACAACTACAATGTTAAAAAACGTCACTTAAAATAATGTTTGGCTATTTGGAGAGCCGTAGTCAATGGTGGACAAATAAAACATAATTCTATGACGATAATAAACCAACTTATGTGTGTAAAAATCCTTGCTTTCAAATCAAACGAAAAATAATTACATTGTATGCATATCAGATGTGTATTGTAAATCTGGTTTATAACTTATAATTTACTTAGTCAATATTCATTAGCAACCTTCAGCAATCATCGTCATATTTCAGCCATTTACACAAAATCTCAATTAATTATACACCTAAACCTTCTTCATGAATCACTCCGTCTATTAGTGAAAACCGTATAAAAAGCAATTTGTTTTTAATAATTTTTCAAAAAATTGAGTTTATCGCGGACAGAGAGAAAGACCCAACGGGAGATTTTGTTTCATAATATGTAGTTATAAAACCGTAAAGGTTATGCAGTAGACAATTAGACACTATCTTAGTTCTTACCTCTATTGTCGTTGCGTTTGAAACTTCTTTGATTGATGGATAGATATAATAGACTTTCTGTTTGTTGTAAATTATGCTATCGTTAAATATAGACGTGAATATTTTCGTTGGAGTTAGGGAGGACGGGAGGACAATACGGTAATACTTTCTGACAGGTGACAGCCTGATCATATCAGACGGGCTCAAACCGATGCTGTATGTGAATAACAGATGCCGAATGCATGTCCGCTGGCTGATCGTCCATGTTTCAACCTCTTTCACAGCAAAAAAGTCATCATACTATTTGTACAGTTTTTTTGAAAAATTTTGTCTAGTAATAGCAATGAACGGTGATAGACATAGCCATATTTTTTATTGCATAAAAATGTGTGACATTAGATGTTTTGCGTAAATAAATTCAACAGTTACCTAATTTCGGGTGTTGCAACATTTAATGACAACATCAGATACAATTTAAAATTAGCTAAAATACCACTTAAGAAGTAAGGAAGTAAAAAGTAAGGTAGGCTGATGATGAATAATACCAAATGGGAGCAAAGGCGGTATTAAATTGAAGGTTAGATTCTTTTTAAAGGCGATTGGAAAACTAATGATTTAAAATAACGTGTTTTCATTTTAAGGAAAGGTTCGTTGCTTTGCCTACATGTATTATAAAATCAAATGTGATTTTATAATACTAATAATATATTTTTAAGGGACACCTTTTAGGATGAGAACCCTTTGAATATTAAATAGAAGAGGTAGTTTAAAATTGTACAAATGAATTTAAAGGTCTTAGGCAATTCGATTTTCATCGTAAGTGTCTTCGTTACCCAGCGTTCGTGAAGCTATTTATTTAAATGGCTGCTAATAGAAGGTATTTCATTGTATTCTTACTACTACATGGATCTTTTAGTAGCTCTTGTACCTTCAAACCAAATATTGGCTTTCGTAATCAAGTTCAAAATATTGAATTAATATGAACCATGTTATAACTAATGACGTTAACGGTAAGCAAAGCGATCACGTTACATACCTTTGAATTGCCTGACGTTTCCGACAGCCTGTGACCACGGCTAGTGTAACCTGGTCGAAACCTTAGGCAACGCGAAAGTTTAAAAGTTGCTTTATACCGACTTCTGGAATCTTCTTGAGTTGACCACTTCACAGTTTGTGTTCACATAGACCGCGTTCGTTTACGTGATGTTCGTTAAGTAATGTACTGATTAAACATTTAAGATTTCATTTATTAAAATAAAAACAGATAATTAACTTTAAAAAAGTGCCACCGTAAAGTATAACCGACTTCAATCATGATAAAAAGTTAACTCATCACCAGATCTTCACAAAATTTAAATGAGACGCTTTCCAAATAAATTTATTTTGAACAAAAAAATAACTTTTGCAAATCCGTATACATATAATAATAATAATAATAATAAAAAAAAGAAGAAAGCACAGATCTCAGTGATACACACTCAATTCTGTACTGTGCGGCTGTTGCAGCATGTCGTGTAGCTAAATTTCCAGAAAATGATACCGCTACTCGGTCAAAGCTTGCTGCTCCGGCGTGGCAGTGCAGGATTGAACGTCGTATCGCTGAGGCGAGGGCACTCATTGGCAAGCTTATCTGTTTCAGATCGGGTAACACACGCCCGAGAGTAATGCGTTTTGTGAACCGGGCTTTTTCGGGAACTGGTATCAGTTCCTGTAATTATGCAGTGCGGGTCACAGAGCGCATTGACTTTCTGAAACAGAAAGTTTATGCATGGGCAAACCGTATACGAAGGTACAAAAAACGAGTGGACCCATATACTCAGAATCGTTCATTCCAAAGGGATGAGAGGTGGGTTTATAGAAGGTGGGAGCAGCCTGATTTAGTGAGTGACACACATTTCCCAGATGCTGAAATTACGAATACCTTTTGGTGTGACATCTGGGCGATGCCTGTCACTCACACAGAGGGTGATTGGATGCGAGATGTCGAACGTTCGTGTGAGTCGATTGATACCATGGAGCCAATAACAATATCGAATACTGATATAGCTTATGCAGTTCGTTCGCTGCCGAACTGGAAATCAGCGGGACCGGACGGACTGCATAACTTTTGGTTAAAGTGGCTCCGTAGCTCACATGTACGATTGGCATCTCAATTGCAATCATGCTTAGAATCAGGTTCGCTTCCGACTTTTATGACCACAGGCGTAACTCACCTACTCTTTAAGTCTGGTAGTGCCACAGATCCTAAAAATTATAGACCTATAACGTGTTTACCCACACTTTATAAATTACTTACGTCTATTCTGAGAGTGAAGATAACATCTCATATAACTAACAATACTATTATGGCTTACTCTCAGAATGGATGTAAAAGTAGGGCCCGTGGCACTAAAGAGCTCCTTATTATTGACACGACCATTAACCAACAAGTTCGTCTTAATAGCGACATGTTGGATAGATTACAAAAAAGCCTATGACTCTGTGCCGCATACGTGGCTCTTGAGAGTGATGGAGTTGTACAAGGTAGATACAACTCTATGCACTTTCTTGAAGGCATGTATGCGGCAATGGAGAACGGTACTCTACTATCCAGGATGTCGGCGGTCTCAGGGTTACGGCGAGTATATTAAGATCAGGCGGGGTATATTTCAGGGTGACAGTTTGAGTCCCTTGTGGTTTTGCTTAGCTTTGAATCCTCTCAGCACTTTACTGGAGAGTTCAGGGCTAGGCTATCGTTTACGAAAAGAAGGTCAGGTTATATCCCATCTCCTTTTCATGGATGATTTGAAACTGTTTGCCTGCAACAATTTCCAATTGATAAAATTACTTGAGGTAACTGAAACCTTTAGTAAATGTATCAGGATGGAATTTGGTGTGGATAAATGTGCAGTCATGCATGTAAAAAGAGGCAGGATTGTGGAATCTGAGGGGATGGAACTCTCAGATTCCACACACCTTAGATGTCTTTCCGCCAACGAAACTTACAAGTATCTAGGTATGACACAGGCGTTAGGTGTAAATGAATTGACTATGAAGCAATCGTTACAGGAACGTTTCTTTGGCCGCCTGAAAAAAGTATTGAAAAGTCTTTTGTCAGGTGGTAATAAGGTGCGGGCCTATAATGATTGGGTCATACCAGTCCTAACCTACTCCTTTGGCATACTTAGATGGACTCAGACTGAACTAGATGCCCTGGATAGAAGAGTTCGTACACTGCTTACCGCGTACCGAATGCACCATCCACGTTCATCGGTCATGAGATTGTATATCCCGCGGAAATGTGGGGGTCGTGGTTTTTTAAATGCCAAGACCCTCCATAACCGCGAGGTATGCAACCTTAGAGATTACTTCCTCTCCGTTGACCTGGATGTGTATCGGGATGTGGTGGCAGTTGACAACGGACTCACTCCGCTTGCTCTAGGAAAAGAGAACTGGCGCAAACCAGCAGTACTTACTATTACAGACCGCAGGGAGATATGAAAGAGCAAGGCGTTGTATGGACGTTTTTATCGGGCCTTAAATGGGCCCGATATAGATTTATTAGCATCAGTATCCTGGCTACGGTTCGGTGACCTCTTCGGAGAAACTGAAGGTTTTGTCTGTGCAATTACAGATGAAGTTGTTATGACGAATAACTATCGGAGATATATCCTGAAGGACGGCACAATTGACATTTGTCGGGCGTGTCATCGTCCCGGAGAAACCCTCAGGCATATAATTTCTGGTTGTTCTCGTCTTGCCAACGGCGAGTACTTGCACAGACATAACCAAGTGGCCAGGATAGTCCATCAGCAACTTGCTGTTAAATATAATCTTGTGGCTGTCGAGTTACCGTACTACAGGTATGTGCCCGACCCAGTTCTCGAAAATGGTCGTGCAACATTGTACTGGGATCGATCTATCATCACTGACAGGACTATTGTTGCCAATAAGCCTGATATAGTGGTGATAGACCGATTAGAGCGCCGAGCAATGATTATTGACATCACCATTCCCCATGACGACAATCTCTTAAAAGCCGAAAAAGATAAAGAAATAAAATATTTGGACCTAGCTCACGAGATCATCGACATGTGGGATGTGGATTCAGCAATCATTGTGCCGATAGTCATTTCGGCCCATGGGTTAATTGCTAAGAGCCTCGACCAACACCTTCAGAGGCTCACGTTAGGCAGCTGGATTAAGAGCCTGATGCAGAAGGCAGTCCTCCTTGATAAGGCACGCATTGTGAGGAGGTTTCTATCTCTGGAACCCTAACCACCGGTAGCTTGGTCCCTGCACCCGATACCGGTGGGACACTATTTTTTTTATTTTTAAATATATTTGTTTTTATTTTTTTATAGTGAATGTATTTAAAAATGTAATTTATATGTATATTAAGTAAATAAAGAGAATAATAATAATAATTTCATACATCTCACACACGGCCGTCTGATCCCAAACTAGGCAGAGCCTGTACTATGGTAACCAGACTGCTGATAAACATACTTATATATTTCTAAATACATAATAAATAATATAATAATAACTTTACACATCTCACACACGCCGTCTAATCCGAAACTAGGCAGAGCCTGTACTATGGTAACCAGACTGCTGATAAACATACTTATATATTTCTAAATACATTATAAATAATAAATAATATAATAATAATATAATAATAACTTCACACATCTCACACACGGCCGTCTGATCCCAAGCTAGGCAGAGCCTGTACTATGGTAACCAGACTGCTGATAAACATACTTATATTTCTAAATAAATACATATTACAGATAAATTACACCCAAACACAGAACAAATGATCATGTTCATCACACAATTATTTGTCCTGGGTGGGAATTGAACCCACGACCTCTGGTTTAGCAGTCAGGGTCACTAACCACTAGACCAACGGGCCAGTCAAGATGGAGTTATGACCGAACATACATAAAAATACATACAAAGTGGGATCAAACAGTTAAAACAGTTATTACACACATATTTTGCTTTAGTGGTGGTTTTGTTTATATATTCACACCTTTTATTTATATTTCTAATCATCATCATCTACTATCATCAACTTCTACTAATCTTTACGCAATATTTTACTTATATCACGATAAACAACTCCCTAATGTTTTAATTAATTATCAATCCTTGGCTCCGCTATCCAATCCTCCTTCCATATAACGAAGCCAAACAAATTAACGAATTTACCCGACCGATCTATCCATCGTAGGTACAAACCGAATCGTCAGTTACCGTCGCGTCGCACCCTATTGGAGGGGTGCAGAATTAGCTATAGCATTTAAATTGAAATACTGGCAGGCTAACTCAATTTCTGGGGGACGGATCGAGGCGGGATGCCGTGTCAACCGGTGTAGACGTACCCTGACATGTACAGTTTTATATGAACTCCGGTATTCCTCGGGAATAGTATTTTTTTATAATGTGTGTGTGTGTGAATGGTATGTCCTTCTGGCCGGTCCTCACGGAATGTTGCCGTATGCAAGTTGAGTCAGGGGGGCTCAACTTGCATACGGCAAAATTTCATGATCACGGGTTGAGTAGTTAAACCGTGAAAGTGTATTTTTTTATCAGTGGTTCTTTCTACATCTACATATGGTGGCATAAAGGATAAGGACACTCGTTATTATTACGTTAATAAATTGTGAGTGTCATTATCCTCTATGCTTTTATGCTTAAGTGTACAGTCCATTAGGAAATAGGTAAATCCGTAATCTGCTTCAATTTTGTTTAACAACAACACATAAATCATAAAAATAAACCTCTGTAGGACTACTTATGGTCCTAACTAAATGATTAGAGCCAACTCCATAATCCAGCCTTGAAAACCAATTACTAACCTCACCTACGAGATTGAAAAGAGACAGGACGGTAGAATTATTGTTGAGTCGTGGAATTTTTTCAATATCTGTACAAAGCCTTAGTTCAATCTTTTATGTGTATTTATTTAAGATACAAATGAAAATGAGACCTAGATCAATTAAGAAGTGAAATCAAATTAAACATTGCAAAACATCCTTAAATTTAAAAACCTGCAGCTCAATATTAGAATTAACAATTTATACAGAATAAGATAAGAAAACTACACAGAATAAAACGCGCTTACGTTGGCCAATTGCAGTGTTATTAAGGACAACAGTCTTTGCCAATCCAATCTCGGTCATCTTAAGTGAAGACTGGCCGAAGTCTTACGTGTAATACGTGACTTAACTAACGAATAAACCGCGCGACAACAATGAGAAGAGCCTTAATTACCAGTCTTGTGTTACTCCTTTAGCAAATGTCCGATTAAAAGATTCGATTAAATCGGCGAAACTATTAGAGGCTAGCTAAGAAAACACGATTACAGTTCAAATTATTTGTTATTTTTATACAACGTGATTTTGAATTGGTTTTGGAAAAGAACATTTTATACTCTATATCAATAACACAATCCATACAAAGTATTCGTTTCGTAAAATACAAATATTTTTTTAAGTGAAACTTCTTTAGAATCGTTGTGATTTGAAATTCGATGAAATGAAAAGGCGTCAAAATAAAGTTCCTATAATCTTTGTCTTTGCGCCTGCGTACTACCAAGCCTTCAGAAAATATGTCAATGTCAACGTTGTGTAGTTTTTGTGCATTTGCGTTATAAATTTATTTTAGTCGTTTTTTCTCCATATTTTACTTATACTTAATTTGATTCTTTACAAATTTACATTTAAATCCAACCTTAACCTATATTGAAAACGAAGTATTGTTTGTTTTAAAAGTTGTGTACAGTTGTAACTGAACTTCAGGTTTGCTTACTGTTTATTATTAAGGACCTATTGAATAAAATAATTTGACCAATAACTTTTATAGAAATTATCTAAAATTAAATTTATTAACATTAGTAAGTAAATTTTTTTTTTATTATTTTTAGATTTAGATTTTACTTTTTATTTTTATATTTATTACGTATTAACGGGAATTAACGCGATCACGAAAAGGTATTACATACCTCTCAATTGCCTGACGTTTCGACCAGGTTGCACTGGCCGTGGTCACAGGCTGACTGGCTCAGCGGTGCACGCCCTCCGTCGTCGACATCGTGAGGTAGAAGGTAATTCATCCACCTCCACTTTTTTGATATTTTTGATATTTTCGTTTCGCCATGTACCGTCACATACTATACTAACAGTGTCCCTATTCTGTAAGCAAACCGATGTGGCCCTATTCTGGTGTTCACCCGACTGCGCATAAAAGCGAGGTGGCATGTTTTTTATCACTGGATTCCACGCTGTAGATAATTTGAAACCATCTTCCCGATTGAAAGTTTTGTGTTTTTTAATTTCAATCGCTTCACGTACAACTCTTGAGTAAAAGTGACGTTCCGTGGAGAGGACTTGCGTACGGTGAAATTCAATCCAGTGATTGGTGCCCGCTTCGAGTGCATGTTCTGCAATCGCTGATTTGCTAATCTGTCGGATCTTCACAGCAGCGATGTGTTCTTTGACCCTTTCAGCAATGGTCCGCTTTGTTTGGCCTATGTAGGAACTACCACAGCTGCAATTTATTTTGTAGACACCTGGAGTTTGTAACGGCAAGACGTCCTTCGGTGTACCCACGATGTTTTGAACCTTTATGCCTGGTGTGTACACTGTCGGAATGGAGTATTTCTTTAATACGGAGCCGATCTTATCCGTTACTCCTTTCACATATGGCATGTAGGCTGGTTGTCTATTCACCTTCGGATGCTTGCGTCTCATTGTCGGTTGCTTCCGTGTTCCATTCACCTGATATCCGTTCCTTTTAAGTACCTCCTGAACATGATCCAGCTCTCGCTCCAAATGTTCAGGGTCACAAAGATCGTATGCTCTGTCCTTGAGTGAAGTCATAACAGTGGCGTGTAGGTACCTATCCGTATGAGTAGGCTTGCGGTACACACAGTGCGACAAGGACCCATCTGACCTCGCGGTTACTTTGACATCTAAAAATGACAATGACCTATCCGCCTCCACCTCATATGTGAACCTTATCTTGGGGTGAATGGAGTTGAGGTGTTGTAAATATTGATCTACTTCCTGTTTATTTCCTTTGACGATACTAAAGATGTCATCCACGAATCGCTTCCCAAGCCTAACGGTCTTCGGGCCGAGACTCAACGCCTTCTCTTCAAAATGCTCCATCCAGATGTTGGCTAGTACAGGGGCTACAGAACTACCCATTGCGACACCATCAATCTGAAGGTAATGTTGACCTTGGAAAAGGAAATAGTTGCCCTCTAGATAATGTTCAAGTAGATCAATAAAATTGAACGGCAACTCGTGGTCTCTCAGCAGGTCTTTTACGACGTCCAAACATTCTTTTATTGGAACATTGGTGTAAAGTGATTCCACGTCAAAGCTCACCATGACATCATCAGGTTCCAACTTGAGATCTTTTATAATTTGTATGAAGTGCCGCGAGTCTTTCACAAAAGACGGTGTTTTGCCTACAAGTGGTTGCAATACTGACGCAACATGCTTCGTTTTATTATTTCTCATTCTCTCGTAGACTACTTTTCTGAAGTTTCACTTCTGCCATGTGTGAATTGCACACACACACATATTTTTTTCACGAAGTCTCAATAGTGATTTTGTTGTGTATACTGAAGTAGTGTCACAGCCATTAAGGATATAAAACATTCTACAAAGTGATATATTTATGTAAGTTTAAAAAATTTGAGTATATTATTTTTTATACATTATTGTTTGCTTCTCTGTATAAACGGATCCTATATTGTGACATGAGGCGGTAAATGGAATTGCAAATAAGGCTACTATCTTATTTTACGACTTCACACCAACGTAGTAATATTTATGGACATAAGTTACCGGGCTTTAAAATAATAAATAACCTAGTGGCCAGACTACATATTCGATTTCGATTCGATTGAGTTTTGCTTATACTGTATTATATTAGTATTAGTATTATACTTATACTTGTACAGATTTTCACACGTTTTTAAGTTCCCAAAAAGGAAAAAAGGAACCCTTAGGTATAGGATCACTTTGTTGTCCGTTTGTCTATCTTTCTGTCAAAACTCTGTTTTGCAGGATCCTGTCGACGCATCAAAGTGGAATTAATACCGAAGTCTGCGGTTCTTTGGAGCCGTAAAAAAATCAAACTTTTAAGTCAACGCAATCAAAAGATACCGCCATTTAAGCATTAGTTTGACCAAATCTAAACATCACCCACGTAAATCAAAACCTATAGGGTACTTCCCATTGACATAAAATTATAAAATTTGGTAACAAGCGAGGTCTCACAGCACAAATACAGGAAAAAATCTGAAAGTCGTTAATTTGTTGTAATATCAAATAAAAAATAGTTTTTCTGGTTACGAACTTATATTTTGCGGTTGGAAATTTGAATTTGTCTTAGATCGATGTATGTGGGAAAGTATTTTTAAAACAGCAAAGTTAAATTTGTCTTTCTGAAAAAACGGGCAAAAGTCCTCGAGAATTGATTCCCGAGATGGGTGTACTGCTTAGCGTACTGTGTAGCTTCACTCTGCATTATCCATCGCCTGTATCGTGGGGAGTGCTCCGAGGAATTGTTCGGACTTATACCGGCCGCAACGTTTCGCCATCTTTCAACGCGACAAAACTTTCATCCCCATCACCTGGATAATTGGCAATCCAGCACTGTGCAGTTCGCCAGATTTTTTGATTTTTTTTGCCTCGCACAATCAATCTCTGGAACAAATTGTCACCTGTGACACCGACACCTTCAAGAAAAGAGCGTACTCCCATCTCAAAGGCCGGTAACGCACTTGTGACTCTTGAGTTGCAGGTGTCCATTGGCGACAGTAGTCACTTACCATCAGGTGACCCGTCTGCTCGTTTGCTCCTATAATATAAAAAGAAATCACTATATTTTTTATAAGTATTCATTTGTTGAAGTCTCAATTCAAGTAATGTAGTTCGTAATAGTGGCAAGTGTCATAATTTAGACGCATTAAAACATACGGTGGGATAGAAAAAACTATGGGTATATCATGGCCTCTACAAAATACTGTACATTTACTTCTTCGGAGTGAAACTTAAAAAACGTGAAGATACAATTTCTATTAATTGTACACATACAAACGAAAAAAACAGATTTTATTTTTAAGGACCGATTCATGCTCCTATCCATAGCCTATTCCTATACGAAATGACGACTATCCGTTGTTCAATTTCTTTCGCTTCTCAAATAAATGCACTTTCAAGTTTATAGCTGGTAGTTTATAGTTGGTAGTTTATGGTTGGTGGTTGGTAGAATAAAAAGTACCTAATATTTTGTGACATACGTAGAACGTATACTAAGATTCCTTTTGCCAAAGTTATCAATAATGTTGCTCTCAAATCAACGTTATAGCTTATGTATGTGTACATATTCAATACATTATGTAAAGAAGGTACAGTCAACGATATAAGTTCCTCCTGAAAATGTACGAAATTGTCAACCTACTTATTGACATTTTTAGACAGCCTTAATGAGAGTATTATAGTAGAAAGAGCGTGTGGATAGCGTAGGGGTTTACTAACGAAGTAATACACTGTGTCTAGTAATGTTACTATTTTTACTAACTATAGAACCGTAATACGGTGGTAGCACTCTAATACTATCTCTGTCCCCGCTTACTACTTAACGTACGGACCGGACTTATTATCGTAAAAACAACAGTTTGTAGTGCTGGTTTACATCTGTTGAAAGGACGTTCTTTCTCATTAGATTCGATTTCAAAATCTCTAATGTAAGCAGAAATCTGATGTGGTGCTCTTTCTTGTGGATCTTTACAGATATTTATTTTAAGTCTCAACACTAAGAGAGAATTTACAGTTAATTTACAAACACATACGCAATAATTTATTAACATAACGATAACTATTATAATTAACAAACACATACTGGCTTTTACTATTAAAATATTTGGATTTTTGATTATTTTCAGTAACTTTTATTGATGACTGTACGACTCGTTGCGTCGCCGAAGAGAAAATATGACATTATTAAAACCAATTTTTATGTCCTTCCATAAAAAATTATTCACATCGTTCAATTTGGCTGAAGTCCCGGCAATCACTGTGAATGCCCTAATATATATGAGTGTAATCAGAGAAGCTTAGCGCTTGCCTCTCAGAAATCTGTGGTATTCAATGAAGTGCTTCAAATACACTGCTACGAAAATTATATTATGTGAGAACTAATTTTTAGCCAAGATGCGATATCTCTTATATTTTTATATTACATTTTAGCTCTAAGTTAAGTATTTATTTATAAGTGATATTGAATTTAGTGTTGTATTCTGTATGTATGTACATTTATGTGTAAAACTTGGGTCTTTACACTTAAATGTTCCATTGTTCCCTCTTAGGTGGAATAAGATTATTTCTCTCTAATTCACATTAAATAATTACATAATGTAGTAAAAGTCTGTAAGTGCACTTACCGCCTGTGGCACAGGTTTACCCTAGTACAGGCACCCATATATTTTAAGCTAATTAATGTTAAATAAGATCTGTAAAAATGTGTACCAACTATAAATGAATAAATGAGTTATTATTATTGTTATTAATAATTTTCTCTATTGTATCTATCGCTAGCTTTGTCTTCCCAAGAATGATTTCAAGTGTAAATGAAAGATCAGTATTTAAAACCTCGTATACACCCAAAAGTGTGATTCTCTTAAATGCTAAATGATCCCTTGTTTACACATTTCATACAATTAGCAAGCTGAAAGGAAGATAGTTCAAAATTTCAAGTATATTTAGTATGCATTTGATGATACGACAAAGCGTCAATGAGGACACTTTAAACGTAGTTAAAAGAATTTTTTATTCTAATTTATCATCTTGAAACGAATAAACACTATAAAAGGTACTTATAAAAATAAAAAATAAAACAAAAATAAATTAAGAGACATCATTAAGATTAATGTTGAGGAGAAAAATCTCGAATGTTTGAACGGGGCGTCGTGGCCTCTTGACACATGCGAAGAGTACACTCCAATTTGTTGCGAACTTGGTACCTACAACTTATTGGATATTTGTGTATCAGACGACTGGAACTTTAGTAACATTTACAAGTACATTCTGCTATATCATTAAAACTCTATTTGATATGATTTCAATTACAACAACTTTTTTGCGAAAAAAGTTCCATAAAGTCATTTTTCTTTAATTACAGTGGGCTCACTAGAGTTTTTTAACAAGATAAAGTTGGTAACGATGGAATAAATACTAGTGTTGCTACTAGTGTTGTCGAAATAAATACTATTTTTTTTATATATTATATGGCTCGTATAGCCTTCTTCACTTTAAATATTGAAAAAAAAACCCAAACCCGCCTAATTCGCAAAACATGACGAACTCTATAAAGGTTGGTACTCTTAATTTATCCATCAAGACAATTCTTTGAAACTTACTGATCCTATTGTAATCAAGGAAAGATATTTTCGAAGTTTTCAACATACTAAAGGTAACGTAATGCCGAAGTGATTTGAGAGTCTCTAACCTAATAAATTAGATTTCCATAGAATATTAATTTAGGCCAACACTCAACATTACGAAATTTATTGTATCTCGCAGACACCTACTCGTAGGTTGATTAATAGTCGTGCGAGATAAATTACTGTCAGGCGCTGTCATGTGCGGTGTTAATTGTGGAACCAACTCGGAAACACTAATTAATTCACATATCCTTCAACTGAAAGATACATAAAATAATTACTTAAACTAGAGTATTACTGTACGTGTTACTGTACATAACATATACCAGTTAGTTTAGTGACTAAATGGAACGTTGCAAGTTCTGACCTAACTTAGTATTAATCACTTAATTACCTGCAACATTCAAGTAATCTTGTCTAGATATAATGATAATTAAAATCTTACAAAAAGATAAGCACAATCACTAGAAACTTGGCAGAGCAGAGACCCAAGAGCAAGAGGTGTTCAAGAGTAGGTATATTTATTAGCAGCCATTCTCGGCGAGTGATGGAGACCTCATACTGGCTGTTTACTGTGCTACGATAAACGATTAACTATTATAATATTGAGGGGCTGCTGAATAGATTGCCCCATCTCATTGTTTGATGTGAAAGTGGAAGGCAATTTGAAATTTAGTAACCAAACTAAAAACAGAAAGTTAACTATTGAGTACTTTATTTTGTAAGTCTGCTTTGTGTCTTTGGTAAGGTAAGGTAACTTCTCATGCTGTGATGATGATGTTACACCTTATTATCACCTGACACTATTCAGTGATTAGTTATGTATATTGTATGTAAACGTAAAAATAACTTTGTCCATCTGTCGATTATCTTTGCAAATTGAGAACCTCCTCCTTTTTGAAGTCGGTTAAAAAAAATAGACTTAGTCAAGAACACGTAATCGATATCCAAGCGGGATTAGTTAAAGAATAAGTAAAAAATAAACTAAAATAACTAACCATACGAGTACATGTACAAACAAGTTTAAATAATGATAACTCTGTAATTGCCCTTATGCAAAACAATAGTACTAATGATACTACTCCTCACAAAGAAAAAGTGCCAACTATTCTAAAGAAATTTAACAGCGAACTTGCGGATTTTCCTCCGCAGTAGTGGGAAGATATAACTATGCATCTTCGCTGGCTCCGGACACAATCGTAAACATAAAATGTAATATAGGTACAGCAATACCATGTGGTCCAAGTTGCGAGTGATTGTCTATTCATAAAACCTTATTTGAAACCATCCTGCTCTATGTTACAACAATATTTACTTATAGATAAAACTGTAATCATTTGCAGTCGTAGACGTAACCTTCTTTTCAACATCAACGTAACAATTATTCAGGTATATATATATGTCTGTACCTTTTCAATAATTTATAACACGTAATTTAAAAATGCTCCTCAGTTTACTTTGGCGCATGAACGTTATCCTAACATGTATATATATAAAAATTAATCCCTATTTCCATTGGTCACGGCATCACGCGTGAACGGCTGGACCGATTTCGCTAATTCTTTTTTTTGTGATGTCAGGAGAAGGTTCTTATGAAAGGAAAAAGTAAGAAAAATGCTCAGAAAATTTGAAAATTTAAAAATACTTTACGACCATATTAATAATAATTAGTAGAGGGTACAATGGGGTTGACATGTCTAAATAGATAAAAACCCCTACTCAATAACAGATTAAAAAAAAAAAAAAAAAAAAAAAACTCTTTAAATGTAACCTTCTCGCTTTTGACATAACTGTTAGTCGTTTGACAATTGTCGGACACCTGGATTAACACATAGGCTACTTTTATCCCGATACTGCCACGGCATCGGGACTTGCAAGGGTGAAACTGCGGAGCGAAGCTAGTAATCCCACTAATATTATAAATGTGAATTTGGATGAATGGATGGATGTTTGTTAGTCTTTCACGCCAAAACTACTAAACCGATTGCGATGAAACTTGGTATGTAGATCGCTGGAGACCTAGATTAACATATAGGCCAATTTTTATCCCGATATTCCCACGGACTCGGGACTAACGCGGGTGAAACCGCGGGACGCTGCTAGTATTATAAATGCGAAACTGATTTTCTCTTTGTCTGTTATGCTCACGCTATAACTACTAAACCGATCATCATGAAATTTTGCATACAAGCTGTCAGGGATACAGAAAAGGACATACTTACCTTTCTTCCTGAAACAAACGTCCTGCTTTTGAAAAAGCTAGTAGTTTAAAATATATACAATCGTTACATTTCACCTGATAATTATGTATATAATGATGCAAAATATAAAGAAAGTAAATAAATTGTACAGATATGGTTGTTGTGCGGAAAAAGTGTCTAAAAACAACTCCACAACTTTAAACAGAAATATACTAGTAATATGCAATTTTACTAAATACTAATTTCTGCCATAGCAAAATAAACCACACTTTAACGGTTGCCGAAAAAAGTTAGAAAAGAAAATTCAGAACTCTGAAAAAGGAATCTGACTACAGTTAAGAATTCCCTTTGTTAACTTTTGTAAGGAACTCCTTTTTAATTTTTTTACCTGGCGTTTCATCTTGCACCAAAGCATTTGTGTGCAGGTGTTGGGCAGAGTTTTACGTGAGTAGTTTACTGAAGAAATCACGCCGCGCCGGCCACGGACAGCGCACATTTAAACACAACACTTGTCGTTCACTGCGCTTTAAACGACAAACTCTCCTAAAACCTAAACATTACAGAAATTTGCTTACAAAACTAGCGTATCATTATGCTGCTAGTTTTTTAGGTATCAAAACTTACAAGACTATGTCACTGTCGATATTAAGGGGGGATAATGGGCTACACAGATATTATAATTATTAATATATATTGTCATTGCACACCTCTGCGAAAGGAGAACATTTGCCCTCAAAACCTTAAAAGGATGAAAACGCAAGCATTGAATATATGTAGAATAATCTCTTTACCAAATAATGATTAAATAGCTGACTCATAATTTGTCAGCGCTTTTTAAGTCACTTTAACTGGCTTACTCACCACAAAAATATACAAAATACCTATTTGCTATCCACTACTAACTAATAAGTCTAAAAGTAAAACGAAATGCTTAGAGTAAGTTTATATTTTGGCAATGATACAATTTCCAAGAGCCGAATTGGCCATACATTAGTAAACGTGGTGCAACGTGGGCTCTTTATTAGAATAGAAACCCACTTCTGTTGCACTCCACTTTTCAGTTTTTCTCGAGGGGACACTTACAGCTTATCCGTTCCGCTCCTAGTGGCTTGGTGTTTCCTACTATATAAATCAACTGATTGTTATACCTCCATTATTATTAGTATACAATTTCATACAAATCCGTTCACGCGTTTCAACGTAAAGGACTAACAAACATTCTCTTACATACCCTCACGTTCACAAACATTCATATTTACAATATTAGACAAAATAACAATCTAACTTGGTACTTAAACCTTTGAAAAAATGAGTTTAATGATTTAGAAATACAAAGAGAAAAGTATGGAATGTTTATCTAGCAGATGATTTTAAGAGATGCTATTGGTTTTATTATTGCACAGACCGACTCCTACGTTTAAATTTATTTGAATCAATAGTAGTATACTGATTTATTGCGAAGTAATAGTTGAAATTAATAGATACGAATACCTTAGCCTCCTATAAATTATTGGGAGGTCGGGCATGAATGTGCGAAGGAAATGGAGCGAAGCAACCTGTCTGAAGCTTTCTCAGAAGATTGACGTCCCTGAAAGTCTATTGTAAATCGATTCACACCTTCGTCGTGCCAGGAACCGACAATGCACTTACAGTTACAATAATTTGTTTAAGACATTGTAGTAGACTCGGTGCAGGTAGGTGAGGTTCACTATATTTTAGATATTATGGACAAGCATAACATGTGAGATTATTATTGAAATTATAGTTTTACTAGCAACCCGCCTCCGGCTTCGCACGTGTGCAAATTACACACCTAAACCTTCCTCATGAATTACTTCACTATATTATTACAATTACAAACCGTTATTAAAAAAACGGTACAACGTAATGGAACCTTACAAAAACATTTCAATATCTACATACAAATGTAGGCGAATTTCCCAAGGACTCTTCAATTAGAATGATTCACAGACTCCTTGAAAACTGGCAGATTTCTCCAGAATTAAAAACATCCAAAAAAGTTTGCCTCGATCGTGCTGTTTGATCATTCCGAAGTAAAATCAACAAACGATCTTTTTCCGTACACTTAGAAATGGGAATTTTTGAGTAACGAACTTCTTAAGAAATTTTGTTTGCTTTAGGCGTGAGTGTAACACAAAAGGCGACTTCATACGCCTAATGAACAATACTGAGTGCTCTGAGTGTTGACAATACAATATGATTAGGTATTTTGAGATACATACTTGCTAATCTTGCTTATATGAATATCTATACATATAAGACTGGGTTATACATTAAGGCTATTCTAGTTAACTTACTACGTCTTTCGACAAAATAACTGATGGAGAGTACGTGTGTTTCACTTCAACATATTAAGTACTTTGTCGTGCCTTTGATGATGTAACTCGCTATTTTAGTTGAGAACACGCTATAAAATGGCAAATTGATCATGTTAAATTGCTTAGGGCTTGCTTATCACAGATTTATATTTACAAAAAAAAAACAGAATTGTGCTCAAAAATCTCTACAATACAGCTGCTATACAGTCTGACAGCGAAAGCTCTTAATACCGATAAAAAAGGTGAATCTACACTGAAATACATACATTCCCGACAAGAAAATTCTCAACAAGAAACAGTCCACCTTCCATTTAACCGTTCAGACCTGTATGAAACAATTCGGTGAACCTGAGCAGGTGACATTACGTATGACACGAGGCCCGTATTTACCGCGACGTAAGCAAGCGCCGTGATTTTCATAATAAAAACGGTACGAACCCGGACAAAGGACGGCCGGCTGACTGCCGACGCGGAGAAACCTCTCCTAGAATACGTAACCAGAAAATCCTTTATACCTTCAAAATGATGTTTTGTCTGAATATACACATATACGGTTAAATAACGTTTTGAATGTTCAAGTCAACCTAATCTTGGGGTCTTAAAACTAAGTAATGTTTTGAGTTTAAACAGATGCGGTCTTCAATTTGATGGATTGTTGAACTTGTTTTGTAAAGATACGCAAAACATAATGGGTATAATTGGTATGATTTTGAGTGATGAGTATAATGAGTAACTTCTCAACATGCGTTGACCATGCGATATTTTAAGTGGAATCCGCAACAATTGAGACCGTTAAGTATTATAGTTTGAATTCCAAGTGGCAATTTATGTTCGTAAATTGTACATTTAGTTTAAATACTCTCTGATATAAATATGTTATATATAAAAAAAAAACATATCGTGGCCAGTCTTTTCTTGTTACTTACGATATACATATTAAAAAGATCAAATTTAAGAATATATTTAAATAAAATGATTGCCGAGATGTTCTTTCAATAAAAAGAGCAAATCGCGTGAACAAGTTAGATATCCATTAGTGGACGTTATGGCTTAAATGATGATGATATATAGCGCACTAATCACTAACTAGTCACATTATAGTATAACAGATAGTACAATTTAACACGCCATTTAGATAAATGGTAAACCTCCCAATCAATTAATAAAGTAGTTTAGGAAATAAACAACTGATAAAGTCCATTTGCTTTATCGCAGTTATCCGCAATCATTTATTTAAAATGGATATATGCAGTTGTATATTTTTGTATTACACCGCTAAGTGAGCTAAGTGCCCCAATTATGCGTATCGTTGAATGAATTTTGACAATAATTATGAACATTATTGATGTGCAGATGCACAGAAGAGTATGTCTTGTTTATAAACATAATCTGCTGTTGTCAGTAATAGTTATCGTTTGGAAAACTTCTCTCAGGACTTCTTGTAAAAAATCTGCTTACAAATATTATAAGAATGACTCGTATCTGTCTATTTACGCATTACACACATTATTATGTTTTAGTATTATCTACGTATGAACGGGAATTAACGCGATCACGAAAAGGTATTACATACCTCTGAATTGCCTGACGTTTCGACCAGGTTGCACTGGCCGTGGTCACAGGCTGACTGGCTCAGCGGTGCACGCCCTCCGTCGCCGACATCGTGAGGTAGAAGGTTCTTCATCCACCTCCACTTTTTTGATATTTTTGATATTTTCGTTTCGCCATGTACCGTCACATACTATACTAACAGTGTCCCTATTCTGTAAGCAAACCGATGTGGCCCTATTCTGGTGTTCACCCGACTGCGCATAAAAGCGAGGTGGCATGTTTTTTATCACTGGATTCCACGCTGTAGATAATTTGAAACCATCTTCCCGATTGAAAGTTTTGTGTTTTTTAATTTCAATCGCTTCACGTACAACTCTTGAGTAAAAGTGACGTTCCGTGGAGAGGACTTGCGTACGGTGAAATTCAATCCAGTGATTGGTGCCCGCTTCGAGTGTATGTTCTGCAATCGCTGATTTGCTAATCTGTCGGTTCTTCACAGCAGCGATGTGTTCTTTGACCCTTTCAGCAATGGTCCGCTTTGTTTGGCCTATGTAGGAACTACCACAGCTGCAGTTTATTTTGTAGACACCTGGAGTTTGTAACGGCAAGACGTCCTTTGGTGTACCCACGATGTTTTGAACCTTTATGCCTGGTGTGTATACTGTCGGAATGGAGTATTTCTTTAATACGGAGCCGATCTTATACTCCTTTCACATATGGCATGTAGGCTGGTTGTCTGTTCACCTCCGGATGCTTGCGTCTCATTGTCGGTTGCTTCCGTGTTCCATTCACCTGATATCCGTTACTTTTAAGTACCTCCTGAACATGATCCAGCTCTCGCTCCAAATGTTCAGGGTCACAAAGATCGTATGCTCTGTTCTTGAGTGAAGTCATAACAGACTGCAGGTGTCGGGGATGATGATGAGACGTGGCGTGTAGGTACCTATCCGTATGAGTAGGCTTGCGGTACACACAGTGCGACAAGGACCCATCTGACCTCGCGGTTACTTTGACATCTAAAAATGACAATGACCTATCCGCCTCCACCTCATATGTGAACCTTATCTTGGGGTGAATGGAGTTGAGGTGTTGTAAATATTGATCTACTTCCTGTTTATTTCCCTTGACGATACTAAAGATGTCATCCACGAATCGCTTCCAAAGCCTAACGGTCTTCGGGCCGAGACTCAACGCCTTCTCTTCAAAATGCTCCATCCAGATGTTGGCTAGTACAGGGGCTACAGGACTACCCATTGCGACACCATCAATCTGAAGGTAATGTTGACCTTGGAAAAGGAAATAGTTGCCCTCTAGACAATGTTCAAGTAGATCAATATAATTGAACGGCAACTCGTGGTCTCTCAGCAGGTCTTTTACGACGTCCATACATTCTTTTATTGGAACATTGGTGTAAAGTGATTCCACGTCAAAGCTCACCATGACGTCATCAGGTTCCAACTTAAGATCTTTTATAATTTGTATGAAGTGCCGCGAGTCTTTCACAAAAGACGGTGTTTTGCCTACAAGTGGTTGCAATACTGACGCAACATGCTTCGCGAGATCGTAAGTAGGAGAGGCAATTTGACTTACAATAGGCCGCAGCGGCACGTTGGGCTTGTGTATTTTGGGCAGACCATATAATTTCGGTGGCTGATGTGACTTTGGTGCATAAAGTCTGTTGTACTCGTCTTCTGAAAATAGGTCCTCGTTATCCTGGATAAGAGATCGTATTCTACGCGTTACTCTGGCCGTGGGGTTATATGATACCGGTTTATAAACCTTATCGTCATCCAAAAGTTCAAGTACTTTACGTTGGTAATCAGTTGTACTCATCACTACAGTGGCGTTTCCCTTGTCGGCCTTAAGCACTAAAATATCCCGGTTATCCCTAATGTTTTTCAATGCTTGACGCTCTCCCATAGTGATATTACTAGCCGGAAGCTTTGATTTTCGTAATATTACCGCGACGTCCTGTCTAAGGATATCGGCATCGCCGGGCGGTACCTTGTTACGTGCAATAGATTCCTCAACGCTACTGATTACTTTCTCGAACGGTATTTGTTTAGGTGTCGGAGCTAAATTCATACCTTTAGCCAAGATGTTTATGGTAGTATCATCTAAACTCACGTGTGATAAGTTAATGACGGTGTCCTTCGACCGATCGGGTACCACGGGTGACGTCTTATTTTTTGCATACCGTCGATTATTGCATACCTTCGAGAACTTACGCTCAAAGTTCTCACTACACAATTCGAAGGTACGACTCGCTTGTAGAAACGTAACCCGATCACACAAATCATAGTCCGTTTGAGATAGATTAACACAACACTTCAAATGTAACGCATATAATTCTCTCTGTATACACTCCAAATCACTGTGTTTGTTGCGAATTAATTGTCTCAGGAGGCGTACACTCGCGTTTGTTAGAATTTTACGTGAAAATGCGATATCACTACGTGGTTTTATTCGAACACACGAAGGTAATAAGTCCCAATCGCGACACTTCACTAGAAATATCAACGATGTTTCAACTCGCGCACGTTTTTTACGTAAATATTCTAGTTGACGCACTTGTTTTGCAATTTCCGACCCGTAACGGTTTGCTATACTAACTTTTAAACTTTCGCGTTCCATGATATAATATTATCTACGTATGAACGGGAATTAACGCGATCACGAAAAGGTATTACATACCTCTGAATTGCCTGACGTTTCGACCAGGTTGCACTGGCCGTGGTCACAGGCTGACTGGCTCAGCGGTGCACGCCCTCCGTCGCCGACATCGTGAGGTAGAAGGTTCTTCATCCACCTCCACTTTTTTGATATTTTTGATATTTTCGTTTCGCCATGTACCGTCACATACTATACTAACAGTGTCCCTATTCTGTAAGCAAACCGATGTGGCCCTATTCTGGTGTTCACCCGACTGCGCATAAAAGCGAGGTGGCATGTTTTTTATCACTGGATTCCACGCTGTAGATAATTTGAAACCATCTTCCCGATTGAAAGTTTTGTGTTTTTTAATTTCAATCGCTTCACGTACAACTCTTGAGTAAAAGTGACGTTCCGTGGAGAGGACTTGCGTACGGTGAAATTTTGTTTAGTATTGACATAACAACTTGTGTACAGCTCGTGCGATCAAGTGGAGCATTGAATATATTAGAGTTCGTTCATTTAAAAGATGAATGTGAAATGAGCTGTCATTAACATAACAGCGTAAGACGTCACATATTCGATTTGCGTATAAATGTGTTTCCTGAACGTTATATATAATTAATTCTCACACTACTTGCCAACTCGACTAGGTTAAAACTAAACTCTTTTATGACTTTTCTTTATGGTTTTTATCGTTTTAGTCTTAAAATAGATAAAAAAATGCACAGAATTATAGTATTAAACAGGTTAAATTTTAGACGTAGCATGCCCATAATTTAGTTTGAGTGGTCACCCTAGAAATTGCTGTTGCATAGTGTTGCTGTGTGAGTTCCTACTTAGGACAACTTAATACACATTTGTTTATTGCTTCGGCTCTGGATGTCATTGTACTATTTGTTACGTAGATGGTATGTAGGTAATGCCGTCTATGTATTATGTGTTACTACGTAGTAGGAATTAATTTTAAATGACACTCAAGGCTGCTCTGAGGAATTTTTAGGGAAAGTTTAAAATATCTGGAATCGCACTCTGGCTGCAAAAATTAAATAGTTGTGATTTAAAGTGATAAGGTCATTTTAAGAAGCTATTCTTAGTAGTCAGTGTGTGTGCAGTGCGTAAAATTACAACAGTTAGAAAGTATATATTGGTGAAAATAAATAAAGTGTCTCTCCCAATCACGAGGAACAATATTACAAGACAGGAACAATATTTTTTGCGGGGAAAGATACGGATGACTTATTTCTTAGCTTTGCTATTTTTCTCGTAGATCTGGCATTCGTCTTTTATATATACAGTGTTATATCCTCCTTTAATATGGGGAGAAAAACTTTACGTGGCCACAATGTCTATTGTCCTGTCCAATGGCTACTATGGTCCAATGAGTTTAGTAGTAAAGCTGTATAATACCACAATACACGTAAAAATATATGCCAATCACTCATTATTATTATATATATAGCGCACTAATCACTAACTAGCCACATAATAGTATAACAGTTGGCACAATTTAACACAACATTTAGATAAATAGTAAACCTCCTAATCAATTAATAAAGTAGTTTAGGAAATAAACAGCTGATAAAGTCCATTTGCTTTGTCGTAGTCACAGAACACATACATTTAAATCATAATATAAACCCGTGGCATAATAACCGGATGACGATACCAAACTAATTCCTGATTTAATGATATTGACCAACACATACTTTCGTTTACTTTATGATATTTCGGTTTTACGCTCATTATCATAAAGCAAACGGAAGGATTTGTGAACACTATAATTATGTTTATGTAGGTAAAAGAACTAGCGGCATTCTGCTCGAATATCGGTCGACCATTTTGGATTTTCCGAATTAAAAGTATTTCTACTCTACATTATATCAATTATCCTAAAAGCATTCTCACACTGTGTTTCTATAATGATTAAAGATTGCTATAGTAATACACAATATGTGAAAGCTTAGAATGCACTAGTATTATTTTACATAAAGTTTTTTGCATAATAAAGTCACAAAATTATAGTAAGGAGGATAGGTAAGGTCCAAAAAACTACAAAATTATTAATATTAGAAAAGTGTAAACTAGTCGTTACTATGGAGAATAAAATGACAACCAAGTGTTTTGCTACTTTAACCATAATTTGAAACGTGATATAGACGATATCGCACTGCTATTACGAGACTGTATCAACTCAAAATAGGGTAAATTTGAGATAATTCATTTTTCATACGTAAATATCAATTCCCTACGCGTCAATAAATATAAAATAATAATAATAAATTGTAATAAGCCAATTTTTTTAACAAAACAACTAAAAATAATTCATATTTTTTTTAATTTGTTGAGACAATAGAGTATTAACTCAAAAATTGGAAATAACTTGATAACCTGCAATCTTATAAACAATACATTAATGCAGAAATCCCTTAATTTTATCAATAATCTATATACAGTGTTCACTTTTTATAATCTTTAACAGGAAGCGAGTAATCAGTTTTCTGTCGTTTCTGAAAAAAGCTTCATTTTGAGTTGATACACTCTTGTAATAGCAGTGCGATATGTGTTCAATTACTATGGAATTTTTAATTGACGGTTTATGCAGGATCCCATTCTCTATATTATGCCTAGCAATACCACACTACCTGTTATGCGCCCAATAGCCAATTCTCTACCTGCACTGTTAGTAACAATGGGTTCACGTAAAGTTTTGCATAATATATAAAATGTGCTAGAAAGCCCACCCAACCCACCTTATTATACCTATGTGATATTATAAACACAGTCTAACCCATTTAAGATTATTATTTAGCAAGTGATGATCACCGCGTTATAGGAAATAATTTGGCATAACATAAACACATAACACACCTTTCGTCTGTAAGTTCGAAATGTCCTACACTACAACTCATGTATTTTTATTGTTAGATCCATCCGCTCCACTGTTGTTCCGTAATATAGGAAATGCATAGTAACTGTTTACAGGAAAAATTCATACGGGCATACGTCTATTGGATTTTTTCCTGTAAACTATATTGCAGCGTATTCCTTATTCGCAATATCGTTTCGCGCTAGAGGGTTTTTTTATTATTTTTAGAAACCTGAATTTATGATATTTCAGTGGCCTTTGACAGGAGTTAATATCGACTAAGTTGAAGAGTTAAAACACAATCAAGTTATTATTCTTGCAGCTAGTCTTAATTACTTGAAGCATGCGATATCTATCGTGCCTAAGTGGTCAAGATATTCCAGCTTGCGCATATTGACGATAGCCATCAGGTTAACATACATTTTCGTGACATATAGATACGCTGGACCACGGTTTCGTTTCTGACCCTTTATGTCCATGCATTTCTTCAAAGTTTCATTTTTATAAAAAGTTACATACACATAATAAGCACAAGAAGTACAAAGCAAAGGCCAAAAAGGTACAAAACTATTAATAATTCCAATATCCAAAAAAAAAACAAGTTCTTATAGTCCGGTGAATTTAGATATTCGAAGTTACATAAAATCCCAACAAGCTGAATAATAATAATATTGACAGGAATAATACTTTATTTGTAACGTATATTGTTTCTTCGGCAGATACATTGTTGATCGATGTATTCCAGTGATCATTATAAAGTTTCTAGCTATATAGGAACGGCAGCACTGTATAGTATGCTAATTAAAATGTCGCTTTTGTTAGTTCCGTAGTTATCAGGCTAGTTTCTTACGTTGTTCGTACTAAATATTCCGTTCACAGTAATGTAATATTAAAAATAATCATTTATCGATAATATGATGATCAACAACACGCTTATGGTTGCCTTCTAGCCATCAACAAAAAGTGTTGCTCCACCATTGCCCCGTTCTCGCTTTCACCCTGTCGGTGCCGTCGCTGTAGTCCAGTACGCGTAATAGTTTACCAAATGGACGCTTATTTTATACCTAAAATAGAAAAGAGAAACAAAATTATAAAGCAAACCCTGTAATGAAATGATAAAGATGACTTCTGACAAACTTGAGAGTTTGCTTTCATGACAAAAGCAACACTAACTTTATCAAGTACTTGAATTAAAACTACAGCCAGATTAAATACAATAAACCTCTGTCTGTTCCCTTGAGAAATGAACTCTAAAGTTTTTCTTATGAAAAAAACTTTTTCAAAACTTGTTTTAACCGCAAAACGGTATGATGTTGAAAATGAAATAGAAAATAAAATTTATTTTTATAAAGATATACTCTGATTGCTTACTTTAACTTTAGAACTTATGAGTTGGTATTTGGATAGGCTACGGTAACGTCAATGATACCCTTTCATTTTGCGTAGCTCTGAGAAAGATGTTAGACTATACTATTATTACTGACTCGTGGTGACTGATTAAGTTCACCCTTGGATATTACAAAAATTAACAAATGTAGTGTAGCAATATCATTTTTGGGATCTCAAAAGGATCAGTCAACCAGGAAAGCTAATTAAAAACTGTAAGTTTTGGAATATTATCCATATTATCTTAATCAGCTTGAGAAAATTCATATCGCGATCTAGGATGATTGGTTAGGTAAAAGTTTTCTTCGTCTTCTTTAAATGAAGCATAATATGAGCATAAAAATACCCAGGGTGTGTCACCCTGGGTATTTTTATGCTCATATTATACTGTAAGAGTGGAGATGATCATAAGAGAACAATTTAATTTTACATTTAATTACTTGGTGATAATCAAGTAACATTATCACCAAGTACTCAAATTATTAAACTTTAATTTTAACAACTACATTTTAATTTTCTAGATTATTTTCTCAAAGGCTGTACCTAATACAGGCTATTGGTATTATGATTCTCATTATTCTTTTGAAAGTTTGATCACATAGTTATTAAGTCATAAGGATCACCTTTTAACCTATGTCTGTACTTGATTATGACATTTGCCCTTATGGTATGCGGTTACCTGTGGATACTCTATATCCCTACTGAATAAAGCTTTCTTTATTATTATTTTTTAAAGGTGGCGATTATATGCAGCAATAGGGACACGGCGCTATGTTTCTCTGTTTTCCTCTTCAAGTTTCTTCTTTGTTCCTAGTTTCCTAGACTGCGAATTTACTTCACATTGGGGGAAAAAATAATTTCTTGAGTACCGAAGCTGTTCTGCCCTAGGATGCAATTTTCTTTGTACTGGCAATATGACTAATGCAATGGCAATGCCATATTTGAAAAAAAAACCGAACAATTGCGAGTCGAACTCGCACACCGAGGGTTCCATAAGCAAACAAACTTGGATGTGTATACGTCCATCTCAAGAATCAATTCTATAAGATTTTGGCAAGTCTTTTCAATTTATTAATGACTAAAAAAAAAATGCTTTCGGATTTTTTTTCCTTACTTCTGCTACGAGACCTTACTTCTTACCAAATTTCATGATTCTACGTCAATGGGAAGTACCCTATAGGTTTTGATATACCTGCAAAATGTTCAATTTTGATAAAATCTTAGGTTTAAATAGCCGTATCTTTTGATTGCCTTGATTTAGAAGCTTGATTTTTTACAACTTTGAGGGTCCAGACATATGTATTTGGTAATAATTTCAGCTTGATGTGTTTACGAATTCTTGCGAAAAAAGGTCTTGACCGACAGACAGAAGCTGGGACGGTTTGCTAGTAATATTAATAAGATATTATTGGTTATATTATTGATTGAAAAACAATAACAAAAAACGAAGAAATATAAAAAAAATAACACAAATTTGATCAAATTATGAAAATTTAAAAAAAAAATATGTATTGCTCAAAATCGTAGAACCAGTTCATCTGCCTGTATTCAGTCGCGTTACAGTCGCGTTATAACTATAATAGCTTTTTATACCGACTCAAATAATACTTGTTGGGAAACTCTAACGTTTTGTATTGCTTTAGTTGTAATAAATGCTCTCAGTGGATACGACATTAGATGATATTTGGCGGGGACCGCGGTGAGAATCGTAACCACAATTCCGTAACTTTGTCGTACAATTCAGTATCCCTTGTCGACTGTCAGCCTCCGCTTTGAATGGCCAAGTGCGTACAAATATTTCTTTGTGCCCGTTCTTGTTTTGAGAAGCAATAAAAGCGAAGTATCATCCCTTGAAGTTTGAGGGTAACAGTAATATTAACTTTTTCGTTGTAGTTAGTATTGGGTCATAAATGACAATAGTAACGACGTAACATTTTGGAATGAAATGCAATGGCTACTCAACATGACACTTTTGTCATGCAAATGCTCAAAACCATCTTGCTTGGCACTTAGCCCATTTGTAAATTTCATGCCTAAATTTTATCAATCAACTCTAAGGTAATATAAATATTACCTTATATAGTATAAGGTATATACATTTCTCTTTGCACTTTATTCTGTTTTGTATCCTAAATTAGAGGCCTTAATACAGTTAGATAGCAGAATTCATGCCAAAATCTACCATTATATATCTCCTTATTCAAACAAGTACACTGAGTATTGTTCTTTTAAATGAAATAAAAAATACACCTACATATCATAAATATTATCATTACAGATCACACAAGCAAAGGTATCTGATACAATTATGAAAATACTTTTCAATTATCGGAAATGCCAGCAATGGCAATACCTGAAAATTTTTGACCATAAATTTTATGCTAACTCTAGGTTATAAATTATTTTATAAAACCTTACTTCTTGACAAAACTCGTAGATGATCTTAAGCTAAGCAAAATGTAGTTTATAGTGTAAGATAAGAAACTATAAAAACGCCCATCACACTGCGCTGAGTAAACCAAAGATTAAAAAATAGCACCATCTAATTTCGTTAAATTGTCTGGTTTGTGGTGTAATCTCTTCATCATTTATTTTTTTAATACTATCAAATTATTCTTACGATACGCTAGTGAACATGACAGTCTTAATTTTAGGCTTGAGGAGGTTTCTTAGAGGCACAAAATGGCTCCTATATTTCTTCCTTTCGAGTAACGAGAGGCCTATTTAGTATGTCATGTGAGCTGATGTTATTAATAACTTTATTTGCAGGAATATAGATAAGACTTTTTGTTTCGTATTGTAGGTTTAACCATGTCTACAGTAAATATCGTTTGGCAATTTTACTGCACTCCAATGAGTTTAAAAAAAAATATGTCATAAGAGCTATGTTTGATCACATTTAGACTATATTCAGATAACGCGTGTTGTCACAGTTCAGTTCGTGTTCTGTATGTTTTTTTTTTCTCTCTATCAAGCTTCGTTAATTCTTTATATTTTATACTTTTATTTGATACAAAAATTAACTACGTGAAATGTATGAAACGAAGTGTTACCGATTTCATGCGTGAAAAAATACAATTATTATTCTGGTAGCTGTTTCAAAAAGATCATTAATAATCTTTAAAAAAGAAACAATAGCAAATAACTGGCCGTTTAGGATATACAATTGTGTTCCATAGTACCAAATTCGTATTTAATATTTTTTATCGAATGAATAAATGTAAAGATTACATTTTTATATAATCAGATTCTTGCATTTGACGTAGGTTGTTGTATCATTGATAATTTGTGTATTCGACACAAGCGAGTAGATCTTACAAAATTGTAGAGGAACTTATCTAATTAAAACCTTTAAAAGTGAAATAGAAAATTATAAACTTCTAACAACTTAACTCACAATAAAGTCTGCTTTGCCCCTCGTTGGATAAATAATCAAGTATCTAGTAATTAGATCCTTTTAAAAAAAAATTACACAAAGTAAATACTATATAGCGTTGAAAATACAAAAAATACGTCTTTAAGAAAAGGTTCAGGTCCATAGACAAAAACGTAATTAAGTGCCTCAAATTACTGTAAACAAACTTTTTTTATTTTCTACCGAGACGGCTAAAGTAATCATACTTTATATTATAACGATGTAATTTTCGCTTAGGGTTCGTATTAAACATTTAGGGCTGTAACAAACGATGTCGCACACCGCTGCGGTTTTGCGGCGAAGCACGCTGTGTACATATTTTTCACAATATTAAACGTAATAAGCAACGCGATTACCTTATAAAACAATTAAAATTTTAGCCTTAATTCGTCTTAAACACACACACGTTCACATCTTTGAATAATTTAGATTTTATTACCGACCTGAGCTAAGCTATAAAATAGGGATACTTCTAAAACATCTACATACAAACTAATCTAAAACGACTTACACGATATAAAACCTAGAACTTCTGATGCCTTAATACTTGTTACAAACATATAGAACAAAAAGGCTGGTTTAAATTGTTTAAATTTTCCTTGTTTCGATAAACCTATTACTTTTGTTAGGTAGTTGATACTTTTCATTATATATATTATAAGGTAAGGGACTTATAACCTTATGTTATATAGTTGTTATTACGAGATTTTTTTTTTTAAATAAGTGGCAAGCTTAAGAACCAACTCATAGTGAGTAATAAAATCTTTTTGACCTACAATCACTTAAAATTGAGTCATGTGATTTTCAACTTTGTTGCAAAATCGTACTTCAGACATTGTCGTGTAGGCTAAGCGATGAAGTGGTCACAAACCTCCAGGGAAGTATGAAATGAATAGACGTCATTCATCTCTATCTCAGCCAGCCTCTTTAATCTTGCCCAACGAGCGTTGGTCCGCGATTGCACATATTTCTTGGAGACGTGTCTCTCTATTACAGGCGACAGACTTAACATTATTTATCTATATATAAAGGAGGTTGCCCATTTCAGTATGAAAATCAGTTTCACACTTTTTTATGCTGCGTGTCAAATATGTATAAACTGTATTATTAAGCCTGCACCGAGTATTATCTGAAATATAAACGTATATTGTAACATAGCTTGGGGTTATTGAGAAATTAAATGCCAATATTAGGTTTAAAAATAATAACGATAAGTACCTACGATAACAACGAGAAAATATTGTGACTGACGTTAGAGTTTTTTTTAATAATGTTTGCGGCATCGTGTTTTTGACAGGAATACCATGTATAAATGAAGGCAAAACTAGCACTGAAGTATACATTCACTACATAAACTACGACTACATACACGAAATAATAAGATTACTAAACTGCAATATACTTTAATGTGACATTACGAATTATTATCACGTATATTATTATTTAACCCTTTTATTTTATAACGATGTTTATTTGCATTTAACCATTAATGGTTTATTCTATATAATGGGTACATTTCACTTAAAACAGAAACGGTCATTCATTCAAGTTGTAGTCCTTGTAAGATTTAATTTAAAACCCCAAGTTCTATAGAGATTCAGGGTCGAAAAGTCAGATTAAAATCAATATTTTTTTTAACATTTGAAATAATGACGCGAACTTCTAAAAGTGAAACCATGAATGGGCATTCTCTTTTAAAGGAAAATATTTCTGATTAATCAAAATATATTTTTACGATAACCTGCTGCAGATGAAGTAATTAGCACTCGCATTCATGTTTTTAACCTTATGACAAAATAAACCGAGCAGAGAAGTTGTAACTAATATTGTTATAAACTTCATAAGTAATCTAAAAACGAACTGGATGTTTGATGGTTATCTGACTGATGAGCAATTTTGTAGCTACAAGTGGATCCCACCTTAAATGCAATATAAACAATTTTTGCCATTAATATTGTTAAGTAAAGGTGGTCAACAAGAAGAAATAAAAATATTACGCAGAAGAACTCACAATGTCCATTATAGTGTCTAAAAACATTGACTATAGTGTATTTTAATGTACCTACATTATATTTTCGATGGTTCCTCCTCTTCATGTTTAATATAGCACTCCCAAAACATTTTGTCTCTCTGAAACGTACTGGTCAGTTACGAGTGATAGTGATATCACTTGGATTCTACAACCCAAACTCGTTTTACAAACATGTCTGCACAGTCCTATTACCCACTGCATTTAGAATCTTTGCGAAAGATATGTGCGACCGCATCAATACCTGCGAAAAATATAAAATATACAACGAATACCAAAACGGCTTCCGGAAAAACGATATACTTACACGTTTACCAGTTTACGAATCCATTCCAGAAACATTAAATATAATAAACAACAAATCCTATCTGGTCGCTATATTACAGGATATTTGATATGCAATATAAAATAGGTATTGTTTATTGTGTAAGGTTCACGATTACAATCTTATCTTAAAAACAGAGAACAATAATTAAGAACAAGAATAGAATATTTTAACCATAACACTCACAAATTTAAAAATATGAGATCAGATCCCGAAAACATGAACGAATATATTCAACAAAGAAGCGTAAATTTATATATCAATGACTTACCTAACATCGTAAAAAGGCCATAAGTACTGTTCTCAGACGATGTTTCCTTGCTAGGTCAATGCCACAACACCGTATATTTAAATAAAATCTTCACAAAAACAACCAACTGGATGCAGGAACACCACCTAGACATGAATTTTTCGAAGACCAAATTAATGACATTTCACCCTCACCCTCGCCCACACACAAAAATCACAATTACAAATAAACGTTAGTTTTAATAACAGTACCAGACCGAGCTACGCTTGGTAGCTTTTTGTAAAATCGTTTTTTTTTTGTCAAATTTTGTTTTTACAGGAAATACAACCATGCAGTTGGACTTAAGATGCAAAACTGTATCTGTATACAAAATTTAATTAAAAATCGTTGTAGCCGTTTCCGAGATTCAGATCTATATACATATATACAAGAATTGCTCGTTTAAAGTTATAAGATTAAATTAGCTACAGAAGTTACAATTCTTGGTTTCAATATAGACCGACATAAATTGGAAATCTCAAATAAATAAAATATAATCTGAAATATGTAAATTTTCATACGCTCTTCGAGAAATTAAAAAAATACCGACGTGCTAACTTCACAACCTACTACTATTTATGGCTTACTTACGGCATCATTCTTTGGGGAAATAACACAGATACATCAAAACTCTTCACCCTTCAAAAAGATAACTAGAATACTAGTAGTAGTACTCATTTACAGAAACATAACATCCGAAACCTATCTTTTGTGTATGTTTGAGAAACTTGCCCACAAATACGCATTTTTTGTATGAATGATTTTTGAAAAGGTTATACGTTCTATTGTATGTAGTAATGAGAAGAAATGTTTCTGCTGCATATATTTTATAAATTGATATTAACTATTTTTAAATCAGTATATAATCTTTTCATCAAATAGTTATAAATAGTTATATATTAATTTGTATTTGCAAAAAATAACATAAAATTCTTATGTATAATACATTAAACGTGGGTAATATAATTTATTAAAGTTTAGTATTTTTAGCTAAAATAAACATTTACTTTTATTTAAATCTATTGTTATTTTTAATCGATTCGGCAAAGTGGTTATCACTAATTTACCTACCTATTGAACTGTCAAAAACAAAATGAATTAATGGACGGGTTATAAATGATAATAACGTGACCTTAGCCAACAAGTAAAATGTTAAAACGTATAATTAAATTTAAATAAATAATAATACTTTTTAACTAACTAATAATAAAGAACAACCGTAATTACATAACAAGATAAATAAATATATAAAAAAAAAACTGTTTAATAATTAAATTAAAGTTGAATATTATTCGTTTTTTTGTCTTTGATAAGATAAATACCTTATAATAATTTCATCCTCTCTCCTACATTGCCATGCCCGACAGGGTGCATAATAAACTGTAATATCTACATAACAACAACTTTGTAACAGATGAGATACATTTATTGCACATAAACGTATTGTATATGTTATCGCCACATAAAAAACTCGTATTTACTTTATTAAAAATAGGGGCAAACTATAACAGATGTTAGAACAGTTCACTCTTCTATGAAAATCAGTTAATAGATATTATTATGACTAGTTATACCGGTAGTGCTACACTATTGATCGGTTAACAATGGTGGGCAGATAAAAAGCTAGGCAAGCATTATACGTTGATAACAATTACTTGAATGCTGATTGAGGTACAAACAACATAGCAGTTACTGTTTTTTAGTGATTTTGATTAGAAAGTGACTACTATTTGTAATTTGTAAGCACTTTAAAAAGGTGTAAAAAACTAGTAAAACCAAACATATATTTGAAATGTGTTTACATCTGATAAAATGTTCTCTATATATTTTTTTTTTCGAATGAAAGTAAAAATAGCGTTCTTACGCGTTAAAGTAGCGGCAGTAGGTACTTCGTCAATTGAAGCACTTTCAAACCGACTTCAAAAAGAAGGACCCTTTCTCGTAATTATGTTTTATGTAAAGGAGCACGAACATCTTAAACAAGTAACACCTTTAATTAGAACTCATTTTCATTATGTTACTGATGTAAATACCAAAATATATTGTAATATAGTTTGAGTTTCAAATTCATAATAGTATATAACTAGCTGTAGGAAAAAAACACTATCTATACACAACAATAGCATTGATCTTAAGTTTTGTTTGAGTTTTCTCAGAGAACCTGATTATAAATACCGCAACTTGCCGATTCGCATACTTATATCCTTTCCCTACTTTATAATGTACTGTTTAATCCACCCACTCTCTCTCATCTCAGAGAACATTTATGGTTCCCAAGTGACACATATTCGAAGTTATTAAGATCATTCGAAAATCTGCAACTTTAAATTCCAGTGCATTCCTGTTCCCAAAAGAAGTGGCGGATTCCCACGCACTCTCACTTTGGACCATGGACTGAACCGTGATCTTCAGCGAAAGGCTCCCAACCTCCCAAAAGCCCGCCGCGAGGTCTTCGCCTCAAGGCCCCATGGTGCAGTTCTGGCAAGGAGGGGACACTTGACTCTAGCAAAAAATCTATCCAATAACAATTTTTTTTCTCGTCTATCCCAAGACGAAAAAACAACTCATCCCCACTTTATACTGTACATGATAAATATGTATATCCATACCAAATTATAGCGTTCTAGTACTAAGAATCTATGCGATAAACCAAAGACAGACGGGTGGACAGACGGGTGGACGGACGGACATAGCGTAGTTATTAGAGTTTCTTGTTGACTCCGAAACCTTAAAAAGGGTCTGGAACATTGAACTGAGTTAAACAATTCTTATTAAAATTATTAGATTTTTGTCAGCTAGAACAAAGGAGTTTGCCATACAGTAGGATCTACCCCTATAAAAAATACACAAACACAAACGTTGTAATAGTCTTTGAAATTGATATAGAAATTGAGCATGATTTTGCAATGCATACTCAAAACTCACTCGAATTTGTAATATCTACTGAATTCTTATTAACCAATATCGGCGTCAGGTCGACAACTACGGTGGGCACTGAAAACCAGTACTGGGGTGGGCCACGTCCATCGCAGTAAATGCTGAGAGTCCACCTTTTTGTGGGGCATAGCGTACAACCCTTGTCAATATCATATAGGCCTCTACCATATGTATGCAAGAAAATACATTAAATAAGTTAACCTAGATTTTTATTAAACGTGGTAGGATGGTACGTCATTGCGCCACGTCATACGAGTCATACGACACTACAAACTGTCACTTGTCAGTTGTCAATAATGTCACCATCAGCTAGTTGTCGTAGTAAGAAAACCAATATTTTAGCCTATTATATGTATTCATTTTTATTTACTTTAATGTTTAAAGGTGGTATGCCTTTGCCCTATGAAAATAAACAATTTTTCTTTCTTTTTCTTTCTTTCAATATTCATATTAAAAATAGGCTTTTACACTTTTCTATGAATAAATCTTATAAAATTATTTAAAATAAAGAAATATTAAAATTAATAAAATTGTCGCTACTTATAATATACATATTATTATGTACATATGTATGTGTGGATATAAATCAAATCAGCAAAGTGAACACATCGTAATTTTAAGGAAACTAAGACAAAAAAGAAGGAACTCTTTACCACGCAGTAGGATCTGCCTCTTTCAAAAACACTCATTACAAACGTTTGCTATTTTTTCAAATTGAAATTAAAATTGATTTCAAAACGAGTCTTCCAGTATAAATTTTCAAAATCAAATTTGTCTGTAGTGTAGTAAGTTTTTTACGGCATGGATACTGTTTGAAGCCGAGAGATATTGAAAAATATATGAGACCGCAATCACTACTCAGTTTTAGGTATCGTTCATGACTTCCAAAATCCCTTGCACAAATAAACATGAATAGGCCGTTCTGATTTTTAGCATTTTTGGCGATGCATTCAATGTAACACTTGTTATGGAAACTTGACCAACATAACATTTGTACACTGCAGCTTTTTTATCTAACATGGTTGACCTGTTTGTCACGGCACTTTTGATGTCATGGGCTCACGGGATGTACCAGTGGTTGCATAAGTCGTAAATAGTACTGAATATATAATAATGAGGTTATAAATTAATCTCTACAGGACACAAATCCATAGTGATATAATATAATTGAAGAGGACTCATCATTCACCCTCGATTTACCAATGCCAAAGACGGCAAAAGCCAATGATAAAACTTATCGAATTGTGATAGACAGCGATGCCAAAATGAACTCACTCAATAAAGAATTGTGTCAATGTTTTGAACTGGAAATTTTATTTAATTTTTTTTAAGTATTACCTGAGTCAACTGAGTAGTTACAAACCACGGGTCGGGCAACACGGCAAACTGAAACGTGCATACTTAATGACAAAAGACTCGCTTCCAGTTACGTGTGATCAAATTTAAACCTAGTAAAATTATATAGTCTAGAATCGGGAATATCTGGGTTTGAGTACACAGCAAAAAACCTTTATGATTTGGTCAGACTCGACAGAGAGCGGGGAACTGATGAACTAATATGAGAATTTTATGAACTTATTTTATTCGGATCTATTTAATGTCATCATCAAAACAATTTCTTCAGCTACAAGTTAAAAAATATTGCTTGTTGATGTTGAAAGGATATTTTTGTTATCTCAAAAGTATATTAGGATCTTTTAGATTTTATTTTAGAGATACGTATCGGCACGTCTCGCTTCGGATACGTTGGCATTGTATAGTTGCCAGCAACGTGATGGCCTCGACGTAAACTTAGAGAACTTTATAAAGATATTTTACAAAATTGTTGTTGGGATAACTCAATAACATATATAATACTTTTTATAAAGTAAAACATAACTAGACGAGCGATGATTAGGGCTAGAAAAAACTTTATTTAGATGAAGACTACTAGAATATCGAGTGTGTTTCTTGGGCCAACATTATCCTGTCATATTCTGTGTCTAAGTTTTATATTTTTTTATATGAATATTTTTTTCTTGTGTAATCTCTTGCATACTCATCTGACACGGGTGCATCGGTAACAACTTAAGTCCTATGAAATAGGAGTCAGCAATTATGGAGGCTTTCGTGAGGACGCTTCGCTCCATAGTCTCCCTCACTTTTAAGTCGTACCTGTGACAAAACACTGTGATTTTCATCGAGTCGAATTCGACACAACAAGTCACTGTCCTCAGTGAGATGAGGTCGCGTATGACCTTTGAAACGGAAAAAAATTATCGACATATTCCATATATACTGTCAATGTTGTAAAGAGCTTACATCTATTTTATTTTATTTAGATTAAAACGCAACACAAGCTTTCTAATCTATACATTGAAACCATGAGTTCATATCGTATCATATGTGTACACTTTAGCTAAGAAATGTTCACATCTGAGAGTTTTATTTTGAGAGGAGACCAGAACTTAGTTATCCTTAAATCCTTTTAGGAAATAAGAGATTACGTCAGCAATCCAATGCTCACGCCCTGGAAACGAGTGTACAAGCATGCGATAATGCCGGCGGCATCTCGCCTAGTACTCGACAAGCACTCCAGTATTCACTGTGTTTGATGTGGAAATGCATTGGTGACATCTTATACACGTTCCACTGCGTAAAGACTTTACAAACATCTAGTAAGTTTTTATGTCGTCCAAATGCTGACAGTATTATTTAAAGAAATAAAAATTGTAACTCTATCGTTCGTTTGATGTACTTCACGATCGGTTCACGAATAATCATACATACTCGTATATTAACATATGAGCGTACCCAATTCCATCTCAATCTGTTGGTCGTTTAACGACGGTTGAAATAAAAAAAACTTTCTTTATGCTTATGCTTTATCTTTGCTGCTTTGTTGTTAGAATGCAATCTATTATCAAAATCAAAGCCAAGTCACACTTGAAATCTTAAGCATTTATAATACGAGATTAAGTATACTCGTCATTGTATTTAAAAACCAGAGGAAAACGGCTAAACGTACGGGTCACCTCATCCTAAATACAAAGAACATCAGAGGTATTTTAAAGAGCAGCCCCAGCCCGCGTATATGATCAATGCTTCAAAGAATTCCAAAATGATATTGCATAGCCTCTTCAATAAAGCAATATATTTATATAGCAATATATAAATATGTCTAGAACACCGTTTGCAGTATACCGAGCCCACATTATTTAAAGTACATTCAGACTCAGAAGAATTATTTATAAATCAAACAAATAACTGTCATATATGATGGTAGAACCCACAAAACTCAATATAATATCAGTTAGCAAGGCGTCGACGTAAACCATAAACATAACCGTACAGTCAAATATTATTATTTATATTATTTCGTTTTAGAATTCTATTCCGCGCTCAAACTACAACTGCAACGTACATCCAGACCGTTGCAAAGTTTTAAAACTGAAAGAAATAATCTTTTACGCCAGTTTCTGCAATGTTTTCAAGGCGAGTATGAGTTTATAGAAAGTAGCAGCCACAAAATGAAACTGCAGCGTACTACATTGCCTGAGCTGACTTAGCCAAACATATTTGTTAGTAGTCGCAGTTCAAAGTGTTTGTGAAGTAGATACAGTAATATAACAAGTTGAATTTGTTACGTAAATACTAGTACACACTTTATGTTAACAGTACTATATGTAATTTAGTTGATTTGCCAAAGATTATATCGCATTTGCGCATACTGAGAGAAGGCACATGCTAGCAGTGGAGCAGTTTAGAAACAAAGCCCGCATGTTAATTAAATTGTGACATATTAGATTCCTAGTGATGTGTAAGTAGAGTCACCAGTGTTTCTAGAGGAGGTTGATATGGCCTCCAAAGCACGAATATCACCTCGGTCTTACGAGTGTTTATTGACATTTGTAACTGCGTACCATAAAGACCTGTGTTCTTGTTTGTCACGTCGCCGTAGGCAGTTGTTCATTTATTTAACGTACATCTAAGGAGGTATATTAGATGTACGTTGACGTAATAAGCTATCTGGAAACTACTGTTTCTACATCGCGCATAGAAGTTTTGAAACCCATAAGTATGTATACAACTTTCCAACATTAATTATAAGGTCAAGGCCCACCAAGTATGATCACCTAGTCTAGTCGGAGGGTCTTCCTTATAAATCTCTTCTTTTAGAATATTAACAAATAGACAACAGATGACAAACATTAACACTAAAAATTGCTACTTAGTGTAGTGGTTTTTTTTAGCATTGCAGGGCTGTTTCTATTAGATATAAATAAACGATCGTATTTGAGAAACAACTAAATGAACTAAACCAAACCGTTTTATAGAAATAACATGTGCAAAAGTACTGTGTAGATTTGTGTACAAGTACACAGCAAAATTATACAATGCCTCCATTAAAATATGTTAACACTAACACGTCGAGTACATTCATATATGATTACGTTTAAAATAAAACTTTTGCATAGTTATTTCGCCGCAGTGCAGAGTTTGGGCGCGCGGTGGTGCATTTGACAACAAAATGAAATTAAACAGTTCCACCTTGTACTCTCGTGAAGAGCGACGTGGACTTTTATTGCAAGAAGCGGGTCGAGTGAAGATTGCAATATTCACTTTGTAATCACATTTTATACACAGAGTTAACTAATATCTGCTAAACGTGTTTATGTTTTTAACCCACGAAAAAACGAAGGTTCTCAAGTCAACCCGTTGGCGACGAATGATTGTTCACCGTTTGATTTTACACCTGTGAACCGATTTTGTTCAAAACATAGCCTACATATGTAGTTCTAATGACATTTCAACATGATGTAGACTGTAGTTGATTTAATGATTTATGCGGAATCCAGTCCAGAGAACTCTTAAACAGTTGTAAAGTATTATTCAATGATTCTTCCAATAAATCTCTGTAGAGCTTACCTACTGTGAACCGGTTAGTGGTCATCCTGATTTCTTGTGGTAGCGCATTCCAGGGATTTACAGCCTGGATAGCAAAGGAAGAATAAACGTAAATGTAAGGAAATGCCGCAGTGTGAGCGAATAGCTCTAATACAGATTACTAAGTAGTTACTGCCCTACGCTACGCTCTAGTCTGTTAGTTACCTCCTAAAGTTTTTTTTGTAAACTAAAAACAATCACATAGTAGTTTGTGATTTAAAATGGTTCACGATATATTTATCACTCTAAATTGTACCCGTGTGGAGCCAAAGCAGGTCGCTAGTCTTTTACATTCATAGAAAATTTAATAATTGAAGATCAACCACGTCGTTAAACAAAAATAGAACATACTATCTCTTTTCTTTTGATCCGTTTGGACTATTGTTGTCTATGTTCATGCTTCGAGTTTTAAACTAAAACAAAATTATGCAAAATGGGGTTACTTCATTTGTTCATTTTCTGCTCGGGAGATAGAAATTAGCTTTGTCCACTTATACTGTCACAATTAGTTGAACTAATAGACATAATGTTCTATAATAACTGTTTAGATGAAAAAGAAAGTTGCATTTTATTTTATTTCTATTCACTAACATTATTCATATGTTAAAATATGTATTTCTATTAACAAACTAATTTTTCATTTTATCGAAATTTAATGGCGTTTTTTATTTCAAGTGTTCAGCGTCCTATGGCTGAGGTGAACTCATTAGCAAACTAATCGTAATACACGTCCGAGAGTAATGCGCTTTGTAAATCGAGCTTTTTCAGGAACTAATATCAGTTCCTGTGATTATAAAGCGCGAATCACACAGACTTTCTAACACAGAAGGTTTATGCATGGACAAACCGTATACGTATACAAAAAGAGTGGACCGATATACTCAAAATCGTTATTCCAAAGGCACGAGAGGTGAGTTTATTGGAGTATATAAATATACTATACAACGTACACAAATACATACAGAGGGTGACTGGATGCGAGAAGAGGAACGATCGTGTGAGTCGATTGATACTATGGAGCCAATATCAATATCCAACATTGATACAGCTTGTGCAGTTCGTTCGCTACCGAATTGGTAATCAGCGGGACCGGACAGACTGCATAACTTTTAGGTAAAATGGCATCTCGCTTCCGACTTTTATGAGCACAAGCGTGATTCACTTACTCTACTATATAAGTTTGGTACAGAGCTCGTTATACTTGATACGACCATTAACGAACAAGAACGTTGTAACTGAAAGGATTTGGCGACATAGTGGATAAATAATATATGTAAAAAGGTAGCACAGAGTCATAGGGATTCTGTGCTGCATACGTGGCTCTTGAGGATGATGGAGTTGTACAAGATACAGCTCTATGCACTTTCTTACAGGCATTTATGCTTAACGACCTTATCAACTTTTCTAATGTAACCTTAGCGCTTTTAACATAACTATCAGTAATTTGACAGTTGGCGCGATTGGCGGAATGCGCGCTGCAAATTATACCAATTCGAATTCAATATTCATAGTTAAGACAGGACAACGTCTGTCAGGTCAGCTAGTATTATATAATTTCCAGAACTTGTATACTCTGTCTACGATTTGATAATTTTATTTGTTTAGTAGAGTAGAGTACAAATGTAACCTCAAAAAGTTACAATAATTATATGTAAACAATGTTGTACATACATGTTTTGACATGTGTGTCAAAACCCTAAATTTATTACTTCCCCGGCGACAAAACTTTATTGACATATTTATATACAGGAGGCAAAAAAATATTTTTCTCTCAATTTTTGTTTAGTTTCTGCGTTGGACAGTGATAGATGGTCTGCCAAAATAACGGGTTACCATACAAATATTTACAAAACTTTAGGAAGATGCGGCGTTCCCACCGACGGACAATGATCCATCGCTTCTTAAATATAATGTACAAGAGACATGCAAAGATCTCAAAACTCAAGCAGAGAGAAAGTGAGTTGAAGTATTATAAGTTCTACAATCTGGAAATTATTTTGAATAATAATATAGTAGCAATAATTCTGGATTTAGGTTCAGAGTAAAAATATACATAATTATTTAGTACTTCATAATAGAATCAATCACTTAAACTCATTACATAAAGAACATTATCGAAATCAGTTTGAGAATCGTTTGATGGGCGATGTAGACTTTTCTCTCACTCAAAACTACGGGAGTTACGCTTCCGTAGTTTTGAGATCAACGGTTGTGCAGCGTGTTGACGAGCATCATTACGGAGAAAGAGAGGATTAGATAAATTGACAAGTCTCGATTATTTGACAGCGAGTTGTTGTTCATCATCGAATGCAATTCTTCATAATACACAACTGAGATAGATTCATTGCCAGATCCTAAGAAGCTATTTATGATATAGGGGGCAAACGAACAGACGGGTCACCTGATAATAAAAGACCACCGCCGCCCATGGGCACCTGCAACTCAAGAGTCACAAATGCGTTGCCAGCCTTTAAGGTGGGAGTAGGGGAAGGGTGGAAGGGGGAAGGATGGAAGAGGGGGAGACGGGGAGGGAAGGATTGGGGCCGGGTTTCTGTAAGGCCGTGGTGTCACTCCGGTCGAGCCGGCCCATAGGTGCCAAAGCATGGCTCTCCCACGTTATATTATTTAGATTAAAACGCATCACAAATTTTAATCTATACCTACCAAATAAAATTGATAAATCATTGAAACCATGAGTTCATTTCATACTTCAGCAAGCAAACTTCTTTTGAGTCAATTTGCGTTTAAGACCAGTTTAGTCACCTTTCCTGTTCGCTTTTGGACAGGAATATCGTTAAAAATAACGTGTTCGTAAAACTCGTAGCAGAAAATAAGAAACTGAAACAATGCAATTTAAATTAAATGTGAAACAAAAAATTAAACTACAATATTAACACCACAAAACGTTCTGTGTCAGCTAGCTACAAACTTTTCCTATCATATTAACTCATGAGTATAATTAAATATATTTAACTTCGGCAAAGTACCTAGAAATATAAATATATAAAATGTAAACCATATCCAATCTCCTCAGAGCAGCATTCCCAAAATATTTCCATGGCTCGCAATCACATACAAAAACATATCAATATACGCGTATGCAGGCCTGTTCCCTACAATCAAAAGTTATTGTGAACTGACAAAGCGTGTGCTGTTTCACTTCGTGGGACACACAGTAAATTTTGGTGAAACCTAAAAAGAATATATATTATTATAAACCGTTTTTTATTACATCTTTTCAAATAAATGGCTCTCCACTATTGTTCATGCAACGTTTCATGCATCTAAACCAATTTTCAATACACTTTTTCCAATGCATCTCAGATACATCCTCCGCCTAGCCTATCGTTTTAAGTTGATTTTTTAGTTTAGGAAATATACGGAAGTCACACGCTGTCAAATTGTAAGAAGGATGACATAGAAGTTTTACCGGTGTACTGTTCAGGAAGTGACTCGTTTTGATGAAGTACTCGTTGTCTTGGTAAAGCACCAGCTCGCGGAGTCCCGTATTCGGTCGCTTGCTGCTGGCAGCAGTGAACACGTCTGGCAAGCATTTTGTAGTATATCAATTATTATTAAAGGTAAAAGTATTGACACCAGATATTCTGTCATAGCGAGAATAAATTATATCAAATATTTATCGCTAATGTTGAAAACATTCAACTTTAGTCAAATTCATTGACATGCAAAATAATATAATAATTATAACAACAATAATAACATATACAATACAATAATTTCCATTGTCTCTAATATTTGTTATAATGTCAAAATTTTACATACTTTTAATAATGTGAAAGGTTTAATTGTATTCAGGAGTTATAATTTATAATATGTTTTAAACTACTGAACATTACAAGTAGATCTTGTAATGTACACATACATACAAATTGAGTTGCTAATTTAACCAATTGTTAAAAAAAATAGCACTACACTAGTAGTCATTAGTTTTCCGAATGGTGAACGTATGTACGTTCACCAAAGTAAAGGTAAGTGTTTAAATAAATAAGGGATGTCCCTTATTTATTTAAACACTTACCTTTACTTAAAGTTAAAATCAATTTTAAAATGTACATTTTCTTGTAATATATTGTGATTAGAAAGCAAGAAAGCATACTAAATATCTTTCAAGCTTAGCATGCTACTTCCCCCACCCTTATACCCTAGGAATTTATAAATTTTCTTGAATAAAATAACTCTTAACCACCAAAGTCTAAAAAAATTATTGAACTTTGTTACTTCTAGCTACGAAAATATAGCACACATTTGAATAAAATTCCTTACTGGAATAATATAATCGAAATATTTTTTCATAATAGTACTAATCTATTTTAAACACACAGTTATTAAAACCTAAATATTACACTTATATTTTTTTTTTTTTTTTTTAAAAAGACAACTCCCGCATTAGGAATTACTCCTGTGTCGCGGGGGACTTTACAAACATACAAACAACGGACACAAAGAACACCCAGACTCAGATGGGAATCGAACCCACGACCTCTGGCTCAGCAGTCAGGGTCACTAACCACTAGACCAACAGGCCAGTCTTATATATTACAAAAGTATAATTGGATTGTCACCGCATATTGTTACTGGATGCTGGGAATTGAACAATAGTTAGCCGCAGCCGGACAGAGTCGGATCAGGGTTGGAAAGCAAATAAGGTTAATGCAGCTCGAAATTCCATTCGGAGAACCTAATTGGATGCTGGACCTTGTTTGCGAGCGCGCGCCGAATGAGTTGATTTTCATGACACCAAGCTACCGCGGTATGGTTTAATAGATTCAGTGATTATTGTTTGCTTGCACTAACTAACCTAACACGGGATTTACACTGATTTGGCTAATTTAGAAGCTATTGTTTTGCTGACGAAGTATTTTTAAATTCAAATGGCTCACATGAACGCCAAACTATTTTAAGCGGTACAAGATTTTGGACACATTCACAACAAACATGAATTGTCAGGCCCATGTACAGTGCGATGTCCACTCTCAGTAAGAAATTCTAACCAATATTATAAACGCGAATGTGAGTTTGTTTCGTTGTTAACCTTTCAGGCCTTAGCCGATCATCATAAAAAGAAATGTTCCCGAGGGATAGAACAAAAAACTTCTACCGCGAGCAAAAGCAAGTGGTTTACATAAATTTCTCATAAAAACAGTATAATCTATATCGTAGCAGTTTTGTATCTGTATTTTAATGCTTTCTAGCTTAAGTGTAATAAAACTAGTAAATAATATTCAATTAAGATAAGTCTAACGAGGGTAAGTTAAAGTATATTTGCAAATGACGAAGATAGAATATACTGTCTTATAGCCTTATGTGGTCAAATAGATTTTCATAATACCAGATTTATATACCAGAAAGTATAAGTGCAGTCTGACCACCGAATAAAGGAGTTATCCGGAAAAGTAAGCTGAAACTGGTATACTAAATTAAATGGCGGAGGACATAAATTAGGATCTTCCACCCGTCCCAAAAAAAAGACAATGCCATAACTAAAACATAATATTGTTCTCTTTTCTTATTACTGATATACTTTCTTCAAATTTAAATTGTATTGTGATGGAAATACATATAATAATAGTTAGTTAGTTAAACAATTGATTACTATAGATAGAAAAAAAAATTCTTTACAACATAGTCAAAAGACTGAATACCTTCACAATGTATATGTCTCGGAGCAAGTACTATTATAATACTATATACGTAGATGTTTTGCAATTATTACTTTGGAAATACTATAAAACTTTCTAAACATATTGCTTACTAAAGCAATAGCCGTTTAAATTCCACAAATTAACTAGCATTTCAAAATGTAATCCAGTGTGGCTATATCGCTATAATGACAGTTGAGTGGGTTATAGACCAACATGACCAAATCACTATAGCATTTCAGTTTTATTTGATTAACCGTATGCGTTACGGTGCATATACCGAACACGAACTTCGTCACTAAAATTTTAAAGCAAATAAATACACACAAAACCCGCAAATAAAATAAACTGTTTTGATGATCCAAACTCTATTAGTTTATTGTTCCATTTGCGTAATTGGAATTATGAAGTTAACGATATCCAAACTCATATGTTGGCTCATAAGGTGATCCGATTAAAAATTTTCGTCATTAATTGGACAGTACTAGTCTAATTTAAGGAAAGTGTTATTAACGATATTACCGACGAAGCTAATTACGGACATCAAACTTCATACTAAGTTTTAACAGCGCACAACCGAGTTACTGAGTAAAGAGCTCCAAATTAAAATTGCTCAATTTCTCGCTTTAAAGTTGTTGCTCGTATGAAGATCTCGGTTTAAAGTCTTCATTAACTTCTGTCGTTGCCACTTCGCAGGGAATGGCGCCTATTTAGTTAAGTTGACTTTTTAAATATTTGAACGGAGTTTTAGCGTTTGTACTAAAATTAAGCCCTTGAAATGTTTTTGATCTAAGTAATGAATACTTTTGTTTCATTGTTTGTATATTATGTAGTAGCAGTGCATTTACGACAGTATGAGATAAGGAGTAGCATATTTATTATTGACTTTTGTTGCTAGTATCATGTAAATGTAAACTATGTATCTGAGAACGTTTATATATTTATAATCTTACTAGATATCAACATAATCATATGTTCATATGTTGTAAGATTATAAGTTAACCTCGCCATTACTTGTCCACGGCTGACGTCTGCCGGCTGTCAACAAGTTATTTCGTGATGGCGAGCATGAATCTTCCACGACCGATCTTGCTGGTTCAGTGAGATTTTATTAGTGGTAGCAGATAAGTAATAAAAACCTGCTTTAGGATGTCATCAAACCCGATTGTAAAGTATTGTAACTACATTCCGATCCAGATCTTAACGTTATTTGTTGAGAGCAATACCAAAAAGGCAAATTCAGATATTAACGTTTTACACCCAAAAGCTTTTAGCCTGTAAATATTTTCTGTACAAACCTCACACGGTTTCATGTCGCATACAATGTTATGGCTAGGCACTGTGATATACGTCTATTTTTCATATCTTGCTACTCTCTTGAATAAATGTTGATTTAATTGGATTTATCTTTGTTTCTGTTGCGGTTTATAAAGCTTTGTCCTATAAATTTTAATGAATGCAACTGATTTTTTTGTTGATTGGTTTGTCGCAAGTTAACCAACTTGTTATTGTGGACAGATAAATATTATTACATTGCAAATTAAAGCTATAACTATCATTGCAAAGGTTTTAAACTGCAAACTTTATGCTTTGGGTAGATACAATTGAAAGTATTGTAAATCAATTTTGCTTTATCTGCTCAGAAGCGTTAATATACTAAATGCAATTACGTTATGGTTGTTGCAAACAAGCTGAGATTGTAGTGAATATGCTCAATGGTGATAAACATATTTTAATTTAGAGATGCAACTTTACGCAACATAAACACCAAGTTATCTAAGGAAAGAGGAAGAGCAGAGCGAAGCTTAAACTCTGTAACTAAAGTGAACATTTTCGAAACGGGAAGGTCAGGTTAAATGATTTTATACAAAATGCCTTTGGTTAATGATTGTTCATCAAAACATGTGGATTAAATACTGTGACAGCTGTGTCTAACATCAATTTCAATTTCTTTATTTTGAATATGGTGTATACAGAGTGATCTTAGGTTTGTTCTAGGTGCTAATACATATTCTGCCATATCATGGCGCCCATATCAAACATTCATTTTTAATTTGACACTTTGCTGTATTAACCTTCAATAAGCTCGCATTCCACCAAGGCTTAGAGATTTCCAATAGTTGGATTTTCAATAGAATATTCTTGCAAACTGATATGTTTGTGTATATTTTTTATCAATAACACATTGAGTATTTTTGAAGATTCTTTTTTTTTATTCTTTTAATAATTAAATATCTAAGAATATTCATTACCTAGGCATCTTCAATATTTTTTTCGAATAATTGTCTCAGACATGTTATAAATAAACACATGTCAGCGTCCTTATAAGCTAATGTATAATCCTTTTATCGAGCTTTATATTTTTATGAAACATAAGAGAAATGTAAAGAAAAAGAGTAAAATACTATTAATTATATTATAATAAATAGTTATATATTTATGTTAAATATTGTTTCAGTCTATGTATTAAAATTGTTAAATTCGTTTTCATAATTAAGGCATAGAATTTGTTAATTGAAAACATCTAATTTAGAATAAAAAATTGTCAAATTTAAAAAAGTCATTCTAGAAACCTACCCGACGGCTACGGACAACCTTTGCGCCAAGGAAGACTCGGAGTGACTGTCAAATACCCTCTCTCTAAGGCTACGGCCCATATCACTGATAAACGTAAGGGCATCCAACCCCCAACATCCCGACGTCTCGAAGGGTAACAATGGATAAATAATAAATAAAGTACCATTGCAGAAAACGACATACCCATACCTTGCACGCATTTAAAAGACAAGTAAAGAATTATTACTTATAAATACTGTATACGCTTTACAATAGATACATTTTTAAGCAACGCCCTTGGGGATTCGCTGGTACCCTATTTAGCGTTAGTTCCATATCTTCACATACTATTCGCAGTTCATTGAGCATAAAAAGTTAGAATTTGTTATAAGAGAAACTATAATATTTTGAATAAGTCAGTAAAGGCTTCATAAAACCTTGACAGCAACTTCAGTGAAATGGAAAGAGAAGATAATAAAAAATCAAACCCGCGTTACGAAGAAAATCATTAAGTTTGGGGTAGGGGAAGGAAACTCGCATACATTCGAGTGGAAAAATTGCCAAATAAAACTACCGTAATGGTGAATGTGGACTTGGTAGCACTATAATTTACTGAAGGTGGCGAACGTGCCGATTTATATAGAAACAGAATTTCACTAAAGCTACCTTTAGTGACAAACCATACTATAACCACTATAACATAGCATTTGTTGTGACAGTAAAGTTGAATAAATGGTTCTCAAAATATAAGTAAAAAATTTAAGCATGGCAAGAAAAGAGCGAAATCAAAGGCATTAGCTCTATGAAAGTAATATAATTCGGTTAAACACTGATATTATAAAACATATCACGGTTGTAGCTTTTGCTTAAAACAGTAAAATTTCGTTGAATTTTCAAAGAAAATTTTAAAGGCCGTAAGCAATAAGAATCGTTTCTTGGTTTATAGGAACCGGGCATGACTGTCTAAATGCTCTTTTAAGAAGCGTTGGCAGTTCTGCTGTGACATTCGTTGAAAAGAACGAATGGCAGTTGTAATAGTTAAATTGGGTTGTTGTATTAGTTAAAGTAAAAGCTTAAAGAGTTGAACCTAGTCCGGTTCAACTCTTTAAGCAAGACCAAAAATCAGGCTCGAAGGACCATGTCCACAAAAACTTCTTAGGAACTTCAAATAGTGTCAACGGGAACTACTTCCATATAAAACACTTGGTTGCCTAAGATCCTTATATTAAACCAAAATCTCCCGTATATAAGGGTGCCCCAGTCATAATCATAATCGCCATCTAATTCGACGACAGCGCCATCTGTTGAGCGATATATAAACACACAAAACTATTGATTGGCACTGCCGCCTTAACATTCTTATCGATTACCAAAGCGAAACGTAAGCAAATCACTTTTGTATAAAAATAGAATGGTAGAAAGTAATGCATGTTACACTTAATTTTTTTATCCCTTCTCAGTAGACCTTTTTTTGGACGAAAGTTACCCTATGCCCTTTTTTAACCTTTGACAAAGTGTATGCTCACAATGCAATTTCACGATGATCAGTTGAGCAGTTAAGGCGTGAAAGCGTAACAAATAAACAAACTCACTTTCGCATTTATAAATTTAGTTAGGGTTATCTAATAACCTCGAAGAAAGTGAACGAAATAACGTCCCTTTACACATTATGACAATTCTAGTTTTCAAGTACTAATTTACTAAGTGAAAAATGTAATTTATGTAATCATATGTAGCTGCAGTAAATTTTTAAATTATTATACATACAATGGTGAGCGTTTCAAGAGCCAAGCGTGCCTTCGTCTTTATGGTTTTTTTAAACTACTATTTCTTAATACTAATACCTCAGGCAAACTGATAACTAAACTTGCAACTTTTTCTTAATTTTAATTAATCTCACTTGTAAGCGCGTAGTCTTCTAAAAATTATGTTTAATACGTACGTTATCCGACATTTTCAGTTTCATAAATCTCCATTTGGAGGCGCTGCGCCCCTGAATAGGCTCGTTAGTCATAAATAACCGAACTCTGGTCGTTATCTCTCATTCAACCGTCCATAAGGTGTGCACACTCGCCTCTCGTATTTTTTTTCTGAACAAACTTTAAATTTCTGTTTGCATTTCTTTTTTGATATTTACTTTATGATCCGTAAATGTATACAATATTACCTTCTTTGTTTATCTGATGAAATGTTTATCTTAAGATGCGTACTTATGTACGTTTGAGAGGCTCGTGGTTAGGTGGCTCGTGTAACTGAGTAGGTTAGCACATTACAAAGTTAAGTAACACGAGCCAGGTCAGTCTAGGATGGGTGACCAATGGTGTGCCTCGGAGATCACATTAAACCGTCGGTCCCGGGTGCCATAGAAACATCTGTGGTATTCGTTACGGGTAAAGGTAAAAGGTAAAAGGTAAAAGTTCGACAACTTGGTCTAACTACAGAACTTCGATGTCGCCTAGTACTTGGGTTGTGGAGGTTTGATGGCAGTCGCTTCACGTAAAATATCAAAGTTCGGCCGTATCGTAGTTAGACTGAAAGCCGACCCCAACTTAGTTGGGAAAAGGCACGGAGGATGAAGATGTGTGCTTATGTACGTTTACAAATAGATTTATGGATTTGTTGAAAGAGGATCTTCTGTTAAAAGAAAATTTGATCCTTTAAGTCTTAGCACGGATTTTCCTTATTGATGTGAACTCGTATGGTTGGGAAAATAATTGCTCATTTCTATTGTTTCAAAAGTTCAATAATATTACAATTTATTATTTAAACAGTGTTTCCGGTTGGAGGTAAGAAGAGCTGCCAGAGCTTAATTTTTTCACGTGGGAGAGCCATGCTTCGGCACGTATGGGCGTGCTCGACTCCGCTTGATACCACGGCCTCACAGAAAGCGGCAGTGAAACAATGATTTTTCGCCGCGTGAGTGAGGTTACCGGAGGCTTCCTCTCCCCCTTCTAATCTCCCTCTTTTCTCTTCCGTCTATTCTCCCCCTCCCCCTCTTCCCCTACCCCTACCTTAAAGCAACGCGCTTGTAACTCTTGAGTAACAGGTGCCCATGGGCGGCGGTAGTCATTTACCATCAGGTGACCCATCTGCTCGTTTGCCCCCTATACCATAAAAAAAAAAGTGGAGAAGCTACAGTGTAAAAGAAACCCTGTTGGTGCTACAAGCATCGGCAACCACTTACCATGTAGCCGAATGAATGCTTGTTTGCCACCTTGTTTAAACAATTTTTTATGAGCCATATTATAAGAAGCAATATTATACTAAACTAGATGTATTTGTGGCCCAAATTCTCGAGACAAGTAGACAAGAAAGTTATGTAACAATGTGAAAGTATTACAACGATTTCTTAAGATGGGTGTACGTGACTGCTTTGAAAACATCTTTAATATGCTGATGACATGGTCCCAAATCGCTGATAATATGTACCTATCTTTACAATTCATACCTTGATACTTCATTTAATTTACATTATTTTATCAAATACATAAAAGTGTGTAATTTTAAAACTGTTATTAGTTACTAGCAGCGTTAGTTTTACTAGTATGTGGCCAAAAAGGATAAAGGAAAATGTTAATTTGGGTTAGGAGACATGTCGCCCTCTTGAAATCTCGCCCTCCGGCGAGTTGTACCCTTCGGTCAGATGTTGAGGCCGCACTCGCCCAAATGTATTTTTACGACTGGGCCAGCTATACCCCTGAATAACTACTAGGAGTCAAGTGGCCCACTGAGGTAGATTCTTATACCGATCATTGTAGTTTTTATATTTCTCTTTGCTGACGTTACCAATTAGTGTATTGTATTGATCAAAGCTTATTTTCAGGCTATCCAAATGGGGTATCCGAGACCATTTAAAATAAAAAAAAAATACTGGACAAGTGCGAGTCTGACTCACGAACCGAGGGTTCCGTACAGACTTGTAAGTAGATAGATTATCCAATCTCGGGAATCGATTATCAAAGATTTTTGCATGATTTATCCGAGTATGTTTGAAAGACAAACTTAACTTTGCCATTATAACAAATTAACGACTTTGGGATTGATTTACATGTTCTGCGAGACCTTGCTTCTCGCCAAATTTCAGAATTCCAGTAAATGAGAACTATAAAAATTGGTTAAAATGTTATGCTTAAACGCGTTGACTTAGAAGCTTGATTATTGACAGCTGCAGACTGGACTGGAGACATATAACTATTTGATGTTAATTTCAACTTGATACCTCCACGAGTTCCTGAGAAAAAAGGGTTTTGAAAGACAATTAGACAGGCGGACAACGAAGGTCTCCTTTTTTTCCCTTTTAGTATATAATAGTCACACGATACAATAAAGACGGGTTTTAATGGTAAAAACTTTAAACCCATACAGGGTTTAAAGTTTTTACCATTAAAACCCAACCAAAAAAATGTTGTCTAGCTGCAAATATCAATGGTATTCCTTTTTCATTTTTTTATCCGTTATTTTTATATGTAACTAAACTTCACACGCTTCTTTTCCTGGTTTTACCTCGTTTACTGTAGGCCAACGTATAAATCTAATATAAAAATAAATCGGTGTTTCCAATTTCGTCCAAAATCGTGTATGGATAGGATGGAATATAATTACAAACACCCAAACACCTTGACAAACTAGTATGTTTATAATATCATTAAGTATAGGACTACTCTATACATAGCGTGATGTGAGCTTGTTTGGTTGTTTGTTAAAAGCTAGTGGTGAATAAACCTAAAATTATATATAGAAAAATCTTAATTATATTGCTTGATTTGAGTGTATGGGATAATTACATTTATTAAATGAAATCGATATTAGTTACATTCCGTCTGCGTTGACGTTGCCGCTTCCCATATATGGTGGTTAGTTACAACATATGTATTATGATCGTTTTAACAAAACAACATCATTACTGGAATGCGCGTGAACTCAATCAGTCAAGTCTTTCAGAATTTACGCAAAGCATGAGACGAGTATTTATATCTGTAAATGTATGTACATACCTACTTAATAATCATTTCAACTCATTTATGATTATCCTAAAAACAATGGGATAACGCCAAGCCTATTTCGTAAGAGGGCTGGTGTTGCCAAACTCAGAAAGTTGCTAATGGATTGGTGTCATTCATATACAAAAACGAAAATTGACGCTTTCCGTCTTGATACAGCGCATTCTATTAGTCGTGCTGTAGTAGATCGGGCGTATCTCCGCATAATTGTAACACACGTGCTATGTTATTCTACCATAGGAGCTACGTACGTTCACATTTAGCTTAAGGCAACCGGTTATGATCCGACATATATCGTCGAAAGTAGCATAGATATATAAATTATGTACTGAAGATATTGTACAATTTCGTATGCCAAAATAATCTTCTTCATAAAATATAGATGTAATTTACCAAGTTATTTAATTTATGACTGTGTAATAAAGAATGTGGTTCTAAAATATGTCTATAATCAAGTTCCCTGTAATTTAAACCAATCAGATAATTCAATAAACGCTAGCGTGTTTCCTCAAAATATTCCATTATATTGATAAATAAGGCACCAGCCTATATATTCCAGACAGTTACACATTTATTTTCCAGAACATAAAACTAAGAGAACGGTCGTGGACGACATTATAAAAACACTCAGAATTATATTTAAAATTCAATTTTCTGCGGCACTTAGTACTGAAATGAAGTGGTATTTTATACTTATGAGCGAGTGTCTTGTAATTGTAGACTTATTTACGCTTAGTTTGTCATCTTGTTCAATTATAATTTAAACACGTTTTATTTCTCTATTCTTATTAGCTTTCAATCAATGTTTCACTGCGTTGTTCTAGATTCTAGTCTCGCCTGAGCCTTATGCCTTTTCGCTTATTACTTTGGCACTTTCCAGCCCATAAATAATCTCTATACATAATGAGGGGAAAGAAAGACAAACCCTGAAAAATATTTTCATTATCTTTCGTTTTCACTTACGTTCTTATGCGCTAACAGATATGCTCCCATATCGGTCCTTCCGACTTAAACCCATGTGACATAAACGAGTCGTGATATCTAACTCTCGATAACATTTAAGATATCCCTACCCATGTACTCTCCGATTCTCCTACGCTGTGAATCACAACCGTACCACCGAAGTCGGCTTATAAATAGTGGACGAGTTATGAGCCACGTCAAGAACTTTGTAAATTTTTTATTTAGGCACAAATGAAGTTACAGTTGAAACTGATACGTACTATCAATTTAAAGAATTTATTTGGAACAAAAGAAATTATAGAATGTTGATGGGCCATCTAAACGCTTTAAATTACATATTTAAAATACATCAAAATCCATATTGAACTATTGTACAGTGTAACTACGCTAATTGGGCATAAAGGTGCCAGCCATTATTTTAAATTAAAAAATATGAAAAAATGATACCGTACAATTATTATTTTACCATTTTCACCCGCTTCCGCAACCTTGCTCTGCGAATATCGCGTCACTAATAAACCCAATGTTTTATTTCTTTTTCCTGTGATTAATTGATACAAACATGTGTCGGACATCAAAATTTTAACATCCACGGTCCAATAAGTATTACAAATACGTACCGACAACGTCCAGCAATTAAGGAAATCAAATAAAATTCAATAGGAAACATTTGTTGGAAATTGCTAACCCCTAAGCCGAAAGGGCCCGATTTGCATTTCATTAGCATGAGATCGGAATAAAAATGTGTTTATTCTGGAATGAATGCGAGATGGTTTCGACATAATGAGATCGAGTGGATACGAACATAAAAACAATGTTGTGGAATCAGAGCGTTTCTTAAACGAAAACAATACTGGGTTTAGACAAACTATCAGAATCTGCTTTTATCAATGTTTGATGAAGATTGTTCTCATTGAACCTATGCAATTTAGTAACAATTGACTTTATGATATTGGGATATTTCCAGGAGGTATTTAGTGTATAATGTACATAAAGTTAGCTAGTGTCGTATTTTTCTATTTATCTTTTTTACATATTACGATACTTAAACGAGATTATAACTGTGGAAACTTTTTCAGGTCTGTATCTGATAGATAAGACAAATCAATAGTCCCACACAACACCTCCCCGCGTAGTGTTTCCTGGAGCAAAGTTAACTTTAAAATATTTTGAAATGGTCGACAACACGCGATTGAATTCCTGATCACGAAAGCAGGTATCTACGATAGCCGCTTACTAAAGCGGCCCATAAGACCTCAGTTGCATAAAATATTTTATATTAAAATTTAGAACATAACATAAATTACTAATGGATGTATTTTATTGTATGATATAATTTTAGTATCAGTATTATTATTTTTTTTTATTTCTATCTTTCTAAGGACTTGAAATTATAAATCAGGTAAAATGGACATCGTAACTAATTTGCCCTTTTTGTAAGCGGTTCCCGTCACCTAAGGGCGTTTACAACACAGCATCTCAAACCTGTTGACGGCTCCGTAAAAACTTGTGTACCTTTTAACACCAAAGTGACTTATGTCGTAATTATGCTACTAAAACGGCTATTTTATCTATTGAAAGCGACAGGGTCCCGCTACACCTATGGAAATTAAACATATTTGCATTACTTAAAGTGAATGAACATAAGCGCCTTTTCTGCCGTTTCTTATTAATTAAAGTAAATATGGAGCTACTTACTTTGACATCACTCATAAAACATCACAAATTATGTCAGCCTGGTATACCTGTTAAATTTATTTACGCCGTCAAAATTATCATTACAAACCTTTTCATTACAATTCTACCCTAAGGCATTTGAACAATATACCGACAATTTAATTAACCTTTGTTCTCTTTAAATATAAGGCAGGAAATGTTTATTTTCATTCTATACATTCGTATTATTTCATCCTTCTTTGTTAGCAGATTAGCTGGTTTTTGGTTATTAAAGATATTATTCGGGGTTATTGTTTAGGAACCTATAATAAAAAGGTATAAATGCTCACTAAAATTTAAATAATACGATGGGGAAATAACCTTTATTCTTCGAAACATAGTCAACCAAAATGGTCAGCTGCATTTTCTTAGTTTTCAAGAAATACACTAGTTTATAGGGTCCAACCCTATAAACTAGTGTATTTCTTGAAAACTTTAAACGAACTTGAAACGTTTTCCCACAATGCGAATCACTTTCCACATCCCCCTAGCTGATAATTTGTACACGAAGACGCCGATTTTGAGTATTCCTTTACATAACAATCTCGAAGTTCTGGATCCTGTCCGTTGCTTTGATTTTAGATTCGAATTAGCCGACCAAGGATACGCGCGAGCCCATGTCGAATTAAAAATAAAACATTTATATTTTTCAGTTACAGTGTGTATTTTTTTATGCTACGAAAATTTCGGGAATCAAGGAAGTGACACAACATTACTATTTAAACATGTATTTATGGCTTTTCGAAGTATTCTCCGCGAAATTTGGCACATTTTTCCATACGATGGAAAAAATCATTGAAGCAACCATTCCATTCGGAAGTTGGGTCTACAAAATGGCCGTTTTGTAGGCGTCCACAGCTTCTTCAGTTGATGAAAATCTCTGACCACGCAATTTCTTCTTTATTTTAGGGAAAGTATAGAAATCATTAGGGCTTAGGTCGGGGCTGTACGGCGGATGGTCTAATAATTCTATGTTTTCTTGCTTTAAAAACTCTTTTGTTCTGTGCGCGGTGTGAGAACTCGCATTGTCGTGATGGAGGATGATGCAGCGGTTGCAGTTCTCTGTACCGAGTTCAGAAACGACATGTGGCAAACAAATGCTAGCATACCATTCTGCATTAACCGTTCTTTGTCCCTCAAGAGAAATAGTCACAACATGGCCGGTTTTGGAGACAAACGTGGCCACCATTTTTTTGCAACACTCCGTGAACGAACAATTTTTGTTGGCTTTAACTTATTTTCGAACACCCAAACTCATGACTGATTTTTTGTTTCGGGTTCGTACGCGTATATCCAGGATTCGTCATCTGATACGATGTTGTATACAGCATTTGAGGATCCTGCGTGGAATCTTTCGAGAGTTCTGACGCACCAAGTAACGCGAGTCGCTTTTCGCTCTTCACAGAGCGAATGCGGTATCCATCGGGAAAACAACTTTTTCACACCTAATTGTTCATGCAAGATTATTTGTATTTGACTCATGCCAATGTCTAAAGTTGCCTGAATTTCGCAGTATGTCACATGTCGATCTTCCTCAATCAGCTTACGCACAGCATCAACGTTTTCTTGGGTGACTGCAGTTTTTGGACGACCTTGACGGGGATCATCACTGAGCTTGACACGTCAACGTTGAAATTCAGCAAACCAGCGATACATTGTGGTTTTGGATGGGGCTTCATCACCAAATGCAGAAATCATCCGGTCAACACACTGTCTTTGCGTTAAACCACTTCGAAAGTCATAATAAATCATCGCTCTTGAATTTTCTCGAGTCAATTCCATTTTCTCAACGACTAAACAAGTTTGACAAAACCTTGTGATAAGACCGAGAATCTTTATTTTAAATAAATAAATGGTATTCGATTTTTAAAACCAAGGTGTTTTTAATTAAAAAGATTTTAATATGACAGAAACAGTGGAAATATTCCCGATACTTCTAGTGCAGCCTATGTATAGCGGTTAAAGCAGACGGGTCACCTGATGGTAAATGACTACCGCCTATGGCCCTATGGACGGCCTTTGAGGAAGGTAGCATTGGGAGTAGGGAAAGGGGAGGAGGTGAATTAGGGCCTCCGGTAACCTCACTCACTCAGCGAAATAGAACTAAATCATTGCTGTGAGGCCGGGTTTCTGTAAGGTCGTGGAATCACTTCTGTCGAGCCGGACCCATATCTGCCGAAACATGGCTCGCCCACTTTATGTATGTAGGTGACAGACTGATCCAGATCAAATAAAGAAGCACGAACTCGATGGAACATGTTTGATTCAACTATGTTGACAAACAAGCATACGAAATTTATTTTTTAATTAAACATATTTTGGTTACTAGAAAAATGTACCTAGAAAAATCAATATAGGTCACACTCATTACAATTATTAACAATTTATGATAGTCAGATCTTTAGAAGAAGATCCGTAATTTATGGATTCATACCTGTTGAAACTGCTGACGTGACTGTCACAATATTAGGACTGATGCTGGCCATCGTGTGCCTTATGCCACATTGTGGAAGCGATGGATTATCCCTTTCACAAACTGTAGTAAGCAGCTTCGATGGAGCAAAGTCTGAGTGTGTTTGGTCGTTGCCTAGTTACCGTTATCGAGGGAAGTTGCAATGGCGCAACATTACGGGCATTTACTGGCACACCATGTGGATTCTGACATACCACCCGACAATAAACTCCGTAGAGATGACGGGCCCGGTTTTAATCACGTATAAAAAGTACGTGACAAGTGCAATTTCTTGATTGTTAACACAATGAAATCAACAGACTTATCCAATTTTTTACATGAACGTAAGTTTAAATTGATTTCAGTTAAGTAATATAAAAGTCAGTTTTCAGTTTCATTCAATTAATCTCTTAATTTTCAAAACGATCTCCTCTAATCTGGTCTGGTCTCTCCCTCTTTTACTGCCACACACCTTTGTTACATTTTGTATATTTTGTTCACTTTAACCAAGTTATATTAGGTGACAATGAGGTTCTTTGACATTCTGAATCCAAACTTCCAGAAGACAGCTTCCAAAAATGCAGAGGCATACTAAACCGACCACTTACTAATCAAAAATAAAACCTTTGAATTTATAGCAAAATATATTACAACGATATTCCCTTTATTGGTACCCTCTCGTTTAATTTTACGATTTTGTCATTTTTATGTGCGCTTCCACGCTTTCTACGTATTTTCTTGACAAACAAATAGTATTATTACATTCATTTATAAGGTAATTGTTAGATTTAGACCGTTTGTCATTGAGCTTCGTAGAACATTGTTGAAGATGCAATATTTTCAAATTCTTTTAAAACATTGTATATTGTTGTTATCATAACATATATTTCATATTAATTTCTCCAAAACCGTCTTTGTTTAAACATCAATTATATTAGTAAATCACTTATTTTTATTGACAATATGCAAGTTTTAATAAAACATTTACATTTCTTAGTCTCGTATACATTGAAAAGCTTTTAAAATATTGTCGATTACTATATTAAATAAATTGTAACTATCAAAAAGTATATTTATATACATTTAAATATAGAACCAATTTTGTCTGAGAATGTAATCACTTAGCTTTAGACAAAATAAATTATTTATTTACACAAATAAAAATTAAGACCTATTGCACCGAAGATTTCTATACAGGCAAGGCTGAGCAGACAAGACCAATAAAAAAAAAATAATTAGTACACCGATTTTGATTGCCTTTAATTTACAAAATTCAAGGATAATGGAGAAATATATATCATTTTCCTGTCACGTAAAGTATTAACGACAAGAGCAGGTGTGAGTTGTGTAGGACAATTAGGCGATGGCCAGTGGTAAAGACGAAAGAAATAGATTTGTGATAGCGGTGGTTAGGGAGCTACATACGTCACCAGTTTCTATCTTTGGTTTGTATTATCACGTAAGATTTTAACACCCGCACCGAGTAGTTTGATCTACACTTTTTCCTTATTATCCTTATAGGGTTAACACCGTTTTACAATAGCGGCGTGCAGCAGTGTAAGTCCCACAAGAGCACCAACTAACCCTGTTGACTGATTTAACTGGATTCTCATCCCGTGATAAAACAATTATTTGCGATGTGAGAGACATTTTATTCTTCATGAAATAAAACATATCGAAAAATGTCATGAATAAACATATTCATAATACTGGACTCTTAGCAAATAATTTATTTTAAACATCTTATTTATAAAAGGAATAAGTAAAGTTTATATTCTTAAAATAATAGTCAAAGGTATATTTGAACAAGTTTCCAATTCCCTGCTTAAACAAATGGTAAAAGACAATAGATCAATGTCTAAAAATTGAGGTCTAGAGGGCCAAGTTTGGCTGCACCAGTAAATATTTGTGCCAAGTTTACATTTTGAAGGTTGGCAACATCATCAATCAATGTCAGAACGAACACAGACATCGCGAACACTTACACAAGTTAATTGAATTCATAATTGAATCGTTCGCCATAACAGCATAATTCCTTAAAATAATACAAGGTAAGAGAATGAAAACATTTGACGTATTAATTGCTTATCTTGCGCTAGGCGTGAAGATGACAAAGGGTGCTAAGTTCGTATCATGATGAAAGATAGGGGATGTCGAAACATTATTTGGCATAAGTCTCGTAAGCGTGCCTGGCAAAAGCACTGAAAGTATAGATTTTAGAGATATTTATCTATTGTTCTATGGTTAACAGTATACTGTTAACCAAAAATTTAGTTCAGTCACGGTCAAGGTCTTGTGTTTGTTACCCGGGTGGAGTATATTGTTAGTAAGGAATCCAAAATGTATTATGAAGTCTAAAATTGTGTCCAACGACAAAAAGTAAAGGAGACATGCGAAGGAAGAAACAACATTTTTGAAAATTATTCATTACTTCCATCATATATATGAACGACGTTCCCTTACGAAAATAGCGTCAAAAATGGCACCAGATAGTACTACGTGCATGCATTTAATAAACTAAGCCACCACCAACCTAATAATAAACTAGACCATACAATTAATGTTCCTGTAAATATATTTTGTAATAGTTTGATACAAACACTTCAATGTGAAGCGTCTGTTTTTTATTACTTGCCATAACAGAGCGTATTACAGTGAAAAGGACAGGTGCATAAGCTACGCATTTCAAAATAACGAACAATTTTAATTAACGTTTGTAAGAGTGCCATTATTGCACTTTAAAACAAGAGTTTTTCTAAAAATCGATTTGTTTCGATTCGAACATCGATTTAATTGTTTTTTGTACTTCTAAAGTATTATTGTTATCACATCTTTAACTATAGAGATACTCAAAACGTCACATCGCTTCTGCGTCTGATAGCAAAACTGGGCATACCACTAATTTTAGCACAATTTAATTGGCGCTATTTTTTTAGCGCCAATCAAACTTTATATTTATGATCGAAGCTTGACAATTTAAATTTTATTTATTTATTTTAATTTATATTACAATATTCATAAACATTCGTGCCGGTAAAACTAAAGCTTAATAATATATAACAATAATAATAATAACTCCACACATCTCACACACGGCCGTCTGGTCCCAAACTAGGCAGAGCCTGTACACTATGGTAACCAGACTACTGATAGATATACTTATATATTTCTAAATACATACATATTATAAATAAATTACACCCAGAAACAGAACAAATGATCGTTCGTGCTCATCACACAATTATTTGTCCTGGGTGGGAATCGAACCCACGACCTCTGGCTTAGCAGTCAGGGTCACTAACCACTAGACCAACAGGCCAGCTTGGAGAACCAAAGAAAACACTAAGAATATTCCAGCCGCTTATTCTCACGCGCGACTCGTGATAAAAACTAAAACGAAAAGATGAGATCCTCGGACTTACGATGAGATGAATCTTTAATATTCCTTCATTTTCTATTTCTACCACGTACAAATAACAGTTATCTTGTAAATGAATTACGAAAAATTAAGGGTGTTCAGGGCTAGATAGAATATTGACTTTTGGTCAACAGACTGAACCAAATATATCGTAAATGTAAAACGATAAAATCAGTCACTAAAACAAGACAGCGCAGAAACAGTTAACTATACAATATTAAAACCAAATCTGCTATTTTTTTAAAGTTCTATTTAGTTAAAGTTGTACGTTTTTGTTTTGCATCTGTACCGAGTTTTCCTTTTTAGGGCATTTAAATGAAATTACAAAAAAAAAAATATTTCTCTGGCCTAACATCAATATAAATTAGCTATTAACCTTTTTAACCGCCTTAAAAAATAACCTCCATATTTTTTCCTCGGTATCTTATTTTTTATTTATATTACCCAATTACACGAAGATGGCTTTACCGATATTTTATTTTTTATAGTAACTCATGCATTTGCTCTCGGAAAGCACCATTTGGTGAAGTGGCACTGGGCAAGGCAAAGCAATATTTTGTAAAATTTGAGGAGCAATTGACATCAGGCTCTTTTTACTTAGATAATTACAAACGGATCCAATTACAAAAAAAGGAATTAAAAAGGTTCTCAAATAGACATTTTTTTTTTGTGTATGTAAAGATTGTGAAGTGATATCTTCACCTATTGCGAACAATTCTTTATTTAATTTTAACATTTATAAGACCACCTCTGAACACTACAGTTTATCATAATTTAGGAGCATTATGTGAACGTTTAAAAAAGATTCACCAGAGGTAGCAGGTTCTTATTGTTAATTTTTCCATCCCGAGCAGTTAGCAGTTTTTGTTAAATATGTTATAGTATGATGTATAATTATATTTCTACTGTTCCTGTTCATAGCAATCTTGACGTGGATAATCTCTTAGGCGAGGATGATAAACAGCTCAAAATTGCCGAAACTCAAAAGTACTACTATGCACACAAAGTAGTTAAATAAGGAAGGCAACAAAAAAAAATGCAAACTAACTTCGTTTAAAACATAAGATCTTTATGAATAATATTTTCGTTTTTTTTTTATGGTATAGGGGGCAAACGAGCAGACGGGTCACCTGATGGTAAATGACTACCGCCGCGCATGGGTACCTGTAACTCAAGAGTCACAAGTGCGTTGCCGCCCTTTAAGGTGGGAATAGGGGAAGAGGGGTCAAGAGCGGGAAGACGGGAGAGGGGGATTAGAGGGTAGGTGAGGGGTTAGAGGGGAAGGACGGGAATAGGGGTTAGGGCCTCCGGTAACCTCACTCACGCGGCGAAAAGCAATGAAGACATTGTTTCACTGCCGGTTTTCTGTGAGGCCGTGGTACCGAGCGGAGTCGAGCTGGCCCATACGTGCCGAAGCAAGTTTTATTTGAAAAGGTAACATCAAATGTAGAAAAAGGTCATTTTTATGATATCAGTAGTAGATGTTTTCATAAAGACCCTCAGCATTGTGTAGTTTGACAAATGAGGTGCTCCAAGATTTATTGACCCGTGTTACGTAGCACATATTTTGTCAACAAGTTTTTGTTTTGACGGAAATGCCTATTATGTGAAGTTGTGAATAATGTAGTTTCCACACTCATACAAATTATTTCCATATCAGTTAGTAGTGTTACGAATTTTTCTTAACGTTATGCATATTCTTTATTTGAAATTCCCTAAATCTTTTTTTTTATTTTGACCGATTTCAAATCGAATATCCTGTAAAGGTACAATATTATAATACTACTATTCAATATACAATATTTAACAGTAGTCATACTAAGTATAATAATATATATAATATGATGCAGGACATAAAAGGATTTTACCAATCAGGCGGTTCCTAATTTGAAATAGGTGCCGCTCGACTTGGGAAATACCTTCACTGTACAGAAAACCGCAGCCAAACAATGCTACTTACGTACTATTGTGTTCTTGCTAATGAATAGGTTTGCCAAAGCTCCTCGGGGACGGGCAAAGAGTGTGCAACGCTCTAGTGGTTTCTATGGTGTTGTTAGAGTATACATTCACTCGTATCCGCTGACCATAAAGCGTTTTAACCATTTTCGTACCCTTTATCTTTTACTTCCTCAGTCAGTCCAAATTCGACGGCCATGTTTACCGTTCTTTCTTGTTTCTAACTTTTTAGATGAGTTTTTACACAGTAGGTTTTTAAATTTTTAAATTTTCTTTGTAATTTATAACTTTTTATTTTGTTCAACTTTAAGGTTTTCTGTTTGGTTAATGAAGCTTACAATGTTATTAGTAACTTGACGACGAGTACCGTGCGTCGGTCGAGCACTCGATTTCAGTATCCCTGTAGTTCGATTCCCGTACATGAACTATGTAGGTACATATTTAAAAAAAAAAAAATTATACGTGTTAAAACTCATAATAAAAGATAGTTAATTGTCTTCTAAAATATATACATATATTATGTACTAGCTGCGCCCCGGGGTTCCACCCGCGTAAGTCCCGAAGCCGTGGGAATATCGGGATAAAAAGTAGCCTATGTGTTAATCCAGATCTCCAGCTATCTACATACCAAGTTTTATCGCAATCGGTTCAGTAGTTTTTGCGTAAAAGAGTAACAAACATCTATACATCCATACATCCATACATCCACACATCCATACATCCATACATCCTCACAAACTTTCGCGTTTATAATATTAGTAGGATACGTAAGTGCCAAATATTAGATTGCAATTCTAATTTAAACTGAAATAATTAATCCTTAAAATTAAAGACAATAATATTTTTTTTTGTAAAAATTAATAAATTTCATTTCTACTAAATTCTGTTCGCGACTGCGCTCACGTTAAAGATGTTTTCTACCTTTTGGGAAAAGTCCTTTTTTCTGGATGAAATATATCCTATGTTCTATCTGTACCACTGTCACAACGTTTATGCAAAGTTTCATAAATATTGGTTAAGTAGTTAAGGCCTGAAAGTGTAATACACATAGAAATATACAAACGAATTTTCTTTTGCATTTATTATAATAGGTCGTGGAAACTCTTTTCGTATTTTGTATGTATAAAATTGAAATTTTGGTTGTACTGTTTGTATCTGGCTGGTTTTAATATCAATAAATATCATCAATAAAAAGTAAAAAACACTTTCCCGCCAATTATTTATCTGTCCGCCAAAATGAATGAATCTAACGAAGAAATTCGATACATTCTAAATTTTTATTACAAAATGGGAAAAATGCGACTCAAGCCGCGAAAAAAAGTTATAGCAGTAGCACAAAAGTGGTTCAAGTGTTTTCAGTCCGGAAATGTTGATGCCAAAGATGCAGCTCGCTCTGGTCGCCCTCATACGGATAAAGTCGATGTCATTTTTGGGAAAGTGGAGCAAGATCGGCATATTAGTAGTTACGACATAGCCGAGGAACTGAGGATTGACTACAAAACGTTTTGGCCCTTTCAAAAAAGTCTGGCCTTGCAAAAAAGCTTGTTATTTGGATGCCACACAAGTTCATCGGAAGAAGGCTAATAATTCGTGTACTCATTTGCGATTCCCTATGAAACGTATTGAAACCGAACCAGTTTTTAGGGCACACATGCCCTTATAAGTGTTGTAGAAATTGTAAGAAGAATTGAAATAAAAAAAAACACTTAGAAAGTCAAACGTTTAAATTTGATAAATTACAGTTACACGGAAGGGTAGAAAGTTCACAAGCACAAGTTCTAGAAAATATAGTTTACAGTTAAAAGCAAGTAGGATAGAGTATACAAGGCACAGAGAGATAAATAGCACGGAAATAGAAAGGCTTTTCGGAATTACGCGGAAACGTTGTTAGCGGGCGTTTGGCAGGCGAGCGTGAGTGTGCCTCGAGCGGACGCGAACAATGCACTGGCTGGAGGGAGTAGGCTCAAAACGAAGCGGCGCCCGCGCACCCGAACGGCTCCGAAGATTGCCGAGATACATTCCGCTACAGCACTCCCCTCGGAGACCGTTACTACGGTCGATAAAAATCGGTGAAATGGACTCTTCTGCCACTCCGTGTGTACTTCTCATCTCTCGGAGCAGGTGGTAAAGGTGAGGTTGTAACAATAGCTGGGGTGACGTCCTGAGTAGTGAATGCGGGTTTCAATCGGTCTACCGAGATGTTGACCTCCTTGCCTGGCATCTTTATTTTAAAAAAAATTGGCGTTCGTTTTAGTACCCTGTAGGGACCAGCGTAAGGTGGCTCCAAAGTCTTTCGAACGTGATCTTGTCTCACAAATACCTGAGGCGTATCTTCTAACTCCTTTGGTACGAAGAAGGGTCCTTTTCTATGCCAAGATGTAGGTTTCGGTGCAAGATTGGCCATATGTCGTGCGAGACGGGTAGCGAAGCTGGTGATGTCTTCGAGGGTATGGTCATCAGAGGGTGAGAAGAATTGGCTTGGCAAGCGTAATGGCTCACCATAAACTAACTCAGCCGACGATGCCTTCACGTCTTCTTTCCAAGCGGTGCGCATGCCCAGTAGAACTAACGGTAAGACTTCCGTCCATTGGGTAGTGTTGTGGCACATGATCGCACATTTCATTTGCCTGTGCATGCGTTCTACTATCCCATTGGCTGAAGGGTGGTATGCAGTGGTGCGGTAGTGATGCGCGCCGACAAGTGCTGCTATGGCCTTGAATAGGCCAGATTCAAACTGACGCCCCTGATCGGTTGTAATCTGCGTAGGGCAGCCGAACCTCGATATCCACCCGGATACTAAGGCGGCCGCGCAGGTATCAGCAGTGATGTTTTTCATTGGGACTGCCTCACACCATCGTGTGAACCTGTCAACTATGGTGAGACAGTACCTGAAATCAGCAGATGGGGTTAGCGGTCCTACAATGTCGAGATGGATATGGGCAAATCTCGACGAGGTAACAGGGAAAGAGGAAAGGGGAGCATTAGTGTGACGGGTGATTTTGCTTCGCTGACAATGAAGACAGCACCTAGACCACTCTCTACAGTCTTTGCGAATCCCTGGCCACACAAATCTTTGTGTGACCAGTCGCACAGTAGCGGTACGTCCGGGATGACTCAGACCGTGTAGTGCATCGAACACTTGCCTACGTAAACAAGGTGTTACATAGGGTCTCGGTGGTTGAATAGCAACGTCGCAATATACTGCTATGTCTGAGCCTGCCGGAGTAATAGGTCGTAAATTTAGCGACGAGCTATGTGAGAGCAGTGCTTGTAGTTCTGGGTCGGTCTGCTGAGACTTGGCGAGTACTGAGAAATCGATGGCCTTAGTAATTTCTTCGACCCGGGACAAACTGTCGGCGACTACATTTTCTGTTCCAGGAATGTATCTTATATCGGTAGTAAACTGTGAAATATAATCAAAGTACCGGAATTGACGAGGTGAGCAGTTTTCCCTAGGTGTCTTGTAAGCATAGGCAAGTGGGCGATGGTCGGTAAACACGGTGAAATTCCTTGCTTCAATCATGTGCCTAAAATATTTTATAGCTTCGTATATAGCTAACAGTTCCCTGTCGTAAGGGCTATATTTCTTTTGTGCCCGGTTTAACTTCTTTGAAAAGAAAGCAAGGGGTTCAAAACTTCTACCATTACGTTGTTGCAGTACAGCGCCAATGGACACGTCGGAAGCGTCGGTGAGGATAGAGAGTTCAGCGTGAGGTTGAGGATGGGCAAGAAGAGTGGCGTTAGAGAGTGTCCTCTTACATTCGTTGAAGGCCGCTAATTCCTTCTGCGTTAGTTGCACTGGATCGGAGCCTTTGACAGCCCCTCCTGCTAGCATAGCGTTCAGTGGCGCTTGGACTTTTGCAGCACCCGGAATGAATCTTCTGTAGAAGTTAAGCATGCCGAGGAATCTCCGAAGCTCCTTCACCGTCTTAGGCACTGGGTAATCCTGAATAGCCTGGACTTTGGTGTTCAAGGGCTGGACACCAGAAGCAGATACCTGATACCCAAGAAACGTTACCTCTAATTATCCCCATACGCACTTGTTTGCGTTAATCAAAATGCCGTAGTCTGCCAGACGAGTCAATAGCTTCCGTACGTGAGCCTCATGAAGACCAGGGGGAGAGAACACCAACAAATCGTCGATATACCCATAGCAAAAATCTAGACCGGTAAGCACCTCATCTATGAATCTTTGAAAAGTCTGGGCCGCATTCCGTAAACCAAAAGTCATGTACGGAAACTCAAATAAACCAAACGGAGTAGTTATAGCGGTTTTAGGTATATCAGCTGGATGGACCGGTATCTGATTATAAGCCTTTACCAGGTCAATTTTAGAAAATATGGTGCATCCATGAAGCTGCTGTGAAAAGTCTTGAATGTGACGAACTGGGTATCTGTCAGGTATAGTGCGGGCATTGAGTGCGCGGTAGTCACCACAAGGCCGCCATCCGTCGTCCTTCTTCTTCACCAGGTGTAGCGCTGATGACCATGGGCTCTCTGATCGCCTAGCAGTGCCATTAGCGACCATTTCGTCAAACTCCTTCTTTGCTACCTTAAGACGCTCTGTGTCTAAACGTCTAGGTCTGCAGGCGACTGCCGGTCCGGGCGTTGTTCTGATAAAGTGCACTGTAGAATGTTTATTAGGACTAGATTGTAAAACGGTACCTGCAGGACGAGTCAACTCCGGGAACTCACGCAGCAGCTGGTGGTACTCCGTGTCGCCACTCCCAGTTTTTATAGATGCCACGTCGTCCGGGACTCGTTGTGGAGCTGCTGACACTGAGTGCTGCTGTGAGTGAAGTGATGCCATCAATAAGCCTGTGATTACGGCAGTCTATTAGTAAGTTATAAAAACTAAGGAAGTCGATGCCTATAATTGGTTTCGATATGTCGGCGATCGTGAACTTCCACTCAAATACACGGCGCAGGCCTAGGTCCAGATTGAGTTGTATGGGGCCATAGGTATGTATTACGGTACCGTTAGCAGCGGTTAAATCATATTTAGTTTTATAACACGGTGTCTTAACAGCTGACCGTGGGAATACACATAAATCTGAGCCAGTGTCAACAAGAAAAAGCATTTTAGATCGTCTGTCAGGTATAAACAGCCGGCCTGTTCCATTCGGGCAGTCAGAGGCCGCTAATTCCGGCTGCCCTTTGGGTTTCCCGCTCGCCACTCGCAAGGTTGTACACATTTACGGGCTCGGGAACCATACGTGTAATGGTAAAAACAGTGAGGGTGATCAGGGGGTGGCTGACGTGGTCGTGAGTGTGATCTAGAATCTTTCCTATTCCTACCCCCAGTACGAAAATGTGAACGGCTACGTACCTGGTGCTGTGAGTCCAAACGAGTGGTTAGTAATGCTACCTGTTTACTGAGCTCACTAATTTGAGTGGCCATCTCCTGTACTAATGAAGAATGAGCCGATGCGGAGGTGCTTGCAACCTGCTGAGGTCCGGCGGGCGCGATCTCATGTACTGTATCAGCTAACTCCGCCAATTTATCCAACGTAAGCTCGGGTTGGGACGCCAACACTGTTTGTAAATTGTTAGGCAGGCGACTCGACCACAAAGTTTTCAAAAATTCATCCGGCATAGAAGGGCCGGCCAGGTTTTGCAGGTGCCGTAAAAATTGCGACGGCTTTCTATCGCCCAATTCCTCATACCTCAGCAGCTGTTGAACTTTACGTTCTCGCGATGCCGATAAACGCTTGATAAGCTCAGCTTTCAATTTTCCATACTTGTCAGTTACCGGCGGCTTCGTTATAACGTCTTTTACCTCCATTGCATAGCGAGGTTCTAACGCACAAACGACGTACTGGAACTTTGTTGAATCCACCGTTACATTAGCTATAGCGAATTGGCACTCCATCTGAGCAAACCACATCTCGGGGTCATCTGGCCAGAATGGGGGTGGACGTACCCCCACACGAGATGTTTCCAGAGAAATCGATGCTTCTTGGTCTCCTCCCATTGTCGGTGGTCACCAATTATGTAAGTGTTGTAGAAATTGTAAGAAGAATTGAAATAAAAAAAAACACTTAGAAAGTCAAACGTTTAAATTTGATAAATTACAGTTACACGGAAGGGTAGAAAGTTCACAAGCACAAGTTCTAGAAAATATAGTTTACAGTTAAAAGCAAGTAGGAAAGAGTATACAAGGCACAGAGAGATAAATAGCACGGAAATAGAAAGGCTTTTCGGAATTACGCGCAAACGTTGTTAGCGGGCGTTTGGCAGGCGAGCGTGAGTGTGCCTCGAGCGGACGCGAACAATGCACTGGCTGGAGGGAGTAGGCTCAAAACGAAGCGGCGCCCGCGCACCCGAACGGCTCCGAAGATTGCCGAGATACATTCCGCTACACCCTAATTATCACATGCCATAATTATCATATTTGCCATCGACATTGGGTGTGTAACGGTTGTTATATCAGGAGAAACTGGATGCAATCGGGACTTTAGGGCACCCAGACTCGGATAGATTAGGTTAGATTGGTTGGTTTGGGTTTGGGTTGGTCTTTAGAGGAGCGTACCGTTATCATGTACGAGGACCGAGATGGAGCTTTGAGTCGTCGGCCCATGTCGTGCGGTGTTCCGCAGGGGTCTGTCCGTGGACCACTCCTGCGGAATATAGGGTACGACTGGGCCCTTCGAGGCGACTTCCCCCCAGGCTCGGCGTAATCTGTTACTGTGTTGGTCACAGCCCGGGGGGTGAACTTTCGGGGGCCCAGCATCGCAACGAAACGGTTGTACACGGGGGTTGTCCGGTCAATGGCACTTTATGATGCACCGGTGTGGGCGGTGGCTCTGACCGCCCAGATTAGGGCGCGCCTCTGGCGCCCTCAGAGGGTTATGGTGGTTAGAGCCATACGCGGATACCACGCGGAGCCATACGGCGGCGTGCGCGTTTGCCGGGACACCCCCGTGGGATTTGAAGGCGGAAGTGCTCGCCGAAGTATATCGGCGAACGGCTGAGTTCCGGGCGGGAAGCGGCAGTCGGCCCCCGCCCGAAGAGGTACGCGAGTGGCGTGAGGCCGCTCGCTGAGCCACCATGGCTCGTTGGTCGTCCCGACTGGAGGCTCCATGGGCTGGTTTTGCCGCCGTGGAGGCGCTCCAGCCAGTCATCATCGAGTGGGCAGGGCGGCAGCACGGGACCCTTTCTTTCCGAGTGACGCAGGTACTTTCCGGGCACGGCTGCTTCGGGAAGTACCTGCACTCGGTCGCTAGGAGGGAATTGAGTCCCGCCTGTCACCACTGCGACTGCAGTGAGGACTCGGCCCAGCACACGCTGGCGGTCTTCTCTGCCTGGGCGACGCAGCGTCGGGCCCTCACTGCAGTCATCGGAGGGGATCTCTCGCTACCTTCCGTCATACGCTCCATGGCCGGTAGGGACAGGAATTTTACCGCGGTCGCCACCTTCTGCGAGGACGTCATCTCGCAGAAGGAGGCGGCGGAACGGGTCCGGAAGGACGATCTCCACTCCGACCTATGCCACCGACCGATGCCGCCCTGAGTGTGGCCGCGGGTGGACGGGACGGGTTTTCCCCTTCACCCGCTGTAGTGGCCCCCCCGCGAGGAGGTGGCGTCCGCGTGTGCCTGGACGTCGCCTAATTGAGAGGTTTTGAGTATTTTACCCAGAGGTGGTGCCCGCGCTTTTGCGGGCAGGCGCTAGGGGGGGTCCGGATGTCTTAATGAAAGCTGTTCCCGGATCCCTCCTACTTAAGGCGCAGTACGGCACACCGTGTGGTTTTAGTCGGTTCGATTCTGACACACCGCCCCACCGAAAACCCCGGTGGGGTGACGGCTCGAGGGGATTTCCACACGCACAAAAAAAAAAAAAAGTTTGGGTTGGTAATTTTTTTATATACCACCCAGAAGTAGAAAAGAGAAGAATAAATAAATTTATTCTTATTCTTATTATACCAAACATTACACGCCCATCGACATCGACACCCAGAAAGCTAATAATTAGGTAGGTATTAGAACAGTTACGGTTTTGTCAATAAAATATCGCTTACAAATGTTGCGTTTACCCACCAATGTATTTATAACAGGTTTGTAAATCATTTTAGAGCGCCTGTAGAAATATCACGAGCGTTTAAATATTTGTCTAATAATTATTATGGCATTTAAATATTATGTCTAATAATCATTATGGCAATTAAAAATATGAAAAACAATACGTATGGCCCTCGTATCTTATGGTATCTAAGTTTCGGGCAATTAAAAGTATGTCACATGTCTTTTAGGGCAAACAAAACATTCGGGCAAACGAAATTCGGGTAAATGAAATTCGGGAATATGATGATTATGGTATATAATCTTCGGGTAAACAATAGACAACCGCTAAAAAGATCATGTTCAAAGGGTAGTCAATCTTCACAGACTGCAGCGAAACCCGGATTAACACGCAATAAGATGACGCTATGTGTATAGTGGGTTTGGAAGGGCATCGATTCTAATCTCTACTGCAAGAAATTAAGAAAAAACAGCCGGAATGACGGAATGACGGAATGATGAACAGCAGAAAAAGAGTGCCTTTTATCATGATAACGCCAGGCACACACATCTTTGGCCACTCAGCAAAAATTGAGCGAGCTTGGTTGGTAAGTGTTAATGCATATACATATATAGTCCTGAACTTGCAACCTCAGATTTTCACCTGTTTCGGTCTCCTCAGATCTCTTTGGGTAGTGTTAGGTTAACATTAAGACAGAACTGTCAAAACTACTTGTCGCAGTTTTTATCAAACATCTTAAGATTTCTACAGCATGGGGATTATGTCACTACCTACAAGATGGCAACAAGTTATCGAACAAAATGGCACATATAATATGTAATAATTAAATGTAAATGCTGAAGAATTATAATGTGTAAATGTGGGGTAAATAAACTTTGAAAAAAATGTCTTGAATTTGAATATAAAATATTAAAAAAACTTTTTCAACGATTATATAGACGGAGATCTATATGTGTGACACAAGCGTCAACGCCGCAGCAGAACATTAAATAACCGAAAATTATGACTGTATTTTTATTTAAAACATGTAAAATAACAGCAATTTTATTAACAAAGACCAAGATACTTCGTTTATGGTTACACATTCTAAATAGCATTCAACGACCGAACGTGTTCATCAATATTAAATGGCACGTTGACCAGTTCTTAACAAATATTGCTTATTTTTGTACGAGTCACGACTATCTTTCCACCACAGATGAGCTCGCGACAGCAGAGAGATTGTATGACGAATCATTATGCAACCTGCATTCACGATAAATATTAATCCCCTTTCATTGCACAAAGTAATTGCTGAAATGTCATTTACAGTCCACGAGTTCGCTTCTACACCAACATAATTATTTCATATGAATTTATTTCAGCAAAAGGGTTGTAAAAAGGACAGTAAAATAAAGGATTTACAGTTAATAAACATTCACAGTTTATCTTTCTACAGCTAGTAATAAAATAAAGCCGATCTTACTTTTATGTTTTATTTTTTTAAATAACTTGCTTGTACACGTGCTGAACTTTAAGAAAGCGCGTGAAAGCATTTCTAGATTAATTGTGAACATTAGTTTTAGTACTTTCTTGTACACTTTCCGTTCCGACGGGTTTTATTAGTTGCAATAAAATGTCACTCCGTTAAAATAATCCTTGAAGTCGGCACGAGAAGCAGCTTAGTTTTACTACATATAGACCAGAGACGTTATATTGTTTTCGTCGTTATTTTGTGTATCTGGTTTATACCAGCGTATGTATACCTATTTAAATGGACACCTTTACATTATGGTGATCCATTTGAAATGGTATGCATACGTACTGTCCTGCTACAGACAATGCTTTTAAGCTGGCTGCATTTGTTTTAGTGGAATCCATATGATCTATTGTCGATAGGGAAGGGATACCCTATAGTATTTTGTCAGTTTTTTTTAAAGATTATTAAAGCAGTAAAAATAATACTTGAGTAATACATGTACATTTTTAATGATTTTTATTGTATGATCCATTCAGTTATAGTTATTGTATAGATTATATTTAGGAGCATGGTGGAGTTTGGAAATGTTTTATATGATGGTGATAATAATGATGATTTAAAACACTCGTAGTACTAGCTGTTTTATCTGTGCTTTCTTAACCCTATGCCCTAAGGAGATCTGGCAATCTTTATTACATGCTCAACACTACGGCTACGCTCGTAGTATTGATCATCGTCGGTTTTGTATAGGGTAAAAGTAATAAATCTAGTCGAGCGATTCTAATTATTTTCCTAGCGTATCTACTTGCTAGCAATGTGGAGGTAATACATGTACAATACATGTACAGATATACAGGCGTAAATATAAAAAATATACATTTTACATTTGATACTTCACGATACCCAGCTTCTCTTAGTAACCCTCAACTAAAAATAAAGTATTTTACTAAATATCTCTAGTCCTAATCCCCTATTACGATGTCGGATTTATTTACTATAGGGATGTCTGCACCAGTAAAGCCAAGCTAAGAGGACCAAAACAAAAAACGAAATTCGACTGTTTAAATTTTTGCTTATGTGCGTGTTTCGCAAAATTGGTGAAACAGATTTTGGAATAGCTTTTATAATGAATAGATTCTTTCTTAAAGGTTCAAAAGGATACTAATATTATAATTGTGAAAGTGAGTTTGTTTGTTCGTTACGCTTTCACGCCTTACCTACTTAACTGATCATCGTCAAACTTTACGTAGGAAACATTCATAACACTCAAATGCACACAAATGTTCACCACAAATTACCTGTTCCTAGTATAGTACATCTAAAGGTTGCCTGTAAGAGATTGCAGACTACGGTAAGGCCACCCATTGTACTACTGTTTCTAATGTATTTCTTTTTAATTGTATAGTATTTATGGTGTGCAATAAAAATTATCTATCTATCTACCTATCTATCTATTGTGAGAGGTATGGAAAAAGACAGGGTTTAAAACGACCTTTAATCCAGAATCGTGTTCCTAAGGGATAGTGAATTGACAACATAATCTAGGTATTAGGCTTCGAACGAAGCCCGAGCAGAAGCTAGAGATTATGAAATCAAAGAATAATCGTATTGGTCTGTTTAACAAATATGCGTAATATGCATATTTTTAAGAATAATAAGGCAAAGTATCTCTACTCTCTTTACTCTAATACTGAACATACCTACTACTTACTAACTTCTTTTAATACTCTTCACACCTTCAGAAACGACCAACAGTAGGCATGAAATCATTAAAATAAACATATTTATTCGTTGTAGGTTTACATCGCTTCGGCATACAGTTGAGGTCAACCAGACACCCTCGTCGAACAATTTGTCTTCAAGCAAGTAGAGGAAGCCCCCAGACGGGTACAAATGGCAGATTACTTCGAGTTTACTAGATACCCACCGTAGACAAATGTCGTATCCACTCGCCCAGACTCGCTTGCTGTAATGAATGCCACTTTGAAAGGGATATTATGCAAAGATCCATCACGCAGACAATGACAGACAGATTCTAATGCGTTTTAAACTATTGAGACGTGGTGGAAAACATTGAAGTGGAGTTGGAAAGATTGATTTGTTTGAATTTTGGGCTTAGTACAGTCAGCATCGAAAGGAACAATTGTTTCAGAAATTGTAAAATCAACGAATTATTTATTCCTTTAGTACCACCTGTTAAAAAAATGGATTCGTATCGAGGTTACAGGCTAATTGATCCCCTTAAAAAAAAGGCTTAAGATAAACACCCAAGGTGTCGTTTTTTATTAATTCACTTTATTCTTTTGTTTAAAACTAACTACTTCTACTACTAGTACTCAAGATTAAATATACTAACCGTATCCTATTAAAAATTTTTTCGTCACTATATAAAATACAAAGATTGTGTTTCTGTTGTTGCAAGAAATTCTAAATTGAAAAAAAATACTACTGCATTTTACTTAATTTAACGAAAAAAATGACTTTTTTTACATTCCATGTGATATCTCGTTTCCAGTGCGGTTTTTCGTCATATGTGCCCAAAGTTTTTTTATTTTTCAGTAAATTACCTCCAAAATGAGAACTGTTCAAAGTCGCTAAGTGCTTTTGTTTTAACAGTAAATGAAGGTCAAAGTTAAAAATGAGTTTTTTTTAAACATTAAATAACTTTGAAAGGAACTTACGTAGAAATCTGAAACTTTCTGAAATTCTAGCTTGTGATGATATTAAAAATAGCTTTAAATTTTAACGAGATTGGTTTTAAACTTTTTAAATTATTAATGATATTTTTTTTAAATTTTAGTTTCTTGACTGGACTAATTAGGCACATAGTTATACTATTGTTATTGTTGACTATACTGTAGCATATTAAACCTTTGTGATATAAACTTGTACTGGTTGTGTGAAGGTTTTTCCGAATTAAGATGTCACTTTTGTCTGTCAAAACTATTTAGTTATTATTAATATAAGATTGATTTATAGATATAAAGATACCTACCATTTATGTATCTTTCACCAACACCCCTTTTCTGAAATACCTTTGGCTACATAAAGGGGTCCCACAGTACCTCCTGCTTTTGCCTTTGCTCCAGCTAAGCGGCTCATCTTTGATTAATAAAAGTACCTACAAATAACGACATTACTCATTTTTTGTTAAGAAACTCGTAGAATATTGTTATGTATAGTTTTTGGTTTTATATTTTTGAATTCAACGATACTTAATATCGGCCGAATTGTTTGTTAACCTATTGATAAGTCGTCAAATATTACACAGCAAGCTTCTACGATAAGCATATCAGCGCGTAAGATACTATGGTAGGTATAAAGACACTTGATTTCACGATACATAGGTAAGTATCGTATTGTATCGTAGAATATGAAAAATCATATCAAAATTTCAAACAAAAAAAAATTATATATATATATATAATTTTTTTGTTTGAAATTTTATAACGTTCCAACAATTGACAAGTTGTAAAAATCAATACATATTCTTGTAGGAAATTAAACGATCTACGAAAAAGGTCGTATATGATTTTTCGCTAAGTCAGCTTGTTTTAAAGTTATTCAAGGTTAAATTTCAGTAAACCCAGTTGGAGAGATTGACGTAACTTTAAGTATTATTTACGTCTGAATAATGCCATAAAGGTGGCGCTCAGATCGATACAGTGATTTTAGCGGTAAAATATGAAAATAGTAATAAAAATTAACAATTAGGTTCAACATAGTAGAATTTATAGTTTTTATCATCCAAGTACGTAATTGCAAAATTTTAAATGAGCTAACTTAGCAAAAAATCATATCTGACCTTTTTTGGCGATCGTTTGATTTCCTACAAGAATATGTATTGATTTTTAAAACTTGTCAATTCGTTGGAACGCGATTAAATTTTAATAAAAAAAATATATATCACGTTACTTAAATGGGAAATCAAAAATCACGAAGCGGCACCTCTTAATAGTAATATCAAGAGCTGCTGTTTTCACAGGCTTATTTTTACGTCATCTTGAACAATACTTTCATGGTAACTAATGAAAAAAAATAAAAAGTTTTTTTGGCCCACCCTAATATATATATATATATTTTTTATGAACTATCTAGAAACTAGCAAAATTTTAGAAGTCCTAAGTGCTCTATAGCTGTGTTCGTTAGGAGTAGTAATAATAAATTATAATACGAGTACAATCCTATAGCCAAAGTATCGTTTGACGGACACATTGAACTCCGGGCGCCAGAGCTTAGAAGTTTCGCGAACATTAACAGTAAGCATATTTCTCGTCTCTCTATAAATAACAAGTTTGGCAAAGAAAATTATACATAATGCTAGGATGCGTTATGGGTAAATGAAATTCACGTCACTGGCAGCATCTCTAATAATGGCGTCCGCAATTTTATTAATTTGAAATTTTGTTCTATTGTTTACAAATACATTAGGAAATAGAATGCTTACAAGTGAAATGTGATGTTCGGACACTTATGATTTTTTTTTATATAATTTTTACAGGATGTAACTACACAACCAGGCATTTTTGAATATTATATAAATAGCGCCTCTAGACTTCCTTCAGCGGCGAACGTTCGCTCGCGTGTGACGAGTGAGTCGCTTGTATTTGTATTAGTCGCTTGTATTTTTTGGCTTCAGTTTTGGGGCGCGGATTAGGCATCTGGACCTATATATATAATCTAAGGTTTAAACTATTTTCAATCGACTTCAAATAAGTATCACCGATATTTCCGTCATCTATGAACCAATTTAAAAAATGTATTTTTTGTTTGATAGGGTATGCTTCCCAGGTGGTTCCATTGTCACCAAGTCCTGATGAAGATGATGGTATCTGAGGGAACACGAGGGAAACCTTAAGAAATTAAGGACAGATGTACTGTGTTTGTTGATTTTTCTTAAAATTAAGCAACATTGATATTTAAAGTGATTTTTTTTTAAAGACTACTAGTAACGTGGGTCATATATTACTAATATTCTTGTTAACCCCTCCAGCTAAGCTAAATGCTTGTGTTAGGAGTGGGTTCACGTCGGTAGTGCACTGGGTGGGGTTCGAACCCGCAACTACTCGATCGTAAGTCCGACGCCTTAGCCATTACGCTACCGCCGCTTCAAATTAATTAGATTAGATTAATGTTATTGTTATTAATCGACTTAAAAAAAGGAGGAGCAAATTCGCTTGCTTATCGTTTTTCGATAGGATTCACCTTGGTGAGTCTGCTCGTTTGCCCCCTATAATATAAAAAAAAAAAAACTAATTGGACCCTCACCATTTTCCTTTCCTCCACCTTTCATTACCGCAACACCTAAAAGTCGTAATAAACGTTTTGACCGCTCCTTTTTGGATTAGGTGAGTTGGAATACAAACGCCTATTCCATTACACAAAAAAAAATACCTACAACCGATTCAATTAAAAAAAGAATTATTGAATTCGGTTTACAAATGGCGAAGATTTCAAATTAAGAACTCGTTTTTGAAGAAAGTTAATCATGTACTGAGTATAAACCAGGAAAAAAAAAATGTTTTGGCTATGGGTAAAAAAACTGTATGGTTTTAGTTGTACCCTCGACATCTTGGATTTCAACTGTCAATAGATATATAGTTATAAACCCTCGAAAAAGCCAATAACATTGCATCATGTTGTATAAAATATGTACATCTTATGAATACTTAAAGATGAGGAACACTTTAGATTGAGCGAGTGATATCACCATTAGCACAAATAGAGAACATGTAATAGTCAGATCAAACAGATGTTGTTAGAATAAACATGTTAACGGTAATTGAACATTAGTCGGGCAAAGCTGAGAAGTAATAAGGACTGTGCCGAATCAGACACGAATCAACCTCATTAACAATATGGTGTATATTGCAATAGGTATACATCGCATCTTTAATCATAAACTGAATTAATTAGTTATTCGAGTTTTCAACAAATACCGAATTAACTTCGTCAGTGGAACACGTATAATGCAATAGCAGACTCGATACTATGAAAATGACAGAGATAAAAGATTGTTCTCTTTTTGATGTACTCGCGTGTACATTGGTGTTCATGTCGATACCTTTAAAGTGAGCGAATTCAGTAATGAGCCATTCAAGACCTCTACATAATAAAAAAAGTTAAATAAACCAAAATAATTTGTTATTTTAGTATCAGCTAATTATTTAATATTATAGAATTAAAATTAAGAAAGTATTGGTTAAGAATATTTCTTCGAAAATGTATGCCTGTGTGTTATTTTACAAGATAATTTTAATGTAAAACTGCAATATTTCCAATTACTCCGTTTACATCAAAATTATTCGATTATATATTTTAGTGAAAAGTGAAATAACTACGAACTTTTTGAACTCTTCTCTAAGGTGTATTCTTGATTGAAGTAGTATAATTTTCTATCATTCTAATACTTCATTAATTACGCTACACATATCTGTTTTTATAATTGACCTAACCTATCTATTTATTTTTTTATGATTTTTTGAAGTCATCAATCTAAACATATCAAACTTTAAATGCGATTTCCCACAAAATTTAAATTCTGAGTTAATTCAGTTTATGAATAAAGGTGCGAGATATTCAGATAAGATTAGCTTTTATATACCTACTAACTGTGATTCCTAGGATAAATATATTTATACTTATATTATAATAGTAAAATCTTCAACAAATTTAGTACTAAATTTACACACTCAAAGCCATGATATTCTAAAAATGCCCATAACACTTAGTACAAATCCACAACAAATGTCTTAGATGATGCTACTTTTCATCCACATACTCTAAATAACGTGTCATGCTTAGCTGTCATCCAATCTACTCCTCCAAAATGGGGAAAAAAACAACGACTTTCAAATAATAATATGTATTTGTATTAATATTGTTATAGTGTTTATTTAAAAAATATTATAAGAAATCTATAAACTCTTAGTATATTGGTTAGTGTTTATAATTTCGGTAAATACTTATGTTAATAAAATCTCAAAAAATTGTGAATTGTTTAAAATCAATTAGTCAAAAAGTATTTAAAACTTATTCAATCAAACATTTTCTATTTTAAAGACGTTTACCTAACACTACTGTTATCTAAACACTACCAGATAGTGTATTTACTCCGACAGATTACAACAGAATACAAGAAGTATGTAATGTACCCACACAAAATGGGTCTACACGAAATTTCTTCCCCGCACTGGCACTCAAATCATAGATGACCGCACGCAGTCCCCGGAGACTACAGTTCATAAAGGATGTCCTCAGAGTGGGCAACATACATAGGCCGCTCAAACCACTTCACCTGATAAGACTTTCACTAAGTATAAAAAACACTTGGGATATCCTGCACTGAAGTGGTGTAAAAATGTAGTAAGAAGTAAAAGAAAACGACTACACTAAGCACCAACTCCGTTTTAAGGCAGTTAAAAAGAACAATTAAAATTTATTTTGGGGCAGTAAATTACGTATAAAAAAGTGTGCGGTTGAGGCACCCCGTCAGGACTTGGAGAGAGTTCAATTCAACACACAACAGAACTCCAAAATAAAATTATACCATCCAAAATAAAATATTTAGCTCACCCTTCTTTTTACCCGCTTGATCCTCATGTTCCCCTAATTTTATGTCTTAAAGACAAATTGTCGTCATTTACTTGTAAAACATAAATAAAAGGGGTACGCACGAGGAAAATCATTGCGAAAATATCTCTTTGCCCTGAATAATATCATGTTTCGAGAGAAACACACAACAGTCTGTAAACTGGCGTAAGAACGGCGAGTAATAAGATTTACTCAAATATTAAACATTTTTCTGCAATTTTTTTCTTTATTTTGATTAACATCGTCAATCAGAAGCCAGATCTGTACTCAGTCATTTGGCTTGAAAACTCTAGTAGATCAACATAGTCACAACACACACATCATGTTGGATAATATTACCATTGCATTACATCGTGGTTATATCATGTGATATTATATATCTTTTATGGATCAAATCGTATCTAACAAACGTAGTTCTTTGTGAAACAAGGATATCTTTGCTACGGTATACTGTTGGTGATTCGATGCACTACAGTAACGATATTTTGCCTTAGTCAGAGCTGCAAAAATACTGAAGGCACAGTTTTAGATCATTAGTCATCTCTTTTTAATCTTAATAATTGTTTCTTTTTCTTCAGACATATTTTATAAACTATTGCAAATAAAAAAAAAGTTCCTGATCGCAATAAATGAACACAAGTGACAGAAGCCAAGAATAGTGGTCGTTTTTAAAAGTTGCAGCAATACTAGATTGCTGCAACTTGGCGACCCGAAATTGAATTTAAGCTCTTATGCTCCGTAGGACGTCGTTTTTTTTACATTTTCTTGTTGGATTCTACATCTTGGATCTGCATTCCGTAATCTGCAATGAAACTAAATAATAATATTATGATATTTTTCTATTATTTTTTTTTAACAATTTGTATTGCATACCTAATGGTTAGTATGCATTTAATTGATATTAATTAACATACGTGAAAGTAATGCTCATAAGATATTACAAAATAATTTAAAGAAATGAACAGTCAAGCGTACAAACAGTTACAATAGATGAAAGTGCGCTTGACTTTTGATAAATTTATTTTCAGGCAAAAAAGGTAGTTCATCCGGACAATGTATTCAACTCTATCAGGCGGGTTGGGATTTTTAAATAAAGTGGAGAGCGCAGTTACAGGTTTCTAAAGCCACAGCGGTGGCATTGTAAATATCTAAATTGTCGTTTACATTGCGCATGTCGATTTTATTCAAAACAGCTGTACCGTAAAGCAACTTTGAATAATACTGAAACGTTGAATAAATACACTTTTTGATGAAATCTGTAAAAGAAACTAATATTGATTCCGATCTCGAATTTTGTCATTCGAAGTCCAATATTGTATTACACGCAATAGGACACAATCAATCTTGTAACTCATCTGAAGCTGTCACCAGTTTGTCAGTTACTTATTTTTCCCTTATTATAAATCTACGGTACTGTTCCAGTAGTTCTTGTTTACGTGTACCAAAGAAGGTGGGAAACAGCGAAATTTCTGCTCAAATCAGGTCCATCTAATTAAGGAAGTGCCTTAACAATAAAAATCTTCGGCTTATCAACATTACTAGCACAATCCTATTTTTCTGCTGGTGAGTAAGATCGCGAGAGTTCCATGGAAAAGTAGGTTGGCTACTGTTCTTGGAAGTGATAAGAAACGAGATGGTTTGGTTAGATTAATTAAAGTCCACTATAGATGGAGTTTTGTGTGACAGCCGGGACCAGTCCTGCTTTGCAAAGAAGCAACCGGGACATAAAAGGTCGCGACTTTTGTTAACAGTCACCAATCTGTTTAAAACGATAGTCAGTTCTATGAAATATTACATCCAAATATGAAGTGAAATATAAAACCAATTAATTAACAAGTGCTCATGCATCGCATTTTAATTAATCAGAGGAAATGCCGATGTGCGGTCATTGTAAGCCCTCAACGCACAATATTCACTATACGCAAGTAAATTAGCCGTAGCGTGTAAATTGGAATTCAGGTAATCGCAGCGATAAAGGTTGGGCCTCACTTCACAAACTGTTTGCATAGGCACTCACACAAAATGCTGTTACTTATAGAGATCATGGTTTTTACATAAACTTTTTGAACAGCAACCAAGTGAATAAAAAGGGAGCTCACAATTTAACTAGCCCAGTTCAACAGCCTGTACTACCAGTTTTACCTACAACATCTACAACAGATTCTTAACAAATCGAAATTCACGACAAAATAGACGAAGATAAGTCAAATGACCCAGATAACATACCTGAAGTCCTGATAAAATATAATTTTTTCAGCAAAACGAGTTAAATGACTTAATAAGAGACCTTAATTTGACAAAAGAATAGTCTAAATTACTCGCCAAGAAATTTGTACCTTGGAGGAACGATATAAGGTTAGATGGGACGTGCATATGATGGCAGATTAATGATGGAGTTTGAAAAGAGACCTACCTCAAGTACCTCATTCAAAAAAACTCATTTAGCTACTTTTGGAAATTAAATTTATTTTTGTGGTAAGTTTCTTAAGTGTTTTTCTACTCCAGTGCACTTATGTCATATCTCGAAAACTAAAGCTGGTAGATAAAAACAGTTTTCATTTTCAGTGTCGCGCCGATTATCTACAGAGAAGCTGTTTATCCTTCTGAAAAAAAATCTAAAGTTTGCTTATGTCACTGGAGTTTTATGTCACTGAGATTTTAGAAACCTACAATTTAAGGCTTGTATTACAGCTATAAAGGTAATCATCGTTCGTGCTATTATAGCTTCTTAATAAAAACGTTTGTATCTCACATATTGTAATCAGTAATCACGTACACATCTTTTGTTTATGAACACTAACGACAAACATACGGTACAAAGAAACTAATTATTACATCTTATTCTGATGCTTCTTTTGCTTATGTGACGCGTTAACTACGTAACCAGACAGACCTGTTACAGGTCTTTAGAAACCTCTCCTTGACTGTACCTTCTGCTAATCAGAGGCAATGATGAAAACACAGCGGTCCAAAATGATGTCCACTTTCGACGCGGCAAAGCTTTAACCGAAAGCGGTAACGTCTTCTTTCGTCCGGTGTATGGTATGGTATTCAGAAGATTATCTAGGCGATTGGCTAGATAATCTTCTCCATACCATAGTCTAATACCGAGTGCTTACCCAATATTAGACTATATATACTAAATAAGTTATTAAAAACACTACCAAACTTTTCACGTATACCTAAATTGGCTGTGTCTATATTAATACACTAAAGTTAAACTCCTAAATTACCAGTCGAATTTCAAAAGACCTTTTGTTATTGATAGCCCAATTCTCGGGGAAAGTTATAAAAACAAGCTATGATTCTCAGGAGTAGAGTAATGACCGTAAACGTGGAGGAAACTGCGAAGAACTTTCATAAGCCTAAAAATAGTATACTTTACAAACTGAGACTGTACCCTAATATGTCCCAAGTGTAAGTACCTTTACATGTTAATTAATAAAAGGACACCATGACTTTAAGGTACTGTACAGGATATTTGGGGACCTTCGTTACGTTTTCCATCGGACCTGTCCATCGATTAATAAAGAAAGCATTTACTATTTACATTTCATACCATTATTGGTTGGTGCTTGAGATAATAATTGGAAATTTAAAAAAACATTCAAGTATATTATAAAAAGCTAGATGTTCAAGGTATACGTTAATTATATATTGGACTTGGGAGTAACGGACAACAATGTTACTGCACACGGATTAGTAAATTGGAAGTGGACTGTCAAGTCAAACCAGTATATTATTACTAAACGTCAAAACGATATGTTCGGTAGAATGTTGCAAAAAATAACAAGACCATCATTCCCTTTTCATTTTGTTTTGATGATAATAACATAAATAATTACCTTAAAATAAAAACAGGCGACAATTTTCAGAATATTTCAAGATATCTAGAAGACAAACGAGCAACAGATATGTTGAAATTATAAATATATCATATTTCAGTATGTACCATTCAAGTCAAACTGAAAAGTCTAGACCCGTGGTAGTCAAACAGCTTTGGTGCAGCCCTCGACGTAGCAAAGAATCTGTGTGATGCTACTGTCATAAACACAATAAATAGGTGAATGAAATACCTGAATTAGACTCATTTCATTGAACATCGCGAAAAGCAAGAATATACTGAATTTTAGAAAAAATGTGCCTAGCAATATACGAGCCTGCGCACAATTTTTCTGACGTCCTGTTTTACAATTAGCTTCTTTTTTTTTAGCAATTAGTAGTCCTAAAGACGCTAACACAAAGATATAATAAAAAAAGTAGAACACTACCACAAAACTTATAAATAATGATGAATGAACATATGAATATACACAATAAAAGAAATGTACAAGATGTTACAGAAAAATGTGTTTATGTTTTAGAAGCGTTATGTGTAGCAGCCGTAACAGTAGCCTGTTATTTGTATAAATCTATTATGTTTAAATAACAATTTCAGGGATGCATGTCGCAATAATTAAAATATAAATTACGTAAACAAATAATTATGTTGTTGCTTAAAGCATTTTACAACATTGATATGAACATTGTGGATGAATAAAATTCATTCTCAGTGATCCATTAAATACCGCAATAAATATGTAGAAATAAACATTCTCTCTTTAGGCCATTTAAATGACAAATGATTTCTATAAAAGTTATGTGAATGTTCATGTTGTGGATCGATAAAACCTAAAAAGTTATAACAAGTCAGTTTAGCCTTTTGTTTCTACAGAAGCACTCACAAATCTGAGTTAGTACGAGGAGAAAAGACTCAACTGCATCGAATTGAAAATCCAGGCATCATATAGCACTAAATATTATTGGAAATATAACTACGGAAATAGCGGTAATTATTATATTATTTAACAAATTAATAGTCAGCAAAACTAGCCAACTATGCGGCAGTTTTAGTAGACGACATTGATCGTTATTGTTCATGAATTAAAAAAAGAAGTAAGGACCTAAACCTCAATTCAAAATAAGAGTGTACGAAAAAAAAAAATACAAAATGTATGTGTGTGTTTATAATTTCTCAATACACTCATTCCAGGCGGAATGAGTGTATTGAGACAAAACTATAAGATTAACTTCTAAGGAAGTGTAAAACTAATATTGTCACGTCAATAGGAAGTTCCATCGTTGACATAGTAACACAGTACAAAAGAGTCACGTAGAAATCTGACCCACGGCGGTTCCTCGCATGACCTACCTTTATATCTTGTTTACGCTTTTAACCGATATCAAGTAAAGATGTAGGATTTCGACGGGTAAACGTATAGGAACTATACGAAGTCACTGGACCATTTTAAACGTTACTTCAACAAAAATAACCTATTTCAACTCATATTCTTTATAGGTTATGACCACGGCAATTTTGTTTAGTTTACTAACTCGGAACAAAAGAATGAGGCTATTAAGATTTACGACATGGTTTGTGTTTTGAATTCTGGTCATGTTTCAGTTTAATTACGTATCTACATGAAAATACACACCGCTTATCTTCTTCTTGTTATATTTTGCTATCAAAGCTTTGCTGGTCTGCTGGAATCGAAGATTGAATGGTTTTGGATTCTGGTGCCGTCTCAGAACGGCAAAATCGCGTTTTATTCATTACGTTTTACATTTATATTTTGTCCAGAATAGAAGGACATAATAAGCATTTTTTTTATATTTCCTGATCTGTGTTAATTTGTTTGACTTTTGCTTTTGTCGAAAATAGAACTGTCATTATAGCAATTGTGCTTTAATGACAGTTATATTTTGTATACTTTGTATATTATGCAACTGTAATAATTTTCAATTCGCCCGTGTTTACTCGTGTGGTAGGCATGCAGGTTACGAAAAATTCGGAAAATCGTTTTGAAGTTTCTAAAATGTCAGTTTTATCTGGATCAAATCTAGCTGTGGTTTGTCATCACTAGAGATCCAATTCACAATTTTAGTTATATTATAGGCACATCCTAGCTTTATAAATTCACTCTGTAAGCAACTATCTGGTTAAACATGTTTCAGAAGTTTAAGAGGGTGATCGTTTATTGTTACACAACATGATATTTGTTGGAAACTGCCTACTCGTTGTTTACCTATACCAATAATTTAACAGTACATTGTTAAATCACTTGCCATTTAATTTAACCGCGACATTTACTTTGCAAGCGAGCACTCAGCACTGGAATCAGAAGAAAAACTATACAGCTGACCTTTATGCTCCATCGACCCCGTAGTCGATTGCATAACACAAATGTCCACGTGTCGATTTGTATGCGCCGCACTATTTGGCCGCCGCCGCGCCGTTGACCACTCAGCTGCCACCGCCACTCAAGCGGTTCGTGATGTGGCCTGGTTTACCACACACAAGTGTAATTCAGACGGCCCTAAGCCCTTCAAAGTATGAATTGAAAATTGGAGTCGTTTTAAAGCCATTTTGATACAGTAGGTAATAAGTAAGAATCATTGACCTTGCATCAGCTGTTCTTCGCCGCATAGGTACACATCGCGTTGCAGCGAAGTGAAATGTTGATTTTGAAGAAAAAGCCAGGTCTGATATTTTTTTCTTTTCTGAAAAAAGAAAAAAATCTGAATTTCGAATTTTCTAGATTATGGTCTGAGTATGTACTCAGAATCTAAGTCAGTATCTATAGTATATTAATGTATAGTGTTACTAATATAGTATAGTAATCTAAGTGGAATCTAAGTCGTGTTTTTAGGAAAAGTATGTACTTTTCGTAAAAACACAAACTGAGATTCCACGATGCATATATTGTTTCCTAAAATACTTATCTATACACACAGACAGTTGCGATTTATGGAAAATATTACAGAATGATAACAATTGATTATAGATGCGGAATGAGCATAGATGATTTTCTGAGGTAAGTGATATCGGTAGGATCGCAACTAAACAACAATAACTAAAATATGACACGACTTGTGAAGCGACATCGTGTTGTATTTTCAAAACACAATTCTAACCAACCTTTAATACTGACTTAGTTGAGTTCGTTTTACAGAACAAAGAAAGACCCACCTATTTTTAGAAGTAGGCCATTCATCAATGCTCGGATAAAATCACCTTTTATAAGAAATAATTACCTGAATCGACACTCTGATAGACCAAAATAGTAAATATTTTCCCGGTCCACGTAATATATATCCATTATGCCCTCCCTCGCTGAATCTCTTCGCCAATTTGATAGCTAATACCTGTTTCACAAGCATTTTATCGGGTATACGATCAAGAGAAAGTAAATTATGATTTATGCCTGCTATATAGGCGGATGGGATTACAGTAATTGGTGGATTTATCAACTGTATGCAATGGTGTAATCTAAAAAGTATACTTGGCAACGTGTTTTACGTTCTTAAATAGGTATTCAAATGAAGCCCTAATTCAAAAACACTGGAGTGAAATAAGGAACACTGGCGGTAAATATAGATATAGACTGACCTGTTGGTCTAGTGGTTACTGATCCTGACTGCTAAACCCCTTTGGCTTAGCAGTCAGGATCAGTAAGTTCGCCTTTGTACATGCCATTTCCTTATGTATATTGTGTTATTTTTTTATGGTATAGCGGACAAACGAGCAGACGGGTCACCTGATGGTAAATAACTACCGCCGCCCATGAGCACCTGTGACTCAAGAGTCACAAGTGCGTTGCCGGCCTTTAAGGTGAGAATAGGGGAAGGGTGGAAGAGTAGGAGAGGGGGGAGGGTTATGGCCTCCTCACTCGGCGAAAAGCAATGCAAGCATTGCTTCACTGCTAGTTTTCTGTATTATTCTGTTTAAATGTAAATAGACATATTACAAAAAATATTTAAAGAAATGTATCCGTGTCCAAGTCAGGCTTAGTTTGGGTTTAGACAGTGCTATTTATTCATATGCTAACCGCTAGTGTAAACTGATGTCTAAGTATACAGCATAGTCATAGGTAAGCTTTGGCAGAATATCCAAATTTACTACCTCTAAATTTGACAAACCATTTTTAACGACGTGTCTACGTAACCAAAAGAAATAGCTAACGCTGTTCCGCAAAATTGATGATGAATTTTTAGGTCTATAAAGTTGTTTTGTGCTAAACAAAAGGGGCTTCAAAACCAGTTCATAATTTTCAATAGTGGAAAAGTTTTTACATATTGGACCATATAAAGCGTCAAACTTCTGACATTTTTATTCCCGCGTATCGAGGTTTTACCTAACATATAAAGTTTTTTTTTTTTTGTAGAATATGAAAGAAATAGAATATTAGACACATACATACATACGTACATTCACGCCCATATCCTCGAAGGGGTAGACAGAGGTGTATTATAAACCCACGTTTTGCCAACCATTATAAATTATTGAATCCCGTTTACGTAATAGGAATGAGTTTCTGTTTGATTCATCGGAAATACTGCACTTTACAAAATCCCAGTTTATTTTTCCTTTTCTTCGTATGATTCGTCACCACATCCAGAGTTAGGTAAAGTGATATCTCAAAATGAAAAGGTCTAAAATCGAAAGGTGTGTCACTCGGCTCACATTCCTTTAGTTACTACTTATATAAGATCGACATTGAACTGTTAACTCATCTTCAACTCGAAGGATTTTTTCATAGTAACTCTTCGATGTCTCTCGCTAAATTGAATTCAGAGAGATACCAAACTTGTTTTAAATTCAAATGTTATATTCAATTTTCATTCTGCTTTTATCTTTTAATTAAATAAGTATTGTTTCTGAATAAGGGTCTCGTGAATACACGCTTCTGTAAAATATGTTTTGGGCTTATATCAGTATTCGTAAGGGAGGGCGTGATTGTGTTTGCATTTTGAGTGTACCGACCCTAGCGGACTGAAAATTATTCAGTCATGCTCGCTTCAAACATTACATTGTCGGCTTGTGTTCACTTATCGTAAATTTACGGCTCGTTTAATTGATAAATGTATATATAATAGGTAAAAATGTATGATATGGCCACAGTAATTGTTTTTACACGCTTAAATTAGCTTGACTTGAAGGACTGATGAAAATACAAATTAAAAATAAGATAAAAAGTGATACTTAATTTAATATACTAAAAAAAGAACACGCTTTAATAGTAAACTGAACTAAAAAGGAGAAAATATATATTTTTTTGTATCTGATGGTAAAAAAAAAGACAGGCGTTGACTACGCCTTTCTTTTTTTTGTGTAGCCGACAAATAGTTGATTAAGATTGAAAAAAAAGGGAATTTGAAAAAACCTATAATGTATAGGTGCACATTTTTAAACAGCATTTTATGAATTTTCTTGTCAATTTCAATTATTTTGTTTATTAATTGTTTTATGTAGACAATTTCAGAAAAGTCTGGACATTCCATCAACATCCTTGGTATGAAATACCTATAGTTTCATTCATGTCAGACTTCTATCATACGAAATATTAGCTGTATCGGTCAATTTTCAAGTTTAATTTTTCAGTTTCATAATAAAAATTTTGTATTAAAAATCACGAATTTTCATTAAAATTATTCACGGGGTTTGCTATACGACCCTAAAATATGACCACACCTTTCTGTAACAGCCTGTATAAATGTTAAAGAAGAAAAAAAATACCCTAAAAAATCTTATACTTTGAGTTTTAGAATAAATATTTCCACATTACGAAGTGACTGAGACCACTCTAAATCTGAATTCTTTTATTTTGCTACTACTGGTTGATTTTACTTTAAAAGGCTATATATAAAGTTTGAAATTTGCCTATTGCATGCATGACTACTAAGAGCAACATAATATAAAAAAATATATATATATAATAAATTGTTATCATCTGAAATTCGAATCTGAACTATTGACCCACAATTTCTAATGGCGAGGGGGGCTTTGGAAATACCTTCTTATTCCTGTTTGTTAGTAACAGTACAGAATAACTAATAGTATTTCATTTACAAGTTTCACTCCGAGAGCACATTTTAATAAACAGTGACTCTCGTATCTACGCAATAAAGTGCAATCTAGCTCGTCCGGAAATCAATATTTAACATTAGCTTTTGCCACGTGCAGGCTATATTTTCAGGAGCATCACACGTGAGACGTTGTTCTATTCTGTATCGATTAATTGAATAGATCGATTTCAGTCATATGAAGTAGTCTTACATACTGATTTATGTTATAAAGAGTACAATCGATTTTAATGCATTTAAATCATGAAAGTTGAAATTTTTTATAGGTACTAATGTGAATTCTTCGGGGTTCATTTTTATGCTTTTTGGGTCTACTATAAAAATGTAACATATTATTTATATAAAATAATCTACCACTAATTGACCGTTTCTATTGCATATAATTTTAGACGTCGGAGGCAGAAACTTCGGCAAGGTGATAAGAAAACCTACTTGCAGGGCACGCTGATTTTTTCTAGATTTGTAGCTCTTATTTCTATCGTCATAAAAAATTTACGACGGTATATATTTTTAGCCTATTTCGCTTAATAAACAAAATGTGCTAGACAATATCGCTTATTTATTACACTTTTTTGGTATCTATCTAATACCTTTAAACGATATAACGATATATATATATAATCTTAATCTCGGAAAACGGCTCCAACGATTATTATGAAATTTAGAATGCAGGGGGTTTCGGGGGCGATAAATCAATCTAGCTAGGTTTCATTTTTAGAAAATGTAAAAAAAACTTTGGTCATCCAGGTACTTATATAAATACATAACATAGATACTTTTATGCTTCTTTTGTTTGTCAATAGTGTGATAAGATAATAACTTGTAACAGTGTGCGTCATTATAAATAAACAAGACTAGGCTGCATAAGTTCATACAGGCGATAGATTAATTTTGGATCTTGAGTGTAAAGACAGACGGGCCTTTTAACAGACCAGTATTTACAATACATATCAAAGTCATCGTAAGTAACCATTTTGGAAAACCAAAGCTCGCATCAAACCAACACAAAAGTAAAGAGACCTCAAAATGAAGGACAGCAAAATCTTCCCAAATGACGTTAATAGATCATTAAGAAGACAAGTCAGAGGAAAACACAGTTCAATTAGTCTACTTAAATTACGACAAACACTGCTTTCATTAACCTTTTGAACTGGCTTTACGTAAGTAGACTGTAAGGTAAATAATGTAATACCTGCTCAAAAATGTCTTTAATAAAACGAAGTGTTTCTTATTCACATTTTCCTGTAACTTAAGAAATTCCCCAAACAGTGTAATGGAACATTCGATAAATTATTCGATAAAAGATTTTCCTTTCAGTACATGAATATTCATCGGTCTTTTTAATACAGAACAGTGCCGCTGCCAATATTGTGGGAGGCTTCGACCGCATCGGGCCATCAATTATGTCGTTCGCGATCTAACCCTGTGTCCATCTGCGTGCCATTTGTAAACGTCACAGCTACCAACATTAAACAAACAGTGTTATACGAAAACCACCCTTATTCCTCTTTGTTAAGTAGACGCTTATTGCAAGACGAGGATGGGTAGATCAACACGCGGGATCGTAATTCGACCATGGTGACAAAACAATCATTAATTAGATTAGACGTTCGGTATTCGGCAAATCATTGGCCGAACGTAACCAAAGTGACAGAGCATTTGTTTTGTTCAGTTGGTGTACAAAAGCGTTATCGCGATGGCCATCATTCTTCTCTGATAGTAAAATGTGGAATGCTCTGTTGGTCATAGGCATCAGATATCTCATAGATATGCTATCTTCACAAGGTGTAAAGGTACGGCTGGGAATATGAGTTTATTGTTTAAACAAATAAACAAAGAAATACTTAGTACAAACACACATACTTACGCACACATTTACATACATACCTGAATACTACCTTACAAAAAGCTGATAGTAGATATGTAATAAAAAACATAATAAGCAAAGAAAAGGCATAATGCAGACTCCCTGAAACTAACTCCCTCCTGCTTTAGTGAATTATAATATGCACATGCTGCTAGGTGTTGCCCGCATCTTCGTTAACGTGGAACGTTTGGTGAAGTCAATCTCACGGGAGCCGATAATTTTTTTCGGGATAAAAGCCTGTCTGCCATTTCATCTCTGTGCCAAAGGTGATTCACCATCAGCTGTTTTTGCGTGAAAGTGTAACAAACATCCATTCATCCTTACAAACTTTCACCTTTTAAATATTAGAAAAAATTGTCAGTTAGCTGCCTCAGTCCTAAAAAAATATTAATAGGTACTAATCCTTTCTCACCAAATTTGCTAAGCAATATATTGTTTAACACTTGACAAGCAATCGATAAGGTAAACGCTGTAACGCCTGTAGTAAGCCCTGTAAGCTTACTTCAGTTATAATCAATCACAGAAGTAAGCTTACAGGGCTTACTACAGCATAATAGCGTTACACACATTTTAACACATTTTTTAACAAAAAAAATATCAACAAAATTCATATTAATAACAATTTAGTCTCGTAACGTCCACGCTAAAATTTTTTAATGTCCTCCCTTAAATACAATTTCCAATAATATTTCTACAATTTTTGTCTCTTGAAACTGGGATATTTCCCAAAGTGTTTAAAAAGTCTTTATTTCACCCTGTCTTCAAGGGTGGGAAAGAGAGGAATTTACTAACTGTTGGCCAATTACTCACTATCAAAAATACTAGAACGAATAACGACTGAGAGAGGCTCAAAAAATTTCCTCGAAAAAATCACATCCTGTCGCCATCCGATCTGGCCGATCGACATCGAATGCTGTGCATGACTTTGACCCGACCATTGACCATATAATTACGGAAACAGATGAGTATCTTCCTCGACCTGGCAAAAGCCTTTGAATTCATCCATGTCACCATCCCTGTCGCCATCCTTGATGATAGAGCAAATATAGGCCTATCCCTAGTTTCGGCACCAGATGTCTACAATATAACTGCGCACTATGTAAGCATGCTAATAATTCCAATCGTTTAATTGGAACGAAGTTCGTTATTGCATGTTACACTTCAGACGCTCGGCAAATCAGGCTTACAATGAAAAAAATTTTAACACTACGAAAAATGCTGACCGTGAGTTGATTTATTTTTTGTACGACATCTGTGGATTCTGCGCGATAGCACTGTTGTATTCTAATTATCCGTATAATACTTCGGGCAACTTTTACAGGTGGCGCAATTTTAATTTCGAGTTATTAATATATTATGATACAATTTATTCAATCCATAAACTATCATATATACATATAGCGAAAGGAACGACTGCAAGTCCCAAGAAGTATCAAGCTTATTTGAAATAAACTGCACTCCTGTTATTATCATAATAGTAATCCTACTAATATTATAAACGTGAAAGTTTGTGAGTATGGATGTATGGATGTTTGTTACTCTTTCACGCCAAAACTACTGAACCGATTGCGAAACTTGGTACGTAGATAGCTGGAGACCTGGATTAACATATAGGATCGGGACGTACGCGGGTAAAACCGCGGGGCGCTGCTAGTACAATATAATAATTTATTAGTAATTTTCACATCACGGTATACGATCACATTCGCTTGTATGTCATCAGTACCATAAAACTATTAGTATTACTACTAAGATATAATAGTAGTACTACTAAGTATTACTACTAAGATATAATATTGGCTAAGACCATAAAAACCCAGAAAGATGTACTTCACGGTTGTTTTACGCTTAAGTAGTATTTACAAAATTTATGCGTTTTATACATACAGAATACAATTAGAATACATATTAGAATACAAACAACAATAATTACTGAAGAGTCGTGATGATGTAACCCAACCCGGACCTTTAATTATGCGATTAAAACCTTTAAATAAGTCCGGACTTGATTAAACGACCGACGAGAATTATATGAATTCATTTTATTTCTCACAAATCTTCGTTGAATTTTGAATATGCGATAAATTGTTTCTTTGGAATAAAATCAAAGCTCTAAATTTTGAGTAAGCAAGTAAGAAATATTTAGCCTTTTTATAAATCATCAATTCTGCTTAATTAAGTATTCACACTCAAAGTAAACGGCCCCTTTTATATCTGATAGTAACTCAGTTAAGATTTTATTGTGCTTGAAAATACATCAAATTAAGCTCTTGATTTATTACTGTTTTTATGATGTACTTTCAAGTACTAGGCAGGTACACCAGTGGGGTTTGTGGTCACATTAATCTTGCTCGTGTTGCCTAGAACACGTAGCAAACACAAATAATAATTCATTTTCGTATTACATATTACACGCTGTGTAGATACCAATGTTGCCATATGTAGCGTAAGATATCCTTTTGCTGTCATAGTTAACGTGATTAATTTGTGATATCGTTGCATATTTAGATCTTTTCTGATGTAATCAGAATATGTTTTTATTTTAAAAGGTAATAAGAATTTGTATTATATACACTACAAGTTCGATATCCCCAAGCGTACTGATGCTGAATTTGCGACGTGACAGATGTAGCAAAAATATTTCTCCCAAACAGAGACAATCGACGTCAATCGAGGCCATCATCCGAACTTTACTAGAGACAATGGGTGAGGACTTCCCCATGCCTATAGATGGGATGTGAAACTCATGTCCTATAAGACTGTTCCAAATTTAAAAAATGACACAGTACGTTTGTTATGTTATGTGCCTTTATTGTCCCTTTTTATCCTTTCTTGTTATTCCACGGGCAAGTTTTTATACTATTCTTGTTTTATAACTGCTAAATGGCCACCCATCAACTTTTACAGAGTTAGAATTGATTGTAGGGGTGAGTAAATATGCTTGTAAGACAACGTATGCCGCACAGTGTTTGTACTGAAATAAGAAAATAAGAATAAAAAAAAACTACGTAGTCAGAAATAAGTTGAAAAAAAAATATTTTAGATGTATTAGACCAAAATACAGTATACTAGCATAATAGAAAACGTGTGACTGAACTTTAGTGTAGGGACATTGACGTCGCGTCATCGATGTCAAAAATCAGCAATACTGTCACTATGGATTGTTAGTATTTTGTATGTTTTGTTGCTATGTAATATTACAGCACGCTCATCTACTATCATTAAACATTTCATGCAAGTAAATTAGTTTTAGGGACATCTGAACCGAACTCTTTAAAATTTAACATATATAGAACAATCAATTTTAAATAAAAAAACAACCCTGTTTTTTTTAATTAATTAATATTATCCTGCATTTAGCATCAAAATCAAATGAAAATCAATTATTTCAATTAACCAATAAAAGGTGGTTTTGAATTGTCAAAAATAGGAGTCAGTTGAATACAAAAAAACTTTCGTGAGTGGTATTCATATTATTTAAAATATACGGTTTTACTCACGTGTATATTTCGGGGATGCCCGACTAGTTTCGGACCCGACGGGGGCCCTTTATCAAGGGGTAAGGCGTCCTGCTGCACCAGTTGCAGGTGCCAGACTGGATTGTTGTCTGTCCCACCGATTCATTTGTCGTAACGACCGCCGGGATGTGGAAGCCTACGCTTCCATTGCGTTGTGTGTTGCGAAATCTTTTATCGCAGGCACTGTGGTACACACTGAACTTACTGTGTCAGTGTTTGGAGCCGTAACTATTTCGTGGGACATCAGTTTCAAGGACGGTCGCCAGGCTGGAGGTAATGCCCACCCATTGTCCCGTATTTCGATTGCCTCTCGCATTTTCGCGGTACGAAGTATTTTTCTGTCGCTAAAACGGAAGCCTTGTCGAAACGTATAAAATGAGCCGTGTCCGTCTTGCAAACATGTTCAGCGACGGCCAATCTGTTGCAGTCCATGTTCTTTACATCGCGTATATGCTATGATGTATATGCGTATATGCTATATATATGATTGCGGACTACCGCCGAAAAGTAAGCAATATAAATAAAAAAGTGTATGAGCTGCATCTACAGTTGTCAGGTTTCTTGGACACAAAAGCATGGGATATCTTGGACACAATGACCCATAGCCGTACCGAAAAAATCAGAGGTCAGACACAGGAAAGACACGCTATCAAGGTGATGAAACTCACAAGAAAAAACTCGGACTACCCACATAATGCGGAGAAAGTCACTCCATCATCTGAGACGGTGGTCAATCTTAAGTAAGTGCACTGTCCCGGGGGTTAAACTACGCACCAACACCTCGGAATATTTTCCGAGGTGTTGGTGGTTCCGGAATATTGAAAACGTCATCATATCCAACAGGATACCCCGTAGCGACGCGGAGTGCCTACGACAGGACGTATCGTCATTATTACGTAAATCCGCACCACCAAAACAAAATATGAGCAGACAAGAACTGATAGCATTACGAAATATACGTGATGACCCGGACCTATTCTTGTTACCGGCCGACAAAGGCAACGCAACGGTTGTTGTTGATACTAAGGCTTATGAAAACAAAATTACACAAATGGTGAACGACCCGACCCGACTTACAAAAAAGTTAAGTACAATCCAACCGCTAGGATCACCAAAAAACAACCAAGAACTGGAAACTCAATTAAGGCCACACAGTCCCACTCCGCCGAAAATATACGGGCTGCCCAAGATACACAAACCAGACTGGATCCTACGACCAATTGCCAGTCAGATAGATGCTCCTACATACAAAATCTCATGACACTTGGCTACTTGTTTGCTACCTTACACCGGAAAAACAAACAGCTATGTTAAAGACTCGAGGCATTTTATCTCCTTGCTCTCGGGAATCAAGCTAAAAGACACAGAAATCATGGTCAGTTTCGACATCACCTCGCTGTTTACAAATGTACCAGTGGAAGGGACTTTAAACATAATTGCAACATTGTTACAACACACAGATCTACCCACTGCTTACATGAGTTGTATAAAATTCTGTCTTGAAAGCGGTTATTTCCTATGGAGAGGAGATTACTATCTACAAATGGATGGAGTGTCTATGGGCTCACCGCTGGCCCCTGTGGTGGCAAACATTTTTATGGAGTGGTTTGAAGAACAAGCCTTAAGCACAGCGTCAAAGAAACCCCGATACTGGTGGCGATATGTTGATGATATCTTCGCGATTGTCGACCGGGACTCACTGGGCGACCTAAGCAGGCACCTCAACAAGATACATGAAAGGATACAGTGCACAGTCGAAGACGACGTATTAGTCATCCGTGGCTCGAACGGGCGATTAACAACCACGGTGTACAGGAAACCGACACACACGGACAGGTACCTTCGATCTGACTCACACCATCACCCTGCTCACTTATCTTCTGTGCCTAGATCACTCGTAAACCGAGCCCTCCACATCTGCGAGCCACAATATTTGGACAAGGAAATGAAACACCTACGCCACACATTAGAAGCAAACACATTAGAAGTGTCGGCGGACACCCGGTGTGGAACGAAACCCCGCGTTTCTCCCTTTTATACGAGGAGTGACCGATAAAGTGGGACGTATATTGTGACGCAAATATGGCGTCAAGACGATCTTCCACCCACCCGGACAGCTTAGAAACTTACTGCGCTCTCCAAAGGATGTGGATCCACTTGGGGCCCCCGGCGTATACTCGATTCCTTGTGACTGTGGCTTAAGGTATGTGGGTGAGACTCGTTGGAGTGTCGCAACTAGGCTACATGAACATATACGCGATGTAAAGAACATGGACTGCAACAGATCGGCCGTCGCTGAACATGTTTGCAAGACGGACACGGCTCATTTTATACGTTTTGACAAGGCTTCCGTTTTAGCGAGAGAAAAATACTTCGTACCGCGAAAAACACGAGAGGCAATCAAAATAAGCCGTCGTCCGAACTTCAATAGGGACAATGGGTGGGCATTACCTCCAGCCTGGCGACCGTCCTTGAAACTGATGTCCCACGAAATAGTTACGGCTCCAAACACTGACACAGTAAGTTCAGTGTGTACCACAGTGCCTGCGATAAAAGATTTCGCAACACACAATGCAATGGAAGCGTAGGCGTCCACATCCCGGCGGTCGTTACGACAAATGAATCGGTGGGACAGACAACAATCCAGTCTGGCACCTGCAACCGGCGCGGCAGGACGCCACACCCCTTGATAAAGGGCCCCCGTCGGGTCCGAAACTAGTCGGGCATCCCCGAAATATACACGTGAGTAAAACCGTATATTTTAAATAAAACTAGTAGTTGCCTGTTCCAATACGTAGATCCTATAAAGAAGAACAGGCAAGGAACTAATATTATAAATGCGAAAGCAGCTAGCTACTTTTTTATACAACCTACAAAAATATCAACGTATCGATATATTTTGTTTTGCTTTTGGTCAAACGTGGTCATATTCACGTATACATACGTGAACATAACCACGTTTGGCACGTTTGGGTTACCTATACAACCTATACAATATTTTATTATGAGACATATATTTTTTTTATTTATTGCAATATTTCAAAACAGGAGTGTTTTTGTTTTCAAAAAAAAAATAGGCGGTCATGGGACCGCCGACAGAAGTGAAAATAAATACTTTCAGTAAATATTGTAAAAAGCGCCATCTGTGAAATTTGCCATAACTAATATATGGATAATTAGTATATATCAAACTACAGCAGTACCGCGCAGAATCCACAGGTGGCGTAAAAATATTTTTTTAAATATATGAAAGTCGGACACATTTTCGATCAGGGTCACGTGTCCTGACGCGAATTTTTATCCATCCCAAAAAGTGCAGAACGCCGCTAAAGTTTTCACTTCAAAAAAAATTTGAATAGCATTGAAACTTTAGAATTTACCTGTAAAATGTTTCTTTATTTGTTTTTTTTCTTGCTGTATGTTACACCACAATTTAACACAGAACACGACACCATTATTGCTTTTAATATTATTATCTAGAAATCAGAATGGAGTGAATTATAATGTAGATTACGATAATAAATGTTTGGCTTTGACGGGGCAATCATTATACTGAACTTGATCTTTGATCTTAACCCATGGGTTTTCGAGAAAACGTCAAAGCTGTCAAAATCAAATACGATTGAGGAAAAAAGGAACAGCTCAATAAAAACATGTCAAAGTGTCCATATTACACGATACTTTACAAAGTGACGTTCCAACAAAAAGAAGGAAAAATATACATGTGTACCTATATGAAGTGACGTCAGCATTACATGACGTGGCTGGTTGCTACCACGGAAAAACACGATGGTTTTATTTGACAAAACTCAGCTGGTAACTCAATATCTGTCAGTGAAACTAGAATTTCCCACGGCGAAGGTGGGGAAATAAAATAAAATGCGGTGTAGTGCCGGGCGCTGTTTTAGGGGTGGTACACAAGTGGTTACAACGTGTTTGCAGTCTGTGCTACTTTTCTCCTTTTTTAACATATTTCATGCAGTTTATACGTGAATTTTGTTATAATAAAATTATTTTGAAGGGTGTTTAACTTTCACATAGAATTGTTTTCCGTCCAGCAGATTGCGAAAATAATAGCATAAACACTCATGTTTTGCATCGGGGGTTAAAAACAGGATGCTGCATCCCAAGGAAGGTAAAATACTAAAAGAAGGTAAGTATGTGAAAGGTAAATAAATAAAAAAAATATGTTAAGCAAAACAGTAACGTAGCCTAGTTTAGTTTGTGACGTTGGTAAAATTATCAAAATGGAGTAAGAGTGGTACTTATAATTTTTTTCCCACAGAATTATAAATGAAAATCTAAAGTTACTCATGTCAGTCACTCGAATTTTTTTTTATTCAAACATGTACCCTGACCTTTACTATCTCGCTTGTTCCCGGTTCAGTTAACATGTCGATATTATTGATTAGTTTTAGCTGCACTATGAATATTATTCAAAAATGAAATGCAAACACTAGACACTTTTGACTAATCAGATAGTACGAGTATTACAACTACTATAGTTGTAACAGTATACTGATTAGGCAAGTGTCTTTAGAAACGTAAAATGTCACGGACTGAGCAACTAATAGCCAATTGGTTTAGCTCAACTAGATTGCTTATAACCCATCTGCATCTAGCTATACTTATTACATCATCAATTTTCCCTGCAAGCTTTCTTCGATGAAGTTTCACACGCTAGAGATTTCCATACGTATTAAAAAGGACCTCGATATTTGGGCCACCCGAGGTTGTTATTTGTTGTTCCTATGCTTACAAAATGTTACTTGACATTTGAAACCGAAGCCTGGTCGTAGGTCATTATTCAGGTGGAATAATTATGGTACACAGGCAATTATGTTTTTCCGTTTTGAAAATTAATAAATTAACTTTAAGTGTATTACGGAAATAACTGAAAGTCCAGCCACTATATATTATACTAGCCGTTTTATGCAGTTTCACTTGCGTTTATGGTCACTGCTTCGCTGCTAAGGGACGTAGCGTGATGTTACATAGCCTATAACCTTCCTCAATGAATACTCTATCCAATACAAAAAATATATAATGACTGATGGTTTCTGAGATTAGTGCGTTTAAACAAACAATCAAACAAAAAATCTCTTCAACTTTATTATATAAGTACAGATTAAAAGTGCATTTACAGTCAACTTGCTTAATTTACAGTTACATTTTAAAAGTTAGATTTAAGAAATAACTTTTAATGAGTAATTTGAATTACAGAATTGATTCTAACAAAATAAAAAACAAAACATATGTAAAAGTAACAGTCAGTAGGTAATTACAGTACCATTAGACATAGCGTACCAGCTGACCCGCGCAACTTCGTCTGCGTTTGTAAGTTTTCCCCGTTTTTGCAAAATTTTTCATTGATGCTCCGCAATATATAGCCTTTTTTTTTGGTACGTGTGGAAACCCCCTCGGGCCGTCACCCCACCGGGGTTTTCGGTGGGGCGGTGTGTCGAGATCGAACCGCCTAAAACCACACGGTGTACCGTACTGCGCCTGAAATAGAAGGGAACCGGGAACAGCTTTATTAAGACATGCGGACCCTTCCTACTGCCTGTCTGCAAAAGCGCGGGCACCACCTTCGGGTAAAAACTCTTAGACAACGTCCAGACGTCCTCCTAGCGGGCGGCCACTACAGCGGGTGGAGGGGAAAACCCGTCCCGTCCACCCGTAGCTACACTTAGGGCGGTATGAGGCACTGGTACGCCGCCCAGTTCGCCGGCGGCCAATAAGATCCGAATGGAGATCATTCTATTCATTCAGGCTAGTAGCCTATAGCCTTCCTCGACAAATGGGCTATCCAACACTAAAAGAATTTTTCAATTCCAACCAGTAGTTGCTGTGATTAGCGCGTTCAACCAAACAGACAAACAAACAAATTCTTCAGCTTTATAATATTAGTATAGATTTCAGCTCCAGAGGCTCTGAAGTAGCTTAGGTTGAGAGGAGGTGGAACACAGGTGAAAGATTTTTACCCAAAGGTGGTGCTTGCGCTTATGCGGGCAGGCACCACTTCTGGGTAAAGTAGGTCCGGATGTCTTAATAAAAGCTATTCCCAGATCCCTCCATTTCGATTCTGACACACCGCCCCACTGAAAACCCCGGAGGGGTGACGGCCCGAGGGGGTTTCCACACGCACAAAAAAAAGGTAGGACACGATATTTTTTTCAGTCATAATAATAGTCATAATAGTAATTTATTGGTAAGGGTCACTTACAGGTCAAAAAACATATGAATATAAGTCCATTACATAACAATGAAAATATTAGTATAATACGTACTACCAATTTTACAATTACTCATAATATTAATAATTATGTAAAGTAGGTTGAAACGAAAATTACATTATATTGTATTAATGAGGAACTATGTTCCAAAAATATGGAAAATTATATAAAATTACAAAAAGCCATAGATAAATAGATATTAGATCAATTATAAATTAATAGATAAAATCATAAACATAACATTATAAAAATGTAATTGGATAACAGTCCCGTCGGATGTGAATAAAATGATATTAGGTTAATGTCAAAAATAATTCATAATTTTCGTAAATCTATCAGTTAATTAAAAATATTATTATTCAATAATTCGTCAAAGGAATAAAACGTTTGCTCGACAAGCCCGCGTTTTAGCCGACTTTTGAAAATATTAGTGCTACTGGCATTGATGATATGCATAGGTAGCTTATTATACACTGCCGGGCCCATGACATGAGTCGTCTTAGATGTCTTAGTGAGAGTTCTCTGCACTGCCGACAATTTTTCCCTACCTGTATTGTAGTAACAATGCACGTCTCCGCGTCTAGAGTATTGCTCTAAATTCAATCTCACATATACTGCCACCTGATATATAATTATTGAAGGTAATGTGAGTATGCCAAGTTCTTTAAAATATGGCCTTGCGGACGTGTCTTGTGGTATTCGTAGAATAGCACGAATAGCGCGCTTTTGCATCCGGAATGCACGCTCCCAATCAGCAGCGCGTCCCCACAGTTCCGCACCATACTGAATGACTGAATGAACTGTGGCGAAATAGCATGCCCGCACCTCGCCTATCGATACCTCTGTCGCGATACGTCCAAGCGCGAAACAGGCACTACCTAACTTGATACATATTTTATTTATGTGGCTTTCCCATTTTAAACCAGAATCGATTTCAAACCCGAGGAAGATTACTGAATCGACCTGGGAGACATTAATTCTATCCACAGACACTGTAAGTGGTGTTGATGCCCGACCCGACAGAACAAAATGCATGAAGTGCGTCTTATCTAAGTTGAGCATAAGCCTATTCCCTTTAAACCAGCAGAGCAGTTGAGATGCGACTATATTTACTTTTTGCTCTAACTGTTGCACCGAATTTGCTGTAACTACTGCAGCTACGTCATCAGCGTACATGTATATTTCGGCGTCCGGTATACTTTTTGGCAAGTCATTCAGCAGGAGAGAAAATAATATATTGGAAATGGAAGATCCCTGTGCCACTCCCGTCTCTGATATCAAGGGATCGGACTTCATAGTACCGCCACAAGCAACAACACTTTGGCATCTTCCACGCATCAAATCGTACATCATTTCATGTGAAGCTCCTACTACGCCATAATGCTGCCATTTTAATGCATGAACATCCCGGTCGGCAACATCAAATGCTTTAGACAAGTCACACGACATCAATGCTACTTGGCACCTGTCCTCACGAGCGACCATCACACGATTTATAAGTCCGCGAGTCTGGGACGTGGTTGATCGACCCTCGCGGTATGCGTATTGTCGATCTGAGAGAGCATTTATCTCGTGTAAGTACTGTTGGATCCTTATATGTCGGACTGTATATGTATAAATGATGACGAGTGGACTGTATATAGTGATTTATTGGTCTTCCGGTATTGCACTGTATTACAATAATATAATATGTAAATAGATCCACGGGCGTACGTTACGTTGCGCTTGCGTTTGGTCGTAGTGGGTCGCCGCGCGCCCATCGGCCGGCTTCAGCGGTCGCGCCCCGCGCGCCCGCTTCCCCCCGCCAGCTAGTGTTGTGCATCCATGCCCAGACAAGTACTGCGTTAACCTAGAACTAAGTCCATTCTCGAACACTTTCGCTATAGCTGGAATGATCGAGACTGGCCTATAGTTGTCTATACAATCTCTTTTGCCTTTTCCTTTAAACAATGGCGATACTTTACTCACTTTCAATGGGGAGGGATAAGAGCCTTCCCTGATGACAGATTAAAAAAATCTGAGAGCACAGGGGCCAAAGGAACTGCCGCCAACCTTACTAGCTTCATACTGATCCCGTAGTTGTCCTTAGACGGTTTTGGTGGAATACGCGTCATAATGATTTTGTATACCTCATGAGGTGTGAAGGGGAGTAATTTTAAGGAACGGTCTGCAGGAGGCACTGCCTTGCTCAGCCATTGATACACAAGATTAATGTCAGCTCTGGGTGAGCTGCACGCAGCTGCTGCACCTAAAAATCGATTATTCATGGCATCTACCGCTGTTTTTCTTGTCGGATATAGTTTACCGTTCGAATCTTTGACTATATCAGTGAAGTCTAAGTGAGGCAAGTTGCATTTGCCTCTTTCCTTATTTATCACCGTCCACATTGTCTTCGAAGTATTGTTCGAGTTAAATATCATTTTTGAATAATGCTCACATTTTCTATTATTTGACATAATTGTATAATATTCTTTCATGGCAGAGATAATATTATTAATTGTATCATTGGAATACCGCATATTAATGTCAATAAATTCGAATAGCAATAATTTGTAATCTATAATGTCTGGTGTCACCCACGATGAGTCCGTCCTAATATTATTACTTGTTTTCTATAACGGAAAATAAATGTCAATCTCACAACGAATTATATTAATAATTAAGCCTGAGCCATAAGAGCAGGCGAACCATTGCGCGCCTTAATCTCTTCCCAATCTATTGAATTAAGAGCCGATATAAAATCCAATTCATTCGCCTTCGATAAACCTCTAGTATAGCGTGTAGTTATACGCGATGTGGGTGAATTGCACCTTACTTCGCTTCTTACAGCGAGATGGTCACTTAAATTAGTGACTACAGGGGACACACACATGATATCATCTAACAAGTTTGTATAAACATGATCCAGACATGTAGATACACCGGGACTTATCCTCGTAAAGAAATCCACATGATTCGTCCTGTCATGAGCCGACAGAATGTCAAGCCGTTTGACCTCATTTGATACACTACCTACCGTATTAATATTAAAATCACCTATTATTATGCATTGTATGCCTAGATCACAAATTTTGTCTAGCAAACGTTCAAAATAATTTAAATAGTCATTTGCATTAATAACATTAGTCCTATAAATACAAATTATGGTTATGTCACATTCCAATAAATTAATTGCCGATATTTCGCAATATCGTTCAACGGACAAAGAAGTCAGTTCTGTATTCTCGATACACTGTATACCGTCATGAATGTACAAACAGCTATTTTATTTGCTTTCTACAAAAATAAGAACCGTCTATATTAACACATTTAAGATTGGCTTCTGTTAACCAATGCTCCGAGATTGCAAGCACATCGCACTTAAGGTCACTACATAGCAGCACTTCTAATCTAGTTGTTTTCTTGTCAAGGGACGCAATATTTTGATGGCATACAGTGATTGTGTTTTGCACATACGAGACATTTTTAGTACTAAGTAAAGTCGTGTCATCACTACGTTCGCGCTGCCGCCACCGCTGTGTAGGTATGGGAACCGGTTTAATCGCTGCTGTCGCCTCCCCGCTCCTGGCGGGGACGTATGAGAAACCAGTCCGATACTTTAACTTGGTAGGGCCACGCAGTCGGCGAGCATAATTTTTCGTACAAGCTTTCTGAGAATCCGATGACGAATGCTGCATGTTTGTTCGTTCGTATGTCGCGTTTTTCTACAAAATATCTTCCCGTGTAGTTTCGGGTAAAAATAAAATATATTCAAGCATGGTCATATAAGACCATGCTTGAATATATTTTATTTTCTCGACGGTCTGTAGCTCATCGTCAGCTTTCCCAGTACCAATCAGTACTTGGCGACGTCTTTGCATTTTGGGCTTCTTTGCAACTATTTGCGACTCGTTATCCTTAGCTGGGCTTTTTATCTCGTCATCTGTCGACCTAGTAGCCACACTAGCAGTGGTTACAATAGACAGTGAGTCGCTTATTGTCGTGTTTGTAAAACTGTTCGTGACTTCTCAATCTGCCTCGGCATTATTCGGTAGTTCACGGTCGTTTGTCGGTGCAGCTTTTCGAGCGGTGGATTTTTTGAGATCGCTGTGCAGGTGTTATTTGATCCCGAGACTGAACTTGCAGTAGCGGCCGAAGCAGCAATCGCATTTAGCCGTGCTTGACGAATCGGTCGCTGCATCGCTGTTTGGGGTTGCGCACACATCGAGTCATGACCGGGTTGCTTACCCTCGAATTTTGAAACTAGTTCTGAGATGATCTGAACTTGTTTAGTGATTATCGTATTTTGGTCATTAATCTTGCACTCCATTGCATTGATTTTATCACTCAAGACACCTATTGTTTTTTGCAAGTCACGAACACAATTTTCGAGCACTTTTTTGCGCCATTTTAAATTTTACACAATTAAAAACAGTGCGAGAGTTTGAAAGAGACTTCACTCACGAATACCCGCGCAAAATAAGTAAGTTCAAATAAGCAGTTCTAAGTAAAATGACGGCGGGGTTAGTACATCTACTCTACTAATGCTATTGTTCTTTATGCTAGTGAGTAGAGGTTCCAGAGTTCTGGAACTCTGCCTTGGGGCAGAGTAGGGTTGATAGCCAGCAACACAACTAGCGTTAATGTTGGTTTCAGGCTCCGTTAACCTCTTACCTTCACATTATTTTTAATTTTACATTATCTATTGGTCTAGTGGTTAGTGATCCTGACTGCTAAGCCGGAGGTCGTGGGTTCTGGTTGGCCAGGACAAATAATTGTGTGATGATCATGATCATTTGTTATGTGACTTATGTGTCTAGGTGCAATTTATCTATATGTAGGTATTTATAAATATATAAGTATGTTAATCAGCACTCTGGTTACTCATAGTACAGGCTCTGCCTAGTTTGGGACCAGACGACCGTGTATGAAATGTCTGAAGTTATTATTAGTATCTAATAAAATAAAACAAAATCATTAGCTTAAAATACTCTTCCATAAGACAGTTATATGTAGAGATCGGATAATCGGATGCATATTTACCTAAAGTTATTTTTTGGATAGCAAATTATGGAAGCGGCTTCTAAGTATATTTTTATTTACGAATGCAGTTGTATTGTCGCGTCGCTACTTGTGCACAAGCAAGTATAATTTGCCGTCTCACTCGCACTCTTACAAAATGCTTATATTTCCTGGGGTTTAATAGGCCCGATTTGACACTTGTTAAAACGTAATAAGGTTATTTTTGCTTCGTCAAAAATCACTGACAATAAAAGTAGGGAAAAGCAACCATTATACGTTGTAACAGAGCAAGTGTCATTTGTGTCAAACTGGGGTTTATTACATCTCACGGAGTATAGGTACACTTAAATTTGAATTTCCTAGAATCGCGGGATTCTTTCGATAAAAAAGTGCTTTCCATAATAGCCAACATCTCAACTTTAGGTAAATATGCATCCGAATATCCGACCTCTAGTTATATGTTATCTTTGTTTTACATAAAAATAATAACACACATTCATTTTCATATATATTTCCTTATATTTCTTAATCACCTTGTAGGCATAAAAACTCCGCAAAGGTTTGCACACAAACAGATAACAGCCCAAACCTTATTAATACACCGAATTCTTGCAATTTTGGGGTGTAATGTTTATTATAAATGTCGTATTACCCTGTAATATGCAATGTACACAGTATTTTACACCCTGACCACGTGTTGTCAGCGCATACCGCGCCTACCAATGTGTACAAGCTTAACGTTCGAAACGAATGGCCTCTAAAAACCCGTGGCTCATTAACCGCCGGTAGCACACTGTAAATTAATTGTGTTATGACGTAACGTAATATAGGCGTGTCATTGGCTTCCCTCGCAAAATGGGCCCTCTCACACTGTGCAAGTTGTCCCATTTCAATTAACACGATACGACTAATTTGGTCCCCAGCACCGCTCCTGGGTGAAATATGTCCTTTATCCGCGCCTAATTAGTTTGACGGTAGCTCATGCGAGCCTTACGTTAATTACCGAATTTAAAGTTAGAACGATATGATATAGGGTCCTTTCCCCAGACAAATATGAGTAAGATGGCGTATCCCTCAGTCTATGTTGGATTCACCATCTTTCTCGTGCCAATATAGCGGTAATTGGATACATGAATTGGGGTTTTTCTTGTATCTATAATTCGTTTTATATATTAAATAATAAATTTAAAATTATCAATATGAAGAGCTCGTGACATCGCTGACTGGCACCATATAAAGTATGGGAAAAAAACTTTTTTTGTATGGTGCTCGGAGTATCTATATTAAGTTATATATTAAGCTTTTCAGATTATGTTTATACCGCTTGCCACTTTCTATATCATCATTAATCACAAATCACAACAAATTTGCCACTTTGCAATGTATACTTATGCTTAACATGTATAATATGGAATATATCATGTATTAATCAAGGAACTTTTACGAGGCGGTCAAGCTTTATGATTATAACCACGATAAAAGTGGTAGACTCAAGGTTGAAATGTTCCAAGTAAGTTAGTTAATTTGATTTAGAGTTGTAGTTATTCTCAGGCTACTTCGGATAATCTGACACAAGCAATTAACACTGTTAATGTAGACTTGGGCTATATTTGTTAGTGGAGCGACGAATATTAATTGACGATTAACCTATGCAAGACTCAAGTCATTATTGTTGGAAGTCTCAGTCTGATCTCCAAAATTGACTGAACACTACTATTTCAAGTCACTTGCAACGGTACACACATTCCTTTCAGTTACAATTTCTAAAACCTGGGGATATATAAAGATAGTACCTTATCCTATGGTTATTTGCTGCAAGAGCTGAGTCGCAAAGTCTTTTGCCGCTGCAGGATCCGTGCGCAGACTTCGCAATTTCCTACCTATCACTACTAAGACTGCGCTTGCTCAGTCCCTTCTTATCCCCATCCTTGATTATACCGATGCCAGTTATTTAGATCTTACCGAAGATCAGCTTAATAAACTTTAGAGGCTCCAAAATTGTTGTATAGAGTTCATATTTATACTACGTAAATACGACCATGTTTCTGACTATCGAAAAAATACCTATGTAAATTCCAGCGAAGGCGTATGCCTTCGCCGGAATTTACATAGGTATTTTTTCGCTATTGTTTAGTATTCTAGATTGCCAGAGACAAAAGATATATATGATTATTACGTCTCCAAACAATGTAAACATTAAAACTCGAAAGTATACACCAGATACAACGCTACATTTAAAATAACCTTTCGGAAATAAAATCATTATTACGTACCGGCTCTGATCGACTAAAATGGTCCATCCGGGTTATTTATTTACAAAATTTATTCAATAACATTGCACTATAAACAAGAAATATTTTAAGTTCCTTACATATTTTCTTTTGCTCTTTATGGTAAGCGGTCCTCAACCAGTATGAAATTGAAATGCGCTATGATATTTCTTAAATAACAAAACAACACATTTTAAGTAATGACCAAGTAGAGTCCTGCACCCTTTTAACTTCCCAAAAATGTTGTTTCTTATTTTTAATGCGTTCCACTAACTATTTCCGTCCATAGATTGCGTTGTTATTATTTATTCAAAGTACACTTACTCTGAACAGAGCATTTTCTAAATATTTTGCTAAAATATAACCGTTACAGTTAAATTTGTGACCGCAATGAAAAACTAGGAGAGTGTTTTGGAAACATTACCTAACGAACTAACGAAAACAGAATTCGGCGTAAAAGTAGGCATACAAAGTAATCGGTGTTCTTTGAAATAGGTTAACATGATGTGAAAAATGTCATGTTGGTTGACTGGGATTGAACATAACGAATAGCTCCGACTCCGACTACAGACAAAATAGTTTAAGAAAATGTAATAGTTGATTGTACTAATATTAGTAATAATACATAGTTGTCGTCTCTGCTAATAGGATACTAATAGGGTACTATTATGGTAAGATGTAATGAAATGAGCCGAAAGCGTTGTTGCAAAAAAATTACTCGTTAAAAATTTAGGATTACTGAATACGATAATACCTGCGACATTACAGAATATCAACAACACAAAAACTTCATATTTACCTCTATGTAGACTTCTGCTTGATACTAAATAATATTTCTCAACCGCATGCTACTAAAGTGTATAAATACAGCCACACAGCCTAGCCAGTTTGCCTAGTTCATAAGCTGGGAAGTTAAATCAGCGTATGCAGATGATGTGAAACCTAACTAGCTTATGCATGCGTCTTGTCCTGTGGTATGACTACGTTAACGAAGTTGATCTTTGACTTATCATACGGTTTAACGGGTTCACTTGTACTATTAGACTATTTTGTGTATATGTTTAATATGCATATTTAGAATTCAATCAAAATTAAATCTTTTAAATTAAATATAAACAGGAATTTGTGCATTTAATTTTAAATTTGTAAATGTGGAATTAGTCGATTCTGCACTATACAACTCTACATTGAATTAAGTTAGGATAATAATTACCTCAACATCATAATATTTAATTAAAGAAAGTCATTTAAACTCACACACTACCATTTTGAAATGTCTTCGAGTATTTAAAATATATGTGTCTTTTTTTACAAAACTATAAATTGCTAGATATTCGCTTTAATGAACTCATAAGAATTTTAGTTGCTAAATGAGTATACTTTTTTTACAAAAGACTTAAAAATAATTACAGTAAAATAGCGTTCGCTTTGCAATGACAGACTACATTATAAAGGCATTTCACATATCATTTGAGTTATTACAAACTGCAAAGTAAGGCACTGTAGTCATTTAGTATGTGCGATGCACTTACATACAACACTTGTGAAAATTCTAATGGACGTTTTTCAAAGAAATAATAGACTAGAGAAAAAAAATATAAGTGATAACTTTACATTTTTTAATTTAACATATGGTAGTACTATTTGTTATTTTATAATAAATACACTTTTATATTATTCCCTTTGAACACAATAAATAACCATAAAATACCCAAAATAAAAAGAAGTTGATGGAACCAAAGCAATAGTTTTGAAGTTTATCGTCTAGCAAAAAGCATCTACAATATATTTCGAGTCGTCTGTATGTTCTATTGCTGGTACCAGTTACATTAAATAATAACAAATAAATCGAATCTAAAATAAATACGTAAAACATTGTGATATTATAAATAATACCCAACGACCAACGTCAGGAGAAACCCAAAACCCCTGGAAAATTTATGGGCGGTAATGGATGAGACTAAGAAAATTTAATAAAGAGAAATGACTTAGTCTCTATTAACCAATTTTTGGGGCCATTATTAACCAATTGTTGTTTTCTCCTGACTTGATATGCCTAAAAATAAAAATCTGTAAAAAACTTACCTCAATTAATTTAATGTTTACAATATTGAATCAAACAGATATGACCTTAATAATACCTCTACTTGTGGTTGAGAGTTGGGTGATTTACATACCTAGCTCTATCTACTATAAGGTCGGGAAAAAAATTCAAGACATTGTTTTCAAAGTTTAATTACATTTGAATATACGAGTATATACTTAAGACTGGATAACAACCGCAGTTCGAAGGCTCAAAAAGATTACATTAAAGATAAACTTTCGTCTCACACCGGTTCTCTCTACAACATAAGTTATTGTGTACCAAAAAAAAATAGTTTCACTATTTACAACTCTCTTGTTAAAACGCATTTACTTTACTTAATAGAAATTTGGGGCAACTCAGGTAAAACAAAATTACAAGAATTACAAAGAGTACAAAACAAAATCATAAAGATATTATTTCGCTATCCATATTTAACACCTACTTATAAAATTTTTGAGGAAATTAAATTGATGAATATTAGGCAACTTTATATGTATAATACTTGTATGCTGATAAGGAAAATTTTAAACAAAAAAATTCAAACTAACTTATCATTTACCAAAATTTCGGAGAAATCTAAACGTAGCAGGCGTCGACCCAGTTTACTTGTATTGCCAAAAACTCCTACAAATTATGCTAAAAAAAATATCACTTATGAAGGAGTACATATTTATAACAATTTACCATCTGATTTAAAAAATGTAAGCTTGTTCAACGTCTTTAAATCTCAACTGTCTAAGTACATAGTCGAAAATTTTTCTTATTCAAAATTACATTAATCCGGTTGAGAATAAAAGTGGTGAGCGGGTGCCTAGTTTGTATTACATATTGTTATCTATTGTATACACTACCTTACTCATTAACTGTGTTATTGTGTCTTTTTTGTTAGAACTTATTTAAGTTTTGTATTTACTTGTCTCGGTGACCGGTACTTATATAATTTATCCAAAATGTTATTGTGTTCTCATGTAAGTGGCTTTTTATTGTCTTTTTGAGAATAAATGATTTAAACCAAAAAAAAAAAATAGAGTATGTGCTATTTTGTTAGATAACTAGTTGCCTTAGATTATATATAGGTCCAGATGCCTAATCCGCGCCCCAAAACTGAAGCCAAAAAATACAAGCGACTAACACAAATACAAGCGACTCACTCGTCACACGCGAGCGAACGTTCGCCGCTGAAGTAAGTCTAGAGGCGCTAATTATATAATATTCAAAAATGCCTGGTTGTGCAGTTATATCCTGTGAAAATTATACAAAAAAAATCTTAAGTGTCCGAACATCACATTTCGCTTGTAAGTATTCTATTTCCTAATGTAATTTATAAACAATAGAACAAAATTTCAAATTAATAAAATTGCGGACGCCATTATTAGAGATGTTGCCAGGGACGTGAATTTCATTTACCCATAACGCATTCGGGCAGTATGTATGATTTTCTTTGCCAAACTTGTTATTTATAGAAAGCCGAGAAATATTACTGTTAATGTTCGCGAAACTGGAATCCTTAAAATATTCTTAATTTCTAAGCTCTAGCACCCGGAGTTCAATGTGTCCGTCAAACGATACTTTGGCTATAGGATTGTACTCGTATTATAATTTATTATTACTACTCCTAACGAACACAGCTATAGAGCACTTAGGACTTGAAAAATTTTGCTAGTTTCTTGATAGTTCATAATATATATATATATATATATTAGGGTATGCCCAAAAAAATTTGATTTCTTTTTTCATTAGTTACCATGAAAATATTGTTCAAGATGACGTAAAAATAAGCCTGTGAAAACAGCAGCTCTTAATATTACTATTAAGAGGTGCCGCTTCATGATTTTTGATTTCCCATTTAAATAACGTGATATTTTTTTTTTTATTAAAATTTGATCGCGTACCAACGAATTGACAAGTTGTAAAAATCAATACATATTCTTGTAGGAAATTAAACGATCTACAAAAAAGGTCAGATATGATTTTTCGCTAAGTTAGCTCATTTAAAATTTTGCAATTACCTACTTGGAAGTATGATAAAAACTATAAATTCTACTATGTTGAACCTAATTGTTAATTTTTATTACGATTTTCATATTTTACCGCTAAAATCGATCGAGTTATCGATCTGAGTGCCACCTTTATGGCATTATTCAGATGTAAATAATACTTAAAGTTACGTCAATCTCTTCAACTGAGTTTACTGAAATTTAATCTTGAATAACTTTAAAACAAGCTGACTTAGCGAAAAATCATATCCGACCTTTGTCGTAAGTCGGTTAATTTCCTACAAGAATATGTATTGATTTTTACAACTTGTCAATTTGTTGAAACGTGACCAAATTTCAAACAAAAATATATATATATATATATATATATATATATATATATATCCAAGTATTGTTGTAAATATGTCTTTAAATTTACATAGTTTGAGTGGCTGAAATAAAATGCAATAATATTGATACAATGCCCCGGTTTCCTGATACATAGAGTATATAAATAGTTCCTACTAAGTAGCTTTATTTTTATTTTGCATTTGTCTTTTTAACTAAACGATTAAATAAAAGAAAATTAAATAAACGAATACTTGTAACACATTTAAATACATTTAAAATGTCTTTATTTAATATTACTTACATCAAAAAAAAAATATTGTTTCATAAAAAGTCCCTAAATTTTGGGGTAACCTCTATGCACTGGTAGTAAAACCGTCACGCACACAAGCGCAAATATTGTATGTTGACACTAGCGTTGGGCGGGGATCACTCACACAGCTCCAAAAAGTGGCTTCAAAGTAAACGGTGACATTTGTACTGGTCACGGTATCTGGACGTATATATAATCTAAGCTAGTTGCCATCTTTTAAGTAGTGACATAATCCCGTTGCTGTAGAAATCTTGAGATTTTTGATCAAAAAAACTGCGACAAGTAGTTTTGACAGTCCTCCCTTGATGTTAACCTAACACTACCCAAAGAAGTCTGAAAAGACCAACCAACTTATGCTACTCTTACTGACACTGCATTACGTCTATAAACGTCACAAATGTTTTTCGCGGCTTGAGTCACAGTTTCCCTTTTGTGTACTAAAACTTCAGAATGTATCGAATTTTGTCGTTAGATTCACTCATTTTGACGAACAGAAAAACAATCGAAAAATGGCGGGAAGAGCTTTTTACGTTTTATTTTTCTTTTTCATAATGACCCATATTTATTGATTTTTTCTTTTCCTTTTTTTTAATATTAAAGTATTTACATTAAAACCAGCCAGATACAAACAGTACAACCAAAGAGATTATTCTTCAATTTTATATACACAAAATACGAAAAGACTATGTCCCCGACCTATTATTTTTGTATTCTATCTCAAGGGTCAAACGTTTAACGCGTTTTATTTTCGAACATTCATCGATTTTGGATTATATTTTTTAAAATACTCTGCAGCTTGCATTTTATGCAACCTTGTCAAATGGGATAGTAGCAAAGAATAGTCAGATACAGTAAACAGAATTATCTATTTCAATTTTGTTGATTGACAAAACCTCTTCTGTACGTCACAAGCAAAGGCCTAACAATGGACGTATTGATTTGAAACATAAAATATTTGAGTCTAAATCACAAAGAGATAAAACTGATCATTTGTATTACAGACTTGTATAATATACATACATCTGTCATTATCAATACTATTTCCAAAACCATTTTATAATCTGTAACTAGAGTTAAAATTTGAGGAGAAGATGAGTATCTCATGAGAAGGTTGTTACCGATCCAATCGTAAACTACAGAATAATATACATAAGCTAAGCTGAATCTTGTTTTGTTTTATCAATCATTCATTTAATGTTTCATAAGTCGTCGACTTCGGAAACTTAGAAATTACTATTTACATTATGTACCTAATGTACTTCGGAGTGTGGTTCCTAAACGGATCTAAGCTATTTTTGCCATTCTAGAGAAAACATGTAATGACTATTAAAACTTAAATAATTACATTATATTCAAAATCTTTGCATGAACACACAACATCCGACACTATTTATCCTTTAAAACCACCTCAACAATATACTTTAAAATTAGGCTATAACTTTACGGTAATTGGCTGAACTTGTATCGTTATAGTAAAGTTAAGAAAACAAAGAACCTGCATAAGTAAACAGTTTCTGTTTTATACAAAGTCTCTTAAGGCTGTTTGCAAGCGTATGGCTGAAGCAAGTCAGAAGATATGTCCTGCTACGACATCAAAGCTATCGTCATCGTTACCTCCAGATTTAGAACAAAATAAACTGTTTGCACCTGAGTCGACATATGTATATTAAAAAAGTTACGAACTTATAATATTAATAACAGCACGGGCAACGGTCTTAGAGACTAATCGGAGATATGTCGACTACATAAAACCAAAGGAATAATTGGAATGTGTGGTGCCTGTTGATCAAATCCTGTTTTATCCGACTTAAAAGTAAAAAGTAATTTCAAAAGTTAAATCGATAAAAAAAAACTTAAAATTATGAAATTATATGTTTTATATACGTACACTTAATTGACCAATAAAACGAAATCAAAAGTGGGTACCACACGACTCTATACTAATATTATAAAGCTGAAGAGTTCGTTTGTTGGTTTGACTAAACGCCCTGATCTTGATTCGAATAGTCCATTTATCGAGGAAGGCTATAGGCTGTATAACATCACGCTATGACAAATAGGAGTGGAGCATCAATGAAAAATGTTGTAAAAAAGGGAAAAAATATTACGGTAGTAAACGGTTAAAGTTATGGAAAAATCATGTATTATGACGGATATGTTCCGCTTTAAAAGTTCTAAAAGCGGTTTAAAACAGCATATGTCGTCTACCTTTTAAGGTAGACTCACTATAACCTTTTTCATGGTAACCAAATTTGTTCTAAAATAATGCATTATTTGCGAAGGTGTTTTATTAACATGACATTAATCCTAATAAGTTATTCATCACAAGTATGTAATTTTGAACAAAATTGCCCTGGACATCATTTGATTTCAATGAATATCTGAGGAGATATCATAGTTTTAAAATAACTTTGCAACAAAATAATTATCAAGTACGACGCGCGCATTTATGATGTGCAAGGCGAGCGGTCATGAGGGGGATGGTGCTGGCCGGCCGCCGGTAGCTCTGCGAGCTACCGTGCCGAGCTACTCAGACGCGTGGTCTAGGCCTAGGGTACGGTTGTGTTTAGCGAACTGCTTTTTTTATGTTTTTGCTATATCTCATCGTATAATAATACTTTTTAAATAAATAAGTTTGTAATAAATTTTGTTTTTGAAAACTTAAGTAAAACTCTTAGAGAAATAAAATGTATTTTAGTAAGTTTTTTCCTCAAATTAACGCGGGTGAAACGGCGGGGCACAGCTAGTTAATAATAATTCACTAATGCAGAGGGTGATTGTGCGCGACTGGTATAAAATTGATACAACTTTTTGCACTTTCTTGAATTTATGCATGGGGGCAATGGAGAACAATACTTTGCCCTCCAGGGTGGCGGCAGATTTCTGCTAACGATGTACCAATTAATATCGAGCGGGGCAAATTTCAATCCTCTCAGGTCTCTGTAAGTCTGTCAGAGCATCATAGTGCGCGCCACTGTGGCGAGCGCGGGGGGTGAAGAGGACGGGACGAACCTCTCCCTGAGCCGGTGCGCGAGCGCAACACGCCGAACACAACTTTATTCTCAATTAATTAATTAGCGAAATACAGTACATTATTCTCAATTACGTGTCAATTATTTTACTAACATGCCTAGAAGATAGAGTTAATTTCCAAACAAATAAAATATTTGGAATTGTCTCACGAGATTGTCGATATGTGGAATAATCTATCTGCTCATGGATTGATATCCAAGAGCCTCAACCATCATCTTAAGAGGCATATCGCATTAGACAGCTGGATCAAGGAAGTGATGCAGAAATCGAAATGCCTTAATTAGGGCAATTGGTATTTTAAAATTGAGGGTAATTTATATGTTATATTAATATTATAATACTTGAACCTCCTTTAAGTATTGATCGAAGCTGGCTGGTAATACAATATTTGAATCGATAGTAAAATAATTTTTTTTAAATGTATAATTAATTGATAGAAGCTAGAAACAGAAGTGGTGCGTCGGGTAGTCAGAGTGGACGGCTGTCAAGTGGCCGCACCAGAGCTATTCATGAAGCCTTTGTAAAGTTTAATTGTACAAATAGCTAGTTCAGTTTCCAATATAACTAATTTAACCCAAAGCCTCTCTCAATTGACACCCTGCTACATTGACACCCCCGTCCTTTTAGCCAAGCGGGGCCTTGCAATATAAGTAAAGAGAATAATAATAACTTGAGACACCATACATATGGTCGTCTGATCCCAAACTAGGCAGAGCATATATATTTTTTTTTATAGTATAGGGGGCAAACGAGCAGACGGGTCACCTGGTGGTAAATGACTACCGCCGCCCATGGGCACCTGCAACTCAAGAGTCACAATTGCGTTGCCGCCCTTTAAGGTGGGAATAGGGAAAGAGGGGAGAGGAGAAGGGTGGGAATAGGGGTGAGGGGGTTATGGCCTCCGGTAACTGCACTCACGCGGCGAAAAGCAATGAAAGCATTTCCTCTATGTCACCCACTCTCAGGTGACCCACCTGATGGTCAATGACTACCGCCGCCCATGGGCACCTGTAAGTTAAAGAGTGACAAGTGCGTTGCCGCCCTTTAAGGTGGGAGTAGGAGAAGAGGGGGAGGGGGTAAGAGGGGAGTAGGAAAGGACGGGAATAGAGGAGAGGGAAGGGTTAGGGCCTCCGGTAACCTCACTCACGCGGCGAAATGCAATGAAAGCATTTCCTCTATGTGTAAGTAATGTGTGAGGATTTCTTATGAGACCATGAAAGCTAGGGAGTTTATTTTAGTAGCGATTCTGTAGTCTAGAGTCAGAAGCCATTCGGGAACAGTCATCTTTAACGTAAACTTTGTTAACGGGTAGATATGTAGTGTACGATTTATTTTATTGTATAGAGCGTATTGGGAGAGCCATGCTTCTGCACGTATGTGCCGACTCCAGCGAAGTGATACCACGGCTTCACAGAAAACCGGCAGTGAAGTAATGCTTACAATGCTTTTTGCCGAGTGAGTGAGGTTACTGGAGGCCCTAACCCTTCCCTCTACCCCCTCTTCCCCTTTCCCCTCCTCTCCCCTCCTTCACCTCTTCCCCTACTCCCACCTTAAAGGCCCGGCAACACACTTGTGACTCTTGAGTTGCAGTAGCCATTTACCATCAGGTGACCCGTCTGCTCGTTTGCTAACAAAAAACAATAGATGACTGATAGGTCATTGCACAGCGTATAAAAGTCATCACACACAATAACGGCACAGCTGCAGCACGACGCCGCCTGAAGTTGAATTTCATCGTCTTCATGTGACTCGCTTACAGCGCGCGGTCCACGTGCTTACAGCACGCCGACTGCGAGTCGAGTTGTATGGTAGCAGCATGCGCGCTTACTGCATACACAAATCTGCGGAGAAAGCTAAAAATTCATAAGAAGAAGGACCATCCGATACGAGCTATGGGAGCAATTCTTAATACTCAAAAACAAACTCGATGATTGTAGAAGGAGGACTGCTAAGTAATACAGCATTATGGCATGCGCATCTTAGGTAAGGCGAAGGCCATCAAGCGTTTTAAACCTACTTAAAACAACATAAGCTTGACCCTTTGCAAATAGACTTTGCTTAGTTAACGTTGTACATATTGAATGTGATGTTATATTAATCAAAGAAAAGTTAGATTTCGCAACTGAAACTGTTTTCACAGGGATAGCGCTGGATTCTGGATTGGCAATTAACATCTGTTTCAAAGCGGCTAAGTTCTACATCATATGTTGTAAGGAAAGCCCGCTAATTAAAAGACAAAAACTGCACGACTTGTTTACTTTAGTTATTTAAACAGTATCATGTCTTTTGGTAGCTTATGGGGGCGTGATGCATATTAAGAATCTTTATTCATTCTGCAGAAAAGAGCTATCAGAGCCTGACCCTAAGTGGCCAGATCCATTTAAGGAAATTAACATCCTGACGGTGCCTGGGCAGTATATATTGTAACGCGTGGAGTACTTCTTCTCAAACAACTGCGGCGTAGGTACTCCAACACGTGTAAAGCTTGGGGCTTTATGGTAACCAGGTTCGATAGGTTATATCTAGAGGTGGAAAATTAAAAGAGCAGGCAAACGCACTATGCGATATAATCAGGATCAGATTATTCGTGTAACAATTTTAACTTCAAACAAATTAATTATAAAAATACTTCTTGAATTATTCTGTGCACATTGCACGTCAGTCGTCCAGACAGTCTTCTGTCCGCTGGGCGACAGGACATGTCTTTAATTCTTATTCTTCATAAAATATTTCGAACATGTTCTAAATTCGAGTTTGGGGCCACCAGTCCAGGCATTTCAAAGAGTTATTATTTCAATCGAAGGAGTATGCAAGCTGTGCGAGAGGTCTCATCACTAAAATATGTATTAAAAAATCTGCATATATTTACAAAACGGTGTGAAAGACAAAATTATAAATATTAATAGAGAAGGAAAATGTATTCGTGCAACCAAAATTCAGATTAACAAAAGTGCAAATATCTTTTGTGTTTTATTTATCCAAACATTCTTTAACTAAATTAGAAAAAAATTCAAACGCACGCTTTGTAAATGACACTGACTTTACCTCTTATACTACATTGACATTTAGCTGTAAGAATTTTTATGTTGCATTTAGAAGACTGAATTGTTCGTGTGGAGCTGTGTAGACACGTATCAAGTTATTTGTTCTATTGTTCCTGGCAGTTCTAAGTATGCTCATAAAAATATGTAGGCCTTTGATTCATGCGGTACCTTTTCATTTCGTTTTTGTTGGATAATTGGATGTTTAAAAATAATCACACTTAGTAGTTGTAGGAAAGATCATGGTTTTATATAAAAACTTTTTTTTTTGCTATAATTAACAAGTTAACATCAAATTAGTACCGAAAACACGCCGACAGTTCCCGAACACACCCGAACGCGTGTGACGTCTCAATGTTAATTACTACTCATCGTAGCAGACGGCTGATACAGTGTTTTGTCAGTGTAGAAGACGTTGACATTGTTGACACTGAACTATCGGAAAATTCCTTTCACATTATTACGTCACAAACACGTTTTCGTCATCACGTGATTCTTTTGAAAATTTATTAATGTAAAAAATTATTTCAAATGTCAGTATCAAAATTTTCAATCATCAAATTCAGTTCAATTCATACCAAATTCAGTTTTTGATGAATGATGAATATTGATATAAATTGTGATAAAGTTTTAAAATACACAAATAAATAGATTTTTTTTTTTCAACAACCCAATGTAGGATATATATATATATATATATATATATATATAAATGTGATGTTATAGTTATGAGTTATTTTTTTTTAAATTGATTTATCTTTTTTACATTACAACAGTAATCACTCTTTATAGGATATTATGTTCATGAGCATATTTTGTCGACAAGTCGATAGTGCATAAAATGCCTAAAACTTATAGAGGTGTCGGTGCACTAGGTAGGTGGATTCCCCACGTGTTAAACTGCCATCATCCCTCCCACTCCAAAACCATGTTGCGATAGTTAATTTCGCTCATGATGTCAGCGACTCGGATATTAGCTTAAGTTAGCATTATTGAACTTTGTCAATTTAATACGGATAGAAACTTTGATATGATCGGTTATGAAATACGAGATATACATATTAGTCTAATTTAATGTTTAAATCGGTATTTAATTGAGGTAATATTTATAATTGTAATGAATGTATGCCCTAATTTATATCCTTTTATTTTTCTCCATCTCATGGTTGCCTGTAAGAGATTGCCATAGAGCGATAAGGCCGCCAATTGTTTTAACCGTAATTTTAAGAAATTTTGCTTTTTAATGTTCCTGGTGTACAATAAAGAGTTATATTATTATTATTATTCTCTGTATTTACTTAATATACATATAAATTACATTTTTAAATACATTCACTATAAAAAAATAAAAACAAATATATTTAAAAATATAAAAAATAGTGTCCCACCGGTATCGGGTACAGGGACCAAGCTACCGGTGGTTAGGGTTCCAGAGATAGAAACCTCCTCACAATGCGTGCCGTATCAAGGAGGACTGCCTTCTGCATCAGGCTCTTAATCCAGCTGCCTAACGTGAGCCTCTGAAGGTGTTGGTCGAGGCTCTTAGCAATTAACTCATGGGCCGAAATGACTATCGGCACAATGATTGCTGAATCCACATCCCACATGTCGACAATCTCGTGAGCTAGGTCCAAATATTTTATTTCTTTATCTTTTTCGGCTTTTAAGAGATTGTCGTCATGGGGAATGGTGATGTCAATAATCATTGCTCGGCGCTCTAATCGGTCTATCACCACTATATCAGGCTTATTGGCAACAATAGTCCTGTCAGTGATGATAGATCGATCCCAGTACAATGTTGCACGACCATTTTCGAGAACTGGGTCGGGCACATACCTGTAGTACGGTAACTCGACAGCCACAAGATTATATTTAACAGCAAGTTGCTGATGGACTATCCTGGCCACTTGGTTATGTCTGTGCAAGTACTCGCCGTTGGCAAGACGAGAACAACCAGAAATTATATGCCTGAGGGTTTCTTCGGGACGATGACACGCCCGACAAATGTCAATTGTGCCGTCCTTCAGGATATATCTCCGATAGTTATTCGTCATAACAACTTCATCTGTAATTGCACAGACAAAACCTTCAGTTTCTCCGAAGAGGTCACCGAACCGTAGCCAGGATACTGATGCTAATAAATCTATATCGGGCCCATTTAAGGCCCGATAAAAACGTCCATGCAACGCCTTGCTCTTCCATATCTCCCTGCGGTCTGTAATAGTAAGTACTGCTGGTTTGCGCCAGTTCTCTTTTCCTAGAGCAAGCGGAGTGAGTCCGTTGTCAACTGCCACCACATCCCGATACACATCCAGGTCAACGGAGAGGAAGTAATCTCTAAGGTTGCATACCTCGCGGTTATGGAGGGTCTTGGCATTTAAAAAACCACGACCCCCACATTTCCGCGGGATATTCAATCTCATGACCGATGAACGTGGATGGTGCATTCGGTACGCGGTAAGCAGTGTACGAACTCTTCTATCTAGGGCATCCAGTTCAGTCTGAGTCCATCTAAGTATGCCAAAGGAGTAGGTTAGGACTGGTATGACCCAATCATTATAGGCCCGCACCTTATTACCACCTGACAAAAGACTTTTCAATACTTTTTTCAGGCTGCCAAAGAAACGTTCCTGTAACGATTGCTTCACAGTCAATTCATTTACACCTAACGCCTGTGTCATACCTAGATACTTGTAAGTTTCGTTGGCGGAAAGACATCTAAGGTGTGTGGAATCTGAGAGTTCCATCCCCTCAGATTCCACAATCCTGCCTCTTTTTACATGCATGACTGTACATTTATCCACTCCAAATTCCATCCTGATACATTTACTAAAGGTTTCAGTTACCTCAAGTAATTTTATCAATTGGAAATTGTTGCAGGCAAACAGTTTCAAATCATCCATGAAAAGGAGATGGGATATAACCTGACCTTCTTTCCGTAAACGATAGCCTAGCCCTGAACTCTCCAGTAAAGTGCTGAGAGGATTCAAAGCTAAGCAAAACCACAAGGGACTCAAACTGTCACCCTGAAATATACCCCGCCTGATCTTAATATACTCGCCGTAACCCTGAGACCGCCGACATCCTGGATAGTAGAGTACCGTTCTCCATTGCCGCATACATGCCTTCAAGAAAGTGCATAGAGTTGTATCTACCTTGTACAACTCCATCACTCTCAAGAGCCACGTATGCGGCACAGAGTCATAGGCTTTTTGTAATCTATCCAACATGTCGCCAAATCCTTTCGATTAAGACGAACTTGTTGGTTAATGGTCGTGTCAATAATAAGGAGCTCTTTAGTGCCACGGGCCCACTTTTATATCCATTCTGAGAGTAAGCCATAATAGTATTGTTAGTTATATGAGATGTTATCTTCACTCTCAGAATAGACGTAAGTAATTTATAAAGTGTGGGTAAACACGTTATAGGTCTATAATTTTTAGGATCTGTGGCACTACCAGACTTAAAGAGTAGGTGAGTTACGCCTGTGGTCATAAAAGTCGGAAGCGAACCTGATTCTAAGCATGATTGCAATTGAGATGCCAATCGTACATGTGAGCTACGGAGCCACTTTAACCAAAAGGTATGCAGTCCGTCCGGTCCCGCTGATTTCCAGTTCGGCAGCGAACGAACTGCATAAGCTATATCAGTATTCGATATTGTTATTGACTCCATGGTATCAATCGACTCACACGAACGTTCGACATCTCGCATCCAATCACCCTCTGTGTGAGTGACAGGCATCGCCCAGATGTCACGCCAAAAGGTATTCGTAATTTCAGCATCTGGGAAATGTGTGTCACTCACTAAATCAGGCTGCTCCCACCTTCTATAAACCCACCTCTCATCCCTTTGGAATGAACGATTCTGAGTATATCGGTCCACTCGTTTTTTGTACCTTCGTATACGGTTTGCCCATGCATAAACTTTCTGTTTCAGAAAGTCAATGCGCTCTGTGACCCGCACTGCATAATTACAGGAACTGATATCAGTTCCCGAAAAAGCCCGGTTCACAAAACGCATTACTCTCGGGCGTGTGTTACCCGATCTGAAACAGATAAGCTTGCCAATGAGTGCCCTCGCCTCAGCGATACGACGTTCAATCCTGCACTGCCACGCCGGAGCAGCAAGCTTTGACCGAGTAGCGGTATCATTTTCTGGAAATTTAGCACCAGCCACTCGACATGCTGCAACAGCCGCACAGTACAGAATTGAGTGTGTATCACTGAGATCTGTACTTTCTTCTAAATAAATACCTAATATAGAATCAAGGGCACACACTAGCGCTTTATTTCGTTTATGCATTGGCAAACGCGGTAAACGAGGTCTGTTGTCATAACTTATGGTCCGATATTCTCGAATAGTACCTTCCAAAATGTTCCTTATTTGTTCATTGTACTGAGTACTTACAGATGAAGTACCACTGTCCTCTCCACCCTCAGCTGGGTAAGGTCGTAGCAACCCAGAAATTGATTGTGACACTGTTTGTTTGTGACACTGGGGAGAAGTAACAATGCTATTCTGCAAGTCCAAGCGTAGCCTATCAAGCACGGAGTTATCCAACAAATGACATCGTTGAATAGCCCGTACTTGATCCGATAGCTTTTGTGCCGTAACGTTAACAGCTGGTTCAAGTTCCTGAAACAGAGACAACATACGATTACGATACGCAGTGAGGTTAGTTTCTCCCTCTGTAACCACAAAATATGCTCGCATGACGTTCTCGTTTATCGAGGATGTCCATTTCATGCGACGCACATTACCACCGGTAGCGGGGGCCCTATTCGAAGCCGGTGGGCCTCGGGGTCCCAAGCAGGTCGGTGGCCGGCCTCTCCCCTGCCGACGTACAGGTGTTGGCGACGTCGGCGGAGAGAAAAACTCGTCACTCGATGTTGAGCTCGACGCATCCACAGCGGCCGGTATGCTTGATGCCGTTTCCGGGGGCCGGGCGGCGGAGCTGAGGGACGAGTCTGGGGATGTTAAGGGTGCAGTCCTTGCTCTGGATCTTGTTAACATCAGCAGTCATATTCTTCTTCTTTTAATTCAATGGCTCCATCGTTTATCGATGATTTCAATTATATTAGACATGACGTTATAAACGTCATGTCGTACTCATATATTTTTGGTTTTTTACATATTTAAAACTTCCTTTTCATATGAATATTTATTTATGGTATTATTTTTTATAAATACTATTGAAAACATATATAATTGGATTTGTAAATACAGAAAAATAAAAATATTGGATAAGAGGTGAAAATTTTACGACTGCCATATTATAGTGTTGCCAGTTATTATTATTATTATTCTCTTTATTTACTTAATATACATATAAATTACATTTTTAAATACATTCACTATAAAAAATAAAAACAAATATATTTAAAAATATAAAAAATAGTGTCCCACCGGTATCGGGTACAGGGACCAAGCTACCGGTGGTTAGGGTTCCAGAGATAGAAACCTCCTCACAATGCGTGCCGTATCAAGGAGGACTGCCTTCTGCATCAGGCTCTTAATCCAGCTGCCTAACGTGAGCCTCTTAAGGTTGTTATTATTATTATTAATACCTTTTTGGTTAACTGACGCTTCGATCGCATTGCACCGAATGTGTCACCGCTGGACAAGCATTTTTATTTAAAATTTTAGTTATGTAATCAAAGCGATTGTTTTTGTTTATCTTAAGTGGTGTTGTAAATGGTCATGGACTACGGGAATGGGTTACCATCAGAGGGTACACATATACGTTTTTAGACCTTAGAAATTAACATATTTTTTTTTTCTGTACATATTAGGTAAAAACAAATGTAATTAACATTACTTATTTTTGATTCAATAAATAGCTCCTGAATATCGACAAAGGTCGTATAGCCATAGCTAATTTAGCAGATATAACCACACAATGTACTTAATGGCACTTTTCATTTAATAAACCATTTCTAAAACATTCCTCTAAGTCTCTAAAAGAAAGAGTCTCTAAAAATATCTTATTTTAGTTAAGACAAATATTAATTTCTGTTGTGGCATCTTATGTTTAGATTTTATTAAGTATTACATTTAATGCGGATATTACTCTTGCAAGTTAATTAATACTGGATCGACTATATTGTTGCTAAGACAATAGTTGAATTGTACCTTCCTCGGATTTTACAGAATCGATCAGAAAAGATGAGAAGCAGTTTTGAACTGAGTAAAATTATTATATCAATTTTAATTTAAAAATAGCTTTCGTCCTACGGGTTTACAGTAGTAAAATAATCTCTTTGAGGCTTAGCTTAGTTTAGAGAGTTTTGTAACACCAATAGTACTTTTCAAAACTTGTAAAAAATGTTCGACAATCCATTCGACAATAAATAGTAACTTGATATACGACTACAACTACGACTAAAAATTTAGTTTAGTGTTTTCATACATACATATAATTAATTATTTAACATGAATAATCACGCGAAAATATCACTTGATCTACTTTGCACTATATTATTACAAAACGTGAAAGAAACTTATTAAACATATACAGTGATACAGAAAGATGTGAACACAAAAAAAGATAACACACATTTCTAAAGTTTGAAAAGTCGATTTTGAAAAAAATATTTTCGTTATCTTCTTCTAAAATGCTTTCCCTGTTTAATGTGCAAATTACCAAACAACAACTTAAATTTTTTTATGTCGATTTTGTTTTTTATTCAGACAATTTTGGACAAATCCGGACATTCCACCAACGTTATTGCTGTTAAATGAATATATTGAATTGAATTGAATTTCAATCTGTATCTTTTTATTTCAGTTTCAAGTATTTTTAGTGTATCTTTAAATATTTAGTATTTATTTGACGTAACAATGAAAAGCAACACATGCTTAATTTAGTCAATAAACGAAGTTTCCGAACAGCTACGAGTACATTTCTAAAGGACTCTCTTTTAAGGGCACTTAAAACTTTAACGTTGATGAACGAAATGTTTCTTTATATTGAAAGCTACCACGGTGGAGTCACCGTGGTAGCTTACAATATTAAAAATCCTCTGTTTCTTAGGGGGTACTTTATAATTGTTTTCTACTTAAAAATAGCTTCTACCTGAAACCAAAGATACAATATAAAATCAATTGTCCGAGTTCAGCGGTGAGCGTAGAGACCTTCAAAATGTTAACAAATTACCTAAACGCGAAAGCTTACACTAAATAACTAACAACATTCCCTAAAGTTTAGACTGATAGTAGGTTAAACACACACACACACACAATAAATATATTATGATAGTGTACCTTTAGCGCCCTACGAAATATATCGGTACAATTTGCACAGATTGGTTTTACAACGGCCGGTATCGACGGATCAATGCGAACTGTTAATCTGTACCAAATTGTGAGTATCTCTTCTTGTTGAAATTCAAATCCGAAGCGATTGTTCTATTTGAATGGGTTAGTTGGTTCGTTTATTTTACTGAACATGGTTATACCATTAGTGTACTCGTCTCTTTTCTAATTCATTGATTAGGTATAAGACAGACAAACAAAAAGATGTATGATGTTTGAGTTTGAGGTCGTATCGATATGATAAGAACAGACAAAATTTAAATCCACAAATACACCAAAGCGAGTACCAATAAACATATTACAAATTACGTATCATGGAAATATACTTTTCAGACTATTATAAATCGACTTACTTTTTTTTTACTTTCTTTTTATTTATTTTTACTGTACTCCGTTACAGTATTAAATAGTACAGACGTGCATATATTTAGTGATATCCAGGTGTATGTAATCAGGTTTTGTTTGTTATCAAGCGAAGTATGATATAATAAAAGAACCCACAGTACTCTGGTTTTACAGAATGAATTCCAATGTAGTTTGCTTAATAGATCATGCCTAAAAAGTTGAAGTGATTAATAAGTCAAATTACTACGCCACTCGTTCAAGTTTATTTTGTCTTGATTGCTTCAGGATGAGCTGCTCTTTATCTTTGGGAAACAAACATTGTCATGACAAAGCTATACACAGCATTAAAATTATTATAATGTTAAGTCATGGCTTAACCCGTCTAATAATGAAAACTGCACAAAACTTCGAGAACATTGTGCAGAACTATAAAGATATACTCGTATCTTTTTCGTATGAGAACCATGCTTCGGCGCGTATAGGCCAGGCGTCCAGGGTGATACTACACAGAAAACCAGCAGTGAAGTAATGTTTTCATTGCTTTTCGCCGAGTGAGTGAGGTTACCGGAGGCCTTAACCCGTCCCTCTCTCCCCTCCTCGCCTCCTTTTCCCCCCTCCTCTACTCCCATGGGCGGTGGTTGTTATTTACCATCAGGTGACCCGTCTGCTCGTTTGCCCTCTATACAATAAAAAAAAATATAAATATTGATATATACGTGATATTTTCCTTTAATGTTAAAGCAAATAATACCTAATTTTCATTAGTCATAAAACCCCGATACTTCAGAGGTGCGTGACCGGGGCTCGAACTTAAAACAAGCCACTATTTATATGAGTTTTGGTAATTTGAGTAAGTAAATGGCGTCTACCAGTGAAAGAAACATTTCGTTCATCAACGTTAAAGTTTTAAGTGCCCTTAAAAGAGAGTCCTTTAGAAATGTACTCGTAGCTGTTCGGAAACTTCGTTTATTGACTAAATTAAGCATGTGTTGCTTTTCATTGTTACGTCAAATAAATACTAAATATTTAAAGATACACTAAAAATACCTAAATCATTTGATTTAGGTACAAAAATATCATTATCGCAGCAGTGAGAAGGAATGATCGAGAGAATGTTTACCGCTAAGGATCGTATACTTGTTTTGCATACAAACATTCGAGTGGTATTTTAGATCTTATTTTAATATAATGCTTGTTTAATAACAAAACTAAAGACACTTTACATTCTCTGTTGCACATAAACTTAAACATAATCTCTTAATGTCTTCCAAAATTAGTCAACATATGGAAGGGACTATTCTAATATTGATTGACTTTTCGAATGCCTTTATACCGTCAGTTACGACATCCTCTTATCCATCCTATCATATCTTATGATTTCCTCAAAAGCATTGGAATATGTCTCCACTTATCTTCAGGGATGGCAACAATGTGATTTGTCATCGAATTGGTGTGATCTTTACACTGGCGTCCCTCAAGGCGGTATTCTATGCGGCGGTTATAAGCGTTTTTCAATGTATAATAATCTCATAACTCAATACCTTCAGTGTGCGTATCACCTATACGCCGATGACTCTATATGCACAGGCCAGCATTGAAGACTTCTCGCAGCCATTGTTAAAATCAATAGCGACCTAGAATTTATAAAAGCTGGTCGATGAGGTTTTTTTTAATGTCAGGCGATCGTCGTAGGCAGCAACCGAATTATGAGTAGGATTGATACTACTTCCATCTTACCTGCAGTTTTCAATGGTTCAGTCATAACCCTGAGCTCAGTGGTTAAAGACCTGAGTTTGCACATTGATTCAACCCTTGATTGGCGTGCCCATGTGAGCCGGAAAGTGACTGGGATTCTTCGAACCTTATATAGATTAAAAAACTTTACTCCAACTAACCAAAACTATCCTAATTTAGTCCCTAATGCTTCCTCTGCTGATGTGTATTATTTCGACCTGAATGCAGACCTTCTAAACAAACTAGACCGTCTTCTCAATAACTGCATTCGAGATATTTTCAATCTTCGCAAGTATAACCACGTGTCTGCTTTACGTTCCGAATTAAAATGGCACCCTATTCGCCAACGTCGTAATTTGCGAGCACTAACTTCTCTTTTCTTAACTCTCCATTTCCACCATCTTATTTAGCACCCTACCTTCAATTTTTGTCCTCAAATCATTACAGAAATCTTCATTCCACAAACAATAGTCTTCTCTTATGTCCCCCTCATAACTCTGACTTCGTGAACTCTTCGATCTATGTCCAAAAAGTTTTCTGGAATGCGATCCCACTCGAAATCAGGTTGTCCACAAACCGCTTTACATTTAAGAGGAGGGTACGTGATCTCCTCCTTAGTGGTTAGTGATCCTAACTGCTAAGCCAGAAGTCATGGCATTGTGATGAGTACAATCACACAATTGTGATATTAAATGTAATAAAATTTAACAACAAAATAACTCTAGGCCTTTAACAGGACATGGGCTAGTATCATAATCCCAAGTTCTATTACAATATTAGTTACCACAAACAAACCCTAATTGCTGACAGGATTTATGTGTATAATTTAGCACAGGCTAATATTGCATCCTGGATTGATACTAAGTTAGTAATGAGTTCCAAAAGCAAGTAATATTATTTATACATCAGAATGTTTGTAAATATGTTTAGATGTAGTTCTGATTCACTCTATGTACAATGTTTTAAAAAATTATCGCGTAAATAAGAATAAAATATAGCATACCATTTTTACTTGCGTTGTCCTGCCTGTTTGACCTTGATTAAAACTTTGTATAAATTGGAAGTGGAACTATGTTTTCACAAAACTTGAAGCGATCCCAACGATAATCTTTAATTTCCAACTATGGAGAACATTAACAAATATTGTCTCCATAGATGCTTATATTTATAAGTGGAGCTTTTGTTTTACATTTGAGTTGTTTACATAACAAGGGGTGTTCAACTCATTAACTCAAAAAAACACACACATTAATGTTTACCAGATATCTTCTATTCACTTGTCACAAATCTGAATTTGGTATGAACCACAATTTGTTATTTATTCAAGTTGAAATAGTTCGAATATACTAAAAAAACGTTACACAATAATAACGTTATCCTACACACTAACAACATTGTCTATACATATCAAGGCTATTCATACTACTCATAGATGAGTGAACGTGATAGCCGTTAGCTATAAACCTCTCAGCCGTTGGATAGCAGTTTACACAAAAACGACTTACCTGATTGATGTGAAATCTACCGGATACCGAGGAACCCATTGTGTATGTGATTTGTGTAACGGCACTCACGATACAGCCAATCCTTTTGTCGGAACGTGAATGATAAGCTTTAAATAAAGGCAAATAGAACTTTACCAAACTTTTGCCCGAATTCGACACAAAGCAAAAGTTATGAATTTGGTGATTTGAATTGAGTTATTATTGATTAATTACCGGGAGATTGCATAATCGAAGCCATCCACTTAAGAAGTAACATTCTATCGTATCTAAATTACTCGTATGATTATCACCATAACGGTTTTATTATCTTGATTCGTAAAACGAAACTTAGGACAGTACAAGAAATCATTTCTCGGTAATGATCTTCTTGGCAAACGGAAGTTATAGGTGATGGAGGGGTGTTTTCAAATTAGGATATTCTCTAATAAACCGTAACGTATGAATTGTTAAATGGTACTTACATACTGAAATAACCTTATTTAATTTTTACATACCTAAAAGTTTTTATAAATGGTAACCCGAGATACATCATTTATAAAACATTACTTAAACTTTATTCAATTTGTCGGGAATGTATTCCTGTTCACAGAAATATTAAATGACTAGATAGCAGACCGAACGTCCTAAAAATACATTTTTTATTTAAATCTCCTAAAAATGTAACCAAAAGAAAGTGTTAGATGTCTTATAAATTAATATTCAAATAGATTCCAAAGAATTCTTATACATTCTGCAAACTACAGCAGCGTCCATAAAATTTAAATTTCACGAACAAACTTCGTATTCTGATACCGAACTAAAATATGTAGTAGGTGGTGTAGGCAGCCAGGTGGCCGAATGTCTTTATGTTGAACGTAAGTTTCCTCTGAACAGTATCGTAGTCCCTATTGGCTTTACTTGATACTCTTAGCTTGTATGAACTCAATGGATTTGGCTTTTTAACTCCCCCGTCGGCGCAATGTTTTATGTTAGCTTCTATCTTTATTTTTTCTTGTATGTAGTAAATTCAGTACAGGAAAATTAATGTTCCGACATTATTTTTCAAAACACCTGGGTTTACAGAGAGTTTTTATTTTATCTAGATCGAGTGCTAAATTTATTGGATAGAAAGTTTAATAAGAGTTTTAAAATCATTACAGTGACAATGTATTATGTATGGTTTCACTATACGTAGAACTCCATCAGTAAAAATGCATTTGACACCTTATTATGTCTATCCTTATTATGTCTATAACTAGGTACACTTCTTTACACACAACCGTTTTGTTTCAATTAAATACTCCGTCTAGGGCAAGAAGCCCATCAAATTTCCGATGATGAGCTGTTACTACCAACATCATTGAACATGGATTAATGTAGTTCCTTTTTCAGAGGTTTTCTTCCTCGCAGACCCCAAAGACCCAACCTTTTCGTCCGATAACAGTAAGGTTTAAGGAATTTTACCTCCCACCGCACCGTTCCGAAAGAATCCAGAGCCTTGCTCACAATTTTACCGTTTCTTAATTATAATCTCTGCTAATCAAAGGGATATGTAAAAAACAGCCTAAAATCAATTTTCATTAAATGTGAAACAAAATGCGATGCGAATTATCTAACATTGTAGAATACAGACAGAGGCTAGCCATACTCAAAGAAGCACTGTAAAAAAGAAAAGTATGAATTCCATATTTTCTTCCAGGACGAGCCCGGTATTTATAACAAGGCGAAGTTCATCTTGTTATAATACTTTTATTTGAGTAGCTTCGCTTGTTGCAATTCCCAGTTACTGGCTTCTTGGAAACGGAAGTCTACACCGTGAAACACGATCACTCTGACGCCTACACTTGTGTATTAGGTGTTGTCCATATAAATAGTTTTTTTTTTTAATACTTACTTAATACTGACGACGACGAATATCAGTTTTTTAATGACCGGTGCTTTGAAACTGAAAAATAAACAACTCGTAATAAAGATTTTTTTAATCTTGAGAAGCACCATGGTAAATTATTATGCTGCTATTCATTTAATGAAAGATTCAGTGCACTAACGTATCTAACTTTACTGGCTTGTACATACATCGAAAATGTCTCACGAGGTACTTGCTAAATAACTCGTATATACCTATACTTAACAAAACAGTGACTCGTTTAAACTACAACATTTCCGTGTTATATACTTTAATCAAATTCGGTTTTTGGAATTGTTTAACTATTTACTCCAAAACAAGGTTTAATGTAATCTGAACCTATTAACATTTGACAAAATTATCTCGTCTCGCGAACATTTTAGACAAATGAAATATTTAAGATCTTAATTTATTCTATTGTTTTATTAATCCTAAACTAAAATTTAAAGTAATTGTAATAGCTGTATCAAGACTTTGTAGACTACAGTTTTAAACAGCTTAAGAATTAACACATTTTTGACTGTATAAATTTTGAAGTATATGTAAACTTATGCAAGATATTTTTGACATTGGCTTTGATTGTGTGGACATAGCAGGACTATCTATATGCCATTACATCCTTTTCACTAAATGCACTTTAAATGTGCAATAAGCATCACGCCTTTTATTACCAAATGGATAGACAGTAATTTATAAGAGTCAAATCTCACCAGTTTATAGTTTTAATCAACATGTGTTTTACTTGATCACGGCGCAGGCAGAATTACTTGCACCATCTGATATGCAATACAAAGAGTTTGTAGATGGTAAAATACTCGGCAACCGTATTACATGAAATTCACGATCTTGAAAATTAGAAAATTGAGATAACTTTATATAAATAGATAAACACGTTATCACTACATATTATAAAACAAAGTTCCCCGCCGCGTCTGTCTGTCTGTTCGTGATAAACTGAAAAACTACTGAAAGGACTTTCATGCGGTTTTCACTAATAGACAGAGTGATTCATGAGGAAGGTTTAGGTAGTTTGCACCCGTGCGAAGCCGGGGCGGGTTGTTAGTTATATATTAAAATAAAATCGTTTTTGATGTGGCTACAATACAAACTTCTTCTAAGTTTGTCTGTCTTCTTTTAACACTATTGAGTATCTCTTGTACATTTACACAAAAAATTTTTTTTTTCTATTGTGCCAGAGTCCTTTCACATATCAAGCAACATTGCTATCGTGGATTATGGATAGCGTAAAAAATTGGATCGTCCGCTAGTCGCACAGTTTTTCCACATAAAATAGTCTTCAAAATATGATATGAAATTGAATACAAACGCAAGGCGGTCCCTCCCCACTATTTACAGTATGCCTTTTCATTTCATTTGTACGTTATCCATACAAACGTGAATGGTGCCAACTACTAGTGCGAAATAATTACAATTTCGTTTCATATTTTTATTTTTTCAATTCAGAGATTGAACAATAAATAACGAAATGCAATATCCAACAAGTCTACGCATACAATAAAATGAATAAAACTTTCATATAGATTATAATGGATCGATGCTCAAAAATTACCGCGTAACTATCTTATATGTAGATCACACAATAAGACCTATGATTGTATGTAATAAGACGTATGTTTACCTATTCTTTAAATGTCAAAACCCTCTAGGTTACCCCTTTAACAATTTAACATCTAAACGACACACCCACACAGTTTATATACGTCTCAGTAGGTCATTAGTAGTTTATTTTGTCAAGTGTCTAGTAAAACATACCTAGACGGAAAAGTAATCCGTCTAGGGCATACATTTTTCTTTCAAGGAACTGTAGAAGTTTGCTTGGCATAGAGATATGGTACTCGGGAAGAGTGGTGTGTTAACAGGAAAGTTGGAATCAAACAGTGGTAGCTGTAAATAATTGTTATTATATTTTAAGTTCTAGCTACTACAATCACTTCAAAATATAACGGTCTCTTTTGGACAGTCGTCATGTGACTCCACGAGAGAGTCCACTGCTGAATTTTGTTTGCCCTATTCATTTTATAAATTTAATCTTTTGAAGCTGTTCGACCTAGACATTATATTAGGAGCTAGCTTCTAACAAGTTCAAAGGAGGTTTGAACACTACAATACACATCGGACACATAGGACTTATCCTTGTGTACCTTGGTAGAAAAAATGCGTTTTTTATGGAATTATTCGAATTAGAAAATGAATTACGTGTTCGCGACTTTTTACTTCTTTATCAAACGTTAAAGAAGTAAAAAGTCGCGCACATTAACAATCCTTCAATTCTGTAACTGTAATAAAGATAAAAGTTTGTAAATATGTACATATACTGAATGTAAAGGATAGCGGAGATAGTAATTCACACAATGTAGTCGTTTGTTACTCCTTTATGTTGTATCGAGTTAACGGATTTAGATGAAATTTACAACACAGACAGATTGTATCCTGAATTAACATTTATGTTCACGGAAATCGGCGAAACCTAGTAAATAATACATACGGTTGCTTGGTCTATGTGCAGCTATTAAAATGGGTTAAACATATACTGATGATTTTAGTATTAAGAAGATATTGCTTCTTGTGATTATATATTTGTAGGCGTTCTCGTTAAAAAAAAAATACTAACACGTACACAGGTACAGGTACACAGTTAACCCCCAATAAAGTTTAATTATTTTTTAGAGGTTGATTCTTACAAAGTCACAGTCAAATGTTGTTCATTTCGAAATCATGTTTAAAAAGGCTAGTTGAGTATTTCAACCTGTAGTGAGTGAAGTCGGACTGCGGATAATAATGATAAAATTTGCTTATCAATAAATATTGAACAAAATTAAAAGGAAACCCCATTTTTTTCTAATATCCTCTTACAAAAAACGATAAAAAATCTACGTTACGAGATTATTGAAATTCACAGATGCTATAAAAAACTATCTTAAGAAGGTCTGGAGAGAAAGCAAGGATTTCCACACGCTAGGGTATAAAATGTTTTGGTTAATGATGGTCAAATACTAAATACTGTCATACACTACTGCAAGTGGTTAAAGTTGCAAGCTTGTAAAATTTATAGCCAGTTTTGTATGCTCTCAGTTATTTAATTTAATAGAAGCAAAACACAAACTATACAATTTTAACGAAGGTGAAACCGCATCCCGTAACAAGTCTTTGATATAAATATACTTTGATAAGTTGTTCACCAACATCGTCAAAATATATCCCCGTTCTGTTGATACAGGAAAGTCTTTTGTACACGAGGGAACTTGTGATTTTCGACATAAGGTGGTACTGACCTCATACATTATATATTAATCACAGTTTCAATATACTTGTTTACTTAAAGTTCATACTACATTCGGGCAATATAGAAGTATAAATTGTTATGTATGTTTGTTATGCTCCTATTTATAAGGTTTATTTTGGCGTTTTCATCTTACTTAGTTATAGGAGAAGAATTTCGTAATGAAGTGACCGTTGAGTGTTTAGGCGTACATTGTTTTACTTTTATTAGGTTTTTTATTTAGAAAAATGTACCGACGCCGCGACGGCAGTATTTGAACCAATTAAGAAACAATCATATATTGTATTCACGCCCGCCTGTCCTTTGTGCGATCCTGTCTTAGTACCCCCTCCCCTTTTTGAGAGAACTCTCATGATCATAATATTCAAAAGTAGTACTGTGGTATTGGTATACTGCATATTCACGGTTCAGGTTTTTTACGGGGAATAGACATTATAAAAGGTTTAATTAACTATTGTTCAAATTAATTCAGTTTTATCTCGAGTGAAAAATAATAATAAGCAGTTCTTTCTACATTTAATATGAAACTTTATATTCTTGGAAATTACAGCTTCTTTGTGTTTTAATAACAGAGCCTCTTTGATGTCTGACTTCTGTTATTAAATTAACCGATTTTACGCGACTAAATAAGGTAGCCGCCTCCGAACCCTTTGCTCTGCGAGTGACATTCACAGAAAGTATCGAATTAATCCTTTAATAGGGAAATTTTAACGCAAAAGTAAAACACACTTATTATATACATATATATTAATACTGGTTTACAGTCGCTGCTTTACTTTTCATACAAGTTTTTTTACAAACAAGACCTAGCTCGCCTCACGGTAAGCGGATACTATTCGCAACAATACTCGATACTAACCCTGTCGGCGTGTCCATATACGAGTATTATTATATTCGGCAGCCCTTCTAGCAGCAGAAACACAGCGCTACCTAGCAGTTCTGTTAAAGGCGATACTACTACCACTACTAAAGGGCGTCGATATTCGTTGTTATATTCTTCTGACACTCAAATATCTTATTACACTTTACAGTGCAAGAATCTGATGGCTCATTTTATAAGTTATGAAAGTGCCTATGAAAACCCGCACAATAAACGCCTGGTGAATTTAATCTATTCTCATTAAGAGAGATGGATTCATAGATGGATAGAAATTACGAGCATTATTTTTGTACACTGTAAATCAGAACGTATTTGAGTTTATTCAGAATCAATGACAGTAGAACGATTACAGAATTTTTTGTTTTTACACTGGAGGACTGAGCACTGCCGTACACAAATATGTCACTAGGCACTCTTTACAATACACACATACATAATACAAGTTTTATTGTACTATGTCCTCTATGACAGAACACTGTGTAGTTTTACTCAGGACAATTCCACATAATCCGTTAACTGTGACCTAGATTAAACAGTAACCGTGTTGGTATCCTTTGATGCATACTGTAACTAAACTTAGTTTACTTGCTCAAAGTATACTAATACTAAACCAAAACAGTTAAAGCTGTAATGAACATACATTTAAAAATAACACATACAGCCGAACATAGAACCTCCTCCTTGTTGAAATCGGTTAAAAATTTACTACAAAGAGGGAGGTTGGCGACAAAGGTTAAATATAAATGTATTTCATAGATGCTTCTATAAAGATAGTATAGGGTTTGAAAAGCTTTTGTGTCAATAGTAACAATAAATAAGATTTTTTTCTTGTGTATTTATAACATGAATTTTGTTTTATCTCAATTGAGTTGAGATTGCTTTTATGGAGGTCTAAGTTGGGGTTTTATAGAGCTTAAGAAAGATACGAACATAATAATTCATTTTATGATAGAATATTTGAGAATTCTTACAAAGATATTAAATTAAAGCCATATTTCGTTCTTATTATCTGTCTTTTCGATTAGATCAATGACATACAAGACATCTTCAGATGAAAGGCAATTTATCCCAACTATCATATAATACTGCATATAGAACAGATGATTATTTCGGTCAGAAAGCAGATTACGGTCATCTTACGATTGTATTAGATTCTGAATTAAATCTCCAATTTAGCATATCCTGCATTAATGGACGGATATATGTATATATGTTAAACAGATTGCCATAATCACAGAATATATAATATAATAGTACTTACGTACGTGAGACTTACTCATTGAAAACTTTAGATAAATAGCAATTCTTGGATTTACGTAATTGCTAAAATTAACTCGAGAGTAAAATAATCAACGATTCATATTAAAAACGGAATCGCCTAAGGTTAGCGCGCTTGAGCTATTAACTCTTTTTTTAATGCACATCACGGCAGGGCACGGTAAGACACGTTAAAACTCCTACGATCAGCCCTGCAACCTAGAAAATAAATGAAATTTTTGAATACGAAATTATACCTGCCTCCTGCAGCAACAAAACGAGCCCTATCTAAGAAAACAGTTACACAGCCATCCTTTAAAGCTAGGGCACGCCACAATTGTGGCGGTAAGACCCATCATGGAGGATTGGCTGGAGAGGCGACATGGAAGCCTCTCCTACCGGTTGACACAGGTGCTCACCGGACACGGCTGCTTTGGTAAGTACCTGTGTCGCATAGGCCGAGAGCCAACGTCTGTGTGCCACCACTGCGGAGGCTGTCGCGAGGATACTCCACTCCACACTCTAGTGGAGTGCTCAGCTAGGGCGCAACAGCGGTACAACCTCGTGACGGCTATTGGTGTGGGTAGCCTCTCGCTAGAGACCATGGTTCAGTCCATGGTCCAAAGTGAGAGTGCGTGGGATTCCGCCGCCTCGTTTTGCGAGGAGGTGATGTTGGCCAAAGAGGCGGCGGAACGGGAACGGGAGAGGACAAGCACTCTCCCATCCCGCAGAAGACGCACCAGGCGCCGGAGAGCGCTGAATGATCTCCGTCCTCCTGGGGGTAGCGGGTTGGGCTGACCGTTTACCAAAGCAGAAGCAGGCCTAAGACGGTGGCGCGGCGGGTTCCGCACGCGCCTCTCGCATCTGGGAGGGGGGGTAGGGCCCCCCTATCGCACGGTATGGTCGCCTGCTGATCAGGAGGCCATAGTTCCCGGAAGCTTCCTTCCCAGGTATCCCGGGTCCCCTGCAATAGACTCACTTGTGACGGAACACCGTGTGGTTTTAGTCGGTTCGAGTCCGACATACCACTTCACCCTCGGTGAGGTGATGACCCGTGGGGGTTTCCACACGATAAAAAAAAAAAAAAATCCTTCAAAGCTAAAATTAAGATAAACTAATTATTAAGTATAGATATATTAAATTTATATATATTTAATATTTATTTTTGAAACAATAAATTAATTGTGTAATTACACTATAGGAATGTGGCACTGTTGAATCTTTCCGCACTGCAGTATGTTATTATGCAAATGAATACACGACTCCTTTGGATCGGAGACTATTCACAAACACGTATAGCGAATTACTTATCTTGTATATTAGGAGTATTTTAATGTTTTATTTTAGGCATTATACTCTATAATTGCAATCCAACAAATTGTTTTTCGAATCTGTACGAAAACAATTAATTGAAAAGACTCGCCTATTGTAAAAGGAGCGACGAAATATAATTTTTCCATCTTTAAAAAATTGAGTTAAAGTATTAAGGTACTTCAGAAGTGGCATCGTAGCCTCAACTTTGTAGAAACGTTCAGGTCGTTGATGCTACGAGGCTCTACGGAAAGCTACAGATGCTACGGTTGCTACGAAAAATAAAATCTTGTTACCTCTACTAACGCAGCAGGTAGTCGTTTCAATTTCTTTGTACCGAGATCCTCAGTCCTTAATTGGATAGTGCATAAAGTTAAATGTATAGAGCATGCCATTGAATTATGTTGCGAGGTGTACTATGGGGTCAGTTTATTCAATATCGTTTATTTAATACTTTTGTTACAAGGCGAAAGAATTTTCCAAGTGTATGTATTCGATTTTACTTGAATCTGAACGAATCTGAATGACAATATGTCCGTACTGTTGTGGATCTCATCATTAGTTTCATTAGTAAATTGATGTAATCTCAGAATCGTCTCCAATTTTCTGTAAAATAATATAATATTCTTGCACATTTCTAACACATACTGTGGCGACCTTTTTAACTAGTATATTTTTGTTAATTTTAAAAAATTTGTGCTTACAGCTCGTTTTTTTAAATCGGTTAATAACTTTAAACGTCTATGTTGCTTAATTCAAAAAAGTCAACAAACACAATACATCTGTTCTTAATTTCTTATGGTTGCCCTCGTTTTTCTTCAGATACCATCATCAGGTACAAACTTGGTGACAATGTGACCACCGTTAGACTTAGTCTTTCATACAATAAAAGAGTTTTTTCAATCGGTCAATAGATGACGGAAATATCACATAAAACACCAGAAAGTTGAAATTAATATTAAATTCTTAGTTTTACCGCCTATTACATAGGTAAAAAATATCAATCGTCTAATTCCACTCAATTATAACAATACGGACACTTATGCCGCTGATTGTGACACTCTTGTAATTCAAAACCATTAAAGTTCCTCCTGTTGAAGCAATTAAAATTATAAAATATGGCTAAGGAGCAAGTTCTCAAAGTACAAGTGAAGAATTAAATCTGAAATGTATTCGTGGGAGAGCCATGCATCGGCACGTATGGGTCAGCTCGACCGGAGTGATACCACCGCCTCACAGAAAACCGGCAGTGAAGCAATGCTTCCATTGCTTTTCGCCGAGTGAGTGAGGTTACCGGATGCCCTTCCCTCTCCCTCTCCCCTCCTGTCCCCTTCATCTACTCTTCCCCTACCTTAAAGGCCAGCAACGCACCCGTGACTCTTTAAGTTGCAGATGCTCATGGGCGGTCGTAGTCATTTACCATCAGGTGACCCATCTGCTCGTATGCCCCCTATAGCATAATTTACATTGTGAGTGGGAAATTTGACCATGAGCATGAAGTATGGGATCGTTCTACGGGGAAGATAAATTTGTTTAGCGTAAACTTTACTAATATTTTTTTGTATGAGAGAGGAGGTATGAACTATCCACTGGCTATGGAATACTGAAGAGCTCTGCGAGTCCTATGTGCACCTGCCTTTTTTTATATATATATACTCCTTTTTCTTTTTGAACGACAGTACTGCATGCAAAAAAAAATAGCTTATCAGGATTACGAACGCTTTTCATTGCATATACTTAATTGATTAAATAAAGGACTGATTAAAGAAGGCTTAGATGTCATTTTAATTAATTTCAATCAGAATCGGCACGGACAACGAGTGGATGGTCATCGGCTTTCATATTAATTGTGCTAAAAGCCTTGTAAATGGTTTAACTAATTAATTCATATTCGTGTTTCTGTCACATTAACGGTATCGCTTTTTCGGTCGCATTAACATTTGAGTAAAAGTTAACGGCTATATTGGTAACAATATATAAGTATCTCTATCGTATATAGTTTTAATGAATATATCACAAAATTTTTTTTTTGAAAAATGACTCGTTTATATATATGTGTTATCTAAGTACCAAATAATATTTTATTGAAATGATTTAATATAATATGTATTCATTCTTATTTCATTTCCTTTATATTTATTCTTATTCTATTTATAATTTTTTTTCTCTTAATATAAAATAAAATAAGAATTAAAAAGATCTTTTAATTCTTATTTTATTGCGAATATAATGCATGTATTTAGTAATCGACTAGGTACCCACAGGACAGGCTTGCCTAGTGTGGGGCCATTGGATATTCTTACATTGTACATGTACCTATAGGGGTCGATTATATATTTTAACCTGCCATGGCACAAATGTCTATACAATGACAGTTCAAGTTATACTGGTCAATTAAATGAAACAAGACATTCAAAACGGTCGAAATTCGACCGCCAGGCGATCTCAAGTAAACAATGTCGAAGTACCAAGTAACAGTTCCAGTTTAAATCCTTATTTTTCATTCAAATACTATTTACAACCAAACCTCTAAACACAAAAGTTAATAAATCCAAATGTAATTCGAGGAAACAGTGACATTTCCGTATTAAATAATAAATAATGTAGGGGTGAGACTACACACATTACACACATCACAGTAGTATTTAACTAACCAGTGTTTCAATTGAAACATTACGTAATACATGCACGCTGTAACACAATACTGTTATAACTCGGAGTTACGCGATTCAGCCGTGAAAGCAGTTTACGGCGAGTAGCTTGATTTGATTTTGATTTTAGGAGGTTAACTTTAGAGAGATCAAAACTATTTTAAATATTCAGGCTTTTCTTGATAGGCAGTCTAAAAAGACCCTCACTTCCCTACCTGTCCAACCATGCTTGTCTAGTTCTTTCTGATTACCTGGTAACAGGTCTTTTTTTTGTTTAGAAAAAGAATTATAATTTTATTTTTCGTTTTGTTAAACGGTAATCGGTGTTCAACTTTATGGAAACTACTTATAAAGCGAATACCATCGTGGCTGGTCATGAAACAGGATTTAACTTTCACTTCTCCACAAAACGCCAAATAGTCTATCCGATAAAGCCATATTTGTTTGATAACTATCGCTTCAAGAGTTCAGCGCATAGAACAATACAGGAATTTACTGAATAATATATCCTGAATAAATATTACCAAAATCAATATAATCTATTGGTGATAGCTTTTGAACATGAAAGGGTAAGTTTAAATATTGATTTGGGGTTTATTATAGACTATACTGATACCTAATAGTCCATTCTCTAATAGTCCAATAGTCAATAATATTTATAAGTTATTTACAACCGTAGTTCTATATATAAAGTCTGTATTTGCAGAATTACGAATGTTAGTTACATTAGTATTTCTTTTCTACACATACTCATTCGCATTACCAAAAAAAAAATACAAACAAGAACTTAATATTTAATGCTCTTAAGTCTTGTAACTAAGACATAAGTCGGTCAAATGTGAGTCGAGGTAGAAATATTGTTAGTTGGAAGTGGACACAAGGCACGGTTCGTTAGCATTTCCGCAACTTAACTCTATACCCGCCATCTTGCAGACCGCTCGGGGACGCCAGATTTGGAGCCAAATTAACAAGCGCTGTATTGTCAATTAATATACGGTTACATAATGGCTTTGTAGTCGTTTGTGTTAGTTTAAAATGTTGGTACGTAGGTGTGGGTTTCGTAAGTTGTATTCATATTTATTAGAGACACACGGTTTTATTCACTTGTGTATTTCATAGCGCCTGACACATCACCTCTTGATAAAGGGCCCCCGTTGGGTTCGAAAATAGTTGGGATCCCTAAGATATATAAGATATACACGCGAGTAAAAGCGTATGTCTTTAATAATACATAGTTTCTAAAATGTTATTCTAAATAGTTAAGGTAAATGTTGTGTTGCAGTGTGGAAAGTGTCTATAGGCACTAGTAACCGCTAACAATCAGGCAGGCCGTGTGCTTGTTTGCCAACTTATCGGTTTAAGGAATTAAACAAACAAAAAAGTAAAAAAATAAAAGTTTATGTAAACGTTAAAGTTATGGTAAACGAGCAGACGGGTCACCTGATGGTAAATGACTACCGCCGCCCATGGGCACGTGTAACTCAAGAGTCACAAGTGCGTTGCCGCCCTTTAAGGTGGGAGAAGAGGGGGATGGGGAGAAGAGTGCGAAGAGGGGAGAGGGAAGGGTTAGGGCCTCCGGTAACCTCACTCACGCGGTGAAATGCTATGAAATTGCTTCACTGCCGGTTTTCTGTGAGGCCGTGGTATCGAGCGGAGTTGAGCCGGCCGATACGTGCCAAAGCATGACTCTCCCACCTCAATCAATGAAATGTGATAAGGCATGAGTATATGATTAACTTATAGAGCGTCACAGAACGCAGAATGCAAAAATTGCGTATCCGTTCATCTATTTCGCCTTGTACGTTATTTTAGCAATATTCTGAAGATCACGCTTACAAATTCGCATGTTAGAAATGTATTACTAACATATAATATATTCTTGAAGTCATTATAAGGTTAGTATACAGTAGTTAGTTACACATATTTTGATGTTACCTCGATGAGACTAAACCGAGTAAAGCAGTTATTCGGCTCATCAACTGAGTATTTTTAACGGAAACCAGCTCCCCTCCGATTAGGGGAGGTCTAACGCCCCGCCTTTTCCGCGTTAGACTGTAAGACTCGACCCTGGCTGGACATCTTTCCACTGGCATTCAATATTTTGATATAATCAATGATAAAACCCGCGATAAGAGGAGATCCAAAAGTTAATTAGTATGACCGTACATTACAACCCTTTGGCATTGATTTAGTTTTCACACATGTACCATCTTAATCATTTTACCCATAACCACACCTCGCTAACGACTCACTCGGAACTTGGACTTCAACTGCAGACGAGAACAACCTGCCAATGATCAGGATATCGCTGCCTCCGTTAAACCTCGACTACCATAACCCGGGATTATGGTACCCGATAGTTAGTCTTCTACAGCACACGACAGTTGGGCTGATGATCACCAAGGCCCCATTGCCCTCTGTTCAAGATCGAGTGCTATAACCAGGAGACTTACAGGGTAATAATACTCATTCATCCCATCCAAAAGCACATTAACCAATACCAAAAGTAATGATATTAAATTAATACCTTGAAACCGGTATGTACACGGGAGATAAATTTGATTACCTGACGGATACTGCGTTACTCTTTGTAGGACATAAATACATATGAAATATAAGCGTCTATTAACAATAAAACATTAAAGACTCACCGAACTTCCCCAACGTTCTATGTCAAAACTTACGAGAACCGGCCGTCTTTCCTGAACCCTGTCAACCCGCTGACTCTGATGCTACCACTATCCCGCTTCACGTACTCAACCCGACTGCCCTGACATCCCCGTTCCTAAGCTCCACTGTCCCCATGACTCCACCAACATCTGTTTCCTCTAACCGAAATATTCTATCGGAATATTCTAAATCTTTTTTACCCTTTTTTATTACACAACCTATTCATTTATCTTAATGACTGACCCTTCCAGCTTTGCAAATGTTCAATTCTAAGACACTCATACTTGAAGCAATAAAACATAAGTTTTATTAGAGTTTGGCCTTTTTTCCATGTCTCTAAGTGTTGGCTAATTGATGACCCAAGTAACACATCTGCGAACTCAATACTTAAAAATATACCACGTTGACATCCAACAATAGCGCCAATCAATAGCAAAATTGTGTGAACGTAATACTATCACAATATATTATGCCGGAACACGTTATGACTACATCACTACATATTATAAAACAAAGTCCCCCGCCGCGTCTGTCTGTCTGTCTGCTCGTGATAAACTGAAAAATTACTAAACGGATTTTCATGCAGTTTTCACCAATAGACAGAGTGCGTCATGAGGAAGGTTTAGGTGTATAATTTGTTAACGTTTTGTGTAAATTGATTGAAATATGATGATGATTGTTGAAGATGTCTCTACTCCCGTGCGAAGTCGGGGTGGGTTGCTAGTTACAGAATAAACTGTGCCTATTCTACTGATATTAAATTCAAATATTACTAATTTTCCTGGCCTATAGTACATCAGTATAATATTATTATTGAAGTAACTTTTAAAGTCGTTAGCTCCATCAAAGAACCTCAAGCTCGGAAGTCTGACGGCTCTAAATCAACATGTTTTATGTTTAAACTTTGCTCATAAAAGACACTTTATCATGCTAAAGTTTACTTAACATCTAGACACCAATATGCCATTTGAAACGTCGAATCTTAATAGGTTTGTTTTATTAAATTTATGTCCATGAATAAAATCAAGAGATGAGTGCTACGTAATAAATGCAAGAGACATGGTGACTTATCTTCATTTCAATCAATACAATCTTTTTAACTAATTAACTATTACATAAGATGGGTCACGTACTATGGCATCCTAATTTTTAGGGTTCCGTATCATCGGTAGTTACGCATAGACGTGCTAATCTCTTTAAAAAATATTAAGTTTACTATAATTCACTACAAATTAGTTACAAAATACATACGATCTGCTACCGTAACCCCGTATGATCGATTTTTTTAAGATCACTAAGTTCTACAAAATTATCAAGTTAAGATAGATACATAGATAACACTTTATTTGTACATTAGCATTACAGTGGAAGATACATTTACATAATTTCATTAAACAGATAATGTACAAAGGACGGCCTTATTGCTAGATCTCTTCCAGGTAACCTTAGGATGGATCAAAATGATTCGGAGAGATATATGTAAAATCATAATCATAATCTATATTAACCTATTTTACCTACTTTATACCAATAGATACTTATCAATAAACATACATAAATCTAACTGCAGTAAATCCAAATACATTATACAAAACAACAACAATATACCTTACAATATAGGTACAATACACCTTAGTACAGCATACCTTATAAATCAACTATACAACAATAGTAACTACATACATATATATTAATGAAGCCTAACACGGTCCTAAAAAAAATGGTTTGTGAACACTACCTGTGTTCATAAACCATTTTGTTTTAAATGGAAATTGATTGCGCTTGCCTAATATTTATTGGTAACGCATTCCACAAGCGTACAGCTGGAACAGTGAAAGAATGGTCAAAAAATTTTGTGGAATGCTGTGGCATCTCCAGTCTCAAATCCTCAGACGACCTTAGACATTTTTCATGTGTGTCATGAAGGAACTTAAACCGCTCTTTGAGGTAAAAAGGGACTTTAGAGTTGAATAAGATGTTGTAAAGCGAGGAGAGGATGTGAGTACTCCGGCGAGAGCGAATTGGAAGCCACTTGAACTTTTGACTTTGATGAATGAATCTTTTACAAAAATTTTGAAGTCGCTCAAGCTTATCAAGTTGTGCTTCAGTGAGATTCAGAAAGCTGACATCGGCATAGTCGTGAATTGGAAGAAGAAGTGCAAGTGCAGACTTAGTGACAGTTGGAAGAAAGTTACGTAATCGTCGCAAGGATCCCGCTGACGCGAAAACTTTACGGCTGACTTCCTGCAACTGTGGACCCCTTTTTTTTTTATTATTTTGTGCGTGTGGAAACCCCCTCGGGCCGTCACCCCACCGGAGTTTACGATGGGGCGGTGTGTCGGAATCGAACCGACTAAAACCACACGGTGTGCCGTACTGCGCTTTAAATAGGAGGGATCCGGGAACAGCTTTTATTAAGACATCCGGAACCCTCCTAGCGCCTGCCCGCAAAAGCACGGGCACCACCTTCGGGTAAAAACCTCTCAATTAGGCGACGTCCAGGCACACGCGGACGCCGCCTCCTCGCGGGAGGCCACTATAGCGGGTGAAGGGGAAAAACCCGTCCCGTCCACCCGCGGCCACACTCAGGGCGGCATGAGGCGCTGGTAAGCGCGCCTCCGCCGCCCGGTTCGCCGGCGGCGAATTAGGTCCGAGTGGAGGTCGTCCTCCCGGACCCTTTCCGCCGCCTCCTTCTGCAGGATGACTTCCTCACAGAAGGTTGCGACCGTGGTAAAATTCCTGTCGCTACCGGCCATGGAGCGTATGACAACCGGTAGCGACAGATCCACTCCGATGACTGCAGTGAGGGCCCGACGCTGCGTCGCCCAACTGGGGCAAACCGCCAGCGTGTGCTGAGCCGAGTTCTCGCTGCAGTCGCAGTGGTGACAGGCGGGACTCAATTCCCTCCTAGCGACCGAGTGCAGGTACTTCCCGAAGCAGCCGTGCCCGGAAAGAACCTGCGTCAGTCGGAAGGAAAGGGTCCCGTGCTGCCGCCCTGCCCACTCGACGATGACCGGCTGGAGCGCCTCCACGGCGGCAAAGCCAGCACGTGGAGCCTCCAGCCGGGACGACCAACGAGCCATGGTGGCTCGGCGAGCGGCCTCACGCCATTCGCGTACCTCTTCGGGCGGGGGCCGACTGCCGCTTCTCGCCCGGAACTCAGCCGTTCTTATTCCGATATACTTCGGCGAGCACTTCCGCCTCCAAATCCTAAGGGGGAGTCCCGGCCAACGCGCACGCCGCCTCTGTTGACACGGTGCGGTATCCGCGTATGGCTCTAACCGCCATCGGGTGATGAGGGCGCCAGAGCCGCGCCCTATTCTGGGCGGTCAGAGCCTCCGCCCACACCGGTGCACCGTACAGTGCCATTGACCGGACAACCCCCGTGTACAGCCGTCTCGTAGCGATGCTGGGTCCACCCAAATTGGGCAAGAGTCGCCCAAGGGCGGACGCAGCGCCGACCAGCCTTGGAGCAAGCTGCAGGAAGTGCTCGTCGAGGATCAGGCCCAGATATTTTATGTGGGCCTGAACCGGTACGAGGACCGAGTTGACCTCGATAGAGGCGCCAGGGGGTGGACCACGACGGGGCCCATGAAATAACAGGGCCTCCAGCGCCTCTATGCGCCCGACCACCAGAGAGACTCCCCTGGTGGCCAGGCACGCCGCCTCCTGAAAGTTCACCCCCCGGACTGTGACCAAAGTGTCATCGGCGTAACAGATTACGCCGAGCCCGGGGGGGAAGTCGCCTCGAAGGGCCCAGTCGTGCCCCATGTTCCACAGGAGTGGTCCAAGGACAGACCCCTGCGGAACACTGCACGACATGGGCCGACGACTCAAAACTCCATCTTGGTCCTCGTACATGACGGTACGCTCCTCTAAATAGTCTGCCACCAGCCGCCTCAGGTACCCTGGCACTCCGTGATAGTGGAGTGCTTCCCTGATGCAGCTGAATGGCAGACTATTAAACGCGTTGGCGATGTCCAACGACACCGCCAACAGCACGCCGCCACAGCTCACTACCTCTTCGGTCACGGCCCTCAGGCGCAACACAGCACCGACCGTCGAACGCCCCGCTCGAAAACCGAATTGAGCGTCCGACAAATCGGGGCCGACCTCGCACAGGTGCCGGACGATGCGGGCAGAGAGGACCCTCTCAAACAATTTACCCGCCTCAGTCAGTAGGCCGTCCCGGCTTCCTTAAAAGGACCAGCTTCCCGCTCTTCCAGCAGTCAGGGAAGCGCCCGGACGCCAAGCTAGCGTCCAACATTTCCCTGAGGCGGTCGGACATGTGGTCGAGGGCAAGGGCCAACACTCGGGCAGGGATCCCGTCTGGCCCGGGGGCGGTGTTCTTGGAACGGATCCGTAGAACAACCGCCCCTATCTCCGCCTCAGTGACGGGCGGAACACCAACCACCTCGTTCTCCCCGTCGTCTCCGGCCAAGGAGGCCATCGACGGGGGTACGTGCTCCACCCGTTGCGGGAAAAGACCCTCAACCACTTCCTGCAGGAAGCTGGGCTGGAGAGTCTCCGTAAGGGGGGGGCCCGACGCGCGGAGCTTTTGTTGCGCCGCGCGATATGGGCGACCCCAGGGGTCACGATCGAGACCCTCCAGCATCTCCTTTCTTTTTTCCTCTTTGGCGCGGCTAACTGTGGACCCCAAGACAAGGTATTGTCCATACTAACTCCCAGGTTTTTTATACTTGTGCTGATATTCAATGAAGTGCCGCCAAATTAAATTTGGGGCAGTTTAGACCATTCAATTCTGGAAACTTACCCAGGACTGCCAAAAATACATACCTGCATTAAGGGGTCAACCTTAAGTCCATAATTATTACTCCAATCAAAAATGCGCGATAGGTCTACATTGGATGTGTTAATAGCTTCCGATAACATAATTGATTCGAGATGGAGTTTATAAAAACAGCGAAGTAAGGGAGATAAAACGCCACCCTGCGGTACACCAGAAGTAATATTGCACCAAGAAGACACCGAGTCTTCAACGCGTATACGCTGTCGGCGACCAGACAGGTAACTGCGAAACCAATCAATTGTCCTTGGAGATATGTTAAGAGACTGCAGTATACTAAGTAGAATGTGAAAATCTACAGTATTGAATGCGTTGCTAAAGTCAACTAAGGTAAGTACTGTAATATTCCCACTATCCATCCCTAGCCTGATATCGTCCGTAACATGAACGAGTGCAGAGGTCGTGCTGTGTCCAGGACGAAAGCCAGATTGAAATTTGTTTAATAAATGATTTTTAGAGAGAAAGTTGCTTAGTTGAGAATGGATGAGGCGTTCAAGAACTTTGGATAGGAAAGGCAAAATAGATATTGGATGATAGTCGGTAAATGAAGAGGGTTTACCTTTTTTAGGTAGTGGAATAATTTGTGCATCTTTCCATGCAGATGGAAAGACACCACTGGTCAAGGAGTGATTTAGGAAATTGCATAGGATAGGTAGGATTTCGTCTAGGAAAGGGACAATCATATTTCAACGGACACAGTCACTTCCTATTGCATTAGATGAAATTGCTAGTATAGTCTTCTTAACATCACAATCGTACAGTTGATCAAAGAAGAAAAGTGAATAGTCGGTGTGTCGGTGGGGTAGAGGAGATATGTCTAAGAGTATTTGCTTTAATTGTATCATTAAAGCCGGACGAAGTAGAGGAATGCTTATTAAGAGAATCGATATCGACATTTTTTGGAATAGAGTCTTGGCGCGACTTCCCAACTCCCAGTGTGCTCAGAAATTTCCAGACTTTAGCTGGATCTCCGTTCTGTACAGATGAGTGGATATGTTGGCGTTGTGCATTTACTACATGTTTACCATAAATTATAGATTAATTTTAATCGCATGTGAATCGGCATAATTTAACCAGAGTACTTAACTCTGGTTAAATTATGCCGATTCACATATCTAGACATAACCCCTATTTCGACAGGGATGTGTTGGCTTAATATACGTTGTGTATTGCGCTATAAATAAACATGCTCAAAATTAGCGCTGTCACTTGTGCGTTGCCTACCTATCCCCCTTTTCCCTTAAAGCCATGGCAATGCTGTCCCCATAGCTTAATAGAATTGTCCAGTAGTTTCACCAGCGTTTATGATCACTGCTCCGGTCCTAAGGATCATAGCGTGATAGTACATAACATATACCTTACTCAATGAATGCTCTATATAATAATTTATGCAAGTATATATTCCAGTAAACTAAAAAATGGTGAGTCCACCTTCCTCGCCTCACTATTCAAAAACCACTTATACTTATACTTACTCTCAAACAACATGATTAGAGGAATTCAAATTTACTGTGCAAAAAGTTAAAGTTCTAAATCGTTCCATAAGTCCCAAAATTAACTTGGAGATAACTTGGAAAGTTATTTTATATACTAACCGTTATTTTATATACCGGCTATATTGATATGTATCATAGAACACGTAGAATAGAAAAGTTCGAAGAACGTTGAAGAGGCTGTATGGCAGTTGAAGGAGAGTATGTTGATGAATAAAATATAATTTTACCAAAAAAACTTTGTTTTAGTATTTAGTATCGGTACTTATTGAACCACGTGTTACATTGTAAGCTTAAGCATCCATTGTATCAAATTGTATGTTTGTCATTATAATATTTATATATATCTATTTATTTATATATAACTATTTATTTTTATTTGTATTACTGTTAATTGATATTTGGCTCATGAGGTGTTTAGTTATATTTGTTAATGTAAATTTTTTTCTTGATTCTCTCTTTCTATTCTAGGAATGAAAAATAAATATGTTTCTTTCTTTCTATTTATTTTAATACTTCTACATCGTTATAAAAATAACGAAGACACCTTACACGGTATCTATATTTAGATATGGGTACTGCGTAGGATGGCTTCGTCATAACAAACCAGAAATACACAATTACTTCCCACTTGTAGTAATTAAAGTGTAAACAAGGTGTTATTCTTTAGAGCTATTTGGAGAGTTTTATGATTGTGAAGCTTACTTTTACACGGAACATGCACTTCGCAGGATTGAACATTAAAGAACAATACAATAATTACGCATTTCACTTCGTTTCTTAAATTGAAATAACCGTTATTTTAAATCACTAAAGCTATATTTCAAAGCTTTACTTAGGGTATACTTTATCTCGACAGTAATCAGAAACTAACCTATTGTTAGTAAGTAGTACTACTTAGAAATAAGGACGTACAAATTTGTTACGTTTGCTTCTACTCGTCGAGTGCTACTAAAGTGAGATTCAATGTCCCGTGGTACTCGTACAGAACAACTATTCGTACTAACGGTAATTGTCCTCTATTGAACAAAGGACTTAGCGCCCTTGCGTGTGATGCGGCTTTCGTTTGCAATTTTGCGAAGGCCCTGGAATGATATGGAAAGTGAATTTTGATTTGTATTAATTGACTTATGGTTTTTTCATTGATATATGTAGATATAGAGATTGGTATTTACAGGACTTTCATGACTTAGAATTTAATTTTTATAAAAAGATTTTAACATCGTAAGCTAAAATGTAAGTCGATCAAACTAACCAATATCTATCTGTAGGACAACCAATTTGACCAGACATGATATTACTTACCACTGCTACATGGGAAGGGTTTCTAAACTTCACATTTAATAGTATAAAAACCGCAGCGTTTTTAAATATTCGGGTAATAATAATGTCCAACGTAGACCATTTTTTTTATCTTTACTATAGCTTTGTGTCAATTCTTGCCTTGCCCAGCGTAAAAAGTATATAAAAACTATTCATTCATAATATTGTCTATGCTGAAAATGGTATGATAGCGCCCACCTTGCATACCGTCTATAATCCATGGACGACCAAGATTCATTCAGGCACAAATTTATCACGGTAGTGCCACGATATTTTGTTGTTTATTTAGGGTAAAACCAAAGGTCTATAATGTTAACAACGATGCTTTTAGGTATTTTTTTTTTGTACATGACAACAGAATTCATTGTTTCTTCTTGTTATACTGCGAAAATAATATCAAGCCTGGATTTAAATCGTAAGTAGATGCTAAATCCAGAGGCCGTCTTATCGTTCATGTATGACGTTCAATGATTTGGGACATAAATAACAATACAATAAAATCCCTTAACGGTCTAACCTAAATTTAACATTTGAGTTCTTCACGTTACTACTATAGCTTTTTGGTACAACTTTATCAAAAGAATATAAACGTGCTTCACCCGCATTAGTGTCCTACATTGCTCACGCAATTCAGATTCAACTTCACTTTTGGCGATATTTGTTCTTAATACTCAAATAGTTCAAGCTCGATATGGTCTGAAAGCCAGTTGAACCGTGTAAATGAACTGATATATAAATAAGTATCGCAATGGGATGTGTGACTGACTAATTAATTCTATAGGAGAGCCTTCGCAATTTATTTATTATTATGTTTAGCATTGCTATGGGGCCCAACGTTTTAGTCTTATAATATACTTACTTAAGTATGTGTATAACGACACTCATTCAACCGGTACTTTATTTACCGACACTTTGTTCCCTCTGATATGCATTATTTAATTAAATTCCTCGTAATGAGAACGGAATTATTAATTAGCCACTTATACGAAACCCTCGGCAAATAATGTTGACTCTTCATTACACGTATATACGTGTATATAATATTATATATCTGCAAACGATTGATGTTGAGTTAATTACTTCCTTTTTATGCCGCGAATATAAAGTGTGGTCTATAAGAAGATTCTCTCATTTTACGTTTATTCCTAGAAACGGTTGCCCGCGTCTTCAGTCGCGCATGCCTGTTTGGCATTGCTTAAGAACCCTAAACTGTATGTCGTTTTAACTGTTTATATAAATAATAATTAATTAATTATCCTATTTAAACCACTTCAGATAGAAAAGTTACTTTTTAGAATGTATAAAGTTCTATGTTCCTTGGATGATATAGTTACTATTAGAGAGTTCGGGACTTAGTGGTAACTACAGCGGAGAGCACATTAAGCCGTCGGTCCCAGTAGCCATACGAACATTTGTGGCATTCGTTACGGGTAGTTGGAGCCCTAAAAAGTCCGAGAACCTGGTCTAACTACAGAACTTCGATATCGCCTGTACTTTGGTTGTGGAAATGTGGAGGTCTGATGGCAGTCGGTTCACGTAAAATATCGAAGTTCAGCCGTATCGTAGGTAGACTGAAAGCCGACCAAAAACTTAGTTGGGAAAAGGCGCGGAACATCATGGTATCTAGACACGCGGCAGCGTGTCAAGCCAAGTTCAAGAAAAAGGAACTGGCGACGTAGCAGCCGTGTGTTATATTACACGAACCATTTAGAGTCACTTTTACCCACTTAATAACTCGTAATCTATTTTATATAAATAGTTGAATTTTTGTTTATTTATTAAAACCCCTTAGATTAACTAGAACCCCAAATTTCATAAATACTTATTATCGGATGATGTGTGTCATCACTCAATATATAAATATATACAGAACCAAAGAGACAAATCTGACCTATTTCAGTTTCGTTGTGTAAGTAAAATCATATCTCTGAATATCGAAAACAACTCAAGTGGTTACACAATGTACTGATCATCCCGTCGCTACCCTCCTATCTCAAAGAACGATTCGAGTCTTTCGAGAGACCATCTCTTAAGGCATGTAATCTTAATATTATTCGCTTTTGTATCATATTTATTTAATTATCGCTAGTTTAAACATTTTTAGAACGTGGTAGCGTTCTACCTCTTATTTTCGTCTGTTGTTTCCATACAAAGGTTGTCTGGAGGACATTGCTTTTAGCGATAGGACCGCCCATCATTATGGTTTATAATTATGTATATTTCTATTTATATATATATAAATGTATATTTATAAATTATTATTATAATTTCTATCATTTTGGTAACATAAATATTAATATCCAGTGTAACAGTTGTGGTGATAGTGTATTGTGGCCTGGGAATTTAAACATGTGTAAGAGAAAAATGATCCCTAAGGTTTAAAATATACAAATTTAATATTTTAAACGAAGCCATAAAATTTTGTATGAATAACAAGACAACGTTTAACTTGGTCTCCTCAGGACATGAGAGTATTGCTGATAATATTATAATAAAGTACTTTAATTGTCAACAAGTTTAATACAAAACATTACAGGAGCCGTTCGATACACCGACAGCGCACACGGATTTACGATTTAGCCCCGTCTACTAATTCGGTTCAGGTAACAATGTTTGCATTCACGAGATCTCCCTGTGCGCTGACATCCAAAAATATAAGGTATTTTACAACCAATTTATACCCAAAACGGCAGCAAGCTAGAGTAAGTCATTGCTCTTGCACTCATACTACTATTACTATCATAAGAATATTAGGCACGATATTAATATTCAAGAACATCCCACTAATAATATAAATGTTAAAGTTTGGATGGATGGATGGATGGATGTTTGTTACTCTTTCACGCAAAAACCACTGAACCGATTGCGATGAAACTTGGTATGTAGATAACTAGAGACCTGGATAACGCATAGGCTACGATTTTTATCCCGATATTCCCACGGGATCGGGACTTACGCGGGTGAAACGCGGGGCGTTGGTAGTAGTACATAATGCTATGTAAACCCAAACTAAGCAAAGTTTGTGCTATGGTTTTTAGAACACGGTTGAAGGAACTTACATTCAATGTTTTGTTACATTTTATACCTATTATACATAGACACCCATACAGATGGAAGCCCCTTAACTGAAGTGACAAGTCGAATGTTCGACACTGTCGTTTCACACTGGTACTGTCAAAGAACCAAAGTGTACAAGCCAAAGAACCCTTAAACTGTCTTGACATACAAGTCATTTGATTACAGCCTGAAAGAGATGTGAAAGTCAAAAACATAGAAAGATATCGACGTCAATACTTACACTCGGAAATGCAGAAAGAGTCTGAAACCTTTCTAGAATAGAATCCAAAGCGGGGATAAGAAGCATGGCACTGGGATAAGAAGCATGGCGCTGGGATACAAATCCGGCAAGCTGAAACCTTTAAATCCTTGAAAACTTGGTGAAAGAACACTATCTATCACTGTAATGTCTTTATTTTATTTTTTTATTCTAATACAAAACTAAGATCAAAATTACTTTAGAATATAATATGTAATTTCTAATAAATAGCTGTATCTATCTATTTGTAAATACTTTTTTTATTTAATACTTCTATTATCATATTATTGAACTCTAATTTTAACTATAAGATAAGATCTGTTTCAACTGTATGTTATTAATGGTGTACAATAAAGAATATTATATCTATCTATCTACCATGGTATGCATCAATAGCAAATCGTTAAATATCATACAACAAGTAGGAAATAGACTTTGGAAAATTGCAATTAAAAAAAAAAAAAAAAAATATATATATATATATATATATATATATATGTATATTTATTTTATTTAATATGTGCGCACCTACCCCACACGGTCACCGCTGAAAATCAGCGCTGTTTGGCGCACAGCAACTCCCTTGCCGGCGTCATCAGCATCAATGCTGAGCGGTGACCAATTTCAATAAGTGACGTGCAAGTGCGTGCAAGGTAACATGTAGCTCTTTTTTGTTTCTTTTGCCGTTATGTTTTATTTTGTATTTCTTCTATATATATATATATATATTTTTTTTTTTTATGTTTTATCACGTCGTACTGTAAGCACTTTAACGTCACTTAGAAATAAATATTTTTTCTTTTTCTTTCTTTCTTTCAATTCATATGTCATATGTTGGTAGTTGTGCGGCTGATAGAAGCGACACTAATTACCTCAACCCTCTTAGGTGGCGTGGCTTGAGGCATGTGGTAGGCACCGCTTCTAAGAAGAAAACGTTATTCTTTGGTATAACTATGTTCACACAAACATTACCTAATTAACACGTTATTTCTGAAAAACTCGGAAAACGTGAACAACGAACTAATTACGTTTTATTATTAACGAAGACGTAACAGAATATTACGTACAGGCCTAATATGCTGTTATGTCTTTATTAGAATGTTGTGGACTCCCCGTAGGCAGTAAAAGGTTCATTCCCCATATGACTTTTTATTGATTTTGGAGCGAAGTCCTATAATGGTGTGTAACATTTATACATTAACTACCCTTTGCTCGCAGCTCCGCACGCGTTACAGTTGTTTTGTATGCCTAGAGAAAAGTTATCTTTTTTTATGATGATAGGCCCCCATCTACTTTTCTGTATCCCTGAGAATTTATATGCATTGCATGATGATTGGTTGAGTAGTAAAGGCGTGAAAGCATAACAAACCAACAGACTGACATTATATGTATGTATTTGTATATGTATATGTGTATATATGTGTGTATATATGTATATATATGTTACACTAAAGTTACGAGTATTTGTGTATAAAGTGTGTATGTTCGTATCGAACTTTGTATGTATCCCATTATTTTCTTTGTAATTTTATTACAAGATTGTTAATTGCACCTACTTCTTCTTTTCTCTGCATCACCCAAAGGTCGACTGGTAAAGAATGCCTTAGGTATTAAGTTCGCCAATGTACTAATGTGCACAAAGTTTTAATAAATAAATAAATAAATAAATTTGTATTTATAATATTAGTTAGGAATAGGATGTATTACTACATAGTCACTGTAAGGTTGATTTACATCAGTCATAGAGTGTTACTTTTAGGAGTGCCTACACTCCGGTTGATAACCTATTATGACCACTAAAATGCAGATCCTTTAAGAACTTATTTCAGTGTTCTAAATTTAAGCTAAATTCCCCTTCCGTATACAACTATATGTATAACTTACTTGAGTACGTACACTATCTAATTAAATTTCAAACTGGTATAACACTATTTTGTAATACTATTAATCGAATGTTAGAGAATCACAAATTCAGATTCAGAGACTGCAGCCAGTGAGCTTAAACCACAGGTTACATGGCGTCTAAGTAGAGTGCATTTCTAAGTGGCGAGATAATTTCATTAAAAAAGACGCTCCGATCCAAGCAAGGTAATTAAATTACTATCCGGACTGGGTTTCGAAACATGAGCCATGTAATATTATGACGTAATTTGTGGTGTTAAGTGATTAGGTACATTATTTATGTGGGCACACGATGCGACTTACTCAAGACTAAAACATTCAGGAGTCATAGATATGCATAACTAGTAAACTATCGTTTTGCGTTCTAACTACATAATGCAAGAAGGGATCTAAAAGTTAGAGTATTAACATCGTTATGGAAATATAATTTCTCGTAGAAATCCAAATCTATGTGTACAAGTCCTTTGTACAAGTCCGGGACACTATTCCCGCTTAAAGACAATTTGCATACATCACGAACTTTTTGCCCTATTCCGTTAAAGATACTCCTTTGTTTCACACTTTTCGTACACTATTTTATATATATTGGCGATGGAATTGACTTTTGGCTTTTAACACATAAAGAGAATTTAGCTTTTAACGTGTAACTTTAGTTCAAAAGGTTCGATGGTTATATTTATAAAGACTTTGAACATTTAAGTGCCATATAGCATAAATACCAAACCACTGAAAATTTGGGTATTCACAAAATAATCTAAATAAAGATTTTTTTTGTGGACACCAACACGGGTCATCGGCTCAGGGTGAAGTGGTGTGTCGGAATCAAACCGACTAAACATGGGGTTCCGTCACAAGTAGGTCTATTGCAGGGGACCCGGGTATACCCTAAGAAAGAAACCTCCGGAAACCTCTGCAGACCTTGGCCGCCTACCAGCAGGCGACCACACCGACGAGTACGGAAGGCTATACCCCTCTCCAGATCTGAGAGGCGCGGGCGAAACACGGGCCGTCTCGGGCCTGCTTCTAAAAGAAATGTGTTTACATTACGTGTTTACACATTATTATGTCGACTGTCCTGTTGGTCTAGTGGTTAGTGACCCTGACTGCTGAGCCAGAGGTCATGGGTTCGATTCCCACCTGAGTCTGGGTGTTCTTTGTGTCCGTTGTTTGTATGTTTGTAAAGTCCCCCCGACACAGGAGTAATTCCTACTGCGGGAGTTGTCTATATAAAAAAAAAAAAAAAAATTGGGAGAGGCAGTGCCCTGCAGTGCACTACAATAATACTTTGAATCAAAGCACAGTTTGTGTTTTCGTTTTTGTACATTTACCGTTAAGTGTTGTAGAGGTTCAAGTGGGACTTGTTCAAAGTAACTATAACACAGAAAATAATTAAATAAAAGAATAGAATTATTACTATTATCTTTAAGTTGAGCAGTGACTACAAACATGAGCAAAACTACAACGTACATATGGCTAGTCATAAAATAGTCATAGTCAAATTCAAAAACTGAACATTGAAGTTGAAGACTTCCATAATATTATTATTTACTTTGTTATTTTTTATCTTTGTGAAGCAGATGTCTATGAACCATCCACTATACGCAAAATGGGTTTAATAAATATGAAATTTTCTTGTTAGATGGATCGAAACCAAATGCCAAAACAGCCTTTAGACTTAAAAGCGATTAATCGATAAATTTCACAAATGGGTTTCAAAGTGTCTAAAGAAAACTTTTCTTACAGAAAGAAATCAATTGCTCTATGATGTTAGAATTAAAGTTAGCAAAAACAAACAAAATTACAGACGTAAAAAGCTACTTCATTTCTTCCTCTGGTATCTTTTAGCAAGGACTAAGGTACTTTATTTTCTCTTTAAAAGCGTGTCATTGAACCCGGTGCATTTTCTTCGCCTGACATCTCCACCATTAGAGTGAGGCGGAGAAGTATTGGCAACAGTAATATTTTACGTCGAAAACCTTTTAAATCGTAAACATCAACGCCTTGTTGCGAGAAAAACCAACTTGCGGTGGGCACAAGTAATGAAGTTTTAAGATTTATGTTTTGAGAAAATGGCGGTGGAAAATATAGCCTTCGCTATACTTTTTAAGAAGACCTGCCAACTTTTTTGGGTTTGTAAAATAGTAAGAAATCATGTCTGCTTCTTCACTAAAGGGAATTTGTATACAAATAACGCTAGATAGTGGTGAGTTTGACAATTCGTATTGGTTGTTAAATAATGCCATGCCAAAAATCTCACTGAATGATTTTTATTTTTCATTTTTAAATTATGAAAGTAATACAAGCAAAACATAATAAATGGTGACATTTTGTCATTTGCACTTCTTTTCCGTTTAACACTACCTAAAATCATTATGCACTCGGATGAATTAAGCTTTGAAGCATTTCCGTTGGATAAGATCTAAACATTATTTTATAAGGCAACTTGTTAAATACAAAAAGATAAATATTGGGCTAGAAATAAAAATATGTAGAAAAGAACTAACAGTGTTTAAAGTAACATATTTTCTCTGTTAGTACACGCAAATTCTGATAAAGATGTCTCACACTGGAGCCTGGATAAAGATGTTGGATTTTTTTGCCTAATTATATCTTTTATTTAATAAAAATATGAGTTTGTTATTTAATAAAAAAAAATCTTGTTCACAATTTGAAAAAGTTTTTTTTGATATTCTAAATAAGTACAAAAAAAAATCTAAAATTTTTATGGTAACTGTTACTTCGTTACTACCTATCACTTTGTGCTTCAAATATGAAACCTTAAAATATGAATTTTGTGAACCATGTGTCTAGTCTCTAAATTATCATTCTATCTTAATCAACTCTATAGACAGACAATTGCACATATTAACAAAAACGTTGTAACGAAAACCTTCATGAACCAGAATATGCCCTTAGACAAACAATATACACACACACACACACGGCCATAAGCTGGTAAGTTAACTGTCAGTGACATACATTCCAACAAACTCAAGTACACTTGGTGCACAACAAAAAGTAAACCAATGCACTCCAATACAGTTTTTTAAATGACCACGTTGGGGGACGCCATATTATCGTGGTGGTGGCTTAAAACATCTTATTCAGTTTAATAAGATTAGAGTCATCAAAACACATAAAAACATTTAATATCATCCACAAACAACGTAACTAAGGGAGTTAACGTAAGGCAAACAATGTCTTGTTTACCTAATGTTAATTTGGATAATTATCAGTTTAAAACACTCGTTGTACGAAGCAATTAGCCACAGGCGCGGCCGCGTCGGGATGGCGGAACACATGCCCACGTGCCGTCCCGGCTACCTCCGAGTTCAAAATGGGCGAATATCAAAGTCCTGAAACTCATGTTATATATGTATTTATTATTTTCTAAACATTTTTTATAAAAAAAAATGTTCAAAAACTAAGGATAGAATCTTGGCAGAAATATTTTAATTCTGAGAATCAAAACAGGAAAAAGGGTTGTGCGATAATTTAAAATTTGTATGGAATACTTGTTGATATGAGCTAAATACTTTCCGTTTACTATGAACTTGAATGTATCTTTGCTCCGCAAAGGGTATTCGTAACACTTGTAAGGTTGAGATCGCAGATTTGAAATGTTTGTTTTACGAGTATATACATTTTAAGAGACAATTATGGGGATTCGATTTACAAAATAAAAAATATCAGTATTCGTCAATATTAACGTCTAAAACTTTAACACTGACGAATACTGCAACTTTAAGCATTAGCTTAGAAGGTTTTTTTATCATCTTCTATTTTCATTGCGTCTATGAAATCGTGGTCATCATTATTAATTACATCTTAACTAAAATACGTTTTCTATAATAAATAAGGATTAGCAGTTCCATATTCGAAATTTAGTTTTCATATGCACTGCGTTCAGGGTTTTGAATCGTAACTCTGTAAACATTCTACCCTGGCTTGCAACTTTAAACACAGCCTTTTATAGCCTTTATGTTTTAGTAAATTCACTTGTGTTTCACTGAATAGCGCTCTAGTCAAACACAGCATAATACGAGTGGTATATTGTACGTAGTTTGTAAACCGCTTACCGTAGTTAAAACTGCCACTCCTACTAGTGCAGTTAGTTTGTGTGTTTGTGGCTCAATTGTTCGCTATTTGAGTTTCGTGATTTTAGGTAGTATACAGGGTGTTATAGAAAGATGTGGTCAAATATTAGGGTCGTGTAGTAGACTCCGTAGAACGTTAAGCTCAAACACTTTCAGGAAAATTTATGATTTTTAATACAAAATTCTTTTTTTAAAACTCGCAATTAGACTGATTGTGCTAATATTTCGTAATTAAACTATGGGTATTTAATACCAAGGTTGTTGAAAAAATGTCAATTTTTTTTTTAAATGTCTGCCAAATAAAGATAAGCGAAATCATTGAAATTGACATAAAAATATATAATATGTTGTTTAGTAACTACACCCATACTAAGAAAAGCATTTTACGTAGAAAAAAAAATATTTAAGTACATTTTTATTCAAGCTAAATCAAACAATTGGGTGGCTACACGTAACGCGACCACACCTTTCTGTAACAATCTGTATAAAGCCTACAATATAGTATACTTTTGGAAACAAATTAACTTTAAACTAGCACTAATCAAAATGTAAGCAAAATCTAACAGAAACTTCTTCTAAAATTGAGAATTTATATTTATAGTTACTCCAGAGGTAACTATCACTTCTATTTGTGTTGCATCGGGAGGACTTCGTATTCAAAATCTGAGTAGTTAATTGAAATCGAATTTTAATATTTCAGGTATCATATAACTTTAAAGAAAAATTTAATACGAAGATTCTATAAGTAATTTAAACTTCAATTTTCAATTTTAGTCACCCTTATGTTATTTTACCTACCAAAAGAAAGGAAACCGACTTTGACTGTGTGAACTGTGTCTCATGTATTGTACCAGCCCTGTATGCCACAAGCGTGCGACCGCGGTGAACGCTATTTTCTACACCTACGAAGATCCTATAAGTAATTTAAACTTCAATTTTCAATTTTAGTCACCCTTATGTTATTTTACCTACCAAAAGAAAGGAAACCGACTTTGACTATGTGAACTGTGTCTCATGTATTGTACCAGCCCTGTATGCCACAAGCGTGCGACCGCGGTGAACGCTATCTTCTACACCTACGAAGATTCTATAAGTAATTTAAACTTCAATTTTCAATTTTAGTCCCCCCTATGTTATTTTACCTACCAAAAGAAAGGAAACCGACTTTGACTGTGTGAACTGTGTCTCATGTATTGTACCAGCCCTGTATGCCTCAAGCGTGCGACCGCGGTGAACGCTATCTTCTACACCTCTTATCTTCAGCAAGGTAATCTCTCATCGTGGCTTCTAATGGACAGTGGCGGTTTAGAGTAGGTTAGGGTTGTTGGTTTGTCCTTTTTCTATTGTCCTTCTTTTAAAAAGGCTAATTTGCATCCCAAAATAATACACGGTTACTCTTATTAGATAATTAATAACTACCAAAGCCGCGGGAAAAAAGTGTTAATATAATTAATTTTGTATTCAGTATAATTCGTTTGCTAAAAAGAGTATTTTTACTTCGAGTACAAATTTTGACCTTGTGCCACACATAAATAACATCTCCTTGTTGACTATAAAACCTAAACCGGTTAACCTTCAGTAAATCGAGTACGTAAACTACTAAGTACGTGCCTTTACGCACGATTATCTCGCTCGCAAGCCTACCGCAAACATACTCGTACTTGATCTTTAAAACTATAACAGTATTAAATGATAAAAGAGCCGTAAACAGGGTTTCTCTCACAAAGGTGTAAACTGTCACGTAGGCGGTGTACGTCAGTGTTATCGTACACCACGTGAATGTTATCTCCGGTGATTTACTGTCTTGCAAAATTTAATTAGGGCTGGCCGAGGGACGTCACTTTACACTACAGCTTGTATACGAGACGGTTATGTCTATACAAAGATTGTTCACATGAAATCATTATTATGGTTATCTCGGGTATGTAACTGTGATAACTTTATTATTTAGAAACCGTTATACACTTGTAATAAAGTGTCGAACACGGGCTAATAACCCTACTTTAAATAGAATAAATACTCAATTCATACTTAAAGCGTAATTTATCATATGTAATGTGTATGCTGCTCACTGCCTTCTATGATTCTAAACCAATTGCAATGATATTTTTATTTAATATTTTTTAAGTTGGTGATGATGGACTTCAAATATTTAACAAAAAAAAATAAAAAAAATAAATAAATAAAAACGTATAACTTTTAATACCTAAATAGTAAGACTACCTATTCTTTAATACTTAATTAATAGACAATAGAAATAAGAAATATGTTTATGGATGTAACGATGATGACTTGTCTGGTGAGTGCCATTTGCTACCCAGCCTTGTTCCTAACTTGCAAGAAACAACCTGTATCTTAGGCTTCGTCCCTTTGCTTTTTTTTACTCACGATATTCTAAATAGCGAGCGGTGAGTCGGAATTCATATTACTACTTACATAGAAATAAATTACTTGAAGGAAAAATAATTATATATATGATGTGCGAAATACGTAACAAAAAACAAAAAGCCATGACAATAAGGTTGTTGTTAAAACTTTAATACATATTTTTTTTAGGGGGCAAACGAGCAGACGGGTCACCGGATGGTAAATGACTACCGCCGCGCATGGGCACCTGCAACTTAAGAGTCACAACTACGTTGCTGGCTTTTAAGGTGGGAGTAGAGGAAGGGTGAAAGGGGGGATGGGTGAAGGGAAGGGTGGAAGAGGGGGAGGGAAGTTTCGGTAACTTCACTCACTCGGCGAAAAGCAATGTAAGCATTGCTTCACTGCCGGTTTTCTGTTAGGCTGTGATATCACTCCGGTCGAGTCGGCCCATACGTGCCGAAGCATGGCTCTCTCACGATAAAGCATTTATAAGAAATTTGTTTTATTTATAAAACTTTATCTTTGATTGTAATTGTTTAACTTTAAGAAGACAGATCATTCTTTATTGTATACTAAGTATTTTATTGTGTATAGATTGTAGTAAAGAACACATAAAGTACGAAAATTAAAAAAATTGTTTGTGCCTTCCGTTTTTTCACTCTACAGTTTAAAATTTTATATCAGGCAAATAATTTCCTTGAAACAACAAACTATCCAATGACAAAATAACATTTCACAATTTACATTTTAGATAAACTAGGATCGATTTTACCCACCCGACCCAAATTTACGCTTTATAACAACATACAGATTTAGTTTGCGAAGCGGCAAAGCTAAACTAATCCAGTCTAATTAGTATTAAGAGGACGGTATTGGGTAGGTTTGGAAATATGGCCAGTGTCCCGAAAACTAAATATCTCTATTTATTGCGATTCAGCCTTAATCCGTATCAATACTGTGTCCCTATTCATATGTGGAAGTATAATTAGATTTCCTCACTAATCTGAAATAGTCGTAACTAATAGAAGTTAAGTACTCCACCTACCCATAATTTAAACGTAATTTTCTACATGTGAAGAATCTATCTCAGATGTAAAGCAGTTGCAGTTACCCCGATATGAGCCTTATTGTAGTTAGTGCAATGTAATCAAAAAACGATCATGAACTATTTAATATTTTAAGTGCTCTTAGCAACTTTAACTTTATCGCCAACAAACTGGTTAACAGTTTTTGGTGGATAAATATAAAAAATTAAATAACAGTCACACAAAATATTTTAAAACTACATAATTATATCGGAATCGGACGTACTCTTAATCTTTTTAATACTGCTTTTTTTTTAACCGTTTTACACTTGTGTTTGGCTAGAAAAGTTTCTCGTGTAATAACTAGGCAAATGTGGCCTCCTTGTGGGCTGATATATTAGAAATTAATGGTGTAGGTACATAAATATAGTTACCTACCTATTAAAATAACCTTACCTTATAAGCTTAACGCAACGTTGCGTAAATCGTATCGGTAATTAGCGATAATACACGGAATAATAAGTAATTTGCTCTATTAGACAATGTACTGCCTATGCCTCGGCGACATGCCACTACATTAGCGACGATTAATTTATGTGTAAGCCATCTCTTTCTTACTCTTTCTTTCTATCACCCGTAAAATTTTGAGCCTCTTTCGAGACGACTCACTTTACACAGCTGTGATAAGGTGAATATTTAAAAAAGTGCAACCGACTTCAATGTGCTGTTGTAATGCTGATAAATTAAAATTAGAAAATTTATAAAAAAAAATCCTAATAAGTACCTATAAAAAATTAAGGGGTTGCCCTCGATTTCCCTAGGACTCCATCATCAAATCCTGACTTGGTGACCCCTACCGAACAAAAGATTTTTTTTTTAATCGGTCCACACTTGGTGGAGAAATCGGTGAACATACATAAAAAGAAAATATAGTGAAACATAGAATCCTCCTCCTTTTTTGAAGTCGGTTAAAAATCGACAGCATCCTTCCGTACGAACTAAAAAAGTAATTGACATTCAATAATACATGAAAATGTAAAATGAGTGAAATCACCAATAATACAAATAAACAAAATTGAAGTGTCTGTTTGTAATGTCAAAATAATAGTTTTTTTAAGCTCATACAGTTATGTGAACGATACCTATGCTTAAAAATCAGTTTTTCAATTGTTTGTCTCAATCAATCTCCATGACTTTCACTGGCAGACAGCTGGTGTTATAAGGAGTAATTTAGGCTACATTCTTTAATTGACTTTATTCTTGAACTAGCTGTGCCCGCGACTTCGTTCGCGTTTTTTTCGGAAAACAGCAATTTGTCGTTTATTGCATAGTACCGCTTTCTCCAGGCAGTATTTCTGATACTGTATTGGCGGTGAAACAACCTGAGCGTACAAAAAAGGTTGTTTTGGTTGCTTACACGTGAAATAACGACATAATTTGGCCGTGGTAACATTACTCATTTGTTTTTCGTGTGGAAGCTCACCTCACCGGGCTATTGGTGAGGCCGTATATCAGGCTTAAACCAGCTAAAACCACACGGTGTGCCTCACAGCACCGTTTATGAGTTGGCCGTCGGTACGGCGACGTTTTGCCTCCAATGATCCACCCAGCGCTGGCTCGCAGACGGCAACAGGGCGATGTCTAGACACCCTCTTCACGGGAGACTCTGCTTCGGGTGAAGAACATAAAACTCGTCTCATACACATGAGAGCGCGAGTGAAAAGGTTCCACCTAGAAGTATTTCTACCGAATCCACACCGTCTCCTTGCGCGAAAGTTGTTTTCCTCGTAGAAAACCGTCATAAAACAACTGTGACGACCTAACATCTCGATTCGTCCGACCGATTGGGAGACTCTTGCTGTAGTCGGTCAGTCAGTGCTGCTTCCTAGAAACTATGGGCCCCCTCGGTATACCTTACAGATAAATGTTTGCTTCTGAGCTTTGTTTAGTCACGGTGTAACATAAACTTCACACTACTGTAACCGAACGAAAATGGTCTGAAAGTGTAACAAAAACTTCATCGGTTACATGTCAATATTTCAGCTTAGATGTAATTTTTTTGGCGATAGTGTCTGGCCATGCATTTAGTACAGTAAAATACTGTAATACTAACAAAGTGTTAAGTTTAATTAACAAATAAGTCATAGATGCTTTAAATAAAAATTATTTTCTATTGTAATATAATCATGTTGACGAGAATCAACGCGATCACGTATTTCAAAGGTATGACATACCTTTACTTTGCCGTGGTCGTGGCCGTGATCACAGGCCTGTACCTATAATACTTTTAAATAAGTGATCGCGTGAATTCCCGTCAACATAATTATATTATCATGGAACGCAAAAGTTCAAAAGTTTGGATCTTCTTTTTCTATAACTCTATTTAGAAATATATGTAAATATACTGGACTGGCCTGACTGATGGTCTAGTGGTTAGTGACCCTGACTGCTGAGCCAGAGGTCGTGGGTTTGATTTCCACCCAGGACGAATTATTCTCTGCTCGGCTACATCATGACATGTGATGATTTCTAAACGCAAATACCTGATAAAGTAATAAAAAGTAATCAGAAACACTATTCGTTTCTACAATTTTAGAGGGTTTCTCTCAATTTCATCAGAATTCCATCATCAGAACCTGACTTCCTTGACATGGAACCACCCTTGAGGTATACCCTATCTAACAAAAAAGTATAATCAAAATCGGTTCATAAATAACGGAGAGGGCTGAACATACATAAAAAAAAAGAAATATGTATATAAGCGGTCGAATTGAAAACCTGCTTTTTTTTCGTCGGTTAAAAACGATACCTAATTTTAAAAGTAAATTAGTTTATATATTAAAAAAAAGTGCAAAAAAGAAAAGAGTTTCAAAGAGGGATTCGATCCGGAACCCAACCTAGTAGAATTCGTAGTCTACACAAGATAAGCTAAACGCTCGCTATAATTCAGTTCGAAATAAGTATATACATTCTACTAACATTACAATGTTATTACAGCTTTCATTGATTTTCCTGTGGGAACCAAAGTTTAACCCGGGATAAAAAGTACCCTATAACCTGCGCAGGCACTCAAACTATTAACATACTAAGTTTCAAGCATATCCCTTCAGTAACTTCTGAGTTTATAGTGAACATACAAACAGACAGACAGAAAGACAGACAGACAGACAGACAAAAATTGTTTGAATGGCAGATTCGGCATCAGTATCGATATTTTAATACCCCTCAGTTGTTTTTTTTTTTAATATATTCAATGTACAGAATTCTTCCTGCTACAGATTTATTATAAGTATAGATTACTGATTTTAATTTACAACGACTTTAATAAATTTATATGTATGTATTCTAGTGGGAGAGCCATTCCCTCTCCTCCCCCCTCTAAAACCTTTCCCCTACCTACCTACCAGGCCGGCAACGCACTTGTGACTCTTGAGTTGCACGTGCGCATGGGCGGCGATAATCATTTACCATCAGGTGACCCGTTTGCTCGTTTGCCCCCTATACCTAAATATAAAAACCTAAATAAAAATACCTTAAGTTTGTTTCCTTAAAAAAAAACAAATTCCGTAAAAATTTATAAAACTCCTGTACTAACAAAGTTGTTTATCATTTACGACTAAATCTGTAAGACCGCAGACCGTTGCAGGTGCTTTTCCTGCCCATGTACCAACAATGTCCAGACCACCATATGTATATGAATGTGGAAATATATGATATATATTCGCTCATAAGAGTAAAAATAAATGGCATCTTAGCGGGCAAGATAATAAAATGTAAATATTAAAAATATGATTACCTATAACGAAAAGCTGGCTAGACAGTAGGTACCTATACAAAGCGATTACTTTTATCGTTAAAAATAAGAATTCAGACTGGAATAATAAAAAACCTTTATTGTTCTGGTACTTTTTAGTAACTTCAGCGAATTAGGGTTCCTTAATGTACGTTTACATTAGAAGGCGCTAATTCTTTTATTAACTTTAAGCTTAATACTTTATGTAGATAGTGTTGAGGGGCGATTCAAACTTTTAGATCGCAAAGCAACTGTTAATTGCCTTTTAATATAACTAGGTATAGATGTCAAAATGGACGTATTCCTATATCGAACATTGTAATTGTAACTAATTTAATTCAATATATTTCATGACATCTTATTCTTTTGTCATTATTTGACTTATATAATTAAATAGATACAAACATATAATTTCAACTAATACAGGACTTCGTCTCTCAAGGTAAACTATACTTATACAATTAAATTACCTACTTCCAAATTTTAAACGAATTCTCATGAATATTTTTTTATAATTTCAGTTTATGGACTGTATATACAAACGTATTCTTATTTATCTAGAGGAAACACAAGATCTTTAAGAACTGTCATAAAAGCATTTAAGCACATACTAAAAACAGAATGGTGAAATAAAACTCGGACAAAAACATTTAGTACCGGTTCTGAAATACCTAATGTCTGCTCCGTTACCAAGACGAATGAGCATCGTTTGTTCCGGTTTGCTCCCATTAACCCAGCCTTTAAGATACACTCGGGTCACCGTCCCTCTATACTACTAATCCACGGTACTGTTAATACCAATAAGTCGTGTTCTGAGAATTTATCGGGGTCAAAATACACATGCAGTGCGGCGGGGTGAGGTCGTAGCCTTATAGATAAGATGTCGACTTCACGAACAGAAAGATTTAATACTATCAACAGATATAAATACCCGGTTTTTATTGATGTAGAATATTAATATTCTTTATCATGTTTGAATAATGATGTGATGTGTTCACTGTATACCTCTATAATAATTGTATTGTTGTGTAAGTATCTGTAATGAAGAATGCCGACTCCGATTCACTCACAAACATCTTTTGACCAATGTGTCCAAATGCATGTTTTGGCCGCATTCCCTTTGTCCAACCTGTCCGACTGACGTTACTATAGTCGTACGGAATCCACGGTTGATCACAAGTGACGCTTGGATTCTGGGTCACCTCAATTGTGTGTCAACAAGTAAAGCAAACTTCGACGCAATTTTGTTATTGGTGTTGGTCAGTCAGGTATCCACGTTTATACTTTTGTTATTGGTGTTGGTCAGTCAGGTATCCACGTTTATACTTTTGTTATTGGTGTTGGTCAGTCAGGTATCCACGATTATACTTTTGTTATTGGTGTTGGTCAGTCAGGTATCCACGTTTATACTTTTGTTATTGGTGTTGGTCAGTCAGGTATCCACGTTTATACTTTTGTTATTGGTGTTGGTCAGTCAGGTATCCACGTTTATACTTTTGTTATTGGTGTTGGTCAGTCAGGTATCCACGTTTATACTTTTGTTATTGGTGTTGGTCAGTCAGGTATCCACGTTTATACTTTCTAATGTCACGTAAATAAATCATAGTGACTTACGTTAAAAGCTGTTACTAATAATTTCAATTTTATGTAAAATGGATCTAATTCCACTATGGGTTTCCAATGTTATTGACTTATGTTTTTCATCGACCGCAGGACTTACAGTTGAGACCAAAGTTAAAGAATGAAAGTACTGTAATTATTCATTCTTATTTGCTTTATTTAAACAACAATAATTTATAAAGTTTAAAGTTCTCATTAAGATTTAAAAAAAATATTGACCCGTTCCGCCGCTTCCTTCTGCGAGATGACGTCCTCAAAGAAGGTCGCAACCGCGGTAAAATTCCTGTTGCTACCGGCCATGGAGCGTATGATGGCCGGTAGCGAGCGATCCCCGCCGATGACTGGTAAGGACCCGACTCTGTGAAGCCCAAGCGGAGCAGTCACAATGGTGACAGGCGGGACTCAGTTCCCTCCTAGCTACAGAGTCCAGGTACTTCTCGAAGCAGTCGTGCCCGGAAAGAACTTGACAGTCGGAAGGAAAGGGTCCCGTGCTGCCGCTCTACCCACTCGGCGATGACCGGCTGGAGCACCTCCACGGCGGGAAAGCCAGCCAACACGTGGAGCCTCCAACCGCCTCACGCCACTCGCGTACCTCTTCAGCCGTTCGCCGATATACTTCGGCGAGCACTTCCACCTCCAAATTCCACGAGGGTGTCCCGGCCAACGCGCACGCCGCCATTACCCTCTGAGGGGTCGTAGCCCCCGTCCACACCGGTGCACCGTACAACCCCCATGTACACCCGTCTTGTAACGACGCTGGGTCCAACCAAATTGGGCAAGAGTCGCCCAATTGCAGTCACAGCACCGAAGAGCTTCGGAGCAAGCTGTCGGAAGTGCTCGTCGAAGAGCCACCTTCCGTCGAGGATCAGGCCTACATACCTTATGTGGGCCTGAACCGGTACGAGGATCTAGTTGACCAAGATAGAGGGGTTGGTCTCGACCAGCCTAATTCAATTATTGCGTGCCACCTTAACTGTTTTAGCTTGTCACTGTAGTACAATAGGAGAAAAAACGAAAGCCAATGATAAATTGTGTTTTTTAATGTCATACATAGTTATATTATAGAATGATATATGGACAGAAGTTTTACTGCAATGACGTGACAATAAGGTGCAGATCGCTATGTCAGCACTTTAGATGTTACGTTACATCGCAATCTAACACACCGCCTGACGTAAGTAAGACCACAAGTAGGAAGCCAACACCAGTTCTATGAATTACGTATCAAACTAGTTAAACTGCCTTAAAGGTTCAAATCACATATTTTATGACTACAAGCTTATAATTATTTGGAACATACATACTTCTTTCTGGTTATACCAAAACATAATTTTACCCTTATACCTATAAAAACTAATTAACGATCAACTCGCGTGCTCTCTTTCTCAACTTCTCTCATAAATACGAATAATCTGGTACCACCTACGGTACAGAAATATTGCGAAGTACATCTTTATCCTAAGAATGTACAAAGACCGTAAATAAGCCGATCTCATACTATACACTACTATATCAAATATACAGATATAAAAGTAAAAGGATACTAACTCACTCATCTACTGACTAATCACAAAAAGGGGTCTAAAGGCCCTCGCAAGTGAGTATGAAAGTCATATTTATTTTCTCAGGTTATGTCTTAAAATCCCTGCTATATTTTGACTCCCAACGCAAAAAGGGAATGTGTTATAAGTTTAACCTGTGTATGTGTGTGTCTGTTTGTGGCATCATAACGCCTAAACGTTTGCCAATTCGACTAAACTTAATATTACAATAAAAACGCAATTATATAGTTATATATTTTAAAAATAACTTTCATTTAGAACTAGCTGCGGCTAGCCCCGCGTAAGTCTCTCGTTGAATTTTCTAATTTTCCGCGCAACTTTCATATTTTTTTATAAGAACCTTCTCCTGACAACAACAAAAAAAAAAAAAAGAATTAGCGAACCGCTACAGCCGTTCACGCGTGATGCCGTGACCAAGGGAAATAGGGATTAATTTTTATATACATAGATTCTAAGTAAAATTAAAGATTTCGATTTTCACTTTAGCCAGTTTTTAACTAACGTGCATAGTTTTTGAAGTTAGTTTTTATGGATTTTCTCAATAACGAAATTTTCCAAAATAAAAAAATATGTTCGATTTAAAATCAAATAAATTTTAAATATTCTTTTTGTAACTGCATGCTAGTCATTCCCTTTCAGTGATTGCAGTACATGTTCCATCGTCAGATACATTCACATTATATATATATGAAATATACACTTTATATACCTATATACATTATAACATTAGTACATATTAAAGAACTTTACCAATAAATAAACAATTTGAGTCGATTCAAAATTAATCAAATTGACATCATAGACACATGCTTCACCTATTTATTTTGGTTTGTAATTAGCAATATCGTTGACTGAGTGAGACTGATTTCAATTTAAAAACATGAAGATAATTATGTTTTTAGTTAAATAGAAATATTGTCAATAATATTGTCATACCTGTAGTCGTATCGCGCCGTTCAGTGTCACGTACGGTCGTATACCTACTACTGTATGAGCTCCGCTTTGATACCCGCTAAGAAACGTTTATGACAGAATCACAAATGCATTTTTCGTGTCCTGAAAAAGTGCCCGAGCTCTCGCCTCGCGGGCGTTTTATGCCAACTCGTTTTGACACACTGGTATATGAGACTACCAACAAAATATTTTTATAATTTTATTAAGGCCTTTTTTTAAAACCACGTTACGAATCACGCTGTAAGAGCGTAGAAGAGCAGCTAAATAGTCTTTAATCTTTTTGTAATATAAATGTTTTTCAGTTTGTAAGTAAGTAAATGTCATTTACAAAATTTTCATCATCAATTCCATCATGGCACCAACCTCCTCTGTTGAACAAGAGACCTAATTTCATGTATGAAGACAAATATATTATATTAAAAATGCAAACCGATTGTATACCTAATTATTAACAATGTGACATGTTTTTCTGAGCAACATGTTTTATACATGTACAGTAAGGTTCATAATCCAGTGTTAAACTCACAACGCAATGCATTGATACTCTGTATGTACTTACGACCTTCTTTTCTTATAATACTAGAAATGCACCCACAAATACAAAGTGCCTGCAACTTCATACTTTCATTAGTTATCTCAGAAGACTCAGAGGAATGAAGAGTCATGAGTTCAAGTGTAACGGCCGAGTTTCTTTATACCCCTAAAGCAACAAAATGAGGTGTTATAAGTTTAACGTGTATATCTGTGTGTCTGTCTAAGGCACTATAGCTCCTAAACGGATGGACTGATTTTGATTTAGTTAGTAGTTATCAAGAGTTTTCTTAGCTATAATTCAAGAAAATCTATTAGGCCATTCGAAAAGTATCAGCTCTTTCCTAATCTTTAAAAGGATTTTTGAGTCGGAGATATTTTCTAACCTTTTTTTTTGGAGTTTACTCCTTAAGAATCGATTTGCATATAAGGCGCCCGGTATGAAAGAAATATAAAGAGTAAAATTTAGTGATCGGAGGGCAGCGTGACGCTTTAACGCTTTGTTGTGGTTTTTATGCTTTATTGGAGTTTACTCCTTATTCTCGACGCATGTAAGTAGATATGTGTATACCTTTATGTTATATATATGTGTAAATATATACAGAATATATATAGAGGGAGGGAGGGAGGTGGTAATTGTGGAGGTGATATTTCAAAAACATTTTATAAAACCGTCTTGTGTGTGTTATGATTTTAGTTTGGAACGGTATTCTAACTAAAGTAATTAAGCTCTCGTGTACTGCTCTAACCCGACCCATTACGCATGTGTGTAATTTATCCATTGAGACAGGCGTGTTTTCCAAAGCCTTAAACGGATGCTGTTATTAGCTTTACGGAAAGGGTTACTCTTAAAATAGATTCTAAATATAAATGCTACAACATCTTTCTGGACCTATCTAAGGCTTTCGATACGGTTTCTATACCCACTATACACACATTATACAAAGATTACCTACCTGATTGTTTACAGGCTGTAATGATTGGTACAGCTGTGAGTGATGAGTAAGTAGTCTATATCAATGGTTTATGCAACTTAAAAATACCAAATTGCGAAATTTCCACATACGCAGATGATAGTCTTATTGGCATGTGGTGCGGGAAACGTCCAAATATCACACAGAGTTTGGTCTTGAAAAAATTATGGATTAGCTCTCTATGTATCAGTAAATCCTAAATATAGATAAAAGTAAGTTTATACGTTTCTATATTCCAAACTCACTTGAACCACCGATTTCCACTAACATAGTTGTACCGGTCCAGACAATGGTGACTGCCTTATAATATCTCACGTAAATCATATAAAATATCTTGGGGTTTGGGTAGATGAAGGCATGGATTGGCGACCACATGTCTTAACTCTGACTAATAGGATCAGGAGGTTCATGGCGATCTTTAAAAATCTGCGTCACTGCCGATTCCTCAACTACTTTCACAGTCTATACAGTCCTCTGTCAATTAATTATGTCTCATTGTTTTCCTGTATGGGGAACATATAAACTTTCTTGATCTAGAGAGGGAACAGAGAGCGGTTTTGAAGGTGATCCATTTTAAGCCCCGGTATTATCCTGCCACTCAACTTTATGAGGAGTGTCAGGTACTCACTGTGAGAAAGTTTTACATACTACGGACGGTAATGCGTATCAAACTTACCTTACATTAGGAATATTAGTCAAAGTCGCTCCAGAACTGCAAAAAAATCCTAGTAAGGGATGTAGAACTGCATTCGTAAGACGCCAGTATTATGTATTGGGATCGAGGATATATAATAAAATTAATAACCTAATATCAATATATAACTTAAATAGCATATAATAAAAAATAAGTAAAAAAATTGGTTACCAACTCCAAACTATGATCAAACTGAGACACTTTAATCAAGCTCCTCTGTATCAAATTTGCGTGTATCTATTACGTGAAAAAATAAATATAAATCTTTATATTAATACATGCTTTTATGACCAAATGTAATCCACCTGATATCCCGATTGACAATAAACACTTCAATGGAGAACCAACTAACTCTTATGATAAAAGCGTGCTATGAATAGGAGATAGTCCTACTTACAAACGTGAAAATTTGTGAGTATGGATGTATGGACGCTTGTTACTCTTTCACGCCAAACCTAAACGCCTACTGAACCGATTGCGATGAAACTGGGTATGTAGATAGCTCGAGACCTGGATTAACATATAGGCTACTTTTTATGCCAATATTCCCACGGGATCGGGACTTACGTAGGTGAAAGTGAAACAGCGGAGCGCTGCTAGTTTGTATATATTTGTTAAAATATGTATCAAACTGTGTAACCATAACATGTATATTGTTGTAATGTAACGGAATAATGTCGTTGTACTAAATGCGAATAAAGAAATTATTTTTATTATTATTATTGTTTACCTACGTTATTATGAGTAGAGTATTGGTATAAATATAATGAATTTGATTTGTTAATAATAATTGCATAATTAATTTAATTGTATTATTATAATTAAAAAAATACATTTAGCATTTATTACTTTACCCATTTTGCGAAGAGATGATGTTGGCTAAAGAGGTGGCGGAAAGGGTACGGGAGAGGACGAGTACTCTTTTAGTCGGTTCGATTCCAACACACCACTTCACCATTAGCTCCGGTGAAGTGATGACCCGTGGGGGTTTCCACACAAAAAAAAAGTAAAAGGAATATAAAATTAGATATAGCTGGTATTTATTGTTTATTAATTTATTCCAGTTTTCAAAAACCGCTGGCAGTGAACTGTAAGCTATGAACAAGTTCAAATAAAAGTATGTAGTTCGGACTGACTGTGTTTTCTTTGATACCACAGTAATAGTGAAGTGTTCGCTGAGGTGTCTTTCATTTCTTACCCATAACAATTTTATTTACATAGTTGAAAGAATATTAGACTATCTTTCATATATTATGCTACTTTTATACCTACAGTTAGATGAGAAAAGAATTAACTACTCGTAGCTGATACGAAAATTACGTTATAAGAATTTGCTGGTGCCTAGGTTTATATAAAGTAGTTATATATATTTTACCTTATATTTGCATTTAACATTTTTTAAAGGTACAAAAAATATAAAAAAACATAAATATCGGGCAAAAATTGTCTCGGGTTCGCCTGTATAAAATTGGCAACTACGTGACTAACACCACTCGTTAGATGCTTGTCTGCATCTTAGTTGTCACTCCATATTATAAAACAAAGTCCCCCGCCACATCTGTCTGTGTGTCTGTTCGTGATAAACTCAAAAACTACTGAACGGATTTTCATGCAGTTTTCATTAATATACAGAGTGATTATTTAGGTGTATAATATGTTAAGATTTCGTGTAAAATGATTGAAATATTCAAATTCAAAATTCAAATTCAAAAAAAATCTTTATTTCATAAAATTGACCATCAATTATTCGAAATCGTCGATTTAATAAATAAAAATTATAGATCAACACACACAGAGTCACCGCAACAATAGTTTGCTTCGTCAAATGTAAAATGATTAAAGAAAACAAAATGGATAACATATCACATCTGCCTGTTTCGATCTATAACCGCCCGTTTCCAAATGGTTGAGCCTTGTGAGAAGAAATATGTTGATTAGTTTAAAGATATCTCTGCTACCCGTGCGAAACCGGGGCGGGTTGCTAGTAAATAATATAAGGAAGTTAATTTACGCTACACATCCGTAATTGTGATACTTAACTGTCCATAGTCTATAACTTCCAGAGAATATAAGAAGTAAGAACAGACACACGTAGAATTGTTTAATTTTCATTTTTAGGGGTCTCCTAAAAATTGTGAATTCGTATTATTCGTGTTTTTGAATGAAATATACAGGGTGTAAGTGAAACCGTACCAAATACTGAAATAGTGCATTCAGACCATTATTCTAAGCCGCGCATTTTACGCTCGTTTTCGACTCTGTTATCATCGGTTACTTAAAAATTAATGAATCGGACAGTGAATTCTAAGAATTCTTGAATGACTCGCGTTGCGTCGATTTTATGTGCACACCAACCTTACACGTGTAAGACGTCTCAGACGTGTGCGTGGGCCTCTCCCTTAAGACCCTATCCTTCCATCCCTCCACTACGTAGAACATTACTTGGCTCAAACTCACGGCTTTGCGGAATGATTAAATTATATAATGAATGAAGTGACAAGGCTAATATCCACTACGATTCATTAGGATCGTTTCAGAAAAATATCAATAGCAGTTTAAAGTCTACGTAAACCAAAAACAGAGTATAAGATTAGTTCAGAAGAACATATTTAAAGTACGCTAATCGGCGAAAACACTGAAACTTAAACGTGCAACTTCAAAATGTGCTATTTTAGCTCTACGCCACTATTGCAAACTCCACGCCAAAATATCATAAATTGACCTCCGTCGCCGTCGCGTCAGTAGACGATCTTCTTATGGTAATTCAAAATTCAAAAAAATTCAAAATCATTTATTCAATTGAGACAATAAGTGACATTTATGAACGTTAAACTGAAGCTAGAGTTAAAATCATAGATCGGCACAAACAGACGCCTCAGCATGTACTGGATTGTCAAGGTAAATTAGGTGAAAACACCAAAATCTACTGCCTGCTTGTGTCGATCTATAACTTCCAGTTTCCAAAATGCGTAGGGCCTTATGAGAAGAATACTGGCAAAGAAACTCATGGCCACTCTTTTTAAAAGTCAGATCGTCAGGTACAATAGTGTTAGTGTTACACGAGAGGTAAACAGGATGCAAGCTGATGCCACCTGAATTTAATTTTATTGAAATGCTCCAAAAGCTAACGTACTAAAAAATAAAAATCACTCAGTGATGCCGTTGAAGGTTTGAACCTATTAAACATAGAAATCATTCAAGGTGCACATCTACCTTCATTCAGTTGCAAAATCTACTGTCAAAAATAATTCGTGACTGGATTAAGAGGCTAGAGTTGCAGTTGATCGAACCAAAATAATAGTATAGGCTAAAGCATCGCTGACTAGGCCAACCAGTCACCCCAAGCAGCACCCGTTCACGAGTATGACGCATGGACCAGCCATCATCTCCTTCGCCATAACAGAGGGAAAGAAATGACCCGCCCCATGACGACGCCGCAAGCAATGACATTTTAGTGAGCATGGCGAACGATAATAAAAAGATCGTAGCTTAAAAGTATGTTATAATTATTGTTGAAATACAAATATTTGTTAGCTTATAATAACTTATAACTTTCAAAACCTGTCTTCATATGGATTGTTTTTTAAGGTATAGGGGGCAAACGAGCAGACGGGTCACCTGATGGTAAATGACTACCGCCGCCCAAGGGCACCTGTAACTCAAGAGTCACAAGTGAATGCCGCCCCTTAAGGTGGGAATAGGGGAAGAGGGGGAGAGGGGGGAAGAGTGGGAAGACGGGAGAGGGGGAGGAAAGGGGGGAGAGGGGAAGGACGGGAATAAGGGAGAGAGAAGGGTAAAGGCCTCCGGTAACCTCACTCACGCGGCGAAAAGCAATGCAAGTATTGTTTCACTGCCGGTTTTCCGTGGGGCCGTGATCGAGCGGAATCGAACCGGCTCATACGTACCGAAACATGGCTCTGCATACGAACTTATTTATTCATAACAACTAATCAAACCGATATGTTTGGACGTAAAATATTATTTAATTACTCTCCAAATTTTGTATAAAAAAATGGAACTAAATTATTTAACTGGTTTTTTAACCAGCTCAATCCGAAATACTAACTACTACTATTTTCGTGATTTGTATTATTGCGAGAATTTCATAGCTGACCGTTTCTATACGAGTAGGTATTATAATTTTTTTTCAATTTTTTTTTTTTTGCTACTGTTGTATTGCATCACTGCCTACTTTTTTGTTACACGCTTAGTGCGTATGTTTGTTTGTAACCGACTCCTTTGGGCGCGATTTTGACCCACTTTAAACGGTCAGATTTCATTCAAATTTAGCACACCTCTCAAAGACCGATGACAATGCTATAAGTCGATTAAAAAATTAAAAAAAATCTTTAAAAAAACTAAAAGAACACGCTTTCATAGAAAATCCAACTATAAAATAGAATTTATTTTTTAATAAATTTGGATTAAGATTAGTGTAAATAAGAAATAATAATAATAAATAATAAACCTTTATTGGAAACTTAGACAGTAGTTTAAATAACATGAATATATACGATAATGTCTGCATTAGTTAAAAACTGTGTCGCAGACATTAACGCCACCCTGCCTGCCAGCCTGGGGCCGTCAGAGTTCCATCATAAACAATCTTGCGAAAAAAATGTATATTATTGGAAAAAAGCGTGGGGTGCATGCATAGTGTCAATAGTTATAAACATTTATTGACACTATATGCACACCACGCTTTTTTCCAATAATTTACATTTATTTCTTATTTACACTATTCTTAATTCAAATATATTAAGAGTTATTTTCTATTTTTTAGTTGGATTTTCTGTAAAAGCGTGTTTTTATAGTTTTTTTAAACTGTAATTTATTTATTTTAAACGTAATATTCTTCGTTTAAATTGACCGTTATATCAAAGCGCACTTAACGTAAACGTTTTGGTTAAGGGATGGGTACTGTTTAAACAGCTTGAAATCATTACACTTACATTCAGGAGTTTTTTCAACCTCCATTATAATCATGTTCGGATTAAAGAGGCGGTCTCAGGTTTTGCTAATTTGGAGTAAAAAAATGCGTTACTATTGATTTATTATAAAATAAAAATGTAATGTTTGTTTGTTCAAAATTACAAATCTCCTAAAGATTTTAACGATAGTTTTAAAATATTTACTCAGTGCTGTATTCATATATACCCCCCTTTTTTTTTATATAGAAATCAATGTATGTTTTTTTTGTATTGTATGCGCTGCCGTAACGTTCATCCGATCATAATGAAATTTGCAAACAAGTTGCCAGGGTTACAGAGAAGGACATAGGGTACCTTTCATCCATATAATTATGCCCTATAATTTAATAATTATCTTTTAAAAAAAGTATCACCGACTTCAATGGGCCTCAAAATACCCAAATCGCTTCAAGTATGATTATAAAATTTGAAGAGTTCCCTCGATTTCATCAGAGTTCAACTATCGGATCCTGACCTGATGACCATGGGACTACCTGGGAAGTACACCCTTTCAAACCAAAGAAGAATTTTCTAAATCGGTCCAGGCGTCTTTGAGTAATCGGTGAACATACATTAAAAAAATATACAGTGGAACATAGAACCTCCTCCTTTTTTGAAGTCGGTTAATAAAAATATATTATATATATATCTAGTAACGCCCATTAACAAACTTCACGGTTGGCTTGTTCATATTTTGAAACGACTTTGGAACAGAATGAAGTTCTGAATTCAAATGCGTTTGTTTTTTTTTTCGGGGTCTGTATTACGCGTCTTCACCATTCGTGAGCAGATTTTTATGTTTCTTTTTTTATTGGATAGGTGATATATATATGTCATAGTGGTCACTTTGAAAAAATGCAATGGAATCCTAAGGGTGATAAAAATGAAATTGTCATGATTTAGGTGCATCGTCATCGGTTTTACTCATTTTAATAGTCCATAATGGACTATTAAAATAAGTTAAATCCCATCAAATGGAGGGTAATTCTATTACTATACTATTTGTGGTCGTATTTGTCTATTTGTCCGGTCGTTATATATGTATACACAAAGTTAGAAGGCTTGGACTTTCCGGCAATATCCAGTTAGAATTACAGATCAACTTTTCGTACCATTGCCTTCCTCTCTTACTCCTTTAATTCCCAAAATACCTAGATTGAAGGCTAATAGGCTTACGTGAGACAAAATTATAGGTAGTAAAATGTGAGTGTTTATTACACCTACGGCCTACCCCTTCGGGGATAAAGCGGAATCGTTTATATGTATAATATATAGACATCAATTATAGACGCCCATAACGTTAGTTGTACATCAGGTTTACATAAAATATTATCACCTAAAAGACACCAAAAATAAATATGGTATGGGTATGTAGAAGGTTTACTTTAGACAATTGGGTAGATGCCTATACTCAAAATAAATTATTTCTAAATAAGTATCGCAATAAAATAACTTAAAATACTGTGAAAATTGTCATGCAGTTTTATTTTAACGTTTTTAATTTAAATTATAATTGTTAAATTAACATTAAAAGTAAATGATTAGACAATACTAAGGCGTGACGACACGCTTTAGTATTTCATACGAAAATGTTCGGAAGCTACCGTTTTGACGTTTATTGAATAGATACTGATTTGACTTGACAGTCATCTACCCTATTGCAATGATTGACCAAGAAGAGGAATTATAAACCATTTCTTTTATTTTAAATCTGGAAAGCCAAATCAACAATTTGTTGCTAATGTGACTACAAATAAATTATATTGTATCGATTATAAAAATTATTATACAAAACTTGGCTTCTAACAAAGGTCTTAACACAAAACTTGTGTAACATAAATTAAATAATCAATCACTTTGGAGCTGCGCACACTAGATTTTATGGGTAGATATTTCGTAAAGAACGTAAGTAGGTATGTATTTTTAAGAACTCCAGCTTCATGATCACTAAGAACAAAAGAAATTCAGAGTTATGGGCGAGCATAATGAAACTCTACATTTCCTCTGCGTGCTTACGTAAATAAAAAGGAAACATTCAAAGGAAATGCCTACTCTGAAGGCAAAAATACTCAACAAAGTTGGCTCTCAGAGCACATTCAAGTCCTTTTAAATAAAAGTTGCCTTTTATCACTGGCTAAAACGTCCATTTCTCAGGAAGGACTACTAAATGGACAAAGAAACGCGAAGCTGTGAGGACACTCAAGTGTTTTCTTTGCTTTGCACCGTTTAATAAAAACTTGAGGTCAACTATATGGGAATAAGAGAGATTTATTCCAAAACAAATATAATTTGAGACTAATGAGAATAATTTACGGCGCTAGATATAGTAAAATATTTACATGTATTAAGAAAAACTATGAGACATATGATGTAACCTGAGAAAATTCCAACTCACTAACCTAACCAAATGGTTAGGTTGTTGTGCCGAAATGGATGAAGTTGCTAGATAAGTGCTTATGATTTAACTGTACTGTAGATAAATGACACCCAAACACTGAACATTAAATATGCTCATAACACAATTATTTGTCCTGGGAATCAAACTCAGCTCAGAAGTCAGTATCACGAACCACAAACCAACAGGCCCAAACAGGCCTGTCAATTCAAGGCTCCATTGACTTATTCAAAGTCAAAAAGTAAATTGTACAGTACCTGAAACATCAATAGTTACATTATTCTGTTGTAAATAGTATATTTTAACGCTTAACAAAAAACAGTCTTGTCCGACGTTAACTGCAAAATAGCCGACGCATTTACAACTTTGACTTACGGTTACACTTTACACTTTTACACAGTTACGCTTACTGTTGTAACATTGATATGTGTATGCATGTGCCTCTATCATCAAAGTCCCTTTATTATAAGGTACTCCCTTGCAATAAAACAGAATTTATAAAGACTTTGGATACCACCAATTTTACAGGATTACTAACGAGAAAGATGATTTTACAAACATTTTGATTTCTTTCAGATTATATCATCTGATCATGTGTGCATAGCTTGTCGGTTGCACACTAAACGAGAAGTGGAACGCTTTAATCTTCAGGATCATGCAAGAACGCCACCTGAACTAACAATATCTAGAAGACAATATTATGTCTATATTTTAGTCCAAAATAATATATATGGTTGATCAGGCATTATAGAATATTGCTGCAATTGCTTGGTGCACTCATACCATGACAATTGTTTGATATTTAGGATGGGCCAGACATGACATGGCCAGACATTTTTTAGTAACGATGATGAAGACAAATAAATAAAAAACCGAACGATGCAGTTTTATTTATTCCCAAATGTAATAAAGTTAATCAATCAGTAATAGCCTTTTGCAGTCAATCACTGGACTTAGACCTTTCTCAAAAATAAAGAGGAATTTAGCCTACTAGTACGCTTGCCCGACAGGTTGTTGGTGAATAGGGTGTAGTTTCGAGTTTTCCTTCTTTCGCAGTGATAGTGTCTGCATAAGTTTTGATTCCTTAGTTTACTTGTGTTCTAAATCTGTCAGCACTCGGAAATAACTAGCATTACACCTGCTTGGTAAGCAGAGACGTTTGCTATTGTTGCAAATAGCCTCCACCCTTTTAGAGAGTCGGTTAACACTTTCAACAGCAAAATAGGGTTGCTTACGAGTATTAAAATGTCAAACAAACGTCATTGACAATATGTTAGTACTTAACCTCGAAATATTTAAAATCCAATATCTTTTTTCCTAGACTTCTTTCGCTAATACTTTTGTTACGAGAACTGACAGGAATAAATTCTCAAGTGTTTTAGTCATTTTTCATATTTAAACGCTACCATTTTACTTCAAATTAAATCATGTATGGGGATTGCCATGATCCTTTAACAAATTTAAAATTTATAAGTAAAAGTATTATTAAAATATATATTAGTCACAAAATATTATATACTTTTAAGAGTACCTACTAAAATATCCTTAATTTATGAGTTGAATGGCACTCGTTTCAATGTTAATTGGAACACTTGATGAGCACTCAGGGAAATGGCTAGTTCTCCGCATTCCGACTGATTTACGTGGTTAAGCAATTCAGTGCGGTGGCCGCGCACGGTATTGAATGCACTCAGGGCCCTCTGACTGAGTCTATAGGTAAAGACAATGATTTACTTTTAATTCTAGAATGTGTTACCTATAGGGTGAAATAACGATGTGGTTTGATATTTTTTATTACTTATAGCTATAGAGTTAGCGGTTGATCTCACTTTAGACTTACCACGCGGTAAAGCATTTTAAATTTAATGTAGTAGTTTGAAAAGTTTGATTATAATAAATCAATTTCTTGCTGTAGTAAAACGGGAGACGAAACATATGCAAAAAGTGAGTAAAGGGCCTAAGAGTTCAAAATTGCGGATACGAAGTAAGCTTTATTCGATTCCAATAATAAGTATGTATGACAATCCTAAAAAAATAATTTTATTTATTTATTTAACTTCTATAGAAAATTTACAGCGATGTAAAATAGATTATTAGTAGTCAAGAAAACAGACAGCCAATAACAAATCCTCACTTATAAAAAACAAAATATAGCTAATGGTCAGACCAATTGATCAGAGAGTGAACAAGACATTACAGGACGGTAATTTATTTATTTATTATTAGGATCTCCAACGAAAGATATACACAATTGATGACAATAGTTGACAACAAGTGGTTTTGAGTTGGTGTACTCTTTCACTTACAGGAGACCACAGCAAGCAGAATGAAAAAATCAACTAAGCAAACAAACTTACACGTAATAGAGGAAGTTTATCAGTAAAAAAGAAATAAAAATATAATTAAAAATTTAAACAATTAAAAACAAAGTTGGTAAAATTAAAAAGTAAAAAAAAAAATGCAACCATAAGAAATGCTTAAAAGCTATTACACTTCTTATAATTAGACATACATAGGCGTACATCTAAATCAGTCCTTTTGGCTCGTTAGCCAAAGCCTAGCTCTTGTTATATTGCCTACAAAGTCTTGGTACTCGTACAGCGGCGTAATGACCCAGGTTTGTATTTGAGCCAGGGATGTAAAATAGACTAAAAGTGTTATGCCTGGGGATCCGAGTTGGAATTTGAATGGGTAATGATCTCAAAAGTTCACTGCAATCTATAGATCCATTCAGTACTTTGTGAAGTATAATGAAGTCCAGCTTCTTCCTACGACTGGCTAAAGTATCCATATTGTAATGTCTCAACCTTTCAGTGTAGCTCGTAAGTTACTTAGATAAATTATCACCGTAGCACAGGTGGTAGAGGAACCGCTTTGGACACTCTCTATACGTTTCTTGTAAACCTCGTAGTGCGGATTCTTTTATTACGTGTAAACTGAATATAGTGACACTTAGTGATGTTTAAAAACATTTTGTTCTGTTTACACCAGTTCACAAGTCGGTCAATGTCTTCTTGAAGCATTTTAGAGTCCGAATTACTCTGAATTGGCTTCATTAACTTTAAATCATCAGCAAGCAAATAAAAACGGGAGTGTTTGAAACATTCAGTTATGTCATTTATAAAAACGTTGAAAAGAATCGGACCCAGATGTGACCCTTGTGGAATTCCCGAGGTTGCTAGGTAACTTTCTGAGACGTGGCCGTTAATAACAACTTTTGACTCTCTGTTTACTAGGTAAGATTTAAACCACCCTATCAACGTTCCTCCTACGCCTAGTTGAGCTAATTTGAGAATAAGAAGGTAGTGATCTACTCTATCAAATGCTTTGCTAAAGTCAGTGTAGATCGTATCTACTGGAATACGACTGTCAAGACTCTTGGACAAGGCTGATGTAAAACATAATAGGTTCGTATTGGTTGATCTAGATTTAACGAAACCATGCAGTTGTTCAACTATGTATGGTTTGAGGAACCACATCAGATGTTTGCTTACAAGTTTTTCGAACACTTTTCCAAAAGTCGTTAGTATTGAAATCGGTCTATAATTAGCCACTAGATGCTTTTCCCAGGATTTAAATATGGGTATTACGAGAGCTTCTTTCCAGATACCAGGAAAGATACTGTCGCGTAGAGATCGATTAAATGTTGTTTGTAGGGGTGACGCTAGAGCCCTTGGACAACGTTTTATAAATATAGGAGGAATACCATCACCACCCGCCCCTTAGTTTCATATAGTCCTATTAGTTCGCTGTATGTTTCATTGCTTTCAAAATGTAGATTACACAATGCTGCAGACGTGACATTTTCAGAAGCGCTCGACGGACCTGGGTACATATCGTCAGGGACGTTGAAAGTACTAGCGAAATTACTTCTAAACATGTTACAAATTTCCTTTCCGCCTACTACGATTTTGTTATTCATAGACATTTGCGCCAGATAAGTACTACCTTTTTTTTATTTTTCACAAAAGACCAAAATATTTTAGGGTTCTTTGTTATGCTGTTTTCTATATCTGTGATATAAATCTTATAGCATGCTGAACTTAAAACCTTGCATTCTTCCCGTAATTCCTCAAAAGCTTTCGAAAAATACAAAAATCCATTAGACCAAGTATGGTCTAATGGATTTTTGTATTTTTTTAAACGGACGTGGTATTTGTATTTTTCTCTCAGAAGTTGTATCATTCCACGAGAGTACCTCGGTGGATATTTATTATTGGCTGGTTTTCTCATAGGCATTAATTCACTTGTGGCTTGTCTTTATAGCTTATAAAAAACATCCACCATATCGTCAACTGATGCACAGTTTCTGAACTCATTATCCCACTCTATTACCAACAAATGATGTAGAACTGTCTCATAATCTGCTCGTAGAAAAATTAGGTTTCGGTACAGTTCTAGCTTCTAAAAATCGTTCTGCCTGTACTGGTAGATTGAATTCTAGCGGAGGACCCTTTACACCCCGTAAAGGGTCCTCCTTTGATAAACTATAGGTACATCGGGCGATATCTGTAATGGAGGTATTACACAATATTAAATCTAATATTTTAGATTTATTCTTTAAGATATTATTGTACTGATTTAGACCATTTAAGGTCATAAACTCTGATAGTATCGCATTTATATCTGATTTGTTAGGTTCAGGGTGCAAGTACCCAGAGTCATTGTGGATAAGCCATTTTATATTAGCAAGATTAAAATCTCCTAAAAACAAAAATTGTTCATTTTTATTTACGTTTTTGGTAAACAACTCCAGTGTATTACTATGGATGGGTGGTGGTAGATATACTCCGCTGACATATAGTTTATGGTAACATTTGTTTTGTTTAATAATAAATATACGTTACAGATACAATTACACTTATTACAAATATGTCACAATAATCATTATATTCTAGGTTAGTATCTATAAACTTAATATAATTCTACTCTGACCTCACATTGCTACCATTAAAGAACTTGGGCACATTCACGCTGATACACTAGTGTTAAAAGGATCAATGTCAGTGTTAAAATACAAGGTGTTGTAGTTTTCCGAAAGTTCTTAAAGCTTTGATCCTTCGAGATCGTGGCTGACTTCCAATAAATTAAATAATTTCAGATGAGAATGAAATTTATTTTAGATGAGAATGCTAGTCTACAGTGCACATCACTAAATTCAGAAACTTAAATGAAATTGGAAACATCTGGCTTAATTTTCAGTTTATTCGTTGCAAATGATAAAGTTCTAATTGAGCCGTATAGATCCAATAAATTCAATAATGTAAAATTTGTGTTTCATTTTTACACATTTGGCTTCAATAGTTTAAAACATATGGTAATTTTTAATACTTAAGAAAAAATTAAAACGTAAAGATCAAAAATGACCACCGAAAACACCGACACAACGAAATAATGGCGCAATGTTCATGAAATTGCGCGACGAAATTTTCTTACTTCCATTAATTAAACAAGAACAAATCGGCTAGATAAGAGCTATAAATCTAAATGATGAATAGGTAGGCTCACTGCGTGGGGCTAAATTGTAAATTACTTATTTGTGCTCAGAGATAGGTTTAGACATGGGACCAGAGAAAATCTCAGATAAAATATAATCATGGTCCGTTGTTCTGATATTCAGCGTATATCTATCTATGTATATTAAATTGTTGAATGCGTATATTTGTGCTTACAAAACTTGAAAAATAACTTGGAAGGTTGAACTACAATTAATTTAAACCCGAGAGAAGACTGTAGAATGTGGCTGAACTTAACTAGAATATGTATAACTGAATTAAACAGATTACTGAATTTAACTAGCATATGGATTCAAAATAATTGAGATTCCGTAATCAAAACTGTTCTTTGAATCGTTACTTTAAATTTTAAATGTATGTTTGCTGAAATAAATTTTCTGGATTTCCTAGTTTGGATTTTACTGAAATTTCTTAGTTCCCGAGTTGTTCGGATTGCCGATATCTTGCCTGACATTTTTAACTTTAGGTTACAAACAGGTATCACGCTTTATTACATTTTATACAATTAACAAAATAGAAAACATACAAATCGTTAGGTATGTAGTTTTGATATTAGAATAACCATGAATAAATTGGATTTTGGGGCTTACTATACTTATTTATTGGTACTATTATAATTGAGTGTAACATTCATCAACAGTATCTATACACGCAATACATAAATATGCAAGGACAAATCCAATCTCAAACATTACCACTACCGCTACAGATACGAATAAACATCTACAGCTCGAGCTAATGTAGATTTAATACTAGTAATTAAGGTAAAAGTAAATAAGGTACCTCCTTATCCCTGAAAGCCTGTTTGCAAAATTTAAATGATAATATAATCAGTTGAGTATTGAAGGCGCGAAAGTGTAACAAAAACATAAACAAATTTATATTGCGACTGGTAATTTCCAAAAAAAAATGTTTTTTGGTTCACCGTAGGTGTAGTGACGTTTTATTTGGTGCCGTATTGTCATCACCGTTACATTCATCTAGCCTAGCCTTACAATAATGCAAATCTTTTAGTTACAGACATTTTAACAGATTTAGTTTCACATCCTTCTCTACTCCCAAGAGTAACAAAAAATTTGTTGGAATAGCTGATCTAACTCACTAGTTGTTTTAAAAAAGATAGTACCTACGGACCGTTCATGTTTCTCAGGTTTTTCAGGTCTAAGTAAATAATTATGATCTCTTTTTGTACAACAGATTAGCTTGCAAGGGGCACTTGACTGTTACAAAATTAGCAATTTCCACTTTGTCGGCGTGCATGCAAAAATACAGCTTCCTAGTACTAACAGTTTCTAAGCTAAGCCGCGGACGGACGGACAGACAGATGGACATAGTGAACCTATAAGGGTTCCTTTTTAGGACTACGGAACGCCTAAAAAAGGCAAAAGGCGTTCATAGAAAGAAAGATTTGGTCGCCTCGAAGGGGGTCTGATTCACGGGTCAACGGCTTTTAAAATCAATGGGTTTAGTCGGTTCAATTCTGATCTAACTGCTTCGACGTACCCTCGGTCTGGTGGTATCCGATAAAAAATTTAAATAAAGAAGGAACTTATATAAGTTCTCGTTAACGACATTTCACGGCACTTTTATCTTCTACTTGCACATTATTGTTCGCTTTTAAAAGAAAACCGTTGTCCGACCCATGATACATCACAAAAATAAAACGATATCAGCGCCTCTAACTATGAATAATATAACTATTTTACGAAAAGATCACTAATGTTTACCGACCATTTCATGAAATGGTCGGACACATCATAAAGTAATTTTAAGATCCAGCTTTAAGTGGGTAGTTTTGACTTTTTTATTTCACATTAATCAGTTTAGTTGAAGTCACAGATAAACTTATACATATAATAATACTAGCAACTTGCCCGAGCTTCGCACGGGTAGCAAACCCATCTTCAACAATTATCATATTTTAACCAATTTACTCAAATCCCTAACAAATTATATACCTTAACCTTCCTCATGAATCGCTCTATCTATTGGTGAAAACTGCATGAAAATCCGTTCAAGAGTTTTTGAGTTTATCGCGAACAGACAGACAGACGCGGCTGGGGACTTTGTTTTATAATATTTAGTGATGTAGAGAGTTGTAGTTTAAGATTTTCACTGCTCGTATTGCGGTAACGGTAACAGAAAATTTGTTTTGTAACGTTGTGATTATTTTAGGTTTGGTGTGTCGTGGTTTCCTTCTCATCAATAAAATGCCACTGGATACAACTGGAGAAGCCAGGATAGTGGCACTTGCAAAGACTGGGTTTAGCCAGCATCTGATTGGACGTATGCATGGACATCCGCGTACCACCATACAAGATGCTATCGGACGTTACAAATAGACCAGTTCTTGCTCAAGAAGCCTAGACAAGATGAGATCAATATTCAGTGATTACGATTGCCAGCCTTAGTCTTGAACTAAATCCAGTCGAACACGTCTGGAACAAACAATCTCAAAAAGTGGTCTCGAAGTTGTAGACCAGCTTTGACAACCATCATAGAACTAAAAGCTGCAGCAGTTGAGGAGTGGGAGAAATACCCCAAAGTGAGATTTTACACATAATGGACGGGCTTCCAAATCGATTACAAAAGGTTATTAAGGCCAGGAGGAAATTATTAATGTGACAATTAAAATACAGATTTTTGTTAAAACCAATATTGTAGACATTATTGTTTTTTGTAAGAAAACTCTAACTTAATTTTTTTTTTATATTAGGCCATAAATAAACTATTTCATATCCGACTCCTGTTTCGATATTATTTGTAAATAGTTCACTTAATTTAGTATTGTTCCAAAACCAATTACATTACAAAGGAATTTTGAAGGAATCGACATGTAATAGGTGGCCGGTTAATTTACGTTAGTATATTAAGTTTATGGTTAATTGTGCCTCTTAGTGTATATTATACATATGTGTGTATCTTATTGACATTCCGTTATTAAAAATATAAATGTAGGTATTTGCGAACCCAAAACTTTTAGATTTAAAGTTGAAAGGACAAGTGTCCTGACAGGTATATATGATATTATTTTCTCCTTTAAATTGAATGATAGCGTATTGTATGCGTATCATCAATATATCAATCTAAATCATTCTTAAAAAATCAAAATCACGTCACAAAGGTTTCTACTTATTACCAAATAATTATAAATAAGTACCATACAATAAAAAATAGGCCTAAGTACCAACTTAGATGAACGTCTTTGTACACTTTTATCAAAAGCGTACGACAACATATTCTAAATCTTGCATAATATCGTAAAATGAAATAACACAAAAGTGATAACGTACACCTCTATTCGGCGTTTCATCGACACTGAGCGTTAGGCGTACAACTGCTCGGTTGAGATAGTGCAGCCTTCACTAATACTTCAGTAAGTCTAGTCTAGGCTGCCAGAGCCAAGCTTTGCTAGTATCTGCGAACGCAATTTGAAGAGGATAATGAAGTACCTCCTAAATGCAAACCGTAGGCAAGTTTAGTAGTTATAAATGTAGATCCCTGATAATGTATCGAAACGGTTGCTATTTGTTTGTTATTCATTTATTATTAGCTTTTAAAAGATTAAGACTAAATTTCTTAATCTTCAGTCGGTTCATTTACTAATATTATTTAACCTCTAAGTGTGCACAATAATTATGTACGTATTGTGTAGGTAGGTACATAGAAACATTCCATTATCTATACTTATAATAAAAATGTAACAGATCCAATTCTGTGCATTGAAGATATTTTGAAAGTTTTTTGGGGCCCCTTTATAATCGATACTAAAGCCAGAACTATATTTTTTTTCATTTTGTATGTTTGTCTGTCTGTCTGTATCATGACCGCGCATCACGCTGAAACTAATGAACGTATTCAAATGGAACTTGACAATTTGAGTTCATAGTACGAGTCATACCTCGTACTATGAACTCAAATCATGTCAAGTTTCCTATGTCCTTACATAGGATACTTTTTATATCGAAATTCAGGACGGTTTCCTTTAAAGCGGGGATGAAAGTCAAAATGTGTAGGTACTTAGTCGTAATTCATTAACACGTAGTCCGATTGCAATCATTCATTTTTTGTTGGAAAGAAGGTACTTTGAAGATTGTCACGTAATCTTCTTTATTCTATAGGTATCTGTATAATAAATCTGTAGACGTGTTTGATTTTGCACATATCACGTTAAAGTACAAAATAATCGTGAAAACGGTCAATGCACAAGTATTGTGTATAATTTGGTGTAGCATTAAGCACCTATTAGATTTATCGTAATCGGTTCTCTCTATCCATAGAAAAAAGAATATAAAATTTTCAAGAGAAATGTATCGCGCAACACGCAACATCTATTGGCCTCAAGTAACACTAAATATACTAAAAAACTATTACATTAAATGATTATTTATTTTTTAAGATATTAATTATTAGCATATTAAAAGTAGGCCTCATGTGTAGAGACTCACTTGGGAATGAGAGTTGAGGTACCCGTAGAGCGTGATGTATTAATGGCTAAACAGGCAAGTTTGGAATCAAACAACAGGCCTGTTAGTAATGGCTATATTGGAATTTAAATTGAATACTTTAACAATCAAATACAATAAAGACTTCTTGAAAATTGGGGCACGTTCACTTTGTCTGACGTCTCACTTCAGACCCAGATTTCGTCCCTTATTTCAAATCTAACAATTATTATAATGTATTTTTAAAATAGACTACAATCAGTTATTCAAATATTATGTTACCAGGCATCTTCCAATTTGAATGAGGAGTTATACTATTTAATATAAACATATTACATAATACCTACCTATGGGTAAATATTTGTAGTGCAATATTCATCGATAATTTTATAGTTAATAATACAATCTACATAAAATACTTATTATATTCTTTAATTATAAATATGTCTTATATTAATATTTCCAAAAAAATTGTGGGAGTATTATAGGACAACAAACTAAACCCATTTCTACCATTTCTGGAATTTGTGTCTGTTCGTCTGTTTGGTTGTGCTCGCAACACTTAAACAGTACAATACAAAACAAGCAAGGAAGCCTTTTCTGTAAAACAATTGTACGTAGTTCACTCTATCCATATCCAGTTTTAGAAAAAACATCATTATAATGTTGAATGCATTGTAATTATACCTACGTTTGTTACTGTGTGACCAATAGATGTCGATACATCCGTTATTTATGAACGAATACACGTGATTCTTTTTAAAGTAAAATTTTGTAAAATATAATATTATTAAATTTAATACTTTATGAAAGTGCAAATGAACTACAAAGTGTTGTGTATTGTGTGCTTTAAAAATGGCTTTGTGGATTTTTTAATCGCGGTGTTAAAATTCTCAACAAAATAATAACCATTGCGCATTTATTTCCTTAAATTGACGTACCTATGTTTTTTCTATGCAATGGAACACTGAGCACGGATGTCTTAATAAAAGCTGTTTCCAGATCCTTTCATATTCGGCGCAGCACGGAATCGAACTGACTAAAAAAACACACCGTGTTTTTTTAGTCAGTTCGATTCCGACACACCGCCTCACCGGCTTCCGCACGCAAAAAAAAAGGGTAACAAGGGTAGCGCAGTGGCTTTTCTGTGGTCATTGTAGAAACAGCATGAGTTGTTTTATAGCGGTCTTCTGCGATGAGAACACTGATTGATGTCATTGGGGTAGCACAATTGCTTTGCCTTTGCTTTTTTTTTTTTACTTGTATATATTATATTGATGTGTCGACAGATTGGCATCGATCATTAGTGAGAGAGCTTGATCTTCCGTAAGTTCAAGTTTTTAGGGCTTGCTAAACACTTCCGCGCTCTCTTAATAGAGGTACCTCTTTTAGGTGAAGCGAGACAAAGCTCTTTCACGATTGCTGCCGAATCTCTTTGTCCCCCACTCGATCGCATCGATAACTCCTCCATGCTTGATGAATCCAGTAGATGTCGAATTCACCGTTTTTTGTTCTTAGGCTGCAGCTTCTAAAGTCTTATTTTGGTCTACCAGGTCTCCTACTCGTTCCAGGCTGTGAATCACCTTCGATAGGTGTTGTGACAAAATCAGAAAATGATATGTTTTCTTCCAAACATAAAGAATTCGCTTTTAAAAAGCGCTCTTGGTGTCTCCCCAACTCCGACTTTTTTTGCTCGATTTTTTGACAGATGCTCCTGATTTTAACTTTTAATGTTCTCGTGATATCTTCCGTAAAGGACGGAACACCAAATTCTTGCAAAATATAACTTATCAAAGCACCCAGTCTTGATTCTTTTGAATTAACAAACCAAACATCAAATAACTGAATAGTCATACTGAAAAAAATTAAAACTTGTATGGGTGTCGCACTAGTTCGCAAGCAAATACACTTTGATCGTAGAACCAACATAATAACGTAATACGATAGTGATATAAGTCGATATAATGTACTAAAACTACATTACAAACACTCTTTTCTTTTTTTTTTTACTTCATAATAACCTCTAGTCTAATGGTGCTCACGACTACGTTTAATGATTTATGATTAAAGAAAAGTATTTAAACTCACCTTGAAACTCCAAAAAACACAATCACAACAAACAATCACTGCTAGTTTACAAACACGTAGCGTATTCATCTAGCAAACTCAAACGAATATTGCGGTCGCTTGAAACAATAAATTGTCGAATTGCGGATAGCTGCATGATCAGACCTTTTTTTCTATTTTTTGTCACTTCTAGCTATAAATTAACCTTAGTGTCTTATAATAGGACACGTCTATTATGTATGTAAACAGCTATTTCATCTCGAGAAGACAAGTGAAAAATTTAATTTTGTCCAGCTAGATTACGAAAATTTCGCATTGTGCGCTGTAAGGACACCGTTTGGTTTTCAAAACAAACTTTTTTGTACGCTCCAGGTTATTTCACCGCCAATACAGCATAAAAACCCCGCCTGGAGGATTCCTCCCTTTTACGAATAGCTATATAACCTATTATATATTAAATAATAAATCAGACTCGAAAGCGAAGCACCACTTTTTTTTAATAACGCGCAAAGTATGGACCGTTCGTAAGTAAGTAATAATCGAACAAGAGTAAGTAAATTACTGTTACACGGTATAATAACTGGTGTGATGAAAGGTAAGAACGTACCTACTCATTAACTCGCTTGGCTTGGCTCACATGCGTGCGTCAGTACCTACGTTTGGATACGTCAACTGAATGCACGTTAACATTACCAAAATTACTGACATAATGGAAAATAATAAACAATATGCAAGTACCTACCGAATTAGTCAGTCACTGGCAGCCTTCACATCTCGAATGCAGGCAATTTCACGCTCCTGTGTGACAGATCAGTCACATGAAACTTCTCCGTGTTAATTCCACAAGTTACCTCAGAATCCAATACCTTCAATGGAATTACGTCACGCATTCTAATTAGTGACGCTACGCCAGTCACTCTAATATGCTTCGTGTCAAAACAGCTTTAGGTAGGTAATTATTGGTATTATGAAATACGTAAGGAAATTGTTTGATACTCGCTCTTTCAATGTTTTTTTTTTATTGAAACCTCTTTTTACTGGTCTTAATACACTGGAATTAGCGCGATCACGAAATAGGTATTATTATTATTAATATTTATTTATTCTCAACATCACTATCGTTACAGGCTTACCTACCTAACAGTGTGGTCCTTAATTACAATACATAAACAAACATGGTTACTTTTGTAAACTCATTCAGAGAATAAGCAAAAATGTCAACATCTTCTGCCACTTTATTTAACGTAACTAGGGTTCTCGTAGCTCAGCATGAGACCATATTTGGTTTCCTGTGTAGAGCTTTGTACAGTGACCTAATCGCAGTAATGTTTGTAAAACTTTCTGATCTCCTGAGTATAACCCTAAAGTTCTGTATGCTGTTTTACGAACATCAACAAAATGATCTCGAAACGTCAGCTCAGTATTAACTCGTACTTCCAAGTCGCGCACTGTTTCTGTTCTTCTAAGTAACACGTTGTCTAGCCTATAACCGTAATGACGACGTGATACACAATCATGTTCATCATTTATGGCAAGCAGTAACTTGAGATCGTCAGCAAACAATAACAACTTTGAGGGCCTAAATTACTGCCTTGACTCATGTCTGATCTCGTAAAGTAGGGCTCTGAGACTCAATATGAGTCAGCCTGTGACCATGGCCGATGCAACCTGGTCGAAACGTCAGGCAATTTAGAGATATGTAATAGGTACCTATTTCGTGATCGCGTTAATTTCCGTGTAAATAAATAATTATATCATGGAACGTGCAAGTTGCAAGTTTATATTTTTACTTAATCCTACAATATCTTCGTACTCGCCTCGCCATATCGATGCAGATTTGATCTTCTCGGGCCTTAACTCACTTATCACGTCTGGTCTGATTACATTCAACTGTACCTTTTAAACAACATAACTAGGAAATAAAAAAACTAATAAAATTATGAAACTACATATATTTTAAAAGATTACTTAGGTTTACTTATCGGAGAAAATGCAATGAAATGCAGGTTTAAAAGAGGTGGTGAATTCAGTATCAGTTGTTAAGTTGGTGTGTAATTGTTCCTTTAGGCTGAGAAATCTTTGTAAAATGAGACCATATAAATATTCGTTGAACTAGTCGAAACCCTAGGGCTGTCTTAGTTGAATTACCCAGACACGGTACCTACATGGCCTTATTTACACGTTAGATACCCAGTAGACCATTTTGTGAGAGGTAGGGCACAACAATTTTATTTTAACAGATATTTTCTGCACTCAATGTAAAACCGCTATTAGCAAACACTACTAGCGCAGTGTATCTTATAATAATGCTCAGAATTCCCGATTCAGTTTGATTTTGATCATAATGATTTTTTTTACTTATTGAGAAATCACACAATTCCATATTAAATCCAGATCACTACACGAGTATTGATCAAGGTATTGTATGCCGCCAAATTCAAGGCAAGTTTGTGAACCCTCGTATCTGCGAATGAAACCTAAGTTATATATAGGTAATTGCAGGTATTTATAACATGAACACAAGACGTTAGCGGTGCTATACACTAAATAAAACAAGCACCTAAATCCTTCAACGAAGCCATTTTATTCCCTTGAATTGATAATTGTACTTACATAACTTGTATGGGTAGAAGTTTGTTTTGCTATTTCCAGGTCACCACACTGTCCATCCTGCTGCAGCCTCTTTTAATCTTCACCATCCCATTTTCGACGCTATGCAGATTGTTTATCATAACGATGAATTGTAGAGGCCTGATTGTGCCTTGACTCACTCGTGATCTCATATTGCTAGCAATCCTTCATGTAGAAAGAAAGTAGGTAAATGTGGTGTAAAACCTACTTATGTTAACTTTTTTGGGGCAATACATGTCATTACCACCTAATTCCCTTTGCTAACCCTCAACCCAAAAATGGGGGTGTTATAAGTTTAAGTTGTGTATCTGTGTCTGTATGTCGCATCATAGCTGATAAACTGATCTTGATTTAGTATTTTTGTTTCAAAAGCGACTTGATTGAAGCGGGTATTAATTAGCTATAGCTAAAAAAGCTATAATGCAAGAGAATCTGTTCAGCCGTTCGAAGAACATCAGCCCTTTTCTAATCGTTGACAGGATTTTAGAGTTGAGAGTAGGTATTGAAAAGAAATCGACGCCCTTGTTTTCTCCTTATCTGGTCAATCGTATTTAAAATAAATTTAACCTAAATCTCAAACCGCTTCATCGGCGATGACGATGCATCGTCGTTCATCACTCAAATACAAACAACGCCCAACGTACAAAAGCGTTACCAAATAGACAGTCCACGGTATTTAGAATTACCACGGCTTGAAAATTTTGATAGTTGAATTTTCTAAGTTGTCATTACTGGTCGAGCGGTCTAGAGCAAGCCTCGAAATGTACCTTTAAGAAAAATATAAGTAGCCAAATAAAAACTTACTGTTCTTGCCAGCATATCGCTTCTTTCCCTGAACTTTTATTTAAGCTATTGACATTGGCTGTTAGTTTAGATCAGATATTTTTAGTCCCACTAATTTTATAAATGTGAAAATTTAGATGGATGGATGGATGGATCTTTGTTACTCATTCACGCCAAAACTACTGAACCGATTGCGATGAAACTTGGTATGTAGATTGGACTACTACTTTTTATCCCGATAGTCCCACGGAATCGGGACTTACGCGGGTGAAACCGCGGGGCGCTGCTTGTCTATTTTATGTTTCTGTTCTCTCGCTGTTTGATGTCCGATTGTTTTTTAAATTCCCCCGAATTTCAACACACGCTACGGCAAAGGTCCTACGGCCATGATTAAGCTCACATACGTGAATGGTTTAGAACGAAGAAAACAGAAGCGATACAGACTCTCTTTTGAAAATGTCTCCTTCCTCGCTACAAATAATTGAAGAATTGTGCTGCGAAATCTCCGCTGTAAAACAGGGTAGCGACCACCACCGTTGTTTTTTTTTTGTTTTTTTTTTATTGATAAATGGCATAGGCGGTTGACTTCCAAATCACCTGATAGAAAGTGATTATGAAGTAGTAAAGGAACTTAAGGTCTCCAGAGCTCAGAACGTCTTGTCTAAGGCAATCGACCTAATTTAATGTTCCTGCATGTTTGTGAACTTGTAATACTAATGTGCAAATCAAACATCCATAACGACTTAAATCTATGTATAAAAAACTCAAGTGAAAATGCAGAGGTACGGTGCGGAATATTTCAGGTGAATTGAAAAATCTAAAACAAAAACAGATGTTAACGTTCATTATATTTCAATTTCAAAACAAGTAAAATAAATGCACATGTATGATAAACATAAATAAAAATGTTTAAATTATTTGTTTAAAATTTTTAAAACTAACATTTTCAGATTATAAATGTGTTTTTTTTTTGCATACAGTAAACCTTACAAGATTTTATACAAAATACTGACAAAAGAGATTTTAGATATTTTAATTGATTTGACGACCCCCAGTTAATATAACAGTAATATAATAACTTAGTACGTAAAAAAACGCGAATTCAAAGATAGCATATTTCATCGTATCTATCAATACCTATAAATCTTGAACCAGTTTATTTCAACAACCAAATTTCAAACATGATTTATTCACACTAAAATTAAAACATGTCATATAAAAATGGTTATATTATATTCGATTTATTGACTATTTACATAATTGGTATTAAAATGTATAATTCGGATTTTACTGCGAATCGTATAGTTTAACTTCCAATCATATATCAATGACAAGTTCCTAAGAAGTCGTGGTGGATTCCAGTTCCTTTTTAATTAAATACAATTGATAAAATAATTACAAGTGTGTTTCTGCCTCGTTGATCGGAATCCAACCACTTTAATTTTTGTATTTACTGGGAGTGCATCTGCTTGCAAACATCATTATAATATCGACAATGACACAGAAAAATAAGAAATTGGGTAGTTGAATATATTGTTTATACTAATTAATGGCAAAGGGGCGGCAAATATGAGTAGAATATGAAACAAAACTGGCTTTTTTATTATATCAAAGGGGACAGAAGTTTACAAAAAACTATACATAACATACATACTTCTCAAATAAGTTATACAGGTATACGTATATGTTTACACTAAAGCATGGTACATTATAAAACACAAAAAAAAATACCAAAATACAATTGATTGAAAAAAAAACTAAATTAAATTAAATTAACTATTAAACAGTGGTTTGTTTTCTTTCCACTACATACAAAAATATTTCTTCTGACCGTACAGAATAATCGCAATCGAACGTAACCACTGGCTATACATTTGAATTAATTTTTTTATATTCCTATATCTAATATAATAAAGTCGCTAATGATAAATGAGTTTTAAAAGTAACATATACACATAAAACATGTTCCAGACCCATAACGAAATACTATAAATGCTGTTTATAGAGTAAAATAACTAAAAAAAACATACAAATAAAACTAAGAGTCGCTCCAGTTGACTCATCAGTGAACATACTTGTGCTTTTACTTTAAAATAATTTATTGACTTGACTTACTGCCACACTTAGAGTTTTATTAAAACTGGTTTTAATAAAAACAATAAAACATAAATAATTTTATTATAATGCATGCTTAAGAACAATTTTCAAAATAACTACTACCAACGTAGTGCCTACTTCAATTTTATCCAGTAAAGGTCAGGTCACTGTTTTAATTACAGGTTTACGGCCAATATTAATAATATTTAAAATCAAATATGTTTAGATTCAAGATACAATATTCCCTAGAGACCTATTTTGTCTCTGATTGTATTCGGAACGATATTGAAACATGTAATAAATTGTGTTTATTAAATGTTTTAATAGCGATGCATATCCGACAATCAAAATTGTAATCTTTCGATTATCTTTCTTTATTAATTTCCGGAATTAATCATTGAATGACGTGGCTGTCGGTATTGATAGCATCGATAGATTTAAAAATAAGGTTTAAATTATATAGATAACATACAGAGCTGAATATCCAGAGAATGACTTTGCAATTGTTTCGTATGACGGATAATGTAACTTGCTTGAGTATACTAGTATCTCCATTTTGGCACTACGTCTACGTTTGTATACAGGGTGTATCTGACTATGGGAAACTTATTTAAATCACTGAAAGGGCATGACTCTAGTTATGCATGTTAGTTTTTATGGATTTTCCCAATAATGGAGTGAATAATTCCAAATTAAAAAATATATTAGATGAAAAAAATCTTTAACTTTACAAATTCCACCTAGTTTTATGAGGAATGAAGTTGGTAATACCTGGAGATTCAAATGGTCATAGCTTTTAAACTGATAGTTTTATTTCAAAAATTATTTCTGTAACAGCATGCGCTGCCCTTTCAGTGATTTAAGTAAATATTCCATTCTCAGATACATCCTGTATATACTCGAACTTAGTATTTTTTTTCTAAACTGAACAACCTGTATAAGACTCTTGATAAATCAAACCACCAATGCAGACTTTTAAATCTAGAAAATGTGGAAATATAAGATAATGTACAAAATCTGACTACATTTTCAATGGTAATTGATTATAAGATTCTTGGTTTTCGGTAAAATGTGTTTTAATACAACGTAAGTAAACCATCATCGCCTAGTGAGTGCGCAGTACATAAAGACATAGTGCTTTCCTGAGCACCATATTTGACATAACCTCGCTATAGAAATGATTCAGTGCATTTATATATTAATTTCCATGTAAGCCAAACACTTCCCTGTAACATTCAAATTCCGGTGCTTGTGTAATTTACGAGTGCTTATTAAATTCGAATATAATATTGGACTACAGTAATGCTCATTAGGACACTATTTCGTTACAACGAAAGAACCTAAAAATTAACACCAAAACATTACAAAAACCATTTAGAAAAATTCAAATCACGGATGTCAAATATCAGAATCTACATGTTCATCTAATATGAAACGATGTAACTGAGCCTTAACAGATTGATTTATGTCACAGTGGCTTACAATTAATTTGTGCAATAATTTGTTAAAGACCTAACTACTCAACCGGTCATGGCACATCTCGAGATATTCTCATATTGTACTATAATGCTAAAAAATAAGCTAGCTACACACTGCGGAGGGAATGAAAAGTTTAAACGTCAATAAAATCGTTGAATATTAATAAACGCAAGTGGTGCTATCTTGGCCTGTAACTGAGACAATAATTATCTTTTAAAAAAGTATCACCGACTTTAATGTGCTTTTTAGTGGAAAGTAGATGTATTTTGTTTAAATATAATATGGGTAAGCCAACCAATAGCACTGCTCCAATGAGACAGCGATGTTTCGGAGCAAACGAAAATATCATCGATGCATACAATGTTTAGATATTTGTTGATTTTTCAAAAACCGCTGGACTGATTTCGATAAAATTTAAATGTGACCACCTGAGAAGTATAAACAAAACAAGAACCTTTGAAACAAAAAAAGAATTTTCCAAATTGGTTCAAGCGTCTTCGAGTAATCGTACATACATAAAAAAAAAAGATTCCGACAAATTGAGAACCTCCTTCTTTTTTGAAGTCTGTTAAAAAGTGGGAAATCTTCTCCACAAAATCACCAAAAACATTATACTTTACTAAGTTATTAAAAATATGTCACTGTTATCAATCATGTGCACTTAACAGGTCAAAGTGTGCACAAATAAAACACGTTATTTCCGTCCGCTGTGTGTACGCAGCTGTAATCGTTGTCCTTCACTGATATCGCAAGGTAATCAATACCTATTCAATTATTAGCACCTATGTATTCATAAACATTACTTTAAGTACACACTAACAAGTTACAGTAAATAAAGTAATTATGCAATAGTAATAATATTTTAGCATAATAACTGGTATAAAATTAAAGACTTAGATTACGACAATTTCGGTAGGTAACTCAAAATTCAAGAAGCTCTTAGGTTAAATAAAGTTTGAAACTATTCTAATTATGAATGTTTACGTAGGAAAAAAGCGCATAGAACCTACATAAAGAATGATTGTTCGTGTTTACTGTTTTATAAAGAGAAATACTTGGTCCTCATTTAGTTAAATCAGCGTATAATTAGAAAATTAGCTGCGGGTTTCCTGCAATAGAATGACTGAGTTAAATACTAAGCCATTAACGTGTGTTAAATTGATTTTATTACAGAATTCGTGAAATGTTTGTTATAAACTTCTTACTAAGTTTTGAATACCTTACAGAAAAATAGTGTTAACTTTAAATCAATTGATACAATGAAATGAGTAGAACGTATTTTAACCATTAACCATATACACCTACTAATAGACTTGATAACGCATAAATGTGTAACATTTGTAACAACTTCAATTTAGAATGTGCAGACAAGGACAAATGAGTTCCAGTTGATGAAAATGGTCAAATCTCACCATTTGTAATCTTTACTCGATTGAACGCACTGGATAATGAGTATCATTCTCAAAAAGGAAAGGCGAATGTGTGACGTCCTACGGATCTTTATGTACTCGTATGTTACATCTATCTCTAGAAATTTAAAATCCATATAACACAAAATCTAAATCTTTTTATGTATTAGGGTATAGATTTAAGTAATCATAAAGTTTATCAAATTATTTGATGATTGATGGTGATGGTGACAAATAAGAGCATGATCTACCTAATGGCGAGCAGTCCTATGTATATTTACTACACCAGAGAGCTAACTTTAAAAAAAATGCTGATTACATATATGAGGGGTATAGTTCCAAAAACCACAAAGTCCATTTTTTACATGAACGTTCTCGTTCTCCGCGCCTTTTCCCAACTAAGTAGGGGTCGGCTTTCAGTCAACTACGATACGGCCGAACTTTGATATTTTACGTGAAGCGACTGCCATCAGACCTACACAACCCAAGTACTAGGTGATATCAAAGTTCTGTAGTTAGACCAGGTTGTCGGACTTTTTAGGGCTCGGGCTACCCGTAACGAATGCCACAGATGTTTGTATGGCACCCGGGACCGACGGTTTAACGTGCTCTCCGAGGCACGGAGGGGTCTCAATGTGTTAAGAATGGTCACCCATCCTAGACTGACCTGGCTAGTATTACTTAACTTTGTAATGTGCTAACCTACTCGGTTGCTACTTAGCCAGAGCAGGGCTACATCACTCGCTCGAGGTCGCGTTTTATATACCTACCAATTTAGATTCCCGTCCACGGTAAAAGTGTCAGTAGGAGCGACAACGCGTAGCTGAGAGCACGCACGCACGGCAGAAGGGTATTCTCCGTAAATAAAAACAAAATGTCAAATCGGACTTATTATGTTTTGTTATTGCTAAATGTATTTATTATGTTAAATTGCGTTATTGTTAGACGTTAGTGATCTGTGAAATTCTTTAAAAATAAGCTGCAAAATGATTTTTGCTATTGTCTACTTGTTTGTCAATATAATATAAAAACATCTCCACTTCAGGTGTTTATTCTTTACTCGCCATTGCCGCGTGGCTGTACTAATAATTAATAATAGTTTTCTTCTCAAAAAAAATTAATGTTGCTTATATAAGTTCTATACAATGTTGATAAATGATGATGATGTAATAAATGTATTCTATTAAACCGTCAATAATAATAAACCCATAATTTCTACGAAAGGTGACGAGCTTAGTGGGTGTGAACTGCCAGCGTATTCATTTGTTGTAACTTGTAGGCAAGGCGAACTGACGGCTGCTTCTTTCACACAATATGTAATATAGTTAGAAATATAGTCAAAATAATAATAAGAGCTACTGAAATGTAAAACATATTGAGATCGGCACGGATTGAGGTTTTTATTTGAGTAGGTAGTTATTTGTTATTTAATACTTTTGTGTAACATAATATGTTATACAAAGTTTAAATTATCAGAGTATCTTTCTCTAGTCTACGCAACAGCTATTAGTAGAAACCCGCCCCAGCTTCGCACGGGTAGCAGAGACATCTTCAACAATCGTGATCATATTTCAACCAATTACACAAAACCTTAACAAATTACATGCCTAATAAATCTCCTCTCTCTTCCTCATAAATCGCTCTATCTATTGATGAAAACCGTATGAAAATCTGTTAATTCGTTTTTGAGTTTATCGTAAACAGATAGACAAACGCGGCGGGGGACTTTGTTTTATAATATGTAGTGATGTAGTGATAGTGATGTATATGTCTACAGCATCAACATTTTATGTTACTATCGAAGGTTTAAGAGATACTTTAATTACCTATAAAAATTAAAGATATAAATTTCATAGGGGAAATAATTTTATTTATCATTATATAAAACCCAACAACACCCACAAATTTGATTATCAAGTGTGTGTTCCGATATGCACTGCGAGCACTATAATGAGTGACGTCAATTTAATATACTGCGAAGCTGTTCCTTCATAATTAGCTATACTGGTTACTGTTTAATACGGAACGCAGTCCAGTATATTGTCATCTATGTTTTTTGGCGCTGTTTTGGCGTGAAATAATTATCATATAAATGTACAAGTTATCTGTTCAACATAAAAAAATATTGTTTGAATGTAGTTATATTCAAAAATTTAATATTCAAGTCAATTTTCAATTGAATTACTCGCATAATAAAAGTAAGTTTACTCTTTATTAAAAGAAAATATTGTTTTTCAAGTAAACGAATGCATAATAACTTTCTAACCGAATGGTATGTATCGCTATGTACGTTAAAAGTGATGAACATATTTCGACCAATAATTGTTTACTATTTAGCTAGAAAAAAATTGTAGTTGATCACGTAATCAAAGCACTGAGAGCACCTTTCCTCGAAAACGCCAGTGCTCACAGTACAAAAATTGCGACAATTTATGACGTCATATATTTCCCTAGGATACTGCGGCAGTATACTGTCAGTCCATAACGAAACGAACTTCTGCGCGGTAAGAGCACTGAACAGTGCGCGCAGTGTATATCGGAACATACCAAAAATAAATAATTTATTTTATTATTTGTGTACTTTGTACAACCCTAGAGTGTCCGGCAGTTCGGCTACACACACAGACGAAGGTTCAAGATGGGCAAGGCGTTCTCAACTTTCGAAAAGCGTAAATAAGAATATTTCTGGTCGCAGCTAACGCCAGGTATTATTATTTAAATTTTGTAGGCTATTATAACGTAGGTATTTTCAGTTTTGTATGGGAATGATGTATCTGTTACGAAGTAACTATTATCTTATCTGTGGCCAGAGCCCCTTCGTTTTTTACATGTAACAACCTTCTTATTGTCCAGTAACACTATTTCTCGCTTGTAAAGCATTATAACTTTTTAAACAAGTTATAAAATGTAGTATAAGCAATCATTTTTTAATAATACATACAAGTATAATTATTACAAAAACACTACGATAAATAGAAACAAATGATCAATGTCCCGATTTTGTGCGTTAAAGGACTTTGCGGTTTTTGAAACTATACCCTTCATATAATGATCTATCTATTCTTTCGTTTGGTTGTAAGCACACCTCGTTATTGACTAGTGAATGAGTTATCTTAGAGTATAAAAGGACTATCGCAAATATTGACCTTGATTCACATTTTATACACTATATTATAAAATAGCAATAACCTCATTTACAATTAGAAAGTTTCAAACAAGACATTGAAATAATTATCAGTAACGAGACTATGATTCGTTCTCCCACTTTGCGTGTAATGATTTTAAGTGGTTATAGGCCCGCTTAGTTATATTTAATGTAGGTTCTATTTCTAAAAGGCCGCTTTCTCCTATCAAACTGAGTCCAGCTAATCCTAGGTATGTGTGCATAGGGTCCGTACAAGTATCGGGCCATTTTGAGAAACCGCCAACAACTGTGTCCTGGGTTTCGTAAACATATTTCCTATTGCTTCCGTAGTTAGTATATTGTAGAGTATCTAATATTTTTAATGAAGCTCCTACCCAGAAACTGTAGCAGGTGTCAACTGGTTTGTTGGGCCTGCCCTGGAAGCCGTCGACTTGTCTGAAGAGGAGCCATCTTTTCAGCCCTTCTACCTGTTGTTCGGATAGTTTGTCCAGTTGGTCGGTAAGGCTTAATGTAGCTAGTGCGCAAAAGGTTGTGCCACCGTGGGACTCCAGTTCGGGACACTGAGCGATCCCGTAGTCATAACCCTGTGTAGAGAAAAATATTTAAATTTACAATTATTTATTTTTATGGTATAGGGGCAAACGAGCAGACGGGTCACCTGATGGTAAATGACTACCGCCGCCCATGGGCACCTGTAACTCAAGAGTCACAAGTGCGTTGCCGCCCTTAAAGTGGGAGTAGGAGAAAAGAGGGAGGGGGGAAGAGGGGAGAGGGGATGGACGGGAATAGGAGATAGGGAAGGGTTAGGGCCTCCGGTAACCTCACTTACGCGGCGAAATGCAATGCAATCATTGCTTCACTACCGGTTTTCTGTGAGGCCGTGGTATCGAGCGGAGTCGAGGCGGCCCATACGTGCCGAAGCATGGCTCTCCCACATAAAACTCCCACGTAAATTAGTAGCAAGAGGACGCAGGAAAACAAAAGGAAGGTCATCAAGTAAGTCTGTACTCTTGTGTGCGTGTATCTACTACCACTGTGTGCGTAAGAACGAACAAACTTACGTCATACTTCTCTGGTAGACCAATATTAGTTGACATAAAAGTATGTCAACTAATATTGGTATGACGTAAAAAGAAAAATAAATTTGCTGCAATAATAATACTACATGCCTTAAGTGTCAACAATGTTCATATCGATGAGTAATTAGTATTGAGAACGATTATAGGTACCCATTTGAATTTTATAAAATACCTATATATTCTCTTCTTTCAATATTTATTAATAAAACAAAAAATAAGGAATTTAATAATCATCAGTGCTCCCTCGTAACGGCGATAAAACCGGAATCGCAACGCAAAAGCAATACAAATCTAACAGGCATTCTAATGATGATATTGTTTTCGTTTATTTTTCGTGCCATTTCCATGACTTTTTACAATTTACTGCTGCAATTGGCCTATACAAGTAATATGTGTCAAATGCAAAAAAAAAACCTTTTAATTACCATCACTTTTTGATTTAAGTTAAATTTGCATCAATAACATATTAAGATAATATAGAAAACTTCATCGATTGGTTTGCAATACCACAGTTATGTGGGAGGCCCCTCCATAGACAGAGTTGGCAATGCACAAGTGAAATCTCTTGTTCTGCGAATGTCAAAACCACCTACCATTAAACGGCTGCTGTGCTTGTTAACCAAGTTAATTGTTGTGCAAATTATTATACTTACTATTGATTTAATAATATAATCGGTGGCCCCCTCAATGTTGAATCCGGACCAGTCATCGAGGATGTAACTGATGCACGCGGCGCAATACACGAAACGCATGTCTGACTCGCAGCCTGAGAGCGTGGCGGCGAAATTACCTTCTTCTGTTTGCAATGCTTTTACACCTAAAAAAGTGAAAGAACTACCTTATATATGCAAAACATCGAATGTGTCATCATTACATTTTAATTATAAAAATTTACAGCAAATAACAGTCTTAAAAAACCGGTTAAGTGCGAGTCGGACTCGCGCATGAAGGGTTCCGCACCATCGTACAACATTTAATACTATCTAGGTACTTTTAAATTTATTTTTATTATGTGATGTTATAGCAGCAACAGAAATACATCACCTGTGAAAATTTCAACTGTCTTCCTATCACGGTTCATAAGATACTGCCTGATGACAGACAGTGGAGTCTTAGTAATAGGGTCCCGTTTTTGCCCTTGGGTACGGAACCCTAAAAAACGGCTTAAAAAGGTAGGTACTAAGTAGCCGACATCTTATACCTACTTCACCTCTTACAGAAAGGCTTGCATTGTCGTCATGACCGAATTCGAGTAAAACAATGAAATTAATGCATCGGGTGCCCGAATTCGAGTAACGTCTTTCGTGCGTCCCCGAATACGAGCTAACGACCAAGTGTAATTGCGCCATTAGAGTTGTTGAAACTTAACAAAATTTACATCGTAAAAGAATTGCGGAAATCAGCATAGAGAATAAAATTCAGAATTTCTTTATTTAAACGCAATGCGTTACTTGTTCAAGAATAGTACATGACTATAATTAATTATCTATGTAATCCTGTGTAGGAAAACAGTCGCACCACCTAACTTTACAGTATCTAATATAAAATTATCCTTTTATAACCGGTAGCTCTGAAGCACTCACGTATTCGAAATTAACAAACAGTCTGCTTAAGATAAACACTACTACTTACCATAAAACATTTTCTGTTTCCTGTTATCTATTCATTTACATATAATATATACGAGTATATATTTGCATTACTCAGAAGCTACTCATTAAATAACCTCAACTATTCTTTTAACTATAATTAATTTAAAAAAGTCAACAGAACATTATTATACACTACATGGTATAGAAAATTGACTTGAAATTCTCTTTAATAACTGTTGGACTAAGATTGACGTGAATTTAATTGTTTCACTAAGTACATACATGGCGTTTGATAGTCAGAACAAGGAGTAGCTACGACGACTACCATTCAACAAATTAGAAACGTCAGCCTTCCAGCCTACTTGTAAAGCTGTAGTGGTGAAGTTGAATAGAAAGTAGTCAGGGTGATCCCTGAACGCTTTCTATCCTATATACAAATCTATCATATATGTATGGAAATCCCAAATTTTGTTTTCATCATCACATCTAGCATAGTCGGGTCGGGTCTGGTCAAAATATTTTGAAATAGAATTTGGGATTTCTAACTCCTTTAATATTTACTTCTGAATATAATCGTTGCGGGTTCTAAGACTATTTATCGCTAGGGCCGTCGATCACGTTCAATAAATCGCCGTCAATATACATAATCTATACAAATAAATAACATTGGAGTGTCTGTTTGTAATATTAAAATAAAAGCTTTTTACTAAGTGCATTTGGATGTATACACGGTACATATACCAAAACAACATTTTTTTCAATTTTTGTCTGTCTGTCTGTCTGTCTGTTTGTTTCGGCTAATCTCTGAAATGGCTGGACCTATTTTGACGGCAGATAGATGATGTAACAAGAAGTAACTTAGGTTACTTTTATTTTAGAAAAAAAAATAGTTTTAGAAAAAAAATTAAAAATAAAATAGAAAAATTTCATTAAAATTAGCATAAGTATTTCTTTACGCGAAATACAGAATAAATAAGTTATCGTTAACTCTGCGAACTGAACAATAACTTACTTACTTATTAATAACTAGGGTAAAAGTTAGTTACATATATATAGTAGGGCAGTATTGTGAAATATCGTGACATCAATAAATCATATACTCGTAAGGCATATACATATACATGACTTGTTGCTGTCTGTATTATCGTTATCTCTTTACTAATTGAAGCGGTTATGGTTTTTAACTATACTTTAAACTAGTAGTAGTAGTACTCTAAACTAAATAAACTAGTCGCTAATCTAAGTATAGAATAAAGAGACCGGAATAAAAATACAAAGTACCTATTTACTGCGTCAGACCACCACACCACCGACGTCAATGCACAGTCAACGTACCTTCAACTAATGCTTTCCTATTCACTCTAGACAGGTCGTCTCCTAATGCCAGTAAAATACAGAGACCCGTGTATGTCATGGCAAGATGACCGCACCGAAAATGATTGTTCTCCTGCAAATCTATGTTTACTGTTGAGGAGCCTTGAAAACCGCACATGGACATGTCACCATCTGTAACAGAATACGAAAGCTCTGCATTTAGTGCGATAAAAACATCCTCCTTCCTCCTTTCCTCATTTAAAAAGAAATATTGAGCTGTGAAATATTCTGTGTTCTTTCACAGCCCCGGAGCTATCCAACGAGCAATACGAATCAGGGCACTTTTTGCGACATAGTTAGTGGACCTAGTTTTCAGTTTCGACGGGCCTGTCTAGTGGTCTAGTAACCCTGTCTGCTGAGCCAGAGATCGTGGGTTCGATTTCCACCCAGGACAAATAATTGTGTGATGAGCAAGATCATTAGTTCTGTGTCTGGGTGTAATTTATCTATAATATATATGTATTTAGGTACAGGTACAGGTTTTGCCTAGTTTGAGATCAGATTTTGTGTTAAGTATCTCAAGTTATGAGTATTATTTAATATGTCACGTTCCATCCATACACGGAAAAGTATAATACTACAGCATAAGCCATAAGAAGCATGTACCTACAGTTTGCATTTGCATGAGGCGCTCAGCCAAACGCTTAATTGTTAGCCCACATCGTGCACGACGACGACTAGGAAAACGACAACGAAATTCACGCTGCTCTAAAACAACATCGAAAATTGGTCAAATAAGCAGAAACAATAATTCCACGTTCATCAAGTGTGTATTGCTTCATTTCTTGTTGTCAACTAATTCTCTATCTGTATACAGCATATAGGTATGTCAAAGCACAATGACATTTAACGCCTCTTGTAAAAATTAAGGCACATTTACATTATGACTTGGTTTAGCTGCTTCCAATTAAAATAGTTCTTTAAAGATTACACTATAAGTAAACTTACCTCTTTTTTTAACTTTAAAGCGTCAAGCGTACCTAAATAAGATTGTAGTTTACACCCACGGAAACTGTCTGGCAATATTGATAAATTTTTAATTACATTGTCTACTATGTACAATCCTATCTAGTTCATAGATCCTTTTAATAATTTAATTGATGTAACAATTTAGTTTAGGTATAATTGTTAGAATTGTTGAAATGTTATTAACCCATCAGCACTCAGAATTTGAGAAAAGTGATGAAAGATTTTTTGTAACGTTAGACCTGGTACCTGAAAATTGTTCGCGGGCCCGAGCTAGCAAGAAAGCATGTCTTCAGACTCTACTAATACGTTTATGTTCGTAATATGCAGTAGCGGATTCAGGAGGGGGGCTAAGGGGCTCAAGCCCCCCCAAAAGCATTTGAGTCGTACTGTGACAAATCTTAATCTGAAATTTATATTATTCTAATTGATCTTCTTTGCAAGCTTACACTATCTAACCATTGTCATGAATTATTCTTACCTTAATAAGTATTATGTTTTAAATTTTTTTTTGCTTTGCTATTTTGTTTATGTGGCGAATTTGAATCAGCGCGCTACTCGAGTACTATTTGAATCCCTTCAACGATTATCGGTTGGCTATTTATTGCAGTAGGTACAGTAGTTACAGTACAGACAAGAATAAATATTTGATGGAATCTTTAGAACAACCTCTTAATTATAATTATCCAGAGTAGACGAAGGGTTAAAAAAAGATAGTTTCGATCTGATTGGCTAAAGAAATACTCTTATCTCTTATATCTATACTCTCTATAGCCAACAACAGAACGGCGCATATTTTTTTGCCTCACTTATTATTTACTGGCCCTGATAGTGGGAAAAGCATTCGGTGGCTCCAGGATTTTTAGTCACTCGTCTAGTTTCTAAATATAAAAAGGCGTTAAAAATGTTCAGAAACCATTCCGTTACCGATTACCACAAAATGGCGGTATCAAAAAGTTAAAGAGCGGTTGATTCCTATAGTAAAGGTATCCTACAGTAAAATACCATGTGGTCGAGAAAATATACCGTTAAGAGGCTACCGAGCTGATGGTACATTGATGTATAATGATAAAATTGGCCAAGGTGAATTTCGAATACTTTTGGAATTTCGTATTGATGCAGGTGATTCATCTCCCTAAAAGCATTTAGGGATATGCCAAAAAATGCCACATATCTGAGAAAAACAACTCAGAATCAATTGATTGATTGTTGCCATTTTGTTATCATGAAAAAGGGTCTCGACAATGCCAAAGAAGCTAAATATTACGCAGTCCTTGCCGATGAAACAACTGATGCCAGTGATACAGAACAACTCAGTATATCTATCAGGTATTTGAATATACAGAACAGCACAATACAGGAAGAGTTGTCTGCAACTGACTTGACAAGTGCTGCATGATCGCTTATCAAATCATTCAACACTTAAATCGATACGGCCTAAAAACTGAGAATTACAGAGGTGAAGGTTATGACAGGAGTGCTGATTTGTCGGACGCCCAATTCGGTTTCCGAGCGGGACGTTCGACGGTCGGTGCTATTTTGCGCCTGAGGGCCGTGACCGAAGAGGTAGTGAGCTGTGGTGGCGTGCTGTTGGCGGTGTCGTTGGACATCGCCAACGCGTTCAATAGTCTGCCATTCAGCTGCATCAGGGAAGCACTCCATTATCACGAGGTGCCAGGGTACCTGAGGCGGCTAGTGGCAGACTATTTAGAGGAGCGTACCGTCATGTATGAGGACCGAGACGGAAATTTGAGTCGTCGGCCCATGTCGTGCGGTGTTCCGCAGGGGTCTGTTCTTGGACCACTCCTGTGGAACATGGGGTACGACTGGGCCCTTCGAGGTGACTTCCCCCCCGGGCTTGGCGTAATCTGTTACGGAGATGACACGCTGGTCACAGCCCGGGGGGTGAACTTTCAGGAGGCGGCGCGCCTGGCCACCAGGGCAGTCTCTCTGGTGGTCGGGCGCATCGAGGCGCTGGGTTTGCGGGTGGCCCTGGATAAAACGGAGGCCCTTTTATTTCATGGGCCACGTCGTGGTCCACCCCCTGGCGCCTCTATAGAGGTCAACTCGGTCCTCGTACCGGTTCAGGCCCACATAAAATATCTGGGCCTGATCCTCGATGGTAGGTGGCGCTTTGACGAGCACTTCCTGCAGCTTGCTCCAAAGCTGGTCGGCGCTGCGTCCGCCCTTGGGCGACTCTTACCCAATTTGGGCGGACCCAGCGTCGCTACGAGACGGCTGTACACGGGGGTTGTCCGGTCAATGGCACTGTACGGTGCACCGGTGTGGGCGGAGGCTCTGACCACCCAGAATAGGGCGCGCCTCTGGCGCCCTCAGAGGGTGATGGCGGTTAGAGCCATACGCGGCTACCGCACCGTGTCGACGGAGGCGGCATGCGCGTTGGCCGGGACTCCCCCGTGGGATTTGGAGGCGGAAGTGCTCGCCGAAGTATATCGGCGAACGGCTGAGTTCCGGGCGGGAAGCGGCAGTCGGCCCACGCCCGAAGAGGTATGCGAATGGCGTGAGGCCGCTCGCCGAACCACCATGGCTCGGTCGTCCCGGCTGGAGGCTCCACGTGCTGGCTTTGCCGCCGTGGAGGCGCTCCAGCCGGTCATCGTCGAGTGGGCAGGGCGGCAGCACGGGACCCTTTCCTTCCGACTGACGCAGGTTCTTTCCGGGCACGGCTAATTCGGGAAGTACCTGCACTCGGTCGCTAGGTGGGAACTGAGTCCCGCCTGTCACCACTGCGACTGCAGTGAGGACTCGGCTCAGCACACGCTGGCGGTTTGCTCCGCCTGGGCGACGCAGCGTCGGGCCCTCACTGCAGTCATCGGAGGAGATCTCTCGCTACCGGTCCATCATACGCTCCATGGCCGGTAGCGACAGGAATTTTACCGCGGTCGTGACCTTCTGTAAGGACGTCATCTCGCAGAAGGAGGCGGCGGAACGGGTCCGGGAGGACGATCTCCACTCGGACCTAATTCACCGCCGGCGAACCGAACCAGCGCCTCATGCCGCCCTGAGTGTGGCCGCGGGTGGACGGGACGGGTTTTCCCTCCACCCGCTATAGTGGCCCCCCGCGAGGAGGCGTCGTTCGCGTGTGCCTGGACGTCGCCTAATTGAGAGGTTTTTACCAGAACCCTGAAAACCCCGGTGGGGTGACGGTCCTAGGAGTTTTGCATGCACATAAAAAAAAAAGAAGTGCTAACATGTCTGGAAAGTTTAGTGGTGTACAATCTCGTATAAAGCAGATCCAACCGCTTTCGCCTTACACGCAGTGTGCCGCGCATAAACTAAACCTACTTATCGTGAAGGCAGGCAGCTTGCCTAGTGCAGTATGATGGCAATAGTAAGTTTAGCAGTTTTGTGCGAGAGCAAATAGGTTGGAACTTTTCAAGCAAGCTATCTTTGACAAACACCTAGGGGTGGAAAGAGTCAAGTTACAAAGTCTTGATGATACACGCTGAGTTAAAAGGCATGATGACCTCCTTCTCTTTAAAGAGATCTTTGAATTTATCGTACAGTTTCTTGTAGAAAACGAGAGAACTTCTCCGTCATTGCAAATGGCAAGTTTTCTGGCTTCTATTCAACGATTCGACTTATCTAACCTTTGACGTTAACCACCGCTTTATTTGAAATAACTGTTTTAGTTTCACGGCAACTCTAGGCTCTTGTATTAGATCTTAACCTTTGTTATGAAATTGATAGAAAGTGTAAAACACTGGAAAGGTAGGTACAGAGAAAGTAAATATGAAGAAATTTCGATAGGGGCAGCTGCACACGATTTATCTTATTCTCTCTCGTTATCGGAAATATAAGGAGCTTTGGAGTGATAGAGAACGTCCCCTTCAAACAATTTTTCTTAAATATAAAAATTCTCGCTGCATTACTAGTAACCACTGGAGTGTGGAGCGCAGCTTCTTTTCACTTAAACTAATAAAATCGTACTATGATGGCCGAAGACAGGTTAACTGGTTTGGCTGCTATGTATATTCACCGAGATATCTCTGGTAGTCTTCAACCGAACAAAGTCTTTGAGGAATTTGCAAAAAGTTATAGGAGGAGGTTCATAAATGCGTTAAGTAAAATAAAATGTTGTTTGCTTTTTAACTATTTACTTTGCTAAAATCTAGCCTCACCGGGGTCAAGCCCCTCCCAAATGTCAATCCTGGATCCGCCACTAGTACTATGTATGTATGTACTATTTACGTAATATGTTCTTGATACTCTACAATATACTAACTACGGAAGTAATAGGAAATATGTTTACGAAACCCAGCCCGATACTTGTACGGACCCTATGCACACATACCTAGGATTAGCTGGACTCAGTTTGATAGGAGAAAGCGACACATTTTGTTACTTAGAAAACTTTAAGAAGAAAATAAGTAAGGTGTAGCGGCCCTAGGATCTTGGTCCACAAGGAAAAAAAATCGATTTCATCAGATTAAGACATTGCCTTATCAGTTCCATTTAATGTGACTAATCCAATAGACATTTACTAAGTAGCTAAATGATCTCGTTATTTAATAAGCGCAATAAAGCAGCGAAATAAATAGAACATACATATCCTATGAGATAATAGAAACGCTATTTAGTTTAGACGCTCAATAAATTGTTACGAGCTGAGGTTCGGGATTAGAGAATTATACCAGATTGTTACCGAAATAGACACACTTTATTTTAATAGATCACAAAATACACAGGGAAACTAGCAACAACACAATTACAATAATTTATTATCATTAACTTTTTAATTCACTTACACTTAAGTCGCTGTTAACTCACTTGACACTCACTTGAAAACTAACTCACTACTCCGCAATGGCACGCTTTATATAGCAAAACGGTATTTCTAGAAACATCGCGACACCTCTTGTAAATTCTACACAACAAATAGAAGCCTCTAAAACAAACTAGTATTTTCTATTAATGGGTTACTAACTACTTAGTTCCGTGTTGCCTCAACAGATAGCGTGTATCTTTATTTTGTAGCTCTATACGACTTCCCCAGTCGCCAATAGATGGCGGGTTATTCGTAACACTGCCCCCTTCTTAGACATGCTCGTCCCGAGCATGATTATCCCCATGATAACGCGCCAACCGATCCACATGGACGATCTTGGGAGTGCCCCGCGGTCCTTTCTGAATGCGTCATTGAGTCTGGTCACTACTTTGTACGGTCCGTCCCATTTCACCTGCAGCTTCGGAGATTTGCCTTTTCTGCGAACCGGGTTATGCAGCCAGACCAGTGATCCTTCCTCCTGTCATTTATCTTTCGGTCGTATCGGGTTTTCATCCTCTCCGACGTCTGCTGTCCTGATTGTCTGACGTGCTCATAAACGTCATTCATCTTGCTGCGTAAATCGTTGGCGTAATCCGTAATACTGCGCGGAGTGTCAGGGGGAGTGCCCGTGATTAAATCTGCAGGCAACCGCAGTTCTCGACCGAAGTTCGCAAAGGCTGGTGTTACTGACGTGCTCTCGTGGACTGCACTTCGGTACGACAGGAGGAACGGCTGGATGTGTTTATCCCAGTCTCTTTGTCTGCCTTCCACAACTTTTGCCAAGTACCTCTCTAATGTCTGATTAAACCGTTACTAGCTACTTAGTTCCGTATTGCCTCAACAGATGGCTTGTATCTTTATTTTGTAGCTCTATACGACTTCCCCAGTCGCCAATAGATGGCGGGTTATTCGTAACAATATAATAGAATAGGAATAGAGTCATACAAGTAATCTCTAAACTTATAATGAAGTATCTGACTGAAAGGCAACGTAAAGTACCGAACTGTGGACAACATTAAAACATTTTTTTTTTTGATTGAAGGGTGACTTTATCCATTGTACCTATTCTTAGCTATAATTCAAGAAAATCGGTTCAGCCTGTCGAAGATCACCTTCTCTTTAGTAATTAGTAGATAGTAAAGTACGTAGATCTATGAACTTTTCTTATGGATTTTTTATCAATTCTCTGTATTTTTAAAGTCTGGTCTACGTATTTTGGAAAGTCGGAGTTGGCAGCACTAGTACCGAGTGGCGACTCGACTTTAAACGCATAAGTAACCTACGTAGAGTTTTTAATCGAAGCAAAAAAAAAAAGCTGCAGCGTAATGCATTATAACACACGAGTTTTCAATTGTATTGCGCACACTTGACCTCAAAGTCACAAGAGCATCGAAAAGGTCTGTAACAAGTTACAACTCGTTTGCGGTGCGACGCCTGGACGGCCAAAAACTCGTAGTACTGGCCTAGCCTTATCCGAACGCAAGGATATTCCAATGTGGTTCATAAAGCGAAACGTGCAGCCCGTTCACACAAAATTATAATTACTTAAGTAAAAAAATATTTTTAAGTTAAACGGTTTTATTGTAAAGAAACAATGAAGGAAATAAAACCGTGTGGCGTAGCGTAATCTGTGTAAATATAATTATAATAATGTTTATTTCAATAATATGTGATGTAAGAATGATTGTTTAGCTTTTAGTACAGTATCTGCATCATTATTATTCCTTTCCAATAAATCCGTTTAACTTATAAAAAAAAATGACTTAAGTAAGGAAGTACCTACTTTTACTTACTTTATTTTCATGTTTTAATTTTTTTATTTAGTTACTTAAGATATCTCTTTTTTTATTCTACTAGTCAAGCCCTTTCATTTGATATCCATGAGGAAGTTGTAAAAAATATGTTATTCGAAATTATGTTGCGGCGGCCATCTTGAATTTAAAATGATGTTAAATACATATAATTATATTTTCATCAGAACTAAAGGTGTGTGACAAATCCCAGATTAATCGGTCAACAGGAAAGAGTAAATTTCAATTACTGAATTTGACCCAAAATCAAACATAGCAAGCTAAATAAAACCGTTTAAAAATACACTTTCATTTTAAATGTGTGTTAACGTCATCAACGTGTTGATGACTCGTGTAGGCCTGACGAGCATGGGTTAGCTGGCAAGGATCGTTCAGAGCAAATTGATATGTTTTGTTATCGGTAGAATAGTAACTAAGTTAATAATTTGCCTTTTTTGCTTTTTACTATATCCCCAAAGGATAATATTTGGTAGTTTTTGAGTAATTTTAGCAAGGGTTCATTCGCTTCTCTTTCTATCCCATCCCATATTAAAAACCGATGATCACAGTTCGATCCTATTTTACCTGAACTTCAGATATACAGTCAGAACAACGTTTTACTATAAACGTTTATAGCCTTTTTTCAATAACATCATAATTATTTCACATCATTCACTATTGGGAACAAAAGAACAAAATGTTCAGATGTTTTTAAAAATAACAAAACACGTAAGACTAACGACCAAAACGTCTTTTACTATGCATAATCGAGCATCACCACTTTTGTTTGCTGAAGGGTACACATATATTTCGATAACTTATTATTATTGTTTATGATGTTATACACTGTTTTGTTAACATTCCTAAAAAGTAATTTCTCTCAGTATTTCTGCCACTGACATGTAAGCATGAGTGAGTGAAATGATACTTATGGAGCAAACGAAACAATACAAAGAACAATACTATTAAAAAAGGGTGACCCGATGAAAAGTCACAAACTTTTAGACAAAGCGAAACGCAATCGAGATAGAATGCAAACAAATAGTAAGAAAGTGATGTTCATCTGCCATAATTTTTGTTGCATTGTTTTAGCACCCAAAATGTTGTGGTTAGCCTTGATAACATATAATGTTATAAAACCAACGTAAAGAACCTGTATTTAAACAAGTTATTTTTTATGGCCTCTTAAAGTAATATATTCAGTTTATTGAACAGCTAGGTATGTCATTTTTAAAATGACACTTTTAATATTTTTCTTTAATTATAAGTAGGTAACTGACATGAATGTGTTGGGATAAATACAATATCTAGTACATATATAAAAACCTCGTGTCACGGTGTTTGCAGTCGAACTCCGAAACGGTTGGAGTTTAATTTTTTAAAAAACAAAAACAAAAATTATTAAAAATGAGGGGTGGGGGCAGCAGGGTGAAAAATACTTATATATATACATATATTTATATATATATATATATATATACATATATTTATATATATATATATATATATATATATACATATATTTATATATATATATATAAAAACGCCTTAATAATGCGTGAGGAGTGTGGACACTCCACACGCATTACTAAGGCGTTTTTTTAGTTCGGTGGTTATATTTAAGAGATGATTCATATTATTAGATCCAATACAGGTATATATATATATATATATATATTGGATCTAATAATATGAATCATCTCTTAAATATAACCACCGAACTAAAAAAACGCCTTAATAATGCGTGTGGAGTGTCCACACTCCTCACGCATTATTAAGGCGCTTTTCACATGTGGAGTAACGGGTGCTATATCCCTTCAACACAAAGGGAGGATTCATCGACCAGGCTAGGTCACCATGCCTGGCGTGGCCGCGGCCCAACGGTTGATGTTGGGAAGTTGTATATATTCTAATCAGCGCGAGAACTCTCATAACGCGATGCAGGATTAGTAGTTACTACGTAGTTCAGCTCGTCTTCGCTAGATAATGTTGGTTGAGTATGTTTTTCACATCACCACCTCCTGGGTTACGAAGTAACTATTATCTTATCTGTGCCTAGGGGGTTTCCAAGTACAAAAAAAACAAAAAAATTGACAATTTCACCACAATAATATGCTCTTTATAAACATTATGCAAAAGACAAACAAATATTTGTACTCACTTTCCTTGTTAGTGTGTACTTGAAGCCTGTAAATCCATTCTATTATCCTTGACCTCAGGTCTAACGTCATTGTTGAGATTGCTCCAAGAATATCCAAGCCAGAGACAGCAAAATATGCAATGGTCACTCTGAAATAAAAATAAACATATGTCAGTACTCTGTTTTAAAGTTAGAAACGGCTTCCACAGGTACCACTACCCAAAGTGGGTTGGAAAAGTCACCAGGGTTCCGCCAAATTATTTATTATATCCATAGTTAGGTTACTTCTTACCTACTGTTTCGTTTTATATATTTCCAATTTTGTCATCTTTAGGATGACCTCTTTGAACAATTACTTTGGGAGGATCTTTCAACAATTACTTTGGAAATTCCCAAAGTAATTGTCTGATGGCAATAGGTTAATCGATAATGGCAGTAGTTAGCGAAAATCTTGGTCTTCCCAGACGTGTTTATGGAAATGCTACTTCAGTATGTCCCCATGACTGTGACGAACCAAATTTGAATTTACAGGCCGATAAACATGCGAAAATGCTACTTCTATATCGCCTGGAAATACTTAATCAGTTCAATCAGCTCATACTATGCTACCCCAGATATGCTCATACAACCCATCATAAAATTATAGGGATTTCATTAGTCTTCTGTAACCTTAAAAGTTTGGGAACCCCTGGATTTCATAATAACACAGTATATTTTGGAATCAAACCAACTACAAGGTGTTTGGTCTAAAATCTGTTAGCCCCAGTGAGATGAACACCCATAAGTGTTTTCAGTTTTCAATCATAAGAATAATTAGAGTGTCAATGAATTATCAACATATATAAATCATTTAAACCCTATTTTATGTTTTATTGTGAGATATAATATTATTATGCATATTAAGTAATCTAAAACGAGAAATAATACATAGACATTGAAATAGCTAGGTACTGTTTATTTTTCTCTCCTTATCAATCATCCAATATTATGATCTACTACATGGATATCACATCATCTTATTAATTTATGTATTTCTAATGTTTATCCAATTTTTTTTTATATTTTATCATAAAAAATAAGAGCTGATATTGTGTGCATAGCTGTGTGTGTGTATACTCAAATTATACCCCGAGTACAACCCTAATTAAAATGACTACTATTTAGAGCTGTTATTTTTTTCATTAGATCTCTATACATTAAACTTTAACATGTTTCAAAGATGGTTACTCCTCTAAATGTAACGAGAATTAATATGTAAATTACCCAGTTAGGAGAAGAAATATGATAATAGAAAATTAATGCGTGTCCAAATATTAAGACAAATATAACATCAAGTTTGTGTACAGTTTTACTATGAAGTAATGTTCAAGTTAAATTGTTTTGTGATACAACAAATATTGGGGTCTTATGTTTGTAACATAATGTAGTTAATTATTAGTAATTGTACCCTAACTAATAATATTATAAATGTCATGTCACAATGTGTGTGACAATGGAAGTGAATGTTTACCCTAGTACCTGACCCTAAAATTAAGATGAATTAATAAGAGTATTGAGATATGTATTCACCTGGTTGTATCATGAGACGACAGAGACGAAGGTAGAACATTTAGAAACCGATTAAAATATTTAACATGTTGCCGATGAGCCATTATTTTATTTTCTTCGAAATTATTCATTTTGAAGCAACAATTGGCCTTTCTTATGAAATAAAAATTAGGATTGTAGTTCAATTAATTAATTTCTGTGTAAGTAAGACACACACTTTTTACATATCACAAGTTCAAGTCACTGCAGGTGCACAAAAATTTATTTAATTTAACTTTTAATCACTCTTATTAATTTAGGAACTTAAAACATGCACGATCTTTCAGATCTTTGACACTCTACGACATGATCGGCATGATACAGATTGACAGATAGGTATGATTATGATGTTACAAGAAAAAAAAATTGTCAATGTCAAATCTTGTAGTAAATTATTAAATTGAATGAGATAGAGTCCATATATAAAAAATAAAATAAAATTATTGATAAAAAACATGGTTTAAAGCTTTGATATACGTTTAAAGGTATTTTCTTTACTTCTATTAAACATTTTAATGTATAGCAATGTTAAACATAAACCTTTAAATAAGTTGGTAAGAAATAACGTTATGGTGGGTTTACACGCTGGCGTTCAAACCGACATTCAACGAGCACATTCAACGACGCAAGCATGTGAACAGGCTGTTTGTGCATGCTTGCGTGAATGTGCACGCGCTTGGCGCCGATCGGGACGACTGTCGGTTTTTTGACATACTTCAAAGGGTGAATGTGCTTGTGTGCCTGTTTACACACACACACACACTCTCTCGGCCGCGTTAGTATAGTTTTCATCTTCGTGGCATACAGACGACGTAACGATCGAAATTAATTTTTGACGACACCAAATATATCGGAGTGGTCTGAACCTTTATCATGCATGAATCGAAAGCAAAAGAAGACTTCAGAAAGATGTTTCTGAACTATTCTTTTAGTAAAAATAAATATTGTTTATCAGGGCAGAAAAAAATATGAAACAAAATAGTGCCAATTCTTAGGATTAAAGTTAGTATTGATTGATTGACGATTAGAGAACTGTAACTAATCGCATATCAATGATGTGCAGTAAATAAAATAGATTTATGTATGCCTTAAAACAGTTACGAAACACATTTAATGAAGAAGCCGCCCCCAATGCTTATCATGGTTAATTATGTTCATGTTTATTAGAAATAATAAAAAATTATATTCAAAAGTTAGCGAGGATAGTAAATTCATTCAAAGAGATCCCACTAAAGAAAGAAACGAATTATGTAAAAGCAATCTTCGATGTAAAAATAGTTATAACGCATGTCAAATAAAAAAATCAAATTTAAAGTTTTGGCTACTTGAAAAGTGTTTTTACACCATAAATGATTTTTTAATTGTAAAACCCAATAGTTTTAAGTAAAATTTCGCATGCATAATTATGTCGGGCTGTTTTTTTTTTTCAATAAAAATAGATCAAGCCCAAAGCAGTAGCTCCCACGAGATCTACGTCTACATCGTCTCCCATGTTTGCACTGACTACCATGTCCACAGAACACTAATACCCTACGGACCATGCCTGCAAGTCTGTGAAACAGGGCTGCCAGATTGTAAATTGGATACAAAATTGGTATAATATCGGTTATCTTTTGTATCCTGTTTGTATAGTAGATTGCATTGCATAATTGGATACAATGTCATTGCTGATGTTATAGCGTAAAAAGTACGTACATACACATAGAGATACTTAAAACAAATCATGTCTGTGATAAACTGTTAAATCCTTATACGTTAAAGTTAAAACACCTTTTACTAAAATCCCCAAAGAGTGACGTTCTAAAGTTGTACAACACTGATTTTGTATAATAGTACATGATTTTGTATGATTTCCGAGTCAGCGGTATAAAATAAGTTGTCTTTACTGGCAGCCCTGGTGTGAAAAGCTTGCGTGGCACGCTGCGTGGCAGGCTGCGCGCCGAGCTGCGTGCCATGCTGCTTGCCAGGCTGCACGGCGTGCGTGTAAATGTACCATAAACCCACCATAACTTTCACAAAAAAAAATAAACATAGAGTAACACTCTATGTTGGTTTTGGACAATCACTAATCTGTACGTCTCTAATTCTCTCTGGTCTTTTTCATGGCTGACGTTCGCAGAATCTAGCCGTAGTCATGAAGGTTCTCATAATGTATTTAAATTAAATAAGTATAATTTTAACAAAATATTACTGACGTGTGATACTATCATAACCAAGTTATTCAGCCACTGAATTGTTTTTACAAACATGCTCTGATTTTCGTGAAAATTTACGATTGGTTGTACCGTGTTGTTAAAAGTGAACTTAACGTGCCCTAAATATTTGTGTGGTGTAGCTTTGTTATCTTTGTAACATGTTCCCTGACACCCTTAGTCGTTGTAGCTAAGTTATCAGTTTTTGAAATATATGCAATATGATTGTTTATAACCTATTTTGTTTTGTAGCTGAACGTCTCCTTCCCGGCAACGGGATGTCAGAAGTTATTCGAGGTAGTTGATGAGCATAAGCTCCGCATCTTCTATGAGAAGCGTATGGGCGCCGAAGTTGAGGCGGATCAGCTAGGCGATGAATGGAAAGGCTACATCCTTCGCGTCGCCGGTGGTAACGACAAGCAGGGCTTTCCTATGAAGCAGGGAGTTCTATCCAACAGTAAGTTTAATGGCAAAGTTTTGTTACTATATATCTTTGGTTAATATCTGTCTAGACAGCGATTGCAACGAATGCTACGCCTAATACTGTCTTCAATTACAGCATTTTATGAGAGTATGCACGTGTAGTTATGTCCACGAACTGTCACTTAGTGTGTCGGTCTCTGTCCTTCTATATAATATAAAATATAAGATGTAGAGTTAATAAAATAATGATTTAAAAGGCAACTAATTTATTACAAAACAATAATAAACAAAAAACTATTGAAAAAGTAAAATCTTTCTGAGACGAAAATGACCATTCAATTTCAAATTAAAAAGATTACTAATGTAAATAAGTAATTGATTTTGTTTCATTAAATGTCTTTTTTAATAAGTTTAATTAATAATAGTCAGTATTGTCTAACATCAATGACTCGAAATTACAAGTAACTATCTATTGTTTTTACCTGATTATCTTTTTACATCTATATGTCGGTTACCAATTTATTTTAAATACATATTGAGTTAAGTGTGTTATCAACAGAAACATGTTCGTCTCCGCTGTATAATCCCTTTCCAACAATTTACATGTACGGGATCCAAGGAAATGTAAGCGGCGTAATGGCTAAGGCGTCAGACTTGCGATCAAGTGATTGCGGGTTCGAATCCCACCCAGTGCACTACCGATGTGAACCCACCTAACACAAGCATTTAGCTTAGCTGGAGGGGTTAACAAGAATACTAGTAATGTGTGATGCACGTTACTAGTATTCTTTATTAAAAAAAAAACCCAAAAGACAATACAGCAATATTTATTTTTATTAATATAAAACAGGAATAGATTATTTTATGAATACCCATAGTTTCTGTACTATTACCCCGTAATAAACTGACAAAACCAGCTAAAATATTGTAATAAGGGATCCTGTTGAATTCAGAAAATAATGGACATTAAAACAATTTAATGAAATATATGTGTTGTTATATAAGGTTTTCCAATATACATTGCTACACAATGAGACACAGCCAGGCTGAGTAATTGATTTCTTAAGCATGTCACACACATTTAGTTATTCAAATGACACTGACCAAGTTATATCACCCGAATTGAAAGCGCAAGTAAATTCTACTACATGTACACCAAATATAGTAGACTTTACTTGCGCTTTCAATACGGCCGACAATGTAATCTAAACAGGTATATAATCAGCAACATATTATTACATTACAACTATAGAATATATATACTTATTAGATATATATAGTCGGATTTTTTATTAGTTAGACTAAAGTGACAGCTCCAATTGACCTTTTTTTTAATGTTGCAAGCTTAGCTTGTAACTTAGTCGATTTATTGACTTTATCAGTTTGTACTATTAATAGGAAAGGGTTTTTTTCCTATATAAAAATATTTATACTTAATATCTTCTTTAAAAAATATAATGACTTATTATTGTGCCTATTTTTATATTATGTGCGCAGTTTGTCTCCTAGGAAAAGGAGACACCCGACTCCTCTGAGTGTCACAGAGAAGACAATGGTGCAAAACGTATTTAAACACATATACAATGATGAGGAGGAGATATAGGATACACTATTAACTGAAAAACCCAACAAGGGTGGGTCATTGTGCTCGAACAACATCTGAAATTTTGGGAATCGCGAATATCGGGAAGCGGGAATAGTGAAATTAATGCCGAACATTTTGAGGAATGGTGTAGTGGCGTTTAAAGAAGGATTCCGTTTTGGTTTTAGACAATGCCCCTTTCCACTCCCAGATGGTAGACAAAACGCCCACTACTGTGTGGCGTAAAGCCCAAATTCAAGAGTGGCTAAATTGAAAGAATTAGCATTTTGAAGACTTTATGATTAAAGCTTAATTTTTGGAAATTGTTAGTAAAGAAAAGTTTGGGTATTAAAAAAAAATTGTTGATGAGCTTGCTGCTGAGGACGGTGTCACTATCTTAAGAGTGCCCCTGTGAATGAAATCTTATAGAATTAGTATGGGCATAGGGGCATATTGCAAAACATAATAAAAGTTTTTTTTTGGCAGCCCTTTTGACCGCAATTCAAAAAAATCCGAGCCTGCAGAGGTAGATTTCGTGTTTTTTTTTATTTTTATCTCCCAAAAATATGTTATTTTTAAAATAGTGCACTCTTATTGAGACATCCTTTATATATGTATGTACCTGAATTTTGGCGGCACGATAGAGTTCGCAATTATACACCGATTGCTCTCAAACTTGGACGAAAATCAAAATTTGTTGGAAAAAAATTCATGGCTCCGAAACTGTAAACCATTTTACAATGGGTAATATTTTTAAATGAAAGCTAATTTTTTATTTTACTCTACAATGTAGACATAAGTTTTTAATGCGACATATTTTTGGAGATAAAAATAAAAAAAAACACGAAATCTACCTCTGCAGGCTCGGATTTTTTTGAATTGCGGTCAAAAGGGCTGCCAAAAAAAAACTTTTATTATGTTTTGCAATATGCCCCTATGCCCATACTAATTCTATAAGATTTCATTCACAGGGGCACTCTTAAGATAGTGACACCGTCCTCAGCAGCAAGCTCATCAACAATTTTTTTTTAATACCCAAACTTTTCTTTACTAACAATTTCCAAAAATTAAGCTTTAATCATAAAGTCTTCAAAATGCTAATTCTTTCAATTTAGCCACTCTTGAATTTGGGCTTTACGCCACACAGTAGTGGGCGTTTTGTCTACCATCTGGGAGTGGAAAGGGGCATTGTCTAAAACCAAAACGGAATCCTTCTTTAAACGCCACTACACCATTCCTCAAAATGTTCGGCATTAATTTCACTATTCCCGCTTCCCGATATTCGCGATTCCCAAAATTTCAGATGTTGTTCGAGCACAATGACCCACCCTTGTTGGGTTTTTCAGTTAATAGTGTATCCTATATCTCCTCCTCATCATTGTATATGTGTTTAAATACGTTTTGCACCATTGTCTTCTCTGTGACACTCAGAGGAGTCGGGTGTCTCCTTTTCCTAGGAGACAAACTGCGCACATAATATAAAAATAGGCACAATAATAAGTCATTATATTTTTTAAAGAAGATATTAAGTATAAATATTTTTATATAGGAAAAAAACCCTTTCCTATTAATAGTACAAACCGATAAAGTCAATAAATCGACTAAGTTACAAGCTAAGCTTGCAACATTAAAAAAAAGGTCAATTGGAGCTGTCACTTTAGTCTAACTAATAAAAAATCCGACTATATATATCTAATAAGTATATATATTCTATAGTTGTAATGTAATAATATGTTGCTGATTATATACCTGTTTAGATTACATTGTCGGCCGTATTGAAAGCGCAAGTAAAGTCTACTACATTTGGTGTACATGTAGTAGAATTTACTTGCGCTTTCAATACGGGTGATATAACTTGGTCAGTGTCATTTGAATAACTAAATGTGTGTGACATGCTTAAGAAATCAATTACTCAGCCTGGCTGTGTCTCATTGTGTAGCAATGTATATTGGAAAACCTTATATAACAACACATATATTTCATTAAATTGTTTTAATGTCCATTATTTTCTGAATTCAACAGGATCCCTTATTACAATATTTTAGCTGGTTTTGTCAGTTTATTAAATTTTGTCAGATTATTAAAAATGAGCCGTACACAACTGAACACCGCGTTATCATTGTCAAAACCCATTACAAAAATGCAGTGACTGTGAATGGCATTCGTTACAGGAACATGTTATATATATATATATATATATATATATATATACATATATATATATATATATAGATACATATATATATATATATATATATACATATTTATACATATATATATATATATATATATACATATATATATATATATATATATATAAACTTTAACTGGCGGTTGTTTTCGGGTCTAGGGATCATAACTAAACCTCGTGTGAAGAAATTTTTGGAAAACTCGACAACTGGTACAAAACCAATAGGTAGACTTTTCTTCGAAATCTACCTAAGAATATTCAGTGACAGGCTAAAGATAGTGACACCAACGGTTTGCCACTTGCCAAATTAAACTTGATCATTCAGGATACAACATTATTTTTACATTATGATAACACGGCAACCCACTAAATGTTATTTTAATCTAATTAAAAATCTGTCTATAGTTGATAACACATTATTCAAATGATATGAAAATATACCACATGTCATGCTCTAGTGGTGACACCCTTGTCAATCGAGAGAAGCTTCGATTTTTATTTTTAAAACAACTGCATCTGTGCTCAATATTTTTTTGGTTACTCTAGTTAATAGGTTGATTCGGTTTTAGGTCGTGTCCGTTTGTTGATGTCCAAGGGTCATTCTTGCTACAGACCACGCCGTGATGGTGAGAGAAAACGCAAGTCTGTCCGCGGCTGCATTGTAGACGCCAACTTATCAGTGTTGGCTCTTGTCATTGTCCGCAAGGGTGAACAGGTAATGAATTGACTATAATCAAAATATGCTAAGTGTTGTTGATCATATAAGTGATAATTTTGCCAACTACCACTGCATTGACTGTAGTTCAATCTCCACTACTAAAATTAATGTAATTCAGGAGTAACTTATCAAATTTTAGTGTACTTTATGTAGCCTCACCATGTTATTAAAGACATTACTGCAGCAGTTTAAAAAAGGGCAAATGAAAGGGAAGACTGCATGTATTTTAGTCAGGGATATTTCTAGTAAACAGAATTTTGGGATTGGTGTCAAATGATAATTTAAATTATGTTAATCCATCACTATTTGTTCTATACTTCAATCCAAACATGCATGCAAAGTGCAAGACTTCATTAGTCTTGCTGTAACCTTTTATTTAAGGTGAATTGTAACATGACAACTCTTTAACATTTTATAATTGAGTGAATTCTTATTTATGTTTAAAATTTTTAATTATTTTTTATTTAACTTATAGTCCCATTCTACCCAATAAAGTATACATAGTTAAATATATTTATTGATTTGCTGGTATCATAACCCTGTTCTTACTGTTTCCAGGATCCTCAAATCTTGGCAATTATATGCGACAGGGAATATAAACTGGTATTTGGCATGGGCTCTAAATTTTTCTTATTTGTAGCCCTAAAAATACCATACACTTTTAATTAATGAAAACCGAATGTTGTCCTTAACCTTGTTAAATGTTATTGACGTTTTTATGGTTTTTAAGAATTACATGTATTTTTAAATATTTACAGGAAATACCTGGCCTAACTGATGGCAATGTACCCAGGCGTCTAGGTCCCAAGCGTGCCTCCAAAATCCGCAAGCTTTTTAACTTATCCAAGGAAGATGACGTCCGTCGCTATGTAGTTAAGCGTCTTCTCCCTGCTAAAGAGGGCAAGGAGAATGCAAAACCCAGATATAAGGTAAGATATGCATTGTTAAATGTTACACAATTCTTGATTTTAAAGAAAATATATGTTAGTCTTATCTTATTAACGTCTTCAAGACTAACCTAAGGTTATTGTATATAATTTATTAGTGTTCAAAGAAATATCTGCATTTTTTAGTTGATTGTGAGAGTTATAATTTTTAGTCATTAATTTCTTATAACATGTGCAAGTTAATCATTATTTTCCCTGATTACATATTGATTACAAGTTTTAAAGACTTGTAAACAGCAGCATCAGGGTATATAATATCTGCACCGAGCAGAAGATTCAGATTACCATATCTGTCTTCTTTTACAGTGTGCTGAACATTTAAACACCAGAATTACCATTTCTACTAATAATATTTTTACTTCTTAAAGCTGTTTTTAAGTTAAGATATGTATAAGTATATGAAACATCTTCATATAGCAAGCAACACTAGTAAAAATAATCGTGCGGGGGACACTTACGAGGCGCGTGTGGGGTGAACTGCTCTCTGCACTGTCAAAGTATAGAATTTGAGTTGTGTGTGTCTATGGCTATGTTGTCTGTGTTTGTCTATTAGATTTTTGATTAATATCTTCTGTTTAATAAAATTTTACATCTTCGCTAACACTATATTATGTTTCAGGCACCTAAAATCCAGAGGTTAGTGACACCCGTTGTTCTACAGCGTAGACGTCACCGTCTCGCGCTCAAGAAGAAACGTGTGGCTAAGCGCAAGACCTCTGAAGCTGAATATGCTAAATTACTTGCACAGAGAAAGAAGGAATCTAAGGTAATTTTTAACTTGTTAAGATAGTAGGAGGAATTTTGAACTAGCATATTTCAGTCATAAATTTAGATTAGATAGATATAGATAGAAATCCAAGCAATAGCTATCCAGTGGGTATAATTATGCATCAGGAATATTCTAACTAGGAAGTTATTGATTTTATTTAATACGAAATGGAGTTATGGATTATAGAGGGCTATAATATTACTGATATCCTTTTTTCTTTTAAAAACTAGAAAAGTTAGTAGTGTATTAAGTATACAGTGGATATCATATGCCCATAAACTTATTTATGGAAATCATATTCAGCTGTTAAAGTAAGGTGCTGTGTCTTACCCCTCAATCTTTTCTTGGTATAAATTGAGGTATTAAATCAGCAACATTTTTATTTAGATTATACATTACATACATATTCTTGTACTTCGAATTTTACATTCAAATGTTTATTGTGCAGGTACGACGCCAAGAAGAGTTGAAACGTAGGCGGTCGGCTTCCATACGCGACTCCAAGAGCTCCAGTCAGAGTGCGCCACAGAAGTGATTTACTTTACGCAATATAAAAACATTTTAAACCTATAATTTCTTTTATTGCATCTCTACATAGTATAAAACAAAGTCGCTTTCGCCGTCTGTACGCTTAGATCTTTTAAACTGCGCAACGGATTTTAATTCGGTTTTTACCAATAGATAGAGCGATTCAAGAGGACGGTTTTTATGTTATATAAACCGTAGAGCGATTCCAGAGGACGGTTTATATGTTATTGAATCGCTCTATCACATTATTATTACTATATTAACACAAAACATTTTGAAACTAAACATTGTTAGTTTCATATTGTTTTGTGTTAATTTGTATATGACTATAATGAAATTGTTTAACACATTAGTATCTACATTGCACCCGTGCGAAGCAGGGGCGGGGCGCTAGTCGCCTATAAATCAATTATAGATCAATATAAATAAATCATTGACCAAAAGTAGGTATTAAGTACCCTATAGAAACTTATAAAAGAAATAACTTTCGACGGCATACTTTGCTATCGTGAAATAAGTATAACTTTGTTTTTAATGAAAAAATAAATTGAAAACTAAGCTCAAATCAAAATTTAAACAATTATTACCGTCTCGAGTTGTTATGACGGCCTGCATGCGTTCTCATGATTTTTACTTCCACAAGGGATTTCCCCTATTGTCACGATAGCCGACCTCAACTCACGGAGGGTTTCTAGTCGTCTAGGAAGAGCATATACGCACCTTTTCAACATGTCTCAGACATGTTCTATAGGATTCATGAGTGAGCCTGAGCAGTTCATAGAAATTTTCTAATAGGTCGCTATTAGAAAATTTCTATGGACTGCTCAGGCAGACACGAAGATTCGGCATGAGGTCGTGCATTAGCAAGAAATCTCGGCCTATAAAGCTCAAACGGCGTAACATGATCTTGAAGAATCTCTTCAATGGACCTCTATGCTCTACCAGAGGACGATTGATGATCACTAACTCCGTACAAACTTCGAAACACGCGCACCGACCCACCTTGATAACGGATACTTTGACGGGTTCTGAGGGGCAATAAGCGTTCACCTCGTCGTCTATACTCTCTCTCTCACGACCTTCTGGTACTCCCAAGGCCACTCCGAACTCGTCTGTAAACAAAACTACTCCATTAGTGGTCAAAATTACATGTTCCTGTTGAAATCATAGTCTTCCGACTATGTGGTGTCTCTCCACTTCTGGTCTTCGCGCTGGTATTTGGGCTTGCAAATCGCTTTCCTCCATACGTCTTCTTATCGCACGCTCACGAACTACACCTCGTGCCGATTAAAAGCGAACGCCTAATCTCAACAGTGTTGAGGGTACTGTTTTTCAACAATGCTAAGATGATTTATCGCTCTTTGCGGGTGGAGGTGCACCTTACCTAGCCGTCTCCCGGTATCTCCTGAGTCTGCCTGAGCAACTTGAGCAGCTGTTAATGTCATCTTTTATGCTTTTCTGGTATCGAAATAAACAAATAAAATCGAAAACCCATTAATGAACATTAAATAAATTTATATATATAGCTTTGTTGATGAAGTCTAGCAACTTTTTGTGCATGGCGTGGCACAAGATGCCTTTGGACACTACTCTTAAAAAATTTAAAAAACAATTGCTCTGGGGAATTTGTCATGCAAGAGTTAGCTGGCAATGCAAAATTACATTGAAAATATAATTTATCAAAAGAAAATGTCGGATAACGCAGGTACTTACCGCCCTTACCGGACACTGCTGAGGGAGCTGCCGCGAGGATACCGCACTCCACACTTTGGTGAAGTGCTGAGCGTGGGCGAGGCAAGGTGCTAATCTTGCGGCGGCTATCGGTGTGGGTAGTCTCTCGCTGAAGACCATGATTATGTGTATGGTCCAGAGCGAGAGTGCTTGGTATTTCGCTGCCTCGTTCTGCGAGTTAGTGATGCATGCTAAAGAAGCATCTAAAAGTAAACGGGAGAGAAGTAGCACTGTTCTGCCCCGCAGAAGACGTACCAAGCGCCGGAGGCTCCAAAACGACCTCCGGCCTCCATTAGTGCTTCCCTGAGGGTGACCGACAGGGCTAACCTACCACACACACTACACATAATAGACGCAGACCTGAGACAGCGGCGCGTATTGGAATAGGCAACTAGCTTCGCGACTGACTTAGTCTGACTGACTCCTACTCCTGACAATTAAAAAATACCTATTATTGATTTAATTGGAATAAATGGTTTGGATTTGATTTGAGGTGATGACCCGTAGTGGCTTCCACACAAAAAATAGTATAAAAAATATAGTGCCATTCACGCCCACGCTTTTTTTTTTTAATATTATTAATGTTTTTGTTCTTAATACGATATAACAACAAATTAGGTATCGACTTTCGGATTTTTTCCTTTATTTGGGCTGTCAGACTATCTTGCTACCAAATTTGATGATTCTAGGTCAATGGGAAGTACCCTTTAGGTTTTATTTGCGAAATGTTGAAATTTGTTATATCTAAGGCTTAGGCCGTATCTTTTGATTTCGTTGCCTTGGAAGCTTGATTGTTTACAGTAATTAACTTTAAGGAACCGCTGCCATAAGTATTTGATGTTAATTTCAACTGGATGCCTCCACGGGTTCCCGAGGAAAAGAATCTTGACAGACACACAGACAGACTGACTGACAGACGGACAACAAAGTGATCCTATAAGGGTTCCTTTTTCCTTTTGTGGAATAAAACCCTAAAAACCGGACAAATGTGAGTCTGACTCGCACACCGAGGCGAGGGTTCCGTAAGCAAACATACTTGTATATAGATACGTCCGTCTCTAGAATCAATTCTCGAAGATTTTTGCCCGTCTTTTCCAAAAGACAAACTTAACTTTGCAGTTATAAAAATACTCTCTCATGCATCAATTTACGACAAAGTCAACTTTCCAACCGCAAGATATAAGTTTATAATCACAAAAATATTTTTTTTATGACATATATAACAACAAATTAACGACTTTCGGATTTTTCCTGTCAGACCTTGCTTCTTACTAAATTTCATGATTCTATATCAATGGGAAGTGCCCTATGTACCTATCTTATAGTTAAAATCTAATGCTTAATGGCTGTGTAGGTATGTTTTGACTTCATTGTCTTAGATAGAACTTGACAGACAGGCAGACGGTTAACAAAGTGATCCTATAAAGGTTATTTTCCCTTTGGGAAACGGAACCCTAAACACTACGAGCTTCACTATCCACCTCCTGGCTCGGTCATCAGAGCATCGTTACCAAACCCAATATGTGGAACTTGACTGCTCAAAGCGAATCATATGAGCCTAAACTCGAGGGGTTTACTAGTTACCACTGAAGAGTTGCACTAACCATCTCCTGATTCAATCATCAGCTCCAAGATGCCAAATTATAATAGTCATTCAAAATATATTTCCATACCTACAACGTTTGTTTTCGATACGAAAATCAGAAGTAGGTTAAAATTGGTTTCCAAGATTTGTTTAGTTATAGTTACACGTGAAGTTAATAAAAGTGTTAAAAACTCTGAGAACTTCTATTCTATCTATTTCAGGTTTTCTCACGCTGTTTTCCTTAATCATTAAATCAAATCGCAATAATAAAAGATAAAGTTCTCTTAGAAAACTATAAAATAAACCTGAAAGAAGTCTTAGTGGGATTGTAACTGGCAGCGAAAAGATTTTGGCCAACGAGTTTTATCGCACCCGAAACAGTCATATTCGAAATTGCATGTCAATAGTATGCTGTCAATTATTTATTTAATATTCAATTCGATTTCACCGTAAATTTATTATTTATAAGCATAGTTCCCTGTAAAAAATCGTTTTATTTAGCTTTTTGAATAAAATTATTGTGAGAAGACCTGTGCAAACATTCTGTTCTGCAAATTGTAATAAAAATGCTATTGGTGGATATTGCAGCTGAGGTAAGGAGCAACTGTCAGTACATACCGTAATCATAGTATAGGCGCGCGTGAACCGCCCACATCGCACTTCTTATAAGATAAGAATTTAGAAAGCCGCTGATAAGAATTTAGTCTAAAGCTAGCCGCTAGCGCGCAAACCACGCGACGCCCACGAGTTCCACGCTCGCAGTCTAGCCAAGCGCTGCGAGGTACAAGCTTGTTTTCACCGTAAATTTACACGTTATATAATATGGCATTTGTACGGGCCAACGACCGTACATTTTGCCGCGGTCAGCATTTTACGCCGACAGCCATAATTTTGTTACAAATTCAATTCAGTTCACTTTCAGCAAGCGTATCGTGTACTTATTAGCATATACCATATCATTTAGTGCGTGAATCAATAAAATAGTATACAAATAAAATATCTATCATTTATCAAGCAGTGTACGTGACCCGTACAGCATTTGTGATTAAATACGTTCAGGACCCGCACGTTTTCATAATGTTTTACTGGCGGCTCGCAGCCGTTCCGCTCGTTTGATGCGCGCAGGCTGCGAGTCGAGTTGTATAGCAGCAGCAAGCGGGCTGACTGGCCGCTACTAGCTTTTTATATTGACATTATTATACGACACACGATTTAATGCTCTAATTTTAATGACAAGTTAATTGCTGAGTTGGAGCAGTGCCGTGCCATGACCCTATCATTTTGCAGTAGGCTCAGTAGACTCGCCAAAGAGCAAAACGTGGCTACCCATTGCCCTAGTAGAACGAGGTTTGATACCAGTGCGGACACTCGACGGTTTTGCCGCCTACTGATTAAAGAGTCGTCAAAGGTCTGCCGGGGCTTCGAGAGTTTCCTGCCTAAGCCTAGGTATAACTCTGAACACCATCTGATTTAAAACGGTTCGAGTCCAACTTGCCTTTTCGCTGCTATCACCAAAACTAAAAAAAGACGTTTTGAAGGGTACCTACTTATTTATTAACCTAAATTATTTCGTTTGTTTCAGCTTATTACTTTTATTACTTGAATACTTAATTATAGTAATTGGAATATGGCTATAACATCATTTGATGTGACTTGTGAAAAAAAAACATTTAAGAAATATGAACCGAGATCACCATATCTTGGTGGCGATAAAGTACAACTACTCTCGCGGGTGACCGAGAAGAGATTTATTAAAAAGAAAACTTTGGATTATGTATCATCGTTCCCACTTGCCGCTAATATTTATAGGGCCAATTCAGATGAATTTAAATTAAAACGAGGTAACAAAAAAATGAAAAAATCTGTACTTACTCTTCCGAATCAACCAACTCCCTCGCCCCACATATGTACGGTAAGTGATATGAACGATTCGGAATATTACAGTCAAAGTAATGGTAATCAAACCCAGAGGAAACCCAGGGTTAAGAAGCGGTCAGGAATTAAAAATGTTCGAAAGCCTCGATTTAAAAACAAAGAGTTTGAATTCTACGACAGAGACGAACGGTTTTGTTCACAATTCAATGTTAACCTAGACAGCAGTTCTACGGAAATAATGAAAAATTTTAAAGGTGATGGTAGAAGGAGTGCTAATGTTGTGATGCAAAAAGGTTCGAAATCTTCATGTTTACCGAAGAATATTGACATGAAGCCTCATGACGTATGGGCGGTGCTACGAAATATGAACAGATTTCCTTTTCGTCCTTCACCACCTATGTCTGAAGAGAGTGTCATAGGTACCAAAAAGAAGAAAGCTCAAAACAAACGTATGAATTGTAAAGACACACGGTAATTTAATCATCCTATAAGACGTATTGATCGTATTTTAAGGAAATAAGTTTTCTCACCTTGGAGTAGAATAGGTATTATGATGAAAAATATAGATTTTTGTCACTGTATAAATAAAATAAGTGAGATCTATCATCGATCAGATAGCCCGTACTATCTATCGCCTTCATCAGCGATTGTTTAGACAAAACCCCCCTGTAATGTAAATATTAGTTCGCACAAGTTTTACACTAAGTTTGTAATTACAATCACATCTATCTTTTAGTGTTTACGAGACTAAGGAATTCGCCTACATATCAAGTTACAATGTTGATAACAATTCACAAAGTGTGTCACAGTCATCCAGTTATGACAGAGTAACAGTTATTGACAAACAAGGTGAATTTAGCAACATGTGCCAACAATTTGAAGATAAATTTCTCAAGACACGCACTTCAAAAGACAATGTTAGTAAAAATCGTCTTGACATCAAGAATAAACCGAAAAAGAGGTTTACAAAAAAAAAATGCATTAAGTCGTTAGGCCCTGCTGTACCAAAAGAAAATGATTTAGAATGTGTACCGTTAACACGTAATGACTTAATATTAGTATCTGAAGACGATCAAGAATATGATGTGAACACCTGTAGTAGTATTGAGGATGGTGTGAACTCATCTGTGACGAATATAGATAATAGAAAGCAAACCACAATCGAATGTACTTTAGTTCCAGCTAAAGAAAGCTTTATTCACTCCGACAATTCCGGATCAAGTAAAGCGGAACTCTCAGTATCAGACACAAGTAAATTAAAAGGTAAATAACTTTTCCAATTCCGAATTTTAAAATGACGGTTGTCTGTTTGATCAGAGCAGTGGGCTACGATTATGATTAAATACTTACATAATATATGTGTATGTTATATTGTTTTTTTATGGTATAGGGGCAAACGAGCAGACAGGTCGGGAGGGGATTGTGGTTTTTAAGTTCCTTCTATATATAAATTATTCTGTACGTGGGTATTGTCAATGAACTCCTCCTAAACTGGACCGTTTTTGATGATTTTTTAAGTGTGTATGTTTTTTCAAGAGCGAGTCCCTCGATGGTTTATATTCACAATTAAACCCGGTAGATGGCGCTGCAACCGAACTCTAGGATTCTTAATTTTTTAGGAAATTATTTGTTTGAGTGGGTTCGCAGATGGTTTAGGTACAAAATTGGACCTGGTAGATGGCACTGAAACCGGGTTCGAAGATTCTTATTTCATTGTTAGACAGAATAAAAATGGTATGTTTAGCTGGTTTAGATTCAGAATTGGGCCTGGTAGGTGGCGCTGCAACCGAATTCTAAAAAAAATATTTTTAAGTGCTATAAGTTTTAAGTTTGTTTTATTGACGAAGTCAATTATGAATTTATGACACAAAAAAGGAAATCCTACGTTCGGGCAGGACAATGTCCGTCGGGACCTACTAAAGAAATATTTAATGTCTCTACCTATTTACGATTGGTAATAACGTTACTGCTTTTTCATCAGTATACTGTATATGGTTCAAATAACAAACATACTAACGAGTAGGTACAAACAATAAAGCTGAAATTTGAAAAAACTTAACTTTTTTTTGTTGTCATAAAAATTACAATTTCAGGGAAAATTACGAATGGCCGTGTTCCTCAACTAAAGGGGATATCGAAAGTAAATTTTGGTAAGACATGCGAACCCATAAGTCAAGTATCTATCAGACGACCTGAAATACCAAAAAGAAAACCTCGTTTAGTTACCACAATGCCAAGTGCATGTATGATGCCGAAGTTAACACAAACTGACATTAAGAGGAGAATAGCTGCTATACGATTCCCAGTTGCTATTTCAGGAAAAGAGCAGGTTAATTCTTCTGTGGAAGTACATGATTACGATCCTCCTCAATTCAACGGCTTAGACCAACACATTTGGCCGTTTATGGTGAACTGGCATGATGATGAAAAATTTGAAGGTAAAGGCATGGTGGCTAAAGACATTGAAGTATCGGAGTATGTTGGCCAAATAAATAGGAAAAGTGATATTTGTCATCCAGTATTAAACGCAAACAAAGCAATGAAAGAAAGCAACGAAATTTTAAAAAATAATAAATCCAAATATGTCAATAACGATTTATCTTCTAAATATAAAAATGAAACAAAAAAACTACCACTTTATTCAGAAACAAATTGTAAACGACAACAGAACAAGAACCAGGAATCAATTACACTGTTAAAGGATAAAATGTTAAATTTCTTATTTAAAAAAAAACCTAATGGGGATGTCGTTACTGAGGACTGCAATAACAACTCCATAAAATTACGCATTAATAATAAGCCTGTAGAGCGACTTGAGCAACCGATAATCTGTGAACCTGCAAGGCAATTCGACGATGGTACTGAAACTGAACTAAAAAAAGGCATCGTCGCCAGGGAGCGTAAGGCCCGAGTTAAGTTCCTACAAACTAGTACGCGTCAAAATGGATTTGTATACCCTTGGGCGAAAGCTAGGAGAGTGAATGATTTCATAGAAAGTGTGATTAAGAAAATTAGGACTGGAGTCTATTACAGTAAAGAACTGAGATATGTAAACCTAGATTCAAAATGTAACCGTAAGTAGTGTCAAACTATATTTTGATACACTTTGTATAATTGTGTAGGTACCTACTTAATCTTCTAAATAATATTTCTATATTATCTTCAGGTGCCACAGATATTGCGATGCAAACAGACCATGACGACTTTGAACATATAGACATATCACCTAAAGTGACAGGTATAAAAAAACATACGTATAATTCTATACCTGGATTCGAAACTTCCCTCCCTGGGCTGGAAATCAAAACCCTAAATATGAATCAAATAGCTGTGAAACATTGTGTGACAAACATTATGGTACAATTTGATGTAACAGACAACATTAGTACTGCGGTGAACTCTATGATATTACCTATAACGCCTGTCGATGTAACTGAAAGTCATACAAAAATATTTAAATGTAAGACGACCATCGTAAATGCTATGTTACCTGCAGAATTATGCAGCATTTTGCCTAAATTGATGAAACTCATTGATTCGGACGTAAAATCTTTACGTCCAGCTTTCTGTCCGTGTTTAATTAATAAAAGCCAATCACATTTATCTCCTATTAGTGAGTTGACGACCCGTTCTTCTGACAGTACTACCACCCCTATTATTGGCACAAGGACACTTCAAAGTAACATTTCACCATTAGACTATTTATCACATGCTGTAAAGACATACATAAACGGCATGTTCTCGTACAGACATGGAACTAACAAAAGTGCGAAAACACTAAACCCAGTTATTAAATATAATGCTACTTTACTAAGGGAAACGTTACCGAAGAGTTACACTGTAATAGATATACTAACATACGGAATCAGGCTACCACTGTTCAAAGATGTAAAAATTGCAAATCAATCGAATAGAGAATTAACTGTTGGATTGGAAAAACAGTATCATGCTTGTACAGCTTTAGAACTTTACACGACGAAAAACAAAAGGCTGGTTCCAGCTTTTAAACCCTTTAACTTTGAAGATGCTATTAGAGATATATTTATTAAATTACAAATTTCAAGATTAAACTGCAATACATATATACCGAAAGTTCAATACCTTGACAGAATTCTGTACGTAAATATTACTCTACCAAATGACAAGGAATCAAAATCAAATGTGATTGTAATTTCAAATAACTTAAATATGAAAGATAAATATGTGTCAGTGCAAAATGATTCTCCTGAAAAACGTTTGGAGTATATTAAACGGTCTACAAAATATGGTTCTAAAATTAAAGATCAGAAATCTGTAATGGAGTTAAAAGTTAACACTAAAAACAAACGCAAAGGATTTTATAGATTGTATAGAAAATGTAAATCAGCTACTATAATACCAACTGACAAATGTGTTAACACACCACTAAACAAAATTCAGAACCTGGACGATTTTTTCCAAGTACTTGGTTCAAAAAAGATACTAGCCAGCGTATTTGATGGCAGTGCTGAAAAGAAGATATTATCATCTGTTGTCGAGGTAAACAATAAACCTTGTGATACAAAAACACATAATATACGTAATATACATAATAGACGTAAGTATTTGACGAGTGTCTGATAACAAGTGACTATTTACGTCTTACACAATTTTCCAGAAATTACTAAAAACTTATTAGTTGTGACTTTGTGATGCATTTTTTTAATTTAATTAAAATATGGTGGTATTATAACCAGTGAGTAACCAGTGAGTAGAGGCAATGTATTGGCACTCGTAGTTTTTTCAGTAGGTATGGTTTTATAAATAGTTTTGTTATTCGAAAGTTGTAGGTAGGTAAATAGAAAATTTTAATGCATAGGTGACTGATGTAAATGTATACTTTTGTTACAGACTAATTTGCAAATGTCTAATTTTGATTTGGTAACGATATATAGTGGGTATTTAATTTCTTTTGAAAAATGTTGCGCTATGATCCAGATTTTATAAATGTACTTTTAAAGATTTTTATGTAAAATTACGAAGTTAAGAACATTTTTTATACATAAATAACCACTGTAGACAACAACAATCTGAGATTGGGAATGGATATATATATACTTACGTAATTGAAAAATTTCTATCCTGAAAACAAGGATTGGAAAATGTAAATAAGCAGCTACTTTTAATCAGACACTCATCTTCTTCTGTGGTCTAACCCTCTTCCCAGTTTAGCTGAGGACGGGTCTCCTTGTACTTCTGCACCAAAAAGCTGTGTTCAGTCTTGTCGGGTGTTCAGTCAAGTTGCGGCCGTTCGTCCTCGTCCTCGCGGTTGGTCAAGGATATTTAAGCCATATTGGTAGGGTGGCCGTCCCAGCGCAGTCAACGCTTGTAATTTTTCCGCCATCAGGGCTATCTTGATCAAACCTCTGATGTACTCATCCGTCACTTCGTCCAATCAAGTTACTCTCGCTACCCATCTGAGCATTTTAATTTCTTTAGCATGCAGTTGTTTTTCATGTGATTTTTTATGGTCCAGCATTATGCTCCGTAAATCATGGCTGGGCATACAACCGTTTTGTACAGTCCTGCCGCCTTCTGCAGTCACAGAGAACACCTGACAACGATCTTGATTAAATCTAAGCAGTCTTGAGGCGGTCCACGTCCTTGTCGATGTTTGCATTAGGGGTAAGCACTGAATCCAGGAATTTGAATTTGTCCACTTTGGGTAAAACATGATTACCTATGTAAATAATACATCATATTTCTGCTGTTCCTCCGTGGTCCCATTCCAAATATTCGGTCTTACTCCGACTTATATGCAAAGCCCTTGTTTTTCTATTTCTATTACCCTTACATTGAGTATATTTTGTAGGTTTAGGTTTTATTTTAATTTAATGATAGTATACTGCACTAAATGTTATTAGTTTATTACAAACTTTAACACACTTGCAGATGAAGAACTGGATAACGGATATAAACCCAAAACAGGCTCTACTGCTACTCTTGCTGACGAATAAGAAAGATACACAAAATTTAGTACGTTTCAAACCAATTCTACTTCAGGGTATTGCAGTAAATAGAATAACTCGAGCTACAGAATTGGACATGGAAATTGAAGTAATAGAAAGAGAAAATTTTAATAAATTTAAAGAGGTAAGGAAATAAAACCGTCTATAAAATCTCGTTAATATATTAATAGTAATCCATTTTGTGTTAAATATTTTAAAAATAAAAACAAAAAAAAGCAATGTAACTGACAGTACTCTCATCGCCGGTGTTACATACCTAACTGTTCACATGCTAATCAGTTATCTTTATTAGTATCTATATTGTCAATCATTTTGTGTCCCGATAAGCCCATACATTTACTATTTCATTAACCCAATCTGTACTTATACAACAACGAATAAAACAATGTTGTATATTACTATCAACTGCTCATCCTTTAAACAAATTGAGACATCGTCAGAATCAACGTCTCCCTTTTCCTCAATGGATTACCTATATATTTAACGCGTCTGCGGACTCGGTCCTCATCAGGCTATTGTTATTTAATCATTTAGCTTCTCAGTAATTGGAAGATTACTACACTCTCCTAAGTCTCTACCTAACGACTTCGACATAATTATCAGTCTAACTGTCCGAGCGTTTGGTTGCGCTTTGTAGCCCGTAGTCACCTTAGAGAACCTTTCTTTGCCAGCGATTATTGTTTCCCTTCATTTCTCTCATTAATTGTCACTTGGGGGACAATGCCATTTCAGCGAGAGCTATGTCGGTGACGTTGCTTTCCCGACAGATTTCTACGGTATCAAAAATGTTATAAAAATAACAATAGTACAAGCACTATATAATAAAGTAGGATGACAAGTATATTGCTGGTAGATTTTTTGTTAGACCTGACCAGAGTTTTGAAGCACTGTACTTACTATCTTAATAATTGGATTATTTTAACACAGTATGAAGGAATATCGTATTTGCCGGCGTCTGTAGAGAATCATGATCAACTTTTGGAGGAGTTGTACTGGATTGCTAAAACTACTGTAAGATTTTATTTTTATTTTCTTTTCTAGAACCTTGAGCTTAGTGCCAAATGCGTTTGTTTATTTGTTTGTGGCGTACATATATGAATTTGTTTTCTTTTGCCAGGCATCTGATTACCAGAAGCCTTTTGACGAATCATCAGAAAAACTTCTAAAGTCTCTACTAGAGAAGCGGAAGAAGCTGAATCCTTCATATTTGCGTGTAATGGCACGTTATGTTGGGTTAGGACTCTTGATACAGCCTACGAAAAAATAATTGGGCTAACCAATTATTAAAAATTTTTAGTGCCTAACAATAATTTAAAAGTTTTTATAATTATGTTCTACGTGCATTTATATAATTATATAATTTATGATTACACTGTGTATTACTTAGACAATCTTTTTAACAAAAAATTAAACCGACGAAAAGAACTAAAAAGCAAAAAATAAATAAACTAAGTCTTAAGTATTGAGCTTATACAAGGGGCCCAAAATACTCCCTTGTGGTACACCAAATTGAGCAGTCCTAGCTGTAGATGTATAGACTTCTTCAATCATTGACACTGGGTTCAGCTGACGAATCTCTGTGTACTGTTGTCTATTTGAAAGATATGATTTTACGAGATCATACACATTGCCTCTGATACCATACACGTTCATTTTTCTTAAGAGGGTTATATGCTCGACGCGGTCAAATGCCTTTGACATATCCATATATAACGCTATTGCCGGTAGTCCCTTGTCCAAATTGCTTAATACTCTTTGCAAAAAGTTATATATTGCCACATTTACAGATTTATTTTTCCTAAAACCATATTGACTTGGTGTTAGAATATGATGGCTTTCCAGGAATCCGTATATGCATTGAAATATAACTTTCTCAAAAATCTTTGCAAATGTAGATATCAGTGCTATTGGCCTGTAGTTATTCATATTCGTTCTATCACCTTTTTTAAACACTGGTTTTATTACAGATATTTTGAGATTATCTGGATAGATGCCATGTTCTATACATAAATTAACAATGTAGCTTAACGGTTCAGATATCATATTAGCAACATCTTTAACAATATTTGTCATAATACCGTCATAACCAACGCTGGTTTTATTTTTCAGTGCTAGTATAATGTTATATATGTCATTAGGGATAGTCGGTGACATAAAGATCGAATTGGAATGATATGTCAATTTATTATGTGAATTAAATGTCAATCTGTTAGAAGAATTATTATATGTCAATTTATTAGAGTCATTGTATTTCACTTTATTAAACGAATTATTGAATTATTCAGGTTTTTATTGTTAATATCAAGAAAAAAGTCATTTAATGTTTGGGCGATGTTTAAAGGGCCATTTATTATTGAATCATTTTTTATTAATTGGTTTACGCTTTCAGTGAGATAGTTACATTTGATCTCGTTTATCACTTTCCATGTTGCTTTGCATTTGTTTGTGGCAGTATTGATATAGTAGTCATTTTGAGATTTTTTTGTCAGATTTATTATAGTTTTGTATCTTTTCGCGTATGTTTTGAATATGTTTTTATTTACCGTACTTGGTTTTTTTCTATATTGCCACAAAAGTTGACATTTCCTCTTGCTACACATTTTTAGGCCACGCGATATCCATTTTGGCTTAGGTCGATTTTAAATCTTAATTCTTATTAATGGAAAGCAGAGTTCGTATAGCATAACAAAGTTCTCATGAAATTTATTGTAAGCACTGTTTGGATCCACACAGCTATAAACATCGTATCTATATATACATCATACTTAATTGTTTTAAATATTTTATAAAAATTCCTCGATTTTCTTTAGAGTAATCCCTTTTCAATATATACCAATATTTTATTGTACATGTTTTGATTACCGGTATTTTAACGATTTGCGCATTGTGGTCTGATAAAGATAGTTCATTGATAGTGCGTAGGCTCGTATTCATGTTATGGGCTATGTTGTCAATACATGTTTTGCTTGCAAATCTTGTAGTTTGATTAAAATGTAATTTTAGGTTATAACTAATTAACAGTTCCTTAAATTCTGTTGAGAGCCTAGTTTGTTTTAAAATGTCAACATTGAAGTCTCCACACAAGACAATTTTCTAACCATTTGAGCTTACGTTCTTTAATATTTTATTTAATGTTGTGAAAAAACTGGTAGTAGAGCCAACTGCATGATTTGGTGGCCTATATATACATATAATGACTATTTTATGATCAAGTAACTCAACTGCAGGTACATTCACTCAAAGTATATGTACCTACGTGGGCCCTACGTAGGTAATTAATCATTTTATTATTTGGCGCCGACTCAAAATAAGTTTATATAAAATTTGATAGTTTATGTAAATAAGTTCAATACTTAAGACTTTAGGTTTATTTATTTTTTGCTTTTTAGTTCTTTTCATCGGTTTAATTTTTGTTAAAAAGATTTTTATTTTACGTTTTTTTTTCATCATCAGCTCAGCTACATGATGTGGTGATTTCTAAAGGCAAATACCTGATAAAGTAATGAAAAGTAAACAGATACACTATTCGTTCCTACAATTTTCGAGGGTTTCTCTCAATTTTATCAGGATCCCATCAACAGATCCTGACTATCTGACATGGGACCACCCTTGAGGTATACCCTATCCAACAAAAAAAGAATCAAAATCGGTTTATAAATAACGGAGTGAGGGCTGAACACATACATAAAAAATAAATGTACATATATATACGGTCGAATTGAGAACCTCCTTTTTTTTTCGTCGGTTAAAAAGTAGACTGCGTAAGAACTTACATGACGCTGCGCGCTGTCTAAAAATCTCACGGTGCACCTTTTACATGGAAACTTCTAATGGTTTTGCACCTGTTTCTCTGCTGCGAAAAATATTTTTTTATAGACTTTAATTTATTTTTTACAAGCAGTTCCCGTGCGACTCGTGTGTACATATATATATATATATATATATATATATATATATATATATATATATATATATATATATATATATACATCTTGAAGGACATGTTGCGTCCTACATGGCGTTATTTACCGATGATGCTGCGTCCCACTGACTTTGTGCGTCCGGAATACGGACGCAAGATTGACCGACCATCATTTTTAGTCCAAGGGTCCCTTATGATTATTAGAATGCAAGGGCGAAAAATTGGCATGGACGTAATTCCATCACTACAATGCCTTTTAGCGTATAATACAGTTCCGCCATCGTCCGACTGAAATTTGGAGGGCACTAGTGTTCAGCGTATAATTTACCACGTATACTTTGAGTTCAGTTCACCGATCTTATCGTGTCCATTGAATTTCGTACTTAATTTGTAAAGTTTTTATCATGTTTTCGTGACAACAATCTTGCGTCTCTTAAATATCCTTAAACGGGCACTAGGTACGGTGTCTGAGAGGCATATTCGGGGTTCACGAGTGACGCATGGCGCGGGCCGCGGGGCGCCGAGCTTCAGCGCGCTCGCGTGCCGAAGTTTGTAAACAGACATGTGCCAGCCGTGATGTAAGGTTGTCACCAAAGTTAATTATTTGCAAGTGCGTTAAACGTGGTTATTTATTTGGTCTATTACACAGGATAACAGCATGTCTGTTGCATGATGTTTTTTTCATGAATCTGAATAGTTTTTCCACACGGATTTTAAAAACACATGCCGTTTTTATGTAGCAGCTCTAGTTTAGCTGCTATGAAGTGACAGGATTTTTCACTAAAATGCACATAGTTAAGGGTTAAAAATTTATTAAATATATTTATTCTGAATGAAATTTTCTTTTATATGGGTTTCCCGCGTGGTGTGTGTTAGGATTACTATTTTGAATGCTCCAACAATAATCAGCCACCATTATTTACGCTCCAACATCCCTGAGACCTCTCCTCCATAGTGCGAGTATCCTGGTGAAAATGCTCTCCTTGTTCCTCGCTAAAGTCACCGAGATTTTCAAGCAAATATTCTAGATGGCTAAAGGTGGTGAAGCTTAATACCTATATTGCATCCAAGCTGCTGAAAGTGTATCAGCAACTGTTCAATGTGCTGAATGTTGCCATCAGACTTTCTATTTCCAAAAAAAATCCTCACTACCCAAACAAACTCTTCCCATGCACAGGGAAGCTAGAATTTCTAATGCAGTCTTAGACAGTCCAGGGTCCCTGATCAAGTAATTTAAATCATATTGATTTAGAGGTCAGGGATAACTGAGACAATCAAAGTCACTGTCTCTACTACTGTCGTCATTATTGGTTTGTTGACTCCACTCGTTTGGAAGATGTACATGGCTGCTGTGGTACTGGTTCGTCATTAGAATTCAAGACTAGTCTGATAACAGATTTTAAGTTGGAATATATCCACTTCGAGCAATTTTTATGGTTTATTCCTAAGATTTTCGTAACACAGAAATAACAGTCATCGTGATGATTAGACAGTTCACGCCAGATCATTGTAGCTTTGTACTTAAAAGATTGTTTTTTTTTTGTTTACCCATAATCGCAAAGACTCAACACATTTTTTACATACCAAACTATGTATCCAGGGCTTGGCGTTTGTCAGCAATGGAAACCCAAAATAGTCCAAGTATGCTTTTTTCACGAAGTCTGACACGTTCAAACGGAATTTTTGGACATATATTCTCCACAAATAACACAAAAACAATCGTGGCTATTAAATATATAATATAATTATATTATATTTCTGTATAAATATATGTCTTTATTTTGACTATTTTTTTCTTCCAGTGCCGTTTTAAATGCATAATAATTATGTATCACAGCGGTATAATTTTCATACCGACAGTTCCATCTCGTGGTGCTTAAACTGCCCATTTCACGACCAGTCTTTATATTAAGAGAATCTTAATTTTTTTGTAAAGTACAGCGTGACAGCCAGGCTTTGTAAAATGGATATACAGTCAATCAATCAATCAATTAGCCTATTCTAGTCCACTGCTGGACATAGGCCTCTCCCAATGTTCCTCCGCCTTCCGCATCCAGTCCCTTCCAGCTACCTTCCTCAGGTCGTTGGTCCTTCGGCATACGTGACTAGCCCATTGCCATTTTAAGCGTACTTATTCTGCGAGCTATGTCGGTAACTTTAGTTCTTTGTCGGATGACCTCATTTCGAATTTTATCCTGCAAAGAGACTCCAATCATTGCTCGCTGCATGGCCCTCTGCATGACTTTTAGTTTATGGACTAGCCTCACCGTTAGTGTCCAGATCTCGGCAACATAGGTCATTACAGGTAGGACGCACTGAAAGACCTTCGTTTTTAGGTTTAGTTTGCCAAATGTTGCTTAACCTAACTGTGAACTCTTCTGGTCACTTCTTTCTCAAGGTTGTTTCTACCGAGCTGATAACCTAAGCCCAAGGTACATATTCTTGAACAACTTGGAGCGTCGACCCTTCGACGTTAATCGGCCTGGGTGTGGCGTGTTCATTGAACCTAACTTTGGTTTTGTCCAAGTTCACACTAAGACCGACGCGTCGAGACGCTTCATTTAGGCTGTACAGCATCTCACCCAGCTGCTCCAGCGACTCTGCTACTAAGACGATGTCATCGGCAAACCGAAGGTACGAGATATGCTCCCCGTTTACATTAATTCCCCGTCCAGTCGAATCCAGTGTCTTGAGTACGTCCTCAAGCGCGTTGGTGAATAGTTTGGGAGATATTACATCCCCCTGTCTAACGCCTCGCTGCAAACTTATGGGATTGGTCCTCTGGTCTTGGAGTTGTACGGTCATCGTGGCGGTGTTGTATAAGCTTCTCAGCACCACGATATATCGCCAGTCGACACGACATCGTTGCAGAGCATTCAGAACTGCCAGGTCTCGATGGAGTCGAAGGCTTTCTCGTAGTCCCCAAAAGTCATACAGAGCGGCTGATTGTACTCCTCAGTCTTTTGCACAATCTGCCGAACAGTATGAATGTGGTCTACGGTGCTGTAGCCTTTTCCAAACCCGGCTTGGTCTGGTGGCTGGAATTCGTCAAGCTTTCTCGAGAGACGATTTGTGACGACTCTCGAGAACAAATTGTAGATATGGCTCAGGAGTGAGATGGGTCTGTAGTTCTTCAACAAAGTCTTGTCGCCTTTTTTGAAGAACAGGTCACGGTTCTGCGACATACTTACTGTGGTACCACAAGACTCAGAACTTGGCCTAGTTTTGTACACCATATTTACAGGAGATTTACCGCAAACACCTGTAGTTACTATTGCAACCTACGCATATGATCCTGGGGCTATATTGGCTTCTAGGAAGAAATACAAAACTGTCCACCGACATCAAGCTGCTGCTTTTTAGGTCTGTCATAAAACCAGTCTGGACCTATGGCATTCGATTGTGGGGAGCCTGTGTGATCCAATATAAATAAAATACAAAGTATATTCTAAAACAAATCAGCAACGCGCCCTGGTTCATAAGAAACTTGGAAGTTCATGCTCATCCAATTATGGCCAATGTAAAGGAGGAAGTAAAAGCATCTCTTAAAAAAAAAACTAGATTGGAAAATCATCCAAACCAACTAGCTGTCCAGTTCACACTACCCAACTGCATAACTTGCTTGAAAAGGCGTAGGATCCCGGAACTCGGCAGTAATAAATAAGCCGCTTTATCCATATAGCAGATGTTTCTAATGAGAGACTTCCCAACCAGAAAATATCAAACACCACATCTGCTCATAGTCGGAAGGACTGATCGCATGATAAAACTAAGAAAAAAAAAATATTTGTGCGTTAAATGCCCGCAGTTTTTCTCCGAATTTTGTAAGGAGTAAGTCAATTCTGGGCTGACATGGTCCAGCTTGAAGCGTACCTAAGTCCATATGATCTTTGAATGCAAAACTTGTTTATTCAAACTTGAGTTAAAATACGTACTTGGTACTAGGACTGGGGCTGCTGGCCCCTCTGCATTATCCAGAGATTGCTGATCGATATACGGACTTTTATTAAAGAAAGATCTAAGGTCCCTAATTTTCTTAATATAACTATATCAAATCTCAATGACAATTACCAAGAAAAAAAAACAGTGTAATTCAAATCTAATTCACCGATATTATAAATAATAAAGGTAGGTATGGTTTTTTTTTTTTGATAAAACCTAATTGTCATAAATGATATATGATAATAAAATTACGCGATCCCGTATTTAAAAGGTACCTTTGATTCGCCTGACGTTTCGACCAGGTTGCACTGGTTAAGGTCACAGGCTGACTACTGTTGCAAGTCACGTTGATTCTCGCCAGCATAATTTTATTATCTTCAAAGGTATCATTAGTATTATCATCTGTCTTCGTGAGCGTTTGTCTAACACCCGGTATGTATCCAGTCTATAATTTCGAATCAGTCCCTAAACATCCTGGGGTGGGCATCAGACCATTCTGGGGTGGGCACGGCCCACCCGGCCCCCCCTTTATATACGCCTATGTCTGTGCCTGGAGTCATTATAAGTCCTTATATAGGTGGAAGCCTCTTGGCTGATAAGCTGGATACAATAATTCAGAAACAGTATTCGGAACCAATCTGAATTCAATAGTAGATGGATGTCATTTAGTTATTACATATATCCATTATGATATATGCAGAGCATTATACGGAATTGATTTAAACATACAGTTGGATGGAGGCGGGAATGTGCATGCAGTGTTTAGTAGGTATACGCAGGTATTCAGTGTGCAAGAAAGATTTAAGAGTGAACGGACGCACTAATTCAGTTATTCGGAACCAATCTGAATTCAATAGTAGATGGATGTAATTTAGTTATTATAATCATTATGATATATGCAGAGCATTATACGGAATTGATTTAAACATACATTCGGATGGAGGCGGGAATGTGCATGCAGTGTTTAGTAGGTATACGCAGGTATTCAGTGTGCAAGAAAGATTTAAGAGTGAAGGGACGCACAAATTCAGCTAGAAATATTTAATTTGAATATCACCATTTAACGTTTAAATGAAATTTGACGTCGACTACTGATATGATACTGATTAAAACATCTAACATACGCATTGAAAACATTAAAAATATCACTACATTCAGTGGACGCCGCAGGGTGGTAGTTTGTAAAGACGCAAGAAGTCCTTCGCGATTTATATATATATATATATATATATATATATATATATATATATATATATATATATATATATATATATAACACCAGCTATTTGCCAGTGAAAGTCCCGTGGAAATCGGTCCACCCGTTCCGGAGATTAGCCTGAACGCACAGACAGACAGACAAAAATTTTAAAAACTGCTTTTTAGGCATAGGTAACGTGCAAATAACTGCATGAGCTTAAAAAAAGCTACTATAATGACGTTACCAACAGACACTTCAATTTTATTCATTTGTATTGATGTACATCACATCAAGGTGTACAATACGTATTGGTGCGGACATGTGCTTCACCCAGTTTCTCCACCTGGGAGAAGCACGGAGACCTATAAGGTCCCGTGCTCCAACTGATGATCAGTACAGTCGAGTAATTAAGAAAAATACATAATTTAATATATTATCAATAGGATATATTTTAACCCCTTTTTTAAAAAAATGGGCCAATAATATTTCTTTATTAATTATCTGCATTTGCGAATCCCACTTATATAATAAATGTGACCTTAATAAATGTAACCGGAAAAAAACATGAGGATGGAGAAAAGCCTTTGAAACTCCAAAGAAAATAGGAAAAATTGTTTTCCGATTTTCTTTGGGTTTTCTCTGGGCTTTCTCTTGTGAAACTGTGAAAGGCTTCTCTTGTTCCATACTTTTGTTTTTTTTTTCTTGTACATATAAATTCACCCCTATTAAATAATTGTTTAAATCTTTTGATAAATTCACCCCTATTAAATAATTGTTTAAATCTTTTGAATCATATAGGGAAAAAAAAAAAAAATTACTGCATCACTGTACAATAACGTCATCAGTTGGAGCACGGGACCCTATATAGACCCCCCGTGCACCCAGGTGGAGAAACTAGGTGAAGCATGGGTCCGCCCCCATTAATACCTACACAAATATTTCAGCTGAATATGTACAACTATGAAACGTAGGCGTATGAAACTATTATAATTGTATTGTATTACTTATTGTAATAATTAATATTTATTTGCAACAATAACTATTTAAAAAAATGATAAACTGTCAAAAAGAAACATGAAACAAAAATTTACAACGATTATATTTTTAAATATAAAAAATCGACCAGTCGCCGGTGAAATGGGTGAACTTTAAGGGTTGGGACATGGTCCTCTACAGCCCTGTACACGGGGGTTGTCCGGTCAATGGCACTTTACGGTGCACCGGTGTGGGCGGGGGCTCTGACCGCCCAGAATAGGGCACGCCTCTGGCGCCCTCAGAGGGTTATGGCGGTTAGAGCCATACGTGGATACCGCACCGTGTCGACGGAGGCGGCGTGCGCGTTGGCCGGGACTCCCCCGTGGGATTTGGAGGCGGAAGTGCTCGCCGAAGTATATCGGCGAACGGCTGAGTTCCGGGCGGGAGGCGGCAGTCGGCCCCCGCCCGAAGAGGTACGCGAATGGCGTGAGGCCGCTCGCCGAGCCACCATGGCTCGTTGGTCGTCCCGGCTGGAGGCTCCACGTGCTGGCTTTGCCGCGTGGAGGCGCTCCAGCCGGTCATCGTCGAGTGGGCAGGGCGGCAGCACGGGACCCTTTCCTTCCGACTGACGCAGGTTCTTTCCGGGCACGGCTGCTTCGGGAAGTACCTGCACTCGGTCGCTAGGAGGGAACTGAGTCCCGCCTGTCACCACTGCGACTGCAGTGAGGACTCGGCTCAGCACACGCTGGCGGTTTGCTCCGCCTGGGCGACGCAGCGTCGGGCCCTCACTGCAGTCATCGGAGGGGATCTCTCGCTGCCGGCCGTCATACGCTCCATGGCCGGTAGCGACAAGAATTTTACCGCGGTCGCGACCTTCTGTGAGGACGTCATCTCGCAGAAGGAGGCGGCGGAAAGGGTCCGGGAGGACGATCTCCACTCGGACCTAATTCGCCGCCGGCGAACCGGGCGGCGGAGGCGCGCTTACCAGCGCCTCATGCCGCCCTGAGTGTGGCCGCGGGTGGACGGGACGGGTTTTCCTCTCCACCCGCTATAGTGGCCCCCCGCGAGGAGGCGGCGTCCGCGTGTGCCTGGACGTCGCCTAATTGAGAGGTCTTTACCCAGAGGTGGTGCCCGCGCTTTTGCGGGCAGGCGCTAGGAGGGTTCCGGATGTCTTAATAAAAGCTGTTCCCGGATCCCTCCTACTTAAGGCGCAGTACGGCACACCGTGTGGTTTTAGTCGGTTCGATTCCGACACACCGCCCCACCGAAAACCCCGGTGGGGTGACGGCCCGAGGGGGTTTCCACACGCACAAAAAAAAAAAAAAAAAATGGTCCTCTACAGCCCTGCGGGAGATATTCGCTGCGGGAGATATTCGCAGCCACGGATGGTGTAAACCACCAAGTGCGCGGAACTGTGCATTTCGGGCCTGGACGATTCAGTGACGGTCGAGGATGTCCGCGTTGTAATTCGGGAGAAGACGGTTTGCAGTGCGGACATCATCAGGGTCGGCACCATCCACCCCGGTCCAGGGGGCCTTGGCGCGGTGTGAGCCAGTTGTCCCATGACGTCGGCCAAGATTTTGAGCGACACCGGAAGAGTCCTCATCGGTTTCGTGAACGCCAGAGTCACACTCCTGGCGGTGAGACCGATGAGGTGTTTTAAATGCCTCTCCACGGGACACAACCGCGTCAGGTGCGCCATTTGTTTTGACTGCAGCGGACTGTGCTTCCAGCACGGTCGACCAGGGCACAAGGCGGCGGAATGTTCCGCCGCCCCTCACTGCCCAGCGTGTGCGGCGGGAAATCTCCTCGCCAGCCATCAGATGGGGCAGGGTGGCTGCAAGCCACTCCGCACTTCTCGGCAAACTTCGGGGGCTAGCCAATCGACCCAGGCTGCCTCCGATGTCAATCCTGCGTCGTCGTCGTCGCCCATGGAGGAGGTTGTACAGACAGTCCATTAATGGACCAAGTCTCCAACCTCCTTGTCCAGACGAACCTGAACCACTCTGCCGGTGCGCAGGATCTTTTCCTGCAAACCATGGCGGAGTGGTCGATAGGTATGGCTGTAGCCGCGGAGCCCTATTACGTTCCTCCCCGTCCTAATTGGCTGGGTGACCGGGACGGCTCAGTGGCAGTCGTCAGCTCCACGGCAGCTCATTCCCCGCCCTTGTCGCTAAGAGACAAGGGTACTGGATATGTTGCTGCCGAATGGGGGGGGGATCACCATATATGGTGTCTACTTCTCCCCCAATCGGAGTCTGAGCGACTTCGAGGTTTTTCTCAACAACCTAGAGACCTCGAGGCGGCGACTAGCTTCTGGGCACGTCCTAGTGCTGGGGGACTTCAATGCCAAGTCCGTTGCGTGGGGTTCCCCAAGGACGGATGCACGGGGCGATGCCGTGGAGGAGTGGGCGGCATCGGTGGGCTTCTGTCTCCTAAACAGAGGCTCCACCAACACGTGCGTGCGTCAGCAGGGGGGGTCGATAGTGGACCTTTCGTTCGCTACCCCTGCTCTCGCCGCACGAGTAAGGAACTGGCGTGTCCTGGAAGAGGTTGAGACGCTCTCACCTGTATATCCGATTTGAGCTCTCCCAGACCCAGGACCCCAGAAGGGGTCACACGGCGCGGCGTTCTTCCCGCTTCCCGCGGTGGGCTGTTACGAAGATGGACAGGGACCTACTAGAGGAGGCAGCCATCATCTACTCTTGGCTGTCTCCGCTGCCTCTGACTGAGGAGGTAGACATGGGGGCAGGCCGCTTTCGTGATGCGATTACGCAGATTTGCGATGCGGCCATGCCCCGCGTCCGAGGTCGTCGGCCTCCAAGGAAGGAGGTCTACTGGTGGTCCCAGGAGTTGGCGGACCTCCGTGCGGCCTGTACCCGTGCCCGGAGGTCCTACACCCGCAGCCGGAGTCGTCACCGCGAGGAGGGTGAAGAGGACCAGCTTCATAAGGAGTACCGAGAGGCGCGGAAAACTCTGAAGCTGGCCATTAGCCGCGCCAAAGAGGAGAAGAGAAAGGAGATGCTGGAGGGTCTCGATCGTGACCCCTGGGGTCGCCCATATCGCGCGGCGCAACAAAAGCTCCGCGCGTCGGGCCCCCCCTTACGGAGACTCTCCAGCCCAGCTTCCTGCAGGGAGTGGTTGAGGGCCTTTTCCCGCAACGGGCGGAACACATACCCCCGTCGATGGCCCTATTGGCCGGACACGACGCGGAGGTTGAAAATGAGAACGTTCCGCCCGTCACAGAGGCGGAGGTAGGGTGGCTGTTCTACGGATCCGTTCCAAGAACACCGCCCCCGGGCCAGACGGGATTCCTGCCCGAGCATTGGCCCTCGCCCTCGACCACATGTCGGACCGCCTCAGGGAAGTGTTCGACGCTAGCCTGGCGTCCGGATGCTTCCCTGACTGCTGGAAGTGCGGGAAGCTGGTGCTTTTGACGAAGCCGGGACGGCCTACCGACTCGGTCGCAGCCTACAGGCTCATCGTGTTGCTGGACGAGGCGGGTAAATTGTTTGAGAGAGTCCTCTCTGCCCGCATCATTCGGCACCTTGGCGGGGTCGGCCCCGATTTGTTGGACGACCAATTCGGTTTTCGAGCGGGACGTTCGACAGTCGGTGCTGTGTTGCGCCTGAGGGCTGTGACTGAAGACGTAGTGAGCTGTGGCGCCGTGCTGTTGGCGGTGTCGTTGGACATCGCCAACGAATTCAATAGTCTGCCATTCAGCTGCATCAGGGAAGCACTCCACTATCATGGGGTGCCACAGTACCTGAAGCGGCTGGTGGCAGACTATCTCGAGGAGCGTACCGTCATGTACGAGGACCGAGATAAAGTTTTGAGTCGTCGGCCCATGTCTTGCGGTGTTCCGCAGGGGTCTGTCCTTGGACCACTCCTGTGGAACATGGGGTACGACTGGGCCCTTCGAGGCGACTTTCCCCCCGGGCTCCGCGTAATCTGTTACGCCGATGACACGTTGGTCACAGCCCAGGGGGTGAACTTTCAGGAGGCGGTACGCTTGGCCACCAGGGGAGTCTCTCTCGTGGTGGGGCGCATTGAGGCGCTGGGTTTGCGGGTGGCCCTGGATAAGACGGAGGCCCTTTTGTTTCATGGGCCCCGTCGTAGTCCACCCCCTGGCGCTTCTATCGAGGTCAACTCGGTCCTCGTACCGGTTCAGGCCCACATAAGGTATCTGGGCCTGATCCTCGACGGCAGGTGGCTCTTCGACGAGCACTTCCGACAGCTTGCTCCGAAGCTGGTCGGCGCTGCGTCCGCCCTTGGGCGACTCCTGCCCAATTTGGGCGGACCCAGCGTCGCTACGAGACGGCTGTACACGGGGGTTGTCCGGTCAATGGCACTGTACGGTGCACCGGTGTGGGCGGGGGCTCTGACCGCCCAGAATAGGGCGCGCCTCTGGCGCCCTCAGAGGGTAATGGCGGTTAAAGCCATACGCGGATACCGCACCGTGTCTACGGAGGCGGCGTGCGCGTTGGCCGGGACTCCCCCGTGGGATTTGGAGGCGGAAGTGCTCGCCGAAGTATATCGGCGAACGGCTGAGTTCCGGGCAGGAAGCGGCAGTCAGCCCCCGCCCGAAGAGGTACGCGAATGGCGTGAGGCCGCTCGTCGAGCCACCATGGCTCGTTGGTCGTCCCGGCTGGAAGCTCCACATGCTGGCTTTGCCGCCGTGGAGGGGCTCCAGCCGGTCATCGTCGAGTGGGCAGGGCGGCAGCACGGGACCCTTTCCTTCCGACTGACGCAGGTTCTTTCCGGGCACGGCTGCTTCGGGAAGTACCTGCACTCAGTCGCTAGGAGGGAATTGAGTCCCGCCTGTCACCACTGCGACTGTAGTGAGGACTCGGCTCAGCACACGCTGGCGGTTTGCTCCGCCTGGGCGACGCAGCGTCGGGCCCTCACTACAGTCATCGTAGGGGATCTCTCGCTACCGGCCGTCATACGCTCCATGGCCGGTAGCGACAGGAATATTACCGCGGTCGCGACCTTCTGTGAGGACGTCATCTCGCAGAAGGAGTCGGCAGAAAGGGTCCGGTAGGACGATCTCCACTCGGACCTAATTCGCCGTCGGCGAACCGGGCGGCGGAGGCGTGCTTATCAGCGCCTCATGCCGCCCTGAGTGTAGCCGCGGGTGGACGGGATGGGTTTTCCCCTCCACCCGCTATAGTGGTCCCCCGCGAGGAGGCGGCGTCCGCGTGTGCCTGGATGTCGCCTAATTGAGAGGTTCTTACCCGGAGGTGGTGCCCGCGTTTTTGCGGGCAGGCGCTGGGGGGGTCCGGATGTCTTAATAAAAGCAGTCCCCGGACCCCTCCTATTTGAGGCGAAGTACGGCACACCTTGTGGTTTTAGTCGGTTCGATTCCGACACACCGCCCCACCGAAAACCCCGGTGGGGTGACGGCCCGAGGGGGTTTCCACACGCACGAAAAAAAAAACAAAAAATGGTCCTCTACAGCCTTGCGCTACTTCCATACAAAAAATGAAATGTATGAAACTGAGTCAAAAAAAATATGGCGCCTATTTCTATCCTGCCTACTCATATAGTCTCACCTATCACTTATCTCTTTTCATCTGTTTAATTGCCAATTTCAATTGACAGTTTAATTGTCAATTGACATTCAAACGTTTGATTGTCAGTCAAAACTCTTTGTTTACTCTTTTTTGGCAAAACAGTTTTTGACAGACAATTGTCATTATATGATTTGGACGTAGATACGCAAAAAGGATCCCAACCCACAGTATGGTCGAAAATGAGCTGAATATGCCAAATTAGTATATAGCTTTATATAGGTCCAGATGCCTAATCCGCGCCCTAAAACTGAAGCCAAAAAATACAAGCGACTAATACAAATACAAGCGACTCACTCGTCACACGCGAGTGAACGTTCGCCGCTGAAGTAAGTCTAGAGGCGCTATTTATATAATATTCAAAAATGCCTGGTTGTGCAGTTACATCCTGTAAAAATTATACAAAAAAAAAAGTCATAAGTGTCCGAACATCACATTTCACTTCTAAGTATTCTATTTCCTAATGTATTTATAACTAATAGAATAAAATTTCAAATTAATAAAATTGCGGACGCCATTAGAAATGTTGCCAGGGACGTGAATTTCATTTACCCAGAACGCATTCTAGCAGTATGTATAATTTTCTTTGACAAACTTGTAATTTATAGAAAGACGAGAAATATGCTTACTTTTAATGTTCGCGAAACTGGAATCCTTAAAATATTCTTAATTTCTAAGCTCTAGCGCCTTCAATGTGTCCGTCAAACGATACTTTGGCTATAGGATTGTACTCGTATAATAATTTATTATTACTACTCCTAACAAACACAGCTATAGAGCATTTAGGACTTGTAAAATTTTGCTAGTTTCTTGATAGTTCCTAAAAAATATATATATATATATATCAGTTGTCGATCATATATCAGATCGATAACTCGATCGATTTTAGCGGTAAAATATGAAAATAGTAATAAAAATTAACAATTAGGTTCAACATAGTAGAATTTATAGTATTTATCATACTTCCAAGTATATAATTGCAAAAGTTTAAATGAGCTGACTTAGCGAAAAATCATATCCGACCTTTTTCGTAGATCGTTTAATTTCTTACAAGAATATGTATTGATTTTTACAACTTGTCAATTCGTTGAAACGTGACCAAATTTGAAACAAAATATGTATATATATGTATATTCAAGTATTGTTGTATGCAATAATATTGTGATACAATGCCCCGGTTTCCTGATACATTCGAGTATATAAATAGTTCCTACTAAGTAGCTTTATTTTTATTTTATATTTGTCTTTTTAACTAAACGATTAAATAAAAAAAATGAAACAAACGTATACTTGTAACACATTTAAATACATTTAAAATGTCTTTATTTAATATTACTTACATCAAAAAGATATTATTATGTTTCATAAAAAAATCTAAATTTTGGGGTAACCTCTATGCACGGGTAGTAAAAGCGTCACGCACACAAGCGCAGATATTGTATGTTGACCATGCTATGGCAACTTGGAACATAAAAGAATTGCCCTTTTTTTATTGAGTCCAGTGCCATCCCAAGGATAGATACCGGAACTAAAATTACTGTGCTACAATATTTAAATTTATAATTTGTATGAGGGGAAATTTATTACCCTCAAATGTATTACGATTTAAAATTCGCATTTGTAAATACCAAAATATTGTGTATTAAATATCTAAAACCACTTTAAATTCTTTACAAACAACAATTTGTTTACCAACACACTATAGTATTAATTAAAAATACAATCGAAACAATCAACAATTTTTTTTTAATATTTGGAACTTATTAATATTAGGTTGGCAACACTTCACTTATATTGCAAATGGCTGCGTATGAGTACCGATTGCCGGTTTCTTGTGCTTTTCTTTTTGCAATAAAGGTTTTGGTTTGAATATAAAAATCGGAGATTAGTCATAAACATACATTAATTATCTAAAGTATAAAATTCTCATGTTAGAACCAAACCAAAAGTTAAAACAAGAAACAGGTAACAACAAAACACATTCATACACCGTATAAGTAGGTACCTATATATTGTTCAAATGTATATATATATATACCAATAGATATGTATATTATATTAGTTTTCGGTATCTGACCGCCAGGCAGAGTTTTGTGTTGTCATAAAAAGAAGCAGAGTTGCCTGTCTATATCCTATATACTATTGTAGTCTTTGATGTTGACTGACACTCGCGTTGGGCGGGATTCACTCACACAGCTCCAAAAAGTGGCTTCAAAGTAAACGGAAACTTTTGTACTGGTCACGGTATCTGGACCTATATATAATCTTAGGTATATAGGATCTATATTTTCTATCAGTAAAAACACCCTAGTCAAAATATATTAATTTGTCCTTTTTATTAATATGGGGTACCAACCCACTTCTATGACAGGTTTTTATTTTAATTTCGCAAAAACGATCCAACTTTCTTGGATCATTATAGAAAAATTTTACGATATTGAAAAAGGTCAAGAATTTATAACTTAAAAATAATCCAATCCACCTGGATCGCTTTTAATAAATGAATATATTACTTTTAATAAATAAATTAATTAGATTTATATAGTTTTGCCAAGAAACGATTTTGTGCCACTATGGCCGAATGGAAAGGAAATACCTCCAGTTAAATAGAAGATTTAAAGTCGATGTTTCATCTGATTCCTAAAAATTATTAACTTTTTACAAATCTCTCAAAAAATTACTGTTTTATTACATTAGTCCATATTACATAACAATTTGAAATGTTGGATCGTTACTGCAAAATGAAATATAAGCTAAGCATAATTGAAAATGGCTTTTAGCTAAAACGATCCAACCCCACATTTACTTAAATATTTCTAAAAATATTTATTTATTCCCAAAAAAACTTATTTCTTTAAAAAGGACAACCATTTTTACAACTATGTCCCAAAGCAACAAAATCAAAAAATAGAATAGCAAATACAATTTAAACTTCAATCTTCATTATCTTAAAAGTGTAGTTTTGTGAGTTGGATCCTTTTTGCGTGTCTATGTCCATTTATTTTCATTTGCACTGTTTTGAATTAGTTTTTCCTAATATTTGGTTTTGTAGATAATTTAATATATATTCTTATTCTTCTTTGTGTCTCAAATCATTAAAATGTATTACAAAACTTGTGTAGTGTGTTATGTTGTATCTAGACGAAGTAAAAGTGGAAAACGTCTATTTATGGCAAAACTTCCTTCAGACAAAGAAAGGTTAGTAAAATTTGCTAACAGTCGCTAAATAATACTCTCTAAGGGTTGTTTATAATATGTACATAATAATTTCTTTGAGAAATAAAGGATTTATATGTGGATTTATAAGCTAATAGTGTTGTCGCGAAGCTTTAAATATAGCTATCGATATCGATATTCACAGGTCGTTAATATTTTCTTTTATGACATTTTTTTAGGTGCACGTAATGGGTGAAAGCTATCGGAAAAGAAGATTTAGTTAACGTACAGAAACTCTACACTTAAAAATATATTTGTGGTATTCATTTCGATTAAAATGATTATGTACGGGCTATGGTTACTCTACAGGGAAAATATGGTTATAAATGAAAGAGAAAGTTAAGCAAAATAATGGTTTATCTACTTAACTTACTCTAGAATGATATGGTTAAAATGGTTATGGACCCATCCGAAACGATTGGTGACCGAGAATATACTAATCTCATTTAATTATGAAATAGCGCGGATCGGCGTAAACTGCTGAGCTCGCGCAACGTGACGGCTCTTGTCAATTATTGCATCAACACTAGCAATTTTATGAAATAAAGATATTTTGTATTGAATCATATTTTTTGTGGTTTTATTTACCTATTACTGCTAAAAAAGGTCATCATAGATTATTTTAACCAAACGGCTGGTGGTTATTTTTAATCTGTGGATTTGTCGATAATTCTATTAGAATGAACAACACTATTTTTATTTCCTGAAGGTTGGCATAATTTTTGGCTCCCATCGAATTTTAGTTTTTGTGTTGGTAAATTAAATTGGAACCCGTATCAAGCATCCCATCTTATTATGCAGTAAGCATCATATTACCAAGTGTTTGTTTGAAAGGGAGCATGTCAAGCTACTGCATGCCGGGCCACAACTGCTACTAGCAAACATACGAAAGGCGTACTGGCCCTTAGGTGGTAGGAACTTTTTCAAATGTAGTGTCAGACAATGTGTTAAATGCTTTAGATATAAATGTCAAACAGTGCAACCTATAATGGGTCAACTGCCAAGCACTAGAACTATGTTAGAATTCCCGTTCTTGCATTGCAACGTAGATTATGCCGGACCTGTACTCCTGGCAGACCGCAAGGGTCGGGGATGTAAGCTTACAAAAGCCTATATATGCATCTTCATATGCCAGGCCGTAAAATGTACTCACATTGAACTCGTTACAGAGCTCACCAAGGAGGCTTATATGGCGGCCATAAATAGATTCGTCTCTCGTCGTGGAAAACCTATAAGCATCGTGTCCGACAATGCCAGTACTTTCATAGGTACATGTAATGAATTGCAACGATTCCTACAAGAATCTGACATTTCGTACGATGTCGCTCAAAAGGGCATCGAGTTCTCATTTGTACCGCCATACACTCCTCATTTTAACGGTTTAGCTGAGGCAGCTGTACGTTCAACTAAAAATCACCTCAAAAGGTTACTTCAGATAACACACTTTACTTACGAAGAATTAGCCACCTGCTTGGCTCAAATAGAGGCAGTTCTAAATTCGCGTCCCTTGACCCCTATGTCCTCTGATCCTCTAGATTTAACAGCCCTAACTCCTGCTCACTTTCTAATTGGACGTTCGCTCTTGTCTGTCCCGCACCCACAGCTTGACAATGCACCCATCAGCATACGGCAACGATACCAACGAGTGGAACATATAAGGCAACACTTTTGGAACCGTTTTAATATGGAATATGTGTCTCTCCTGCAGACCAAAACAAAATGGACGCACCCTTCACTACAACAACTAACCATTGGCAGCCTAGTTATCATCAAAAACAAAAATCAACCACCACTGCTATGGCCTTTGGGGCGTGTCACAAAGGTTTTTCCCGGCAGTGATGGAGCGGCACGAGTTGCAGAGCTGAGGACTGCGAAGGGAATCACAACTCGAGCCTTCAACAACATCTGCCCACTTCCAACTTCATAATTCAACCTGGGGGGGGGGAGGATGTCTGCGCATCGATGCACAACACTAGCTGGTGGGGGGAAGCGGGCGCGGGGGACGCGACCGCTGGAGCCGGCCGATGGGCGCGCGGCGAGCCACTACGACCAACGCAAGTGCAACGTAACCTACTCCCGTGGATCCATGTATTGCAACATAATTATATCATAGTAATACAGTGCAATGAAGACCAATAAACCAGTGTATACAGTCCACTCGTCATCATTACAGTCCGACATATAAGGATTCAACAACCCGTTTCATACATCGTTTTTTAGTATGAGAGTCCCGACTCTTCTAACGTAGTGTTTGTATACTCTTTGGTCCTCTACGGTTTCCAGCAAAACGAGACCTCCAATCGTAAGAAGTTTAATGTAAGAGTTGTAGACAGTAAAAAGGTCTATAACTTTCTAAAATTATCCAGAAAAATCGAATACAGAGTTTGCTCATTTCATATGCACTTTCGCCATTTTATTCGATGTTCATTAATTCCTTGCTGGAAAAATTGTGAGAGCGAGAATCAATGAAGGCTCATTGAAGGCGGTTGGGACTACCTCATCGGAATTGTTTTTTTTTTTTGTCGCAAGATATTGTTCAAATTTCGGAACAAACATTAATCTTCTGGAGCAAGGTCCGGGGAGTATGGTGGGTGTTGGAGACATTCCAATCGCCGCTCCTCTAATTTAGCGACCATCCGTTTGTGATCTAGCGTTGTCCTGAAGTAGCAATGGGCTAGAGCAAAGCCTATGTCTGGAATCATTCCCCCGGGATCAGGGTCTCCCGTAGTAGGCGGCATAATAAAATTGAAGGGAACTTTCCCCTAGCTTCTATTTTCTTATTAACACTATTTACAATAAAACACCGGACAAGTGCGAGGCTTACTCGCGCACCGAGGGTTCCGTAAGCAAACAAACTTATATACGTCCATATCGGGAATCAATTCTCGAAGACTTGCCCAAGACAAACTTAACATTGCGGTTGCGATGTACGACAAAGTGAACAATCCAACCGCAAAATAGAAGTTTGTAATCATAAAAACTTTTTTTTTGTGTGATATAACAACAAATCAACGATTTTTGACCCAAAACCTATAGGGTCCTTCCCATTTACCTAGAATCATGATATTTGGTAACAAGGAAGGTCTGACAGCACAAGTGAAGGAAAAAATCCGAAAGTCGTTAATTTATAGGCCGTTGACCTAGAATTGTCAATTTTGGTTAAAAGCAAGGTCTTATAGCACAAGTAAAGGGAAAATGTTTTCGCGAAAATCTAAATTTGCCCATATCTTTTTATCGTGTTGACTCAGTACCTTGATTTTTATACACCTAATAGAGACTATAGACCTCAGTATCTGGTATAAATTTCAACTTGCTAGGTCCACCTGTTCCTGAGAAAGTCGCTGGTGACTCACGGACAGACGGACAAGAGAGTGATCTTATGAGGGTTCCTTTTTTTACCTTTTGAGGTACGGAATCCTAAAATATATAAAATTTATGTTTCTGATCCAGTTGTATTTACATACAGAAAAAAAATTATAAAGGGTCACGACGGCTGAAGAATGGATCAGTTCCAAGCAATATATGTATGCTTTACATTAAGAAAAAACTGTGGGTTTAGCATGCCTGTAAGTCCGTACAGTAGCTAAGGGATTGTCCTATAATCACATGAGGCTCGAAAGGGGGGAGGGGGTTCGGAAAAATCACGAAATATCGGGAGGAGGGTGTAGTGAAGTATCACGTGTATTTATTTTTTCGTAAAACGATAATATTCCGAATATTTTTAATATATTTGGAAATAAAAAAATACACGTGATTTTGGCTAGGGGGTGGGTTAGTCTAAAACCTCAACCTTTACCACCAGGAGAAGAGGGGGTTAAAAAATTGCTAAAGAAACATCACGTGATTAATGGACGACCCGTAAACTATACTATTATGTATTCTGTGACTCTTCTCTGACTAAATGCTACTTAGATTATTATATATCATATCATCAAACATTTATAAAATAAAAATCTTTTCAACAAAAAATTTAACCGACGAAAAGAACTAACACGCATAAAATAAATAAAACTTGTAAGTCTCGATTTTTTATTTAATTACAGGGGTCCAGCACCGCTGTAATTAAGTAAAAATTATATGAGAAGTGCACAAACGTGACTAAAGAAGTTTTCACTACAAAAAAAAAAAAAAATTACTTCTCCCCGCCAACTCATGACGGCCTCTATATATCGGAACATACCTTAAATATGTGACATAAATAGATGACAAATGACAACATATACTATTGTAGTCTTTGAATGACAACTTGACTGTTGTACTGTTGACAAGATACGCTAATCGATTTTGCTCTAATGAGATAAACAACTATTTCCCCTGTGATAAATTAAAAGGACGAGATATGTTTATGACTGCCATCTAATAGACGGTTTGTTTTGCTATATTACTGTAGCAATTGAGTTCAATCAGGGTTTCAGCCTACATTGTAATCTATAAACTGTCGGCTTCAGTTCAGTGCAGCAATATTATTGAAAGAATTAAACACAATGTCGACCGCAGAAAATCAAGAAGAAATAATTCAATATGTGCCGTTTATGTCCTTTGTGCACCCATCTTTTTGGCACACTCTTACCGAAATGAAACTTAACGTAGATAAACTAAACGAAACTTCCAAACAAATTTACGGTCGTTTTACTTATCGAGATGATATTGGAGCAGTATTTGAAGTCGATGGCACATCATTTAACAAGTAAGAATTCCTTAATTACAATTATTATTCATTTAGCCCTTTATATTTAAATGTATTCATCAGTAAATAATACTTTGTGTTATATTCGTATTTTTATTATTGTGCTGTAAATAAAAAAGTATGATTGTACTTCAGAGTTCCGGAAACCGAACAACTATACACAACCTTAAAAGGAACAATAATAAACAAAAACACTGTAGAAGAATTTAAGTCAATTGATAAAGCAGCTCTTTTGAATTCTATTGGTACAACAATATGGGAAAACTTACAAGAAAGAACTTGGATAGATAAACCAAGTTCTTTGCTAAACTTTTTTATATTTTCATTCGCTGTAAGTATTCTGTGACTCTCTTTTATAGAAAGTGTAAACTGAAAAGTTGAATATATAGTTTAATAAAGAATTGCCAAGTGCTACAAGATTTATTTTACAAAATTTAGATCTACTAAACGTATTTATAGTGTTTTGTCCAATAATCCATTTAAAAAAAAAACTGTTTAAAAAATGTTGTTAAATCAATAATGAAAGCCTCATCATCAGTTACTCTGAGAACTAAAATTCAGCCCATCACTACACTAAATTTTTTTTCAGGATCTCAAGAAATTCCATTATTATTACTGGTTTGCATTCCCCGCACCCAGTCAACCGACTGTGTATGTAACAAAAAAGAGTTCATGTATAACAGCAGCTTTTAGCAATAAACAGTTAGAAGATTTAGCACAAAGTTACAAAGAACTGAATGATGGACAAAAATGTTTCTTTAGCATTGTTAAAGCAAATGATACTATTCAAGTTCAAACACTAGGACAATTTTTAAGACAAACAGATTTCCTGCTTGCGAAAAATTCTGTTTACTTCGTTTTTCAAGATCCAAGCAATGGAATCAATCCTGGATGGTCTCTTAGAGTGTTTTTGGCAGCTTTATTGGACTACTGTCCAAACTTAAGTGGTTCTCATATTAATGTAATAGGTCTTCGATGTAATATATCTGGTGGAGTGGAAAAAAGTCGTATTTTTTCAGTGAAAATACCTGTGGTAAGTTATTGTACATTTAATATGAATTTTAAATCACATGAAATGATCAGGACCTGTATAATTGTTTTCGTTTCTAATAAAGGCTTTAGCTCCAGAAGTTGGAAGAACATACTAATTGCTTTTTTTGTCTATTTTCAATATTTGGATTGCAATTCTTTTTTGTATTGAAGTCCAAGAGTCATAGTGTAAAATTATATATATATATCTATACATATAATAGCTGTTTCTAAAAACCATTTAAATATCGGTCCTCATTACTTACTACTTATTACTCCAGCATATTTTCTCTTGAATGGGCTCCCATTAGAATTGGGTAATTTCACTGATTGGTAAATAAGGATACACAATGAGTTAAATAGTATCGTATTAATATTGTAATAATATGTAATCATATTTTAAGCATTTTTACGTAGTTATCTTTCCCTGCTTTAAAAAGTATGTATAAAAATTTATTTAATTTTTTTACCAACCAGCTTCACTCTAATCCTATTTTTTTCTCTATGGGCATGTGTTGAGAAATTCTTGAACATAGTCCATTATTCTATTGTTATAGACTGTATGCTAATACAAAATTGTATATTTTAGGATGTTCAAAAAAGCCATGTAGCTGGGTGGGTTGGATGGGAACGAAATGATAAGGGTAATTTTGGACCAAAGCTTGCCAACATGTCTGCATCCCTCGATCCAGTGGTGTAAGTGCAATTGAGTCACATCTATAGTTGTATCACTGTCCTTGTTTCTGTCCTGTCTTGTGGGCTCTAGCCATTCTCAAAGAAATTATAAGAAAGTAGTTGCAGATCTCTTTCTGCTCGGACACACAGCAATTCTCTTGCTCTGCTGATTTAATTAACGTTCTCTACATAATATATGATTAGCAACCGCTATGAAATTTACCAACTTACGAAATTACTTACATGGTCCATTTTATTATCTTTTAATGACTTTCTCTGAGGACACAACTACTGTCATAGCCCAAGTGCCTTACTTCAACAAAATTTTGGTATAAATTTGAAAATAATAAAAAGTACTTTCTTAAAGGTTGGCTGATGCGTCCTCGGATCTCAACATAAAACTCATGAAATGGCGACTTGTACCTGATATAGATATAGAAGTCATGAAGAAAACGAAGTGTTTGTTGTTAGGAGCTGGTACACTCGGTTGTCATGTGGCTCGAGATTTACTGGTAAGATTTTTAACCCACGAGACTACAAGTATTATTATATAAATTTCGTAAACTATGTCATATGTAAAACTGTCTTGTTGAGACAGTTCAATTTTATACCGTTGGATCACAGTACATATGTATGTACATACTACGACCTGAAGAAGGTAGCAGGGATGGACTTGATGAGGAAGGCGGAGGACCCGGTGCTATGGCGCACATTGGGAGAGGCCTATGTCCAGCAGTGGACTATGATTGATGGATTGACATACTACGTTTTCGCCCGACCTTATACGAATTTTGCAAACGGTAAAATGTTTTGCCAGGGGTGATGTTTTCTAGTAAAATTTTAAAAAGCAATAAAAATGTCAAATGTATGGTGTGTGTGTGGTACACAATACATTTGACATTTTTATTGCTTTTTAAAATTTTTATTTCATATTGCATTGTATTAAAGTTTCCAAATAAAGTAAAAATTTAAAGAGGCATTAGAGCTAGTGTCACATAAAATGTGACAAGAATAACGCTCTTTATACTATTATGTTAATGCTCAGAAGATTGTAAATACCAAAATGATTAGGCAGTTTGATTTCTGAGTGCACATAGCCTGTAATTATGTTGAATAATAACTAATAGTACCTATTCGTTAAATGCTTCTGTGAAGTGGAAGGGTTAGCTAGTTTTGTTTTTTAAAACTTAATGTACCTACTATTTCAGGCATGGGGCTTCCGCCACATAACCTTTTTAGACAATGGAAAAGTATCCTACTCAAATCCAACTCGACAAGTTCTTTACACCCACGAGGATTGTCTCAATGGAGGGAGAAAGAAGGTTGAGGCGGCGGCTGACAGCTTAAGACGTATCCTACCTTCTGTGGTAAGAGTTTCTTACTGTGTCTCATTTTATTGTTAACCTCTCTAGGTAATGTGGCTATCTATACTAGCATTACGGTGTGGTAGGAGTGAAGTCACGTCTATAGTGGACTGGGTGGGTGGAACCCGCAACCTTTTATCCGAAGTCTAAACCAATTTTTACAAGAGACATGATGTTTTCGGCGATTTTCTTAAATCTCGTACAATGGGACGGAACCCTTCATGTGCGAGTCCGACTTGCATTGGCCGTAGTATATAACAACCTAGCGAGTTTGAAAGACGCGCTCCTGTAGTTCTGTCTTACTGTTCCGTTAAGTGTCTACTTAACGGAACAGTAAGACGAAGCTGATATTACACATGTGTAAATAATGTGTGTTTCAATGCGTAAAATATGTAAACCTATTTGCTTATTGATGTAGATTGTACGCATGGAAATATACTTTAAATTGTATATGTAGATATGAAGTTATTTTTCAGTTCATTTATAACTTTAAACAAGCAATTCTTGTATGTATGTATTTATATTTCGGGTATCTCTGTCCTAACGATTTTGATGAATGTTGTATACAGATTGCATTTTAAGTTCAACTGCATAGTTGTATTTCCTGTAAAAACGCAATTTTACAAAAAAAATTACGATTTTACAAAAATCTTACCGAGCGAAGCTCGATCTCTCCGGTATCTTTATTATCTACTAGCAGAACCGACAAACGTTGTCGATGAACGTAGGATTTATTTTAGGTGTCATAATAAATTGTTTTCGACATTAAAACAAATAAAGTTAAATCTTAAAAAAAATAACTGTAACACTGGTCAAAAAACAAAAAGATATATAATTTCTAGAATCGTGTATCTAAATCATCTACAGACCATAAATAAAATAATAAAAAAAATGAAATAAGGATCCTAGAACCCGGCTGCAGCGCCACCTGGCGGGTACAATAACCGAAACCATCAAAATCGTTCGGTTTAGGAGGAGTTCAGTGTCATATTACACACATACAGAAAAGTTATATAAATAAAGATATATTTATTACTTAGCTATGAGTTAAGCTCACCTTTGTACATACGTCCTACCATTGCCTTTTCTATAAAATTTAATCTATGGTGTACAATAAAGAAGAAATTAAGTTATAATAAGCAAATCATTGTTAGCACTGCCCGGACATGTCATGTCATGTATTCTGAATAAACATGCATAATCGATGCTTTCATATGGAGTTATTTATGAGATCAAATGACTGACTATATAAACATTTTCTAGTTCTAACTACCTTTAAATTCCTATTATATTTAATATTGAAAGATTGGTTGAATGAGGTATATTTGTATTTATTGGTATATTTGTATGTTGTTTTTATTTGTTGTTTTGTTATTTGTGTGTTGTTTGGTATATTTATTGGTATATTTGTATTAATTAATTGAAAAGTTTGTTTGCAGGTAACTAAAGGCATAGTAGCTCACATACCAATGCCTGGACATCCTGTAGGGGAATCATTGAAAGAGGAAACATTAACAAATATCAAGATTATTACAGACGCTATAAAGGAGCATGACGTCATATTCTTGTTGCTCGACTCTAGGGAAGCTCGCTGGCTTCCAACGGCTCTAGGCGCTTCTTATAAAAAGGTATTGAAAGTTTTAGGATATTTCTATAAAACTAACTTTTTAAAACCTGTCCTGGCCTGTTTGACCCAAGTTTGCAAGCCACAAATAATATTATGGGTATTGATGATGATGTTGTATCTGCTATTTCTATTTCGTAAGAGGATAAGGAAGGTGGAATAGTACAGCAAAATATCTCCTACAGTTGATCGTGTAATCGTGGTTAGTCAGTCGCTAGCTTAATTATCAAACTATGTACTTATCTCAATTTTTTCAAATTTGGAGACTATTTATTAAATAACTAACTAAGTATAAAACATAGACAAACAGCATTATTTACATTTAAATATTAATCGCGCTTATGTTTGTTGTAATAATGATTTATTATCTGATAACATGATTAAATAAATGGACTTATGTATATATACTTTTTGAACATGTTTGTCTGCTGGTTAGTAATCCTGACTGCTGAGCCAGAGGTCGTGGGTTCGATTCACACCTAAGACCAATAATTATGTGATGAGTATGATCGTTTTTTCTGTGTCTGGGTGTAACTTATCTATAATAAGTATGTATTTAGTAATATATAAGTATGTTTATCAGCATTCTGGTTACCATAGCACAGGCTCTGCCTAGTTTGGGATCAGACGGCCGTGTGTGAGATATGTCAAGTTATTATTATTATGTGTAATAGACTTACCAAGTACGTAGTTTTATTTTTTTGTAAATAGCAAAAAAACTAAAAACAAGTGGGAAATTAGAGTGAGTCCATAGTGTTCGTTAAATCAAATTCGAAAATGATGGAGTTACAAAATTTTATCATCAAGCCATCGTAGTGTTACTGATTAAGTACTGATTCTGTTTCCGCTGCTGAGTTCTATAGCTCCATGGAAGAAGTCCAATTTTGATGTTGAATGAAAACTGAAGGTATATTTTTCTGCAACTGATTGACAATAACTATAGAACAAATTAAAATACCGATATCAACCGGATGGATATTTATATATTTTTTATGTATTCTTTGCTCTTTTCATATCAAGGTGGCAGCTAACGCGATATTTAAAGATAGGCTTGAGTTAGAAAACTGATTTTTTTACTACTAATTTATTAACAAATTCTTGTATAGACGTCGAAATGGATTGTTGAACCAACTGGTTTACAAAACTGATTAGTTGTTTTACACAACAGCATATATATTGCAAATGGATTAAGCTATTTTACACAATTGAAAATAGCTTAATCCATTTGCAACATACACATCAGCTCAATATTTTTATTTTCTGTTAAATTAGGTTAACGGTTTTAGCTAATAAATAGTTTTTTAACTAATCACAATCTATTTTTGCTTACTTCCCCTTTCCATCTTGATGGAGCTATATTTTTATAAGAGTGTTTTATTTGCTCTTCGATATACTCATAAAAACTTGGTATTATTTTACTTTCAGATAGTAATTAACGCGGCACTAGGTTTCGACAGCTACCTAGTGATGCGACATGGAGCAGCTGATGGGTCATCGACTGCTGGTTCTGCTTATACTAATGCGAAGTGGATCTCAGGCGGGGACCTCGGCTGTTATTTCTGCAATGACGTCACTGTACCTGGCAATGTAAGTACTTCTTATAGTTTGACTTTTGTACTAAGTTTGTGTGGTTCCATATATAGTAACGGTACTTGTACCTAACAATTAATAGTAAAAATTGGCCTCTGTAACAAAACGATTAAATGAATAACGAATGTAATGTCAAGCTCAATATATATCTCGCTAACAGGCTCCAAATTATATTTACCTATACGAACGTGCCGCATCTATACTAAAATTATAAAACCAAAAATGTCAAAATTATTGTAAGATATATTGTTTGACTATTAAAATCATACAGCTGTTTAACTCGTAAGAGCGGAGCACATATACATTTACAAATCTGTATACTATTGGTAATAGGGATGTTAAACTGCTTTTTTATAGCTAGACCCTTAGTTAACACAACAAATAATATTCTTATGAAAATAAATCTAAGATATTTTTAAAATGTTTGATTACGTCACTAATCTGTGGTTTTTGGTTTTTTAAACATCAGAATTAATTATTTAGTTACAACGTAACATGAATATGTAATAATTTGATTTCTCAATTAATACTTATCCAATACAATAATAATAAATTTTCTCATATTTTAAAAATAGCTTTCAATCTTCTTTAATTTTAATTTATATATTTTTCAATGCATTTTTTGTTTACAACATCTAAAGATCACTGTATATAAGTTATGAATGTATATAAAATGTCTCGTAAGTGGTCCAAAGTCACCAAAAATGGCTGTTTCTTAAATAATACTTTCCTATCTACTATTACTAACAGGAACAATGTTTTTGCAGTCACTACAAGACCGTACCCTGGATCAACAATGTACAGTAACGCGACCAGGTTTAGCTGCAATAGCCGGAGCATTAGCTGTTGAGATCCTCGTAGCCATTCTACAACATCCACAAAGGTTAAATTTATGAAATATTAAAGCCATAACGCAGCTATCACGATCTGTATGAAAATCAAGCGTGCCGCTTTTTTGCTGTTTTCAAGCATTATTGAATTATGAGAAACCCAGATTTGTTTGCACAATTTGATAATCTATTAAGAAATAATTGAACGAGATCTTTAGGAGACAGCTGACAGTTTATTTTGTTTTGACACATTACTTTGTTTTGAGCTCTATAAGGAACATGATTTAAGTATTATTTATTTACTGAATAATTTAGCTCTTATATAACTGCTATTTTTAGGGAATTAGCACCAGCTCCATACAACTTAAGTGATGAAGGAGAAAGTATACCAGGTTTAGAAGGTGTTCTTGGCCCCGTACCTCACGCAATAAGAGGGTTTCTACACTCATACCAGACTATGCTACCCACATGCCCAAAGTTCAACCAGTGCGTGGCGTGTTCAGTTATAATATCAAATAGTTATATGAACGAAGGCAGCGAGTTTCTCTTGAAAGTTTTCAACAGTGGACAATATTTGGACGATTTAACTGGACTCTCACAATGGCGTCTCAATGCGGAAATGACTGACGTAAGTTAAAATTAATATTAAGTATTTCTAGAAATTTGTGGGGCCTACGATATGAGACGAATCTATTTGAGTTGCCTAGATTGATTTTACTTTTTTAAAGAATACTATAACGTGATTAACACATTATTAATATTCCCGTTAACCCCTCCAGCTAAACTAAATGCGTGTGTTTAGGAATGGGCTCGTATGCAAGACCGACCTCAGCCATTACGTACTGTGTTCCTTTAAGTATGCGTGTACTGGCGATGCAATTCTCCAGTTCGGGTGGTTTTGTTTTATGATGGTTTCTGAATAAGGTACAGGTTAGGCATATGACTTATGTATTATTTTGCAGGTACTCACCCTTACCGATGATGATGAAGAAACAAATGATATCTAAATATTATATTGTTATAACGTGTTACGTTATAACAATATAATATTTACATATCATTTGTTTATGCTATCAAGAACGTCAAAAGTAATCCCAAGTCGTGACATGTTTGAAATGGGCTTTAACAGATCAGTTCTCATGCTACAATGACCGATTTACAGTCTTGTATAAGAATGTACTGTTGTTATATTATTTTGTTGTGTTAACTTTAAGAGTGTCTATAGAAATATTTATAAATAAGTTATATTCCATTAAATTGTTCAATAAATATGTTTTTGGTATACCATAAATACAAAGATGCCATAAACTGATTGTCTCTATCAAATAACCTTGTTAGGTACAATCTGTCTAACATCAGTGATTATAAAACAAACATGAAGTGGTCTATGAGAATATCTTGAGATTCTTAACGAAGATAAAAATAGTGTGGAAAAAGGAATCTCATTTTTTTATTGGTGTCTTTTAAATGTTCGAAAATTAAACTATGTATCTGCTTTCCAGTGCATTTAACTGTTTACATATTAAAATCGCTATAAATGTTTTAAAAATGTACGTTATACAGGTGCTTTTAAACTTAGGCTTACACATAGTATACATCCTTTATGAAACTGTCATGTCATAGGAAATGCAGTTTTGATGTAAACTCATTTAAAGCTTTTTTTTAATGTTTATTATAACTTAATAGAAAAAAAGTATCAAATTGGTAATCCTATAATTACTTATTATAAATGTGAAAGTGAGTTTGTTTGTTATGGCCCGCGAGCCAGCAACAGATTTTCATGACTAATTTCATCTCGGGCGAAAATTCGTAAAATGCTTTAGAGCGGTTCCGTCGGGAGGGTTGAGGTGCAGCACCCTCCCGCGCACGTAGAAAAAAATACAATTTTTAGTCATTTCCTCCCGATTGAGAAATGTATCAAATTATAGCTAACCCAATATCTTGAAGAAAAAGAAAAGTTAGCTGACTATAGAGTGGTGGATTATACGTCATCCGGTCACATGAACGTGAAAAAAATATATACTTATACGTTCAGTGATTTCCTCTCAATTGAAAATGTATTAGAACAGAATAGAATAATCTTTATTGTAGACCAATGACGCATTTACTTGAAAAATTTAATAAACTTAATTTTTATTGATGGTAACTGGGAGGGATATTATTAATTTATAAAATTAAGTTTGGCTGACGTTCACAAGTCTTCATGGTACAACTTTCTAAAGCATTTTACGAATTATCGCCCGAGAGGAAATAACTGACGAAATTTGTACCTGGCTCGTGGACTATTACGCTTTCACGCCTGTACTCAACCGATCGTCATAAAGTTTTAGATAAATGTGTCAAGAAAAAAGTACTGTTCGCAAGAGATTCCTGGATTGACAAACTCTACATTAACGTTTAGAAGCCGCTACAAAAACTAGTAATTAATAATGTTGTAATCTCTAAAAATAGCATCGATAGGCACTGAAAAATCTGCTTTCTAAGAACCGACTTTTCTGTGTTATGATGATAGTTGTTTAGAGGACGAGCGAAATGCTTAAGGCTATGTGTCAAGGAAATGAACATATAATTCTTGCAGCATGTTCAATAAAAGCTTTAACTTATTGAAATTTGAAAACTTATTACACGGCTGATAGTAATCATGAGTAAAATATTTCTATTGTTGTATACTGTTAATATAATAAACTATTGTAATAGCTGAAAATACAATCAATTTAAAATTTGTTTCAAATATAATTCCTTCGAGAGCATTTTAGTTGTTTAAAATTGTATGTAATATCCGTAGTTCCCTGTATAATTTTCAATAATGATATTTTAGTGTGACTGGTGGATATTAAAATTTCTTGTGTCATTCACACGCTCTACAAAACTAAAAGAAAATTCATTTTGAGAAAGCCAAGAAATGTTCAACATATTGCACTTGCCTAAACCCAGGCATTATTAGTAAACAGCCCTCGCTCTGGTTGTCTCGTACCTGGGTGGTAGAGTACAGTATTTTGTTATATGTTGATGAAATAAGATTCTGAAGGACTATGGGCATGCTACGAGGATCAATTAGAGATCTTTTCTTTTTTAGCACTTTCAGTGCCGGCGACACGCCTGGCGTGTTCTTCTAAATTTCCTCGAGGTGCCGAGAACACGCCTGGCGTGGCCACAATGTTTCGGCAATATTTAAGCCATTATGCAGTATTATGTATTTAAAATAACAGTATAGCTTAATAATTTTTTAAGTTAACGAAATTTGAAGTGGCTCCTGTGCTACAATGATTTTTATATTCTACAAAAAATGTTTTACATACAACCTCAGCTCGTAAAAATACGTTACTTTTAAAGTCAAGGAATCAAAACCTAAATAAATATTTTCCTCGTGTTTTAATTGCCATCAAAATTTTAATTGAAAGTTTCACTACATAAGGAACATCATCACAATTTGTGTCTAAATAATGATATGTGGAATCAATTGTATTTCTAAGAATAACATTGGATAGGTAGTAAGGTACAGTATTGCACCCATAAATATATATCATCTCTCTTGTTGAAACCGAGATAAGCGGCTTTTGCAGTCACCTAAAAATCCCATTAATATTATAAATGTGAAAGTTTGGATGGCTGGATGGATGGATGTTTGTTACTCTTTCACGCAAAAACCACTGAACCGATTGCGATGAAACTTGGTATGTAGATAGCTGGAAACCTGGATTAACGCATAGGCTACTTTTTATCCCGATATTCCCACGGAATCGGGACTTACGCGGATGAAACCGCGGGGCGCTGCTAGTAGTTTACAAATAATTGTGAAAAAACCAAGTCTAAATACGATCATTATAACAAAATTAAACATTTCTAATATCTATCATTATCTTTTATTGTTACTATTGAATATATACTATTTAAAAAATTAAGGACACATTGACATCTGGATCGCTGGCAGCGACTTTGGTTTGGCAGCATGAATTTCTTTGATTGGTTTAGGAGGTTTGATTTTTCTTCCGTGCCGACCGGTCTTTCTCTGCCATAAACCGGACCGTGGTCTATTGCCGAGCCATCTGTTGCGCTGCGGGGAACCGATTGGGGTACTCGAGTGAATCGCGTTGGACAGGCGACCTATGATGTAAAGATATCAGGATTTTAGTATCTCGAAAGGTTTAAAGACTTAACGAGAATACTTTGTTAATCCATCAATTAATCTTTGATTATGTCTCGAAAACAACAACTACAAATTGTAATGATAATCTCAAATCATTACTTTGTTAATCAAAGTGATAAAGTGATGCAGACACCCTATATATACAGAAAGTGATAAATTCATAAATAAGGTTATAACCGTGTTGTGGTTAGGGAGCGTATGCACGCTATGCTTGCCTATATTTTCAAATCCAACTAAACCATTTTGTAATAATACATACCTACTACAGCAATACATTTCGGATCAAAACTAAACAACCGTTTAGAAGGCATTTGGACAACAATTCTGTCATCTTGTTTTCTTAAAATTGTCCCAAATGTACCAGCTGCATGTATGTAGAGACCACCCATTCCTGTAAAAGAAAAACGGTGAGACAATATTCGAGTGCATGGCTTTTCGAGTCTGTTAATGAGCCATATGGACTAGAGATGTTGCGTTGCATGCATAATTTTTGACATCAGCGGATGCAGATGCGGATTTTTGCTGATGTAAAAAATTATGCATACGCAACAGCCCTAGTCCATATGGGTCATTAACAGACTCGAAAAGCCATGCACTGCCATGCCATGCGTCGGATCTTGTCACGGAAAACTTCGCTCCAATTGGTCAATAAGCAAGTTTTTACGGCCCCACCCACTTTATTTCTTGTCGCGACTTTTATTTATTTATTTATTTACTAAGGACAACTAGTTGCTGTTACATTAAATCTTATGCATAGGAAATACATTTATTAAAACTACCTTAAATGCACAGCATTTTAAAGTGTCACAATAAGACAAAGCAGACTTTAATGGTTTCATGATTCTATATGCTTACACATATAAACACTTTTGTCTATTGTAGATAATAATTAATCTCAGTGTCATCCTTGTCTCCCTCTAAAGCATGATTTGTAATATTCTGTTTTTTAGTAGATATCCCCAAACATTCTGTTATCTTAAGGTTATGTAAGACTAGTTCTTACCGGGCACCTTTTCAATACAGTGTACAACGGTTCCAAATGGTAGAGCTCCCAACAAATATGCGTCACCTTCATTTGCTCTGACTGAAAACAAAATACAATACTTATATACAGTGTGTGTGTAGTGGCAGCCCTAGCTACATTTTTAGGTGGTGCGAGACCCCAAAGTGGCGCCCCTATAAACTCCATTTTCTGTATGCAGTAGTGATAATGTTGTTAGCCGTATAAGGAGTTTGACCTTTTTTTTTTGTCCTAAAAAAATATTTTGGACACCCCCTACTTTTTGATGGTTGTTGCAGATAAAAATGTGAATCGAAATAAATTGTAATTAAAATGTTGTTGGCCGTAAAAAAAACTTAGTGACGCACCACTCGCACCACCCTAGGGCCGCCCCTGCTTATATAACAAATGTAATACATTTTTTTAAGGTACACAGTGCTCCAGACTCTTATTGACAGCCTCATAGGAAACTAAAATAAAATTGCCACTGATATAAATAGGGATAGATTTAAAACATCAATGTTTATATATTTACCTGGTATCCTTGGTAATTCACGAGATGATTTAAGTATATCACCAGCTTTCATATTCTCTGTAGCCAAAATGTATTTTAGTTTGTCACCTACAGCAACCAAAGCTATATGGGCAGTTCTGCAACCATCTTCCAACACCTAAAATTAAATATCATATTACAACAAATATTAGATTTTTTTTTTTCTTCTGAAATCAAGAAGCTCAGATTCGGGTGTGTAGAGTAATACAGGGCAGTAAATAGGTGTGCTATATAAATTACACAATTTATTTAGATTCATATTAATTTAAATATGTCTACAAATCAATTAAAATCTTTTAATTACTTTATTTGGGCTTATTTTACGAGAACACATGTTTTAATTGTGAATTTGCCATATTTGCTACTTTGTTCTTCAATAGATTATTGTTTTCAGATATTGATTATCAGTGTTAAATTGGTGTTTTAAAGTTCTTTTACTTTTTTGTTATGGCATTACACCTATTTACTATTGCAATGAAAAGTACAAAAGTAACTGTTATATTCAAGAACTTAGGAGATAATTATGCGAAACGCAGACTTGCTTTTGGAAAATTAAAAATGTTGTGCTAACAAACTACTTCCATAATAAAATTAAACTATGTTAGTCCCAGTGTAACATTAGACAGAAATATCTCTATATCATAGGCAGAAGAAATAGAAAAACTAACACAAGATGCTCTATCTATATACATATATATATAATTACTGCTAATGACTGGCTAAAGGAAGAGAATCATGTGAAGAGATTGGAGTTTTAATATGCAGACAGAGCTATTACAAGACAATGGAGATGGATCCTTCAGTTTTATAATAAATACAGACCCCACAAACAAAATTGCCAACTGAACAGTACCCGCAAAATATTTACCCACCTTATACATTAGAAGCTTTATTCATCAATTACTAATTTTCTACTTTTGTACTAATTTCATCAAAATCTTGAATTATCAAAGTTGAATTGACTGGAATCAGTGTCTTACCACAATAAATTATATAATATACATTTAATTTTGGCCCTTACCACCTTTGATAATAGAAATGCAATATAAACCCTTTTTTTTAAGCAGACTTAACTGTAAATTACAATACATACACAGTTTATTGCTTATTATTTATTATTATGATTACAAACCTACATATTACACCTAACACCTGTTTATTTTTATCCAACCATATGTTTCTTAAGTTACAGGCCAATTCTCCATAGAGAATACAACTGCAGAATATATTATTTGGAACAACACTTTTTATTACTGGCTAGCAGTTCTAGCGCAAATCAGTCCACCCATTCTGGAGATTAGCCGAAACAAACAGACAGACAGACAAAAATGTTTAAAACTGACTTTTAGGTATATAACTGTATGAGCTTAAAAATAAACTATTATTTTGACATTACAAACAGACACTTCAATTTTATTTATTTGTATTGATATGTATTGATTTTGCCATAATAAGATTAAATAGTTAACTATCTTATTCCTTAAAGTTTAGACTAAAACTACTATTACCATCACATCCAGGATCTCAGCTACTGGTCTACTTCTATTAAGGAGGCAAAAAGCCAAATACAGCCAGTCTCATAATCAGCAGTTTTCATAGCCAATGAACACTCGAACAACAACTAAGAATGGCACTTTCATAAATGAATAAATGCAATGCTAAATTCTAATACCTGGATAACTTTTTCTTCTTGTGGTGGTCCTTCAGTAGGTCCTGTTCTTAACCAATCTATCCAATGATATTTTTGTTTAATGCCTCCACCAATTCCTTTTGCTATAACTCGACCTGCAGTTTAGATTGTTTAAGTTTAAAGAGGTACTATCAGGACACGCTTATTTTAACTTCGGTTTAGTATATACTAATGAAAGGTGTATAGCTAACCAGATTCAGGATCTCTGCCTGCTAGGTTAGTAACCTCCAAAGGTTTTACAGTATATTCTTCAGGAAAATTTACTATTCGCCTGTAACTTTTGCCCAATCCAGGTTTAGGTTTATAAATATTTGGTTTACTTGCTAAATTCACTACAGCCACATGAATAGATCGTCTGGATATTAAGGTTGCCGGTGTTATAGTTAAACTAGCAAATAACCTATTTAACGCCATTATCAATCATTGAATTAGGACGGTTCACGCTATAAGTAGAGTCTAGAATTATTAAATTTATATCTATCTAACGTAAGGACAAAGATAACCTCCAAACTTGTCTTAAATAATTAACTGTCAATGTCAATTGTCAAAAGTTTATATTTTCACTCAAACTCAAAGAGTTTAAAAACATTATGCTCAAACTTACGGTCCGGTTCGTTTCGCCACATTGAACATTGTGGAATATTCAATTCAATCAAACCAAACAAAAGTGTTTACTAGCAATTCCCGTGTGGCTTCGCTCCCGTGTACATATTTATATATTTTGTTTTTTTTTTTTTCAAAATAAAAGTAGCCTTAGTTACTCTTTATTACACCAGCTATCTACCAGTGAAAGTCCCGTGAATATCGGCCCACCCGTTCAGGAGATTAGCCGAATCAAACAGACAGATAGACAAAAATTTTGTTTTGGTATATGTACCGTGTATACATCCAAATGCAATTGGTAAAAAGCAGATATTTTAATATTACAAACAGACACTCAAATTTTATTTATTTGTATAGATGTATAGATATTATGGTTTGTATATATACTCTTTGCCAAAGGTTATACAAAATACGTTTAACAAACTAAAAGAAATACTCTAATGTCCATTTTAATCTTCTTCAATGACAATAACGGGAAATCCCGGGAAATATGTTCAATCTGGGATAGCAATTGTTTTTGCGTTTACGTTTTGAGCGGTGAACAACCGAAATCTAGGCCGTTATACAAAAAAGGAAAGAGCCAACCAATTTTTTTGTTTTATAGCCAAGCATCAGTGGCGTAGCTAGGTAACCAAAGGCCCCCGGAGCAAAAAATAAACAAGGGCCCCAGCTAAACTATTTAAAATCGTTTGTTCCATATTCGTCGTGTTCCAAATTCGACATATCCAGATTTGTCGTAATCCAGATTCATCGTACTCCATATTCAGGTACAATGGCGGCCCTAGCTACATTTTTAGGTGGTGCGAGACCTCAAAGTGGCGCCCCCTATAAATTAAAAAATCCCTAGTGTTCCTATACTATGCAGCAGTGATTATAAATGGTGTTAGATATGTCTAACAAATAAATATTTAAGGTGTATCTGAGCAGAAAGCAGTCTTTCGCGGTTGACATAGCAGTTGCTATCATGCATGCAGATGCTCATCCGCGTAAAAAAATGTTGTCCATCCCGCTTGTATCACTCCGTCGCGTTCGGTAACGCCTGAGTACTGACTTAAAAAAAAGATCTATATTAGCCTAAGATGCTATTTCCCTAGCTTATTTGTTATCAATGCAAATGAAGAGGTTCGTCACTCTTTCACGAATTCCAAGCATTTTTTTAGCTATTGTAAAGTGTTTGGCCAGGCAAACATAGTAAGTATGAAATCAAATTGTTCTATGTACCTACTGAATAATCGACAAGACCTCTGATGCTGTAACTGAGTCATTTGTTTCTTTATGAAGTTTCAGAAGGACATCACGAAGTGAAGTGTATTTAAAGCGATCAGCAACAAGGCTAGAAACTCTACACTCCCTAGTTTTATAAACCTTTTTTATCGATAATCCAAAAACATATCACTGCCCATAGCTTTGTTGATCAAGAGAAACAAAGTCATTAGAGAAATCCAAATAAAGAGACCAAATTCACGGTAGTTTTGGCTGCATTGGCTATCACTAAATTCAAACTGTGACAACCATGTGTCACCGACTTTAATGCACCTAAATTATGATACATTTTTCACCCTTAGAGGTGTAATATTTTCTATAAATTTAAATGGGACCAACCTTGAGTTGAACTAATTCTATTAAACAGAATAATTGAAATCGTTTCACAATGGGCGAAGACATAATGCCACGTATACACTTTTTTTATCGTGTGGAAACCCCCACTGGTCATCACCTCAGTGGAGCCATGCGGTGGAAGAGTGCTTGTCCTCTCCAGTTAACATTCCGCCGCCTCTTTAGCCAACATCACCTCCTCGCAAAACGAGACGGTAGAATCCCACGCACTCTCAATTTGGACCATGGATAGAACCATGGTTTCTAGCGAGAGGCTTCCACACCAATAGCCGTCGCGAGGTCGTATTGCTACTGCGTGTGAAAACCCCCTCGGGCCGTCACCCCATCTGGTTTTTCGGTGGGGCAGGGTGTCGGAATCGAACACACTAAAAACCACATGGTGTGCCGTACTGCGCCTAAAATGGGAAGGATCCGGAACAGTTTTTATTAAGACATCCGGACCCCTCCTAGCGCCTGCCCGCAAAAGCGCGGGCACCACCTTCGGGTAAACGTCTCAATTAGGTGACATCCAGGCACACCCGGATGTCACCTCCTCGCGGCTGACCACTATAGCGTCCGATCCGTCCACCCGCGGCCTCACTCAAGGCGGCATGAGGTGCTGGTAAGCGCGCTTCCACAACCCGGTTCGCCGGCGGCGAATTAGTTCCGAGTGGAGATCGTTCTCGAGCACCCGTTTAGCCACCTCCTTCTGCGAGATGACTTCCTCACAGAAGGTTGCGAACGGGGTAAAATTCCTGTAGCTACCGGCCATGAAGCGTATGACGGCCGCTAGCGAGAGATCGCTTCCGATGACTGCAGTGAAGGCCCGACTAAAGGGTCCCGTGCTGCACCCTGCCCGCTCGACTATGACCGGATGGAACGCCTCCACGGCGGCAAATCTAGCACTTGGAGCCTCCAGCCGGGCCGACCAACGAGCCATAGCGGATCAGCGAATGGCCTCACGACCCTCGCTTACCCATTCGGGGTCCGATGAGTACCTGCGTCAACCGCTAAGCTTTCCAGCCAATCCTCCCGCCTCTTACCACCACAATTGTGGCGTGCCCTGCGCTCGGTCGCTGTAGCCGTCCTTTCCATTCGGCCATTAGGCCTTGGTGAAGCTGGGTCTATCGCGCCCCGATTTATAGATGTAGTGCCTCCTTGCACCATTGATATATGACACCTCTAAGTCCCATGGGGCAGAACCAGCTAGTAGTCTCGCTACTTCGTAGAATAGCGTCCAGTATCGTCTATGACACTGATGGACATCGCCGCTGCGAACGACACAGTACCGCAGATTGCGGGTCGTCAAGGACTCCGACCATATTGGGGCGCCATGTAAGCTCAAATTGTTAATCTCATTAATAGAAGTCGATATTAAGTAGGTTTAAAAATTATGTTACATTTTTAAATTTTTATTTTACGCTTTTGAGTGGGTCGGTTTGTAGTTTGTTCAAGTTTCAATAGCCTGGTGTGTAGTGAACTGCCAATCCCCTTTTACAAAATATTGCTTTTTTCATACTTCAACTTCTTCATTAGCGTCACGTCAGTACAATCCAGTATGATAGAGGAGAAGTATTTAGAAGACCACATAAGTATTCACCAAAGACATCCGACAGCCTGACAGCAGATTATTAGCTTGCCCCTATCGTCAATGCCCAAACGATCATCGGTTTATAACGTTTATAGTAACGACTCGGTGGGTGGCCCTGGTGGTAATTTTTCGGTTGATTTCGGCGCATCTCTTTCGGCTTGCATCGCCCTAGAGCCACCCCTGTTCAATCACGCAGTTTAATATAAATAGTGGTTTAGTCACAACTCTAGGACAAACCTGATAACTTCTGGTTCTAAAAAATTTAGTTTATTTATATTCCGAATGTGGGAGAAATTTTCACTAGTTCAATATATAGTTTGTAAGTCGGAGTCCGAGGGGCCCCCTGAGCTTGAGGGCCCCGGGGCACTGCCCCGTCTAGCCCTACGGTAGCTACGCCACTGCCAAGCATCCTAATTTGAACAATAAACAAACAACAACAATAAAATATTACTAAATGACGATGACAAAATTAGAATTCATATTTTTAATGATAGGTCAATAAATAATAATTATCTATAACTGCAATAGTAGTAACCTCGAAAAGTAAAATAAAATTTAATATGTAATTTTAAGTAATACGATTAAAATTTCACATACCTAAAGTGACGACTGGACTCATTATTAACTGCCTAATCTAATATTTTAGTTTACTTTGAAATATTCCAAAAGCTGCGAATAATAGTTTATTTTGTTCTTGTTTTTCGATTTGGAAATTTTTCTCTCTTTGTTCATTCTACTCCGTGTAAATAGTATGTGTAAACAAAAAAGTATCAATGTTATTGTGACGTCATTTTATTATACATTTATTAATACTCATCGTTGAGACTAGTAATGTCAAAATGACTACCTTTGCCGACATTAGAGAAAAATCTGCTTTACAAAAGCGCCATCTGGTGAGAATATTGTCATGTAAGTACATCGTGAATGTGGCGTGTGTTGTTTGGAATCCTGTGAGTCGTAAATAAAAATGCTATTGTTGCATTACTAAATATTGTTATAAGTGAACTTCGTTTGTGTTAGATTATTAAGGAAAGCGAAAACCTTCAGCAAATTACCAGAACTGAACCAAAACAGTGAATTACTTATGGTATTTTGTCATATGTTGCACGCCTGCCCTGGGATCTCCTATAGACAAAAAAATAATCACTAATTCCGATGTTAAATTGATAATGCAGTAAGTGTTTTATTATTGTTTTACATACTTCACTTTAACTAATGTGAATAAATATGATTTAGATAACAAAATATAGACATAATGCATTTATTATGGGCCAGGTTACATACGATAATGTCAAATCTCTAGATTCGTTACCATCGTCAACAAGATTTTAACTATTTTTTAAATACACCACTTTCAATACTGAAAATGTCTGCAATAATATAAAAGTAGCAAAATACGAACATTTTACTAGTAATTTTTTTTGTTACAGAAATAGACACAACCAGTCTTCCGGCACGTTATTGCGCTTTCTCGTGACAATGCGGTGCCTTATGTGCAAATCTCTCTTGTAGAGTATTTATTTTATCAATTTATAATGATGATTGTTAGAGCAGACACTGAATAGTATCATAATGAGTCACAATCTGGCTGGAATGCCATCCTACAGGCTGCCAGGTCCTGGGCTAGGACCTCCAGACTTCAAGCCCCCAATGGACACTCCTACACCTCCAGCACCAGCACCTAGTAACCCGAAGAAACGAAGGAAAACTTCAAATGCTAACAATGCATTAACACCTTCACAACCACCACCAACAGCACAAGATCTGCTTCCCCCTCCATTGACAGGATATGGAGATACTATAGTTGCCTCGAATCCATTTGATGATTCACCATCTACTGTCTCCCATAATGGTCCAATGATGAGTCAAAATGGGTCAATGATGAGTCAAAATGGCCCAATGGGAATGATGGGAGCAATGCATGGTATGGGTGGCCCACCTATGAGACACATGAGCCCATTATCACACAGTATGAGTCCAATGAGCCAACAAATGCCTCCTAGAAGTGGTATTAGTCCTATGGGTAACATGAGTCCAATGGGACATATGAGTGGCTTGTCACCAATGGGAGGTCCTAATATGGGTATGAGCAACCACAGTATGGGGCCAGGTATGGGTCCAACCTCAAGGTCAATGGGTAGTCCAATGAGCCCAATGAACTCTATGCCAATGGGCTCTCCAATGTCATCAGGACCTATGGGAAGCCCTATGAATATGGGATCAATGGCAGGCAGTCATATGAGCAATAGTCCCATGGGACCTCCTATGCACAGTCCTATTGGCGCAGGATCAATGAATGGACCTATGAATGGGCCAATGGGAGGTGGAGGGCCTGGTATGAATGTTCCTCGCATGAATGGACCAATGGGACCCAATTGTTCAAATGGTTCTATGGGCCCCAGTAGTTCTATAATGTCTACAAACCCAATGCAAAGTGGTGGTATGGGTCCAGGACATTGTGGGCCAATGAGACATGGTAGTCCTATGCCATCAGGAATGGGAGGTGGTCCCATGGGTGGTAATGGACCCATGAGCTCTATGGGTCCTGGTCCACCATATTCTAGCAGTCATATGGGTCACGGAGGACCAATGGGGATGGGTGGAAATGGACCCATGGGTATGGGACCAGGTCCTGGTAATATGGGGAGTTGTGGGCCTCTAGCAGGAATGAGTGGGATGGCTATGGGTGGCCCTGGAGGTCAAGGTGTAGGTCCAATGGGTCAAAACATGGGTATGTTTGGACCAAAACCTATGCCAGTGAGTGCTGGTAAAGTATATCCACCAGATCAACCAATGGTGTTCAACCCTCAGAACCCCAATGCTCCACCGATATATCCATGTGGAGTATGTCACAAAGAAGTACATGATAATGACCAAGCAATATTATGTGAATCAGGATGCAATTTTTGGTTTCACAGGTATGTTGTAATTTTTTTTTAAATTATTGTTACATTTACTATCTGACTCATTATGAATGGGTGCCTATTTAAATCGAACACTAACTTCTAACTAAATCATCCACAAAAATGTAAATTTTTATTTTTTCCTTATGGTACAAATTATACCTAATTTGAGAAAAAAGGTACAAGGAAGATTTAGGAAAGGATACAATTTTTGCCAATTATATGTTAAAGTCCTGTTTAAAAGTGCAGTAGAATTGTGCAAGAGGATTTAAGGTAGTTTGTAATTGCTTTACTTATATTTGATTTTAGTCTTATATTTAATTTTAAAACATAAAATCACAAGGTCAACGAATAATAAGATTGTGTAACACTGTATGTTATTGTGGGAAAATTATGAAGTTATATAAGGGTGCATTCACATTAAGTTTCTGTTTTGACTACAAAAATATATTGTAAGTGATTTTTATATGTACAGAATATGAATTACTGAGTAAGAGATGTATAGACAATATAGGGCTCTTTAATTTTCTTTTTGCTCTCATAACATTGACTTACCCTTAAGAGATTACACATAAAAATTCATAAAAAGACTCGCATGTACATATCTATTTATTTTGCATGGAACTGTAATTTTTTTTCCAAAATAAAAGTAGCCTAAGTCAGTCCTTATAACACCAGCTATCTGCCAGTGAAAGTCCTGTGGAAATCGATCCACCGTTTCCAGAGATTAGCCAGAACAAACAAACAGACAGACTGTTGTCTGATTGTTGAAAACTGTTTTTGAGGCATATGTATAATGCAAATAACTGAATGAACCAAAAAAATCCATTAGTTTGACATTACAAACAGACTTCAATTTTATTTATTTGTATTGATAAAAATGAATATAAAATAAAATATTAAATACTTTTAGAATATTTGCTCGAAATCTATAGAACTAAGATAAATGGTGTCTTTAATTTCATATGTTTAAGAGAACCAAGTCATACATTATGGCAGCACTTCCCAAAGCGGGTTCCATGGAAAAGTCACCAGGGCTCCGCCAAATTATTTATTAAATCCATAGTTAGGTTACTTCTTACCTACATTTTTGTTTTAATATATTTCAAATTCTGTCATCCTTAATTCCCAAAGTGACCGTTCGACGGCAATAGGTTTGCCCCCTATTACATTAGTACTCTTGTGTTTTATACCCCTTCAGGGATAAAGGTGTGAGTAGGTAGGTATGTATGTAGTTAGGTACAAACATAATTTTGAAATAGCATAAAATTATGTGTTGAGTGGTTTCCGCTAACAACATAAAATAATGGAAGTTTTATGTAGTTAGCAAGAATCTTACGGCCCCCTGACGAAATTAAAAAGAAAACAGGATATACCCATAAATGTAGGGTTCCATGAAATTATAGGGATTTCATGAGTGTTCTGTTACCTTAAAAGTTTGGGAACCCCTGCATTATGATGTAATCCATACATTTAAGGCTAATAAGAAAAGTAGTCTTTTATTTTTAATTTGTACATTCTGAACAGACTGGCAAAAAAAAATCTAATATTGACACAATGGTGACTAGTTATGGCATTAGATTTTACACAGCAATAAGTACTTAATTTTTGTGAATCATAATTCATATATCAGATTCAATCAAATTAATTTAAACATCAGTAAGTAGTCCCAGTCTAACGTAAAAACATTAGACTGGGTGATGGAACTGGGAGTAAAACTTATATATTAATCTATATATGTTTTGATTGCATTGTAGATACCTATCCTATCATCTGACAATTATATATTACTAGCTGTTTAGTTTTTCTTTTTTAATCTGTAGTTTTAATCACCGTATTACCTCTTTGTAAACAACTTCTGCGGTGTTCCCTTTTTGAGCTAAAATTACTAAGTCACTCTTCACACGCGTTGAGCACACACAACGCCCTTTTCAAGCGTAGATGTAAACTTATTTATAATATATTGGCAGCGCCCCGCGGTTTCAGCCGCGTAAGTCCCGATTCCGTGGGAACATCGGGATAAAAGTAGCCTATATGTTAATCCAGGTCTCCAGCTATCTACATACCAAGTTTCATCGCAATCGGTTCAGTAGTTTTGGCGTGAAAGAGTAACAAACATCCATACATCCTCACAAACTTTCACGTTTATAATATTAGTAGGATTTCCTAAACATAGTATGATGAAAAGCTTTTTTCCTAAGCTTTATATAAGCAGCCGTAATATTGAATTTCATACTTCTTCCTGCAAAACTTACGAACTTCGTAAATAAACTTACAACCCCTAATTCCCCTCTTAGGGGTAAAATAAAAAAAAAAACACCTATATACATGTACATTCATAGAAATAAGCAGGTATGTGCAACTTCATGTTGCTCCATAATAGTACAGGTACAGAAGTTCAACTTCGCCATTTCAATTCAATCATTTAAATAAATAGCGACTCTTGTTCCGACACAATAAAGTCGCAATTCAGGTCGCACAGCGCTAATTACCTACAGCTGTATTCATCTAGAAGTTGCCTATTTTTCTATCGCGTATCTCTTATCTGTTCTGACCACGCCGCGATGTTGGGTTGTCTTATTTTTAAGAACCACTTATTCTGAACATTTTATTACTAGTAAGTTATGTGCCTTTTACTCTATTTTTGTAAACAAATAAACCTAGGCTAGGTACTAATAGCTCGATACTCTAAATTCGAACGGATGACGCGACTCCCATACAACCGTTCATCCCTTATTTTATCCCCTTAGGGCTGAAATTTTCAAAAATTCTGTCTTTGTGGATGCTTACAACATAAAAGGAATCAACTGCCAAAATTTATTTTTTTAATTTAGCCTCTGCCTCAGTCAGTCGGGACAAGTAATTTTAAACAGCGTGTAACTTTCGGCAACGGCGACGCGAAGAACTTACAAAAACGTCTTTCCGTTAATACTTATCACAATGCAAAAGTCAGTTCATCATGAAAATGCGAGATTAAGGATTTACAGTCATTAGTTTGATTTTACGCTACGCTCTGTAAACGTAACACGCGTACTATGCATTACGGTAAATGTCCTTAAACGTTCGGCGCCTTCGAAGCAGCTAATTGTATAAATGTTGTTTGATTACATGGCAGTTTTAGGCCCTATGGGGAATTTATTTATTTATTTGAAGGAAAACCAACAACTTCAAAATAGAAATAGTAGCAGTGATATCCTACATTTAGCCAATTAAAGGTCTTCACAAATAAGCACTATTTTATATAAATACAAAAAAAAACGTACGGACAATTTAGATGTGTATCACATTAGTTTTACATATGCTATTTGTCTATAAAAAAAGAAAGAAAGAAATCTCGGCTTAGCACCCGTCGTACTGATGTTATTTTGGTGTTAAAAATGTCAATATCATGTGACTTGCAGACACCATTTAAGGTCTTGCTAGCTCGCCATAGAAATGTATTCTGTCGTAAATTTGATTTTGCAGTGGACAGGTAAATAGGTACATGATATCTCATAGTCTTTACAGGTGCGCTAAACCCAATTTGCCCAAGAAGTTCGGGGGAATCAACCTTATTAGTAATTATTTTAAGTAAGTAGTCAACGTCTGCTATTGCCCGCCGCTCAGTGAGAGCAAGAAGGTGAAATTTTGAGCACAATTTATGATAATCTGTACTTTTGTTATTAATTTTTACTCTGTAACACAAATATATAATAAATCTTTTCTGAATAGATTCGAACCTAAAAATATATTTGTTTTACCTGGGGTTCCAGACCTGTGAACCGTAGTCCAATATGCTGCGTACATATGTACAGTATAGTATTTTGCATGTCTTCACATCTTTAAAACAACTAGACATTCGCATCACAAATCCTAGTGACTGGGACGCCTTCTTTACTATACTATCCACATGTTCATCAAAGAGTAGCTTTGAATCGTATACTACACCAAGATCACGAACGCTACGATTTCTATGTAGTCTTTGTCCCTTCAAAGTATAATTCTGACTCAACGGTGGTGTATTTTCTTGTATATGTAACAACAGAACACTTTGATGGGTTTAGGTCTAGCTTGTTTCTAATGCAATAGTCATCTATACGCAGCAGGTCGCTCTGCAAGGCTTAAACGTCTGTCTGTGATGAGATAGCTTTAAAAACCTTCATATCATCAGCGAAGCAGAGTAATTTAGCAGACAGTAAGGAATTTCCAATGTCGTTTACAAAGATTGTAAACAACAAAGGACCTAAGAGAGAACCTTGACCTTGACTTGGACGCCGCTAGGAACTGTAATCCAACTGGAAATGTAGTTATTAATAGATACTGCTTGCGACCTGTCAGATATATATGAGGTAAACCATCTCAACAGATGTCCTCTTACCCCGACTGATCCTAGCTTGTAGATCGAAGTACAGTGGTCGATCCGGTCAAAACATTTCCTATAATCAGTGTAAACGACATCGACCTGCTTACCCTGGCTCATATTCTCCGTGATGTAATTATCTAAAAGTATAAGATTCGAAATAGTAGATCTTCCCTTGACAAAACTGTGCTGATAACTATTGAAACTACCCTTCACTGCATCGTATAACTGTTTGTGAATTATTTTTTCGAATACTTTAGCAATTACACATAATTTCGAGACTGGATGATAATTGGTCACTTAATTTTTAGGACCCTTTTTGTGTATTGGGGTAATGACTGCTGTTTTCCATAAGTGCGGCATCACACATTCACGCAATTATCTTTCGAATAATAAACAGATGGGTATCGTAATAGTTTTGGCACAGTTAACCAAAAATAAGGGTGGAATTTTGTCAGGGCCCGCGGATTTACCAATATCTAATGACTGGAGTATTTTCAGCAATTCATTTTGATCTACCACAATATTTGATATGTGTGATGATGATTCGGCAAAATTTTGTGTGTCCAAAGGTTGTATACTTTGCGAAGAAGTCCGAACTGTTGATTGAAAACAATTTGAAAATAAGTTACAAATGTTGTCACCATCGTTGGCGACATTATTTCCATAACTCATAGTACTAGGGATATTCGATGAACTTTATTTTTACTGATCTTTATTCCGTAAAATGTTCGGTTTACCGATTGTGAAAATAAAAAATTAATCTGGCAGAAAATTCCAATGATTTTTTACTCAGAATGATGATCTGAATCTACTATTTCAAGATTTGGCAGGCCGTTCCTTACACTCATTATGTATCAATCAATCAATCAGTCTATCATAGTCCACTGCTGGACATATGCCTCTCCCAATGTGCGCCATTATGTATAGATGAATGAAATACTTACTTCTTAATATTTAAGTCTCACTAAATGTTAAGTTCTTGGTTGTGTTTAACATAAGCAACACTTAAGTTTATCATTTACAAAAACCTGTTCATTATATATATTATAGTAACAGTTTTCTATAAATAAAATAAATAACATTGAAATGTATCCAATAAAATTTTCAATTTATTATTATTACATTTCCAGGGGCTGCACTGGGCTCACTGAGCCAGCATTCCAGCTGCTGACTGCAGAAGTGTATGCAGAATGGGTGTGTGATAAGTGCCTGCATTCTAAGAACATACCTCTGGTAAAGTTTAAACCATAGCAATTTGCCTCACCCTCCTCACAACTACTCCTGCCACCCATTTGAGTCAAATCCCCCTCAGTAACATCACAAGTATTTATTTCACGTCATCAAAATGATGGACACTATATATTATGAACATAGGTGATTTTTAAGGCTTAGGCATCAAGTTGGTCTGTCTTTTTTAGACTTTAAATAATTGGTCTGTTGGTAGTCTTGCTAAGGAAGATCTCATGTTGGATAGTTACATAAAATTAAGAAAACTAAATGTATTAAAGACTTAAAATCAATTTTATTTTAATACTGATTGCTAGTAACTCCACAGAATGAATGGTAAATGTTATTATTATAATAGCAGACGGTCCTGTTATGTCTAGTCTGTTACAATTGTCATTTTATTTATTTTTAAAAATAATTAAGGATATAATAAGTCTTGTATATGGAATATGTATAAAACATGTGTTCCTAACATTACGCATATCTGTCAAAGCAAATAATTGGTAGGACGTAAATGAATACAAAACACAAAATATAAGCAATAATTATGTCACCCGAAAAGATTTTGATGCCTGTATGCGTGTCGCTTTAATCTCTGTGCATATTGTAAATATTTTTTAGCTTAGTTAATAAACATTCTCCGCCTTATGAAAATGGTGACCTATATGTTGTAAATGTACCTTCAATTTTGAATGTAGTACACAGCAGATCCAATGATAGGCCTTTTACATACTGTATTATTATGTACATTATGTTGATAGTGTCGAGTCCCACAAGTGGTAGTACAGTTTATAAGATGCCTTAGGTGATCTTAGTTTCGCTATACTATACATTCATGATAATGTACTTATTATTTTGGTACCCTAGTTTGCATGTAACATTGTGCGCGTTATCTTTGTGTACTTGTAAATATAATGAATCCATACGCTTTGTTAAGTATAAGGGTGTTAATGTGTTTGTCAATTTTTTAACTTTTGGAGATTTTTTAATAATAATAATAATGTATTATATAAGTTGTGTAAATATGTGTAGCATATAGTGAACTGAGATTATACACAGATAGATACACATGGATCCAGATACACACATGGTTGTGACTATTCATGCAGCTTTCTAGAATTTTTATTTAAATTATCTTACATTTGTCATATTGAATATTTAAATTATCTCTTTGACCAAGTTATTATACAGTCAAAGAGATTGATTGATTCTGGCCAATTGTTTATTAGTAAAGTAGACTATCGGTAATTCGGTGCGCACATCTCCAGTATATCCATTAATTCGTTACAACTCTGTTTAGAAACACAACAATATATCAATTGTAATAACATGATAATGAAATACAATGTAAAATTAATTAATTTACTAAAAAGAAATTTTATGTAATTAATTTTTTTATTGTGTAAATTTATGCTAGAATTATTTTCTATAAAATAGCAGTAATCCGGAATTTTCTTTAATTTTCATTTTAAAGCATAATTGTGCGGGATTACCGAGCGCCTAACTCCCTGCTAAATTCCACATTAGCTGAAGCTTCCTAGAATATTAAAAGCACTATTTGAGTAAGTCTAACCCTAGGGAGTATTGCACATAATGATTAACTTAATGCGCAATTTTATCTTCGGTGTGCAAACAACATGGTTTCAGAAAATCATATGACTTAAATTTATCCCTATCTACTTAAAGTTATTTTATATTCTTAAATAATACCCCAAATTTTGTTTTTATGTCCAACCAATATCAATGTTAAGATTGGTATTGAGAGAAGTATTAAGTAAATAAAATTTGTTTGTAATAGTTGGAGCCAATGGCAAGTTATTGCAAATCTTGGGTTTGTTAAGTAAATAAATTAAATCAAAACAAATCAACTTTGTTAATACATCCATATAGTTGACATTGCATTTGAAACAACTACAGAGACTGGGTGCAGTTGTTTCAAATGCAATGTCATCTTATTTACTAGTATCTATATCTGTCTGCATAAGTTTTTACAGTTTGGAGTCTGCCACAGTTTTAGCCCGGAGATATGTTACCCTTGGCGAACCCAGTATCAAATGCATAAACAAGTTGATGATACTCCTCTTAGATGTAAACTGTTATGGCTCATACTACTTCTAGGGGTACAGGATATTAGATGACGGAATGTGGAACTCTTTAAGTACATAGATTATTATTTATACCTAACTTAATAAATAAAGCTACTGTGTTAGCATTTCGTTTGCTATTGCGAAATCTGATTCATATAAAACATAATGTAATCAATAAAATAACCTCTAATTGCAAAGTTGATTATAAATAACTAGATGTGTAAAGTCTATTTGTAAGTAAGTACATTTAAAAAATACAAGCAACATTTTCATGTCTTTTTATAGAAATACTATTTAAAAATTGAATAATTTGTTTAAACATGGTTTATATGAAACTCTTGATAGCTAAAAAAGACATAAAAAGGTTGTTAATATTTTAAGCAAATATTAAAAAAATAGTGCAATACATTTGATGGATACCATTACATTTTACCACCGCCATATGATCCATTTGATTACTACAATTTGTATATTTGTGTACATTTAGTATATTTAACATTTGGACATGCACTTAAATTATAATACTGCATAGGTTGTATGTATTCCCAATAGATTTTTTTTACATTCGTTTTGATATGACTTAGCTTATTTTGTATAGTAACTATATCAATTATTTTGATAATATTTTGTCTTCTATCTGGGCTTGGAGTAAACATGTTTAAATATTTTGCTCATTATCTCAAGCAATCAGTGCTACAAAAGTAGAATAAGATTGTACAATCAATGCAAACCCAGTTACAATTTTGTAATATACCTTTACCTGCAATATGACAATACAAATCTAATATTATATTTACCTCATTAGGTATATTATTTGATTATTTGAAAATGTTTTAACTTTATACATTAACGGTTGAATCCCCAATTGCTAAATTTAATATTAAATTAATTTTTTGATACAGATATTCTTGTTGTTTTACTATGTATACAGCAAAAATAATATTGTAGCTAGTAATATTATTATCTAGGTATGTATCATTTTTATAGTTTTGCCACACGTCATTTATATTAATATGTAATTTTTACAACCATGACATTGATTTAAGTAATTGATTTATGGAAGTTCCTGCAACTTTTTTTATTAAATTGGCTGTACTTATTGTTGGTTAAAAATCTTAGCATTTCATTAAGATATGGAAATGGCGCTGTATTTTTTTGTGGCTGCACTATTTCTACCACTATAAAAGTTATTGGCAAACGATTGAGAGAAATTCTTAAGTATTTTAAAGTGTAAATATATTTAGTATGGATTCATGATTATTGCTGATGTACAGTTACTTATAATGTATCAGAGGTGAAAGTAGGATATTCGGCCATGAATGTAATGTAATAATAATTTTAAAGGCGTGAGCACATCACAGTTAGTTGACCGGAGACTGCTGCTATTGTATACTAATTTCAGCTGTTAATGTTACATGTTTCTGTAAAGCCTGGTGTGCACTAGGAACAGATGGCATGTCAAATGTTTAGCAACAATAGTCCACTATAGCCTTATACGTTATTGTAAGCTGCAGTGCAGTTATTGCAAGCATTTTCTAGTGAATATCAGGCTTTAAATATTCAACAATGATTTAACTCTGAATATTTATCAAGTCTAAAATAGAATATCAGTGGTCTTAAATTTGTGCATAGTTTATTTTGTATTATGTGAATAATAACAAGCAATAATAAAATTGTTAATGAGGAATTTTAATTTATTAATAACAACCTTAACTAATAACCTTTTCCACATTGAATTACCGATGTTAGATGATGGTAGAGCAGTTAAGTGAGTTTGGTTTTGCGTCCTGTTGTACTTAGGGTAGTGGTAAGTAAAAAATATTTATACACACATCAAAAAAGTCTCAGCAACATGTACGGTTTGGAACTTGAACGATTTTTACTATTGTATTATATTTATATTTTTTTAATAAGTGATAACTAAGCATTCTTTGATGCATTAGGGACTAAAGCAACAAAATCCTTCATTCGATTGTTCATTTAATAACAATATGTGTACCGTAACATACATAGTATAAAATAAACTTTTCATGTTTTACAAAATTAAATAATAACATTTTTTTATTATTTGGTAATTCAATACAAAGTGTGACCTCTGTTGTTTAAAACTTGTCGGCAACGATTTTTCATTGCATTTATAACTGCGGTAGTTGCTCCCAATGGAATTTAACAAGTATTTCATTGGTTGGGTTGTCGACACTCCGTCCAGGTTCTCCAGAACACGTCTGTGGAGCATGTCCCATGCGTGCGTGTGTGCCAACGCGCATTGTCATGCATCAGTGTGAAAAAAGACTTTGTGCAAATGAGTGAACATAAGGCCCGAGGACATCTTCAACATAAGTTTCAGCGTTCATATTGCTATCTACAAAAACGAGCTCAGTTCGTCTGTTCTTCATAATACCCGCCCATACCATCACTGTGGAGCTACTGTAAGGGTACACCTCCTGGACGAATCTGTCGTTCAGCATTTCCGGGACGACGATACACTCTTACCCTGTTAGTATCAGGAATAAATCCAAACCGAGACTCACGGTTTGGTGGCTAACAACAACACCGCTTGAGAATTGTAGCTTTAAACTTATCTCCCGGGCGGTTAACATCGGCTGACGTCTTGCAGTCAGTTATATGTATCGGTCGTGTCGAGCAGTTGTACTCCTTCCACGTCCTGGGTGCTGCTCAGCAGGATCCCCTTTATTAACATAACGCTGCCAAAGACGACAAATACAGAGATACCTGTGACTGAATTCTCCCCTCTTGTAGCATTCCTACAGCTTTCTGCATTTCATCAGCAGTCAAATGGCGTCGCTCCATGACAGAAAAATGGCTCACCACAAAATTCTTTCAAAAACTGTATATCTTAATAAGATAAAAGTGAGATAAATACCAAATTTATCAAACAACGAAAACACATGAAACCGAGAAAAAATAATTAGCTTTTATTAACCGACGAAAAAAAAAGGAGGTTCTCAATTCGACCGTATAATATTTTTTTTTTTTATTTTTTTTTTTTATGTCTGTTCAGCCCTCACTACGTTATTTATAAACCGATTTTGATTATTCTTTTTTTGTTAGATAGGGTATACCTCAAGGGTGGTCCCATGTCAAGGAAGTCAGGATCTGATGATGGGATCCTGAAAAAATTGAGAGAAACCCTCGAAAATTGTAGGAACGAATAGTGTTTCTGTTTACTTTTCATTACTTTATCAGGTATTGCGTTTAGAAATCATCATCATTTTTCATCATCATCATCATGATGATGAAAAAAAACCATAAAATAAAATCTTTTTAACAAAAAATTAAACCGACGAAAAGAACTAAAAAGCAAAAAATAAATAAACCTTAAGTCTTAAGTATTAAGCTTATTTACATAAACTATCTAATTTTATATAAACTTATTTTGAGTCGGCGCCAAATAAAATTTTGATAATTAATCAGTTTGTTGATTTGATTTTATTTTAATGAAAACAAAACAATCGAAAAGTTTATAGATATTTTTAAAATCAGCCGGTAGGTATATGTTTCCGAGAACAAAAATGATTGAATACCAATCTACTTACTTTGCTAAGAAAAAAAAAATATATCAAAGAAAAAATTAAATAACTGCAGTTTCTGTAAACGATGCGTGTTCCTTAAACTTTTTTAATGTGTGTATATCGGATTCTCAAACGGGATATTAAAATGATTTGCTATATTGCTTCGTAGATGACATCGGTCATTTTCGCGTATGTAATGACCACCAAAATGAATATGGAGTATACGATATTCAATAATTCGACTATTTCACTGAGTTACATATAATAATCAAACACAATTTAAATAGACACCTAAATATTACATGATTACAAAGAAATAAACAGATGTGGAGCCGAGGAGCCCATGAGGTTACGTATATCTCTTGCCAGTTCTCAAACTACCAGCGACTAGACATGTGTAGTTCCTGAGCGTAATAGTTCCTAGAACTATGTCCGCAGTCGGAACTATGTTAATTCTTTCCGACTTGCTCAACCTCATAGTTCCAGTTCCTCGGAACGATCACGCGCATTGGAGGAGCGGCCGGAGCGGTATTGAATGGTGAAACGAATAACGAACTGTCCGCGTGACGTATGGCCCTATGCCACGAGCGTTGCGTTCCGGGCCGTCCACCTCTACTTCTGTTCCGTGCAAGGGTGTATTTTGAAAAGCAGTACTTACTCTTGGCAGAAAGCTTTTCAATCTGAAATCGGTGTTGCACGAAGGTCTGTATAACAAGAGATTTTTACGAAGATTTCTTGCTGGTTTAACTTTATTTTCGAAAGAAGTTCAGGACAGTCGACCTCACCCTGAGCAATATTGAGAAGAAAAGTTGTCTGAAATTTTTCATCTTTCATACAAAGGTAGAATATGCAACTCAACACAGCGCTGCTCATAGGCGAGGTTGGCTAGGTGGAACAACTTAAAACCTAAATATCTAATGAATTTTCTTTGAATCATCTCGGTTCCAAATCTGTGAAGCGTATACCAGGTGACTTCGCACATAGGAGTAATAGTATTGGTGGTATTTTAATGGTTTTAATATTTCTGAAGTCACTGGAATAGCGAATCAAGAAAGCTAAAGTCCTAAAGGCTTTGTTGACTAAATGGCTATCATGCTGCTCAAATAAAAGCTTACTACCTACTATGCACTACAGCCAGATGCCTAGAAAAAGTTTTCCTCGCTAAGTTATGGCTTTTGATTGTACATAGGCTGCACTAAAAGTATCGGGAATGGAATATTTCCACTGTTTCTGTCATATTAAAATCTTTTTAATTGAAAACACCTTGCTTTTAAAAATCGAATACCATTTATTTATTTAAAAAAAGATTCTCGGTCTTATCACAAGGTTTTGTCAAACTTGTTTAGTCATTGAGAAAATGGAATTGACTCGAGAAAATTCAAGAGCGATGATTATGACTTTCGAAGTGGTTTAACGCAAAAACAGTGTGTTGACCGGATGATTTCTGCATTTGGTGATGAAGCCCCATCCAAAACCCCAATTTATCGCTGGTTTGCTGAATTTCAACGTGGACGTGTCAAGCTCAGTGATGATCCCCGTCAAGGTCGTCCAAAAACTGCAGTCACCCAAGAAAACGTTGATGCTGTGCGTAAGCTGATTGAGGAAGATCGACATGTGACATACCGCGAAATTCAGGCAACTTTATACAACATCTTATCAGGTGACGAATCCTGGATATACGCGTACGAACCCGAAACAAAAACCAGTCACGAGTTTGGGTGTTCGAAAATGAGTTAAAGCCAACAAAAATTGTTCATTCACGGAGTGTTGCAAAAAAAATGGTGGCCACGTTTGTCTCCAAAACCGGCCATGTTGCGACTATTTCTCTTGAGGGACAAAGAACGGTTAATGCAGAATGGTATGCTAGCATTTGTTTGCCACAGGTCGTTTCTGAACTCCGTAAAGAGAACTGCAACCGCCGCATCATCCTCCATCACGACAATGCGAGTTCTCACACCGCGCACAGAACAAAAGAGTTTTTAAAGCAAGAAAACATAGAATTATTAGACCATCCTCCGTACAGCCCCGACCTAAGCCCTAATGATTTCTATACTTTCCCTAAAATACAGAATAAATTGCGTGGCCATTTCGGTCGAGCCATTTTGGAGACCAAACTTCCTAATGGAATGGTTGCTTCAATGATTGGTTCCATCGTATGGAAAAATGTGTCAAATTTCGCGGAGAATACTTCGAAAAACAAATAAATACATTTTTAAATAGTAATGTTGTGTCACTTCCTTGATTCCCGAAATTTTCAGTGCCACCCTCGTATAGTCAAATCTATATACTTGACGCTTACGTGTAAAACTCATAGAGAACATTTAGAAGCATTTAAATTACACGCGAGATAGAGTCCAAATATAAATAAAAAAAAAAAGCATTTAAATCTAGTTTATTATAATGAAAAAATAAATCGAGACGTTGGAGGTCCTCCTGCAATATTTTGGCGTCCTGAACATTATTAACTGTACGGATTATTTTCATATCAACGGCAAGTAGCAAACAATTTGAGTGTATAAAACAGGGTTCAATATCATGAAAATAACGAAGAGCAGGGGGCCCAACAAAGACTGTGTGGGACTCCAGAGGGGATTTGGACCCATGACGAAGCATAACCACTCAACACCACTGCCTGAGACCTGTCCAGAAGATTAGACGAGAACCAGTTATGAAGATTACCATGAATACCGAGATCCAGAAGCTTAGTAAGTAGGATTTTGTGGTCTATACGATCAAAAGCTTCGCTGTAATCAGTATATATCGACCTGATTACCACAATCCACATTACTGAATAGGTATAGATTTATATATTCTTCTCGCTAACTCTACGTTGAGACAATTATTTATCATTAGTTCAATTTAATGTAATTTTAATAGTTAAATTTAGTAGCTACCTACCTACTAAATTTAGTAATGATAAAAAGGTATTTTGTATGTAAATATTTATTTATGTATTTTTGGTTTTAGTTAGCGAGTTATTTATAAAGTTGATTATTTAGTGGTTAAATCTTTTATAGATGCTGGTGGAGTGTTTAAAACCGCCAGGGCCCTCAGAAACGTGGAGAAAGTAGGTATTGGTTAAGGGGCTCTGTTTCCGCAGTTCGACTCAAAAATGGTCCATTATGCGTGCAGATAAGGCTGGGACAGATGCCTCCTGAGGCGTTCACAGTCTTCTAGGAACGACCTCGCATCCGCGAGGATATTTGCCCGTTGTGTGGCCCCTCCCTCGCAGTCCACGATGACGTGGGCGACCGTTTCTTTTGAGACATCCTTTGCTGTCTGTCGCATTAATGGTGAATAAATGTCGATTCGGGGCCAAATGTCTATATATAGCTGCACTGTTATAATTCAATAGAAACTAGACTTCTGTGTGCACTTCAGCTCAGTATTGTTAATTTTCACCACCCGCTGCGCCTTGGGTTCGCACCTTGACACTGACCTTAAAACTTTATAGGAAACAGAAAGATTTAGCTAAGATTGATTGTTTTTTTTTATAAAAAAGCTCGAATCATGTGATACTGTTAAGATGGGGTAAGGTATGCCTTAATACTACTTACACATGTACATTCAATAAACGTTCAATCCATCAGCCTATAGCAGTCCACTGCTCTCCTAACGTGCGCCAATGCACCCGGTTCAAGAGAAGGTAGCTAGGATTGTATGGCGAAAGAATGATCTTTCGCTTCGCATACAATCAATCCCAGCTACCTTTTACCAGTTCACGGTCTCAACTCTAGGACCCGTTTGCCCAAAGACCATGCCAGGCCACGTTAGTACTTTAACAACATTTTTTTACTCTCTGGGGTGAGTTCATGAGAAATCCAGCGGCAAGAAAGTTTTCTAACTTTTAAATGTTGATGTAAGATTTTTTGAATTTAGCTCATACCAATGCCCTCGAATCTCCTCATTGGTGAATACGCCGGTTTTTCTCAATAAGTTGCTTGACAGTAGCAGTGGCGTAGCAAGGTAACCAAAGGCCCTGGGTCAAAATATAAACAAGGGCCCCAACTAAACTATTTAAAATCGTTTGTTCCGTATTCCTCGTGTTCCAAATTCGACATACTCCAGATTTGACGTAATCCAGATTTGTCTTACTCCATATTCAGTGGCGGCCCTAGCTACATTTTTAGATGGTGCGAGACCTCAAAGTGGCGCCCCTATAAATTCAAAACCCTAGTGTCCCTATACTATGCAGCAGTGATTATAAATGGTGGTAGATATATCTAACAAATAAATATTTAAGGTGTATCTGAGCAGCAAGCAGCCTTTCGTGGTTGACATAGCAGTGCTATCATGCATGCAGATGCTCATCCGCGTTATAAATTTTTGGCCATCCCGCTTGTATCACTCCGTCGCGTTCGGTAACACCTGAGCACTGACTTAAAAAAAGATCCATATTAGCCTAAGAGGTTCGTCACTGTTTCGCAAACTCCAAGCAATTTTTTAGCTATTGTAAAGCGTTTGGCCAGGCAAACATAGTAAATATAAAATCAAATTGCTCTATGTACCTACTGAATAATCGACAAGACCTCTGATGCTGTAACAGTCATTTTTTTCTTTATGAAGATTCAGAAGAACATCACGAAGTGAAGTGTATTTAAAGCGAACAGCAGCAAGGCTAGAAACTTTACACTCCCAAGTTTTATAAACCTTTTTTGATCGATAATCCAAAAAGATATCACTTCACATAGCTTTGTTGATCAAGAGAAACAAAGGCTTTAGAGAAATCCAAATAAAGAGACCAAATTAACGGTAGTTGTGGCTGCATTGGCCATCACTAAATTCCAACTGTGACAACCATGTGTCACCGTCTTTAATGCACCTAAATTATGATAAATTTTTCACCCTTAGAGGTGTAACATTTTCTTCAAATTTAAATGGGACCAACCTAGAGTTTAACCAATTCTATTAAACAGAATAATTGAAATCGTTTCACAATGGGCGAAGACATCATGCCACATATACACTTTTATTTATCGTGTGGAAAACCCCACTGGTCATCACCCCACTGGAACCGCATTAACATTTCGCCGCCTCTTTAGCCAACATCACCTCCTCGCAAAACGAGACGGTAGAATCCCACGCTCTCTCAATTTGGACCATGGACACCAATAACCGTCGCGAGGTCGTATCGCTGCTGCGTGACTGTAGCGTCTAATCCGTCCACCCGCGGCCTCACTCAAGGCGGCATGAGGTGCTGGAAAGCGCGCTTTCACAACCCGGACGGAGGCGAATTAGGTCCGAGTGGAGATCGTTCTCGAGCACCCGTTCCGCCACCTCCTTCTGCGAGATGACTTCCTCACAGAAGGTTGCGAACGCGGTAAAATTCCTGTAGCTACCGGCCATGAAGCGTATGACGGCCGCTAGCGAGAGATCCCCTCCGATGACTGCAGTGAAGGCCCGACGCTGCGTCGCCCAGGCGGAATAAACCTCCAGCGTCTGCTGAGCTGAGTTCTCACTGCAGTCGCAGTGGTGACAGGCGGGACTCAATTCCCTCCTAGCGACCGAGCAGATACTTCCCGAAGCAGCCGTGCTCGGGAAGAACCTGCGTCAGTTGGAAGGAAAGGGTCCCGTGCTGCACCCTGCCCACTCGACTATGTCCGGATGGAACGCCTCCACGGCGGCAAATCTAGCACGTGGAGCCCCCAGCCGGGCCGACCAACGAGCCATCGTGGCTCAGCGAATGGCCTCACGCCCCTCGCTTACCGCTTCGAGGCCTGATGAGTACCTGCGTTAACCGCTAAGCTTTCCAGCCAATCCTCCCGCCTCTTACCACCACAATTCAGTTTCCCTATTGTCATATTCTTTTTCTAGTTTATTCACTTTTAATTTTAAAAACATAATAGCACACAACAAAATGATGTGATATTTACTGAATATTGTTGAAACTGTCTGGTTTTTCTTTTTTAAAAGAGTGGCCGTGAGTTTGTTTGCCCGATTTCTTCTCACAAGGCTCAACCATTTGGAAACGGGCGGTTATAGATCGAAACAGGCAGATGTGATATTATGTTATCCATTTTGTTTTCTTTAATCATTTTACATTTGACGAAGCAAACTATTGTTGCGGTGACTCTGTGTGTGTTGATCTATAATTTTTATTTATAATAATTATTTATTAAATCGACGATTTCGAATAATTGATGGTCAATTTTATGAAATAAAGTTTTTTTTTTTTTTTGAATTGTGGCGTGCCCTGCGCTCGGTCGCTGTAGTCGTTCTTTCCATTCGGCCATTAGGCTGGGACCGTCGCGCCCCGATTTATAGATCTAGTGCCTCCTTACACCATTGATACATGACACCTCTAAGTCCCATGGGGCAGAACCAGCTAGTAGACTCGCTACTTCGTAGGATAGCGTAAAGTATCCTCTATGACTCTGACGGACATCGCCGCTGCGAACGCCACAGTATCGCAGATTGCGGGTCGTCAAGGACTCCGACCATATTGGGGCGCCATGTAAGCTCAAATTGTTAATGTCGTTAGTAGAAGTCGATATTAAGTAGGTTTAAAAATTATGTTTAATTGTTAAATTTTTATTTTACGCTTTTGAGTGGGTCGGTTTGTAGATTGTTCAAGTTTCAATAGCCTGGTGTGTAGTGAACTGCCAATCCCCTTTTACAAAACATTGCTTTTCTCATACTTCAACTTCTTCATTAGTGTCACGTCAGTACAATCCAGTATGATAGAGAAGTATTTAGAAGACCACATAAGTATTCACCAAAGACATCCGACAGCCTGACAGCAGATTATTAGCCTGCCCCTATCGTCAATGCCCAAACGATCATCGGTTAATAACGTTTATAGTGAGGGCTCGGTGACTGGCCCTGGTAGTAATTTTTTGGTTGATTTCGGCGCCCCCCTTTCGGCTAGCATCGCCCTAGAGCCGCCCTTGTTCAATCACGCAATTTAATATAAATAGTGGTTTAGTCACAACTCTAGTACAAACCTGATAACTTCTGGTTCTAAAAAATCGAGTTTATTTATATTCCGAATGTGGGAGAAATTTTCACTAGTTCAATTTATAGTTTGTAAATTAGAGTTCGAGGGGCCCCCTGAGCTTGGGGGCCCCGGGGCACTGCCCCGTCTAGCCCTACGGTAGCTACGCCACTGGTCAGTAGCTACATTTTCCTTAGTGATCGCAGTTGAGGGCCGACCTTCACGAATTTCACCATGGAGAGAAACACGGCCACGATCAAATTCTGTGTAGCAACGCCTTACGGTGCTCAAATGAGGTGCTTTCCTCCCAAAAGTATTTTGAAGACGAGCAGTGCAGTCTTGCGGAGTCAATGAACTTTAAAAATCATAAAAAATCATCGCCCTAAAATCTTTCTGCGTTAATTCCATTTTTGCTACAGACGACGAACTTCAAATTGTGATAAAAAAACAATTGACGCGCAATTTCCATAGGGTGTTGGTGAATAGATTGTATATAAAATTCCCTTGTCTAACTCCACGCTGCAAGTTTATGTGATTTGTCCTCTGGTCTTGGAGCTGTACGGTCATCGTGTTGGTGTCATATAAGCTTTTCAGCACCTCGATATATCGCCAGTCGACACGTCGTCTTTGCAGAGTATCCAAAACTGCCCAGGTCTCGATCGAGTCGAAGGCTTTCTCGTAGTCCACAAAAGCCATACACAGCGGCTAAATATACTTCTCGGTCTTTTGCACAATCTGTCGAACAGTATGGTACGGTACGGTACGGTTCACGGTGCCATAGCCTTTTCGAATCCCGACTTGTTACGGTGGCTGGTATTCATCGAGTTATCTCGCGAGATTCTTGATAAGAACTTGTAGATATGGTTCAGGAGTGAGATGGGTCTATAGTTCTTCAACAAGATGTTGTCTTTTCTTTTGAAGAAAAGTACCCCAGGTTCAACACCCAGGTGTTAAACCTTGTTAGAGGACGGAGCTAAACTCTTCAGCCGGTCATCATTGGGTAGGCAGGGCGGCAGCATGGGACCATTTCTTTCCGACTGACGCAGGTTCTTTCCGGGCACGGCTGCTTCGGAAGTACCTGCACTCAGTCGCTAGGAGAGAATTGAGTCCCGCCTGTCACCACTGCGACTGCAGTGAGGACTCGGCTCAGCACACGCTGACGGTCTGCTCCACCTGAGCGACGCAGCGTCGGGCCCTCACTGCAGTCATCGGAGGGGATATCTCGCTACCGACCGTGATATGCTCCATGGCCGGTAGCGACAAGAATTTCACCGCGGTCACGACCTTCTGTGAGAACGTCATCTCGCAGAAGGAGGCGGCGGAACGGGTCCGGGAGGACAATCTTAACTCGGACCTAATTCACCGCCGGTCAACCGGTCGGCAGAGGCGCGCATACCAGCACCTAATGTCGCCCTGAGGGTGGCCACGGGTGGACGGGACGGGTTTTCCCCTTCACCCGCAGTAGTGGCCCCCGCGTGGAGGTGGCGTCCGCGTGTGCCTGGACGTCGCCTAATCGAGAGGTTTTAAGATTTTTACCCAGATGTGATGCTCGCGCTTTTGCGGTAAGGCGCTAGGGGGGGTCCGGATGTCTTAATAAAAGCTGTTCCCGGATTCCTCCTATTTAAGGCGCAATACGGCACACCGTGTGGTTTTAGTCGGTTCGATTCCGACACACTGCCCCACCTAAAACCCCGGTGGGGTAACGGCCCGAGGGGGTTTCCACACGAACATAAAGAAAAAGGACGGAACTAAAATACTACCAATTATTACTCTTGTTTTTAGTGTCTAGTGCTACCTCAACTATTTTTGGTCTTTTGTAACGCACTTTTGCTTTAAAGCTCACTGTTCAGACTTATGGCTTTAAGAAACCTCCGGATCATATCACGGTTGCGTGATGTGCAACCCTACATTAATACTTCGGTACCGCATTTGTGGGCCACAAAAGCATAGAATATGCATTGCAGTTTCTTCTGCCTCTCGACAGATCGAATCTGCATATTGTGTTCTCGCCAACTTTAGGTTGTAACATATGTTTTTTCAGTTTGCAGGGTCCGGTGATGATTGAGAAGGAGCTCAAGTTTTGTATCTCTTGAGCTTTAGAAGTTCTTTTGATACTTTGTTATCATAGCCATTTCTTAAGGTTTTCGAGGGTTTTAGACCAGTCGTAATCTTCCATCTCTTAATTGCCATTGATATGAATTGGTTGTTTATGATTGAATAAGCTCGCCGAAGAATGGTTACGATCCATGCCGTTGGTTGTCTGCCCGAGGTCTGGCGAGTTCAACGGCTTTTTCATTGCTACCTAACTTACCGACTCTCTAGCTCTTTGAGGAGTTGCATCTGGCCTACATTTAGAGCTCGGTAGTAATTCCGTCATCCCCAGGAGATCTGTTTTTTTAGCTGCTCGAGAGTCACCTCTATCTTGCTGTGGACAATTTCAGGTATGTCCTCCCTGTAATGGCGCGTTAATGGGGCTCTGTGATCATCATCACTGAGTCTCGTTGGTTCTATCATCCCTGATGCGTAAAGCTATCCATAAAACTTCTCGATCTCATCGAGAATCTGTCACTTTGAACTGACTGCCATTCTCAGTTTTAAGTTTCGTCAGATGGGGAGGCCAAGTGCTGCACGAACACTTAACCCCATGTTCCACTCAGTTGCATTCTCTATTGTGTGAATGTTGAAGCTTGGAAGATCGCGTCATAACAGTTTTTAGACTCTCCTATCTGACCAGACGGCTGAGTGGCTGACAGCTCGCGCATTTTACTCATAAGTTCGAGAGTCTTGGGAGAGAGTTTGGACTATTGCTGTTTGCGTTTCCCGGGGAGCAGCTTTCGAGACTTAACATAATAAAATATTTTTTATTGTGTATAAAAATTTATATTTCATTATCTGGTAACAATCCGCCTGATGATGACGATGAAATTAAATTATATTAAATTATGAAAGTTCTTGGCTTAAGGTAGATTTCAGATAACTTTTCAATTGTTTTAAGTTAGAAAATCTTCTCTCACCCGAACTGTGGTTGCCAGACACACTAGTGAGCGGTCGTGTCACTCGCAACCAAACGCGACTACGAAAATTGTAGAAACATTTATATAGGTGGTGATACAGTTTACATGTTGAATTGTTTTTACCTATTGACATTTAGGTATATATGTAAATATCAATCTTTTTAATTTTTGTAAGACAAAAAAAAAAATTCCCCAAATTCGCCGCCCTAGGCTTCAGCCTATTGGTAAATCCGCCACTGATTCGTCGTCGTAGAAAAACGACAGATTTATTTTTAGTAACCTTACAAGAGAGCACAGTTTTAAAATTATGTTATACTTCATATTTTGAAAACGGCTGTTTCTGTTTATGAAAACTGAGAATGTTACTGTGTATGAGAGCTTTGAAAAATGTTTTGTTTTATGATAAAGTATAATGTTTTCAGTAGGCTTATGTCAAAAACAAAAATCGACAAAAAATCAAATCTGCCGTTTTTCTACGACTCTACTGCGACGAATTATGCAAAACGGCGCAGTTATGCAATATGTATTGGGAGCGCTTTTTGCCATCTTATCCATCATATCAAATTATAAAACGAAGTCCCCCACCGCGTCTGTCTGTTCGCGATAAACTGAAAAACCACTGAACGGATTTTCATGCGGTTTTCACTAATAGACAGAGTGATTCATGAGGAAGGTTTAGGTGTATAATTTGTACCCGTGCGAAGCCGGGGCCGGTTGCTAGTTCTTAATATGAAGAGGGATCTACTAAGCTGGTAAACAATCGTACGGTGCAACTGATGCGTCTTCCAGTAGTCAGTGTGTTTCGGATGCGTTAACTACCCCCTAAATACATGTTAATGCTCTTTCGACATGCAAAGTAGCTTTGCCCAAAAATATCACATTTTGGTTCCTTTACCTACATTTTTTTATTAAATATTATGTAAAAAAAAACTCACTAAATTAAAAAATTATAATTAATTTTATTAATAATCAAATACTTTAATGAAAATAAAACATTTGTAGTATTTCACTAATTTCCTTTGAACTAATTGTTTGTAATTTTATCTGAGTAAATGAGAAGATGATTAATGTGGGATTATTTATTATAATACTAATGAATATACTTTATTAAATGATAACAAGGACATAGTTGAGTATCATTTTATTGACTGTAAGGTCAGCAGTATGGCATACATTTATTTTATCCTAGTTCTATATTATTTAAAGGATGTACAATTCGCAATTATTTCTTTAAAATATTCATATGAATACAACAAGTAAAATACGTTTACAATAATTAAATCATAAAATACTTTTCAAATAATAAAAGCATGATATAAAAAATGCATTGATCATGGTTATCTATATAAAAAAACAACTAAAATTTATGCAATTATTTCAAAATTATATCTAGATTTATATAATGGACAGATTACACTTAAATAATAATGGACCATCTGTTATAAAATATATTGGTAATGTAAAAATGAATTATAATTGTTGCCCATGTTTCAAAATCAGTCACTTGATATGTTTCAACAAATTTGAAACGTTTGTACTTTGCTACAACATTTTGACAGTACAGTTTCTCTCAAGATTTATATCACAATACATACTATATACATAATTCTGCAAATGTAAACACTTGGTTATAAATTTATTATTTTAAAAATACTGATTTCATGGCATAACTGCACCACTCCCACAATTAAAACTATTTGTGCCTAGTAAGTCTTTACAAGCAAGTTTATAATATACCTTTACTACATATTTATAGTGACCTGCGTTACCACATTCTGATAAAATGACCAAGATATGTATCATGATTATATTGTTGTCAGGGCTCTGATGGAGTATAACAGATGTTAAATTATGTGTCTTACTTCTTTTGGGCCCTGAGGTGAATATTCTACATCTGCAAATGTCTGTAACAGAAATTAACATTCACAGAATGTTTAATGGATAGTTCTGTTACATGATTATTACATAATAAAATTGTATGCAGGTATCACTTGTATTGTTAGTATCATATATCATACTATTATAATGTACATAGTAACTTTAGCTGCTATCATAATGTGGTGATACAGGTCAGTCTTCTGAATATGGTGAAATATTACTAGCCATAATCAGAACCAAATGTTGTCAACCCTTTGCTCTGTATAGCAAACAAAATGGCCTCATCCAGAAAATCACAGTGATTATCAACAGGGTTATCAATTACATCACATTCAGTGCTAGAATTCTGAGGACTCTCATTAACACTTTGATATGACAAATTAGTTGAGTCGGGAAATAGTGGAAACACAGTCATGTCACTGCTTTCATTTTTTGGGTCATCGTATGACCATGCCATATCTAAATCATTCGAGGATGTATCAGTATCACATTGATTGATATTGTTCACTGGTTCATGAGATTCATCATCAGAGGGAAATGGATGAATATTGTCAGTATCATCAGGTATACTATTTATGTGACTGTTCTCTATGTCATTGCTACTATTAGAATTTCCTGGGTGTTGTAATCCATGTGCCGATATTGCCATAAGTATGCCTTCATTTTCAATACTATTGTCTCCAGGTAAATTGTTTATAAAATCTGCTACATCAAGGGCCACAGAACGGGAGCGATCGTCTTCAGGTGGTAATGGAGCTTGTATCCAAAGATCCAATACACGGTTTATAGTGTTATCAACAAAGCCTTTCACCATCTGAAAATTAACAAATTAAACATTAATTGATTTTTTTAGATTCTAATATATGTGACACAAGAAAAATGTTGGTTTGATAACATTAAAAATATTGCAGAACCATTATAACAAAAAATGGCTAAAATGCTTTGATTATATACCTATCCTAAACAAAGCTAAAATAATAAAAAACTGGAAAAAGCTGAAGGAGGCTTTGTGTCACATCACAAAACATGCAGATAATTAAGAAATGGGAGTAACTAGAATGTATAAATTGTACTAGTAGGTATTAGTTGGCATTAAATGCTAATAAATAACATAGGTTTGAACATAATATTGCCTAGATTCTAAAAGACAGATATGCTAGCTTTAACAAGCATGTTTGTCTTTCAGGACAAAATAGATAGACAGATAGAGAGATAGATACTCTTTATTGCACACCATAAAAAGGATACAATTAAAAAGAAATACATTAGAAACAGCAGTACAATAGGCGGCCTTATCACAGTCTGCAATCTCTTACAGGCAACCTTTAGATGGACTATACTAGGAACAGGTAATTTGCGGTGCACATTTGTCTTATTAGCACTTGAGTGTACGATCAGAGAAGTAGAAAAAAAAAATTGAATAGTAGGGCTAATATACATTAATTATTACAATAGCCTTTTTTTTAATGTATACAATACACTATAATAACAATATACTTTGTGTTTTACCTGCTTTGTCTGCCAACGAGCTATGCACTGATCTTCTGTAAAACTTTGTGAGACTACCATTGATAAGGGAAGAGTTTTAATGATGTTACTACTTTCACTGTTCCTATTTAAGACATTGTTATGCATGTTCTGTTCATAGGAACTATATCGTGGATAAGGTACTCTTTCGTTTGTTATACTGGTACTGGGCGTAATAGACTCATCGGGGAAGAAATTACACAGTCAAGTGTCTTGAAGTCTTGTTTCATTAAATAATCTCCTAAAATTTCTAGGTTTTGTTCCGTGTCTCTGTTGCTACTGCTACTTCCACTACCAGAAGACTCAGCTACGTCAGGATCAGGTGATGTTGTTGAAGATGTTTTGACTGTATCTTTTGCATCATTTTTTAAATGGTATTTGCCTTTGACTTGCCACGCATAACGTGCTTTCTTGAGTGGGCGCTCAGATTCATTTGATGCGTCGCCATTTTCTTGTCCTTTACATGACGACCCTTCAGCTGTTTCTGCCGTATTCATTACGAAAAGTTGCAAGATCTTTCACTTTAACCTAATCTATCATTAGTAAACAAACTGACATCACTAAAATAATTGCTAACATATGATTGAGTGACAAGTAGATAATTAGAGACTAACTACTGTTGTACTTGTTTATTGTACAAATTATGGTTATATACACTTATTCCTTTTAATATATAATTACATTTTTTGTTATATTAAGGCAGTAGATGCCGAAATATTACAATTATTTTATTTTTTGACAATAAAAATTATCGTAAAATAATGAGACGAAACAGTTCGAGATTTATATAGTCTGTGGTAGGGATATTCACTTTATATCGATATATCGAATTTACACGATATTTGCCATACGATATATCGGATTGAATCGATCTTTTGACAAATATTTATTTTATTCGATATATGGTATATTTAGATAGATAGGTAGATGGACAACTCTTTATTGTACAAAAAAGATACAATTTGTAAACATAGGTATACATTCTTATAAACTAAAAGCTTTAAAAAGAAAAATACTAAAAATGAAAACAATTGAGAAAAAAACATTGTACAATTGGCGGCCTTATCGCGATTTACGATCTCTTCAAGGCAACCGGTGTTCAGAACGAGAGAATGAGAAAGAAATGAAATTTATTGAAGTGGTAACTTCTTATGGGAGGTTATACCGCTTCGTTACGTAACGCGTTACGGCGCCAGTCTGTCTGGCGTTTAAGTTATCACTTCTGTGGGGCGTCCCGAGACGCACACGTTTTTTTTTAAAAACATCGAATGTTTGTTTTTAGTTGAATATGTAAAAAAAAAATTCTGACTAATAATTAAAAAAAAATAGAAGTAAATTTTTAACACTAGGTACTTGATGAGTTCAATTTTAAATAAATAATTTATATGTTTTTAACGGGTGTTGACATCAGGAATATAAGGAACACAAAGGAATATAAGGAAAGGTAAAAGATTAACCTTTTATTTTTGCGAAGTTTGTCGAAACAGCATTAAATGGGTAAAGTGAAAATAAGTATTTTCAGATAGATTAAGACTAGTACTTAGAGAATTTCTGTCTTTCATTCTTTTTCTGTTTTGAAGTGTTCTGATGTGTAATAAAAAACGTTTGTTAATTTGTTGTTTTTGTTTCACTTACAAACGTATAACTCATCTGTCATCCCGCCACTATCTAATTTAAGTAACAGTCATAGAAAATCACTATTATTACACTATTAGTATAACTATGTTACTCTGGTCTCTGATTCTAAATTTATACCAATGAAATCGAGGACAGCAAACATTCTGTGTTTGACTAGAAAAGGTAATAGTAAAATGTTGTGGAAAGTGTGCGATATTGAAAAAAATGGTTTGTTAAAAAAGTAGAATGTTTTCAAGTGATACTTTTTACATCGAATATAAATATCGAAAAATTTTTTTGTGGACACCCCTAGTCTGTCCATGATGTATTTAGATAGGTACTATAGAGTTTAGTTGTTTTATGTTTGGTCGACCTCGGCCAAGTTTCGAAATCCTAAAATTATATTGATAGTCTAAAATTGTTTATAAAAATCGACACTTTTATAAAAATTGTTAAAATATTTCAATTCAATATTTATGTTAATCATTTGCCGCATAATTTCCAATAATGTCGCATATTATTATACTGTTATAATAAAGTTTACTGGCAATAACTAATATAAAAAAACCATAGCCCAGAAGCCTAATGAAGAATAATGTCCAGTAGGTTCTAAGCTCAGAGCAATAATATTGCTTTAAGTTTTAAAGTTTTTATTTATTGTTTACTAAAAATTTTATAGTAATTTTAATAAGTTGATAATAACAGAGAACTTTACATATGTGGTTTTATTTCTCAGCTTGTGGTTGTAATGTTGTATAGATAACGATTCATATTATGTTGCTTACATTATATCCTATTTACTTTAAATAAAGATAATATGATTGGTACAGAGTACATCAGATTCATCTGAATCTGAATATAAGTCATAACACCGCCACTCATATAAGGGCGGTAAATTTAAAAAGTGTTCATTACTTTTCTACTCTTGTCTCATATCAGAATGACCCAATACTTACTTTTATTATTTTTAATTCTAAGAATAGTAGAGTCAAAGTTAATAACACTTTAATTTCATTACTTTTCCTTCAAACATTACCGGTAATATGAAGTTTTCATCAGTTTAAGATTTCGTATTTTAAGAAGTATTTTAGTAAAGTGATACCTTTAGTATTATATTAAGAGGATAGAGCCCCTTTAAGTGAGGAAAAGTCGATTAGGGGCCCTCTCTTTCCCTCTTAAGAGAAGAGGATACAAGTTTCTCGATCACTAAATAAAGCCCTTGTCTTCCACACCAACAAGCTTTCCCCCTGTCTTCTGGTTTTTCAATTTATGCACAACACATTTTTCAACACAGCTTTAAATTGAGTAAGTATTGAAAGTATTTGCAAAACTGATCACTAAATAAGGACTTTTTGGTACACATGTTATTAGAAACAGCGTAATCTGTTGAGACTAATTGAAAACAAATTAACTTATTATGCAAACATTTAAAAAAGCTTAACTTGAAATTTTTCTTAAGATGCCTTTACAAATGTGGCTGAAATAAGGTTGTTGCATATAACAATGTCAAAATAAGTATATATTATGGTCCTGAATTAATTACTTAAGCCAAAAACTGAGTGGCTGTGCAAGGACTGAATAAAATAAATTGTCTCCTGTGTATCTATTTGTATGACAAAAAACCGTACAGTAAGATTCACTTCCCAAACAATAGTTCCGGGATATGGGTATGGGTAAAGAGGGAATTAGCTGAGAAGGTATTTCCAATCGTATTTTGACCATATTTGTTATTAATACATAAAATTTCAATTAAACTTATGTAAAACTAGCAACCCGCCCCGGCTTCGCACGGGTACAAATTATACACCAAACCGCAAGTGAAAGTTAAAGGGAAAACCGCATGCAAATCCGTTCAGTAGTTTTTCAGCATATCGCGAACAGACAGACAGACAGACGTGGCGGGGGACGTTGTTTTATAATATGTAGTGATAGGCAACTATAAAATCAACTATTACATACATATACACTGATAAAATAATTTTATCATGGGAGAGCCATGCTTCGGCACGTATGGACCGGATCGACCGGAGTGATATCACGGCCTCACAGAAAACCGACAGTGAAGCAATGTATGCATTGCTTTTCGCCGAGTGAGTGAGGTTACCGTAGGCCCTAACCCTTCCTCGACGGCAGGTGGCTCTTCGACGAGCACTTCCGACAGCTTGCTCCGAAGCTGGTCGGCGCTGCGTCCGCCCTTGGGCGACTCTTGCCCAATTTGGGTGGACCCAGCGTCGCTACGAGACGGCTGTACACGGGGGTTGTCCGGTCAATGGCACTTTACGGTGCACCGGTGTGGGCGGGGGCTCTGACCGCCCAGAATAGGGCACGCCTCTGGCGCCCTCAGAGGATTATTTCGGTTAGAGCCATACGCGGCTACCGCACCGTGTCGACGGAGGCGGCGTGCGCGTTGGCCGGGACTCCCCCGTGGGATTTGGAGGCGGAAGTGCTCGCCGAAGTTTATCGGCGGACGACTGAGTTCCGGGCGGGAAGCGGCAGTCGGCCCCCGCCCGAAGAGGTACGCGAGTGGCGTGAGGCCGCTCGCCGAGCCACGATGGCTCGTTGGTCGTCCCGGCTGGGGGCTCCACGTGCTGGCTTTGCCGCCGTGGAGGCGCTCCAGCCGGTCATCGTCGAGTGGGCAGGGCGGCAGCACGGACCCTTTCCTTCCGACTGACGCAGGTTCTTTCCGGGCACGGCTGCTTCGGGAAGTACCTGCACTCGGTCGCTAGGAGGGAATTGAGTCCCGCCTGTCACCACTGCGACTGCAGTGAGGACTCGGCTCAGCACACGCTGGCGGTTTGCCCCAGTTGGGCGGCGCAGCGTCGGGCCCTCACTGCAGTCATCGGAGTGGATCTGTCGCTACCGGCTGTCATACGTTCCATGGCCGGTAGCGACAGGAATTTTACCGCGGTCGCTACCTTCTGTGAGGAAGTCATCTCGCAGAAGGAGGCGGCGGAAAGGGTCCGGGAGGACGACCTCCACTCGGACTTAATTCGCCGCCGGCGAACCGGGCGGCGGAGGCGCGCTTACCAGCGCCTCATGCCGCCCTGAGTGTGGCCGCGGGTGGACGGGACGGGTTTTTCCCCTCCATCCGCTATAGTGGCCCCCCGCGAGGAGGCGGCGTCCGCGTGTGCCTGGACGTCGCCTAATTGAGAGGTTTTTACCCGAAGGTGGTGCCCGCGCTTTTGCGGGCAGGCGCTAGGGGGGGTCCGGATGTCTTAATAAAAGCTGTTCCCGGATCCCTCCTACTTAAGGCGCAGTACGGCACACCGTGTGGTTTTAGTCGGTTCGATTCCGACACACCGCCCCACCGAAAACCCCGGTGGGGTGACGGCCCGAGGGGGTTTCCACACGCACAAAAAAAAAAAAAGGCCCTAACCCTTCCCCCCTCTTCCCCTACTCCCACCTTTAAGACCGGCAACGCACTTGCGACTCTTGAGTTGCGGGTGCCCCTGGGCGGCGGTAGTCGTTTACCATCAGGTGACCCGTCTGTTCGTTTACCCCCTATATCATAAAAGAATAATATATATATACTAGCTGACCCGGCACACGTTGTTTTGCCATATTAATTATTTCTAATGAATATTTTGGTAGTCAAAAAATAACTAACTTATTGTGGGATGGGGTCTATGACTATAAAAATAACAAAACACCAACCATTCATTTTCTTAATTCAAAGTACTTCATTAACTAAACTGACATATTTAAAGTTTAACAGTGGGAGAGCAATGCTTCGGCACGTAAGGGCCGGCTCGATCGGCATATCGATAAAGCAATGCTTACATTGTGTTTCGCCGAGCGAGTGAGGTTATCGTTGGCTCTAACCCTTCCCTCTCTCCATCTTCCCCCCCATCTCTCCATCTCCCTCTTCTCCTACTCCCACCTTAAAGGCCGGCAAGGCACTTGTGACTCTCGAGTTGCAGGTGCCCATGGGCGGGGGTAGTCACTTACCATCAGTTGACCCGTCTGCTTGTTAACCCCTTATTCCATAAAAAAACATCGATTATAACAATCGCACTTTCTATTTTCAATGGGTTAAATACTTTAAAAAATTGTACCAATGAAAGTAAAAATACTAATATCGCTATTAAAAAACAGGGGTTGAGGGTTGAAAATTCAGGGTTGTATGTATTTTCTAATGCTGTATCATAAAAAAATAAAAATAAAAATTTAGGGGTGGACTACCCCTAACATTTAGGGGGATGAAAAATAGATGTTGGCCGATTCTCATAGATACCGGATAAGCACAAAAAATTTCATCAAAATCGGTCAAGCCGTTTCGGAGGAGTATGGCAACGAAAACTGTGACACGAGAATTTTATATATTAGATATATATATATATATATATATATATATATATATATATATATGTATATATATATATATATATATATATTGTGTTACTAGCTTTTGTCCATGGCTTCGTTAATGTTGATTTATTTTGTCGGGTATCCCTCATGAACAGTCTGGATGAAAGATATACTTACTTTTTTTTCTGTACACCTGGTAATGTGTCTGCAAAATCATTTCATCTCAACTCACATTTTATAATATTAGTTAGGATTAGGATAATTAGGAATTAGACCACCGAGACACTTACCTGACATACTGGTACTGCACGAGTCCGGTGCCTGGAGAGGCTGGTAATCTGTCATACAGGTCTCCTAGTACAGATACCAGTCTTTCACATAGTTGCAAATTACATGTCTTGAATAGGTTTCTTTTGTGCAATTTTGTACTTTTTAATTTTATAATTAAATGTGATATGTAATTTTATGTGAGAAGGAAACAATAAACTATTATAATTATTATTATTATTACTGATGTGTTAAAGGGATCGTTCTTTCCGGCAACAGCTGTTCGAGATTTTGCTAACAATCCCTATCCATCCTTATAAGCAATATCGGTTTCTTTCCGACCTTTCCTTTTTAGGGTTCCGTACTCGAAGGGTAATCAACGTTACTCTATTAGTCTATTATTAATCCTCCGCTGTCCGTCCGTCCGTCTGTCTGTAAGCGGGCTGTATGTTGTATCTCATGATCCGTAATAGGTAGATAGTTCACAGAATATGTATTTCTGTTGCCGCTATAACAACAAATAATAAAAAAACTAATTAAAAATTAAAGGGGGCTCCCCTACACAAACGTGTTTTTTCGGCTATTTTTGTTCGATCTCAATAATGGCAACAAGTAGACGCTTGAAATTTTTTCATTAAATCATGTACGATGGTGCGGCAACCTCCCAAGTTTTCAATCTTTAATTCCCAATGTGCTCGTTTGACGGCGATAGGCCTGCCTATTACGTGAGTGATATTAAATGAAATTTTTGAGTACGCACACCATCGAATTCCTTATCTCAATACCTACCAACCAATAAACCAAATTTAAAAATATCACCACTACTCGACGCTAGACGCTAAATTCACCAACACGGGCTCAACTCAATAACTAAACAAATATACAATACATTGTTAAGCAATAGGGAAATAACTACAAAAATCCAATTTGTCAGCCCCAAAACATTATTAAAACACAAGACTCCTACAATATATCTTTCTTCTAGCAACAAATAAAACTTCAAAACTCCCGCAGCGCAGTTAGTTTTTTGCCTTTTCTGAAAAAAGGTTTTTTTTTTGAGTTAGCTCCCTTTAGATCTAGGTGTGCGAAATTATAATTGACAAAATGTGGGTGTTTCATTATGCCTCTCCCTTCCCCTTCGGGAAAGAGGCGCGAGAGCATGTTAAATTACTCGCTTACGTTGTTACAGTAATAATAATAATAATTTTATAGGAAATATTTGGACTTAGCCCACGAATTTGTCGACATGTGGGATGTGGGTTCAGCAATCATTGTGCCGATAGTCATTTCGGCTCATGGGTTAACTGCTAAGAGCCTCGACCAACACCTTCAGAGGCTCACGTTAGGCAGCTGGATTAAGAGCTGATGCAGAAGGCAGTCCTCCTCGATACGGCACGCATAGTGAGGAGGTTTCTGTCTCTGCGGAGCCCTAAGCACCGGTAGCTTGGTCCCTGTACCCGATACCGGTGGGACACTATTTTTTATATTTTGAAATATATATTTTTTTAATGTGAATGTATTTAAAAATGTATGTTATATGTATATTAAATAAATATAGAGCATAATAATTTTATTGTATAAATGAGATTGTAGGTTTAAACACTTGTCACACTTAAGGTTAGTTTGTGTTACAATTTCGTGTTATGGTGCATCGTATTTTCGTCACGTACCTACCTATTAGTGACAATGCCGTTCAAAGGTTAGCCAAGAGGCTTCTTGACACGTGTCCATATGTGTGTCTTATAACTTCTTCAGTTGTTTGTGTTTTGAAGCATTGCATTTACGCCACACGAACTTCATGGTACCTGTGTCTTATAAATAAAATAAAATACAGCGTGTTTATTTTAGTCAAAGACGCCTTTATTCTAAAAATCATTTCTGTTTGCTTTTCTATGCTTCTTTTCAATTCTTTTATGTCCTTGTATAGCGTAAGAAAAATCTTCAGTATTCTTAAAAACACATAATCTGTTATTACGAAAATTCCACACCTGATGGTGGTCTCACTATAAATAAAATTATATATTTTATATTATTCTCCGGCCGATATACCATTCCCGTGCAAAACATGCATCCATAACATCGTCTGCTCCACGAAAGAAAGAATATACGAATATAAGCAAGGATTAATAAGTAAATTGGGCGACCCGCATCACTGGATTCTACTACACCCAAAACATTCTTATTTTAAATTCTTTCTTTTTAAAACATAGACATCAGGTTTATAATATAATTTACAGTTATACGCCTTTTGAATAAGGGCTTTTGGAATCTTTGTAACCGCTTATCGCTAAGGAGCCCTCTATTCAAACATAATCGCTACACAAAGAGGGGAGGACCGCATTCCCAGTGACGTTAATAACACGACGATTGTGTGGACAACAGTCGTTCCCTAATCGTCAGCCCGACCTAACCCGAATATTTCACTTAGTTATCTACTCTTAAAATTTTGTGGTATTTGTTTATTTATAGTGTAAAAGTGGGACGTGTTCGTCATGCAGGTAAGTAGAGTTCTTCATAGAAACATGTATAATTACGAGCATTAAACGTTTAATAACATGATAGGAATACATCATGGTTTTAAACGATATGTAGGTGTAAATTGACAATAGCGCGTGTGAATTAATTTAAAATTAAAGCTCTGCAGTTTCTGTCGTCGCTTACAAAATACAGCCAGCAACAAAGGCCGCTTAACACTTTCATGTATACAAGATGCCCTTGCTATGAATCATAAAATAATTCGTTCAGTGTGTTTCTTATCCTCAGAAAAGAAGATTTATTTGTTTTAGATTGTAGTACGAAAGTTGTCTTGCAGTTAAATATATGTACTTATTTAGCGACTATTATTGTTGACTGTACTTTTGTTTTTAGTTAAAGAATAACCTGAAAAATACTACCATGTAAAATTAGTTTAACAAAATATACAGTCCTTTTGAGTTGTACAACAAGTATTTTCGTGGCTTTGTTCATATGAATCATGGTAAAAACTAAAACTTATTGGATTTAACTAAAATAATAATAATTTAATCAATATCAGACTAAGGTTTCAGAGTTCAGGCTTCTCTTTTCTTTATTCTACTTTTGCAAATTGACGACTCTATTTACACTCTCTTTGATATACCGAATACCTGCTTAACTTAAAGAAAAATGTCATTTTATTTTATCATTTTTATTTTATTACACTTAAAACTAGAAAGTAATCTATCTTATGTACGTACTAAGGGAACAGGGTAGGGCTTTATAACGTACCAGTACCTGTAATTTGATAAAAAATGCATACATACCTAACACTGGAGTAGGTACTACAAAAGTTTCATATAAATTGGATGAGTGATTTTCGAGACATAATATTATAGATAATTTTTTGATTACACATAAATGTGAGTCTGATTGTTACTTACGTATTCACGCCTAAACTGTTCAACCTAATAATTAAATTGTTTTCAAGGGCACAGAGAGGGACATTGCGTACCTTTAATTCAGAAAAAAGTACTGGTCCCGAGGGATAGAAAAATAACATTTTGACCGTGTCGTTCTGCTTGACGAAATCTGCAGCTGAGCAAACTGAGCGAAGTTGCGGGCAAAAGCTAGTAACCATACTAATATTTTAAAACTGAAGAGTTTGTTTGTTTGATTGAACACAATCTCAGGAACTACTGGTTCGAATCGAAATAATATTTTAGTGTTATGGGCTATATAACATCACGCTACGACCAATAGAAGCGGAGCGTCAATAAAAAATTGTTGCAAAAAACGGGGAAAATTTAGGCTCAAGTCAGCTGGTAATCTAACAGTAATAGTAATAAAATAGTGAAATAAGATAACGTACATATATGCTTACACTTTACTTTAAGGTGTTCGTGTTGATGAGCTACTTGTGCGTCAGTGTAGTGGTGAGCCTGTACGTGCAAGCGGCACCACAAATGTCGGATGCTCAATTGGAGAAGACACTGACGGACAGGACTACGATGCGACGACACATCAAATGTGCGATGGGTGAAGGTCCCTGCGATCAAGTTGGTAGAAGGCTGAGGGGTTAGTACGATAAACGATAAAGTTCTAATTCTAAAAGGACCATAGAAAAGAGTTTTGCTTTTAAACTTTGCTTTAACGTTGTTTCGCATCTAAAATAAATAAATAAGGTTTATAAAACTAATTTTGGGGTCATATGGAAATCGATCGAAATTAAAACAAAGTGAGCGGTAAAGTATAATGGGGCTAAACGTATATTAGGTTTATATTTATAGCGAGGCTGACAAAGATTATAAGTACAGTTAAATCGGAAATACAACTGCCATATCTTCAAACGTCATAGTTATCAGATACATCGCTTTTTCGGTTATTACCACACTCTTTTCCCCACTTTTTGAAACAGTGAAAAATATACACAAACGGAAACTAAGCTAAATTGTTTATGTTAAATAATATATGGTTCATGACTGGGCTTGAAATCTGCAAGTTCGCGATTCCTAGTCCTTAGCCTCTTGGATATTTTACCAATATTGCGATATTTCAATGTATGTACCTACCTACTTAGTAAAATTACTGTGAAACTGAGAATATCCACTTGAATATTTACCGAAGATTATTTCGGATTCTACCAGGACCACACAACTGATGTGAATGAGACTTTTGATAATAAATACCTCAATGATGATTAGAGATCGGATATTCGGATGCATATTTACCTAAAGTTGAGATGTTGGTTATTATGGAAAGCACTTTTTTATCGAAAGAATCCCGCGATTCCAGGAAATTCAAATTTAAGTGTACCTATACTCCGTGAGATGTAATAAACCCCAGTTTGACACAAATGACACTTGCTCTGTTACAACGTATAATGGTTGCTTTTCCCTACTTTTATTGTCAGTGATTTTTGACGAAGCAAAAACAACCTTATTACGTTGTAACAAGTGTCAAATCGGGCCTATTAAACCCCAGGAAATGTAAGCATTTTGTAAGAGTGCGAGTGAGACGGCAAATTATACTTGCTTGTGCGCAAGTAGCGACGCGACAATACAACTGCATTCGTAAATAAAAATATACTTAGAAGCCGCTTCCATAATTTGTTATCCAAAAAATTACTTTAGGTAAATATGCATCCGATTATCCGATCTCTAATGATGATACAATAGATTCCTAAAACGTTTTTTAGGAAAATGATTAAAATTGTGAAGAATTTCCAGGTTAATTCAGGTACTTATCGGCGGTTCAAAATTCGTTAAACATAACTACAACATACACCTTGAGTTCAGAAGTTGTATAGAAAGTTACACATGCCAATGCCCACAGCACGGCGTCAGACACAAATGCGTCATTGTGTTACAATAACCATGGCTGTGACGCTGAGTTTAAAACGTACTTACCCAGTATTCATTGGGAGCATCCGTTAATTACGTGAGCTGTTTTCCTTTTTGGACCCCCATCCTCCCCTTGGTGAGATTTGGTGCTCCCTCTCACGTGAGATTAACGGTAGAGTTGTTAAAGGACTTAAAGGATTAAATTAATTTTCAAAAAGCAAAAAAATAATTCAACGTTTAGGGTTACTAATACCACAGAATACATAATAGTACCAGTACTAATACTGTTAAAAGTTGAAATGAGAGTTCCAATTGTGCCCTTATCACTTACATTAAGATTTCATGAAATGTGATTGCTTCTCCCCCCCCCATTTTGAGCTCACGTAATTAATAGATGGGCCCTATGGTTATTGGTAATTTTTATTTTTACTTACATTTTGTTTTAGTGTCGTGTGTTGTGATCGTAAGATTTCTATAGGCCACGCAACGTAGTTTCTTATTGTGTTAGCTTCAGGCGTAAGTGTAAGCATTAAGAACATATTTTCTTAAGTGTACCTAACGCTAAAGAAAAGTTGCCGTTAGCTGTTAAAAGTGTTAAAGCCGTAGCACGTGATGCTTTAATCAATTGTAAATAAGGGGCCTGTCTTTTGTAGTAAATCTATTTCCTAAACCGTACCTATACCTATACAAAACCTTTATTAACTTATTATTGAAATCAAATTAGCTCACTGTTGACCAGTGGTTTACCTACCTAACAATAGGTTTGCAGATTGGGAATAATGCCACGGGCCCGCGGCTCGAGGGGGGCTCCCTCCCAAGGGGCACCAAAGGCCCTGAACACAGGAGGCACTCATTTCAAAATGTTAATTTAAAAAAAATATTAATTTTGTATTTAATAAATATAAGTTATATAATTTAATGAACCTAATAAAATACACGAGTTATATAAATGAGTTATGAAGATTTTAACACATCCGTAAAAAAAAATATAACGGCCAAGTGCGAGACAGACTCACACACTTCCGATGAATCAGCCACGGGCCTCGGATCGTATAGTTACGCCACTGCTGTTGACCCATAAAATAAATAAAATAAAAATAAAAAATGTTTATTGTCACAAATATAATAAATACAAGGCCAGTGATATAGACAATTACCGAAGTACCGAAACTGAGTCCCAAACTAGGCTTGAGCCTTTTTTTTTTTTACGTGTAGAAACCCCCTCGGGTACCACCTCGCCGAGCACTCGGCGAAGTGGCTATGTCGGAATCGAACCGACTAAAACCACACGGTGTTCCGTCACGGGTGTCTATGGCCGGGGGCTCAGGTATAACCTAGGAAGGAACTCCCTGAACCCCCGACAGACTTGACCACCTGTCCACAAAGCAGGTAGTCTCGCAGTCATGAGTAGGAGCCGTGTCCCCCTTCAGTTTAGAAAGGCGCGCGCGGAACACGTCACGCCATCGTCTCGGGCCTATTTGCTTCTCTTTCGGCGCCGGGTTAACCTTCCCAGCGCCTTAAGGCCAGCGCTCATGGAGGCCGTAGGTCATTAAGTGCCCTACGGCGCCTGGTGCGTCCTCTGCGTGACGGGAGAGTGCTAGTCGTCTCCCGTAAACTAGGCTTGAGCCTGTATTTTGGGAGACAAGTATAATAATGAATAGTATGAATCCGGAGTACCTTCTCTCTTTTTATACGTTGATTCTCTATTTTTTGTTGTTTTGTCTGTCGCTTTGCTTAATTGAAGTTACCAACTCCTTAATTCACTTTCTAATTATTTAATCAGCGGGGCAGTTTAATAGTTAAAACGTCAAACTGCAACGACATTTGTTATGGATTCGTTGACAGTATTTTGTAACAGTTGTTGATCCGGGCTTATAAAATCAGGGTTAAGTAATGTGTATTCGACCTGTGTATAGGTAGATAAGTATACTGTATTGGGCAAAAGACTGAACTGATATTCTAAGACTACTACCATAACAAATAAATACCATAAAAAAATATTTGTTTAGCAACTAAGGTGTTTACTGCTGAAAGAATATAAAAAAAATGTTTTATATTATGGAATAGAGGTTTGAAAATATGGCTTTGTGCCAGTACAAATAGGATGTGCATGGGCAGCAAAGCAACAAGCGTGCCAAGAAACGCAATCGCTTCCAGCTACTTTACTAATATCCAACTTCAAGAATAAAACACATGTCAAAAGTTCTGCCCTTCTAGATGACAAATGAATCAATCTTAACACACTGTATCCTGTCAGAGAGATATTAAGCAAAGATCCGGATGCGTAAGTCTATGTCGTCGTAACTGAAAGACACACCGAAAATCAAAACATAGTTATTCCTTTTGGTTACAAAGTAACAGATAATGAACGTTTAAATTATGTTTAGACATTTAATGCAAATGATTGGCAACACGGTACATAGAGTCCCCTTATGGAATTAGTAAAAACTGATAATAAAAAATGACGCTCCTTCATATAATGTTTATGATAACAAAATATACTTGAATAGAAATGAAGTTAGTTTTAATATTTTTATAGTTTTTATCCTGTGATACCGTTACTGATACTGTGTTCTGTTGTGCGGGCAGGAGTAGACGTAACTCCAGAATTAATTTTATTTTGTGTGGGTATTTTTCATACAAACGAAATAAAATTTAGATTTTTAATCAGAATCGATTGTGTATTTAGAAGTAGAAAGCGAGTTAATAAAACGAGGGAGAACGTTAGCATTGTAAATCATTCAACAATTGTGTTTAGCGAATAAAACCGTGGCAACATCTAGTCATTGCTACAAATGTTGTTACATTGTTATAGTCTTGCTTCGGTAAGACAATATTATTAAATAAATAAATTGTATCATAAACAGAACCATAAGTTTGATACTTATACTCATAAAAGTCATAAACGATTGAGCCGCTGCAGCTACGAGGGCGGCACTGAAAATTTCGGGAATCAAGGAAGTGACACATTACTATTTAAAAATGTATTTATTGCTTTTCTAAGTATTCTAGGCGAATTTTGACACATTTTTCCATACGATGGAACCAATCATTGAAGCAACCATTTCATTCGGAAGTTGGGGTCTCCAAAATGGCCGTTTTGTAGGCGTCCACAGCTTCTTCAGGTGATGAAACTCTCAGACCACGCAATTTATTCTTTATTTTAGGGAAAGTATAGAAATCATTAGGGCTTAGGTCGGGGCTGTACGGCGGATGGTCTAATAATTCTATGTTTTCTTGCTCTTTTGTTCTGTGCACGGTGTGAGAACTCGCATTGTCGTGATGGAGGATGATGCGGCGGTTGCAGTTCTCTTTACGGAGTTCAGAAACGACCTGTGGCAAACAAATGCTAGCATACCATTCTGCATTAAACGTTCTTTGTCCCTCAAGAGAAATAGTAGAAAATAGAAGATAATAATAGACAAACGTGGCCACCATTTTTTTTGCAACACTCCGTGAACGAACAATTTTGTTGGCTTTAACTCATTTTCGGACACCCAAACTCGTAACTGGTTTTGTGTTTCGGGTTCGTACGCGTATATCCAGGATTCGTCACCTGATACGATGTTGTTTATAGCATTTGAGGATCCTGCGTGGAAACTTTCGAGAGTTCTGACGCACCAAGTAACGCGAGCCGCTTTTTGCTCTTCACAGAGCGAATGCGGTATCCATCGGGAAAACAACTTTTTTACACCAAATTGTTCACGCAAGATTATTTGTGTTTGACTCATGCCAATGTCTAAAGTTGCCTGATTTTCGCGGTATGTCACATGTCGATCTTCCTCAATTAGCTTACGCACAGCATCAACGTTTTCTTGGGTGACTGCAGTTTTTGGACGACCTTGACGGAGATCATCACTGAGCTTGACACGTCCACGTTGAAATTCAGCAAACCAGCGATAAATTGTGGTTTTGGATGGGGCTTCATCACCAAATGCAGAAATCATCCGGTCAACACACTGTTTTTGCGTTAAACCACTTCGAAAGTCATAATAAATCATCGCTCTTGAATTTGCTCGAGTCAATTCCATTTTCTCAACGACTAAACAAGTTTGACAAAACCTTGTGATAAGACCGAGAATCTTTTTTTAAATAAATAAATGGTATTCGATTTTTAAAACCAAGGAGTTTTCAATTAAAAAGATTTTAATATGACAGAAACAGTGGAAATATTCCATTCCCGATACTTTTAGTGCAGCCTATGTATTTTCTATTACCTACCTACATAATTTTACCCTTGGAGATTGAAATTCCTCACGTTTACTTGCGTTACTTTATCATTAATTAAAACACTCCCAACTCGAAAATTCCTTCAACGATTAGAAAAGAGCTGATGATCTCCGAACGGCCTAACAGATTTTCTTGAATTATATCTAAGAACACTATCGATCAAGTTACCTTTCAAACAAAGAAAAACGCACTTAAATCGGTCTATTTGTTTGGGAGCTACGATGCGATAGCCAGACACACAGACACGTCAAACTTGTAACATAACTTATAACCCTCTTTTTATGTCGGGGGTTAAAAAAGGCTGTCAGGCTGTGGGCCTTTACAATCAGTTAGGTAAAATGACATTAATTACAAATTAACATTGCCTTTTTAAAAATGCAAATAATGACAATTAATTTGTAAAAAGTTATTTTTATTTATAAAATTATACATTTCTGAAAGTTATCAACTGAAGCCTATAGCTACTTAACAAAAGAAAAAGAAAATCGGTTGACAAACAGAGGACAGAAAGGTATTGCACTGTTTTGTCTTCACCTATCAATTTATTTTTTATTAGAGTTCCGTACCCGAAGCATTTACGATTTACGGTTAACTTTACGGTTGGCTGGACGGACGAACGGACAGCGGAAGCTTAGCGCTGTCCGTCCGTCCTTCTGTCTGTCAGCGGGCTGTATCTTTAAAAATTAAAGGGGGCTCCCCTACTAGAAACGTGTTTTTTTTGCTCGATCTTAATAATAGTAAAAAAAAAGTACCTATATAGTATTAAATCGTGTATGATGGTGCAGAACCCTTCATGCGCGAGTGCGACTCGCACTTGGCCAATTTTTGATATCAGTGAAGCTCGTCGTCTAGTCGGTTGACATACATAGGAGAAAATCGTTCTAAACTGTTCTGTCTTTGCCTATGGGTGTTACAGGTAGGTGTGGTCATATTTTAGGGTCGAGCTATTCACGGGGTCTACTATACGACCCTAAAAGTAAAGCACTAACAATTTTAGGAAAATTGGTGATTTTTAATACAGAAAGTTGTTTTGAGCGTTTTTTTTTCCCGCAAGTTGCTAAATTGGGTGTTGGTTCAAGCAGGACAGGGTATCCGCTCACACATCTCGGGCAACGATGGAGTTTTATCGGGGCGAGAAGCGGAAGCGGGAAGTATCGGGGCGAGTGATCTCCCGTTTTGGCGATATAAAGTGGCCGCCCAGATCGCCAGATCTAACGGTTCCAAACTATATGGCACCGTTAGATTCAGCATTTGCCGCCTGTAGGCTATTTAAATTTTGCCGCCGCTACTGATCTCTTCGGGATTGCTGCAATGAAGGCCTTAGAACCTGGACATAAATGAAACCCTAACTTGTGCAGTTCCGCGAAATAGCGACAAGGCGAAGATGTAAATCTGTAAAATGTATGGCAAACAAAAAAGCCGTGGAAGTAGTCCATCGCACTCTGCAAGACTTCCGGTAGAACGGTCGCATTTTGGGAGGCGTCACTGTATTATTTTCTGGTTATTTCCGTCAGACGCTACCTGTTATCACCGGAGGAACTAGAGCAGATGAGGTGAGTGCATGTCTCAACCGCTGGCTCGGGTATAGCAATTGACTCTGATGCGGAACATGAGGGCTCAATTGGGTGGCTAGCCTAGCCATCCGAAAATTATTCCGCACCGCAAGCATTTTCGGACGTTATATTAAAAATCGTCGACGGTATGTTGCCGGAAATGAATGGGTTACTGATTCTGCTAGACACCATTCGTCTAATTATTCTTTCAGTGTAGGAAATATTCATTGCATTTATGGAGATATACTAACCAACTACCTAGGTTCAACTTTAACTAGCTAGGTTCTGGCACCATGGCAGCCCTACATCACTCGCTCGAGGTCGCGTTTTATATACCTACTAATTTAGCTTACCGTCCACGGTAAAAGTTTCAGTAGGGGCGACAACGCGTAGCTGAGAGCACGCACGCACGGCAGAACGGTATTCTCCGTAAATAAAAACAAAATGTCAAATCGAACTTAATGTTTTGTTATTGCTAAATGTATTTATTATGTTAAATTGCGTTATTGTTAGACGTTAGTGATCTGTGAAATCCTTTAAAAATAAGTTGCAAAAATGATTTTAGCTATTACTTTTTTGTCAATATAATATAAAAACATCTGCACTTCAGGTGTTTATTCTTTACTCGCCATTGCAGCGTGGCTGTACTACTAATAAATATTAGTTATCTTCTTAACAAAAAAATAAATGTTGTTTATATAAATTCTATACAATGTTGATAAATGATGATGATGTAATAAATGTAGTCCAGTCAGTCCATCAATAATAAACCCATAATTTTTACGAAAGGTGACGAGCTTAGTAGGTGTGAATTGCCAGCGTATTCATTTGTTGTAACTTGTAGGCAAGGCGAACTGATGGCTGCTTGTCTCACACAATATCTCGTATAGTTAGAAATATAGTGAAAATAATAATAAGAGCCACTGAAATGTAAAACATATTGAGATCGGCACGGATTGAGGTTTTTTATTTGAGTAGGTAGTTATTTGTTATTTAATACTATTGTGTAACATAATATGTTATACAAAGTTTAAATTATCAGAGTATCTTTCTCTAGTCTACGCAACAGCCATTACTAGCAACCCGCCCCAGCAATCGTGATCATATTTCAACCAATTTACACAAAACCTTAACAAATTACATGCCTAAACCTTCATCATAAATCGCTCTATCTATTGATGAAAACCGCATGAAAATCCGTTAAGTAGTTTTTGAGTTTATCGTGAACAGATAGACAGACAGACAAACACGGCTGGGGCCTTTGTTTTGTAATATGTAGTGATGTAGTGATAGTGATGTTAATGTCTACAGCATCAACATTTTATGTAACTATCAAAGGTTTAAGGGATACTTTAATTACCTATAAAAATTAAAGATATAAATTTCATAGGGGAAATAATTTTATTTATCATTATATAAAACTCAACACCCATAAATTTGATTATCAAGTGTGTGTTCCGATATGCACTGCGAGCACTATAAGGAGTGACGTCAATTTAATATACTGCGAAGCTGTTCCTTTATAATTAGCTATACTGGTTACTGTTTAATACGGAACGCAGTCCAGTATACTGTCATCTATGTTTTTTGGCGCTGTTTTGACGTGAAAATAATTTTCATATATATGTACAAGTTATCTGTTCAACAAGAAAAGTTATTGTTTGAATGTAGTTATATTTAAAAATTTAATATTCAAGTCAATTGTCAATTGAATTACTCACATAATAAAAGTAAGTTTACTTCTTATTAAAAGAAAATATTGTTTTTCAAGTAACCGAATGCATAATAACTTTATAACCGAATTATTTAAATGGGGCTATGTACGTTAAAAGTGATCAACATATTTCGACAAATAATTGTTTATTATAACTGGAGCACCTTTCCTCGAAAACGCCAGTGCTCACAGTACAAAAATGGCGACGATTTAGGACGTCATATATATCCCTAGGATACTGCGGCAGTATACTGTCAGTCGAATTTCTGCGTTCTCAACTTTCTAAAAGCGTAAATAAGATATGTTTCTGGTCGCAGCTAACGCCAGGTATTATTATTTAAATTTTGTAGGCTATTATAACGTAGGTATTTTCAGTTTTGTATGGGAGTGATGTATCTGTTACGAAGTAACTATTATCTTATCTGTGACCATGGGAGGTGGGTGCAAGGGGATGCACCCCTCTGTCATGTAAGAAAATACACAAAAAGCGTTTAAGATTTTCCTTTAGCCTCGCGTCTACTATCGTTGACCGATTCCACGTCATACTCAAGTTCACTTAACAAAGATGCGTTCTATTGACTTTAATTTAAACTCTCACGTGATTTGAATTTGACATTAACTACTAACAAATAAAGGACTAAGTCCTGACTACATTAAAAGATGTTCTTGCTTAGGAATCGTTATGTCTAGAAGCAGCTGTGCATAGCTGCTGCTCCCTGAAAATAATTCTGCTGGCGGCTGTGACCGGCGACAGAATACAGTACGGTTCATTCCGCAAAATAATGCTTCAATAATAATATGCTTTTATGGCAATATGCTGTTGCCTTAATTTTAGTTAAGCGACGAACGGACGACCGGCGGCAGGCGCGCGGCATCCCACTGAGTTAACTCGACAAGTCGAGGCCGCCACGTACTCGTAGATTCATACCTAAAGTACGGAGTTGGTCTGGCCTGGTCCTGGTTTGTTCGTTTGTTCATAAGTACTTCAACTATCTGTGTCAAAAAATGCATAGATTCGTTGCGAGACTCAGCAAATCTGGAGCATAAATTATGTTTCTCTCCGGCTTAAATAAACACAATGCAACGGCTACATTCTGCGTGTCGATAGTGTGTGCATCCTAAAGTATTGCAACCGCCTGCTATACCTTGATATGATAGATTTTATTTGCGTACTTTGTTAAATTATATCACAAGGTAATCTATGTAATATTACTAAGCACCCGGCATGATAACAGTAGGAAAATCCGGATTATCTGGGTAAGCAGAATTTATGCCGGATATTAATAATGGTCAAAAACCAGAACAGATTGGTAAATATACTTTCTCCTAAGCGTAATAAAATTTTCATCATCATTAAAGTTGCAATACAAGCCTCGACCTCCTCCATTGCTAAATCGGAAAAACCCGTGAACGATACTTAAAATAGTCGTAGAATACTTGCAAACACCCAAATTGTTTATGATAGTCATGTTAAAAGTAATTATTATAAAAAATAAAAAATATGTACATGTTAACTGGTAAGTATTAGTTTTTTCTATGAAAAGCTTCTAAGAAAAGAAGATGGGTACGCGGACTGTCTTGTTATATTTAATTAACCAGTTCAGGTAAATCCCCTAGAACGGTTCTCGAAGATCGAATCTCACTGCTTCTGATAAAGATCTGGGTGCTTTGAACTCATTTCTATGTAGTAAGTACTCGTACTTATTTTTTTTTCATAGACAGGTCAAGCGCTATCTCTGTATCGCAGCAGTAACGGAACCACAATTATAATTATCTCGATTGTAACACACAAAAAATTTATTTGACTCGTAGTGACAGTGCCACTTTAACGCGTGCACCATCCTCCCACCATCTCAGATAATTTTGCACTTTGTTTGATCATAAACATAATAAAGAACACCCTGAACACGATTTCAACATGGAGGATTTAATTGTGGTAAAAGCCGGTACCGGTAAAAGTTAAGGAGCCGAGCAGTATCAAAGCATTTTTTCCTTAATAAAACTTTAGTGTCGACACACTAAAGTTTTGATAAGGAAAAAATGCGAGTTTTCGATATATTGCGATTGGTGGTCGTTTGTGTAAAAGAGATTTATATATATATATAGATATATTTTCTACAGTATGTCAACTACTAAGTATTTTTATTTAAATGTCATCTTCTTAGCAGAACCGATAGACACCATCCTGGGAGTTATAGTTCAATAGAATCTGGGAGCTAGAAACAAGTGTGAATGCGTCGTGCATCTAAACATTATTACTTTATTGCATAGCAATATTAATATTTCTATCCTTATTCCAATAATTTGGAAACTGCACAATGTGTTTTTTGGCATCCACTATTAAAGTCCAGTTGAGAAAAAAACAGGAGATATATGTATCTGGTAAAGATAAAGTGACGTTTTTGCGATGTTATCCACACGTCAAAAATGCCAGTAGCACTGCAGCTGCTAGTAAAAATAACTGCAAATTATTAATTTCTTTCTTTTCAGTTTTGGCCCCGCTGGTACTTCGAGGAGCTTGCCCCCAATGTTCGCCTCAAGAGACCCGTCAAATACGTCACACTCTCGCATTTGTTCAAAGAAACTATCCTTGGGAGTGGGCTAAAATTGTACGTCAATATGGCTGAAATCTAAATCATGCTGATGCATGCTGTTTTAATATAAAATATAAATAAAATAATTGTCAGTTTGATTGACTAGGACATTTTTTATTTTTACATATTTTTATCATCTAAAACACTGTTGAAACCTATTTTTTCCGGTTTAATTAGCATTGTGTATCAGAAATAGGTTATGTAAGCGTTGCCAACAACTAATCAATTTGATACCAACGTACAAGGAATTAGTTATAACTAATGTTAAAATTTGTATTTACCTAATTACCCCAATTTCGATGTTCTTGTAATTATCTCCGCAAAACATTTGTCTTGGATAAACAAATTAATATTAAATTATATAAATTGATCAAGAAACCAAAGCGTTGTAGTTTTTCTACTTTTAAATTAATTATTATCTAGGAATAGCCAGAAGACAGGATCCATTACACAGCGAAACTTTAGCCGATTCAACTCCTCTTTCTGTTGCTCCCTTAATTAGGCTATAGGCCTCCCCCTACAGTCGCTTTCTTTTGTAAAGGACTAAAAAGTACACAATTACACAAAAGTACACAATTAAAAGCGTAAATTAGTTTTAATTATTTCTCTCGGCAGTTATTTCTACTATGTTCTAAGATTGTAACAACATCCTGTAACTAAGACAGTCGTATTTTTTTTGCATTTCATGTTCCATATTATAAATTAGCTACATACAGCATTTACAGATACTTTTTTCAAAATGTATCACGTCATGTTCCGCATCCTGCTTCATTGTGTGTTTCGAAGCCTAAATAGATTATGTATGAATACAATAATTAGTTGTTTTATTTACACTCAACTGCTACGCTCACGTAACGTTGACGCACAATCACGGTGCATCTTGCTAGAGTATATACGGCCAAGTCTAAAAGGGGGGATTGGCGAGTTAAGTAAGAGGTTACGGCACCACGGCTCGCCCCAGCATTCTCCAACCAGACGTACGCTTTTAAACACTTTACTGGCCACGAGAAAATATCGTAAAATATTGTAGAAATCATAACACATAGATCCGGGTCAATTGTAACTAAACAGCTAGTGTACGGAAAGTAAAAGTGTTTCAAGTCTTCGAGCTACATATCTACGTCACTTCAAACATGCAGGTGAGTTGCATTCAGCTATTGCAATTTCTCCATAATATCTGTTTTCCTGTTGACCATTCGAGCTTTTGATAATGTTAGTAGGTTTTATTGAAGGACGGTCACTTTATTAAATTTACTACTTCTCATGTACACATTCGCTGACTTTTCAATAATTGCGTAGGTACAAAATTATTTAACATAAACATGTACTGGTTCCGCTGCTTTGTTTATTTATAATTGCGATACACATGCCTGGTTTGTTTTACAAAAACCTATTGATTTTTTTGCTTTATGTGAATAAATAGTTTTATGAAAACAGCAAGCTGAATTTTCTAGAACTAACTTGACAATTTCTTATTTTGAATAGGTGTGGAGAGTAAGGTTCACATACCATTATGCAAACGCTATAGTTACCTATGTTGCTATCTGTACTTAACACGCAACGTTGCATAATATTTGTCCTAGTTAAAATCAAATTAGGGATTATGGTCCGTTCACTTCACTAATTTCGCTTTTATTATAAGAACATTGTGTTCTTTTGCGTAACATTTTGCCGTGTGCCTAATCGTTGTGAGGCACGAGTTCAACAGATATGTCAATAAACTTAACCAGGTAATTAGTACTTCTCAGAAATTGGTTCTGATTACTCTAAAGTTATTTGTAAAGGATAAAGAAGGATTACTTGGACCGTATCCTTTTTTATTTTTTTGGCAATTGGGCTATCAAATTTGCTTCTTGCTTACAAAAAGTATGTATTATTGAATAATTACTTAAATATTATCCTTCTAATATTATGTAGTATCAATATCAGCATTAAGTCAAATCAGCCTAATAACAGCCCCTGATGTAAGCATTATCAATTATACCTAAAACTTGTTTTACTAATTTATTTTATTTTTATTGCATCTCGTCTAAAATTTTCGTTTTTCTATAGCCAAAGTATTGTAATAAAGTTTATTTCTTGTTTATAAACAATTGTGTAAAGCCTTTTTCTTCTGACGTATATGGACGTTTTTAATTCATATTATTATAACGACGACGACGATTAACTTAAACCATGTGTTTTCATTTTGGTAGTTTTGTTTCCCAACGGGATTTATGCCGACATGGAAACAGATTTATACAATGTACAGCCTTTGCCTTGACCCAATCTCCAAAAACCCAATACTCATGCAGTTGGTATTTTATTTAAATTATAGTCTGTTTAATAATAGAAATACTATAACAATTTAACATTAAAAAAAAAATTAGTTCACATATAATTTTAAGACATTAATATATTGAAAGTATTTTTAACATACTGTTGAATGACAATTAAAGGTACAATTGAAATTAAATTTAAATAGGTACCTTTAGTAACCTTTCCATCAATATACCATGATCGAAATGTTGGTACACCAAAAACTCCATATTTTTCGTGATATAAGTGACTAGCAACGCCTCGCGGTTTCACCCGCGTAAGTCCCGATCCCGTGGGAATGTCGGGATAAAAAGTAGCCTATGCCTTAATCCAGGTCTCCAGCTATCTACATACCAAGTTTCATCGCAATCGGTCAAGTAGTTTTTGTGTGAAAACATTACAAACATACACACAAATGTTTTGTATTTATAATATTAGTTTAGATAGTGATTATAGTCGAATTTTACATGTTATTGGATATTTTTATATAGGCAGTTGGAGAAGTACTGTTTCATGGTGCCAATAATTAACTATTGGAATAATTGCCCCAACTCTTCCAAACAGCTTCTCTTTTCAGGAAGACTTTTTCTAAAACAACCCTTTCTCTTAGACGAAAGCTTTTATTTAAGTTGTCCATTGCAGTAGATAATTGTACATTGTATTTGTTAGTAATAGTTGCGTTTAAGCAATTGCGAAAACGCTTGTGTGTACCTAATGATGGTTTAATTTTTTGACACCATTTTGGGGCACTCTCACTGTAATTAGACAAGTAGCCACAGAAGGCATCGTCTTCTCTTATCTAACACGTGAGACTGATGCAATACTTGATGTCAGCTTTATTGGAAGCCGTCACCAATTTAAGGTTTCTGGTCCTTTGCTTATGCAATGCTAGTATTAAAAATATACAAATAAATGGCAGGGGTGCCACTATTACAAAGTCATCTCCGTCCCCAGTATACTTAACTTTTTATTTCAATGCTCAACTCCCTCCTATTTTATTACTTAATCTGTTGGTTTAATAAGATTTTAAATTATAAAACTATGATCAAACTTCTCACGTAAGTTTTTGAGGGTTAAAATCGGTAAAATATCGTTTGGTTTAACATCTTATAGTTTAGGTATTCATCAGCACTGGGGTGCAACAGCAATGGCATGCTTTATTATTATTCGCGGTATTTAAGATTCCAGTTAAAATATGTTTCAAGCTGTTATGTTTGCTTAACTTAAACTGGTCTAGATACCTTTTTGATTCCGTTGTGAGATGCTTTATCCATTTACGGTATAAATATAAAAAAAACTGTCAGTTGTAGCACTGCACGTCAGAAGTGAAAACGTAACTGACATATCTGTCATTTGAGCGTGACGGTCACGCGAGTTCAGTGCTTTTTCCCCGTACCAAAAGTGTCCAATGTGCTTCAAGTTTTCACTTCAAAAACCGCCCAAAAATTAATGTAGGATTCCTACGAAAAGAAAAATACTATGGAATAGTATTTTAATAGTCTAACACGATATTGGACTTTAATTGGATTAATATTTTGCAAAACTTCGTGTTTACATGACGTTTTTAATTAATAACCAAAACAAGTAATAAATATTATAGTAATAGTTTTGCATTATTTAGTAGTAACTGTGCAGCTGTGTAGTCATTACTTTCATCAACAGATACGATATTAAAGCAGATATTGAACCTACAATGCAATGCTAGTTTTTTTTTAATATTGCAATTACAAGTGAAACGAATAATGGTATTCTTTTGAGATGAAGTTTAAATATATTATATGTATTTAGTTTTCTTGGCCTACAGAGTATGAAATAACCATAAAATAAACGGTCTCTCTTTATGATTTTGATGCATGCTGTCTATTCTTATATCTATAAAGGCGGCGTTATTGTATTATATTATTTACTATATAGAACAATTCTTTAATTCATGAAGTTAGCGCTTAAACCAAGGGATATCATGTAGGGAAATGGAGTACACACCAAAAACAGTCCAAACTTTTTTTTAAATCATTATTTTTGAAGTTTTTATAGTATCATAGTTTCACAATCCATTTGAATTGATACAATTGTTAATATTTTTAGCCAATTGTCTCAAAATCTCACTTAAGTATCGAGGTGTACGTTGCTTATTTACACGGTATTTTATTTAAAAAAAAATAGTTTATTTGTTACAAATATGTAGTACGTCTTTGCCCGACTCACCACCCATTTAGATTCACTACAATCAAGTAAGAACTAGGCGAAGGACAGTAGTTTCGTTCATTAACCACACCAATGCAAAGTGCAATTTTCCATAGTTATGAGAATATTTGTGGTGATGGGACCGATTAAAGAATTGTTTGGAATGTATTACATGGCCGGTGTCTGTAAAAACCACACTTTTATTGTATGATTCAAGGCTCACCACATCTGACCATGCGTACTTACCAACTTATATGTTTACTATTCGAAATGTGTACAAAATTGATTCCATGAAATAATGACACTTCATGATTGAATTACCTACCTACAGTTTTTGGACGTCCGACCGAAAAAAACTTCCTTTACGGGGTTCAGTATCCGAATGATTGAGCAAACGTAAATCAGTCGAAGTATTTATTTATTAAATGTGTTATTATTAGCCTCATGTCACGGTGATGAAGTCACCGTTACATGAGGCTAATAATTTATAAGTTGAATGCTTTTTACTATATTTTTATAATAACTCTAATTTTATGTCAATCACCTCACTCTTTTTTACTGTCATATTAATTATTTTGATAACTTAATTCTTATTTTAAGCTTATTAGCTTTTTTTAAATACAACGCTACCCGGCCACGCGTTGCTGTGGTTAGGTAATTTTCAATAAAAAATAATATTAAAAAAAACTACCTCGTCTCTCAAGTTGGCCCAACAGCACACATTGTGCATAATTTCATTGAAATCGGTTCATTAATTTAGGAGTTCGTCGCGAACAAACAACGTGACACGAAATTTTTGTATTAGTATATGTTTATATTGTTTATATAGATATAGAAAAAACTCTTCATATTTTAAAAATATTTTCTTTTTTTAAACTATGACAAATTTTTAGGTCTGGTATTGTCATCGGTCCTTGATAGGTTGTATTAAACAGGTTCAGCTTCAAATAGTCTCGATATTATAAAATATAAATGCGGTACTTCTTTGTTTTTTTTTCAACTTAAGTTAGGAAACCGTTTAACACGATTGCATTTGGTAAGAAACTGGAAACGTGACAGCCTTACAATGCTATTGACAAAGACAAAATCTTATAAAAAACACAGTTTACTTTGAATGAAAATACTTTCTGTCGGCGTACTTACTGCTAGTGCATCACGAATCGTTAGAATGAACCACCAGTAAAAGAAACTTATTTCAAATTGAAATATCTATTCTTGTAGTAAAAGTTTCACCTACATTTTACATAATGTAATATACATTTACAACTTCCAGTGTTGTTTTTAGGGTTCCGTTCCTCAAGAGGAAAAAGGAACCCTTTTAGGATCACTTCGGTGTCCGTTTGTCTGTCTGTCAAGACGCTTTCTCACTCAAATCTCAAAAGGGACCTACAGGGTACCTACTTCCTATTGACCTAGAATCTTTCACAAAGGTCTCAGAGCACAAGTAAAGGAAAAAAATCCGAAAGTCGTTAATTTATTATTAAGTCACATATAAAAAAATATAGTTTTTGTGATTACAAACTTATATTTTGCGGTTGGAAAGTTGACTTTGTCGTATATCGTTGTATGGAAGAGTATTTTTATAACTGCAAAGTTTGTCTTTCGGAAAAAACGGGCAAAAATATTCGATAACTGATATCCGAGATGGACGTACTATCTACGTACAAGTTTGTTTGCCTACAGAACCCTCGGTGAGCGAGTCAGACTCGCACTTTTACTGCCACTTACCACTGCTGGACGAAGGCCTTCCTCAAGGAGCCAACTTTCCCGCTCTTGGGTAGTTCGCATCCATCCGCTGTCAGCCACCTTTTTCAAGTCGTCGGTCCATCTTGCCGCACGCCTACACTACGTTTGGAGACTCGCACTTTTTCTGTTTTTTTTATATGGAATGACTAGCCAATCCGTGCAGTTTTACTGGCGTTTAAGGTCACTACCCCATTCCAGTCGTATCGTGACGTTAAAATGCCTTCCTTAAGAATTGGGCTATCCAACACATTTTAAAAACACTTTTTTCAATAAATATTCTTATAGTTTTAACTACCTTTATTTATCTATTATGCCCTTTTTCCTAATTTATTTGGGGTCAGCTCAATGTGTTTTCTTCTACCATTCTACTCTATAAATCGTCATTTCACTGCTTACTTCCTTTCTAGCCATATCCTCTTTCACGCAGTCCATCCATCTTTTCTTTGGTCGTCCTCCACTTGTTACTCTTGTATCCGTCAACTTCCATACATAAGTCTCTTTTCACTCCATTTTGCTCATCTCCCTTCATCACAAGTCTATGCCACGATAATCTGTTGCTCCTCAACTTTTCATCCACTTTCTCTACTTTTAGGCTTTCTCTAATGTTTTCATTCGTCACCTTGTCCATCCTAATCACAACCAGTATTCGTTTCGATGCTGCACAGACCGATCTATCTCGCCATTACTTTCTAGGAGTGAACCGACTTACTTAAAATTGGAACAGACTGGTATCGTTTATAAACCGCTGAAATCACAGAACATATTTCTTTTGTTCTGATTTTCAAGCCAACATTTTCCAGTCTTTGTTGTCATTTTTGTCAATCTGCGTTGGACTTTGCGGCCTTCATCACCGACCGACACAATGTCGTCTGCAAACAGCATACTAAGGTGCCTCTTCCTGTATGTCCGATGTCAAAGCATCCATTATCAACAGGAAAAGGTAAGAACCGATCCCTGGTGCAAGCCTTGTTCGGTGTCTCTGCGGGCTTGAGTACTAGACTGTCTGTACATTGTGCACGAATCAATTCCACCTACTTAGCCGAAGCTTTTTCCACCATAAAACTCTCGGGTTCTGTATCATACGCCTTTTCTAGATCAAAAAACCTTTATTTTATTAGTAAGTTTTTTTATTTAAGCAAGGAATAATTTTAGCCAGTCGGCAATTTGAATAAGTGATCAAAATTAATTTACTTAACAGACTTCAATTAAATAATTTATTAAATTGTTCAAAGACACTGTGACTCATTTTCTTTCTGTGCGGTCTCATGATCATACCACCATTAGAAAAAAGCCTTTCTACCGGTACAGACTTAGGCAGGTGGGTAAATCGATTTTAATAATTGCTTTTATAAATGGTTTTACTTAAAGTTGGTTCTATTTAAATGTGAAGAAAATACTCCACCTCTAGGGGTTGAAAATTAAGTGACAAAGACAGCATCTTTGAATTTACTGATATTTTTATAAAGACTCCGCGCGCGCCTCTCTAAACCGGAGGTGGGCAAGGCCCCCGTACTCTATAGTGTGGCCGCCTACTGACCAAGAGGTGGCCAAGGTCTGCAGGGGTTCCCGGAGGCTTCCTTATTAGGGTATTCCCGGGCTCAGGTGAGGTGATGGGGGTGTTTCCACACGAAAAAAAAAAGTCTTAAGTATTGAGCTTATTTACATAAACTATCAAATTTTATATAAACTTATTTTGAGTCGGGGCCAAATAATAAAATGATTAATTACCTACGTAGAGCCATGTCCATTTCTACGTAGGTACATATAAAATTCTGATAATTAATCAGTTTAAAGTTTTAATTAAAAAGATTTTTATTTGGATTGAATTGCACAAACTCCACTCGTGGTCACGATCGGTGCAATTCAATCGAAACGTCGGGTAACCAAAATGTATTGTACCTTTTAAATATTATCTCGATTAAGTCCCGAGTTACACATCTAATATGTATCAAAGTCGCGTAAGTTTAAAAACAAATTATTTCATAGATTCCGGCATGCTGATTTAGTAGTCATAACTTGCTATGATGTCATAGAAGAGTAAGTAAGTAGGTACTTCTTTCTGAAGTGGTAATCGAGACTCAATGTCATTGGATTTGCTATTCTCACGAAGCATATGGTAAATTAAAACACATGAACATATTTATTAATACATAAACAATATATATTATAATATTAAGTCGAAAATGATAATTAGTCATTAATTTGTTATCTAAAGTACCTTCCTACATTATTAATGGATGGTGGATATATTTCGACGGTAAGAATGATGATAAACTTGAAACTCGTCGTCTAGTTTTAAATCATTAGTTTGCTCTTTGTGCGTGTTTTTATGAAAAAAAAATGTTCAGCAGTCCCATGGCACAGATAAGATAATAGTTACTTCGTAACCCATGGTGTACTTGATGATGATGCAAAGTAAAAGTTATAATGTTTAAAGTCCTAATTTAACCAAAAAGGCCAAGTGCGTCTTGGTTTTTATCAAATTAAAGTGCTTGAAATAAACAATACCAAGGTATAAAAGATTCCATTCAGAGCATAATTTAAAAAAATAATAAACACAAGACTGATTAGCGAACAGTTGATAATGTCATTGATCCGCAACTGGAAACTAAAAATCTACCGCAAGCGGTGCGGCGGGCGCGGCGGCGGCGGTGGTGTTGCCAAACACCCAATGAATTTCCTAAATATATGTGTCCTTAATAAATAAGAATACCTTCTCACGAAAGTCTGTGTCATTCCCACGTTAGTTGGAACGAAAGAGAACGCTTCAGTTGTCCAGAATGCACTACAAAGAAGTTTTCTATCCAAGTACCTACATCTACATGCATAGCAAGTACCCCATGATAATATATTAATGGTACTTAAATATGTAGCATGCTGTAAATCTGGTAATTTTATGTAGATAAGTAAAGTTTTCCACAATCGTTCCATTGATATATATATGTATAGGTATATTATATATTAATAAAATCATGTTCCACTAAACATTTATTCGAGTTCCTGTTTTACTTTTGCTTTATTATATTTTTCTCGATTTTGTTATAATATATGTACATATTGATATTAATATAACACGTGCTCGTTAAAAGTAAAATATTCATAGTTTCCGAAAAGTTTCTAACTAATCTGTATCGTTACCGTGGTCTCTTTCAACGTATATAGGTATTCACTATGTGATCACTACATCACGTATTCTTAAATTAAGAATTATGGCTATAAAATAAACGTATCAGGTTGCTAACTACGAGGAAAACATAATGAAAGTTCATAAGTTTGTAAAGAACAAGTGTGATTGACACGACTACCGCGTTGAGACTGAGAATTCCTGCCAAGATCTATCGTAGGTTTGAGGTTAAAGATTATTCTGTAAGTATACAAGGGTTCTTGGGGAACATCGTGTGAATCCTATTATGTATCTATACATATTGAGTAACATACTCGGTGCTTAAGACTTTAAAGAAGTACTACTCAAGTAACTAAGGCAAAATCTGTACACTCGTTTTTGTGATTCTGCGGTTGATCCAAAGTAGGGGTCAATAAATATCGTCAACAGTTACAACAGTTTTGGCACAATAATGTGTAACACACTTTACTAGTGAGTATTCCTAAAAAAAGAACAACAAAACCTAGCGCAAATGTTAAAAGAAGTCTAGCAATATTTAAAGTGGAATTATCCGCCCCGGTTTCGCACGGGTAGCAAAGCAGATATTGATTTTCCCCGAATCCTCATGAATCACTCCGTGTATTGATGAAAACCGTATGAAAATCTGTTCGGTAGTTACCTATCGAGTTTCTCGCGAACAGCCGGACGCGGCGGGGGACTTTGTTTTATAATAGTAATGTAGTGATATATTATTACTTATATATTATCATCATTTCATACATGTTACATATATTGCACAACAACAAAATTAGTCAAAAGAGCGCAGCCGTAGCATTCCTTATCAGCGTCTTTTGATCGGCGCAGATCCTTGATGCCGGGCCTAGAAGCCATGTCGTGACGATTACGTCATCATTCCAAACGATTCCCCAAAAATATCCTGAAACTTAATCTCCTAGAAGGAGGTAAGGAGAGGTAAGGAGTAGTACTTGGAGGGGATGTAAGTTGAGTAGGTAGTCTCTTTCTAAGGACTGAGAGTTTAAGGGTGTAGCCACACTTTTCGTCCCACACTAAAGGTCTACCTTTTTGACTGACTTCCATTGACGCCCTAGTAGAAGCATGTATCTCGTCGTAGTATTATATAGAACCCGTATTAGCAGTACACAGTGTAGAGAAATAAACTTCCCCTCGTTTTTATTTCCAGGTAGAGGTAGGTACATATTATATTATTTGTATTGGCGAAGCATCGATCATTTTGATTACACACTCATTAAATTTCAAAGCACGCGCTTGCGTTCATCGCGACTCTTTGTACCACTCCAATAACTTGTTGGTACAATCAAGTTCACAAAGTTTTCGGATATTTTGTTAATATTATTTCACATTATTAACTTTTGTGTAGTGCCATTCGCAGTTTTGTTGATATTAGTACGCTTGTAGAGTGTCCAGCCTGGATGCAACAGCAGCTTGTTGCATTGTTGTTTTAGGCAGTTCGAACCCTACGTTGTAGAGGTTTCTAGTGGTAAAAAAAGCGTTATAGATGGTAAGCAATCTTGTGTGTTAATTTCATACATAGACGAGTAACAAAAGATGACAATATTTTATGACTTGAGAATTTAGGCAATTCGATTTGGCTTCTTCTGATCTTTAATCGATTTAACTCTGTAGTCAATAGGTACTCTGAAATTTTTCAACATAGAGTAGGTTTTGGTTTACCTAAATTTACATTTAGTTTAGGTTTTCAGAGTTCTAAGCTATTAATTGGTATATTAATAAGTATTAAAATCTGTAAAATAGGTAAACCGTCGCAACAACAAATTATTCTTTTGTTTTCTAAATTTAACACTTTTTTCACACAACTTGCATTACGTAGCGTACGTATGTAGGTACGAAGGGTTTTAAAAATGATGTCGGTCTAGAGATGGGCATTTACGGCAAATTGGGAATATTCCTAATAAGTGCCGATAAATTTCTTTCCTTGGGCATTTATCTGTTCATATATATTTGTTTCAAAATTTATTAACATAATTGATACTATCTTTGGAAACGAGGGTTAGTTGTTGAGTTTTGATATCGTATATCCTTACCTACTAATATTATAAATGCGAAAGTAACTCTGTCTGTCTGTCTGTCGCCCTTTCACGACAAAATGAAATTTGGTACACATATAGTCTAGAGCCTGAGAAAGGACATAGGCTACTTTTTAATGCGAAAAAAGGGGTGTAAGGGGTTGAAAGGTGGGGATGAAAAGTTGTATGTTAGTATCGTCATATTTAGATATAGAAGCTTAAAACTTATTTTGTAATCAAAGTTTCTAAAAAATTTACCCTCAAGGGTGTAAAATAACAATAGGGAATAGGGATGAAAGTTTGTATGGAAATATGTAAGGTTTATATGAATGTTTTTTTTTTCTTGAAGGTTTGAAGGTCGTATCGGTCCGGAAATACCGCAGGCTACAATTGAATGTTTTATAAGTTTGCGACAAGAGACAAAATATTAGAGCTATTCTGATGTACATGTAACATGTACGGAGTCATTACAAATGCAACATGTACATGTAACATGTACGGAGTCATTACAAAATGTGAAACTGAAATTAACGCGAGTAAGAAACTTGCCAAGCACCGCGCCGTACACAATACACAATGAGCGCTGTGTAGCCCCGCCGCGCCTGGGGTACGGCGCCTTGTAGATGAGGAAATATGTCTAATACTGTTTTTTTTTTTCATAACTATGCTATTCTTTTTTGAAGGCAATATACATTTGATTTCATATTACATCTCGAACTGTTTCTTGCTCATTGCCAAATTAATACAGTTTATAGCAAATGTCAATAATTAATATCTCGAAAGTAACTCTGTTTGTTTATTACCTTTTTATGACTAACGGCTGAACGAATCATAATTAAATTTGCCAAGGACATAGATTATATCCTGGGGAAGGATAGAGGGTTTGTCGTAAAAATAAACCTCGAAGGTGGCCAAATAGATCTAAGTTTGTATGGGAGACCATTGATTGGTGAATTTTCTTTGGTTGATATTTAGTACAGAAATATTCAAACCTTGGAGAAAGACATAGGCTAGACCTTGAGGGTGGCAAAATAGGGGATCAACATTTAAAAGTATAGCAGATCCATCATTTAAGTTATTTATCAAGTTAATTGGATGAATTAAGGTACTTACAGAGATAAACAAAGCCTTGGAAAAGACCATATGTAGGCTACTTTTTGTACGGTGACGGTGACAAAATGGGGATTAAAGTTTATATGGGAGACGTATCATTTGTCAAGTTTTGCGATATAAAAATCCAAGGAATGAAATTGGGGACAGACCAACGACGAAAAGCATGTCACATGTTGAAGGTGATCTTTTTGAGTAACAAATGTGAAAGGAACAGCAAAGGGAAAACGTGGATTAATTCCCCGTAATCCAAAAATCAGACCGATTTGCCATTCCAGGTGAAAAGAGTACTAATAGTTCCCCTGAAAGCAAGGGAAACTGAAAGTAGGTGTACATTTCGAATACAATTATTTGTCCGGGGATGGAATCGAACCCACGACCTCTAGCTCAGTAGTCACTAACCACTAGACCAAAAATAACTTACGAGCTTCTCTTCAAAAGATAGAAGAGGTTGAAGAAAAAATCGCGGGTACCAGCTGGTTGTTTATAGTTAGAATTTAAGCACACTCTATTTAAAACATACTTAAAAACATAATTATTAAACAATATAAATAATACCAATTACACGCGAAGCGGTGGTCCGAACACTTGCACCGAGTGAAAGAGGCGGAGCGAGGGATGCGCACACACACCATGCTGCGCCGCCATTTTGTGGCCGTTACAAACGTTACCCGTATAGATGGGTAATCACCCGGGTTTTTACCCAGTCGTGGGTCTTAACCCGGGTGATTACCCATCTTTAGTTACCCGTTAGCGAACTATCCCTCTCTGAAGTTTAGCGGTTCATGAAAACCTACAACCAACGCCCGATATTAAATCTACGATTTTAGATGAAGACTTCTGGTCTATGACAGATTAGTCTATCAGTCTTCTTGAGTCCAGTAACAGACAGTATATTTAAACTGGAAGGCAATGGATTCAACATATACGAAGAATCTTTTTTAGTAGAGAGTAGATGGTAAGATATAGAATCAGCAGCATCAACTTCACGCCAAACAAATATACGATAGCGATGGTGATTAATTAGGACAGATAAATCAACACTACAATAAACATTTTTTGATTATTATAATGGGTACCGTTCTGGTGTTGTACAAGAACTATGATTCTCTGCTATTGTGTGATATTTAAAATTATTATGACGTTGATTATTAGAATTTTTATAATGTTTTGTCATTTTATCTAACTTTGTTTAAAATTTTCTTTTTCTAAAGTTTTGATGTTGATAATAGGTAACCTCACTTTGTGATGAAAATATATATCAATGTTATTATTTTAAAATAAATGTGTTCAATCATTAATACTTCCTCTTATATTTCAAATAGGTACTATTAAACAATAAAAAAAATATTTGCCCTGTGATTGGGCATTTATTCCGGCATAAATAAATTTATGCCCAAAATGCCCAGTTTTTGCCATTTTTGCCCGCCGGGCATAAACACATTGCCCATCTCTATGTCGGTCACATCACCATTAAAACCCTTTCGACTTTCGTTCAAAACTGTACAGTGTAAGTCACAATTGCAAATCGTTGGTTGTCCTTACGGCTATCACGATCCTTGTGCAACCATCGTTTGTAGCTCGTAAAAATGGTTTACTAATATTAAACAAAACATCAAACTCAGTGAATGAGTAATCGTAACCTTTATTATATGTACTAGCCGTCCCCGCAGTTTTACCTGCGTTTATGGTCGCTGCTTCACTCCGATTGGTCGTAGCGTGATGTTGTATAGCCTTCCTCGATAAATGGGCTATCCAATACTAAAATAATTTTTCAATTCGAACCAGTAGTTCCTGAGATTACCGCGTTCAAGCAAACAAACAAACACTTCAGTTTTCTAATATTAGTATAGATTTTGTACATCTTACGTACCTAACTTCTCCATTTTAATTTTGGTGACTATTATTTATTATAATTGAGGGTAGTCATAGGGTAGTAGTGTTTTATGTTAGTGTGTAACATGTTACATTCTTTTTGTAATCTATCTATTCTTGTTTTTGTAATTAGTAAAAAACCCGGACAGGTGCGAGTTTGACTCTCGCACCGAGGGTTCCGTAAGCAAACAAACTTGTATGTAAATACATAATACGTTCATCTCGGGAATCAATTCTCGAAGACTTTTGCCCGACTTTTTCGAAAAACTTGACTTTGTCGTACATCGTAACCGCAAAGTTAAGTTTACTTTGCGGTTGCAAAGTCAACAATCCAACTGCAAAATATAAGTTTGTAATCACAAAAACAATTTTTTTATGTGATATAACAACAAATTAACGAGTTTCTTATTTTTTTTTTATTGGTGCTGTCAGACCTTGCTTGTTACCAAATTTCATGATTGTTGGTCAATGGGAAGTACCTTAGGTTTTGATTTACCTGCGAAATGTTCATATTTGTTCTAATCTAAGGCTTAATGGCCGTATCTTTTGATTGCGTTTACTTAGAAGCTTGATTTTTTTACAGTTTCAAGGGATAGCTGTCATAAGTATTTGATGTTAATTTCAACTTGATGCCTGTAAAAGCAAAGGCAAAGGCAAAGGAACCCGTAAGGGTTCCTAAGGAAAAGGGTCTCGACGGACACACAGACAGATATAACAACAAATTAACGACTTTCGAATTTTTGCCTTTCCTTGTGTTATGAGACCTTGCTTCTTACCAAATTTCATGATTCTAGGTCAATGGGAAGTACCCTATAGGTTTTGATTTATCTGCGAAAATATGTTCAAGTTTGGTCAAATATAAGGGTTAAGTGTCCATATCTTATGATTGCGTGAAATTAGAAGCTTGATTTTTTACATCTTCAAGAGACCGCAGGCTTATGTATTTAGATTTAATTTCAACTTGATGCGTCAACGGGTTCATGAGAAAAGGGTCTTTACAGACAGAGTATAGATGGACAACAAAGTGATCCAATAAGGGTTCCTTTTTTTCCTTTTGAGGAACGGAACCCCAAAAAAGTCACGAAATACTCACTCATTTACGGTTATAAGTATCTCATGCTGGAATAGTGTGAGCCCGGCTTTATAGGACTCTTTTGCATTCCACTTTCAACCTCCCTCGAGTTCTCCCTTGTAGTTCAGTATTCATACTTAAATAATGCAATGTTAATGTTTCAGATTTCGAACGCGTTGGTACTTTGCTGCTTAGTGGCCGTCTCCGTGGCGCAGACCCAGCGGTCACAGGTCTCAGACACCGCCCTAGATGATGCCCTCAACGACAAGCGTTTCATACAGAGACAACTCAAGTGCGCTCTTGGAGAAGCCCCCTGCGACCCTATCGGCAAGCGATTAAAAAGTTAGTTCATCAATATATGTATGTTAGGTCCTCCTCGCTACCTAAGATCTAAATCGAATTTGTTTATGGTCCCTAGTTCCTTAAAAACATGTACACCGAAGCGAAAATTGTGGTTGCAACATTCAAAGTCAATAATCTTTATTTCATAAAACTCCTCTTTTTTTAAGCTAAAAAAAAATAGATCAGAACACAATGTCACCGCCGCAACAATAGGTTACTTTGTCAAGAGTAAAATTATTATAACAATAAATCCTACTAATATTTTGAACGTGAAAGTTTGTGAGGATGTATGGATGTTTGTTACTCGTTAACGCAAAAACTGTCTAACCGGTTGCGACGAAACTTGGTGTGTAGATAGCTGGAGACCTGGATTAACACTTAAGCTACTTTTTATTCCGATATTCACACGGCATCGGGACGTACGCGGGTGAAACCGCGGGGCGCAGCTAGTGACAAATAATGTCGTGTTGCAAAAAGTTAAGATCATGGCCATCTGCCAGTGTCGATCTATATTACCTACCGTTCGTTTCCAAATAATTGTGAGCCTTGTTAGAAGAAATCTGCCAAAAAACACCCAGGGGGCCATTAGTAGGTAGGTATAGTGATAGTTTTACAATATTTAGTAAAATGTATTACGACACTGTGTTGTTGTGCCCTTTAATGTTATTAAGATTCAGAATAGGTAAACTTATATTAAGATATGAAGATAGGGATAGCCTACTGAAAAGTAAAGATTAAATTAAAGTAAAAAAAAAGAAAACCAAAAGAAGGAAGACAAGAAACATATTAGTTCACGTTAAATTCCTCTTCAGTATGTAGGTAGGTATTTGAAATAGCTTGTGAATCTAAAACCAATTTAGTCCTAATCGTATTTATCTTCCATACGATCCACTATTAAGTATAGTTTTCTTTCTTTTAGGCATAAGTAGTTTTCGTTTTACTGTAGGTAGACCTCAATTTGTTCAGATTTAAAGTTTGTATATAATATGGCATTTTATTATAAAACCGCACACATTGACCTCGAAAAGACTTGTTAATTTTTTGGAGCCCAGAGGTACTTAGGTACAAACAAGTTTGTTTATGACATGTGTTAAAAGAGTGTAAGTATATCACTTTTTTAAAGAGCTGGTCTTTATTATTATGGACATAAATCAAGTTTTTATTCATATACCTACTGCCACATGTCACCGTCATTATGTTTATTTTTTTAAATTTCTGTCTCAATGAGTAAACATTACTAAGTTATAAATTTTTCGGGTAGCCCTCTTCTGCAGCACGAAGATAGGTTGAATATCGGCAGTATATATCCAAAGTAGAATACCATACGACATTATATTGTGAAAAAAACTTTAACAAAAAATTAAACCGACGAAAGCAGAAAAGAACTGAAAAGTGAAAAATAAACTTGTTAGTACTTAGATATAACTAAACTCTTACACTAATGAAAATACCTAAATAATTTTGAGTGAGCGCCAAACATACAAACAAGCAATTATTTATTACGTAAAAATGGATGCAGTCGACGCGTCTGTTTGACAAAGTGTTCGAATTTAATTTTTAATAATAATGACTTGACATGACACATCTTACACACGGCCGTCATTAGACGGCCTAGTTTGGGATTACATATTATAGACTGATAAATTACACATTTTTGTTTTGAGCTATTTTTTATAACGATGCAGCGATGAGGGGATATTTAATGTTTTCATATACCTATCGTAATGACTATGAGACGCGAAACTGCGCAACATTGCGGCATTTTGATTTTAAGAGAATATTTATTGCACGTAACAAATTTTATTTAAATAACAATAGAAATGAGTCACGATTATGAAAACTTAAGCACTTTGACTGACAGATGTCTGAACCTGACACCTCAGTGCTGTCGCCTGGCGGACGTTAATTCAGAAAATCCTCATTGAGTGCTTTCACTAAGAATAATATTTGATCTTTCGCTAACAAGAAGGTATTAAAGCAGGAGTCATCGATAAAAACTGATATTTTGTAACGTTATTTTAATATAGTTTCGAAATTTATAGAAGCTTTAGGTACATACAATAATAGCAGGGTAACAGCTAAATTAGAACCGTTGTATGCTATTAAGTATCTTTAACATTAAAATGAAGACAAAAATAATCTTAACTCACATACGTTTCTTCTAATAATGGTGTCAAATAAGCACCCCACCAATAATGTAGTCATATTAATAATTATTTACTGATTCTAATGTTTCATTTTCAGCTCTTGCTCCTTTGGTACTCCGTGGCGCTTGCCCCCAATGCACACCACAAGAAACGAAGCAAATACAGCGCACTCTATCGTACGTTCAACGAAACTTTCCTCAACAATGGGCTAAAATCGTGCGCCAATACGCCGGCTAAACAATTTACTTAATAAACCTACGTAAAACTAAAGTTTAAGGGTGAATGATTGAATGTGATGATTAAACATAGTAAGTTGTTGGTAAAACAAATGCCATTAGACATTTTTATTTAAATTGCGCAAACTTGTAAACTTCTATATTTGCAAGTTAAAATACTCCCATGCTATTAACTGCACTAAATAAAACTAGTATTAATTTCCCAGATCTGAGTAACCATAGTGACTTGATATATATACCTACCGAAAGAATTATAATTCATATAGGTACCTAAATCCTTCATATCGCGTTACCTCCTGCCACAGCTCCTGCTGACTTGGAAGGGCTTTGAACGACTTTTATTTAGGTTAGTTAAAATTTGTAGTTAAACTTTCAGAACTTCTAACAGAACACACAGATCGGTCAAGGTCCTTTCATAACTATAGTAGCTGATTACCTACATAGTTACAAAAAAATAATTAAATTCGACTTGTCTAAAAGAGGTAAGTTAAGTAGTTAAGTACCTACCTGTGTTTGCATCTTTTCTAGTACAAGCTACTAACACCTAACTTAGAGGTACTAAACTGTAATCACTAATCACATTTTAAAATAGTGATCTATAAATTATTTTTCGTTTGTTATGTAAGTTATATTTTCTAATATAAAAACCTTATGAAGTCTTGCATTAATTTATTTTTAACTAAATCCTAAAACAGGGTTTGCATTTTATCATTCATCATCATCTATCATCTGCAGCATCCGCCTTATAGACCAAGATCCCACCTACAGCGAAGCTAAGCTACAGCAAAATTTTAATTGAGAAGGAATCGGAAGTCTGAAAACCATGAAATAGTATATCATTTATTAGGTATATGTAATATTGCAATAAAGTGTTTAGGGACGCGCAACGCCAATAAACCAAAAAGTCAATAATAAGAACAAGCAAAAGTCTGGAAATTTCTTAGGTCACTAGGGGTTGGCAAATCCAAACATGATGTATTTTGAAAGATTTAAAATCAACATTTCTCAGCCGTGTCTAATTTTGATAGGACTTGAAAGGCAAATGCTTAAAATTATCTTTAATCAATTAATTATCAGCTTGTGATGTTATCACAATACTATCGATTACTTCAAACGCTGTCGGAAGTGATTTTATCACTTGCAAAAATATGATCATCCCTATCCTTGACGAAATCCTTCCTACTATCACTTTTAAAATAAACTATTCCCTCTCTAGTGGCACCTTTTCATTTACATGGAAAGAAGCCCAAATAATTCCTTTACTCAAAATATCCAATCCTTCGTCCTTTTCTGATTATAGACCGATATCAATCCTACCGTTCCTACCCAAAATTGTGGAGCGTCTTGTTCATACCCAGCTTCATTCTTTCCTTTGCAAACACGACGTCCTCAATCTATATCAATCTGGCTTTCGACCTGGCCATAGTACAGTAACCGCCTTAGTTAAATTTACAGATGATATCCAATACCTCAGCTAACAAATCTCCAACGGTTATCGATTGACTTCGTAATTACCTGTGCGGCCGCCAACGTATTTGCATTGACAACCCTCTATCCACTTGGTATAACACATTTGCTGGTGTGCCCCAGGGTGGCGTTTTGTCTCCTTTACTTCTAGCAATCTTTATCAATTCTATCTCAAACCAACGACTTCCTTCCTACCACCTCTATGCTGATGATCTACAGATATATAATCATGCACCACTGGTAAATTTATTTAAAGCTGTTGACATCATTAACAAAGATTTGGACCAGACTATTTACTAGAGTAGGTCACACGATCTTCAGATAAACCCGTTAAAGACTCAAATAATTGTTGTCTGTAGCTCAAGAAAGGTCGCACAGATTGAGTGGTCACTATTTAAACTGGTTCTATTCGAAGGCCTTTTAGTAAAGTAGTTTACTAAAAGGAACAGATGCAGGAAATATGTCGCAGAATGTTTGCCTCTGCAGGATCCTTAAAACGTTTACGGAACTTTCTTATAACCGCCACCAAAATTACACTTGCTAACTCCCTCTGCTTCCAATCGACTATGCAGACGGCATCTGCTATCGCGATCTCACCGAGACAAACTTCAGCGACTTCAAAATTTCTGTAGTTTGTGTAAATACGATGATATCTCTGAATTTCGAAAACAACTCAAGTGGTGGGCCTATATGCCTTCGCCAGGTTACTCACTTTCATTCCCTTTTATACAATATACTGTTCAATCTTTCGCTACCTTCCTATCTCAAGGAAGGATTCGAGTTCCTACATTGTACACATCCGCGATCTCTAAGGTCATCAAAAAATTTGCAACTGAAAACGCCTGCACACTACGGCATTTTATGATAAATCCTTTACAGTAACAGCTATCCGTTTATGGAATGCATTACCTGTAAAAATTAGACGAGCTCAAACCTTAAGCTCTTTTAAATCAATTGTAATAGAAAACTATCAGTGACGTACAACTCTCTCGCGTTGTGCAATAGACTCCATATTATGTAACTTCACTAAACTGTCTTACTAATTATTATATTTATTTCACTAAATCCTACTAATATTATAAACGTGATAGTTTGTGAGGATGTATGGATGTGTGGATGTATGGATGTATGGGTGTTTGTTACTCTTTCACGCCAAAACTACAGAACCGATTGCAATGAAACTTGGTATGTAGATAGCTAAAGACCTGGATTAACATATAGGCTACTTTTTATATATATATAATATTCCCACAGGATCGGGACTTACGCGGATGAAACCGCGGGGCGCTGCTAGTATATTATATGTACGTCGGTTAAGAAACCGTGCGAGCTTGTATATGACACGGAAAAACCACCGGTTGATACAACGGCCAGTACGGCTTAGTTGCGTTTTTTCTGGCCAATTAAGCGTCAAAAATTCTCATAAAAAAAAGATTATCGTGGCTTAGGCCTTAGATTAGAATTATACTTAAGCCGCTTATTTTTATAATCATTGATAGTCTTATTCCGTATTAGGCCTTTAAGGCCTTTCTTGAATGAATGTATGAATTCAATGTAATTAGTAATTCTCGATTTAAATTAATTACTACTCTCGTACTCGTAAAACAAAATCAGCGTTTGTAAACTGTCCCGAAAATGATTGCCGCCGTGACATCATCTGGCACCGTCGACACATTCGCATAGACTGCGATACGACACACTGATAGTCTTTGACACTGATGAAAATCAAGTCGTGCGTAGACGCTGCGCGCCGAGTGGCAGACACGGCGCATACGGCGGCAGCGCCGTACCGTAGCACCACCGTTGATATCAACAAGCTTCCACATTGATATATACAACTACATACAACACTGATGATCGTGCGTGTATATACTATAGAGGTATTATAGCTAGAGGCAGGAAGGTATAGGATTCCCTGTATGTGGGTTGGCGTCGTCGGTAGAAAGAGAAAGAAGACGGCGATTTACATGTATCTCTCTCGCACCGCTTCGCTGATATGTTGACTCAAAGTATACCTATGAGTAAATGTCATCAGAGGTCCAAAACATAACCTATGCACCTGTATACAGCAGCATTACCATGTTGTAGTTATTAATAGTTTAAAAAAAAAATACAACATGCTACATGACAAAAAGCTGTTATGTTTGTAAATGCTTTACCGAACCTTTTTTGTTACTCTCAAATTACAATAAAACTTATTTCTACAGTTTACAAAGTTCAGAAAATTAAAATAATAGTAGCTTATGACAGTCATTCATATAATATAAAAATATATATAAAATCAAAGACTTGACTTCCAAAAAGAAGCAAAATGTTTATTTGCTGCGGTTATCCTATCTTCTTTATCAAACGGTTACTCATAAAAACAGAGATATCACTACATCACTACATATTATAAAACAAAGTCTGTCTGTCTGTCTGTTCACGACAAACTGAAAAACTACTGAACGGATTTTCATGCGGTTTTCACTAATAGGCAGAGTAATTCATGAGGAATTTTTAGGTGTAAAATTTGTACTCGTGCGAAGCCGGGGCGGGCTGCTATTTATAGCGATATATATTTATAGCGAATTAAATGTAGATTTTTACGGCAAAAAACCGTGTGCGTACAAGAGGCCTTAAGATGACGCCACTGTAATTGTGTGTAGAGGGTAGTTTTATGTTCTCAAGTCAACCCGTATGTTTTTTTTTAAACGTACTATTTTTTTACTATTTCTACCCTCCATGGTTTCAAAATTGGTATTATATTAGGGCGCTACATAACTTTCGTCGTATTTTGTAAAATACATTTTTGGAGTTTACTCCTTAAGAATCGATTTGCATATAAGGCGCCCGGTATGAAAAAAATATGAAAAATAAAATTTTGTGATCGGAGGGTAGCGTAACGCTTTTTTTCAGAACCGTCGTCGTTGTGCTTGAAAGAGATTTTCAAGCACAACAACGATGGTTCATCTTGAAACACCCACACTTTACTTTGGGGTTTAGTAGGAACGTCGAAATAATATCCCCAGTTTTCATCACATGTAACAATCAAGTTCCCGTAGTTAGATCAGCCGTCTTAATTTTTTTTTTAAATATCACGAGACCAAGTCACACGCTGCTCCCTCAGAGCATCAAGCATTAAATGCCGTATTCAAAGTGAACAAAGATCCCATACTTTGAAATGGTCGTGAAGAATCCCATGAACAGTTGGTGTACTTAACTTGAGGGTTTCCTCGGTCTGTCAATATGTCACACGTCGGCATTCCTCCAATGATTTTCACACAGTCTCAATGATCTTATCAGTTGTCACATTTGTCACATCTATCGACATGCCGGGCCTTGCATCATCCGCCAAGTTAAAGATTATTAAAACTAAAATTACCACCGTCTATGATCTTGAGAGATGGATAAGTTCCTTCAGTGCAGTTGAAGTTTATGATAAATCGGAACGATAGACAGGTTTCGATTTTAGTCATTCTCGTCTCTTCTCTTGGTCCTTTCGACTCGGGTCAAAAACTTGCTGGTCGAATTTGGAGATTTGATCCATTAGTCATAAACAGTATTGAACCCTTAAGCTTAAGAAGAGACGTTGCTTTTCCGAATGTTCTCTTGTGTGTTGATGTGAAATCATTTAGGGACTAAAAAGCTTCTTATTCACACAAGGAGTCAATTTCGTGCCTGGCAACTCGTTAGTGGTTTCCGTGTATTGGTATTTGCTGACGCTGCCCATATTGTCTACATCCGGAGTTACCTTTTCTCATCTCTTATTTATAAAATAAATGTAAATGACATATAATTAACAGTTGTATATTGTTAAATTCATTAAATTGTTTTTGTTTTATTGCATTATTATATTTATTATATTGATCCAAGTTAAACCCTCATAATATATCAATGCTACCAACATAACTTTCTGGGAAAATAATTTCGTACGCAGTCGGTGATATTTACAAGTAATATTTTGCTACTGTTTTGACAAATACGAGACATAATCTTACATTTCCCCTTTATTGGACGTCAATTTGTCCACAAATGTGATTATATATCAATATTTGGGCTGGTTGTGAGAAAATGTTGTAGTAACAGTTGTACTCGGCGTTCAATGACTACTTGACTGATAAAATATGGTCGTACGCTTAGCTTGAACATATTTGTGGTGATGTGTGAAAATAGTGCAATTACTTATTCGGACGGGGACGTGGTATGGGTGAAGTTGGGTTCCTGCTGGTGGCCCGGCGAGGTGGTCGGATTTGATAAGCTACCACCAGATGTCCTGCCTTCCTTGCGAAAACCACCGATTGCCGTTGTAAAGTTCTTCCAGGAGGATGCATAGTGAGTATCATACAGGAACGTTTATGGCTTAACATGTGCACTTTATTTTGCAAGCTGGAGTACTTTTGTTTCTTTGTTGTATTTCAGCTAGTTAATATTTATATAATTATATGAATGTACATTCCAGTGCTTGTAAAAGGAATTTTATCAATTATATCTTTTGATATATTAAAAACGAATTTTAATATTAATGCTAAATTATTTATGTATTAGTTAATTTAATAACATTAAGTGTTTGGTTAAATCAGTAATACCTGTAACTTGAAAGTGAAAAATTTTGTTGCTAAAAATAATAAAATATTGTAGGTATATTATATTATTTTTAGTAACTTTTACATTATTGTTCATTACACATGTCACAAAAATTAAGCAAATCTTCCATATCTATTGTTTCATCACTCTTTTTCTTTCATTAGTTAAATGCTGCATTACTAGATGATTTTACTTCTCGCATAAAACAGTTATATATTAGTTATCAATACAGTGTGCAATCTTGCTTTACCATTAATAGTCTGCAGAAAGTAAATCTTCTAATCGAGGTTGGGGTATAATATTGTTACTTTGTATTTTATCCCTTGTGTCATTGTTCATCTCTTTTACATGACAGTTGACACAGCTGTAGAATCTGCTATACATATAAATTAAACTCACTACTAGCCTTCTTTGGGAATAATGCACTTGTTGCTTGAATCTATTATATAATAGTGAATGAAACCTGATCACCTGAGAGTGAGAACTCTCAAATACCGTAAAGTTTGTAAAGTCTGCTAATCCATACTAACCCACCGTATATGAGACTATCACTAGAAAAGACTGGCAACGCACTTGTGACTCTTGAGTTGCAGGTGTCCATGGGAGACGGTAGTCACTTACCATCACTGTCTGCTTGTTTGCATAACATAAAAAACTAAGCATGTAACGGTTGATTCATGTAGCTGGTGAAAGGAAATTAAATTGTATATTCCTGGCCTAAACCGTGCTATTAGTTTAACTTAGGGTCCAGAGTAGGTAAATGCCCAAAAGCAGATTTATCGCTATAATTATAACACCAGAGTGATCTGTTCATAACAATAGGGTGGCAGAGCGAGCAAAATGCCACAGACCTAATAAATACATACTATATCTAATGTAATAAACCTAATAAAATACATACTAAATCTAATGTAATAAACCTAATAAATACATACTATATCTAATTTAATAAACCTAATAAAATACACGAATTAGAAAATAACGGGCAAGTGCGAGTCAGACTTACACACACCTGAAGAATTAGCCACGGGCCCCAGATGGTACAGTTACGCTACTGAGAGTGATGCACACAAATAAAATAGAATGAACAGAAATTCATATTCTGAAGTACAGGCTACTGATTGTAGTGTAAGGTTGTAATTACAGAATAAGAGGTAACTCAATTTTATATATTTGATTGATTATGATGTATATGATGTACATCATCACAACAGCAAATAAATTAATCTTCCATTTAATACCTTTCTGAACCATTTTTTGTCAATATAACATATTAAGTAGTTGAGTAATATCTTTGACAGAATTTCTGTCTCAGCTGTCTGTAAAGTGCTGTTTACTGATAAAATCTAGGGAGCATCTTCAGATTTTATTTAAACTTATGAAGAGAATATGTACAATAATTTCTCAATTTATTTGTAAAATTTTTTTGTAGCAAGAAATGTGGTTCAATGTTAGGTAAAAAAAAAGGCAAGTGTTTAATGTATATGGCAGAAAAGTTAAACAAAACAGTTTTTAATGATCCCATTAAAAACAATCCTAACACTTTTATATTTATATAAATCATTGTTTATGATATGCTTAATCACATATATGTTTGTACAAGACAATGTGTACGAAGATTGCGCTCTAACAAAAATTGTAAAAACCTTATTTCAAGCTAGATAAAAATTATGAAAAGTAAGAAACATTGTTTAAACTAAAGAGTGAATATTAGTTTTTTGGTATTAGAAAATGTATTAACAGGGGGTTCTCTGATATTATTTAATTTTCTGTGATTTGACCGTTGACCGTTGAGATGTGTGAAATTATTATTATATTGACACTTGACAGTTCATGCTTTCCTATAATGTAAACCAGATGTATGTCACCAAAGAATCCATAACAATATACTATTAAATCTTTGGTCATTGTGTAAAAGTCTCCAATTTGATAGTATGTAGTATAATTTTGGATGTTATCTCATTTGTATTCTGTGATAAAAGACAGAATCAACTACATATATACTACTTAATTATTTAGTTGATTTTCAACTTAATATCAAGCAATAGCAACTGTTTTACATTTTGGGTTTGTGACTATGGTTTATTAACAAGGTATTCTATGTCATTGTGACCTTACTTAATATTACAAATTTATAATAATGAATATTATCTTTCCAGTGAATATGTCAGAAATGCCAATGCCATCTATAAATATGACTGCAGCCGAAAAAACGAGTTTATTAATAAAGGACTGAGTAAGTCACTATTTTCATATTTGAATCAAAAAGTAATTTAAATACATTTGTTACTTAAAACTAAATTGTAATTACTTTGCCAGATTTATACCGCACCAAACATGGCCCCATGGAAAAGTTTCCAGAAGATGTTGTCAGAGCCGAGACTGCAACTGGAGGTGATATAGAAATACTCACAAGAAATGAGTTTCAAGAAAAGAAGAGAGAAAGTTATGCTGGCATCTTTGGTGATCCTGCCAAGAAAACTCCTTTTTCTGGTAAAAAAGGTACATTATTAGTGAACACTAGGATTTCATTGTGATTATTCAGTTAAAATAACTTAATTTGTAATGGTTAAAGGTAAAGGAGTTAAAGGAAGAGCTGCAGAATATCCAAGGACACCCATGAGAAAGGTAATTATGTGATTATATTAGTTGGCTACTATTAAGATTACCTGAAAATACCTCTTTGTATCTCTTATTAGAGAATAGAAGAATTAAAGACCCAGATTAGGCCAGGCCTCTCCGCAGTCTAGGTATAAAGCCAAAATTCAGTAGGCTGTCGCGCACCGGCCAACACGTTAATTCGATGATCACTCATGCGCCCGCGTCGCGTCATCAGTTCGTATCTAGAGTTATTAGTACCTAGCCTAGGTTTTTTTGTTAACAAAATTAGTGTAATAGGCACATACCTTACTGGTAATTAAATATCTAATTAAATCTGTAAAAAAATACAACCCTAACGTCGCAGCTTCGTCAGAAAAGATAAGACTTACGCGATAGAAAGAGAGGCAACTTTTAGGTGAATAAAACTGAAGGTAATTAGCGCCGTCAACTTGAATTGCAACTTTATAGTGTCGGAACAAGAGTCGCCATTTATTTATATGATTTTGCGGAGTGGGACTTCTGGACCAGTACTGTTATGTATTTTGTGCTCAGACTGAACCTTGGTCACACTGCTGATAGCCTTACAGTAACCGTGAAACAGAAAACTTATTTTGAAACTGACAAACTGTATTTGAAAATTTACAGATAAACCTAATATTTCGTAAGAGAGAAACTATGGGTATTTTATACCAGGAATGTTGATGGGATGTCTGGATTTATCTACAAAATTAATATTATTAAAATTGATATGAAAATACATAATAAATGTTATTATGTATTTTCATATCAAGTACTACACAGCACTAGTACTACAAAGAAAAACATTATCCGAAAAACAATTTTGATTTTGTTTTAAAAAAAATTTTAAAGCTTTCTATTATATATCTACTATTTTTCGTCTACACATAACACTTCTAAGATTTGATCACACCTTTTTGTGACCCCCTGTATATAAGAATAATATTTTTTTATGGTAATAAATAATTGTAGTTTGTTAGGTATATTACTATATTTAATTTAATTTTTAACGTCTGTTAACATTACTTTAAAATCTGTTTCAGAATTTTGAAAAAGCTGACTACAAAGTTCATATTCTGGTACAAGGTTCGAAGACACCTAATTCTGAAAATGCACCTTCACAAACAGAAACCCCTATAACACCATCATCGAGTGGCGAACAAGAATCTGAAAACAAACAGGATGACAGTCAGGAAAAAGAAGATAAAGAAAAGTCAAGCAATATTGAAAAACCAGCACCATTTTTAACACCAGTAGCTTCAAGTTCAGGCATTTATTCATGTCATGCATGCTCATTTACAACTACCCGTTTAAATGTTTTAATTCTACACAACAAAACACACAGTGTCTCATTTACACCATATACCCCATCACCAGTACGGAAAAAAGTTATTACCAAGCAATCTTCTAAATCACCTGAAACACCTAAAATAGCGAAGGTGCGCAAACCCCGCAAGGAAAAAACTGAGAAGGAACCTAATAAGGTAGTACCTACTACTCCTATTAAAAAGCGCGTAGCAGAAGAACAAAGTAATATTAGTGAGACTAAGAAATTTAAAACTGACGAAGAGATAAAAAGTAGCCTCCTTGCGGATTGGGATGATGGTGATGAAGAATCTAATGATGAATCTTCAGTTATGGTTATGGCAGGATCTCCTGAAGTGCCTGAGGCGGCGGAATCGCCTGCTGTACCAACATCAGCTGATTTATCGAGTATACAAGTCTCAGCCGATTTATCGAGTATACAAGTCTCAGCTGATTTATCGAGTGTACAAGTCTCAGCTGAATTATCATCACCTGTAGAAAAGAAGTTCAACAAGTCACCGCTAAGTGAAAAGGCAGAAGCTTCAAGCGATTCCAAATATGAATTTTGTGAAGATGAAGATTGGCCTTTGGAAGCTGACGGAGGCCGAAAAATACCTCGTGTTAAAAACGCTAAACGTAAAGAAGACACAAAGAGCATAAGTTTAGATGATGATGAAGTTGCTAGAGAAGTTGCTGAATTGCTTAATAAAACTACTGTACCAGAATTACCTTCAGCACCAGAGCCATTAAAAGTTGAAGAAAATTTTCCTGAGCCTACAATTGTAAAATCTCCCGACAAAAATAAGTTACCTCAAAAATCTGAGGAAAAACCACCCGAAATAAACGTTCAACCCACGAAAGCAATATTTAAGACAAAAACATTTTTTCGGAGTCGTCACTCTAGGAGTCAAGATGCAATTGGAAAATATGTAGCAGAACAGTTAAACGCTGTAGAAAGAATGGATATAGCAGAAAGTGACATTAATGGTTCGGAAGCAGTGTCTTCACCGGAAACCAGGGACTCGCCTCCCATTGAGCATGTTAAAGTAGCGCGACTTGCACCAAAAATACAACTTAAGAAAATGAAAGCTGAAGCAGCACAGCTTCGTGAAAAAGATAAAAATAATTTAGATTACTTCAATGATTTTGATCTCAATCCTTTTGGTGAGCTTGTGGCTGCCAATGCTGTAAGTCCAGTTTCGCAACCGGATTCAGGGCCAGTGTCGAAAAGAGAAGATCATCAACTTCTCCAAGATGTACTATATCCAACACAAGAAATAAAACCAGTAAATACTGACATGACAGATCAAATTAAATCACCAATAGACAAATTTAAGTACTTGGAGGAGAATACTAATGAACAGATTAAAAAATCTGTAGATGAAAGAAGTGATATAATTCAAGAATTAGAAAATGGTGGTCTTGCTCCACAGTCAGAGAGAATTACAACTATTCAAGAAATAGAAAGAGATGGTGTTCTTCAAAATCTAGAAAGCGAAAATGTTCTTCAAGACTCAGAAAAAGTTTCTATTGAAGATAAACCAAAATTGATTAAGACACCGGCACATGTCGGTGTTTTAAGCACCGAAAAAAATCAGATCACAGATATTCAAACACTGGATAATAGAAATCATGAGGTGGTTGCAAATATTATACCTCAAGATCAAGTAATAGATGCTGTTATGGAAGAACCAATTACAAATGTGGTTGCTCCTCAAACAGAAATACACAGAGTTATTCCCGAAACAGAAATCCAAAGTGTTATCCAAGAACCAAAAATACAAAGTGTTATTCAAGAACCAGAAATCCAAAATGTTCTCCAAGAGTTACAAGTAAATGTCATTCAGGAAGCAAATAATGAAGTAGAAAATGTAGATACCGAGCCTATTGCTCAATTTTCTAAAACCAAACTTCAAAAAACCTACGAAGAGTCTATGGAACCCTATATGAATGAATCCACCGCTTCGGCAGTTGACGCTTTGCTAAGCGTTTCGAGAGAAGCCGACCGAGTCACTAGGGTTATTAGTGACGATCCTCCCGAAGACTTATTTGAAGATGACAATAAAGATAGCAATGGAACGTGTAATGACGTTAATGGTTTCAATGAAAACATGAATATAGAAAATGGTGACGACGTCAATAAATATTCTGAACCCTTAAGATATGTAGAGAAAAATATTGATCCTGATAGTGAACAAGTTGAAAACAAATTGACATATAACGACGAGAAGTCACAAGATATTATAGAAAACATTTCAGTCGATAGCAACACCATTGCTAAGGTTGACAGTATATCTAAAAATGTTGTAGAAACTATACCCTCAGAATCAGATTTACAAATTGCAGAAACTTTACTCAATTTACCTTCAACAGCTATCCAAAATAAGACTGCAAGTGATCATCAAATCGATAACTGTAATGTTGCATTATCTAATGAATCCAGCCAAGAGAAAATAAATCTAAAACCAGAAGAAATGGTTCTAAACGAGAAAAATGATAAATCTTTACCAGAGCAGGAGCCTCTAATACCGCATACAAAGTCACTTTTAATTTCAAATAATGAAAGTTCAGGTCTTCGGTATGAAACTGAACAAGAAAAAAGTGAAAACTTGAATGCTGCTCAGTCTCTTGTTCAAATGTCGGAATCCATAGACCACAAAATTAGTATAGATCATAACCTGAGTAATTCTGTAAATAATAATAAGGATATAATTATACCTGATACTGGTGCATTTAATATAAAACAAAATAATGGTTTGGATAGTATCAGCAAACCTGAACAAAAAATTGCTGTATTGACTTGTGAAAATAATAATGATAACTCAAACGGGAAACACGTTAAAATGGATACGTCATCATCGAAACTATTAAAAATATTGGAAGAACCATGTACACCTAAATTTACTACGAATAAATCGGGTCTAGTAAAGCAAACTACAATTTCAGGGAAAGAAAAGATATTGAATTTTGATGTTGCTAAATCATCTTTTAAAGGAAAAAGTGATTCTCCCAAGCAAAAAATAATCATACGTCGCACTACGCCTAGTAGGAATACTATAACGAATATCACGGACATAACTACACCCGACAAAATTATACTGTCGCGCACTAAAAACCCCGCTCAGGATGGGTCGGTGCAGACGTACACGATCTCGACATCTCCAGATGCACCACCTGATAACAACACCATTATAATACCACAGAAAGTTCGAAAACTAACTAAGCCACCTATGAAATTGCAAAAAATCAAACCACAAAATTCACTTGCATCACCCATTACAGAAACTAAAGTTATTAATGATACAAGTACAGATGAGGCTATGTTCGATATCAATTCAATGCCCATTGTTTTATCTGAGGACCTATTAACTCCTGAAAGTATTGAAAAAATGCCAATAGTTATGTCCGATGGCAATATTATAACTCACACACCAAATCCACCCAAGCTTGTTAAAACAAAACAGCCCATGGAAAATGAAAGGATAACAATTAGTGCCACTACAAACAAGCAAGAAGTGAAAACCTTACTAATGAATCCAGTCACGGAGGCTAATAAAGTTACTACTCCAAATATTCTATCAAAATCCTCTAAATTGCGAGGTGCTAAACCTATGTTAGTTATTGATAAAACAACAGGAAAGCAGAAAATCATCATGACCAAAGCTGAACCTGCAGTTAAAGAGGTGAAGCAGACTCCAACATTGATTCAGACTGTCCCACAAAACACGGGCAAGGCAGAGAAATTCATAATTCTACCTACCCCTAGTTCACCACGGCCCGGTAGAACACAAAAAATTGTAATAGATCCACAAACAGGCAAAGCACATGTTCTGGTAGCGAAAGGATCAGATACGCAGCAGGTGAACTCAACTGAGAATAAACCTGTTTCAGCTAAATTAATTCCATCATCCACTGACGCTAGCACTTCGAGCAGTACTGTAATGATCATAACCAATGCCCAAGGTGCGCAATCTAGGATAGTTCTTACTCCCGAACATGAGAAGATGCTATTTCCAAAGAAGCAACAACCAAATGTTTCTCAACTAAAAACTATAGCTCATAGAATATCTACTAATCCTGTTGGTACATCAAAAACTGTAATCACATCAATTGCCCCAGCTCGAACGCAAAATATTGTACCAGCAAAATCCCAAACGAGGATTGTACCTAAACAAAAGAGTGCTATAATAACATCCAAAGGTCAATTAATTGTTGGTGGCAGGGTGGCCACAACAGCACAAAATATTGCACCAATGCCCGAAATCAGGCCAGTTCCGAAGCGCATAATCGCATCTGAACCTAAAAAGCTCGTTCAGACTATTCAAAAGTCGTCTTCTGAACCTTTGATATTCTTGCAACAAAAATCTGGCGCTGTGATGCAGCTAACAACGGCTCAGTTTGAGCATTTACAAAGAACCGGCCAGATTGTACAGAAAGCACCTGCACAACCCATACAAGAGAAAGTGATTGTTCAAAAAACAATCACTGTACCAACTAACGAATCTGTTTTAACTACAGTACACAAACCAAGAGCACGGAAAATGCTCATGGAATCGCCGGCACCTTTAAAGAGATTAAAACAAGAAATAGCCATAGCTCCTGCGCCCGTATCCCCTGTGCCAACTTTATCTCCTCTAAGTAATACTGCTTCTTCATCCATCGTGCCATCCATATCGAACACGGTATCGGTTTCAACCACCTCCACATATTCCGAATTTGATAATTTTGAAGAACTTTTACCGTCCACCGCGATCGCACGACAACATGAACCTGTAGTGACCCCGGCTGCTAGTTCCGTGGTCGAGGCACAAGTCGCACCTCCTCCTGGACCCATTTCTGATGGTCAGTTAATAGCAGTGCCTGGGGAGCACTTTGGCGGACCTCCCGGCTCATTTTATCTATGCATGGAAGACAACGGCACTTTTACTCCCATCGACCATCGCCCGTTAGTATTGGAGAACAACCAACTGGTTCCGATGCCTGAACCCTTACCAGTCATCGGAACGCAACCGGAACGTAGGGACATCCTTGAGGCGGCTTTGGCTAATAGCGACGTTTTCCACGCGGACACACCGCGAGACGAAGCCCCAGATTTTAGGGATTTGAACGCTAATGTATCAGTGCACTGTCGCGTTTCGGAAACCAGTACTACGTTAAATCAGGCGCCTATTATGACACCTGTAGAAGTTCCCACTAAAGTTGATAGTGAACCGCCTATTTCTTCAAATCTGGAAGACGGCCTGGCCGTAATCGGTATCACTGCTCACACAGTACCGACGTCCCTCGAATTGCCAATAACAGTTACAGACCCTAGAATAGCGCCCAAGACTACAGATCCTTTGAGTAGTACCACCGCCTTTGCTACTACGGGTCTGTTACCGTCACCCAACACTGAGATGACTTTTGTGACTACTGAGGAGACTGAAGTGCCAATGGGGAGACCTATATCGATGCCGTTGCTTACAGACGATGAGTCTGTGGGGAAGTCTATGCCGATATTGACAGACGAGGTAGCTGAGAGAACCGTTTCCTCTGTGGATTCTGCAGTTGGATCTCCATCGTCAATAGATGTACGGGAGTCTGAAAATGAAGACAGCAACCAGTGGACTCGCCGATTGTTAACACCAGGTTCTGACACCTCGGAAGCATCAGCTGAGATTCCGTTGCAGCCAGTTATCCAGCTCTCAGTGAATGAATTATCTCGTCACAGCTAAATATAAGATAGTACATGAATGTTAGGATCTATGGATAACTTGGCAGTTTTAAAGCTAAACTTCGTTGACTTTATTTATTTGTGCCTATTTCATAAATTACAATGTTTTATTAGTGCAATAGATATTTACATTTGAACTTATTCTTCTTTGATGTTAGCGTGTCAAAATATTTTTATTTTATAATATTATAGTAGGAACAACTTTTTTAACTGTTGTGGAATCTTCAGAGCGTTATAATATAGGTATACGGTACCGCTCATTTATCTCGATAATAAGTGAGCGTTTGAAACGCTTGCAGAGACAATGTTGTAAATATATTGTGTAGGTTGCGATGCTATTTGACCGGAGTGTCCTGGTTGGACTTGTCATATAAAAATTAAGTTTAATGCATTATTGCATATAATTTTTAGGATAAGGATTTATTGTAAAAATTTAAATTTAATTATGATATTTGTTGGATCGTATGTGTAATATATGAAAAAGTAGTTATATATTATTTTTATAACGTCTAACGAGTTTGTAACTGTCGAAGACTTGTAAATGGAAAGTGTTGTTATGTTATTGTGAAGCATATTCATAAACGGATAAAGGCTGGACTATAATAGATTTGTGAATGCTGTGGTCTATCGTCAGTAAACATACATTTCTTATATCAATAATGTAGGGTTAATCTTAAGTACAATGTTGAAGTAATTTTTGAACATGAACGTCAAAAGCACTTATTGGTTTGTTTGAGTGATCTATGTAAAATTTAGATCAGACTATAAAATGGAGTCTTTAGTAATAACCTCTATGTAGTTTTATTAAATAAATTTTAATCAAAACTTCGTTATTATTTTTCACTTATAATTTCATATCTTTTATGCAAGTTTGTAGGGCTGAATAGATCGGTCGGCTACCCCATTAATCAGTCCCAACGATATACCGTTATCATCTTTTCCTGTAAAGTACCCAGGCGTTTATTTGGGCTATTCCCAGAATTACTACTACTTATTACTAGTAAGAATTCTGGGACGCTTTTTCCCAGTTTTACTACTAGTAAGAATATTGGAACTTTTTAATCCTAGTTTTACTACTGGTAAGAATATTGGGATTTTTTAATCCCAATTTTACTACTAGTAAGGAAAGTTACGATCTGTCTGTCCTGTCAGGGATGATCGATCGAAAAAACAAATGAATGTCTATAATAATAAACAGATAATTTAAACAATATATATGTTTATTATTATTTTGCTATGGGCATTCGAGAAATGTACGCATGTAGCAATGGTTTACACAAAACAAAATTTATTTAAATACAAATTTAATGAACATTAAACAAAAAAACTTACATTTTACGCCTAATCGATACGAATACGATGGATTGAAAAAACAAATGAACATCGGTTTGACGTTTAGGGACCACTTTTTCATTAGTCTTTTTCTAGGTATGGCTAGTTCTGAATTCATCGACAATAACAAATGAATACTTCTAACAATCTATATTATAGGTAGGTAATAAAATTGTAACGGGATGAATTCTGTACATTGAATATATTAAAAAAAAATCGACTGAGGGGTATTAAGCTATAGATACTGATGCCAAATATGCGATTCAAAAAAATTTTGTCTGTCTGTCTGTTTGTATGTTCACGATAAACTCAAAAATACTGAAGGGATATGCTTGAAACTTAGTATGATAATAGTTTGAGTGTAGTTGAGTAGTTACTGGCAAAACGTCGCCATACCGACGGTCAACTCATAACCGGCGCTGTGAGGCACACCATGTGGTTTTAGTCGGTTTAAGCCTAATTAATATACGGCCTCACCAATAGCCCTTGGGCTATTGCTAGCGTTGGGCATGTGTGCGTAGAGGCGGGCGATCTGCGAGTTGCCCTAGGTCACGGTACCGATGGAGTCCAGATGTGTTTAACAAACAACAGAATAAAGGGTGGGTAGGCGGGCAAAATTTTTTCTTTTAAAATTTCTGTCTGATCCTATCGGATCTGCACACATTCACACAATTGTAATTTATTATTGAAGAGTTTCATATAGGGATTTCCAGAACTTTTTTAACACTAAGGCTTCAAAATATCAACACAAACCACGCCACAAACGACCAAAACAGGCCAGTAAACGTTATCGACGTTCATTTGTTTTGTCAGCGTTCAGTTGTTAAAAAATAATAAAAAAATAGGCTGTTTAGGCGTAAAATGTGTAATTTATTTTTAATGTTCATTAAATTTGTATTTAAATAAATTTGTTTTGTGTAAAACATTGCTACATGCGTACATTTCTCCAATGCCCATACCAAATTAATAATAAATATAATATATTGTTTAAAGTATGGATTTTCGTTTGTTTTTTCGATCGATCATCCCCGGCAGGACAGACAGATTGTAACTTTCCTTACTAGTAGTAAAATTGGGATTAAAAAATCCCAATATTCTTACCAGTAGTAAAACTGGGATTAAAAAGTTCCAATATTCTTACTAGTAGTAAAACTGGGAAAAAACGTCCCAGAATTCTTACTAGTAGTAATAAGTAGTAGTAATTCTGAGAATAGCCCGTTTATTTATTATAGAACTTGGTAAAAAAATCTCGTGTACCACTTGCGCCTTTTTGATAATGACGTTTAGACAATTTAATTACCTATGGTTACTTTTTCCTTTATTTCTTACTAGCTTTTACCCTCGGCTTCGCTCGCGTTGATGTCTTTAAATAACTATCAAAGTCATGATTATATCATTAGAAAGTAAATAAAATAATATGATAATTTTTTTATTGCTTTAATGGTCCTACCATTAAAATTTAAAAATTCTAAAATTGAGCTTAGTTAAAAAAACTGAAAACATACTCAGTTATAATAATTAACAACAAAAATTCAATAACTTAAACTCAATATCTTAAAAAGTTGAAAGTACGAGTATCTACGTTTAATAAATAATTCCTCTATAAGCGCTAAAAACAATATTTTAACTATTGCTTAAATGTGACAGAAAAATATAAATAAGTAAAGAAAAAATAGGATTAAAACTAACCGAAAAACTTATAATTTTTTTGTAATTTGAATTGCTTTTTGTTTATAAAGCTTCCGTTAATTATGTGTCCGAAACAGCTGATGCTATATTTAATTGAATAGTAAGCTGACCGCCAATATATACTATTGCAACTTCGTTTCGCCTTAATTTTTTTAGATAGTTGAATGCTAAGTGTCAAAGGAATCTCCATATTAACCTAAATTTTCTAACAAATAACAAAATGGCAGCGCACGCCATAAGATGACTTTTATAGGCATATTTTTTTCGTAGTAAAAAAATACAGCTATGTTACTCGCTGATAATGTAGCTTGCTATTGGTGAAAGAATTTTTAAAATTGGTTTAGTGGTTTAGACCTGAAAGCGTAACAATCAAACTCACTTTCGCATTTATAATATTAGGATTAGCTGTTGCCTACGACGTCGTTCGCGTGAAAATTTTGGTGAAATCTATCCCACGGCAATCGTAGATTTTTCTGGAATAAAATAGCTTACGTGATATTCCAGACTTATCTATCTCAGCCAAATTTCATCCAGATCCGTTTAGCCGTTTTTCCGTGAAAAAGTAACAATCATCCATAAATCCTCACAAGCTTTCGCCTTCATAAAATTAGTGAGATCATTTGAATTTGAGCCAAAGGTTCTGCCCCTACGTATATGGAATACATGGTGACAGGCTTATTGTCCTTCCAGGATACAGCTGTTGTATCCACGCTATCAAGGCTCATATTGTCTTCAAAGGTGCCACGAGACCGCTTCAATCAACGATCTGGCTTCAATGATGATTGTTCCTTTGTTGGCATTTTTTTCCCAACCTATTCTATTCTTTAATTTTCTTTGAAGATAGGACTAGAAAGCAAAAAAATAAACCATGCACTACACCATAACATTTGATAAAGCTCAAGAAAAAAGATATTTGTCAACAACAAAAAGTACAAATAAATATAGCCTATAAATATTTTGGTAAAACAATCCAAAGTTAGTAGTTTTAGCATTTTATAACCAACAAAATAAGTATTTTGTACAAGAAAATGTCATTGCATAAAGTATTGATTTCGAAACAATAAAAAGAAAAACCGGACAAGTGCGAGTCTTACTCGCGCACTGAGGGTTCCGTAAGCAAACAAACTTGTATGTAGATAGTACTTCCATCTCGGGAATCAATTCTCGAAGAGTTTTGCCCGTCTTTTTTATGTGATATAACTACTCAACAAAAAAATAACGACTTTCGGATTTTTCCTTTACTTGTGCTGTCAGACCTTGCTTCTTAACAAATTTCATGATTCTAGGTCAAAAGGTTTTGATTTACCTGCGAAATGTTCAAACGATATGAACTGCGAGCACAAGGTGTGACGTCAATTTAGTATACTGCAAAGCCGTTCCTTTATAGTTAGTTAGACTTATTACTGTTTAAAAAGGAACGCAGTCCAGTATACCTACGCTATGTTTTTTTTGCAGTTATTTGGCGCCGTTTTGACGTGAAAATAATTATAATATAAAAAAGGTAGAAGTTATCTATTCAATAAGAAAAAATATTGTTTGAATGTAGTTATATATATTTAAAAATTTAATATTCAAGTCAATAAAATTGTCAATTGAATTAATAGCATCATAAAAGTACCTATACTTTTTATTAAAAGAAAATTTTGTTTTTCAAGTAACCTAATGCATAGTAACTTTATAACCGAATTATTTAAATGAGGTTATGTACGGTACAAGTGATGAACATATTTCGAGAAAAAATTGTTTATTATTTAACTGGAAAAAAAAATTATAGTTGATCACGTGATCAAAGCGCTGAGAGCACCTTACCTCGAAAACGCCAGTGCTCACAGTACTAAAATGGCGACGATTTATGACGTCATATATTTCCCTAGGATACTGCGACAGTATACTCTCAGTCCATAACGGAATCAATTTCTCCCCAGTAAGAGCACTGAACAGTGTTTGCAGTGTATATCAGAACATACCCTTAATCATTTCCAAATAATAAAACATGATAATTACAGTCTATTAAAGGAAAAGTATCGATTTCGATACGAGATGCTTTTAAGGGTATGAAAAAAATCCCTGTAATAGAACAAGCTGTTTCTGGGAAGTCCTGGCCCTCTAACAATATAATCACTAGCTGCGCCCTGCAGTTTCACCTGCGTAAGTCCCGGTACTGTGGGAATATCAGGATAAAAAGTAGCCTATGTGTTAATCCAGGTCTCTAGCTATCTACATACCAAGATTCATCGCAATCGGTTTAGTAGTTTTTGCGCGAAACAAACATCCATAGATCCTCAAAGTTTCACTTCTATAATATTATATAGGATAGCCATAGTGGTAAGATTGTTGCTAACATTGATACGGTTCTTCTTATTTCCTCGTTCTGCCTACTACTTAATATATTCTGAATAATATTTGGGAAAGATATTTTAATTAAAATGCACATAGATATAATGCAGATGGTATTAACTTTATTTTTTTATCACAACTCTGGTGTTTTATATTCTTACTGCATACTATACTACAAACTACGGTAACAATAGCAATTCATAAATTCGTAATATTAAAATAGTTGCAATAATGTACAACATGGTAATGAATGATTCTTATACTATAATACTTTATCCAAAATACATGTATTGGGAAACTACTAAAAAGTTTAACAAATTTCAGAAGGTAACGTAATAAGTTATAACAACTTACAGCAGTTATTGCTTTATTTCTTCAGCTAAAATACATTTGAAACCTTTATAAATTAAAAACATTTTAACTTAATATAAACTATTGTACAAATATGTAAAAAACTAGTTACACCATTGTATCTTTCGATGAGAATACTTAACATAATGATATCACGTGGCAGGCCTTGACTCAGGTAAATGCTGCATTTCTGGTAACACTTCCTTTTGTGAGGGTGCAATAATGAAAATGACATTTTATTCTGAGCTAGATGTTATGAGAGGGCCTTGCGCGTGGTGTTCGGCAGTAAAAGGCACATGAGGCCGCCGCCGGCGAGCAGCACGGCCACGATGAACGTAGGCGCGGGGCAGTACTGGTCCAGCAGCGCCGCGATCACCACGTTGCCCACGATGCCGCCCAGGCGGGCCGCTACCATTGACACCGCTACTCCAGTTGCTCTGTGATACAAAAAAAAAGAATAATCAAAATCAGTTCATAAATTACGAGTGAGGGCTGAACAGACATACAAAAAAAAAAATTTATACGGTCGAATTGAGAACCTCCTTTTTTTTCGTCGGTTAATGAATGATGAAACAAAAATTTGATGAACATTATTTTTAAAGTACACCTGCAGGTACTGTTTTTAGTAGAAACTTTTGTACGTACATAAATATCTAAGTACTTATTTTTTATTTTTATATTCTGGTACATCATGCGCTAACACGTAATATACTAGTACTGTTGATAGGCCGGGGTCTTCTGTTGGATAGACCTTTTAAATTTACTAAGTACTTTTGAATATAAAATCATACACCAGAACAAAAAATACAGAACATCAGTCCATACCTAATAGTAAACATTTTATTCTGGTATCGGATAATCCTAGACAACATTTATAAATTTCATTATCTGCTCCGTGGTTTCATTCTTACCGTAAGTTTGTAGGGAAGACTTCAGTGATGAGACAGTCGAGTGAAGCGTTACCACAGGAGATCACTGAACTGAAGATGGCGCTTACGATTAAATTGTTAGTTTTGTTGTACACGAAGTACATGGCAGCTGAACAGCAACCGGCCGAAAATGTTGCGAATACTGTAAAAAAAAATATAATATATAAGAGACCATAGGGAGTCGGATCTAGCATGAGAAACATACGAGAAACAACGGATTTAAAGTTACAATTAACCAGGTCCCTACCTAATATTAATTGCTACTGAGTTAGATCTAGAAGGGTGTAAACACTTTTTTTTAATCTTCCTGGATTTCTAAATGGTCATTGGAAAATAAAATTAAAGGATTACGGTGGATGAGCAAAAACCTGATGGCACTAACCTGACCTATTTATCATCAAAATAATAAAATATTAAACAAAAAATTGGACTAGCTACATTATGAATCAGAGGTGATTGAAAATTTTAAAACAAAGTCATGTCGAACGCGTACCATAAAAACAAAGCCATTATTCACCTAAGAAAAACTTTCTTCCCAGTCTGTCCATGCCAAGTACAGCAAATATATTAGAAGGTATAGCTGCTGCTACGGTGATGAGGGACTCCATGAAGACGTCAGAGTGTATATTCGCGTCGCATTGCGCCGATGCGGAGTGTGTGCCGGATTGCGTCACGTACTTCGTCACCATGCAGATGTCCGCCTCCGCATTGTCATGGGTCCGAGACCACTCGTCGAAGCGGTTGAACATTTCGGGGAACCACATCATCAGCCCGTAGTAGCTGTAAATAGATAAATATATTGTTGAAAACATAAATAGCAAGCGAATTACTTATTTCTTCCCAGTTAGTGATCGCCGTGAAGCAAATGGAGATTAGGTTCTGAATACTAGGGATGTTTGGATAGACTAGTCTGACAGAGACATCTGTTTGGTCCAAAACATAAACTTTACTTGCCACCATGGAGAACAGCCTACGGTAACAAAGTTTCTAGAAAAATCGTCTGAAAGCAATCAGCTGCTGCTGCCCGTTACCCTAGCAGAAGTAGGCCTGATATGGTCACACGGCGACAACGTGTGTGTGTGTTGCGAGGGGTAAGGCACGCAATGGTGTGGCTGCCTACTGTTTAAGAGGCGGCTAAGGTCCCAGGGGTTCTTGGGGATTTCCTTCCTAGCGTATTCCCGAGTCCCTTGCAATAGACCCACTTGTTGACAATTTACCACTTCACCACTAGCCCCGGTCAGGTGATGAACCATGGGGCTTTACACATGATAAAAAAAAGACCAATCTGAGGAAATAATATGATTTAGATAAAGTACTCACCCAATATGGAATGTAAAATTGATTGTAATAGAGATCGTAGTAAACTTGAGTATAGGCGGAACAAACAACTGCTTGCTGTGTTCAACGATGTCACTAAACATTTTCCTTAACTTAGACTTTGTTTCTTTCGTCTCAACTTGTTTCTCTGGCTTTATATGCATGGACTCCTCGACTAACAACTGTTTTACTGGGTACTCCTCCTTGCTGCGACCAGTGTTCATCATATATATACCTCGAAACACTTCTAAGGCATCTTCATGGCGACCAGTGGATATCAAGAACTTAGGTGACTCTGGTAGCAGGAACAGTAAAGCGGCTACCAAGAATGAAGGAAGTGACATTACCAATAAGAAGATACGCCACGAGTTGTACACGAAGCCGTTAGTGGTACCTCCGATTTCTGAAAACAAAGTAAAAAAATGTTTAACTCACATAAACTAACAAAAACAATAGATTTAAGTTTTCTTTTCTTACTGTTTTAAAGCGGTTCGTTCGATTTCTCAATTGGAAGAATGATTTTGTTCTACAGTTAGGAATTTTTGTCCAAAATTTCTCAAATAGTCCAATTTAAGATTAATAAAGAAGAACAATGAGTTACTCGTACTAGCACTATACTTAGGTACGTACTCGTATATATATACATATGTATGGTATTATTTCTGTAGGGTATTGTATTTTCTAATATGGTACGTAGGTGCAAACATTTTTTTTATTTACTTACTTAAAAGTTGTGTATTTATTTTTACCAATGCTATTGTCGAATTATCCTTTTCGTCTGTTTATTTGTCTATGTCTCAGCATCGCAGCACCCAAACGGATATACGGGTTTGAAAGCGGGTTTTTATTAGAAAGGTAATTTTAACTGGGATGGCTATGTTTGGTGAAAATATCTTAGTCCGTTTTAGGCCTATTTAGGCATATTCGCTTGTTTTAAAGAAAGCTAAGCATGTTGTATACAGATAAATACAAAATACAAACATACAGATTCATAAAAATTAGAAATTACCACTAGGAATTATGACCCACGCCAGTCCAGCAACGAACAAATTGCCAAGAGTCCAAAAGGCAGCCATGAAACTCAACATAGCCCCTCGCTTTTTCTTCGGTTGGAATTCTGCAAAGTATGACCAAATCACAGGACCGGAACCTCCCAATCTGTAAATAAAACAACCTTTAAAATGTATGAATTATGATCCAGATTTATATTTCAAACCCAATCAAAATCAAAACCATTTATTCCAATTAAACCGTTTATAGGTATGTATTTTTAAATTGTCAGAAGTAGGAGGCAGTTAGACTAAGTCTGTCGTGAAGTTGCCAGTTCCAATACGTAGATCCTATGGCAAAGAACACGCAAGAAACTCCAAGGACGCTCTTTTTCAATATTTTTTTTTACAATTTTCTGGTTGCATTGTTTAACATATTGTTCTAAAATACAAACAGACACACAAACTACTACTATATTTAAGCAATAGCAGTCCGGAGATGAACAGCCCCGACCAAGGGCACTCGTTCACGAGCAATTTTGCTCTATTCGGTGTCGTTCAGTTATTTATAAGCTAATAAAATAATACTCCAGAAAATTTATTATTTTCTGCTTGTTACTTTCGTAGGTAGTGTTAGTCATATCACAAGGTGAACCACAATCAATAATAATTACAAGATATCCCTTTGTACAAGTAAATACAAACAAAGTTATATATAAGAATACTCAGACCAATGCTCAGATCTTGACTCAAAGCCGTGACCCGTAGCTTTGCATCCGAATGTTTGATAAAAAAAAAAGAATAGTTCGTCAAATTTAAGTTAGCATTCCTAAGCCTTACTCTCCATAAGCGGGCTTCGTTGATCAAGACGCAGTCAGTGGCACATAACGTTATAAATATACAACCCATATTGAGTAACAGTTGATACTTACGCGGCTCCGTTGATAAAACGAAACAGCATGAAGAGCTCATAGTTCTGGCTGAAGGACGAGGCGACTATAGCGAGCGCGTTGACGATGGAAATGGCTATGAGCACGCGCTTGCGGCCTAGGGAGTCTGCAACTGAGCCCCATGCGTACGCCCCCATCATCATACCGATGAAGATTATGCTGTTGAGCCATCCCTGCAATGAAGGCAAATTTTGAATAACTGGCAACACTAGTGGAATCTCCAGCGTGTTTACTTGATGATGCTTCTTGAGCATAGGTCAATACATTTAATAGATATTCTTTAACTCAATTTGAGTCGGATATATACTTGATAACATAAAATTAGAAGTTCTATTTTATAGTCGCATAATTGAACCTCTTAGGCATAATTGTTTCCTCCTTAATTGTTCATGTAATAATCGTAATGTTTTCCAAATAAAGATAGGTATGATTTTTCGTTAGCATAAAACTGTGTGAATTAAATATACAAAACTTATGAATATCTATAATTATAATATTAAATTACTGTCTCGTGTACCTGTTTGCTTCATTTCACTTAAATTTTGATTGACAACAAATAATATAAAGCAAAATACCCTCTCAGGCGTCGTTGTGACAGGACAGGGTGCATTTTCGATAATATATATTTGATTCTCATTATTCTCATATATTACACATAGTCTATTATTCTCTCCTAACTTGTATAATTATTATGTATACTTTATATATTCCTATCATATTAAAGGGCTCGGACCCCACTTTTATTAAACTCCTCAATCCTCCTTTCCTTCTTAACTATCTTTCCTTTTCAATATATTCCCAATTTTCCCATTTTTAATTCCCAAAGTGTACTACTATCCTTCTTACGTAAGTAGGACCAAATCATAGTTGCCAAAATATACGTGTTTAATACACCTCTGCCTACCCCATTGGTACTACAAGCTTGAGTATATCTATGTAAGTATAATATATTATCATCATATATTTATAAATCCAATTTCTAGTTATAACCTACAAGGCTACGACAGGAAGAAGAGTGACAATCTCTGTATTATATATACCTTAGTACGCATACTTAATCGTCTATGATAATTTAGTGGCCCCAAGTGCCAATAGAGTTAGACCGAAGAAATATTAAATAACGTTTCCAATAAACTAAATTCCCTCTCAAACGATGTTCCACGTGTTTAGGGAATTGTATTGGTTCATTAATGTTAACTGTTAATCAATACAAATTACATGCGCACAGTTTTTTTGCTCTGCAATTATGTTATGAATAAAAACATCATAATGTGGTCAGTATTATTAGTTTTTATCTTATACCTATATGACTTGTATTTCTGTAATATTACAAAATCACATATCTTGGGTATTTACCTGTCATTTAAAGGAAATATCTATATTTTATTGTTGTGTTGGTACGAGTACCTGTTAGTCAGACTGTCAGTTAAAAATTATATTTTCGAGATTAACAATGAAATTGAGATATTTTTTCTATATAGTTTACAATGTATGTGTACATAAAGTAATAATTAATCAGCCATAAACAGGCTGCTAAAATTTACATTTGCCTTGTTCATCGTTCATCAAGAGCTGTGAAGATAACAAAATCAGGTAACGTTTATCTATTGCATTGGTAATGTTAAGATTAATGCAACGGAAAATAAAAAATGACAGACTGATGTAGATTAAAAAGTGATGAAATCTTTCCTCTCATTGTTTCATCTTCCATCATCAATCTTTATTGAGCTGTCATCAGAATTCCTAATAATTGTGTAAATATCTTGTTGTTTTGTCTTGTTAAATGTCTTGTCATTAAAAAAATATTATCTCATCAGGACTATTAATTAGGAACTATTAATGTAGGTAGTTACTATGACAGTAGGAATTGTTGAAATTTACAAATTGAAATTTTATTATACTAGAACTTGTAATTAGCGCGTTTAAATTGACAAGGTAATTCTTTAGCTAAATATCTGATACATAAAACTAAATAATTTGTTTTACTACTGTGTAAGTACCTTTGTACGTCATACTTTAATATATAGTACCTATACAGCTCACTCGCACACTTCATTGGTATTAGCAGTTCTCATTCATCAGACAACGAAGAGAGCTTCTAACGAATGAAATCTTTACTTAAAAGAATGTTTCTAGGAATTCTAAGGCTTTCATACGAAGTAGGCGAGTAGTTCTTGTCTCGAGTCTCGCTTTATGCTGCTGTAATGTTTATTTAAACTATTTCAATCGAGTCACAGAATATAACAACAGCTAGCACCCATCGATGACACGAAGAGTGTCACGCACCTTATAGAAATTAATCATACTTGGTTTTTGGATTATTAACTCATTACTAACGATAAGTTACTTAAAACTGGTGAGGGACAGGTGACCAGCATGAGAAATCACTACTTACGCGTTCGTGTCTCTATCCACATTATGTATTAAGCAAAAATAATCTCAGCAGCTAATATTGTGTTATAAATAATAATTTACATACATCATCTAGAAATATGTGCCTACTCAGTTGGCAATAAATGTCTTTGTTTTTGATAAGTTGTCTATAGACTTTTTCAAATCATATAAACTTGAAGACTTCATTTAGCTGAAGCCACGTTTAGTCATGGTTAGAGATTGATTCCTGGATGGGTCACGGTCGTCACGGACCTCGTCTTTTTTACTGGATTATTACTTGATTTGATAGTGAGTGAAAAGATTATGAGGACACCAACGAAGAAGGTTACTAATTCAAAGGTTTATGAGGCGCCAACACGCCATGGCCTTTGTTCTCTCATTATGACAGAAGGACACATGTGGCCCAATTCTTCGATAGTTTAAAAGATTATAAGCATGCTTTTTTATTTTCTCATGATTTAATTTACATGAAAGTTTTTAAAACTGCGGAAATACGAAAGAACGTGTGAAGAAGAAACATGTGTTTGAACATACGAGTAGAATCATTGCCTATATCAGGTAGTCGAATTCCGCTTACAACAGAAGCAGTGTGGATAACTTATTGCGACGCAATTGAGTGAAAATACACGTGGCTCATCTTGGAATGGGCGTTATGTGCTTACTGCATAAACATTATCTAGTGTTTGCGGCTTTTATATGATCGCAAAGTGTCAGATGCCTCTCACATTGTAGTACCTACTGTGAATAGTAATTAGTAAATAAAGAAACTACAGAAATATAGCATACAATTTTAATTCTGTTGATAGATATTGTTAACCATAGGAAGGTCAGTACAGAATCAAGAGATAAAACAAGTTATGTAATAGGCCGATTCAAGAGTTAAATTTTAAGCGCACAAGTAGGATTTGATTAAAACCAGCCTTTGATATTTAATTGAAGACAACGGCAAACGGTAAACGCGGAGCATTTGTTTTTACCATGTAAAAAAAAAGGTGGCTACTGGATCGGAGAAGGTAGGAACCCCCTTTCGGAGAAGGTTCTTCTACATTCGCTGCGCTACACATACATGGCTTAATAGATTTTTAATATTTTTAAATGCCTATTCGGCACTACGGTGTATCGTACCTCGTCCTCAATGTTGTATAAGAACTTTTATGCTACAGTACTCACTTTAGTTTGGGTGGTAAGGTCTAGGTCGCACTGCGCCGAGGGGAGAATGAACGACATAGAGATGACGTCCATCTCCTCGGAGGTGCTAACGAGGCCGCATACTGCCAGCAGCAAGTAGTGGAACCGTCCATATCCTGTACAAATCGTAAGCAAATTAACATTGTGACGTAACGTTATTATATAGTTTACTAGTAGCGCCCCGCGGTTTCACCCGCGTAAGTCGTGATACCGTGGGAATATCGGAATAAAAAGTAGCCTATATGTTAATCTAGGTCTCCAGCTATCTACATACCAAGTTTCATGGCAATCGGTTCAGTAGTTTTGGCGTGAAAGAGTAACAAACATCCATACATACGTACATCCATACGTCGTCACAAACTTTCACGTTTATAATATTAATAGGATATAGTTTAATCTATTTGTATTGACGACGACGACGTACGCTGCATATTAATACACACATCAAGTTGTCTCGATAATGATGAATGATTACCTACCTTAAAATTATGAACAAGATGAATTGTCAATGACATTACGTAAAAATAGCTGTTGACCGAACGCCGATAACCAATGTGTATGTATTGCGCCTTTATACCGCATTGTATTGCGCATTTTTTTGTAACGCCTTGATTCATGATTCATTCATTTTTAAACCAGACGCATTTAATGAAAGAATTTTTTCTCTACAACCTTTTCTTTTTACTGAAGTTTCATCACAAAATCGGTGTCAAAGCAAATAAGCATCAGAATTGGCACTATAATACGCGAAGGTTCTCGAGTTATGTTTCAACGAGGGAGTTATCGTACGACGCGGTTCCAAGAACAGGTGGTGTGTTTACACCGTGTAACTACCGTCATTCCGTGTGGAATGCTATGTGAGCATTACTCATTCATAAAACTCGGCATTATGACTCCCTCCGCTCATACTTACGATATTATTTACACACTTGTTTGTATCATATACTATTTCATGCTACACTAGACGTTCCCCGCATTAATGCTGCGCTCCAAAACTCGTAGCATGGTGTTAAATAGCCTATAAATTTCCCCAAAAATAGGCTATCAAATGCAAAATGATTTTTTTTAAATCGGACTTGCCGTTCCAGAGATAGAAGCTCTCAACCAAACAACGAACTCCTCAGCTTTATTATATTAGTATAGATTGTGTTGTGTGCTAACTGTTAGTAGTTTTCTTTGCCAAACTAGCACATCGCATAGCCTACTTGATGGCAAGCAATTACCTACTGATGCCTATGAGTGGCAATCTGAATAGCGTCACTTATGTTTGGTCAACCCTTTCCTCACGGGGAGCAGTAGAAAATATTACTAGTTGTTGGTACTGGGAGTCTATTAATAGCCACTTTAACAATGCAATTAAAAGACGCAAGATATCTTACCGAGTAAACCTAAAAAAACCTTACGGCGTACGTTATAGTTAAGTTGATGTCTATAAAGTATTTTCTGAGAAATATGTACATTTAACACTGGACATGTGCAGTATGTATAGTTTGATGACAAACAGTATTTGATTCCGCATTGTATTTATTACGCAATGGATCGTCAACAATGGATCTAAACTGCGCAATACAGGACTCGACTTTGTAGGTCAATGGTACATAAAACAAGAATTTGTAACAACACGATATGGAGTTATTTTCACTTTTATTTGAAACGGAAATTCGGTAGTAACAACCTGTTTGAATTACCTATAGCCATAGGTAGACTGTAGCAATGGGACTATATTACACTATTTTAATGTTTAAAGTTTTGAAGAAACTTTCCTATAGCGCGTGTAATTTATTTACAATACACAGTAGCTTATCTTCAGTGACAATTTCCTACACGTCTTGGAATCACAATATTGATAGTGAATAGTGAGAGTATGTTGACAGTCACGTGGACAGTCAAGAAATTGTAGTAGACCTAGATGTTCTATCTAGAAAAACAGGATATAAAATACATTTCGTTTTTAACGAAATCTTTCTAATTAGTTCTACGAATTTAAATTTTAGACGCAAACACAAAATGAAAAAAATACACAAAGAAAACATTGACAAATACACAAAAAAACTGTTACTGAACAGTTTAGTGGTATAGTAAGTTGATTCATAAAAATAATAATATATCTGTGATAAGCAGAGGGTTTACGTAAAAATTGTGTAAGTAGAAGGGCAGATCATCATACCAGAATACCCAATGCGCTCATGCCTCGTAGTGCTTTCGAGAGAATAAATAGACTATGCTCTCCAACGGGGGGTTGTGTTCAACAAAAATAGTTGATAGGTTCTGCTGTGTTTGGTGGCTAGGTCATTACGATGCGTGTATAACGGTTTGATTACAACATTATAAATACTCGAAGCAAAAAACGGTGCTTGATTTAATTCAGTGTAAGTAGGAAACACACATTTAAGGTTATATTTTACATTTTTTTCGTCTACTGTGTTCAGGGTGAGAACTATATTTTTATTGTAATCATTGTTCCTGTGTTTAATTATGTTGAGTGGAAGAAAATAATACATAATACGTATTTTGTCAAATAAAATGTCAACTAATCTAGCAATCAAAATCTGCAACAATCCATTTTATCTACAATTTGATCTTTTAACTCGCCTTTAACAATTCAGGACATAGGCAGACGTCGAAAATTCTGTATGTATATGTACAAGAAGCATAAATAATATAAAATACTTTAAATAATAAGTAAGAAGAATAATCTAAACGTTGTATTGTAATAAAGTTAAGATTATTCTTCTTGAAAATTTAACATTTAACAAATATTTACTTGCTTTAAGTGTTGTGTTACTATGTCACATTAATATAATAGACGAAATCTTTTCTTGTACTACTGTTTTGTACTCGGCACCCCACTGTTTCGTTCAACATTTATGTTTTGTAATTAACAATTTTGTTGAAGAGCAAAATTTTATAAAATGACAAAATATTTACTAAAATAATACTTTTAGGAAGTGTATTACGATAAATATGTAAGTTTGACTGACTAGTAATAAATATCAATAGTTTTATTATTTACTCGTTAAAATGTGAAGAATATAATAATAGCGAAAAGTATGTTGATGGTGCTCGTGACTTTTGTGTATACAGTATATTATGTAGCCTTGTATATTGAATTAAGTGTTGTTAAAATGTCAGTATCCTTATTTATGAAGACTGTTCAAACGTACCTGTTAATTCGATAGCCTTTTCGAAATCAGCTTTCTCAGAGTTGGGGCCCTTTTCTGGATCGAGCTTCCCTGGTGTCTTCAGCGATGGAACGATGCCTGGAAATATAAAGAATTAGGTTAAGAACCGGGTTTAATATAAAGATAACAATTTATATATTTTTAATTAAAATGTAGTAGTATTAATGAAGACAGAGTTCAACATGAAAGATTTATATTCGATTGGCGAGATATTCCATTCACCCACGTAATTCCTGATGTCGTGTTATCATCGTGATAAAAAGAATGCGTGAATCCAGGTCTCCAGCTATCTACATACCAGGTTTCATTGCAATCGGTTCAGTAGTTTTTCCGTGAAAGAGCAATAAACATCCATACATCCTCACAAACTTTCACGTTTATAATATTAGTAGGATTGTCTTGATATGTAGAATACTGTAAGTTATGTTACTGTGCGAATGGTAAAATGGCTCTTATAACTTGAGACCGATAAGCATTATACCAGTAGATATTGAACCCTTATTTAACCTTTTTAATTAAACACCTCTCGTTTGTTACACATCTACTTTAGCCTCGTGTTGTTTACTTTCATAGGTAGGTAATATTACTTGATCACCTGTTCTCCATATTATTCCGATGCCTTTTGTGGTACACACTGTACACGTGTTATAAACATATTACTTCTTAAAAAAAACTTGATTGCATATAGACTGTCGATAAACCGGTATTGTATTTAAATAGTATGTAACATACAGTTTTAATAGATTAACAATATTCATTAAACTATAGTAGTAAAATTTGTTTTTGTTCGTGTGTAATATGCCTACATATATAGTGGCCTCTTGGTCTAGTGGTTAGTGATCCTGACTGCCAAGCCAGGGGTCGTGGGTTCGATTCCCACGAAGGACAAATAATTGTATCTTTATTTTTTTTATTGTATTATATGATGAGCATGATCATTTGTTTTGGGTCTGGGTGTAATTTATCTATAATTAGCAACCCGCCCTGGCTTCGCACGCGTAGCAGAGACATCTTCAACAATCATCAACATATTTCAATCAATTTACACAAAATCTTAACAAATTATACACCTAAACCTTCCTCATGAATCACTCTGTCTATTAGTGAAAACCGCATGAAAATCCGTTCAGTAGTTTTTCAGTTTATCGCGAACAGACAGACAGACAGACGCGGGGGACTTTGTTTTATATTATGTAGTGGTATGTAGGGTATGTATATAGAAATTTATAAGTATGTTTATCAGCAGTTTGATAGTACAGGCTCTGCCTAGTTTTGGACCAGACGGCCGTGTGTGAAATGTGTCAAGATATTATTGTTATTATATGCATATTTATTTAATTATTTGTGTATTATTTTCTAATATTAAATCTAATATGTAACTTAGGTCAATATTCCGATTGTGTTGCTACAATCGGAATGCTTTATGTACCTACTTATTAGTAGAAAGCAAATTCAAATTCAATCATCTTTATTTTATAAAATCACTCAACACTTAGGTATTTGAAGAAGATTTCTTAATAATCAAATTCAAATTTAATATCTTTATTTCATAAAATTTATCATCAATTATTCGAAATCGTCGATTTAATAAATAATTATTATAATTAAAAATTATATATCAACACACACAGAGTCACCGCAACAATAGTTTGCTTCGTCAAATGTAAAATTATTAAAGAAAAAAAATGGGTAACATAATATCACATCGGCCAGTTTCGATCTATAACCGCCCGTTTCCAAATGGTTTTTTTTTTATGTTATAGCGTGCAAACGAGCAGACGGGTCACTTGATTGTACGTGACTACCGCCGCCCATGGGCACCTGCAACTCAAGACTCACAAGTGCGTTGCCGGCCTTTAAGATGGGAGTAGGTGAATGGGGAAGAGGGTGAGAGGGTGGGAGGGGAAGCGGAGGAGAGGGAAGGGTTAGGGCCTCCGGTAACCTCACTCACTCGGCGAAAAGCAACGAAACATTGCTTCACTGCCGGTTTTCTGTGAGGCTGTGGTATCACTCCGGTCGAGCCGGCCCATACGTGCCGAAGCATGGCTCTCCCACGAAAAGGTTGAGGTTTGTGAGAGTTGTTATTAATTTAATTTTAGGCTCTGTCTCTGTTTTCATAATAAAACATCAGGTGCGCTTTTATTTAGTTTAGATGTTTAATATTTAAAAGCGAGTGTCAATCATATCTCTCTCAAAACTCTTAATGAATGTTACTTTGCTAGTAACTGGGACTTCCACTATGTTTTCCCTAAATAAAAATAAATCTAATTATCCATTACAGTAACTTATCGCAGGAATAATATTTATACTAGAAACTTACCCAGCTCTATAGTTTTGGAACCTGGTCCGTTTACTTGGTGCTCACTTTTTACATCACAATCTGTAAACAAACAAAAATAGTTGAAGACAATATTGTTTCGCGAAGCGGTCAGTTTTGAGAAGGATCTTTTGACTACAGAATGTAGTATCTATTAAATCTATTGTAATTACACTATTCTGCTCTGCTAAGAAAAAACTCGCACATAGATGGTATGGGTATTGGTGATTCTCTTGATATAAGGATTCTTCATGTGTGTACGTGTAATAATTTTGAAAATATGTCCTTTTCGAAATGGATTGAATCATTTTCGAATGAATCATTTATGGCAGTTTTGTAATATGATCGAAAGGTCGAATAGAATATCATACATTAGGTACAGGTACTCTATTATAAAACAGTTGTTTTTAAGTAGTATAACACTTAATACAATTAAAGAATTAATGAATAACTAACAGATTTCTAATAAGAGAATGTTTAATAAAGTAAATCATTTTTAATAAATGTAACTTAACTCAGCTGTTTCGCGTATTGAATTAAGGCATAGTCCAAGTCACCAAATAAATAAGCATTAATAGTTTAGGTGTATGGTATGAACTCATTAACAACAGTGCCGCTGTCAGCTAATGTACAGCTGACAGCGGCACTGTTGTTAACGGTGCTAACCTAACATGCACTGTTAAAGGAATATTATGTTACTGATATAGGATAATAAAATAATAAGCAGGCATAGGAAGGATCATGAATAATCATGATCCTTGCGACTACCATTCGTATAGAAATCTCTATAAAAAGTATGTTGAGGTAAACAACTTATCTATTACAAAAACAACTTACTACCACAGAGTTATTATTACTAGCGTAACTAATAACTCAGTGCTTATGTATATATATATATATACTACATGGATATATATTACGTGTAGTAATATATTTCCATGTATTTTTAGGCAGAATTATATAATAAATGTAGTTTTTGTTTTAATAACTACTTTTTGCATGGTCATAAATTATATTAATAACTAGCCGTCCCCGCAGTTTCACCTGCGTTTATGGTCACTGCTCCGCTCTTATTGGTTGTAGCGTCATGTTATATAGCCTATAGCCTTCCTCAATAAAAGAGCTATCCAACACTAAAATAATTTTTTAATTCGAACCAGTACTTCCTGAGATTAGCGTGTTCAACCAAACAAACAAGCTCTTTAGCTTTATAATATTAGTATAGATTATTTTCGTTCGGTTCATGTCAGTAGTCTACTGTACTGGGGAGTGGTCGAACAAACAACCTCTCTTTCGTAAGTCCGACGCCTTTCATAAGTACGTATAAGTACATAGATATAAAACAGTAAGCATAAAGATATGAAGAAACTTAAAAGATCCGTTTAAATTATTGTATTTTACTTGTCAATTTAAACAATAGAAGTCGTGACCGTTTACTTTTGGACACTCCGTCAGCTAAGCTAACTGGGTTCTCTTTCATAGAATTCAAATTATGCATATTCACGTCGTTATATTGAAGTATATTTTTATTAACATGTGGTTGTTAAACAGTAATGAACGTCGTTTTGCGAACGTCCGCGAAATTCTTTGAAACGTGGGTATTTTTCTTAATATAACAATATACACCAGTGTCAAATTAATGTCCTTGAAAAAGGTCAGATTAAGCCATTGGCGGGAAGTTTGACGGCTCCGTCCATCATGAACGGGTATCCGTGCCTCCACATTACTCTTAAACGATTGATTATGGTTATCATAAATGCAGTTGTGTGTGTAATATATACATCTCTATAAAGTACACGAGTTGGTAAATATACATAGAGCTTCAATTGAAATTCTAGTGGCCTTGAAATGGAGAGAATAGATGAGTAAAAGTTATCAGGCCGTTTCGAAGTTCTGAAGAATTAGAGGATAGCATAGAATTAGAAATATACGTTAGGTACGACTACAGTCCATACCTATGCGTAGCTATAAAATAAGTTTGATTATTACTTTTGAAACTGCAATAGTTTGACCAGTGTACATTTACTGGTTTTTACATAAACCGCAAATTTAAAGAAACACACAAGAAAGAAAAAACAGTTCCGGATTCAAAAATAGTTGGTTATCTATTTGAGATAAGATTTTAAATTAATTATCTTTAACGTACAGACACAGCTTCTTTTCAGCTTGTAAGCATATTATAGTAGTATCTTAGTATTATTACTATTAGTAGTAGCTACTAAGTGAATTTGAATTAATTCAATTCAGACATATTTATTCTCACGTAATATTAGTTTAGAGCCTTCAATCTACGTGAATCGCGAAGAGTGGTGAAGATGTTTTTTGTCTTATAATGGTGTCTAATTAATTACACGTGATCTGCTAATCTGCTTCTGCTTCTTCTGCTTGTTAGTCTACCTTTGAATGAATTTTCCGCTTTTGCCAATACTACATGGCACACGATTGGGATCCTAAATCCGCGGTTCTTCTCAAAATTTACACTAATTAAAACTTATCATGCGTAAAATGACGTGGAGATTGTGGAGGTGGAATATCTAAAAACTCTTTGTTTACCTACATGAAAATATCATTACTAGTGCTAAGAGACCGCTTCGTTAGCGTGTGTGGCAAGTTGACGCACAGGTACATAAGTAACATATTTGCGTGCAAGTTGTTTTTGGGTTTTTCTGTTCGGAAATTCTCTCTCAATATTCAGAGTCTTTAAATAGGCGAGAAAGACGGCAATAGGCTCTCCCCAATTACTTGAGACTATAGCGCAATGTAAAGAGAAATAATTTGTTTGTTTTGTGTGTTTAACGCGCTAATCTGAAGATCTAGCAGACCATATTGCAAAAAGACTTTTTGTTTTTAGCCCGTTTTTTAAGAAAGGCTACAGCCTAAAGGAGTGGCGCAGTAATTAATCAACCAACGTCAAAGTGTCTTATGAGAAACCTCTTTCAAAAATAAATTAAAAAAAACATAACCATTACAACATTACGTTTACCCTTCATGGGCAAACGTGTATGACAACAGCCATCTTATGTCAGGTCCCCATGTGATAGGTCTGAGTACGTGCAGTATATAAAAGTGATCCAAAAACCCATTGTAATGTAAATGTAAAGCGGTACATTTTTTTTTTGTAGTTGTACGTCAACTCAATCGGATGATTTAGTCATCCAATTGAGTTGAGTGAGTGAGTTTTGAGAGTGAGAGATGTAAATATATGTAGTTTATCAAATTGATTTGAAACATTTTAGACTGCGTTCAAAAGTTAAAGTGGCTCTCATAGGATCGCTGATTATAAGTAGTCACCTGGAATACTGCTCCAGATGTATAATGGGTTCGATCCTTATTCCAGGTTTCATTAATCGGTGCCTCATTAACGACATTTAACCACATGTTTTTAAAGTTACAACACGCAGATATAAGATCAGAGCCGACGTCGCAACACATCACGCTACAAAAAAAGGCGACCGCGGCCGTTACAATGCCAGGTATTTGTGGCGATTGTAGGTAAATGTGCAATAAGTGGTGATGTTATTGTTATCGTGGCTTGATAAGAAGTCACCATCAACCCGAGACAACTATTTGAACTACAACTTATGACTTAAGCAGGATTTTTCACCAATATTACTTCCATCACCAAGTTTTCATGAGGATCCGCTTTCAGATAATAATGTAAACAAGGACACAGTCTATGGTGTAGGTAAACAAGAGTGTTATTTTTTATCTTGATAAAAAAACAACGCTGTGTAGGTATTACTAGGTATACATAACACACTTTTTTTACCAGTAAAAAAGTTTCCAATCTGTTTGAGGGAGTTGAACTCACCGTCGTCATATGCCTACCTGCCTATTTTTTATGAACTGAACTCTGTATTGGTTTAGCAGTATAAAAACACATACGCATAAGTACATTTAGGAATTCAAAGCTAGGTAGTATCGACACGAAGACGTCATAATAACTATTAATCTTTCTTTTAGTTCTGCAGTCATAGAGAAAACATTATTGTAAGTTCTTATGAACACATTGTAACAAAAAATATAACAAGAAACTATAAGGTGTCAGGTAGAAATGTTCAGTTAAAAAATTGCGATAGGAATAAGTTTTATAAACGGACTAGCAGCGCCCCGCGGTTTTACCCGCGTAAGTCCCGATCCCGTAGAAATATCTGGATAAAAAGTATATATGCTAATCCAGGTCTCCAGCTATCTAAATACCAAGTTTCATCGCAATCTGTTCAGTAGTTTTGGCGTGAAAGAATAACAAACATCCAAACATCCATCCTCACAAACTTTCATGTTTATAATATTAGTAGGTAGATAGATAGTTCTTTCAAAAATTTATTTTTGTAACTGCATGCTAAAGTCTTGCCCTTTCAGTAATTTAAGTAAGTGTTCCTTTTTTCAAATACACCTGTATAGTATATATTTATAAATAGACATAGATACACTCCTGCTTGTCAACGGACTTTTTTGCTATGTAACTATTGACGAGGTTTTGTATTATCAATAAAAAAATTGGAAAAAAAACCTGGAAATTCATATACCTATATTGAATTGTCAGGTTTCTAATTTAATTTAATTTAATTTTTTTTTATTTTATTTTATAATTTTTGTGGAAGATAGGTTTTACAAAGATCTTAATATATAAATGTTGATGCACTATGTCCTACCACTTTTTGAACTTTTTCACTTCTATTTCACTACTATTTTTCACTTTTATACAGTCCTTTAATTTTTAATAATGATTGTGGTCGACTTATGACCACCAGGCAATCACTAGTGCATATTTATAAATATACTTATATAACAATTACAACGTCGACCAATCACTGCAAATACACAAACCAGTCGGAACAATGTAACGCACTTGAATCCTGTGATTAAACACACAGAAAAGCTGTCTTTACAATGAAAATGAATGATTATATCAATCCAATGTGTACTTATGTCCATAAAAGTAAGTCGATATTTCACGGTTTTCAAAACTGCATACTTGGTTCACTTGTTATTCATATGATAGGTATTTTTTGTGACAAAGAACCTATATTTACATAAATGAAGTTACACTTGAAATAATCAGGACAAAGGAATTCCTTCATACGCGCTGCCTTCATAAATCTAAATAATTTACAGTCATGGTGTACAATTTATAAAGTTATCTGCAGTGCACACTACTAGCTGGATGGTTACGAAAAAATGGCGTTGCGCTGATTTTAAAGTACAGGTATGCAGGTATATGCAGTTTTCCAATTTTAAAAAGGTTAAAAAAAGTATTGAAAATCACAAATATAGGAATATATTATGAAAGCGACTGGGTATTTTGGTAATTTTACTACTATTTGGGCTGTTTCTTATAAAATACAGTGAAATCGAAACTGTAAAATTTTAAGTCAAAATAAGTTATTTTAGCGTTATGCATTAAATTGTAAAGATTACTCTTACATAACTTTTCTCCTTCTTTTGAGGTACGTCCAAGTCATTAAGATATAACGGGCAGATCTCATCATCTCTTCAGACATATTCAGTCGTTGTCATTGTCCGACCTGGGAATCGAACCCAGCACTTCACGTCACCAATGAGATATTATAATATTTAACTTGTTTATGTACTCACTGTGAGGTTTTTTGGGCCCGGGGTCACTTTCTACCATCCTATGCGGGCGGGCTTCTGTATATGGTCTTGTGGACACTTATAAATCTCACTGGGCTGTGGGTCGTTTCCAACGGCGCACTGCTCGTCTGCAACAATGAATTAATAAAAAGTTTAGTGTTATCGTAATTGTTAATGATTTCAAGGGAATGGCAATCCATTAGACTCGCACAACTAACCCTATGATTGTCGTACTAAGATTTAATGTGTAGCAGAAGCCATTACATAAGAGTTGAATTTGAAATATGATGTGGTAGAGTTACTCAAAGGGTTGATTTAGCCTGCTAGTCTGTCCATTTGTCAGGAGATACAGGGCCGAAAATCCAAAATATAAACGTAATAGTTATGTAGTAACTACTTAGTAATCTGTGGTTATGGTAAAATTGAAATAGTTAACCAGAAGCGTATTTAGTCTACATATATACATATATCAATACATATGGTCAACAACAAACAATTTAATTAATATTAGTTAATAATTTATAGCGATAAATAAAAAGTTAACTATAATAAGGTTGATATTGTTTTCCTACAGAACCTTTGGCAATCTGAACTGCAATTTACTTGTTCTATAGTACTCCATGTATATAGGGGTCGACGATTATCGCAGGAATTTTGGATTTAAAACTGAGGATCCCACCATCTAGGAGTTTAGTACTCATTTGGAAGAAGAAAACAAAGTTTGTTGCTTGCGCACCGTGATTTCGTTTTTGATGCACACTAACTAGACACATATTATATTGCCTTTTGCTTACAGGAATCGCTATCGTGGTCAGAACACCATGTGCGGGGTTAGAATTAACAAGTTACAACTAACAATGTTGGTGCTAAAAGTTTTAAATATCTTGGTATACGGTATCTTGCCGGCTGTATAACAAAATGTTTGCTCAGTAGGTACCAACACCATCAAAAGAGTATTTATAACCTTAACATTGAAATGATTTCACAAAGCGTTCTCGTAAAATAAATGGATTTTTTCTATACCGTGTCTGGCGTCTCACCAGATATTTGCAAGTGTTTATTTATAAGCCAATCAAATTCGTGCAAACCTTTTAAGTCATAAAACTGTTATATGTTTTTTTTTATTTACTACATGAGAACTCGTCTGAGCGTTTCCTAAAATAATAAAAATAAGGGGAAATGCTTCTATGCTTAGTTTTGCTTCCGTATATAAGAATAAAAAATACCGTGAAGCCAAATGTGATACAGTAATAATTGTTGCGGATCTCCGCTTAATTATGATTGTGTTTCTAACGATCATGTACCTATTGGCGTGTAGGTAAAGAATTCCTACTTCAAGGGTCTCAATATATTTTTGAGACAGGATCTGTCAAAAGGCTCTTGAGGTTTGTGGTACTCGTGTTCTTGTCATGTCAATAATAACATAATTATGAAGAAAATGTAATAATTTTAATAGTTATTTTAGACCAATGTATAATATGTAGAAGAGAAATGCATTTTTGCCCACTTACAAAATATCTCGAGTTTACAAGCGATTATTTGAATAGAATTTTCACGGTCGGAACAGGATAATGTTTGCATTTCACGGGATTTTTGCAACACATGCCGTAGGCCTTGCTAATTCTTTGCTTATTCAGACTTAATAAGAAGTTTAAAAATATTGATACTTAAAAACCCGACAATAACCAATTATGGAAGTACTTAGCTATTAAAACCAAACTATGATGATGATCGCTTGGTGGTGGAATATCGACCATATGCCATGGACATTTATATAATAAACGTTATCGACATATCGCTCGTTTGCGACAATAGCAACATAATTAAAAATTATTTTAGAGAATGGCAATGTTTTGTGCTTTCCGCTAAAGTATTTTGTTCTAAATAAATAATGAACTTGTCGCATTCTAAGGAACGTTAGCACGAAATCGGCGTTGCATCTTTGTTCCCCATATAATATCAAAGATCTATGATCGTTTGGCATACTTAGTTCAATTCGACTGAATTTTGAATTATGTCGATATTCTCGCAAACAAGCGATATATATAATAAAATATATCTCATAATATTGTTTAAAAATGTTGACTTTCTACACTTCTCCATATAAACATTAAGTATTTCAAATTTTACTTTGGGGCCATCCATAAATTAAGTTAAAGTAAGAGGGGGACGACGACGACGACGAAGTGTGACAAATGTGACCATCTGTGACAATGACGGGGGGGAGTCCAAGAATCCTTTATGGATGGTCTCTTTCACATTCGCATACGGAGGTATGCGAAAATTGCTGAAAAAGGGGTAGATACAAATATTTTTTTTTAAAAGGCAACTCCCGCATTAGGAAAGATTCCTGTGTTGCGGGGGACTTTATAAACGTTGAAACAACGTACACAAGGAATACCCAGACTTGGGACAACTATTTGTGGATCACACTAATTTTTGTCCCGTGTGGGAATGGAACCCACATAACCCGGCGCGGCGTTAGTGGCGAGGCGACCACTTTAACCATTGCGTCACCCGTGCTGTGAAGTCAGTCAAGTTTTAATATATAGATAATCTACTTCCCAAAATGGATATTATTTACTTTTAACCTTATTCTGATCCAGCATAGCTAAGTAATGTATATAAAGACGATTGAGTGATTCCAACCACCATTGCCAACTACTGTAAGAAGCAGTGTAATTTTCGGTTTGCTGATATAGTATTGTGGAAATTAATAACTTAATGCCCATATTGCAAATTAAATTAAGAAGAAAAAACTTTCTATGTTTTGTCTCTGATAAATTAACATGCAATACCTACTTGGCGACCTTGTCTAGATATTTAGTATGACCTTGTCTAGATATGTAGACTAATGACATGTGTTTCTGTGCACTTTCACTATAACTGGTCAGTGTAACACATTTATTTTCGATTAATTATGACTTAGGTAATTCATATTACTTTTTCTTGGCGTATGGAAACTTTCACGTTTAACTCAACCGGGATGAAAAGGTGTGTCGGTGTCTTGAAAATAAATATTGATTTGGATCACGAAATAACACTTGTGTCATAAACTTAAAAGTATGTGTCTACGTTTATATTGTTAGATTCACAATGCAATAGTTGTGCAACTGAAAAACTGTCTTAGCTGGTAATTGAAATTCTCCATAATTTACTTGTAGGAACCGACTAATACCGCACGGTGTTCCGGCATAGCTGTGCACACGTAATGTAGTAAAGACTGAATTTAAGTGTGAAAATTGTACTAAAAAAGAAAGAAAGAAATATATGTAAATTATATAGTTCACTCCTTTTATCTTTCCAACCTCGTGTAGCGAATCTGGTTAATGTAATTTTTCTCACGCATCAGAAATTGTAAACCTTGTAACCTTTGTACCTTTTGTACAAACTAGAGATCGCCTGGTGATTCAAATTCGACCATAATTCATTAACTTTTAAATGTTTTGTTTAATATCATTGACCAGTAAGTTGAACTGTCATTGTATACATTTTTCGTTCCGTGACAGGTCAACATATACAGTAGACACGTGTACCGTTATTCACGTATTTGTTTAATTGTTAAAATGTTAGCTTTCTACTAGTCTTCTCCATATAAATTTTAAGTACTTAAACCAAATGTCACTATCTTCCGTACAAAGTACAAAGAATTCTCTACACGTATTATAAATAGATAGGTACCTACTTAATTTGCGCCGAATTACTAATTAACGAAGAGAAACAAAAGTTTTTAACAAAAAATTAAACCAACGAAAGAGGAAAAAAACCGAGAAGTGAAAAACAAACTCGTTAGTATAACTAAACTTTTACACTAAAACACACTAAACATACAATGAAGTATCCAATAAAAAGGAATTATCGATATCGGACTAACCTGTAAAAAGTTATGCATGGTCATAAACAAAAAAAAAAATTACGGGTCGACTTGAGAACCTCCTCCGTTATTTCGTTGGTTAAAAATAAGAACATTTTTTTAAACAAAACAATTAAGTGCTTGGTGTGTTTTTATTCGGTATATTACATAAAATTAAAATGATAGTGAGTAGTATACAAAGCCGTGTGACGAGTGATAACAATAGGCGGGAAGCGCCCGTCAACTGGCCGCATCACTAACTCAGCCATGCAGACCTGCTTTCAACGTTGGATGATAATACTATTGTTTAACTTCATTATTTTCACATTTGCTAGACACTATTAAGACATGTACGGTCACTAGAATACCAGAATACCTGTCCAGTACTACACTACATCCTACCTCCTTGGTAAGTGTAGTTTCTAGAAAGCATTATTATTTTACTAGGTAGATCTACGTTACAAAGTCCAAAAATATATGAAATGAATAAAGACCAAAATGTCACGGCTGCTTTTTTATAATGCCAAGTTTAATCATCATTTTTATTTCTGATTAAGATTTTGTGTTACTCCTAAGACATTCGTTTCGTGATATTTCCCAAGGAGGAATCTGAGGATTTCCTAATTAAAGTATGTGTAAATAATATATAAGTGTCCAGTATTGTGAAGACAAGTAGTAGGAAACTCATTCTATTATATATTCCAAGCGTGCTTAATTGTTTGATTTACATATAAGAGGTTGATTATGTAGTAATATATTACGACAGAACGGATAAAATCTGTAATATCATAAGACTAACTTTATATTTAAGTATTTTATTTGTAGGTTAGCTAATTCACTTCTTTTGAAATGTATCCTCTCTCTATCTTAACATTTTCACAAGACTTGCCTTGTTAAATATTTTATACATCTACAAAATATCTGCGTAAATTAATATAATAAATTTAAAGCGTACCTACCCATCGTTTTGAACTATCAAGAATATTAAACGTTTTTAATACGCTTTTCTTCACTTGTAACTAACTAACAATGTAAAAAAAAACATTTTTTAATTCTATGCAAGCTTGTTTTTCTAGTTTTATTAAACTATATACATATTAAATTTGATAGTTAACAATTATGAAGACAAGAAGCCAAGATCGTAGTGCAATAGGTAGAGCGTGCGGGAGAAAGCCTTTAGCCAACTACGCGACAGAATACAGAAGGGTTTACTAGAAAACTAGTAATATCTGAGCTACAAAGTAATAGGTCGGCGAAAGTCTTTTCATATTTTGTGGGTATAAAATTGAAGAAAAATCTCTTTGGTTGTATTGTTTGTATCTGGCTGGTTTTAATATTAATAAATGTAGGACATTAAGAAAAGTAAAAAACACTTGCCCGCCATTTTTTAATTGTTTTTCTGTCTGCCAAAATGAGTGAATCAAAGAAATTCGATACATTCTGAAGTTTTATTACAAAAAAGGAAAAATGCGACTCAAGCCGTGAAAAACATTTGTGACGTTTATGGACCTAATGCAGTGTCAGTAAGAGTAGCACAAAGTTGGTTCAAGCGTTTTCAGTCCGGAAATTTTGATGGCAAAGCTGCAACTAGCTCTGGCCGCCATCATTCAGATAAAGTCGATGCCATTTTTGAAAAAGTGGAGCAAAATCGGCATATTAGTAGTTACAACATAACCGAGGAATTGAAAGTTGACCACAAAACAGTTTTGACCATTTGAAAAAGTCTAGCTATACAAAAAAGCTCAATATTTGGGTGCCACAAGAGCTTACTGAAAGAAACCTAATAAATCGTGTACTCATTTGCGATTCTCTATTGAAACGTAATGAAAACGAACCATTTTTGAAAAGATTGATCACAGCAAGTCATCACGGTCAAAAGATCATGGTCAAAGAGTAGTCAAGCTCCACAGACTGTACCGAATCCCGGATTAACACACAAAAAGGTGATGCTGTGTGTATGGTGGGATTGGAAGGGTATCGTTCGTTATGAGCTTTTACTGCTGGGTGAAAATATCGATTCGGATATCTACTGCCAATAACTAATGAGACTCAAGCAAGAAATTAAGAAAAAAACGTTTGGAATTGATCAACAGAAAAGGAGTGGTCTTACATCATGATAACGCCAGACCTCACACATCTTTGGTCACTCAGCAAAAATTGAGAGGGCATGATTTCGAAGTGTTAATGCATCTACCATATAGTCCTTGCACGCTCAGATTATTTACCTGCTTCGGTCTTTTCAGAATTCTTTGGGTAGTGTTAAGTTAACATCAAGAGAGGACTGTCAAAACTACGTGTCGCAGTTTTTTGATCAAAAATCCCAAGATTTCTACAACAACGGGATTATGCCACTACCTACAAGATGGCAACAAGTTATCGAACAAATTAAATGTAATTAAACTTTGAAAAAAAATGGTCTTGAATTTGTATAAACTTTTTCCCCGACCTAATACTAAGTACCTACTACTAGTTTTATCTATAAATATAAAAATGAATCCCCATTTCATTTGGTCACGGCATCATGCGTTTACGGCTAGACTGATTTCGCTAATCTTTTTTTTTGTGTTTGTTTTTGTCACGAGAAGGTCGTTATGAAAGAAAAGTTGCGCGGAAAATTAGAAACGAGGGACTTACGCGGCTGAAACCGCGGGGCGCACCTAGTTGTAAATAAAACTTGAGAGGTGTCAAGGGACACCCGGATGGAACGAAGTTCCAAGACGAAACGAAAATAACTGGCTTGCTTTCTATGAGAGAGAGAGAGAGAGAGAGAGAGAGAGAGAGAGAGAGAGAGAGAGAGACAGACAAAGAAACACGCGCACGCCGCACGGCTTACAACTTTAGCAAAAAGTGTCGTTACAACTTTTGGTCTTAAGTTTTTCCGTCTAGCCCCCTTTCGCAACGCGCGATAAGGAACTTCGTTCCAAAAAAGGTGTTCTGTCTGGCTGAATTACTGTCATATCAATTTAAGTCGTCAAATACACAAACTAATTTGACAATTTAAAATGTTTAAGTTTTTATATGGTTCTTGTAGGACGAGGTCAATTGGTATTATATGTGCATTGAGTATCAGATCAATTGGTTGAAGCACGTCGCGTATTTTTTGTCTTTATTCAAACAATACCCAAAGTTGTGTGGGAACCGTTCAGAGTTTAGCATTAACATTCATAAATTATATTCATTCATGAGCTCCTTCTGTTTCCTGGGCCTTTTTTTAACGTGTGGAAACCTTCGGGTGTACGTCGGAATTAAACCGACTAAAACCACACAGTGTGCCACACTGCGCCTAAAATGGACCGTCGCGTCGCTCCGTGCTACGACTGTGTATGTCCTCAACGGTCTATCTACTTCCTAGGCCTTATTTTTGTGCGTGTGGAAACACCCTCAGGCCGTCACCCCACCGGGGTTTTCGGTGGGGCGGTGTGCCGGAATCCAACCGACTAAAACCACACGGACTAAAAACAAACAGCTTTATCTATTTCGTAGGCCTAGCTTAACCTCAAATTTTATATAAGGATGTTTGAATTGATGTTTTAATTATTGAGAACATCTGTTATTAGATAATTTATTGTGTTATTATAGTTAATACATACATATGGTTTTGTATGCATAACCATATGTATGTATAAACTATAATATCTTTAGATTTAAAGATAAGCAACGGAAACATATTTTTTATTGAGGTTTAGATTTATATTCAACGTTTAGAAACCAGTCGTTTATCCGTAATCTTGACGTCACAACGCGGAACGACTCCTAATCAGTAAAATAATAGCCTTTTATTGAAGAAAAAAATCATCATAGATAATTAATAAAAAATAATAAAATGATAAGGAAGTAAAGATTACATATACCAATTTCTAGGAGTAAAAATAAAATGTTGCATTTCGTTAGTCGGTTGTTGCATTTCGTTAGTCGGTTGTTGCAGTTCGTTTAGTTTTTTGATTTGATATTTTTGGGTAAACCTCGGAAATTTGCAAATCCAACGTCTCCCCAAAAATTACAAATTTTACAGATTTTTGATGACTGATATGATATGATTTTTGTCATACTTTGAGCTTATAAATCTTCTTGGTTAGAATGTACTTATGACAAATTTGCCTGCAAAAGGTAACTTTTAAGTAGATTTCACAAAATTATATTCCTTTATCGACTCTAGTGAAGAACTAATGGCTAATCTTCTCTCTCACTCTGTGTCCTCTCTTTTACATTGTTCCCGCGATAGATACATGCGTGATGTTATGTAAAGTATGTGTCAGAATGGTATCAAATAGTGATACAGAATCTACAAACACGGAGTAGACAATGTACTGCCGCATTACGCTGTTATTACCATTATTAGTCGTTGCATGAGTTTTTGTTTGTTTGTTGTTGATTTACGTAAACAATTTTACAAACGTTTTTACATTTTGTAAAACCAATAAGCGTAACTCTAAATTCAAAACGTAAGAAAAGTCAAACTCAGTATATTGTACGACTTAGTACAGTATTATAGTTTTAGATATGGTTTTGCAGGACGTCAATAAAAGGGTAATAAAAGAAATGCAACAAATTAACTGCAGAGACCGTTTCGTTAGACTTTGGCATTACTTTTCGAGCGATCGTGTAATCTTAGGCTTGATTTCTTTTTTAGGGAAATTTCTTATAGAAATTCTCCATTAGTAAATTTGAAATGTAAAGAAAAACATGCCTGATAGATGGCTACAGGCTTGCTCTATATTACCGGAAACCAAAACATAGCTAGCAAAATTTGGATGTATAGGTATTACATTCTGCCTATGCTTCGGTCATGTACAAGCATAAGTTTATAATAACAAACAAATTGGTAGAAAGTCTGACACTCTTCAGCACACACAGGCAGTTTGTTGTCATTTAAACTCTACACGAACATTGGTGTTAAGTTATGAGATATTATATAGGTATAATGATATTTGTTAAGTAGGTATAAGAGTCACTTAATTCTTGAAGTGAAAACTTCTTTCTGCACTTTTGCTATTTGGAAAAAAGCACTGAACTGGTGACCGTCACGCTAATAATGCATATATACTCGTAGATCCACTAGAGAGCGCTAATCTAAACATTAAGTTCTGTAAGCTCCTTATTAACTAATGTCACCAACCTGCTAATGTGACGTTTTAAGTTCGTCGTTTCGTTTAAGTTTTCACTTCAGTCGGCAGTCCCATGACGGCCTATTTTTTTTATACTGTTATTATTGTTTTCTTGTATTGATTCATTGCATTAAATAAAAAAAATACATTAAAAAAAGTCCATAAAATTTATTCAATTATTCAATATAATTTTCTTTGTTTTTAGTCAATAGTCGATCGTTAAATTTCGCGATAAACAAGGTGAATATTAAAATTTCCTTAATTATAACTAAATCTATTTCTTGTAGTAATCATAATCGACTTTTATAACAACTCATCAAACTTTAATGACTGAGTGACAATTGTTCGGCCATTGTTCACTTAAATGACAAGAAAAAGTAAATAGAATAAACTAATAGTTTAAAAACCTAAAAAACACGCTTTTGTAACTAGCTGAACTAAAAAGTAGTAAAATAATTTTCTGTAAGTTGAAAAGAAAATCAGAGTGGTTAAGAAAAAAATTATTTTATGGTAAAAATGCGTGGGATACTAGATGTAAATTTTTGTAAATATTTTATTGACAGATATTGGTAAAAGTAAAGTAATTATATAGTATTTTAAAAAGCACCCCACGCTTTTTTACGATAAAATGTTTTTTTTCTTAATCACTATTTTTTTTACTTGTAGTAAAGTATTTTTTTTACTTGTAGTAAAAATTTTCTACTTCTTAGTCCAGCTGGTTACAAAAGTGTGTTTTTTAGTTTTTTAAACTATTATTTCTGTTTGCTTTTTTAGTCTTTAATATTGTATTGTCGACGGTCCTTAATAAGTGTGCGTAGTTTCAATTCAATCCGACGCGATGTTTTAAAGTGGGTAAAAATCACGTTCAAAGTTTCCGTTACATAGATACATACGAGTACATACCAAGCTAATAAAAGCGTGTAAATAAAAGGGCAATAAGGCTATTAGGAATTGATATCTTTGTGAAAGCAATGATTTAATTACAAACCAATATAATGGTAGTTACTACTCTAATCAATATTATAATATTCATATATAAATATATAGTCAAACAGAAACTTCTTGTAATTACTTGTAATGCTGCTACTACACTGTTATACTTAGTCTAGTGCATACGGCACACTGAAAGTTCTGCGCTCTTTTTTTTTTTTTAATTTATTTAATAGGTCTGTATTTAGTAAGTAGATTTTACAATTTCCCACAAAACCGTGTAATCGGTTTGACTGTGGGTTACGAGCCTCTATAAATCTATGTATTACCTATTACTATATAATTATTATCTGTGCTATTGTTACTTAGGTGTTATAGATACATAATTAAAGTCAAATTGGTATCCTTCCAGCACTCAGTAATGACTGATGACTTAGCTTTCTTTTAAATGTGGCATTGTTTTCCTCCTGCCTAATAGCTTCCGGTAAGCTGTTGAGCAAATACGGCAGTCTTTTTTTTAATTGTTCTATCGCCGTAGTAATTTCTTATTCTAGGAACAATAAATTTACAGCGGGTCATTGACCTTGTATTATGTTTATTTGTAACCCGTAAAAGATCATTGTCCCCTCTTGGCCGTGTAAATGTTTAAATTTCAAATATTATATATTTTGAAACATAAGAAACTCAGTCATTGATTTAAAAAAAATTGGCGGGAAATTGCGTGTCAATTGTATTTTAGAATAAGTTGAAGTTCGTCACTGACTCCGCAAGACTGCACTGCTCATCTTCAAAATGCTTTTGGGAGGGAAGCCCCTCATTTAAGCACCGTAAAGCGTTGGTACGCAGAAAAAAAAAATCTTACATCGATATTTAAAGGTTAGAAAACTTTGTTGCCGCTGGATTCCTCATGAACTCACCCCAGAACGAAAACGGACTCGTGTTGATTGGTGTAAAAAATGTTGTTAAAGTATGATCACGGACGTTCAAATGCTGTGTATGACATTTTGACAGGAAATGAAACATGGATATATTGTTACATGCCGGAAAGAAAGCAACAGTCTTCTGTATGGGTGTTCGAAGGTAACAGCAAACTAACAAAATTGAGGCAGGCGAGAAACGTAGGCAAAAAATTCTTGTGTTTTCTCTCCCAGACAGGTCCTGTCTGCACGATCCCACTTGAAGAACAAAAGACAGTTAATGATGTGTGACAGTGGTACACCACCATTTGTTTGCCCAGTGTCTTTGAAAGAGTTAAGGAAAAACGTACAAGAAGTCGCATCCTATTGCACCATGACAATGCTTCGGCGCACACCGCGATCAAGACAAAGTATTTTTTGAAAAGGATAGAGCTAGTAACCCATCCCGCACATAGTCCAGACCTGGCCTGACCTGACCTGACCAGACCTGACCTGACACCATGCGATTTCTTTATTTTCGGACATTTACGGGGCCGGCAGAGGCCGTTATAGCTTTCAACCAGCACGTGAAAAACATGCCCTTAGACCAATCGTTCTCCTGTGCTCAAAATTGGTTTGACCGAATGAAAAGTGTTTAAAATGTAATGAAGAATACTTTGAAAAGCAGTAAATATATTACTTTACATGTAAATTATTTTATTAATGAGTTACGCAAAACTTTTAGTGTACCCCACGTGTATCTTATAATATGCGTAATAAAATGCTTGGGATTAAGATGCTCCAATTTCGCATAGGTTTATTTTTAACATAATGTATGTTGTCTTCAATGGATTAAGCATAGATGTCTACATGTTCGCTTCAGATGTTTAATTTCGATTGAAGTATATTATACTATTTACTAGAGATCGCGTGGTGGTCGAATTTCGACTATATTTTATTTCATTATCCAATATTACTTGACCTGTCATTGTATAGACTTTGGTATCAGGACAGGCCAAAATATATACTGGACGCTTTATGTACCCGTTTTTGCAATTTATTTAACTTTCTAGTAAATATTGTTTAAAATTGTTAGCTTTCTGCACTTCTTCTATATATAAACTGTAAATATTCCAAATTTCACGTTAATACGGTCGAGAAATTTTCTTAAAAAGGGGTTCAAAGAATTCTCTTCACGTATTAATATAATGATATTAAGAACGTCGACAAATCATTTGACACACATACCTAAATATTTTAATTTGTAGGTGACAGATTAGATGCTATAGAAGTTCAAGTAGCTTAAAACTAATTTTACACGTACCAACTCTGTATCGTCCTGTAGTAGTTTCCATTCAATTATTTCTATTATGACCTTAAGATAATCCACATAATATTTTGAATTTTGTAGAGGGGTATCCGTAGGCCGTACCTCATCGTATGACCGAAGTACGTAAATGATATGCTATTTGACCCGATATACAATAGCTTTAGTCACCAACGTACTACAGAAAAAACCCATTCAGTGCGAATTGAAATGGTTTATTTACTCTTTATTTGTATAGTCGTATTCAACGCATTCTACATTATTGTCAACGTTCTGGTTTGAATTTTGAACATATTTGTTTTTATAACACTGCTGATCAGTCTGTCGTATGGAGGCCGTCTAGGCAAAGAGTAGGTAATTACTCAGATTTATAAAGTATCTACTTCATAAAATCAATTGACCATCTGGGCAATTGATTAAAAATAAGGTGACACTGCTATATCAAAATTAAAATTGGAACCTTTTCTCTTTATCCACACTTTTGAGCTTTCAGCGCATCTTTTTAATCCTGGTTTTAGCCATTTTTGTGGATACCTACTACTCAAAAACCTTTCAAGTTAATTATGATTTTTTTATACATGAAGCTGTTTCTAAATGTCAACTATCAGGATCATCGAAAGTATTATTGTTACTAATATGCTCCTGTGTTTAGTTTAAAATTGTATACTCAGTTCGTGTACCCAAGCCTTTTTAATAAATAAGCTAAATGTAAACACAAAAAATGCATTTTCGACTAGTAGCCCCTAACATTCCTTAGAGTTTATACGATTTAATCCGCTAATGTTTCCAACATAGATGTACGTACAGTGATAAATTCAGGTGTTTCAACATCATTGCATAAATTAGCATCTACTCGTACCTAAATACTTTTATTTATTTATTTTTTGATTTATTTAAAACTTTATGCACATAGAGTACAGAGGCGGATTTAATGCCATAGGCATTCTCTGCCAGTCAACCTTCGGGTGATGTAGAGAAAATAGGAAGTAGGTGCATTAAAAATATTACAGTTTATTAGGTAAATTTGTGAACTAAATATCAGACAAAAATACATAAACAAAGTATATAGGATAAAATACATATCATAAACATACATACAAATATGTACACAAACATAATATGTACATATACATACATACATACAAATAAAAAACATAGTAACGATTTAGATGATAAATTATCGGCAAGTTCATTCTGCTAGTTGTTCCAAAAAGTACTCCTTTACTTTCACTTTGAATGAGTAACGATTGTTGGCCATCCTGTTTTCGAGGGGAAGCGCATTCCAAAGAAGAACAGACTGAACGAAAAAAGAAGAGCCTACAAACTCTGTGGTATGAGAGGGACAAAGAAGAAGAAGATTATTTAAGGAACGAAGGTTTATATTATGATTACTACTTAAATATTGGAAATATGAAGTTAAATACAGTGGGGAAGATGGGGAATTAAGAATGGTAAACAGGGCAGTGAGGGCTCGCAACATACGGCGCTGACGAATAGGCAACCACTTAAGCTGAGAACGGAAAGAGGACACATGGTCGTATTTACGAAGATTAAATATAAATCGAATGCAGTTATTAAGAAGACGGTCTAATTTATCGAGAAGGTCTGCATTCAGGTCATAGTAGCACACATCATCATAGTCGATTATTTTTTATATATTATTTTTATTATAGAGTTTGCATGAGCATTGTCTTGGTTTTCGCAGGAAGAAAATTTTTAAGCGATGTAATGCACGGAGGGTACCAGTAACCCTCTGGCACCGCCTAAACTATGTAACAGTTAACTTTTACATATAAACGTTAGGGAGCGTACCCATACTAAGTGACCCGTTCTGGGAGGGGAGGGAGTCTTCAAAATACCACGCTTGGTCACAGGGGCGGGGGGGGGTTAGGTTTTCGTCACGTAGTCAATATCCTCTAGGGAAATCTCGTGCTTTTTCGAGCTATATTTAAATATGGCGCGCATCGTTTAGCGCTTTTTAAATTAACAGGTGGCAACAATGGGGATTTGGCATTTACTACGGGTGATCACCGAGGGCGGAGGGGTATAAAAATTAAAAAAAAATATGTCACGTAGTATGGGTACGTTCCCTTACAAGGTGACGTATTAGATATTTCATTGTAAAGTAAAATAATTGACTGCACCTACGTAGTAACTGAATTAAGTAGTTGTAAATTTATCCAAAACTAGTGGTATGGTTTTTTTATTGGCCAGTAATAAATTGAGCTCTTCACGTATTAATATAATGATTACTGATAAAGTTTCAGAGTGTAACCGGATTACTTAAACACAATGAAAATTGGCTATTGGCCTCAATATAACGTAACGTAAACCCAATCGAAATTATTTGGGGTATAGTAAAAGGCTAATATGCTTCAAACAATGTTCGTCTCGATATTATTACCTTTATATACATATTATTTCATAATATTTATGTTGGTGGCGCGATGGCGGTGAAAGTGATTCACCGAGTAATGACAGTGACAATGAGTCTGATGTCTTTGGAAGCCAACCAACGCAACGGTGCATTGTAGAAATAAAGAAGATGAAAATGTCAAATGAAGTTGAAAATTTAGATTCTGCTTTTGATGATTCATATTAAACATCATATTAGCTTTGATGTTTTTTGCCTTGATTGGATTGCATGCTTTATATGTAAGTAAAAAATCAAAAATGTTCTTATATTAATTTACAATGATGCACCATAGTATTAACTATTTATTCAAAAGGTTATCTGTAGCGGAAATTTTTACTTTTTAATTTTTTTATTAACTATAGGACTCACGAAAAGACTCGGTAACACAACAATCTATGATGTCGAATGAAGAAATCTCTATGAGAATCAAAGTGACTGAGAGATATAATTCATGTTATTTGCAAGATGAAGGAGCAACGAACGTTAGGTCCGTACCGGCAATCGGTATATAGGAAATAGTCTCTAGTGGTGACCACGTATTAAATGGCAAAGCTTGTGACGTGACGTGACTAATGCCGCGTTCCTATAATCAAGAGAAGATTTGATAAAATTTCGTTGAATTTTCAACGAAATTTTTACCGTCGTCAGTCCATCTAAGATATGACCTACTAGGTTGACTGGCGACTTAAGCAAAGTTACAGGGAGGAGTTGGATAAAGGCCGGACTTTATGGTAGTCAGCCTGTTTTTGAATTTTATTTATTTTATATTTATTTATATAACTACCTAAATTTGTAGCAGTCAATCGGTATCCATACATTTGTGTATAAATACTTGTGACAGATACACACTCAATCGGTCAAGGTAATACTCAGAACACACCCGAATTCAAGGCACGGTTTTCAGGGACATTTCAATAATTAAACCTAGAAAAAACCGCAAAATAAATAATTACACGACCGTGATTCCGTGAGATTCATTAATAAAAGTTGCTGTGTCCGTTCGTGCATTTACTAGACAATTGTTTACATTCAACTCACGGGAGTTATAAACCTAGACAGCTCTTGTATATTTATTGCTAGCTGTAGCTACTGACAAAAGAAAATTAAAAATATAGACGAATAGACGAAAATTACTTACTTATTACGTCACACGGTATAGTTTGCCATTTATTAAAATTTTCATGTTTGGCCCCTTAAAGAGTGGGGGTCTCTTTTGGGGGCCAAATACGAAAATGTTGATCAAATGCATTCAAAATTCGTTTATGTATCACTCATTGACATGGGTACCAAATTTATAACTTAATCGGTCCAGAAGATTCGGAGCAAATTAGCTGTGATAGAAGGACACATAGACACACGAGTGATCTTATAAGGGTTTCGTTTGTTCATGCGGACGTTCAGAACCCTAATAACCCCTTTGTAAAATTGGTTAAGTGATGCTTGAGCTCTAGTCAAGATGGGCTATAATTTCGGCTAATAGAGCCGAAATTAAAGTCAATCTTGCGTAGATCTTAATCTGAGATCGATTAATTGAAAACTGTTTATTTGAGGATAAAAGTTAATTCAAATGCTTGTGTTACCAAATGTTGAGCATTGCAGTAGGTAAAAATCTTTACAGCGGAACGGCATGTCTTAAAATGCAATAAATAAGTCAAAAAGCCTATTTTTCAATCACAACATCTGTGGCTCGGCTCCGTCGGCCTATGTCGATCTTTGTACGTAGCGTCTGCTACAACTATTTTTTTCCAATGTGCAGGACGAAAATTCCTACATGGGCGTTTAATGACTAAACTTACGAAATAAAAGGTAATTTTATATCGAATATTATGTTTAAGCATTACCTTTACGCATATTAACTGTTCACCTTATCTCCCCCACAAGCTTAGTTTTCAATAAAAAATAACGAACAAACGAAAATTCAATTTTTTTATGTAGATACTACGAACCCGCCCCGGCTTCGCACGGGTACAAATTAAACACCTAAACCTTCCTCTGTCTATTAGTGAAAACGTATGAAAATCCGTTCAGTAGTTTTTCAGTTTATCGCGAGTAGACAGACAGATAGACAGACGCGGCGGGGAACATTGTTTTATAATATGTAGTGATAAGTAAGTAGGATAAGGAATTCATCTTGTTTCTCTCTCATTATAAGACCCTATTACGCTGACATTATAATAGGCTGTTATTACAACATTTTGTAAATACCTAATGTACTATATAAAGGTTTTTAATTTGCGATTTATTATCATTAAAGGACACTTACATTGTATTACAGTATTCTAATGCCTGTTGGCTAACGTTCGAAATGTTTTGTTTTTGCAATACGCATTGTTTCATAACGTTTATGGTAAGACACACTGTCATAGGTAATAGCAATACGTATGATCCCAAAGGACACATTAAAGTACTATATATATATTATTATATATATATTTATTATATATATATATATATTTATATACATATTACACGTAGAAACTCCCCGATATTTGCACTGAGTGGGAAAGGAAACCCGCGTCATATGACGTTGCAGTCGAATGCACTACCTTAGATTTCATATGATCAAATTGACAACACACTAATCCTTACATGTAATGAAAAATCACTGAGAATATACAGGGTATATTTGAAAAAAGGAACACTTACTTAAATAACTGAAAGGGTGACTCTAGCTGTCTAACATACTGTTACAATAAGAATTTTTGGAAAAAAACTATCCGTTTGCAAGTTATTACCGTTTGAATTTTCAGGTATTTTTACCTCCGTTTCTCATAAAAGTACGGTGGAACGTGTAAAGTTGAAGATTTTAAATCGTACATATTTTTTTATTCTGCAACTATTCACTCAGTTATAGAGAAAATCCATAAAACTAACGTGGATTGGACACATTAACATGGATTTTCTTAGTAAATATGTATCTGTATAATATCCCACTAATACTATAAATGTGAAAGTTTGGATGGATGGATGGATGTTTGTTACTCTTTCACGCAAAAACCACTGAACCGATTGCAAATGAAACTTGGTATGTACATAGCTGGAGATCTGGTTTAACGCATGCTACTTTTTATCCCGATATTCTCACGGGATCGCGATTTGCGCGGGTGAAACCGCGTGGCGCTGTTAGTATCTAATAAAATTCACAATATCACAGCATTTAACGATTTATGAAAAAAAGTAAAATTTGCAAAAAAACTTGAAAATTATGTTGTTATTTTTTATTATATAATTTTGAACATTTTGGCGGAAGCGTGACGTCCTACAGCGTCATAGGTACCACTCTCATTGCATAGATATGCAAGAGTAAGTAGATACTTAGCTGAATAAAAACCAGTTACCTACGGCCTCTTTGTATAATTCTCAATTTCTCTTTGAGTAAACAAGTACATTGTATATCTATTTAGTATTTACGGAAAGTTTAGGTATTTTTAAATTGTAACTGAAATGGAAAAACTTGCAAAACTCCTCAACACTTGACTCTTAAAACGATGTCCCTTTCCCTAGACCTAATCTTTCCCTAGAAGCAATTACCTACTGTTACTTCAAAGTACATAGGCATAAAAGAACTTAGAGCTTTAAAAGAATTTATCTATAGTATCAAATTCATCACATCTGAAGCAAGTCTAATCGGATGTCTAAACTTAAAATAATGCGTTCAGTTATCGGTGCAGTAAAATTACTAATTAGTCCACAGATAACACATTATTAGATTACAGATTACACATATTTAGAGGGAGCCAAAAGACTTGAAAGGTCGCTATGGGGAAGTGTAAATATCTGTGCAAAATAAAACAAATGATAATAATACCTTTATTTTATCGTGTGTAAACCCCTGCGGGTCATCACCTCACCGGGGCTAGCGGTGAAGTGGGTGGTATGTCGGAATCGAACCGAATAAAACCACACGGTGTTCCGACACAAACGGGTATATTACAAGGGATTCGGCTATACCCTAGGAAGGAAGTCCCCGAAAACACCGGCAGACCTTGGCCGCCTCTTAAATAATAGGCAGCCAAACCAATGATAATATAATAATACTTTAGCCATTGTTCCCTTTATCCATTTAACGGCGTATATGATCGTTTATCGTTTCACGTTCCATTCTATTGCATAATTATATATTTTTGTATAGTTGATACAGCAAAACTATAGCAAATTGGACTTTTCATATCAAACAAGTGTAAAATTTGGAATCTTTTGGCAAGCTAAGACACTGTAAAATCCATACGAATAAATGAGTTGATTACTCTTTTATATATAATTTTTATATTATCCATTTATAAAGCCTTAATCGGTTTATTACTAATTGGAATCTTTGCATCGTTTATAATTATATTAATTATACTAGCTACCCGGCCACGCGTTGCTGTGGCTAAGTAATTTGTAATAATAGATATTGTGAAAAACTACCCTATCTCTCAAGTTGAATGAAACTACACACAGTGTGCAAAATTTCATGAAAATCGGTTCATTAATTTAAGAAACCATCCGGACCAACAACGTGACACGATTTTTTTATAAATTAATAGAAAAATAAATAGTTGATTTTATGTTAAACTAGTTTTTTTTTTTTGAAAATTGCAGTAGGAAAAATTGAAATATTGTAGTAAGGCATTCTAAATATTGTGTCCGGAGGTGTCCGGATTCTTCAGAGATGTAAACTTAAGTACCTATGTCAAAAAATGATTTTAAATACTGTAAATTAACGTTTATATATACTACAACGATCAACGCGGTATGTTCTATATTCAAGCTCATATGGACAAAGAATATTTAACAAATTAGAATAAAGATTGTGCCATGAACAGTCATTTTAGGAAAAAAGCCTTAAGGGTTTTACCGATGATCAATGAACGACGTAAATCGTATTCGCAAATAAAATGATCGATACGCATCTGTTAACACTGTGATATCATAGTAATGTTTAGATACGAATTCGAGTGCAAGTACCGTGATTTACTATTCAACGATTTTCGACCCAATCAATTGTCACTAATTTGTAAACTGTATTAATCTTACTGGAAAATTTTATTCCGTTCTGTGCTCATAATGTGTGTAAAAAACTTTGCGCATAGCTAAGTGAATTAATATTTTTATTATAATGCGTAATGACTGTAATGAGTAAGAAACATAATATGTTGGTTATGTTCTTAGTTGAAACATTATATTATTGTGTAGCATGTTACTTAAAATAGAAGGAGATTAACGAAGAGTCCAAAATAACCAAAATATTTTAGAAAGTCGTAATACAAGTATTTGATAAATTGATATTTATCTTATACATGTGTCGGTCTCTCTGTGGCCTCTGTCGCATATATCTTAAATGTCGATTTATTATACTGTAATTATCGTAACACTTCCTAGTCAGTAGGCGTCGGTGGCCGGTCGACCTACGAGCCCTAAAGAAAAGGTCACTCGTTCTAGCGTATAGAAGCGTAATTCCGAAAGTTGTTTTACAGATATAATTTATCAGATTGGACAGTTTTTAGACCAGGTATTTGTCTATAAGCCTGCAAGTGGACCAGAGAGCTATAGAGTGGGCTTTGCTCTTAGTTGCCCCATGACATACTATTTGGTAGGAAGAAATCCAAACCAAATTAAAAGGGCTGTCCGATTAATTGACAACTCTTCGAAGAAAAAGTTCTCGAGTGTTGCTTCGAAATTAGAGTCCGTCCTTTAAAAGGGTCAACGAAATAATTGAAATATTAGGAAGCCGTTAGAAAAAGGGGTTGTTCGGCCACTCTCTATGGAACTTCTCTTTAGAACCGGACATTAGTGTATAATGGCTGAGATGATGACTATTACAAGCCTTGCAAAGCGAGAGAGTTATTACGTACATACATACTAATCTAATAAATGGTTAATCTTTACTTAGTTTTACATGAATTATCTTGTCAGGATTGAACTGGAGACCTTGTTTTAATGATCTACCAAGTACAGCAAATTCTAAAGCAATTTATTTAATGCCAGCAACCTGTCCCGGCTTTGCACGGGTGACACAGCATAGGTTTTTTTTGTCGTAGTGTCGTATTTGCTTATCCTGAGTATTTTTAAATGTTAATTATTTTTAAAATTAAACGAAAACATTAAAAAGTAAAGAATATATATAAACAAACCAAAATATTTCTTTGTATTTAATGTTGATAAGTCAGATTACGTGTAAAAACAAACATATTAGCTAGGTTTTAGATGTTACACGGCCCAAGGCAACGTAATCTCTTACGTTAAAAGGTCAATCTTAAAAGATTTTTTTTTCTTAGAATTAATACCGTAATTTATTGTTTTCGTAAATCTATTGGTTTAAGCGGCGCACGGCATTGAAACTCTCAGTCGGCATGTTTTTAAAAACACCTTCAACAATCATCGTCATATTTCAGGCAATTTACACAAAACCTTAATGAATTATACACTCAAACCAAAGTAAACCAAACCAAACAACCAAAAACTCACACCAAACTCAAACAAAGGGATTTGGTTTTATAATATCTGATTGATCTCTTAAAATGAAATGACATTTAGATGATAGATTCATAGAAAGTAACTAGATAAACGTAAGATATTGTTAACACTTGTTTTAAATGTGATAGATTGTAACATGGAAGTAGGTTTGAATTTTTTTTTTCTTCACTATACGTTGCTCGAACAGATTTATAAATTTCAACTCAGGCTTCGACGTTGATATCGTTTAATAATAACTAAGTAATTGTTTTATACTAGTTTGTTATGCTTCGGTCAAATATACCATAGATGTTAAATCGGCGCTCAAAAATGGCACAACTAAACTGTGCTAAAATCAGTTGTATGCACAGTTGTGCTTTGCGCCCGCGCTAGCTGTGTGACGTTTCGACCGGCGAAGTGTGTAGTCAGGGAAGCCAAAAACAATACTATAAACGTAAAAAAAGGATAGTGTTGTACTTTCAGTAATTATATAATTTTTATGATCACTTTAATGTTCTAAAGTTTTAAAATGGCATTATAACAACATGGAGTCGTTATTACATTTTTTTATTGATTATGTAATATGCTTTTTTACTTGTTGACATTTATACTTAAAAAAAATATTTTAGTTTCACAAAACGTATTTCGAAAAGAGAAATGAAGACTTTTATAGCACGAGATAGAGGCGATGAATTTTATAAGCCTAATAAATCAAGTGTAATTTGTTCAGTGCATTTAGTGCAGTGCAGTAACGAATCTTTAATTTCTGTTTTATAAATTATTTACCCATACAACATTATTATATATATATATTTTTTTTTATATTTCACAGAAATCAATTGAAACAACATATTCAGTACTTTTATAAAAACTCTTTTCACACAATTCGATTCCATAAGTCGCTAATCTTTTTGGATAAAATTTGTAACACGAGCCGACTACGATTCGTTGTGACAAGTAATACACTACAGACATAATACATTGATATTTTTATATCAAACCATTAAAGCATATATTTCCACAGACATTCATTGTATGGTCTAGTTTGTTATTAGGAGGGCATTCTAAAAGTATGCACGTAAAGTATGTAGTTACTACCTGGTGCCAATATTTGGCGCAGTTTTTGTTTTAGGCTGTATATCTATGGTATATTTGATCGAAGTTGTTATGGTAAAAAACTGTACTATGAGTGTATGTCTACAGTAGAACTAGTTTACTTTTCTAATAGCGCGCGAAAATAAACACCAGAGGCCGTCATGGACTTCGAACACATACAGATGTTCAAAATAATGAATAACAATGTAAAGCATAAAGAAACCAAGTCCAGTAAAAAAAAGACAAACTGTTTTTATTGGTCTGAGATAACAAATCATAATTATTTTATTCATAATACATACTCTATAATGGATTGAGAAGATGCTGAATTTATATTTGTGTTCCAATGAAAATGTTGAAAATGGTTAGATGAGAATGATTGAACATTAAGCAAAAAAATATTATACCTATATAGGTACTGCATTATAATTTAAAAGTAGAAAGCTAATTTGAAACACTGTTTTCCCACAATACAAAATCTAAGAGCCAATAAGTAATAATTGGACACGACAATCTCAATGTCAACATGAACTTATAAAAAACATGACACTTGAAATAAGTATGTAACATACTTATTTCAAGTGTCATGTTTTTTATAAGTTTTATTTTATAAGTATTACCTAATGTGAAAAAAATGGTAATATATTATTCATTAAGGTTAAAGTAACACCTATGAACTTAGATCCAATATCCCAAGGCTATGAATATCAACATTAAAATTTACTATCAAATCCGGAAGTCTTTTTAGCGTGTGGAAGTTGCGTACACTTCATGGTGCTCGTACCATGCGCGATCCCGTTCTCTAGAAATTATTATCTCCGCTCCCGCAATGATTTTAATGAAACTAGGAATGTAATGCATAGAAAATCCGATAAAAGCCTCAAAGTCTGTTAGGACCTCCGTGAAAATAAAAACTGGCAATGTTTTTTTTAATTATATTTTTAATGTTAGGTACTCTTGGACCAACTTTTGACAATTTGTCGCGTTGAATGGAGCAGATAATTGATGTTGTTATTATGATTATACAAGTATTCAAAGCCATTGCAAAGCATTGATAACGTACAGGGGACCATTGAGTCGTATGCTTTAGCAACCCTATGTATAATTTTTTTTAAATTTAATTAACATTACTACAAATTACTTTAAAGGAATACGACCTTTACTTAATTTATTATTATACTAGCAGCGCGCCGCGGTTTCACCTGCGTAAGTCTCGATCCCGTGGGAATATCGGGATAAAAAGCCTATATGTTAATCCAGGTCCCCAGCTATCTACATACCAAGTTTCATCGGAATCAGTTTAGTAGTTTTGGCGAGAAACATCCATACATTTATACTCACAAACTTTCACGTTTATAATATTAGTAGGATAAATATTAATAAAAACGCTTACCAATACGACGCGAACAGACAAAATATTATTAAAATAAATCAGTAAAAAGTTCCAATTAAAAGCATGTTTTCACGAATTTGTTTAGTCAAAAAAATTATGTCACAAATCAATAATAATATTCGCGTCAGTTAACACTTTTTCTAAACATTTCACGTCACTCTTGGTTTTTGGAGTCCGCATAGGGTTTTCTATAGGGTAGAACTGGTAAAGAGGAGTACGGAAGTTTGATTCGCGCACGATCGGTGGTTAGTTGAGCCTCGTGTTTCACGTTACTTCAAAGTGGCTGAGCGTGAGACGTGTTATCGCACAGAAGCGGCGCGGTGTTGTGACGTTTGGATGGTTGTAACAACAGTTTTGCACCTCCAGGTTAACACCTCTACCCCACCTCTCATATTATTTCTGTTAATTAACTTATAAGGTTGCAATCATTATATCCGTGACTTAAAACACAATATATGCTGCGAAGAAGGAAAAGATGAATTCAAGGTGTTATGTTTGCACTCTACTTGTGACATCCAGGAATCGGATGTTTTTTTCTAAACTGATGATTGAAAAAAGATCAGCATTGTAAGTGAGTTCTTACATACACTTTTCTCACAATCCTTATACTTTATCCGTCTACTTTGTTAATTTAGTTTCGTTATTGCCTAGATTAGGCCTGTATTAACTAGTTTTATACAAACAAACTGAAGGTTTTAGCTTTATCTAATTGTGGCGTCCAGAACATTGGTCGAGAACAATTTTTATTTCCACATTTTTCATATTCCGTAATAGCAGCCAGTCAATTCAATGTCCGACCGTTATAGCGATTTCGTTATTGCGAATTAGAAACATGATATATGTGAAAACTATGTAAGGAATAGTGATGTAGTATAGTGACTATACACCATTATGTTTAATTAAATCTTTTTTTAATATTATAGAAAATATAAATTTTTTATCATCAGTACCTACTAGATAAATAGAAATTTTTAGATTCTGATTTTCGTATTCGTACACGGTATCTCGTTTTATAATACGGAATGCCATGTTTGGCTACTAGACTACACAAGGCTTCCGACACCGAAACCGATACATGTCCAGGCCTTGCGACACGGGAGGTACGACAGACCTAGGCAACATACAACTGGCTCATGACGTTATCTGCTCAACTGTATGATGGCCTGGTACATTATTTCTAAATACCATTACTGTGGCAAACAAGCATATGCCGAGCCTAACGAAATTGTTCACTAGAGCCTATGAATGCAAAATATACTGGTAAGTAGAATAGCTAGTTGATCTCCGGAACGCTCCGCTCCGCTCCGTTGAGTGTGAGTGATAATCTTATACATTTTTAAACCTCTATATTTATTATGATATTTACTTAAAATATAATCTTAATATAAATATAATAAAGGTGTCAATTAGTAATATTACGCCTATTGCATCAGGCATAGAATATTGTGAAAAACACAATGAAATACGTATGGGAATTTTTTTATGGTTTTATGGATTTCTCACGGCCAAGACGACACGAGTTTGCCAGTACAGTACAGTACAGTTACACTACAGTAGATTCAACGCTCCCCAGGTCCCGCCCCCCAACAATGGTAGATGGTAGAAAATTAAAAAAAAAACTCAACTGTCGGCATATTTTTCACAATTCAGTCGAAATTGGAAAAGTATGGTTTTTAGAAATTTTAATTCATCTATAAATTGGAATATATGAACCTAAAGTAACTATCAATCAAAAATCGCCTCACCCCGACTCACCGGGTGATTTCACCCAATTCTTTTGAGCCCATTAAAAAAATATCATGAATTTTTTTCTATGGCCTTGCGAGGTACAGGACATCTGGGTAATTTTTTTGTTTTATCTATTTTATCTGCGTCGTAATTTTTACGCGTAAAGCTATGCTGCTATCTTAGAACGGGATGCGGGAGGTGAGGCCCTTGAGAACGTTTGTGATAATGACCTAGGCAAATGGGTAGAGCGGGTAGAGCGAGTTTTTTTGATGACCGCAAGTTAAAATAGGATTTATTAAAACGGTGTACGGTGCCTATTGAAAATTACAACTTTTAAGCAAAAATTTGATTACGGTTGATTTGTGATTTACCCTTTGTTAGTATACTGTAAACACCAAAAAGGTCCACTGTGTTTATATGTATGTATGGGGCTCCCTGACACAAGTTTTTCCATACTTAAAAGGAGGCCTCAGTAATTTTGTTAAATGTGCAAATAAGTTACTGTAATAAAACGTTTTTCATTTTCATTTTCATATGTGCCCGGTGTTTTGGGTTCATTTGTGACTCGATTCTTCTGTTGGTTTAAAAATATCCATGAATACTGCACTAATCATGTCTCAACACAGTTTCGTCAATCTATCATGCATTCAACGATGCAAATAATTTCTCGGAACAATTGCCAGTGGATGTTCTGATGAATGCGGCATACTATAAAGAAAAAGGAAAGAATCGAAAAATTTTAAAAGTCTAGAATTGAATCTGGCGATTTTGCTTTAAACATCATATGGTTGGTTCACCAGGTAAAAATTTGCTGCATTATTTCGACACAGATTCAAAACGAAATTATTGGTTCGTGTGCCTGGTCGTAAAGAGTGAAGTTTTTCTTCGCCTACTATTGTTACGATGGCGATGGCATTGTTGTTCTTGTTGATCTATAACTTTTAGTTCAAAAAAAGGACTTATTCAAGCAAGTTTTAAGGTATTTTATGAAATTGACTTTGACTATTATCGAAATCTTAGTAAATAGGAAGTAAAAGTAAGTTTTTCCAAAATTTAAGACACATTAGGGTTTCACATGGGTGTTCTAATTACTAATTAATAACCGGAAGATGTTATCAGTCATTTATTAAATGTCATTCGAAGAGATAAATCGTTCCTAAGATTAATAACGATGTCGAGATCAATAAGTAAATGTAAACGGTTAGCGGTCCAAATTAAATTGAAAATGATTATAAGTATTTTAATTAGAATAATAATTTATGAAGCAATTTCTTCCTTTGTGTCCTGGAAATTATATTATATTAAGTAAAAATTGGCCTTCACTGTCATCTTACAGATCACGCCATTTAGCGTGATCTGTACTTTATAGCTAAAGTTTGTACAGCGACCTTTTTATTTATTTATGCGAAATTAAAATTAACCTTGTTTCATTTATTAAACATTCGCTCCTGGTAATAGGCAAGATAGTTACGCCTCCGAGAAGTGTAAACAAGAACAGTCAGCAATAAAATTCGCTGAACGTGTCGAAATTCGCTAAAATTCTTAATGCTAAAGTATATTACTTTTTTATTTGTTTATGAAAATTCAATAGAAACGTGGATCGGGCATTTGTAAAAAAAGAATCGTCTCAACTAAGCTAAATACTGATTTTAGAAGTTCACATCGTAAGTAGGTTTTGAATAGCAACCTTTTCGCTATATATACAGAAAAAACTAATTGTAAATTATAGAAATGAGAATAAACCACTAAACACAATGTAGTGATCGATGAACTTACAATCCCAATTTGTACTTACACTATCCTCGTAATTGAAAACAAAGGAACTAGAAACCTAAATATTGCAGTTACTGTGTTTTCAATTATATTATTATTTATAGTACCGCATTCAGTTACAGCAGTAGATTTGAATATGTTCACTGACTTTATTTGCTAACTGCAGCTGCTATTTGCAAATAATGGGCTGTGACCGTGTTTTATCTAATTATATATTTGTAATGTGGGTCGTCTATTACTATTCTTACTTTCCTAGTAAATTCTTATAATCAAGTCTAGTTTTTGCACTAAAAGTAGGTTTAAATAGGATGGTGCTGGAGTTCAATCGCTGCACAATAGCACAACAAAGGCTACGTCTAAAATAATAAAATGATGTACTTGTTATAAGTTTAAGGAAAAATAAACAAATAGCCTAGAATCCTAAAAACCGATAACAGTAATTTCAATCTCAAGGTCTTTCTAAGGCATAAGGATTTCATCAAGACTTCAGACTTCGTTTATCTTTTCGCATCTTTGTTACATTCCTGAAATATTGATAGTCACTGGACCACTCGTCCAAATGATGACCGGCGATGGGATCCTCGGTTACACGGTTTTCAAAGTGACTGTGCAGACTAGATATAAATTACATAAGTATAACTCTCTTTAACAATGGAGTAAAACCATAATGGTTAGGCCTATGGTCTGCGCATGCACATAAACCGAAAAGAAGCTCATATTGTCACTGGGACTGTTAATACAAATGGCTCTGATATAGACATCAATATATATATTTGCTCACATGGGACCAAAACAATTTAGGAACAAATTACTTTATTTATTCTTCTTAGGTAACTTTATCTAAATGCTGCTCATCCCTAATTTCTAAAGTGAGATTTTGAACATCGTTTTATTTAAGTTACTCTCTATATCGAGTTTAATCATATTTTTATTCGTAGAAAGTAGACTGCAAACTTTCTCTACAATTGTCAGCCAATGACTATTCTTATATTTTAGTGTTGTACATTGATAACGCCGGTAAAATATTGTATTCGAAGAAATAATTAGAAATGCATAAAACAAGTTAACTTAAATAAATAGTGAAAGAGATATCTGTCTACATGAGATTTTGTTAATTAAGTGGCGCCAGGTTAGATTATACCTACTCGTACCACAACTTCTATTTTTTTAATGACTCACGTATCGTCGCCACTTACAAGTAAAGGGACACATTATGAAAGCAAAGAAAATTTTTATTCGGATAGTGTCTGGGTCAAAAGAAGAGTGAGAATACGAGTATATTAATTGACATAGATACTTAAGTTTTAAAGAGACATTGGTGGATATGAATGAGGCTAAAATTTGATATACATCAGAATAAAACTAAGGAAAAAATTAATTCAGAATGAATGTTTAACACTCGCATGACATAGGTCATTGTTAACAATTTGGAATCTGGCAAAATGTTCAGGCAGTACAAACACGTCCAAGTCTTATTCTATTGAGGGAAATCGCACGTTTATTGTATAGCATTTTGCTGAACCGAGGATTTGGCGGAATCCACGACTAGATCTTAGCCTAAACTTTACCATTACAGCGGTTAGATTCAGCTCTAATTCTAAATTCTCGCTAGATTTAATTCTAATAACCTAAGGATCTTAAACTCCACCTGTATAGCCTCATTGTGTATGTATACTCTTTGGCCTCATTAGCTAAGCGGTCTACCGTCTAATTTCCTACGATTTCAATGAGTTTGTATCAACTCGTATGCTAAATAGACAGATACGTTTAAACTAAAACACTTTAGTAGTAAATTAATAACTTCAACGATAACAGGAAAAATATCACCTTTAAATGGAAATCTAGCTTTAAATTCGTATGTCTTTTGTTTTTACAAATCGGCGGCAATTTAAAAAGTGTCTGTCGTGCGTCGAAATGGACTAGAGAATATTTTCGCTCAATGATTTATTAGGACTTTCGTTGCGGTCTTACTCAACAACAATGTTACGATAGACTTCAGTTGGCTTCATTACGAAGCGCCACCTCGTACCATTGTCTACAACTGGTTTAATGAGTTTAAACGTGGTCGAAGCAAACTCACTGATGATTTTTGAGAAGGACGTCGTTCTACGGCGACTACTGATAGATATATAGATAAGATAACGTGAGTGCTGTGCGGCTAATGATAGAAGCTAACAGAAAGGGTGACATATCAACAGATTCGGGCAGTTTTAGGCATTGACATGAGTCAAGTACAAAAAGTCTTACTACTACCTCCTAAGTTGACGGAAGATCCAAAACCTCGTCGTTTGGATTGGTGACGCTCAATGCTTGAAAAGTATGACGGAGGTAACTCGAATGCTGTTTATGACATCGTCATAGGTGATCAAAGCTGGATATATTGTTACAAACCCGAAAACCAAAAGACAATCAGCGCAATGGATGTTTCCATTCGAAGATTCGCTGACTGAAGTAAAGAAGGGCAGAAGTCAAGAAAAAGGGCCAGAAACACGTTTTCAGGATTTTGCGTTTCCCGCCCTTCCTATAACTTCCAGTTAAAATCAAAGAAAAAATTGGTTGTCTGTAAAGTCGGTTTACTCACGATAATTTTACATGATAACGTCATAAGAAAAAAGTGGGAGAGAGATAGATGCGTCACAAGCCGAACGCTCAGGCCTTGTTCCGCCCTCTCGCTTGCACGCTCGGCTCAGGAGTAACGTGACAATGAGTCATGTTTTTTCGTGCGTGCAGCCGGCGTTCATCGATTTATTAGACGTTATCACGTCAAAAATATAACACAATATGCTTTGTTTATGGCAGGCGTGCTGTTGTTATGTCCGAGTATTGAACCAATGTATTTAGGTCCAAGGTATAGCTGTATTTACTTAAATGGTTAATAGCACAGAAGTTAAGATGTCTTTAAAATAACAATAATAATTGAACCACAACGATTGAAAAATAGGGGTGAGAAGTTAAATAGATTTATTTCTACTTCGAATAGTGTTTCCAAATAACTTACCTATACTCTGCTTTGTTGTATTTTTAATTATAAGGTTCTTTAAAATTTTAAATTAAAAAACTACTCTGTATCTCGTAAAACCCGTATTTTGTCCTTAAGAACAAATTATTGCGATCACTTTATTACGTATGGTGAAATTGTTTAAAAACCTATTTGATTATAATGAACTTAGCCAAGTTTTTATTATAATTAGACGATCTTAGACGATAATTATACCTTAGGCAATCATTGTGATTCTGTTAACCGACACGCGAACACCATTGAAATCAGTTAGTAATTGGTATATCGGTGGACAAAGCACACAAAAGTATATAAACCGATTTAGATAATTGAATCTTTTATTTTAAGAAACTTTGAAAGATTGATTTTATAATAAAACTTCAATGCGCTTGAACGAGGGAACTAAAAACTTTCATTACTTTGCTATATGAATTTCAATAAAGTTCTTGAAGATATAACTCATCCTAAAAAATTAACTCAAAGAAATCGAAAAGAAAATTCATTATATTTTTAAGTATGTTACATTACATGAGTATGTTCAATATGATGTAGAGGGGCTCATAACCTTTATTTTGATTTGGTGAGAAAATCCTAAATCTTAACATTTGTAGAGATTTTTAGGGTGCATCATTTGGTAGGGTATATAATATACCCCTATCAAAGAGGATAGATCTTGTAAACTCACACACTTAGACAGTCAAAAATGTTAGCTTTATTAAACCATACCAAGCTTGAGCCATACTGTTAATCTTAAAGCAAATCTATAGCCACTGACAACATGAAAATAAACGTAAAAATGAAAAAAAAAACATATTTTGTAAATCTTAGGTTTTTTTGCTAAATGGGCGTCTCAAAGTGCTCTTTTGTACCAGAATACTAGCTGCCCCGACAGACTTTGTTGTGACAGACAAATGTTTGAAAGCTGGGGACATGTGTTTTAATTATTATTTACTCTGTGGTTTGTATAAGAAAAGAAAAGTGTTGTTTTTGCTATTTTCCTCGCAATTTTAACGTTTTTTCTCTCCATAAGAACCTACCTTGTGCCTTAACGAAAATATGAAAAAAAAAAATTAGCCGAATTGGTCGAGGCGTTCTCGAATTTTGCGCTTAGCAACACATTTGGCGATTCATTCTTATTTATATAGATTATTGATATGTATACCTTACTAGGACATTATCTTTAAACATTTAATAAAATACATTCGTTGTTAACGAGTTGACTACACAACAAGTTTTTTTAGCTACGGAGAAAATACCGTCTGCAGTATTCATCGCAATAATTGAACTCGAAAAGTATGTCCCTATTTTATGTATTTTATATACGTTAAGCGTTATTCAGTTTGCTAAATGCTTTGGCTGCATAATGATATTTGTCCTAGCTGACTGATTAATCTAGATATTTTATATTAATGAATGTCACCAACCTGCTAATGTGACGTTTTAAGTTCGTCCTTTCGTTTAAGTTTTCACTTCTGTCGACAGTCCCATGACTGCCTATTTTTTTTTAAGTGATAACTTCTTATGGGAGGGTAAACCACTTCGTTACGTAACGCGTTACGGCGCCAGTCTGTTTGGCGTTTTTTTCAAATTCTCATATATAAAACTTAACTTCATGAAGACTGAAGACTCAGCACTGGAAACCGCGGGCGACAGCTAGTGTACGTATATTATATTTTACATTTCCATTTTACCTCAACGCGGTGGAAGTACGCTTTTTAGTCATTCAAATGAGTGCATTTCGTAATTATGACATTATTCACGCATTTTGGACAGTTTAATATACCTATTTGTAGTTAAGTAAATAGCCAAGCATTAGCATAAAATGATTTACGAGTTATTGTAGCTAGTCAAGGGCGTATTCCACTGAGATCGGAACACCATGTGGTCAGTATCAGTCGATTAGATGCGTTGTAACTACTTCGCTGGCCTGCAGTGGTAGGCTTGGCTCTCGAGGGCTTCCACTAAGAAGCCTATTACTGAGTCATTTTGGGTCCTTGTCCTTTAGTCCTTGAGTACGGCAAAGTTGGACTCTAATCTGTATCGCCAGATGTCGTTTTGTTAGATGTTCCAATAACAGCTTTTCAGAATACGTCCCGCTAGCGTCATGATTGCGTTTCTAACCCTCCTCTGTACTTGTTTTGTATAAATTTTATAAATCTACTTAATAAGCAACTTTAACCATTTTTTTTTGGGTTCCATACTTCAAAAGACTTCGTTGTCCGTCTGTCTGTCTGTCAAGACCTTTTTTCTCAGGGACCCGTGGAGGCAACAAGTTGAAATTTAATAAGAAGCAAGGTCTCACAGCGGGTGGAGTGCGGCCTATTTCACTTATTGTTTCTATTATAACATGTGAAATGAGGCTAAGCTCGAGCTTAGTTGTCTGTCCGATAACTAAGTTGGCGTATGGCTTTGGGGGAGAGCGCAGGTCAGCTAAGATCCCCAAGGCAAATCTGGAGGTCATCCCCCATCTCCAAAAAACCCATCCAACCTCCTCCTAAGTTTCCAACCCATTCACCAGCCAAATCCCTTCCCAAAACCCCAATCCAAGGTGTCATTCGTACCGTGCCGATGGATGCGTGGCTGAGGGGAAGCTCAGTCTCAAACGGTGGACCTCGATACCAGGCGACCTCGAGGTGTAACCAGCCCTACTCCGGTATGCGGGGCTCTGCCGGGGCCGACCCCTTTTTCCTAGCTACTCGTGGGAACAACATGGATAATCTTTTTCAAAATGTTCGAACAATGGTGAATAAGTCACAATCGCTGGAGGACCTCTGCGAGGACTTCCAACCATTGGCTGTAGGAACGGAGCAATCTATTCCAACGGCCCACACGGCTGCGTCGTCGGAGGCCAAAGACGAGGAAAGGCTCCTCAGGAGCCCAACCCCGTCAAAGGCTGCCAGACGCCGCCGAAATCGAGGAGCGCTGCACGGATCCAAGAAAATCCGTTATCTCGCACAAATTACCGACTGGTCTGTAAGTAGCGAAAACTCTATGTTCGACCATAGACACATTGTATTCGGAATACAAGGCTCAATAACATTCTGATTCAGCCTAATAGACTCAGGAACCCCAAAATGACATCTTGGGAGACCTACAAAGGCCTCCTAGAAGAACACATAAAGGAATTTCCAAAGTCTGTAAAATCAGCCGATTCTCTCAACACCTCCGCGAAAATAATGACTGAAGCCATTAAAAACGCCTACGAGCAAAGCTGCCCAATAAGAGAATCGAAAGGTCAAAATAAGACCACGTGGTGGAACAAAAAGCTGGAAAAGCTAAGGAAAACCACACGACGTACCTTCAACAGGGCTACCAAACCGAAAGAGTGGGAACGGTATAGGAAAGCCCTGACAGAGTACAACAAACAGATCAGAAAAGCCAAAAGAGCGTCATAGCGACGTTTCTGCCAGGATATTGCACAAACGCACAAAGCTGCAAGAATCCAAAAAGTACTCGCCAAGACACCAAATAGCTATCTAGGTTTACTCAAAAAGCCATATAACACCTACACAACCACAGAACAGGAAACACTGAAGCTTTTAAGAATCATCCACTTCCCAGGATCGTACCCAACCAATAACGAAGATTGCAACCCAAAGGACTCCATCCACATGGTACAAAACTCCGACTGGAACTTGGCCAGTGCAATCTTCAGGCCCAACCAAGTAAAATGGGCTATAAGCAAATCACACATCTGACATAATTAACATACTTAAGGGTTTAAAATCTAATGCTAAAGGTATTGATGGCCTGACATTGGACATGATAAATTTAACAGTGCCACACACCTTAGATTTGCTTACCACTATAGTGAACAAGTCAATTATGACATCCAAATTCCCTTCCCTGTGGAAAACCGCCATTGTAAGACCAATACCAAAGAAAAACGACGTAGCATCGGTTCAGGACCTCCGTCCTATAAGCATTTTACCGTGTCTTTCAAAGGTTTTGGAAAAAGCCGTGGCCTCGCAGTTAACAAAATATCTGGAATCTAACAACATTTTACCTGAGAAACAATCAGGCTTCAGAATGAATAGGGGAACAACGACCGCGTTGCTGGATCTTAGCAGCACAGGACACGGGACAGGGATCGATCTTGTTTTTGTTGGACTTTTCCAGGGCCTTTGATGCTCTAAATACTATTCATTGCTATTATCTAAATTGTCATATTACGGTTTTGATAATTCTACTGTGCGTTGGTTTCATTCTTATTTAAGTAATCGCTCTCAATACGTAGAGCTTCATTGTGAAGATGGATCAACCTCCCGCTCTGCTGTGCAATCAGTAACGCGAGGAGTTCCTCAAGGTTCAGTCTTGGGACCACTTTTATTTATTATTTTTAGTGCTGACATAGTTGAGGTTATCAAATATTGCAAATTTCATATTTATGCTGATGATGTTCAACTATATTTATCATTTAAACCTAACGAAACTCTAAATGCAGTTAATAGAATTAATGAGGATCTAAATAATATATATAACTGAGCTTTGAACAATTCTCTGTTACTTAATTTAAGCAAAACTAAATTCATGATTCTGGGTTCCAGGGGGGACCAAGTTAAAAAAATAGGTAGCTTAGACCCAAAAATACAAATTAATGGGTCCCGTATAGACCGTGTGCTGGAAGCGCGAAACTTAGGGTTAGTTATGGACGAAGAGCTTAGGTTCGAACATTATATCTCTGACGTAGTACGAAGCTGTTTTTACCGGGTCAAACTATTATATAGAATTCGAAATTATGTAAGTACTGACCTGCGTATACAATTATGTAACTCACCTGTGTTGTCCAAGTTTAATTATGTTGATGTGGTGTATGGTCCTAGGCTATTGGCTAAGACTTCTGGTTTGGTACAAAGAGTGCAAAACGCGTGTGCGCGTTACTGCTTTAATATTCCTAGACGAGCCCATGTTACACCATTTTTAAACGCAGCAGGTATTTTAAAGATGCAGCGGCGGAGGGAGCTGCACTTGGCTACACTCTTATTTGGCCTTTTTTAAATACAAAGCGCCAGAATATTTGCTCACCAAACTGGACTGGATGGCTGAGCGCAAAAGGTACATGAGTAGAGAAGGGTCTGTTCCACTACACATACCTAGACACAGAACTACAGCGTTTAGGGGTGGTTTCCGATATAGTGCAACATAATGCTGGAATAATTTGCCGCCGCCGCTTCGTAACCTTGTTAATTGTATCACTTTTAAATTAAAAGTAAAGATGTTGTTTTTAACCATGCAAAAATCCAGCATATTTTATTAAATATTAAATTACACCTCTTAATCTATGTTAATCTTAAATTCTTGTTATTTATTAAATTGAATATGTTCTCTCTTCCTATTTTTTAAATTGGCAAAATTGGCAATTTGATACTAGTCGTTCCTACAAATTGCATATTTTAGTTGATGTTATCATTTTATGTACAGGCTATATGTTATGTAACTAATGTATGTATGTAATTATCACATGTATGTTTATAGAATTACAACTGTGCACACGTCCGTGAAGTGTCTTTGGGCTTCAGCTGAAAATCAGCGCTGTGGTCACTTTTAGGGGCCATAGCATAGGCTGAGCTGTGGCCTTTTAGTCACACATTTTATTTTATGTTGTTGTTTTGGAAGTAACTCTTTTCTTTAGTTTGCTACAATTTTTTTTTTTTCTTCCATGATTATTTATTGTGTGTGGCTAATAAATGTATTTTCTTTCTTTCTTTCAAATTTAAGCCCTTCAAATCACCGGGGAAGGATGGCATTTTCCCAGCACTGCTGCAACATGGAATTGACATTCTCCTCCCGCATCTGGTAAAACTGTTCTGAGTCATACCAGATCAGTGGTCACAGGTCACGGTACGCTTCATACCGAAAGTAGGAAAAAGGGACTATTCAGTTCCGAAATCCTTTAGACGTATAAGTCTTACCTCTTTTCTTCTAAAAGCTATGGAAAGAGTTATAGACCAGCACATTAGAGCAACGTACTTAGTAGAAAGACCACTAAGTCTCTACCAACATGCTTACCAAAAGGGTAAATCCACGGAAACAGCTTTGTTAAATCTGATCGACAAAGTGGAGAAGGCGCTAGAGGATAAGCAAAATGCTCTATGTACTTTTCTCGACATTGAGGGCGCTTTGGACAATACACCCACAGCAACAATCCTCAGAGGAATGATTGCAAAGGGCATTGATGTCACCACCATAAAATGGGTGGAAAGCATGCTCTGAAACAGAATTGCGACAGTTTCACTAAATGAAACATCGCACAAATTTTATACGACACGAGGGTGCAAACAAGGAGGCGTCCTATCCCCACTACTTTGGACCCTCGTTGTTGACCAACTCCTTGTAGAAATGTCTAACCTCGACTATGACATACAGGGCTACGCAGATGACCTAGTGGTCATAGTCAGAGGACCATGCCTCCACACCATCTCAACACTACTACAAGGAGCACTCAACACCATCAACAACTGGTGCAGAGATAACGAATTATCAATTAACGCAGACAAAACTACGATAATTCCATTCACAAAGAAAAGGAAGCTGGAAAGTTTGTCAAATCTAAAACTGAACGGCAAAATCCTTTCTTTCTCTAGTGAAGTCAAGTACTTAGGGGTCACACTTGACCAAAAGTTAACCTGGAACTCACATATCACAAACATAGTCCATAAAGCAAAAATGGCTTTATGGATGAGCTGTCGCATGGCCGGCTCCAGATGGAGACTTCAGCCCAAGATTGCGTAACGTATGGAGCTGCCGTCTGGTGCCGTAAGGTAGTACAACGTACGGCTTGTTTAATAACCACTGGTGCGCTATCCTCGACGCCAGGGGAAGCTCTAAACGCACTACTAAGCCTGACTCCGCTCAGCATCTATGTGCAAAAAGAAGCTGCCAAAAGCGGATATAGGATATGTACACAGACGAAACCAAAGTGGCAATCACGAACACTAAACTGACTAAAAGAGTCGGTTTTCGGAATAAAATCTCTGAACATGCCAGCGGATGACATGCAAACAGAGATCGACTTCGCGAGAAGGTACACAGTAGACATACCACAAAGGGATACATGGCTGGAAGGCCTCCAATCCCAAAAAAATGGTAGTCACGAGTGGTACACCGACGGGTCCAAAAAAGGCCCTGATGTAGGTTGTGGAATTTACGGAGAGAGGCCAAAATTCAGGTGGAGCGCCAACCTGGGAACAGAGGCCTCCGTCTTTCAGGCTGAGCTCTCTGCATTAAACATGTGCGTGGAGATCAACCTTGAAAAGAAAGTAAAAAATCAACACATCTACATCAACTCAGACAGCCAAGCGGTGCTATTGGCACTAGGCAATTTTGAGACTAGCTCAAAACTAATACAAAATTGCAAGAAAAACCTGAACACACTGGGGCAATCAAACAAAATTACATTAAGATGGGTACCAGGCCATTCAGGCATCGATGGCAACGAAAAAGCCGATGAACTCGCCAGAGCTGGTGCAGACAACCGACAGCATGGCCCAGAACCATTCTGCGGCATCAGCAAACAGCGAGCGTATTCTATCATAAACGCCAAATATACATCATTGGCTATTAAGAGATGGAAGACCACGACTGGTCTAAGACACTCGAAAGCCATAATAAAGGGCTATTATAATAAAGAAAAAGAACTTCTGGAGCTCAAAAGATACAAAACCTGTGCAGTAACAAGAGTCCTCATCGGACACTGTAAACTGAACAAACATATGTTCAACCTAAAATTAGGTGAGAACACAATTTGCAGATTCTGTCAAGAAACAGATGAGACTGCAATGCATATTTTATGCTCTTGTGGCCCACTAATGCGGCACCGAAGTATTTACCTAGGGTTGCACATCATGCAACCGCAGGAAATACAAACAATCACTGCTGATAGGATCTGGAGGTTTCTCGAAGCCATAAGTCTGAGCAGTGAACTGTAAACCAAAAGTGCCCTACAAAAGACCAGAAATGGTCAAGGTAGCACTAGGCACTGAAAACAATAATAATAATAAGGTCTCACAGCACAAAAAAAATCTGAAAGTCGTTAATTTGTTGTTACAACACATACAATTTTTTTTTTGTGATCACAAACTTATATTTTGAGGTTCTAAAGAACTGCTAAGTCTAAGATGTTTTTATGTCATTTTGCAAAGTTAAGTTTGTCTTTCGAAAAAATGGACAAATATTTTCGAGAATCAGATCCCGAGATGAACGTACTATCTACATGTATACAAGTTTGATTTTTACGGAACATTGGGTGCCCGAGTCAGACTCACACTTGTCCGTTTTTTTTAGTAGGCAAATTTGCCGTAGATGACACACAGTGCAGTTTCAATGTAAAAAAAGATCATCACCTACTACTTCTCTTTCATTGCTATAGAAAAAATAAAGCTAGTCTAGGTACGCCGTTTGATATTTTTCTAAAGATGGCGACTGACATGAATATTTGCTCGATGTGAGCAAGTGACAAGTTGAACATTCGCCATGTCAGTACAGCTGAGCAGCTTGATGACCAGCTGAGCACCCGAGCGCGCTCCACCCGGTTGTTGGTTTTTTGGCGAATCTTTATCAATCCCACTAATATTATAAATGTGAAAGTTTGGATGGATGGATGTTTGTTACTCTTTCACGCAAAAACCACTGAACGGATTGCGATGAAACTTGGTATGTAGATAGCTGGATAACTGGATTAACGCATGGACTACTTTTTATCCCGATATTCCCACGGGATCGGGACTTACGCGGGTGAAACCGCGAATCGCTGCTAGTGTTACATAAAAAGTTAGTCGCTAGCGCAAGCACTACCCAGAGCGTATGCGTTCGGCATTCCGCACTCGGTGCTCTGTTTGTGTCGTGGTATATTTGCTTTTTGTAAAATGCAGTGGATTCAGGAAAAACGGTTTTGTTTGTTGACAAATACTGCAGTTAACCCCAACTGGGCCCAAGGTCCCAAACCACCGTAAAGACGTAAAACGTAAAGACCATTTTCAAAAATTAAAGCAAAGCGACGCGACAATCGCTTTTCTGACTTTATTAACAATCAATCCAATTCATTGTCTGAAGATTTTAAAAAGAAATTGCAAGCTTCTAAATAAATAAATTAACTTGAGACATCTCACACGCGGCCGTCTGATCCCAAACTAAGCAAAGTCTGCTGATAAACTGCATTAGTATTATTAGTAGTATTATCATCAGTATTTTATTAGTAGTGCCATTTATCTATAATATATATTACTTTAGTAAAATATATTATAGATAAGTGACACCCACCACACAAAATAAATGATCACGCTAGTCACACAATGATTTGTCCTGGGTGAGAATCGAACCCATGACCTCTGGCTTAGCTGTCAAGATCACTAACCACTAGACCATCAGGCTGGTAAATGATTCACCAGGAGCATTAATAATATTAATTTTTGTATTGACCGCTGATTTTTTTGTTTTTCTGAATATTCATCTAGTTCAATCCGCCAGCTTTATTTCTCATTCTGAACAAATATACGCTTTCTTTGCTTCTTTTAATAGCAATAACGGATTAAAAGGAACGCAGCACACACCTCAACGTCCGCCATTTTAGCAACTGCTGGAGCACAGTCCAGCATATATTCGGTCACAACGAACAAATTTTCGATGCGAAATTCACATCGAACAAATGCTCATGTCAGTCAGTCACCTTAAGAGAGCGAACAACGTATGTTTAATTAGCTGACGTACTCTATTGGCGTAAGTTACACGAGATAAACATTGCGTTTATATAATAATATCATTCTCCTACGAGCAGTCACAATCCTCAAATGACGTGACGACCGGAAACTATTTTACCTATTTACCTAGGTATGTACCTCTAAACGAAGTAGGTACGTGCCAATGAAATAGTACATACGTTATTCCAAAAACACCACAGGTACAAGTTTGCCGATCTAAAACCGTCGATTACACTTTTTGCGGTAATAACCAAATATTTACCTAACGACGTGAGTAGAGGTGATTTATCATTGTTTACTTTTCTCCTGTTTGTGTGCCACTGTTGAACATAGATAGCATGAAGGATGTTGTCAGCTTCCGACAGTACAATCAATGATAATATAATTGTAAAAATAGAAATACATCTATTTCGCGGAACATTGGAAAATTCAATGAGTGAAGTTCATTTACTTTTTTTATTGAACGAAGTATGGAAACAAACACACGGCCTGATGGGCGTATTAATTATTCGCGCGTTGGCAACAATAACATTGTTATTGTAATTGTTTTTATGTTAATCTTCTTCTTCTTTGTGGTTTTCTTTATTGTTCTTGTCTTCTCAATATTGTTTTATCTCAGGACATTAAGTACACTTATTGTTTTTGATTCGATTCATTCACGCTTCTGATGCATATAATATATGCATGTAATGTTTCGGTCTTTTTGTTCATCATTTTTAAGTATAAAAATAGATAACAATAACTCTATGGGGATAATGGCTTACCAGTAAGTAAATTAATGTCCCTTTTACATTATTATTACATAACAGATATAAACGTTGCGAAGGTGAGCCGCGCCGCGCCGCCGCGAAAAGACATCGCCGCACCGGGCGAGAGGAAAGATATCGTATTAGAAAGAACGAGCCAGATATAGTAGCATTATGAATCAGTACTGTTACATACCCCTTTTGTATGGAACATCCATGAGCTAAGTATTATTAGGCAGGTATCAGATAAAGGTCTGGCAGTCTCTTTCAAGCTCGAATTCCGTGTTTTGTAATAATTCTTTTTTTATTTAAAAGTGTTGATTATGCCACAATGTTCTTTTTTTTTAGTGTAAGTCAAGGCCCCGTGTAACAGTACAAATTGCGAACGAGCTTGTTGGTATACGTGTTGGTTAGTAGGACGCAAAATGTGACACCATTTTTCATCGACACCACGTCATCAGATTCAGAACACAATGTGGACGTTTTTAAAATAAAAGTCGATACAATTACCATGACTTAATTTGCACAATTAAAGCTATTTGACGTCATGGCTCTAAATCAGCAGGACTAGAGATACTGTTATACTTCCTGTTCTAAGCACAAAAAGAGTTTATTTCCCATCCATTTTCACAACAATGTGGCCATAATAATTCCAGAAGTTGGTGACTGTAGCTACGTGTGGTATGAACATTTTACTTATTGAAAAGACCGAAAAACTTAATTTCCTTACTTATTATCACTTGCTCGTGCGATATTGTTCATCACAGCAACAAGCACCAACAGTGAAAGAGTATTTTCCGCAGCAGGACAAGTAATAACCGATGCAATGCTTGCATTGCTTTTCGCTGCGTGAGTGAGGGAGGCCCTAACCCTTCCCTCTCCCCCTCTTCCCCCTAAAGGCCGGCAACGCACTTGTGACTCTTGAGGTGCAGGTGCCCATTCGCGGCGGTAGTCATTTAACATATTCAGGTGACTCGTCTGCGCGTTTGCCACCCATAGCAAAAAAAAAGGTAGTCTAAGTAGATTATTTATCTACTAGATATCAAATCTGTGTTTTTGCATGATTCTCTTTTTAGTGTTTTATAGATAAATATATAGGTATGTGATTCAAAACACTCCATGGTTTTTATTCATTTAATAAGCCCTAATAACAATCGATTTTTGACTACAGTATGTTAAAGAATTAATTGTTATTACAATATTTTCAGTAAGTATGTTGATTCTTCTTACTCTAACCAAAATTTTTTGGGTTTTAAAAATAAATTTTGTTTTCATAGAGCTGATATGTATTAATAAAAACTAAGAAAAGTACCTACTTCTGATTGGTAAACGCTTATATCCATTAAACAATAAGTACTTAAGTATAACTGATTTGCATGCATTAAGAATGAAGCGGCCGATGGCCGATATGACGTATAGTATCCCAAAATAAATCTTATTGAATGCCTTATTGTTCTTACTTGAATACGATGATTTACGATGTACAAAATTATTTTTAAATACATGTGTTTTAAATTAAGAAATACTTACCTACAAATACAAATTGGTGATACAGAGCTAAACCGGGCAAGTGCAGACAATGAAAACATTCTGCTGCCGTGCGTATTATTTCAAGTGAACGACAAGTTCTTCAAACCCTCAAATTACTTCCCTATTTTAAAGATAGTATTTGTGAAAAAAATGTGTCCATTAGGTAGGTTAGGTACCTTAAACATGCTTCAATCGTTGCCCGTAAGCGAAAGCACACTATCTACAAGAACGTTGAATGAAATTTCCTCTTCTAAATCTCCTCTACTTCGGTTACAAAAGCAAACCCTGTCCACGCTTTCAGTACTAACTATATATGTATATGGCATGTGTTTAATATATCCCACTAATATTATAAATGTAAAGGATGGATGGAATTATGGATATTTGTTACTCTTTCACGCCAAAACTACTAAACCGATTGCGTTGAAACTTGGTATGTAGATAGCTGGAGACCTGGATTAACATATAGTCTACTTTTTATCCCGATATTCCCACGGAGTCGGGACTAACGCGGGTAAAACCGCGGGGTGCTGCTAGTATTCAATATTTCTACTATGATATGAATTTATTGTATCTATTACATATTACTAACATCCAATCTCCTTCTATTTTATTCTCAACACACCAGAAACTGTCCTATAATTCCTTTTTATGTCATAAATAATTATGACGTAAAAAGGATCCCCTATCAAAGATGAGAGGATATCGAACTACAACTACATTAAGTACTAGCAACCCGCCCCGGCTTCGCACGGGTAGCAGAGACATCTTCAACAGTCATCAACATAATATTTCAACCAATTTACACAAAACCTTAACAAATTATACACCTAAACCTTCCTCATGAATCGCTCTATCTATTGGTGAAAACCAGATGAAAATCCATTCAGTAGTTTTTGAGTTTATCACGAACAGGCAGACAGACAGACAGACGCGGCGGGGGACTTTGTTTTATAATATGTAGTGATGATAATGCTGTAAAAGAGCTTAAGTCTAATTTTTACAGGTAGTGCATTCCATAAACGGATTGCAGTTACTGAAAACGATTTATCATAAAATGCCGTAGAATGTACAGGCATTTTCAGTTGTAGATTTTCTAATGACCTTAGTGATCGCGAATGTGTACAATGAAGGAACCCGAATCGCTCTTTAAGATAGGAAGGTAGCGAAGGGTTGAACACCACATTGAATAACAGGGATATGCTCATTATTACTGATTATAAAACTAAACAAATTTTCATTGAAATTTATAAGTCGGAAGATTTTTAAACCTTCTTTATGACGAGGCGATAAACGCGTAACTAAACGATGTTAAACAAGTAGACATAGCGATGGTATCATTGAGCTTCGAACTCGTGCACGGCCAATTATCAATGTTCACTTACCGGTGTCGGTCTTATGTGCCTCTCCTGGTTCTCTGACGGACGAAGGTGTTCGGCCACTTGGGTGGCTATGAACGAAATACTTTAATGAAATATGAAGTGAACTTAAACTACAATTTGTTCGATCGTTTCCGAGAACACTCCGAGGGAGTGTGATAGAGCAACGGCCGTGTCTCCTCTATATAACTACGACAGGCCTCGCCACAAATCAACAGTGACGATTCTATAACAAATACACAACAAAGCCTACTAAATACTATTTGATCAAAGATTTCTACCGACGAGCGAAAATTGAGCCACGGCTTTCCGATAAAATATCCAGCATCTACAAAAGTGCTTCTAAACTTAGTTATGTCTAATTAGTTGTTTATTTACGTATGTACCTACATATTAAATATTATATTCTAAATTTAATATACAACTTTTATAGCCTTAAATTCGCTTTCCTGCAGAGTTTTAAATGTTTCTGGTAGTTTTCTCCTTTAAATTCAGAAATACATAATTATATGGAGAAGAATTAGTCGGGGAGAATTTATTTTATCTCTACTACGCTTATATTATAACGTTTCATTAAAATAAGAAAATGGTTAAAGCAGGTAGATCACCTGCTTAAATATACAATCAGTTATGCTCATTTTGTTACCATGTAGTTGTTTGTATAAGGATATTTTATTCAAATAATGTTTTAAATGTTTATTAAAGATGCCCGAATAGTTTCGTACCCGACGGGGGCTCGTTTTCAAGGAGTGAAGCGTCTTTTTCGCGACGGTATCAGGGCATTTCGCGGCATGACGGGCATCCCCGAAAGACAAACAAACAAGAAAGTTTTTATTGTTTTAAATGTTTTCATTAAACGTTTGTCTCTTATTATCGAATTTCTGTAAATCTTTTAAGTCACGTGACCTGAAATACCTAGTCACATATTTTCGTTTCTAATCACACCTTTTTTTTTCTGATCACATGTTTTCAAAATGATATATTTGAGTAAAGGAAGAAAGGAGTCTGGTAAAAAATACAAACTGTGTGGCGACATCCACATACAGCGAAAATATACTTCAATTCACTGTCACCTAACGAAAACTAAAAAAACAACCATTTAACCGAAAACTGTTCCACACATTTAGGTATATATAGGCATTACACATTGAAAACTTATAGGACAAGAGTCCAATGTCTGCATATTGCTGGAGCAGAGTTATGAGTACGTAGTTTATTTTCATTTCAAGGTGCAACTGCTTCTCTGGAAGGCGAATACAGCCTTCAGATTCTGGTAGTATCATCGGTTTTACCACCTTTAAACCTAATGTTATTTTGCAATGATTAGACAGCTTTTAGTATAGAGGTAACATTATTTTTACTGTAACAATGATATAATACGCAGAATATAATATTAATGAGTGAAGCAGCAAATTATCAGAGTTTAGGAATCAAAGAAGGACCAAATCTCTCTTGATAATAGTAAAAGAAACTTGTAGAGATATGCTTAACTTTGTCATAATAAATCGTAAAACGAACATTACATAATTTTACATATCAGTGAAAAATGAACCTAAGTTGACTTTGAATACCTCTTAACTGAGAGCACAACTTTAGTGACAGTACAGTACAGTACAGTACAGTAACTTCCCTATTACAGTATTCTATATTCCACTAGTACAGTGACTTCCTCACCCCACCTGAGATACAAACGTATAGATTACGCCCAGACCTCCCTGAATTTGAATGCAATTTATGCCATTTTCTTTTTTTTTTATGGTATATGGGGCAAACGAGCAGACGGGTCACCTGATAGTAAATAACTACTGCCGCCCATGGGCACCTGTAACTCAAGAGTCACAAATGTGTTGCCGCCCTTTAAGGTGGGAGAAGAGGGGGAGGGGGGATACGTGGAAAGGGGGGGAGGGGAGAAGGACGGGAATAGGGGAGAGGGAAGGGTTAGGGCCTCCGGTAACCTCACTCACGCGGGGAAAAGCAATGCGAGCATTGCTTCACTTTGTCTTTCATATTGCCGAGAAAATGGAAAATCAAATGCAAACATACGTTTTTTTCTAGCATTACATAATTGTTTACAAAGTTTGGTTTGTGTGTTTTTGTTTAGGTATAGCATGCAAAATAAAATCAAAACTATTTATTCCAATTAAACCAATTATAGGTTTTTTCAATTGTCAGGAGTACGAGTCAGTCAGAATAAGTCAGCCGTGAAGCTAGTTGTCTGTTCCAATACGTAGATGCTATGGAAAAGAACAGGCAAGAAACTCCAAAGACACTATTTTTCAACATATTTTTTACCATTTTCTGGTTACATTGCTTATTAGCGCAAATGAAATGTGAGGATAATGTAATTTATTGTTCTAAAATATAAACAGTCGAACAAATTCCATTGTCAGACATTGAAGTCTGAATTACGTGCAATAAGTATGTCATTGTCTTAACGGACTACATAGACGTACCTAATTGTTACAAAATGCTAAAGATTCGACAGGCGAAGTCGCAAGATTGATATCATAGTAATGCCGTCACATACGAGACTACTTCTTTGAAACCTTATGTTCTTGTCCCTTCATAATACATTAAACAAATATTTTCGTTGAATCAAGATCTGCCGTCGCTATTAACATAGGTACATATAAAAGCCACTACAAATATACTACTAGTACATTATAATCCATTGTTACATAGTTAATTGATACTAGGCAGTATACAACTGAATCAGTCGCGTGTCAGATATTTGCCTAGGAGGGCGCGAAACACCACGCTCCGTGGCGTGCTAAGAAGTGTGCGTGTTTAATTTCATCTTTAAAAAAAGTAACACCTAATTAAACACCCTTAGAGGTCTAGGTAATAAATGGGATTAACCTCGAGTGTTACCAATTCAATTTAAAGAAACATTATTGAAATCGGTTTGCAAATGGCAAAGATATCACGCAATATACACACATTACACACACAACCAATAGTCAAATTGAGAACCTTCTTGAACTTGATTTTAAGTATTAAAAATTATATTTAATACTTATATTTTTATTTCTTGCTTTTGAGTGGGTTGGTTTGTAATATCTAGGTTGCAATAGCCTAATGTCAACTGCTCATAACCTTTTACAAAATAATGCTTTCCCGAACATATTAAAGTAATCATAAATTATTGAGTAGTTCTGGTGTCCACCTGGGCTGTGGTCTTCATCATCAGTTCCACTTCACCACCGAGAGTAAACCCATGAGTTACTATAAAAGTACCTAAATCGCTACAGGTGTGCCTATAATATTTGAAGGGTTCTCTCAATTTCTCCAGGATCACATCGTCAGATCCTAACCTGATGGCAATTGGACCAACATACAGCAAAAGAAAGTATATTATATATACAAGTATTGTATACATACAAAAAAAGATTTTTTCAAATCGGTCCATCCATCTTCGAGTAATCGGTTAACAAACATAAAAAATATAAAAGATTCCGACAATAAGCTCCTTCTTCTTTTTTTAAGTCGGTTGAAAGCAATTTCTGTAAATAATCGAAACCGCTACGGTAAGATATGTACGAGTATGTGGTGTTTAGCGCGTTTCGACTGCATTACAAACAGAATCTTTATGCGAAACCCTTTGACTTAACGTAAATAAATATTTCAAACATGGCGATTTAAGTCACAGATCAAACCTAAATTGACATTCAATAATAAAAAATATTTAATATGCCACAAGGGCCTTAAGTTTCAATATTACTACAATTTACTATTTCTGTTAATTTCTTGTATAAATGATGTCAGTCAATTAAAATTAGCAAAATAATTGACAATTACTAAAATATATTAGGTATATATACCTGTAGGAAATAAACAGAAGCTGAGACATGATAAAAACATAGCATTTATATATATATATACATATTCAAGTTTCGTGACGCAGGTATACAAAGTAATTAGACATCATAATGATTTATAGACAAATTGAAACAATTTTATTTACGCCAAGTCTTCAATGCGGTCACGCCAATCCGATTCATGAGGATTGGGACGAAAAGGCAAGAAAAGCAATTATATTGTCTAGATGTTTTATCTTAGGTAAACTATTATGTAGTCTGTGGGTAAACGCAGTGGCGGATTTAGCAGCAGGCTGAGTGGGCTGAAGCCTAGGGCGGCAGATTATAGGGGCGGCAAAATTTGGGGGATTTTTTTGATGTCTTACAGAAATTAAATCCAAATGGGGTGTAATTAGGACGATAGTTCACAAATCATAAACTTACAATTACATTGCCAAAAAAATAGTTATTAATATGATCCTGAACTGGGGTATCGAATCATACTAGAGGTTTGTAGGGGCTGCAAAATTTAAATAGCCTACTGGCGGCAAGTTTGTTCATCCACCACTGGGTACTGGCCTGATAAATAACTTCAAACCTATTTTCCGAGGCGCTCGAGCATTCGACTAGAACGTCAAGGGTGGCGATTCCCGTTCAGTGTATATTTTGGAGGGTAGAAATAAAGATACCATCTTAAATGGCGATTAAAACAAAAAAGTTTTTAGCTGAAATCAGTACCTCCATAATCAGTACATACTTAATAGTTCAAGAATTCTGGTCGGCCAGAATGGCGCTGGTGTAGGCAAAAGAAATGATATGAACCTAGCAGCTGTAGACGAAGTGAAGTGTGCCGAGTTGAAATATTAAATTGTTTTGGCGTAGGTATGTAAAACGATGAATGATTAAATTTCGTTTTACGTATCTACGCAAATAACAAGGAAGGAGAAAGTTTCGCTTTATAATTGTGTATTTTAAAAAATAAACGTAGGTACGTTTATTTTTATAAGTACACAATTATAAAGTTTCACCTTCCTTGTTATTTCTCACTAGCTACTTTAGCGCCACCTTAAGGCTGACGGACAATTTTTGTAACGAAGTTCCTAATGGGGCGTTACGGAGGGGTACCTTAGCCGGTAAAAAACGTCCGTAACGTAAGATTTTTATGTATAGTCTATGTATGATGGCTATACAATGTCTAATGTATAGTATACGTGATGAGTGTTATTGTGAATTTTCGGGTGTGAGGTTGTGTGTGTGTGTGTGTGCGTGCGTGTGAGGATGTGTGTGAGGATGTGTGTGAGGATGTGTGTGAGGATGTGTGTGAGGATGTGTGTGAGGATGTGTGTGACTGTGTATGAGGATGTGTGTGAGGATTTGTGGGAGGATGTGTGGGAGAATGTGTGGGAGGATGTGTGGATGATTTTTATCGATAAAAAATCATAATAAAAATGTATACCCGAATAATTATTTTCTTTATACCTCGAATAGAACTTGAAATTAATATTTTTATAATAAGAAACTTCGTTGTTATCTGGTGTCCCACCACACCACACAGTTTTTTTTTTTCATATAGGGAGCGTGCACAACGATGGCTCTGAACGTACGTAAACAATAATCGAGATTGGCACTTCACGTTATTAAATAATCACATTAAAGCCGTGAAAAATAACATTTAACTAAGTGAAAATACATTATTGCATTTCTGGATGCTCGAACACTTCAAAGAAAAATTAAATTAAGTGAAATGGTATAAAATTCTATTACTTTCCCATGAATAGTACTCACTTTCATTGGTTACGTAATAAACGACTTAAGCGGATAAATGCAGTAAGAAAACATATCTAAGTATGAGGTTTAAAAACATTAAGAAATTACTAATAATGTTATTTGTAAAAATAGCTAAGTTTTGTATCTACTAGTATACTATTCGATACAAACAAAACTGTAAGTAAACATTACCTCAAATCATTTTAATTTACGTGAAAACTGAGTTCAGAAAATACTTTACAATTATGTTGACATCATAAACGTTAGAAATTTGAGCTACAATTTTGTTAGTTATTACTGCATTTTCATGAATCCCAACTGCTTCTTCTACTTCTAAGACCAGCCCGGGTTTAAATAGTTTTTGGCCTTTTGACATATTCTCACCACGCTGACGATCATTTATTTCTAATCCCCAGAAATCCATTTTTTATAATTTGAATCACAATAGCAATAAAACGATTTAAATATAATTTAAACATTGACGGCAACACGAAAACAGTTGTAAAAAGTTTCTTTTTTTTCATCACACTGTGGCTTTCGTATACATTTGTACTGCCACCTATAATTTGTGCACGTTCCCTATAAAGAGTTTGCTCTAGATACGTAGATGTATAATAATATGTGTCTCAGGATATTATTATTATTAAATAATAAAATATTTATCTGAAAATGATTGTTAGAACTAATACTTATTGGGTTTCCAGTGATTCATTCATTATGTTCCATAAGTATCTTATCTCGCTCTGAAACGTTATTATTCTGAAAAGTTTTAAACAATCGCACATGTTTTGAACTAATAGTCACGTTGCGATCATGCTCGCGTTAACTTGAGATTAGAACATCATTAATAATAAGTGAAAGCTTTCATTTAAAAACTTCTACATACTCGTAAAACACTACAGCGGACATGATTTAAAGCAGGCACATGTCATTCAGTCCATCACGATATTCAAAAAACACGCTTTACATGCGAACCAAATAAAAAGGGCGGGTTGCCAGTATATTCCCCCCACCGCGTCTACCTGTGTTCCTTTATCTGTCCATGATAAACTCAATAACTACCAAACGGATTTTCATACGGTTTTCACCAATGTACTGAGTGATTCACGAGGAAGGTTTAGGCGTATAATTTATTAAGGTGTTGTGTAAAATGGCTGAAATATGACGATGATTGTTGAAGATGTTGGAAAAAACAATAAATGCTCTGCTACCTGTGCCGGGAGGGGTAGCTAGTTCTCAATAGATTAAGGAACGTAGTTTCTCGTGCTCGTTTAAAAGGTAACTTTTAGTTATACCGCTCCGATTTAAATAGCATTCATTAAATATATAATAGCATTCGGCTAAATAGCCCTGCTGATATGAATGAGTTAGCTTAAAGGTAGGTAATAGCTAGTTAACTGTACCAACACAGGAGAAACTGTGCGAAACAGTTGTTGAAACGTGTTGTTTATGATTTTATGTCAGCCGAGCCATGGAAGCGGGAATCCCCTAGAGCTAATATTAACGGGTAAAAGTTAGTATATTGAGCAAATATTAGTTGTGTAGTTCTTGAAATTTTCCACATGTTTGATTCGTTAAGTTTGTGAATCTGAGGTTGCTATTATTTGCTGATATCCTGTGCAAATGTAATAAATTGGATGTTATTTACATTTTTGTGAACGTACTTGTTACAAAAAATGTCATATTTGACAGCATACAACTCTAGCACAAAAAAACTTTTGATTTATTGAATGAATTGGTAAATATATATAGTGAACCTGTGCTCATAGATAGACATCTACAAGCAACGTGATTTGCCTAAAGATTCTTGATTTAGAAGAGAGTTTACTAAACAACGGATTGTTGAATTTATGTTGTTATTATCAATGATGTATTTTCCGATTATGCAGATTTTTTCCTCTTATCTTCCTATGAAGAGAAATATCCTCATTTTATAGATGAATTTCATTCATTGTTTACGTTTTTGATGGGTTTGAAGTGAAAACTTCTTCACGCACGTTTGTGCACTTTTGCTTGGGGAAAAACACTGAACTCGTGACCGTCACGCTAATAATACATATATAGATCCACTAGAGGGCGCTAATCTAAACATTGAGTTCTATCAGATCCTTAGTAATTAATGTCACCAATCTGCTAATGTGACGTTTTAAGTTCGTCGTTTCGTTTAAGTTTTCACTTCTGTCGGCAGTCCCATGACGGCTTATTTTTTTAATAATCGTTCCATTCGTTCTTATTATTTTATTTATTACTAGCAGTTCCCGCGCAGCTTCGCTTGCGCACGTATTTATATATTTTGCACGGAACCCTAATTCTTTTCCAAAATAAAAGTATCCTCAGGTGCTCCTTATAACACCAGCTACCTGCTAGTGAATGGCCCGAGGAAATCGGTCCACCCTAGCCTGAGATTATCCGGAACAAACAGACTGACTGATAAAAAATTTTAAAACCGATTTATAGGATATATCGTGCAAATAACTATATGAGTTTTGATGCCGTGAGAATATTGGGTTGGTTGTGGTATAACCTATGTGTGAATCCAGGTCTCCAGCTATTTCCATACCAAGTTTCATCGCAATCAGTTCAGTAGTTTTTGCGTGATAGAGTAACAAACATCCATGCATCCTCACAAACTTTCACGTTTATAATATTAGTAGGATTAGTAGGATTACGGCAATAACGCTTTTATCTTTCGGACCATATACCTACCCATGTATTATATATACTTATATATAGATATATATATATATATATATATATTTTTTTTTTTTTTTTATTATATATTTATTATATACTCGGTGTATATAAAAATATACATAATTATTTTCATGCAGGGTTATAAAAATCTTTAAAAACAAAACATATAGGTAGGTAATATTGCTGGTACACTTTTCTTTGCCTGCCGCTCGGTGTTATTATGATTGTACACTATTATGCATATATTGCATATGTTTATATAACTTTATATAATGTAGATACATATAAACTCAAGTGTAAACAGTGCCGATATGGTATAATGGTAGTAGTAGATATTGAGAGGGACACTAAGATCATGTATCATCAGTATTATGGCACGAATTGTATGCTAAATTATTTGCGGTACATATTATACACTTCTAAAATCTGTTAACAATAATAGCAACGATAACAACGACCTTTTAAAGCGATAGGTATCTAACGTTTGTTGTAATAGCCCTTCGACCCTCTTCTTCATACTGCTTTCGTTTCACTCCGCAACCCTCCTTTTGTAGAATAGAATAGAATAGAATATTCTTTATTGTTCACCATATAAACTTACAATAGATCTTAAATTTAATTTAAATGCTAGGTACAATGGACGGTCTTATCGCTAAAAGCGATCTCTACCAGACAGAAGAAAAACCCTCCTTTTGTAGTCGGTTAAAAGGTCAAAGGTCACAACATCCAGTAACGTGGTCATTGTACTTCTTAGTAATAGGTAGTGGAATATGACTGGCAGCTCTCGAAACGTTAAGTGGTGTAAATTTAATATTTTTATTGTAAGCATAAAGAGCTGAAAATCGTATCGTCCGCTACTAGATTTTACTACTTGCATACGATTTTCCGTTCTATACTAATGGGATAAGGTTAATATTTTATTCACATTTTAAAAGTGTTAGAGCATTATGCCGCTCAATCTGAATTGACCCTAATACTGCCTACCTACTTGACACTGTGATATCTGCGCCGTTAAATCATAGGATTTTAGCGATATACGTACTTACATTAATCATATATATTCATTTTCATTTTATTTGGTCTTATAATAATGTTACCTTAAAAATAGACTGACAATAATGTACAGCTGTGTAGTTTCCAGGTCTATTATAAGAGGCTGGTAGTAGGTTGACGAAACCCTGTGTTACAGGTTACCAGTGCTCCACCCGCGGACACAATAATACTCTACAAGACCATATCAGACAAGAGAACACTGCGTGAACACGAATATTATACACATAGAAGAAAAAAATATATAAATAAACTAAACTAAACGGTATATCACACCATAGAAAACTCCCTCCTGAAAATACTAGATCACCTTGTTTAGGAGTTAGGGTTACACACCACCATTACCTAACAACTTTAAACGAGCTATTCTTGTATATAGTATATTATAAATATGTATATTTCGCGCATCTCGGAAACGGATCTAATAAATTGCATCAAATTTTGTATTTAGATGAGGTTCCGCTTTTTGAGTTGTTCTATAGATAAACTTCAAAAGCGAAGCCGAAATAAACACTAAAAAAAATTTAAACCGACTTCAAAAAGCGCTAAGAAAGGGCACTGGAAAGTGTAGTGTTTAGAGACTCGGGTGGTATGTCGGAATCGAACCCACTAAAACTACACGGTGTTCTGTCACAACAATAAAAAGTAGTCCATGGTGTCAAGCCGTTCATAAGAGCAACGAGGCGCGTTGATAATACAATAAATTCATGGAATGATTCGTGAATCAATACATATTAATAGCCCTCTCACGAGTAACTAAAATGTTTAACGCCTTTCCAATCGTGTTTTGATGAACATAAGCAATTAACATCCGATAAACAATCTTGAAAATACGACCTTCAAGTTTTTGTCTTACTTAGTATCAGTTGCGCTTTTTTTGTACAAAATGGGGACAAGAGGGATAATTATATACTTTGTTGTATACTTGTACCCATCGGTATACTAATGTCATTTTAAAAGGTACCTCTAGTAATAGCCTAAATTCTAAAATCATACGAGCTTAATTAGAATAGTAAGATACTTCGATCAAAGATATCATGGTATATACCGAATATCTGTCTAGCTACTGTGTCTTGTTGTATGCACATATTTGTTGCGTTGCAATCCAGATCAAAACATTATATTTGCTATATGTGATATTGTTACGGTTGTAATGTGTTTTGTGCATTTAAATAAATAAATTTAAAAAATGTATATATCATGGTTATATACCGTATACCATGGTATATTTGATCAATGGTGGGATATCGGGGTCTCGGGTTCGCGGACTTCATTCATGTTCTATATACTTTACTTCTATACTGTTATAAGTTATAACTTTATAAGTCAAATAGAATTTAAAAATATACAAAAATCTAAATGTGCATGAATAATTCTTGCATATTGTGATCAAGTGAAAGATAATAAATGAACAAATGCGCTGTAAATGTCATTATATTTTTAATCTAGTTTCCGCAGTATATTTATAAAATGACCTTTGATCATAATCCTTGTCATTACAAGTTTTGCATAAAATAACAATAGTCCAGTGCAAATAAGTTTATACCTCGACTCCCAGCTATAATAAATGAATTATTTTTGTTTTTTCTTGAATATGTAATGCCATAAACTTCAAAGTTTACCCAGTGAAACTTTCCGCTAATGATTCTTTTTATAGCATACTTTATTAAAAATGTCGTAATTCCTAGTATAGCATATACTTTTGCTAGTAATATCCATTTTATTTATTTATTTATTTCTCGGATCTCTTACAAGAAATAGATGTCTCAATCGATGATACATCTGGATAGTTCAAATTAGGTCTCATGTTTTCTCACTTACAAGAGATCACAGCATGCAATTAACAAAGTACAGACAGTTATATTATATCATATGAAAATTATTGAAGAATTTCACAAAGATATTAAATTGGAACATAATAATAATTTGAGATAGATAGTTACATAAATAACTACAATTTCAAGAATATCATCGTGGATTGAAAAGCAATTTCGAATAAATTTCGAGTCTAATAATACATACTTATAATAAGATAGCAAAATATAAATTTTATACTAATTACTTTTTTAATGCCACCTAGGTATCTCAAAAATGTTAATGAATAATGAAATTAAATTTTTAATTAATGAATCGTTGATGATGTCATTACATATTAAATATACTCAACTTGAATCTTGAGAAAAAAAACCTAAAAACTATAGAAAACAGAAGGGGGGAAATGGTTGGACACTTGATAAGACACGACAACTTTTTCAAAATAATATTCTAAGGAAAATAGATAAAAAGAGAAGACGAGGAAGGCCTAAAATAAGTGTTATACAACAATAGAAGGAGAAAGTGGGGGTCGAGACTTATGAAGAGGTCAAAAAGATCGCAGAGGATAGAGGGGAGTGGTAGTTTTCTCCACCGACAAGAGTGTAGCTCTTAAATTTGAATAAGAAGACAATATTCAACATCTAGACGCAACACAGACATCATAAAATATGAGTATGTATGAATATTCCAGAAATATCTAAACATTTTCTTTAAATGTGTACTAAATGATTCAACACGTTGAATATACCGAAATTTTTTGATGCAAATTGAACGTGACGTCAGATCGTTGTTGTTTTACTAAACTGTCATGATGTAATGTATTTTCCTGAACATTGTATAAAAAATTTAATAAATACCTATTAATTAGTTGGTAAATTAAATGCAAAATATTTGTGGCAGGATAGCAGTTCGTGAACGAAACCTTACTCAATGTGATACGCGCGTTTCAATGATAATATAATCCCGCCCGAAACAACACCTTGTTGTGGTGCCATCCGAGCTACACTCGACTATTTTATTGTTGACCCACCGGTGGGGTACAGTGGTGGACTCACGGTTCCGGACTTAATAATCGTTAATGATTATAAGAGTAAAGATACTTATTGATTTTATGCCTATTAGGAAACGGCCCGACAATTTGAAACCTTTTGTTAAGAAACATAAATTTGGCCCGCTGCAACGTGTATATATTATCAAAAAGGGAGCTTATCAATTAAACATGTATGTATGTAATATTATAAGAAGTGCAAAATATTAACTTATGGCAAACTATTAAGGCTTCCATACAAATATGCAAAATTGTATAAAAGTGTATGTTTGTCCAAGTTTACACATTTACATCACCTTAGGGAATAGTAAAGATTTAATCTAAATTGGTTTAGTATTTTTGTGATGTGGACTAATACGTGTGTATTATTACCTGGCTTACATATAGTGGTTACAAAGACAAAACATTCCAAAACTTGGATCATATTCTAGAGTGCATGTTAGAAAATTAGAATGGACATAAACAAACTGGCCTCCGAATACAAATCCGCCCCAGGAACTAAATATTCTTTGCGCAAAGCTTGACACTTTGCAAATGGATTTTGCCTAAACTAATAACTGCAGTTTCGAGTGTTGTGGCCTGTGCTACAGGTATTCAAATCTGCGTAATATAATGCAGCCTATATCCTTTTCGCAAATTTTAAAAAATCAGAACATTTGAAACCTTTATGGCTTTAGTGTTATAAAGCGCATCAAATTAAAAAACCAAAGAGAATATAAATAAAAACAATTTATGTACATAGTAAAAGTAAAGCTAAGCAAAGTAGGTCTCGAAAAGCAGACGTCTCGTCACGCAGATAATAGACGCCATCGGTCATATAGCGACAATGTGACATTGTTGATTTAGCTCTGAGGTGTCTCCGTTATTCCTTCATAGCTGTGAGCTGTGAAGCTGCACTCGACACGACAGATTAAGCACCAGTAAATTGACGACGCGGCAATTTATCAATAACGACAGTATAAAGTGTTCCGGCTTGTGTGGCGTGCGACGGCTACGCGATTTCGGCCATCATCATCTGACGCGTCCGCTGGCTCATTCGCTGATCACGCGATGCTATATAAACAAAATTTTGTTCTTCCCAGAATTCCGGCTCATTGCAGGATAGCTAATAGTATAATATCCGTCGCTATAGTTATAAAGAACAGTATTTAGATGTCGCGTGAGAAAAAAGTTGTAATTCAAATGAGAAACAAATAGACAAGTCTTTGTTTAACCTCTTTGACATGTCCGGTATTAGTTGGTAGTACATTTTGTTTATTTAAGTATTGTCTTACGATACGTTCTCAACGAACAAAATACCTCATTTATTTAATGATATACTCAGTCACATTTTGAAGCTTTTCTTTTACAGGAGCTAAGTAATTTCTTTGGACCAATTTTGTCAAAATCAACTAAAAACGTTTCGAACGCAAAACTAGGTGGTAAATATTATTCTTCTGTGCATCACAAATAAGTATAGGTTCTTATCTTGTTTATATAAACCTTGGCGTGATGACAAACAGAGCCTCCTAAACAACTGCGTAACCTTTGTGAGTCCAAATATTTTCGGAGTGAACATTATATCATTAGTAGAGCCGTCACCAATTACAATTTTTTTAGTAACGTTCCTTAAAGTTATGATCTGTTTTTTATTAAACAATGTATCAGACACAAGTCATTCATATTATTGAAATATTTTTAGCGGATAATCACTTAGAAAAGTCCTTTATATAGGCATTAGGCACACTTAATTTGGTCGTCGTGAGCATTTTTCAGCCTATTTTGGGGTTTTGTATGAACCAAATGAAAACCGTGATTTTCCATTGTTTACGGGGTGCTGATCACGAAGACTTTTGTTTTATACTATAATGTTCAAACCTCTTTTGAACTGAGTAGAAGCTGGCTGGTAATATAATTCGCAATTCGTAATAGATATTTAAAATGTATAATTGGTATAATGAAGAACAAGAGAAAGGAGTGCGTCGAGCAGTCAGAATGAACTGCTGTCAAGATGCCGCACCAGATTTTTGAAGAAGTTTAGTCATAATGTGCTAATGTAAAAGTAGTTAGTTCAGTCTCCAGTACAATTATCTTGATTTACAGCCTATATCAATTGATATCCTCCTAAGCCAACACCCCCCCCCCCCCCCTATCCCGAACAAACCTCTCAGCCAAGCGAGGGCCTTACAATTACCTAGGTAACTTACAATTACAATGATATGAACGGTATGAATAATATGAACTCACGAATGCAGTACACTAATAATAGAATTCGTACTCTACACCAGATAGGCAAACGCTATTACAGAAATAAATATATAAATAAAGCTAAAAATATTTTTTGGAAAAAGGAAATTTTAAAATGTAACAAACATGTGAAAAAAGTTAGGTCTAAGATTAATGAATGGATAGGAAAGGAAAAAATGGGGTAGACAACATTATTAAGAAATATTTAGGTAGAACAGAGTGTACAAGCGATATATGCAATCATTTTTCTAATTGTTTTTCCAAGGATATATTAGATATTAAACATGTATGCAATCAGAAGTTCCTCGATAGGACTAACTACATAGGAGGTAGTGAGGTATCATTACGACATCAAATAGCTAGACCACAAGGTATAGAAACAATCATAAATAAACTAAGCTGTCACAAAGCACAAGGAGCAGACACTATTAGGGTAAAATATATTAAATTAATTAAATGATTAGTCCTGTAATTGCGTATTTTATTAACTTACGTGTCGAAAGAGGGGTTTACCCGGCGAGGCTTAAAACAGCTTTAATACGATCCATATTTAAACATTTTACACTTCAATTTCACATTTCAATTACTCAAATTATAGACCAATGGCAATCTTGTCAGTAATTAATAAAATAGTTGAGAAATATATGTAGTAAATCAGAAATGTACATTTTTAGACAAATATAACATACTAAATGACGCCCAGCATGGCTTTTAGCGAGCTTCGTAGACTGCGTCAATGAGGGTTTACACTAGTGTAAGCAGGTTGTGGTAGTGTTCATTGATTTCCGAAAAGCATTTGACACATAGTGCACAGCCACTGTTTCAAGCCATGGAAGAGTGTGGAGTAGCAGGACCTCTAAACAGGTTGCTCGGTGCCTATCTCACAGGTAGAAGACTACAGTCCGTCGTTGGCGGAGTTAACGGCGACCTCACACAAGTCACCTGTGGTGTGCCGACCGGCTGGGTGTTTGGCCCCGTAGGTTATATAATGGATGTTAATAGTATCCCATCAAATCATAAATGTGTAAATGGGAGCAAAGTTCAATATTAAGAATATACGTGGTTATCGACTACGCCAACAAAAGAATTGAGATCTAAATATGTAGTTGCCAAGTTCCTGTAAATAATCCTGAAGATTTGACTTACGTATTTTTTTATATTTGTCTAAACAATTTATCTTCTTTATTTAATACGCAAGTTACTGCATAGTACTATATTTATTTTGTATGGTCAACATATCTTACTCTTCTAAAAGATTGGTATGCTGTTAAAACTAGCCTTTATGTATAGAACTTGCAACCATTTAGATCTCAACTTTTGTTGGCATAGTCGATAACCACGTACATTCTTAATATTGAACTTGGCTCTCATTTTCACATTTAAGTTTTCGATGGAATATCATCACTTTTTAAATTATTACTATTTATTCAAAAGTGATCTGTAAAATTTCTAAAAAAAAAATCCTGCGTTTATGTTTTATAGTTTTGAAAGGCGCTAGGTATTAATAAAAATCAATTGTTCGGAAAATATTTTAAATCGTAAAAATTCACTTTTTTCTGATTTTTTCTTTTGCATACACACAAATCTCCAGCTGGACGCCAAATTTCAACTTTCTAGGTCATCGGGAAGTGGGTTAGGTTTTTGATATAAATGTCAGTCAGTCTAGATGTGCAATGTTGTGAAAAACTGTCGCATCTACATGTACGCAGATGATATTTGTATGGTATACATAGATAAGGAACTCAATATAATAGAAAATAAAATCCAGGAAGATTTTTCTAATATAATAAAATGGGCACACGATAACGGCATTATTATAAATGTCAACAAGACAAAATATGTACATATTTACTCAACTTATCTTAAACGTGTAGACGGAGCGCCACACATAGTAGGGCATAGCTACGACTATGCATTTGCATAAAATCAAACCGTCATCATGCATCAAGCATTGAGGTGGTGGGGGATTACAGGTACCTGGACCTGGTTATTGATTCTAACTTTTCGTGGAAGATACATGTAATGACCTTATGCGATAAACTAAGGGCAGTCCTAGTAAAATTCCACCTCCTTAGCAACATTTTGGATAGGGCGACTTTCTACAACGTCTACTATGCGTTAGTTGATTCAATACTTTCTCATGGACTGATTAGCTATGGACGGACATTTAAAACTTACTTAGATAAATTTAAATCACTACAAATAAGGTTTATGAAGCTGTTAGTGAACAAAAACACCAAAGAACAATGTAAAATCGATCACCAATTATGAACGGCTATTCTTAGGAGTGTAAAATGCTACCAGTCCATGAGAAAGTATTGTTATTGATTGCAACGGAACAGTACGGTAGCGATGACTTCAAGATATATAAAACACGTCCGAGACGAAACAGTAGTAACATGTTACACGTACCCACGTGTAGCAATTATTATGGTGAAAGAAATCGTAACTGTATGGTCCGTCCTAAATTGTTTGACAACTTACCGCCAGCTCTTTTGAATAGTATCGATACAACGCGAGTATTTAAAAAGAAAACACAAGAGTTTCTGTTAGAAAGCGTTAGGAATAAAATGGCATTGTAAAACCAAACATTCTGATATTATGTATATGTAAGGGTGAATATGCACTTATATGTCTGTGTATGTAAGCGTACTTGGGTAGATAAAAGGTTAATATAATGCGAACTGTTTGTGTTGTTGTTATTAATATTACCTATATAATGTGTACTAGTCGACATTGTATATTTAAAGGGAATTTCATCTGCCAACAAACTGTCATGCAGTTTTACAGATGTAAGATATTTCTGTTGACACTTTATGTTGATTAAAAAAATGTTCATTTCATTTCACATGAGCGCATGTTGTACGTGACGTGTGTCAATAAACGAAAACAAGATTTCAGCGGCTCAGAGCGCGAGCGCAATCATATCTATTATAAACGTCCGTTAGACCGCTTTAAACGGAATATACATTGTATCAAACACGTATCTCGGTCTTTCTCACTTGTCCTAATAATCGGATGTGTGTGTACACATAGCAACATAGTCAAACATAATATATCCGATATATGGAAAATCAAAACTGCTAAAATCTTTGGATATAGAAGTAAACATAAATAGAGTATGTAAGAGTTGGTTGAAGATAAGACAATGGTTGGTTGAAGATAGTAGAGATTGTGTAATTGATCACGTGTTCAGTGACTAATAATAACAAGTAACTAATTAGTAGGTATAAATTCCAAATTTTATCATAATCTTCGTTCAACTTAATCCAGAAGAAAGTGTCAAATTCGGACAAAATATAAAGTGTTCACGGGGAACGGTTACGGGGAATATTGATTAGGAAAAACAATCGTTTATAAGTGGCTCAGTGTTTAAGCCAGGCAGAGAATCACTTGAAGACGACCCATAATCGAGGCTGCCTACTAAAGTGACCACTCCAGAACTTATTAAAAAAACCAGCCAAGTACGAGTCGGATTCGCGCATGAAGGGTTCCGCACCATCGCACAAGATTTAATACTATGTAGGTACTTTTTAAATACTTTTGTATATTAAAAGTACCTACACGTATGAATTTATGAAAGCTATTTTTTAATTTTACTCTACAATGTAGACATTTAAAGTTTTTAATGCGACTTATATTTTTGGCGATAAAAATGAAAAAACCACGAAATCTACCTCTGCGGGCCTGCTGCGGGCCCGGTTTTTTTAACTGGCGGTTGTTTTTGGGGTCTAGGGATCATAACTAGACCTCCTGTGAAGATTTTTTTGGAAAACTCGACAACTGGTACAAAACCAATAGGTAGACTTTTCTTCGAAATAAAGTTTATATATATATGTATGTACCTCAATTTTACCGGCACGATAGAGGTCGCAATTATGCACCGATTGCTTTCAAACTTGGACGACAAATCAAAAAAAGAATTAAGGTTAAGTTCGTGAATGGGGAATATTCCCCCAAAGGAGGGAACAGAGGACAGGGGGGCAGATTTTCAAATAAAATAAAAAAACACCATAGCCCGATTTTTGTTGTTTGGAACTATTATTATTTTACTAAACAATTTGGACAGATTTCTCAGATTTCTCCACGAATTGGGGTGCCTTTTTCTTGAATTCTTTGGTTTTCCCTAAAAATGTTATTCTGAGCTAACACAAGATAAATCAGTGGCAATGTGTGTGAATAGTTAGTAGAACTGTGATCAAAAACTGGCATTCAATCAAAAAGATAGTGAATCTAAAATAGTAAGTATCTAAGCACGATATGCAAACATCTTATTAATATTATAAAGTCGAAAGTTTGTGAAGATGGTTGGATGGATGGATGCTTGTTACTCGTTCACGCAAAAACGGCTGAACGGATCTGGATGAAATTTGGCACGCATACAGATTATAGTCTGGAATGGAAAATATTGAAAATAACTTAGTCTCGGGTATTAGTAAATTTTATAATTATATTAAGTCAAAAAACTACAACAAAAGTAGAGTCGGGTAATAGCGGTAAAGAAATATGTAATTTATTTGCAAGTAATTTTTCATCAGTGTTTAGTAATCCTTAAGCACAAGCTAACGTGGATATGGAAACTCACTTAGGCAGAGCTTCAATACTGTTTCCATTAAGCAATATAAACTTTGAGGAAGAAAAAATACTGGAAGCCTTAAAACACCTTGATTCTTCAAAGGGTCCTGGTCCTGATGGAATCCCAACTATTTTCGCTAAAACCTGTGCCAATTACCTATCTGCACCACTTACTTTCCTTTATAATTTATCCTTGAGTAGTGGTACCTTTCCTGATGAATGGAAAAAAGCTAAGATAGTCCCTGTCTATAAAAAAGGCGATAAGTCCAATATCAAGAATTATAGGCCAATTTCCATATTATCTTGTTTTGCAAAGATTTTTGAATCTTTAATTAGCGATGTTTTATGTTGTCACATAGACCAACACATTACAGTACAACAACATGGGTTTATGAAAGGGCGGTCTGTTTCTACTAATTTAGTCTCTTTTATGTACTACGTTTTTGATCGGGTCGATAAGGGATCTCAGGTAGATGTAATATATACCGATTTCTCAAGCGCCTTTGATAAAGTCGACCATTGCGTTCTGCTTCAGAAATTGTTATCGTATGGTATAGAGGGTTCATTGCATAAATGGTTTTATTCGTATATTACGGGTAGATTGCAAAACGTAGTAGTAAATGGATTTACGTCTGATACTTATTATTCTCGCTCAGGTGTGCCTCAGGGATCGCTCTTAGGCCCCAAGCTGTTTCTTATATTTATCAACGACATAGTCAATTATGTACGTAACAGTTATTGTTCCCTTTATGCCGATGATTTGAAATTATTTAAAGAGGTTAACGATGTCATAGATAACAATAGCCTACAAGATGATCTCAATGCTATATTACTATGGTGTCGAAACAACAATATGTATCTTAATCCATCTAAATGTTTCTATATCAAATTTACCCGTAAAAAACAGTTCTTTGATTCTGCTTATGCTATTAATAATAAAAAAATAGAAGAAGTATCAACAATTCGTGATTAAGGCATAGTGCTTGATAGGAATTTAAATTTTGTTTCTCATATTGATAATATAGCTACCAAAGCCGCTAAGATGGTAGGATTCATTAAAAGAAATACGAAGCAATTTAAGAAAGTAACAACCAGTCTTCTTTTGTATAAAAGTCTTGTAAGAAGTATATTAGAATTTTGTAGTGTCACTTGGAATCCTTTCTACTCTAATCATTCACAACGTATAGAATCCATTCAGCGATCTTTTACTCGACACTTGTCCTGGAAGTATGGGTTTAGGAAAAGAGCTTCTTATATAGATAGATTAACACAATTCAAATTAGACTCACTTAGCAAACGACGTAAAATAGCTGATTTAATTTTTCTGCATGGAATAGTAAATGGATAAATAAGAGATTCTGATTTATTAACAAAAATTAAACTAAAAGTATCGATTCGACCTCCACCACTCCGACAACCTATTACGAATATATTTGTTTTGTCCAGGTGTCGTACTAATTTTGGTAGGAATTCCCCCATAATAAGAATGTGCAATACATATAACTATTTAAATGCAAAGAATTTTAGACACATAGATATATTCTGTAAAAAACAAGCACAATTTAAGTCTATTGTGAACAGGTCTTAATTGGAGTTGTTATATTGAGTTAAGAATACAATCAGAAAATACATATTAAAGTAAAAAGAACGTATTAAAATTTATCGATGTTAGAAAATATATATTGTTATTTCTTTCATATGTAGTTAAGAAAAAATAATATAGAATGATAGATGCTGTGGACATATGTTATTTGTGTATGTACCAGATCAAAACTTTACGCATGTTAGTTTTTAAGAAAAATAATGTACATTACACTGTTTGTGTTCCTTAAAATAAATAAATAAATAAATAGCACAACAAAATTTACACGCGAACGCCTAATAATTTAATAAAAAGAAACAAAAAAGGTTATAAACAAGCAAGAAATTCTTTTTACTATTGACTAGATTTAAATATTGTTAAGTACAGCCTACGATCTTGAATTCACCGTAAATATTTAATTTACCCGTTATCTTGATATTTAAAGCAATAAGCCTAAGAATCAAACGTACTCGTTGACGTAAATGGTTATCATTTGTTTGCAAACAGCTTGTAAATATACAATAAATATGTAAGTATTATTAAAAATCTAACAATGTTTAGTTACGCAAATACAGTACAGAGTCCATTTATGGCATAGCCGACGCTCGCCTCTGTAGCATGTCCTGATATCTCACTTAGTATTCCTATCAAAAACTGCTGATCCTCTTCGATCAAATATACCAAGAATGCAAATTTCTACTGGTACACAGAATTTTTATCAGGTTAGTAATTGGTAGTACATAAGTATTGGTATTTTTAAACTTGCGCGTTCCGTGACATGCAATCATGTTTAAGTACAGGAATTAACGGAATCCCGTAACAGGCATACATACATACCATTAAATTGCCTAACGTTTAGACCACTATGTAGGGCACTACATAAGTTTTGTCGTATGCAAAGCAAAACCTTAGAAACGTAATACTGTGATTTGAAATCATCCACAAATTCTAAGTAATATTAAAAAAAAAGAACAAATTTGGAGGCAAGGAATCGTTTGTTCGGTTTTTAAATAAATTTTGTGGACTGAGGGGAACATAGAACGATGGTATATTAAATTCGATAGCGCAAATTTTAACTTGGAGGATGATGCAAGGTTCTGCGACCGATAGAGGCGACTACCGATAAGAAATTAAGAAGAAAATCGAGGAAACCCTCAAGTTAAGTTCATCAACTGTTCATCGGCTTCTTCAAGACCATTTAAAAGAACGGACACTTTGTTCACTGTGGGTACCGCACTTGATAAGTGATGCGGTGAGGGAGCAGCGTGTGACTTGGTCTCGTGATATGTTAAAAAAATTGAAGACGGCCAATCTAACTACTTGAATTCGATTATTACATGTGATGAAACCTTGCTGTATTATTTCGACGTTCTTATTAAATCCCAGAGTAATGTCTGTAGAGTAGTGTGGGTGTTTGAAGATGAACGTTGGAGAAATAAAGATATTGAATTGAATTACATTGAATTGAATTGAAAGAATAATTGCTGTATTTTTTACTAATAGAGGAATATTTGCTACGGTTGTGCTTGATAAAAGGAAGACTCTTACTGCTGCATGGTATACAGAGAAATGTTTAGTATTAGAATCCCTAAAAAATTGACGACCAAGCTGAAAACTCGATACTCGGTTTTTGCATCAAGATTACATCGGGTCGGCAAAACTACGGATTATTTAATCCAAGCTGGAATCAAATTGATGGAACACCCTCCTAATAACTAGTCCGGATTTAGCGTCATGCGACTTAGCACTATTACCGTATGTAAAAAAACAACTTTCAATAATTTCCTGTACTTACTTTTTACTATAATTTTAAACTTTATAAAGTTCAGGGTTTTAACCCCCCAAAATCACTCTAAAGGTGGCACTCTACTTTGAAAGACGAGCTACCTGCTTGAAAACCGTTCCGAAAGATTGAAATTCTCGAAAACCCATCCCGTACACTGAGTTTTATTACAATATCTCGATGATCCCGTAAGGTTTTTTCAAATAAAGATTAAATACATTTAATTATTTTATTTTATACAGAATCAGTTATTATAGAAGAGCCCAGCCCAATACATTTTTCGTTTAAATAAAAATGTAACTGCTTCTTTATTACTGAATGCTGTTTTTATCTGTGTCTCTTCTTTTACTATATCACATGGTGAACATGTCATTACAAAAACGCAAACAAAAATAACCAAAGCATGATTACATTTTTTTTTGTTAATACCCTAATTTTTTTGTTTGCCTTTTATAGGTACATGTTCATTATACAGGGTTACTGGTGATATGTCAGCGATCCGTTAAGGCAATAAAGAGGAGGTAATTTTCAACCAAATGACCCCCTATGACCTAATTAAGTAAAAAAAAACTGTTAAAAATATGAACATTGTAAAGCTTTGTACCTCTGATTTAAAAAGTATTTCATTGATTATACTAATTATACTTCATAACAAATTATGTTCTACAATTCAGAGTTTTATTTCTTTCACAGTACATGTCCATTATATTAATATAATCATCATCATCGTCATCAATACAAATAAATTAAATTGAAGTGTCTGTTTGTAATGTCAAAATAATAGTTTATTTTTAAGCTTATACAGGTTTTTGCATGATTTTGCACCTATGCCTAAAAATCAGTTTTTTGAATTTTTGTATGTCTGTCTGTCTGTTTGTTTTGGGTAATCTCCGGAACGGGTGAATCGATCTCCACGGGACTTTCACCGGCAGAAAGCTGGTGTTATAAGGAGTAGCTTACGCTACTTTTATTTTGGAAAAAGGTTTAGGGTTCCGCGCAAAATATAGAGATATGTACACGCGAGCGAAGACGCGCGGGAACTGCTAGTATATATTTAAGTACCAAAGTGACGTATAAAACACGATCACATAGATTTATTCGTATTTTAATAAAACTTTGACTTCACAAGTTGTTATTACGATTGAAATTGATGGACTGCTGTTACGTGATACGTGAAACAACATAGTTGTTTTCTGTTTCATTAAAGGTAGTTAGGTACCTAGTTGATGTTTACCTGATATGATAAATACCGCAAAGACGAACTAAGTATTTATAAACAAATATGGAACCAACTCCTGAAGATAAAATTAATAGTTAAAGTAGAAACACGTGAAACATTTAGTTATTCCGCACAAATTATTGATATGTTGTTTACATTCATAGTCACGTAGCTACAGTTAACACTTACGAGAACATTATTTCATGAGCTGGAGTTGAAATTAGAGCTTCTGCCGTTGAGTATCTGTCTTCCCAGAAGAATACCTCGACTGTTTTCATGCCGCGTCTTCCACCAAAGTTCACTTTTAATTACACGTGTTTTACTATTGCTACAAATATTTGCAACAAACAAGTTTTTTTTGTTGTACTTGATTGCAAGAATGCAACAGTTGATGTTTGTAGTGGCGATGTGTCGTGAACGAGTGCGCAAGCGCTGTCATTGACTGAACAATAGCGCAGGACTGTACGTCCTGCTCGTCGACCCTAAATCATTTCACTTTATTAAATAATTTTGTTATTACATCTACATTACTCATGCGTAATTATGGTCAATCAATCAATTAGAGTCTAGGACGTCTCTTGTAGCACGTAGTGACTCATTTTCTATCATTACACCTGTGAATTTTGTGACAATTGTCACTCACTCTGTGTTAACCAATTGGCAATCACAATATAACGAGTCTTTTCGGTTCTGACTTGAAAAGTGTATGCAGGGAACAGATGATCGTAGTTATGAGCTTTTGTTTTTATTTTCTTCACTTGTAACTTAGTCATCATCTCCCTTGTCCCTTGCTATTTGGGGTCGGTGCAATATGTTTTATTCTTCCATTCTACTCTATCGTTCGTCATTTCACTGCTTACTTTATTTCTAGCCATATCTTCTCTCACACAGTCCATCCATCTTTTCCTTGGTCGTCCTCTTCTCTTGTACCCGTCAACATCCATACATAAAACTCTTTTCACAACATTTTGCTCATCCCTCCGCATCACATGACCATACCACGACAATCTATTACTCCTCAGCTTTTCCTCCACTGGTGCTACTTTCAGGCTCCCTCTAATATATTCATTTCTCACCTTGTCCATCCTAGTCACACCACACATCCATCTCAACATTCGCCTTTGCAGGCGGTGCAGGCGTCTCTCATGCGTTCTCTTTCTTCACTTGTAACTTAGTATGGAAACAAATCTCCGAAGTAAATTTAAACCTACTTATAATTAATAATATTATTATTATTAGGTATATGTAGTTCGGATGACAATACTATAATTTGGCATCTTGGAGCTGATCTGCTGATAGAGCCAGGAGGTGTATTACATAGTGGAATACTTCAGTGGCCACTAGTAAACCCCTCGAGTTTGGGGTTGTATGATTCGTTTTGAAGAGTCTAAAAGATTGTGCTTAGTAACAAATGTCTGATGATGGAGCAAGGAGATGGATACTGCGACTCCGTTTTGCTTTTTAATTTGGTTTGCTGGTAAAGCTTTTGTTTTTTTAAACTACATATAATTTATTTTTTATTAATAGTGTCTCAAGAACACCATTGACATTCTGTGCAGTAAATTTGTTTCACTCAAACACAATATTTGATCTGTAATTTTTTGTTCATATTTTACATACACTCCTACTTGGTACGCAACACCATTTGAGCACCTGGATCATCATGGTTTCTTTCTGTATGAAGTCCGAGAGCACAACCTGTTTCCCGTGTCATCGTGTCTTATATGTATAGAGAAACACGCGGAAAAGAGATAGAAAGAGAAATTAGTACAGAATAACTAGAATTAATATGGATGGATTAATAAGGACACTCAATGCGCGTAATTGCGCGGCGACAAAAACGAGCCTTGAGGATTGTGGACGATCCCAAACATACAATCGGTATTGAACCTCTGAGGTTTAGGATTTAGCCTCCCTATGTATGTTGGCTGGCATTTGTTGTGAGATATTGTCAAATAGGATGGCCATGGTCACTCACACGGGTACTCCTTTACACCTTATGATCAGAGAGATTGCGTACTTACTGGTACAGTTCGGTACCGAAGGAGCACTTCATGACTCCCTGTAAATAATTGCAGAACTAAATGGATTTATAGGGTTGACAATACGTTAGTTGATGTAGCAAACGTCCATGATACTTTAGTGATATGTTTTTTTTAAATACTTTTTAACCTTCATATTTTAAAATATCTTCAAAACATTAAAGTAGAACCGCAATCTTGATATTTAAAACTAACAATAGATTTTTTATGTAGACAGTATCCAATTAAATGCATTAATCGTGTCTTGTCCTAAACGTGCTCAATACCAAAACGTAAAAAAAATACTTGAAAATATCCTTACAGTGTATTAAATTTTTTTGAGTTCAAGAAAACTTGAAGATTTTCCACACATGTTATTTTAGTTACTTCAGCTCTTGACACGTGACAAATAAGGCAGACTAAACACATCTTAACTAAAGTTGTCTAAGCTAATATTATAAAGAGGAAACATTTGTATGTATGTTTGTAATGTTTTCACACAAAAATTACGGGACCGATTGCGATGAAACTTGGTATCTGGAGATCTAGATTAACGCATAGGCTACTTTTTATCCCAACATTCCCACGGGATCGGGACTTACGCGGGTGAAACCGCGAGGCGCTGCTAGTGTGAGACCGATGCATGAGCATGAGCGTAAATTGCCAAAAGATATGAAAGATTCAAATGTATTAAATTAGGTAATTTATTTAAAATAAAATTTAAAAGTTACTAAATGAAAAATGTTATTATAAAGCCTCAGATTTTTTGTCGGATAAATTTAAGGATAATAGGATTCTAAATGTTATTAATCAATTTTTTTTTAATCATTCAAAGTCAAAGTCAAATAACGTATTGCAAAAAATTCTTTAAAAATTATTTAAAAACTTATTTTATTTTAAACCAAATTTAAAAAATTATAGATCACACGCAGAGTCAACGCAACAGTAGGTTGCTATGGTGCATTATGATATACTATTTAAAATGTAACACTTTAATAAAATTATTATTAGGTAAGAACTATTTGACATCTAACTTACTGACACTAATTATTTATCGGTAGTAGTATTTTATTGACATTATTAATAAAATTATCCGAAATTGACTTTGTGATATTCTTTTCAACTATTTTGTTTATATTGTTATTGATATTAAACAGTACTCAGACTAACATTAAAATTCTAAGATGCATTGTACATAATATATATACTCTGCTTCTATCAAATGTGCACAACCTAATTAAGGTTATAACGTAGCGGTCTTATTATTATTTTTTGTAACTCCTTTATGTACCTGTATTATGCAAATAAAGTAGTTGATTTCATTTTATTTAGTTTTATTATTAATTGTAAAAGATTTAATCATACATTAGTGAACCTCTATAGGTTCTATAATGGACTATCTATCTATATAGATAGTCCATTATTTGTAAGATAAAGAATTTCTGTTACAAAATAAAATTTCTTCCACTTCATGTAATAAAATGGACGAGTAAAGTATCCCGGGGCTGGTAATAAGTAAAGGCAGGAGAACGGAAATGACCGCGATTGTTGAACAGCGACCGGAAGTATATGATTGGTTCCAATAACAAGTGGTACCTATGTTTCATTGACCTGATAATAACAAAAGTAACAAGGAATCTTACTAAACTCTTAATAGACAACTCCGTTCAGAAAATTTGTCATAGAGACCTACTGTTAACGCTGTGCATTGTGTCATGTGCAAGTGATAAAAAAAATAAAAAAAAGTTGTAAAACAAAGTCCCCCTCCACGTCTGTCTGTCCGTGATAAACTCAAAAACTACGTAACGGATTTTCATGCAGTTTTTTTACTACGGTTAAAGAACATACAACCTGGACTGGCCTGTTGGTCTGGTGGTTAGTGATCCTGACTGAGCCAGAGGTCGTGGGTTCGATTCCCACCCAGGACAAATAATTGTATGATGAGCATGATCATTTGTTCTGTGTCTCAGTGTGATTTATTTATAATATGTATGTATTTAGGAATATATAAGTATGTTCATCAGCAGTCTGGTTACCATAGTACAGGCTCTGCCTAGTTTGGGATCAGACGGCCGTGTGTGAAATGTATGAGGTTATTATTATTTATTATTATTAATCCGATTCATCCACCCGCGGCCATATTTAGGGTCCGCACGTGAGCGCGAGTGTCACGGTTCCGCCTGTAAGTTTCCTTACCAGATCCACTCCGCAACCTCCTTGCGCGAGGTGTTTTCAGCGCAGAATAACTGTGACGACCTAACGCCTCGATTCCTCCTGCCTATTGGTAGACTCTCGCTGTAGACAGTTAGTGCCGCTTCCTAGAAACTATGGGCTCCCTCGGTATGTCCAACAGATTACACCCAGCCAATACTAAGATCCACACCCGCAACAAAGGACTGTTTATTTAGTCATGGTGCAACATTAGATTTCACACTAATGTAACCCAACGGAAAATCAATGGCCTGGCAATGTAAAAAACTTCACGGGCTATCTGTTAATATTTCAGCTTAGATGTAATTTTGTTGGAGATCTTTTTATTTTATAACCGTATTTATAAATGTAGTTATGTATATTCCTTACAACTCAAGGAAATTGTGAATTTATTGCGGGCGCTTGTTGACTGTGAGGGGGCAAAACAGCTCATTGGCATAGCCAAAAGTCGGCTACTAATTACTCTGGGATCGTTAAACAGCGAAACAAAAATCCTGCTGTTTCCACAATCACCACAGAAAAGCCGCCGCGCTCTATGTTCCCCTATGCTATCCTTCGATTGAAAATCTGCCATACGGAACGAATTTATTATTTCGTAACCGTACACAAACAATTTTATAACCGCATAGAGAAAACATAGATACATCGGGAATAAATGCACAAAGGTTATTTACCGCGATTAAAAAAAGTCCACAAAGCCATCTATCTATAAACCACACATACTTTGTAGAATCAGAATCAGAATTGTTTATTTGCATGAAAAATGATACAGTTTTGGCTATGTGCACTTTCAGATAGTATTAAATATAAAGAAATTTAATAGTTTATATTGTAAAGATATTTATTTATTATTATTATAAGAGGTTTTTTACAAACAAACACGTTTATTCGTTAATATTAGTACTGGCAGCGGTACTAGTACTATTATGTATTCTGTAACTTGGGTCAATAACGGAATGTACCTATCGACATATATTTGTCTACAGTAACAAGCATCTACGTACACGTACGTATTTTTTTTTTTCAGAAAAGGTTAAAACGTTTGTTTTGTACTTTTTAAGTGTTGCGAGCACAACCAAACAGACGAACAGACACGAATGCAAAAATAGTAGAATTGGTTCAGTTTGTTGTCCAGTATAACACTCCCACATTTGGGAATTGGAAATATAAATATAATAATAATATACTAAGTATATGTAGATTGTATTATTAACTATTAAATTAAAGGCGAACATTGCACTACAAACATTTACCTATAGGTATTACGAAATATGTTTATATTAATTTTTTTTAAGTCCTCGTTCAATTATTATGTGCTAATAATAAATATCTTAAAAAATAAATGTCCATTTAAATTTAATGTAATAGTTTTACAGTTAGTATTACTTATGGAGAATAGATGTCGTTGCGTGTTGGTCGTTACACTCTTTTTTCTTACATAAAAAGAACCTGGTGGAGCGCCAATATATTTATAAAATGCATACATAATCGCACCATAATATATTTCGTTATATTATAAATTTCATAGTCTTTATAGTAAACCACATTCTGTTTGTCGAATGCAATTAGTGCTGGTACTGCTGTAATATTGCCAATGTACTCGACGATCTCAAGAGATGGCGTTAGCAGTCTTCAAATAATGTAAACGCGCTGCACCTGATTGGTGCAAGAAAAAACGGACATACCCTGCTCTCATCGCTTTTCGCTAAGAAGACGCCTTTAATATATAAAAATTTTGTTCCGCCACGGACTTCAGTTATATTTCTCGTGAAAAGAAGCTGATTTTCCGTTAGTCCTATAGCCGTGTAGTGTTTGGACTCGCTTGTAACCTTTACAAGGTGTATGTGGAGTGCTCCAGTCTACGATCGTGACCGGCCGGTCAATACCTTGCAAGAGACCGTAGAAACCTCGCCGCTGCTCGCTGCCTTCTGGAGGATCGGGACTTGGTCGGTGTTGCAGGTTAGTGCTGGCATGATTGTTTTGATCGATAGAAGTGGTTTACTTCCCTACACCTCGTACGCTAACTGTTGAGCAATCACACCCTGGTTGGGCTATTTACACGCCTGACCATATAATTTGGTCCTTACGAGTACGGATAGGCCAGTGATTCACGTAAATATTGGTGAATTTACTTTTCTATTCATATCATAAAAAAGATTCACGTAATTCTAGTGAATTCTTGCCGCCATTTTTCCTCGCTCACAGATTTACGTAAAATTGGTAAATTCTGTGTTTAAAACGCACGAGAACTACGTAATTATTGGTAGACTCGTATTTAAATATAATTAATTGTTAGATTTGGTGAATTACGGATTAATTGGTAATAATATCCATTATACTCAATTTAGTTGAACTTATTTATACCTACCCACTTATTAACCGCTCCACCACTGTACTTTACGCTAAGTCATTTTAGGATTTAAATTTAATTTGTGTTTTTACACTAACTAGGTAGATATACCTATCACTTTGTAGTTGTATTGTGATATTATTTTATAAACATGACGGAAAGCGAATCAAGCCGCGAAGTCATGTTGGTTATGTTGAATCAAAAGAAAGAATTATTATTTCAACGTATTAATCGTATGTACACATCGTCGAAAGGTATAATTTCTTTCGATTCATCAACGCGAGCTAACGAGAATTTTCTGGCTGAAACGGAGATGATAGATGAGTTACGCGATAAATTTGAGTCCATTGTTGATAAAATAAATAATATAAATTTGTTATCAAAGATTACGGTCAATCCCGAGTATTCTTGCCTCGATTCATTTGATGATTTATACTCGAGAGTTAAACGCGTTAGAAATAAAATATTAACCACTTCTAAGGTGCGTTCACTCGAGACCAGTAGCTCGATCAAGTCCGTAGTGAAATTAGAACCTTTAGTAATTCCGAGTTTTGACGGACGCCCTGAAAACTGGAATACCTTTTATCAGTCTTTTAAAGCTAATATTCATTTGAATCAACAGCTTTCTGACTCGCAACGTGTACAGTATCTAATTTCTAAACTCACCCACGACGCACTAAAATTCACTTCCGGTATTATTCCGTCAGGTGAAACATATAAAATACTGTGGGATAGTTTGGTTAAGAAATACCACGACAAACGCTCATTAGGTACATATTATCTCAATAATATACTGGACTTAAAAACTTGCTCGCACACTGCGAACGCTCTTGATACCTTTGTTAGTAAATACTCCGCTTCGATTTCAGCTCTAAAAGGATTAGGCATAACAGATCTAACTGATTTTATTTTTCTTCAATGCGCTTTGAGAAGGATGGATCCTCAAACCATCCAAGCCTTTGAACTTTCGATTCGGGATGTGGAAGTGCCTACGACACAACAGCTTATCGCTTTTATACAAGATCAGGCTAAGATTTTGGAGCGCTCAAACCCGCGAAATTCGTCATATACGAAACCCGCTGCTGTTGTTACGTCGCCTTCACGCGACCGGCGCGTTCATCACACCTCCAAATCTTTTGTCGCCAGTGAGTCCGCTAATAATGCAAATACTCTCACATATTCGGCGCCCGCAGCAGTTACCGCGAATTGTTGTTTGTGTAGTGGTAACCATCGACATTTATATGATTGCGCTCAGTTTAAAAATATGCGAGACGCAAGGGCTAGATATGAGTTTATTAAATCGAAGTACGGTTGCGTTAATTGTTTAAGCACTTTACATAAACTTCCGGATTGTAAGAGTACGTCAGTCTGTTTCTGTAATAAAAGACACCATAGGTTATTGCATTTTGATAGTAATAATTCGCAATCGCATGCGGCTATGGTAAATACCGCCGTCGCGTACTCGCCGCCGCCCGCTCATCGAGCGACCGTTACATCGCCCGCGCCTTCTCATCGCGCTCACACGACTTCGTCATGCATTCGAGCGCCCCCGCTTGCTACAGAACCAGTTACACATACACAGTCTTACACTTCTTGTCATAAGGGTGATATACTTTTGTCAACCGCTCAGGTATACGCGCGCTCTAAGGGTAGCGCTGGTATCAAATCTGTAGTTAGGTGTTTGATAGATAATGGCTCGCAGAATAATCTAATAACATCTGCTTGTTCTAGTTTATTAAATTTACCGATAATACCGTTGAATAATTCCTATGTTAAAGGTGTTGGTTCCGCTTCAAGTCCGATAATCGGTTATGTTCATTTAGACATTGAATCCCGTATTTATCCGGATCAGAAATACACTATACATGCGCTTGTTGTAGAATGCATTACGGATCAATTGCCTTCGAAATTTATCGATTGTGATCGCGACCTAGATTTTCGTAACCTTCCGCTCGCTGACTTAAGCTGGAATATTCCGGGCAAGATTGATTTATTGTTAGGTGCCCAGCTATTCCCATTTATATACTTAGGAAATATGGTCGAGTGTGGGCCGCGCGCACCGTGTGCTTTATCTACAACATTTGGTTACGTACTTATGGGAGATTACCCGCGTAAACATATTTTACCTACTGCCGCGTCTTTTTCTGCGTTAGCGCTTAATGATATAGTGCAAAAGTTCTGGGAACTTGAAGAAGTACCCATGAAACGCTTGTTGTCACCAGAGGAGACAGATTGCGAAAATATTTTCACGGCTACCGTGACCCGTGACGACGTAGGTCGTTATACAGTTGCATTACCGTTCTGTAGGGACCCTTCGGAATTAGGTAATTCGCACGCTACCGCTTATCGCCGTTTCGTTTCACTCGAGCGTAAGCTCCGTCAGGCACCGATAGTGCGCGAAAATTATAACAAGGTTATTCAGGATTATATTGATAACAATTACCTCAGTCCTGTTAAAGAATCTGAGCTGTCCTCTGATGGTTATTATATACCGCATCACGCAGTAGTCCGACCTGATAAACCGATGCCGCGCATCGTATTGGACGCGAGTGCTAAAACGCATACAGGACTTTCGCTTAACGATATATTACATATTGGACCCAATTTACAGGCCGATCTGTTTTTATTATTGTTAGGTTTTAGATTATTTCCTATTGCAATGAACGCTGATATAAAACAATATTATTTACGGATTGGTGTACCAGTAGACCAACATAAATACCTACGCATTTTATTTAGATTCAACGAATCGGAAAAAATTCGAACTTATGCCTTTAATAGGCAACCTTTCGGTCTCAAGTCAAGCCCTTACATAGCTATGCGCACTGTGCGACAGCTGGCTACTGACATGAGTCCGCTCTATCCTGATGCCGCGAAAGTGGCAGAGACCTGTCTGTATATGGACGATTTGGTTCTTTCTATTGCAAATGAGGATACTGCCACGCAATTAGCTCACAACTTGATTAAGTTTTTCAAATCGGGTGACTTTGACTTAGTGAAGTGGTCTAGCAATTCACCAGTGCTACTTGACTCGCTTCCCGACACGCACCGCAAGTCGCTTGATTTTGATGTTGACAATAATGTCTCTAAGGTCTTAGGTCTCTCATGGGAACCATGTGAAGATAATTTTCATTTCACATGCGCCGCAATTAATGAAAGGTGCACCAAGAGAAACATACTCTCGATGGTTGCACGACTATTTGACGTGCTCGGATTGGTCGCGCCTGTGATTCTCTATGCCAAGTTGTTAATTAAGGAACTGTGGCTCAGCAAGTGTGATTGGGACGATCCTGCACCGGAGCACATACGCACCCGTTTTTTCGCTCTTGCGCAAGAACTTCAAATGCTTGACACTTTAAGGATTCCACGTCATGTAGGCGTCGAAGTTGGTTGTGAATTACGTCTTGTTGCTTTTTGTGATGCTAGCATGAATGGTCTGGGATGTGTCATTTATGCCCATTGTACCTACCCGTCTGGCATTCAAACTCGCATTCTTTGCGCTAAATCAAAGGTTTCGCCAACAAAAATCACTACGCTCGCTCGCTTAGAATTATGCGCTATTTTACTTATGTCAAAATTAATAAAAACTGTGCGAGACACATATGCAACACGTATGACCATTGCCGGGATATACGCATTTTCTGATTCCACTATTGCTTTATCATGGGTTCATTCTTCACCACATCGTTGGTCAGTTTTCGTCGGTAATCGCGTCGCTCAGTGCCAAGAAAACTTGGACTCTAAACATTTTTATCATATTGCCGGAGCAAGTAATCCAAGTGATTGTCTTTCGCGTGGTATGCTTCCATCGCAACTTTTGACCCACGATTTGTGGTGGAAAGGTCCTCCGTGGATCCGCAGCTCATCTGAGAAGTGGCCGATTAAGCCATTCTCGCTTAATAATTGCTCTGTCTTGCCTGAACTCAAGGCAAATGTGTTGGCTGCCATTACTCACACAGAGCCGCCGTTGCTGTGTACGTTAGCACAACGTGTTTCTTCTTGGGAAAAGTTGCTACGTATCACCGCATATGTATTAAAATTCGCAAGACCTAAAGTTAAGGTCGAACCTCGTTCTATAGCAGGGTTGACAAGTGCTGAGAATGCGTTAATTCTCGCCGTTCAATCTGTGCACTTCTGTGAAGATATCAAATTGATCAAGGCTGATAAATTACCTTCAAAAAAGCTGCAAAGCCTCTTCGTCTTCTTAGACAAACAAGGGATTTTACGCATTGGAGGAAGACTTTCTGGATCAATGCTTCCTTTCGAAGCTAAACATCCGGTTCTTCTCCCTAAACGCGATCATGTCGTTGACTTAATAATACAGCATTTTCATGTTGTTAATTGTCACACCGGACCTGGACTTCTTATGTCTATTATACGACAACGCTACTGGATCTTGGATGCCAGGACTGTTATCAGGTCCAAGTTGCGAAAGTGCAACACTTGCTTTAAATGCAACCCAACGCATCCAACGCCTATAATGGCTGATCTTCCTGATTACCGTGTTTCAGAGGCCAAGGCATTTTGTCACACTGGTGTAGATTACGCTGGTCCGATAAGGACAATCCTTTCTCGCCGCAGAGGTCAACATGCGCAAAAGGCGTACATCGTTCTTTTTGTTTGCATGGTCACACGTAGTCTACATATTGAAGTGACCAGTGATTTAACTACTGAAAACTTTCTAGCCGCTTTTAAACGCTTTATTTCCCGTCGAGGACCAGTTTCATGTCTCTATTCCGATAATGGATCTACTTTCATCGGTGCGAAGGCACATTTAGATGAGCTGTATAGTTTTTTATTGAACTCTAGCTTCAAAAACGCGCTGTCGAATGAGTTGCTCTCTCGACGCATAGAGTGGAAGATGATTCCCCCAAGATCACCAAATTTTGGTGGGATGTGGGAAGGGAATATAAAGAGCATGAAAACGCATTTATATAGAGTAATAGGAAGTCAGTTACTTACATACGAAGAACTGCAAACTGTTCTTACTCAGATAGAGTGTATTCTTAACTCTCGTCCATTGAGCGTATTATCGTCAGACCCTTATCCTGAGGTGTTAACTCCCGCGCATTTTTTGATGTCTACTCCGTTGCAATATTTACCCGCTGCTGATTTGTCAGATCAACGATTGAGTCTGTTAGAACGTAAAAAGTTGTTAGATAGTATGGTCCAATCCTTTTGGAAGAAATGGCACTTAGAGTATTTGCACACGTTGCAAGTTAGGCAAAAATGGGCTACTCCCGACAAACCGGTAGAAATCGGAACTGTTGTTCTTCTTGAGCAGGAGAATTCTCCACCGTTGCATTGGCCGTTAGGAGTAATTACGGACGTGTTCAGAGGCTCTGATAACGTTGTACGCGTGGCGATAGTTAAAACGCAAACTGGAATTTACAAACGCGCTGTAACTAAATTATATCCTATTCCTACACAATAAATTCAACTTAGTTTAAACCTTATTTTTTAGTTTAGGCCGCTATATTTATCATATTTATTATTTAATCGCATAATGCATGTGTTACTCTCAGTCAGTTAGAAAATTCGCGTGTTTTGAAACATCTTGTGATGTTCCAAGGCGGGGTGCATGGTGGAGCGCCAATATATTTATAAAATGCATACATAATCGCACCATAATATATTTCGTTATATTATAAATTTCATAGTCTTTATAGTAAACCACATTCTGTTTGTCGAATGCAATTAGTGCTGGTACTGCTGTAATATTGCCAATGTACTCGACGATCTCAAGAGATGGCGTTAGCAGTCTTCAAATAATGTAAACGCGCTGCACCTGATTGGTGCAAGAAAAAACGGACATACCCTGCTCTCATCGCTTTTCGCTAAGAAGACGCCTTTAATATATAAAAATTTTGTTCCGCCACGGACTTCAGTTATATTTCTCGTGAAAAGAAGCTGATTTTCCGTTAGTCCTATAGCCGTGTAGTGTTTGGACTCGCTTGTAACCTTTACAAGGTGTATGTGGAGTGCTCCAGTCTACGATCGTGACCGGCCGGTCAATACCTTGCAAGAGACCGTAGAAACCTCGCCGCTGCTCGCTGCCTTCTGGAGGATCGGGACTTGGTCGGTGTTGCAGGTTAGTGCTGGCATGATTGTTTTGATCGATAGAAGTGGTTTACTTCCCTACACCTCGTACGCTAACTGTTGAGCAATCACACCCTGGTTGGGCTATTTACACGCCTGACCAGAACCGATTGCGATAAATCAAATACTTAATGCTACACCGAACTATACACAATACTTGTGCTTTAAACGTTTCCCCGATTATTCAATCAAACACGTCTACAGATTTATTATACATATAGATATAGAAGAAAGAAGATTACAGTGACAGTCTTCATTCTAACAAAAAAATAATTATTGCAATTGGACGAGGTACGTGTTAATGAATTACAACTAAGTACACATTTTGACTTTCATCCCCCCTCTCAAGAAAATCATCCTGAATTTCGGGATAAAAAGTATCCCATATCCTACCTCGTAGTATGACCTCTAATCGTGCCGAGTTTCATTTGAATCCGATCAGTAGTTTCGGCGTGATTTGCGGCCATGATACAGACAGACAGACAAAACTGAAAAAAAATATAGTTTTGGCTTCAGTATCGATTTTAGAGTGACCGCAAAAAGAATTTTAAAAATTTCTTCAATGTACAGAATTGGACCTGTTACAGTTTTTATTATAGATAAAAACTAGCAACCCGCCCAGACTTCAACAATCAACAATCTTCAACAATCACCAACATATTTCAATCAATTAACACAAAATCTTAAAAAATAAACACCTAAACCTTCCTCGTGAATCACTCTGTCTATTTGTAAAAACCGCATGAAAATAAATTCAGTAGTTTTTCAGTTTATCGCGAACAGACAGACAGACGCGGCGGGGGACTTTGTTTTATAATATGTAGCGATGTATTCATCGATGTTAGTAAGGTTAAGTTTTGATTCGAGTGTCACGTGAATGTTCCTACTATGTGAGTAAGTAACGTCCATAGGAAATAAAAATACAAACCTGCTGTAGGTACAAATCAAAACTCGACGTTTAGGTATACTTACATCAAATCACTTAAAGAATCCTCCATCTTATCCGAAATTTGACTTAAGTATGATTACAACAAATATTAATTTTGGTAGCTAGCTTTCAGTTACACGAGTTGGTGTTTAGAATCATTTAAACTGATAGATAGTTGTACGTGTATTGTCACCATTTATTAAAATCGCCTTACTTTCAAGGACTACCAAACTATGCTCATTTGGATCATGTTTACAACTTTACGTTTACAAAGCCCGTCCAATTTCTTGCTTCTACTATTGAACTGTGGGGTAATACTGGGGCAAAAATCAGGTGATCAGTGAAGGGTTGTTCTGATTGTAACTACGCGGCAGAAAATCCTTGTCGCACTGTGTTAGTCCGTAAATAACGTATATTAAATAACGTATGTTATCTTTTGTACAGGACAAAAGATAACTAATAGAGTCATTAAATTATTAGTATAGGCAAATTAAGTGTTGACTGTTGCGTGCAATCATTTCCCAGGTCTATCAATAACTAGAAAGAATGGGCTGGGCAACGATACATGCAAAGAATATAAAAAAGAACTAATCTTGTATAGTTATTTCAACCGTACAACCTATTTCTCCCTCACAATCCCAGTCTAGAATGTTAATGAAGGTAATAACGCAATCCAGTGCAACATGACTAAAGCGATGATACACTTCCGCTCTCATAAACCAACGCATTTGTTTCTCAGAAAAACGGACACATTAAATTTTAAGTGAATGTACTCCGATATACAGACAAATACACGTGGATAGAACAGCTGGTAAGTATATTATGTGTATATTTTTTTTTATTATGAACTGTGTAATTTGTCTTCCTGTTCAAACGAGAAACATCCTTCAGCCATATACCTACATAAAGAAATATAATAATAATTTCACACACATCTAACACACGGCCGTCTGATCCCAAACTAGGCCGAGCCTTTTTTTTTTTTTTTTTTTTTTGTGCGTGTGGAAACCCCCTCGGGCCGTCACCCCACCGGGGTTTTCGGTGGGGCGGTGTGTCGGAATCGAACCGACTAAAACCACACGGTGTGCCGTACTGCGCCTAAATTAGGAGGGATCCGGGAACAGCTTTTATTAAGACATCCGGACCCCCCCTAGCGCCTGCCCGCAAAAGCGCGGGCACCATCTTCGGGTCCACGTCCAGGCACACGCGGACGCCGCCTCCTCGCGGGGGGCCACTATAGCGGGTGGAAGGGAAAACCCGTCCCGACCACCCGCGGCCACACTCAGGGCGGCATGAGGCGCTGGAAAGCGCGCCTCCGCCGCCCGGTTCGCCGGCGGCGAACTAAGTCCGAGTGGATATCGTCCTCCCGGACCCGTTCCGCCGCCTCCTTCTGCGAGATGACGTCCTCACAGAAGGTAGCGACCGCGGTAAAATTCCTGTCGCTACCGGCCATGGAGCGTATGACGGCCGGTAGCGAGAGATCCCCTCCGATGACTGCAGTGAGGGCCCGACGCTGCGTCGCCCAGGCGGAGCAAACCGCCAGCGTGTGCTGAGCCGAGTCCTCACTGCAGTCGCAGTGGTGACAGGCGGGACTCAGTTCCCTCCTAGCGACCGAGTGCAGGTACTTCCCAAAGCACCCGTGCCCGGAAAGAACCTGCGTCAGTCGGTAGGAAAGGGTCCCGTGCTGCCGCCCTGCCCACTCGACGATGACCGGCTGGAGCGCCTCCACGGCGGCAAAGCCAGCACGTGGAGCCTCCAGCCGGGACGACCAACGAGCCATGGTGGCTCGGCGAGCGGCCTCACGCCATTCGCGTACCTCTTCGGGCGGGGGCCGACTGCCCCTTTCCGCCCGGAACTCAGCCGTTCGCCGATATACTTCGGCGAGCACTTCCGCCTCCAAATCCCACGGGGGAGTCCCGGCCAACGCGCACGCCGCCTCCGTTGACACGGTGCGGTATCCGCGTATGGCTCTAACCGCCATAACCCTCTGAGGGCGCCAGAGGCGCGCCCTATTCTGGGCGGTCAGAGCCCCCGCCCACACCGGTGCACCGTACAGTGCCATTGACCGGACAACCCCCGTGTACAGCCGTCTCGTAGCGACGCTGGGTCCACCCAAATTGGGCAAGAGTCGCCCAAGGGCGGACGCAGCGCTGACCAGCCTTGGAGCAAGCTGCAGGAAGTGCTCGTCGAAGCGCCACCTACCGTCGAGGATCAGGCCCAGATATTTTATGTGGGCCTGAACCGGTACGAGGACCGAGTTGACCTCGATAGAGGCGCCAGGGGGTGGACCACGACGGGGCCCATGAAATAAAAGGGCCTCCGTCTTATCCAAGGCCACCCGCAAACCCAGCGCCTCAATGCGCCCGACCACCAGAGAGACTCCCCTGGTGGCCAGGCACGCCGCCTCCTGAAAGTTCACTCCCCGGGCTGTGACCAAGGTGTCATCGGCGTAACAGATTACGCCAAGCCCGGGGGGGAAGTCGCCTCGAAGGGCCCAGTCGTACCCCATGTTCCACAGGAGTGGTCCAAGAACAGACCCCTGCGGAACACCGCACGACATGGGCCGACGACTCAAAACTAAATCTCGGTCCTCGTACATGACGGTACGCTCCTCTAAATAGTCTGCCACTAGCCGCCTCAGGTACCCTGGCACTCCGTGATAGTGGAGTGCTTCCCTGATGCAGCTGAATGGCAGACTGTTGAACGCGTTGGCGATGTCCAGCGACACCGCCAACAGCACGCCGCCACAGCTCACTACCTCTTCAGTCACGGCCCTCAGGCGCAACATAGCACCGACCGTCGAACGCCCCGCTCGAAAACCGAATTGGGCGTCCGACAAATCGGGGCCGACCTCGCACAGGTGCCGGACGATGCGGGCAGAGATGACCCTCTCAAACAATTTACCCGCCTCGTCCAGCAGCACGATGGGCCTGTAGGCCGCGACCGTGTCGGTAGGCCGTCCCGGCTTCTTTAAAAGGACCAGCTTCCCGCTCTTCCAGCAGTCAGGGAAGCGCCCGGACGCCAAGCAAGCGTCGAACACCTCCCTGAGGCGGTCGGACATGTGGTCGAGGGCGAGGGCCAAAACTCGGGCAGGGATCCCGTCTGGCCCGGGGGCGGTGTTCTTGGAACGGATCCGTAGAACAACCGCCCCTACCTCCGCCTCCGTGACGGGCGGAACACCATCCTCCTCGTTCTCCCCGTCGTCTCCGGCCAAGGGGGCCATCGACGGGGGTACGTGCTCCACCCGTTGCGGGAAAAGGCCCTCAACCACTTCCTGCAGGAAGCTGGGCTGGAGAGTCTCCGTAAGGGGGGGGCCCGACGCGCGGAGCTTTTGTTGCGCCGCGCGATAGGGGGGACCCCAGGGGTCACGATCGAGACCCTCCAGCATCTCCTTTCTTTTTTCCTCTTTGGCGCGGCTAATGGCCAGCTTCAGAGTTTTCCGCGCATATCGGTACTCCTCGTGAAGCCGGTCTTCCTCCCCATCTTCGCGGTGACGCCGCCGGCTGCGGGTGTAGGACCTCCGGGCACGAGTACAGGCCACGCGGAGGTCCGCCAACTCCTGGGAAACTAGGCCGAGCCTGTACTATGGTAACCAGACTGCTGATAAACATACTTATATACTGATTACTAAAAAACATACTTATTGTAGATAAATTACACCCAGACACAGAACAAATGATCATGCTCATCACACAATGATTTGTCCTGGGTGGGTATCGAACCCACAGCCTCTGGCTTAGCAGTCAGGGTCACTAACCACTAGACCGACCAACAGGCCAGGCCAGTCAAGGTTTTGTTTGAGCTGTTTGAGCTGAATTCTCAACTGTATCGAATGCTATACCTACGAGCTTGACTTGGAGCTGGAGGCTTGAACTTCTGATTTGAAGCTGGTACTTAGAACCTGGAACCTTAGAGCGGGAGGCATGAGTGAAGCTGGCTAGACCACACCGAGGTCAAATTAAGGTTAGTTAGAGGTTAGTGTCCAAAATAAACAAGTTAGGCCAGCATAATGTTAAGGAATGGGTAGAAGACTTTACGATGGTATTGTTTAAATAGCAGCGCCTCGCGGTTTCAACCGCGTAAGTCCCGATCCCGTGAAAATGTCGGGATAAAAAGTAGCCTATGCGTTAATCAAGGTCTCCATCTATCTACATACCAAGATTCATCGCAATCGGTGTAGTAGTTTTTGTGTGAAAACATTACAAACATACACACAAATGTTTCCTCTTCATGATATTAGTTTAGATGACGATAATAGAATAAAAGGAGTTTAAGAAAGAATTTAATAACTCACTCTTGCGGGTTCCAAATGTTATGTGAATTTGTTTTGTAGATTAATAAATTAGTCTTAGATAAACGTTCCTATAGACATACTGCTAGGTGTCATGCTACGCGCTTATATACTAACGCGCGAGTACATGGGCTGTTTATGTTTCTGTTTATGTTTGTAAATATCCGAGTTAGACTAATAACAAAATGAGAACTATTTTAAAAAAAATTACAAGTATGAACTTTACATGCTACTATTGAAAATTTAGTGCAGGCGTGCAGTCCAAAGTGCACCAGCGCTCCAAATTTGACCCTCACGGATTGCCGCACGTCGAGCTACTGAGCTTCTGTGTGCAAGCGACTGTTGGCAGCGGCTAACTCAAAACGAAGTTGACATGTTGGTTCCAAAGTCACTCTTGAGACCACACACGAGTCTCCATGGACTAAATATTCTTTTTAAAATTTTAGTCATTCCTGTTTAAGTATTTTATTGTTCGATTTTCTCACTGTCAGTCTGTTTTAAATACAAGTCCTAACTAGTCTTGAATAATAGTAACTAAGCATGTTATCTTTTTTAAATAAATCCAACACAACCAAACATAGAACAAATTAACTTATTTACAATGTACACTAAAAATAGGCATTTTGAAAAATCTTATGTGAGAGAGATAGACTAAGGCGAGAAGGGCTTTGAGGCAAATCTCACTACATCATCTCACCAGAGGGGGAGGGAGCCCCTTAAATGTTTGTCAATTTACTACGCAGAAGAAATCACTTACAATAATTTTGAAAACTTACAAAGTAGGTATTCAATAAATACGTTCATCACAAAACTAAAATGAAATTGTTGACGTCAATCTAAAGGAGACATTTTTTTTTTTGTTAATGTGTCCAATATAAACGGTAATATTTATTAATAAAATTCATGTTGATTTGTTCCTTATAATGTCTAGTTTAGGTACATTAGTAATAGTAAACTATATAATCTAAGAGTAAACCTAACAATTTTACAGGTAGCTGATAGGTAGGTGATAGTTTGAAAAATTTTCCCGATCCCTTAAAAAATACTCAATAAATAAAAAAAAACAATATTAATTGGTACTCTCGGTAATTTGAAGTTGAAGGAAGAGTATCTTACCCGCCAACATGCAATACTCTCTATAATTTGAAGCGTTTATCATGCACAAGAGGACAAAACGTTTCCGTCAGCGGATTCATATTGATGTTCTTTTTAAAATGAACATTTGTGAATAATTGTACAAATGTTTAAAATAATAAATGACGAATTTTTATCAAACTCTTTTTTTCTTGATGTTTTTTTCCCTCCCTACTCCCTCTTGGTTATTTAAACTCCTGTTATTTTGAACTCTTGGTAATTTGAATTATTTCTCGGTATAATATATACATAAATCGGTATACATAAATATAATAATTTCAAGAAGTCAAAGACCGGCGCTTGAACTATGCCGAAGCGACGTGAGACGGCAATATATAAGATAACTAGCTGTTGCCCGTGGCTTCACTTGAGTGTTTAGTTTTTTTAAATCGTCAGTTTTCATTAACGTATTACCTCTTCGTAAACGTCGTTTGCAGTGTTCCCTTTTGGGGCTAAAATTACTAAACTACGCGCAGAGCTCACTCTGGAGCACGCACACCGCCATCTATCGAGAATAGATGTAAATTTATTTATAATATTTTTTCCTAAACATTATTATATAACGTATATATAAAAAACTTTCATATTGAAATTCATTTCTTCATTTTTTTTTTGCTAAGCTCTCGTGAGCCATTTACTGGAGGAGGAGGTGGTTGAGCGGTCGAGCCGCATTTCAAAAGTTCCAAAAATCTTCTTAATGGATGTTTAGGCTCTGCGTTAATGAATCAGTCAGTCAGGACAAGTAATTATATTGTTTATTGATAATGATTAGCAAGTTTTAACTAGTCTAACCGGAGTACCTACTGAAAAATACTACGAATAAATAATACAATAAGAAGAAATTGCAATTTGCAATCCCTTGCAATTGACCCACTTGTGACGGAATACCGTGTGGTTTTAATCGGTTCAATTCCGACGTACTACCTACTTTACCCTTAGCTCCGGTGAGGTGATGGCATGTGGGGCTTTCCACAGAAAAAAGCAGTTTCAAATTAATATATAATTACTAACTTTAACTAGACATAATAAGGAACAAATCAAAATACGCTTTATTAATGAACACGACCATTTATATTGGGCGGAAACAAAATTGTCTCCTTTCATCACTAATGTTCTATGTATTTCCGTATAAAATCACAGTTCCATTAAAATTCAAACAAGTTCTTGAAATGTATGCATGTTTGGAAATTATAAATGTTAAAGTATCAAGTAAATAAATTGTAACATTGCGTATGTCGAGTCGAGAGCATATACGGGCGGACGCTGACTCCAATCTTCTCATTGCGCATGACGAGTGACCCCAGTCACGCCTGACGCCAGCGCCTGACGTAGCCCTAGGACAAATCGTAAACATATATTGTTATTTAAGGTCAACCTTAAATCTTATATTTTGTAGGTATTCTAATATGTACCTATACAGGGTATAGTTTAATACAGAATCGTGCAGTCGACCGATTTTTGAGAAAGTATTTCATATCATTTTTATTTATTGTAAGTACACTTAAATTACATATATATATAATCTTCAGCACTCCTAGATTTTTCCAACGATTTCAACTCGGTGGACTTCCACATTCTAATTAACATATCTCCAATGGTGATTGATTGGCTTCGAAGTTACGTGTGGGGCCGCCGACAATGTATACGCATTGATAACACCCTCGCTTCTTGGTGTAATACATCTGTTGGTCCACCCCAGGGTGTGTTCTATCTCCTTTACTCTTTGCGTAATTTATAAACTCTATCACTGATCAACTTCTCTCATTTTACCACCTATATGCGGATGATCTTAAAATATACTCCCAAGCACCAGTAGACAACATCGCTAATGCAATCATCCATAAAGTTGGAGTGAATCCTACGGACTCAAAGTAAACCCTTCGAAGACTCAGGTGATTATCTTTGGGAGCACTAGAAAAGCTTCAAAGATTGACTTGTCACATGTACCTCCGATTCATTTTAATGGCGCTATTATACCCTTTAGTGAACAAGTTAAAAATTTAGGAATACTATTGACTTGGAGCTCTCGTGGTCTCCTCAAATACATGAAATAAGCCGTAGGTTATTTGCCTTTGCAGGATCGTTAAAAAGATTGAGAATTTTCCTACCAACTGCCACCAAAACTGCTATCCAGATCTCACCGAAAACCAATTAGATAAACTTGAGTAACTTCAAAACTTTTGTGTCCGATTCGTATTTGGACTGCGTAAATATGATCATGTTTCAGAATTCCGAAAAAATCTCAAGTGGTTACCTATTCGTCTTCGCCGGAATGCTCATATTCTCTCTTTGCTATACCTACAGCATACTGTTTAACCCTCATTATACACCTTCCCATTTAAAAGGACGATTTGAGTTCCTTCATGGTGCCCATACGCAATGCTTAAGATCATCGGAAAATCTGATATTAGAAGTACCGGTGCATTCAACAACTTTTTTGACAAATCTTTTATGGCTCTGGATGTTGGTTTGTGGAATGCATTACCAGGTGTGCGTTCGCGCAGCGGAATGTTGTTGAATTTAAAGCTTTTAATTATGCAGATATTTATTTATTTATTTATTTATTAATGCTTCATGCACAGACTGTACAAAGGCGGACTTAATGCCTTAGGCATTCTCTGCCAGTCAACCTTGGGGTGATGCAGAAATAAAAGTGGTAGGTGCAAAAGACATGATAAAGAGAGAAAACAGAGAAAGAGAGAGAGAGAGAGAGAGAGAGAGAGAGAGAGAGAGAGAGAGAGAGAGAGAGATGTTATTCCAAAGATACGAATTTAGGTCTTATAATAATTTTGATAGATAAATCAAACCATGAACTAAATATACACGTTAAATACATAAATAAAATACATAGGTGCAAAGTTTGCTATGTGTCATTGATAGATAATATACTACATAATATATACATATCATAAACATACATATATACACACATAGAGAGTTATGTACTAGCGCTGTGTCAATTCCGCCAACTCATTGTGGAGCAGATCCCGTACTCTCCTCTTAAATGTAAAGCGGTTTGTGGACATCCTGATTTCGAGTGGGAGTGCATTCCAGAGAAGAACTGCTTGGACATAGAACGAAGAGTTCACGAAATCGGAGTTATGTGGGGGACATAAGAGAAGGTTGTTATTTGTAGAACGAAGATTTCTATTATGATTTGAGCACAAGAATCGAAGGTAGGGAGCTAAATAAGAAGGTGGAGATGGAGAGTTAAGAAAAGAGAAAAGAGAAGTTAGTGCTCGTAGATTACGGCGCTGGCGAATAGGTAGCCATTTTAATTCGGAACGTAAAGCAGACACGTGGTCATACTTGCGAAGATTGAATATAAATCGAATGCAGTTATTAAGAAGACGGTCTAGTTTGTTGAGAAGGTCTGCATTCAGGTCGAAATAACACACATCACCATAGTCGATGATAGGAATGATTAGGGACTGCATTAGGATAGTTTTGGTTTTAGTAGGAAGGAAATTTTTTAACCGATATAAATTTCGGAGAGTGCCAGTCACTTTCTGGCTTACGTGAGTCACCTGGGCACGCCAATCAAGGGATGAGTCTATGTGCAAACCCAGGTCTTTAACCACTGAGCTCAGGGGTATGAATGAGCCATTGAAGACTACAGGTGAGATGGTAGTAGAATCTATCCTGCACATAATACGTTTGCTTCCAACAATAATCGCCTGACATTTTGCAGGATTTACGGATAAACCGAACTTCATCGACCAGCGTTTTATTGACTCTAAATCGTTGTTGATTTTATCAATGGCTTTCGATATGTCTTCAATGCTGGCCTGTGTATATAGCTGCAAGTCGTCGGCGTATAGGTGATACGCACACTGAAGTTCTTGAGTTATGAGGTTAATATACATTGAAAACAAAAGTGGAGATAGAATACCGCCTTGAGGGACACCAGTGTAGAGATCACACCAATCTGATGAGAAGTCATCAATGCGTACGCACTGTTGTCGTCCCTGAAGATAAGTGGAGAACCATTCCAATGCTTCTGAGGAGATCATAAGATACGATAGAATGGATAGTAGGATTTCGTGACTGACGGTATTGAAGGCATTCGAGAAGTCAATCAAAACTAGGACAGTAACTTTGGTGCCCTCCATGCCCTCCCTAATATCGCCAGTCACTTTAAGGAGTGCAGTAACAGTGCTGTGACCGCTCCTGAAGCCAGATTGAAGAGGACTTAGGAGATTATTTTTAAGGACAAAATGTGAGAGCTGTTTGTGTACACAAGCCTCAAGGACTTTGGATAGAAATGGAAGAATAGAAATTGGACGGAAGTGGTCAGGAAGACTAGGATTACTTTTTTTAGGCAACGGGATGATGTAAGCTTTACGCCAGAGAGAGGGGAAGGTTCCAGAGTCAAGAGAAAAGTTAATAATATGAGTAATAACATGAAGAACGTGTTCGAGAATAGTAACAATCATCCTACGGCTAATGTCATCACAGCCCACAGCACTGGAACGGATGGACAGGATGATCTTTTTGATGTCCTCAGAAGCTACCGGAGAAAATTTAAAGTTATTGATGTTGGGTCTAGTTAGATTAGCAATATGGTCTAGGGTGAGACATTTGGTTTGATGATCGAGCTGAGTTGTAGATGAAAAATGACGGTTGATATAATTCAAACCAATTGTTGTCTGAAACTCAGTACGTTGTTGTTTGCCAATACCCAAAGTGCTAAGAAACTTCCAGATACTGGAGGGAGATGAAGCCTCTATGTTTTGTAGAATGTGTCGGCGTTTTGCGTTGCGTATCACCTGGTTACACCGGTTCCTTGCCGCTTTAAAAATATTCCACTTGTCCTCACAGCGATCCTTTCTGAATTTTTGGAAAGTCCGATCTCTCCGCTTCATTGCCATTCGTACCTCTTCCGTCATCCATGGTGCTGGCGGGCGCTTCAATTTTACCCTCTTAACCGGAGCATGAATATCGTATAATTGGATGACGGTGTTATTAAAAACGTTGACTTTATCATCCACGTTGGTAGTCGTTGCCACATTCATCCAGTCTAGTTTAGAAGCATCTGCACATAGTTTCTCAACATCCATACGTCTATAGCATCGCACATGTAAAAATTTAGGAGGGAATTTAGGAGTTTTCAGGACATAAGATAGGAAAATCAGGTCGTGACGGGAAAATCCAGGAGCAGGGTGTTGACCGTGAGAAGAAACAAGGTTGGGAGCAGAGGTGAGCATTAAGTCAAGCCAGGTGTCTTGGCTATCAATATTATGGTGAGTTGCTTGGAGGGGTAGGACATGGAGGCAGGCTGAGTGGATGATATCAAGGAGATTGCGCGTTCGAGGCGAGGTAGGCACTAGTAAGTCTGTGTTAAAATCGCCCATAATGATATGGTGTGAGTATTCCGACCCTAAAGATTCCAGAACTGTTTCCAGACTGGAGAAGTAGTTGACAACAGGGGGGCAATACACTACGCCTAGAATAATCTTGACTCCTTTGACACAAACCTCAAGAAAAAGGAATTCTGCAGTGGTAGAAGAGTTGGAAGGAGAAAAAGTGAGAATTTTATAAGGTAAGGAACTTCGAAGGTAGATGGCAACACCACCACCTCTTATATCTAATCTGTCGTTACGAATGAGGACGAAGCCGGGGAGAGGGTATGAGGTAGAAGGTAGGTGAGGTTTGAGCCAGGACTCCGAAATCAGGATGGCATGAACGCCATTGTCGATGAAAGTTTCATGTAAATCACTGAAGTGACTGGGGACGCTCTGTGCATTAATGTGACACACATTTAGAAGAGAACGGGTTTGTTCAAATGTTTGACGCAATCTATCACCTAGTGTTTCTGTCAAGGAACTAAAGCTCTCATCATCGGAATAGTCGTTGGCAGAAAAGTACGCATCATTATCATCGGTCATTAAATAATAGTATGTATAATAATAATATGTTAATATACTTAAATATATAATTATCTAATAGATTGGTCTAGGTTGGTATAATTTACTTCTACACCACCCGCCAGCTGTCACACACAGTAATTAAAAACAAAATAAAAAAAAAAAAATCAACACAAAAGCAACAAAACAACTTATAAGTAAAAATTTTAAGAAACAGAGTATATGCATTACAAGCAAGATTGAATCAGTATAAAACCAAACAGAGTAATCCGACTGTCCTGTTAAAAGAAGTTACATGTTTCCGAACGTTTCGTGATTAGCACATACGAAACGTCGATTTGACAATTTGATGTAACTTTGACATATAAAAGCTGTCACTGTTTCGTAGTTGTAAAAAAAAATAAAAGGAGGTATTAAATAGAAAAAGTTTGTTTTGTTGTCATTAAATGAAAGGTAATAAATCGAAGAAGAAGTCAAGTATTTTTACATTATGTAAATTATCAAGTAAACTAAATATAAGTGGATTTTATAAAATAATAACAAAAGGCAGCAAACAGCAATGTTGCATATTGGCTACTATCTTCGGGAACCTTTTGTGTTTACGCCGGGATTCGCATTTACGGAATCGCTCCTGCTTGTGGATATGGCTTTTGGGTACTTAGCTGTCAAAGGTTTCAGCTCTTCCGCAGATGTTATTTTATGACGACTATTATCCGGGGCTTTGATGACTACAGTGCCGTCCTGCGTCCAACAAGAAGACATGCCGAAATGTTGTCGGGCCATGCTGAAGGCCGTCTGTCGGATTTTAGTTAAAAACTCCCTTACCGAGAAGCCGGATCCCTTCAAAGCCGTCTTCGCCTTCCACACCACAGATCTTACCTCCGCCGTGGCGAATCTCACCAATATTGGACGATGATGTTCCTTGCCTGGGGCACCAATGCGGTGACAGACCTTGATGTTAAGTGGTGTGATGTCCTTACAACCCATCTTCTTGCTGATTATATCGAGAAGAGTTCTACTGGAATCCTCTCCGTCAGCCTCAGGTACACCCAGGAAGATAAGGGCTTTATGTCGATGCCGAGTCTCTATTACATCAATCATCTTGACGCATTCACCAATCTGTTTCCGGAGAAGACTCAACATGCTGAACATAAGCTCCCGGAATGTCCTGAACTCTTCTGACACTCGAGCCACTGTCTCTTTGGTGTTCCCTGCAGTGTGTAGCTGCGCCTCCAGTTCAGCCATCCTCTTCGAGAAGCTCTCCTCTAGACTGCTCTGAGCCATTTGGATATCCGCGAGTTGGGACATTATTGTTATTGAAATTAGATAAAAAGTGTTGATAACAAGTTTTGTTTTAAGTAATATTGCAATAATACTGTGCAGATGTGCTGGCAGGTGGTTTAAATACTTGGTTTATATCATGTAGTGTTTTAAAATTGGAAGTATGATATATATAACCTTTTTTTTTTATTATTTATCGTAATAAATAATTTAAATCACAAGAGATCTCAGTTATGTGTGTTAACTTTTCAACACCTACAAATTTTATCACAAATTTTTTTTTACCATACACAATTACACGACGTCACACACTAAATATCTGCATAATTAAAATCTTTAAATTCAACAACATTCCGCTGGCGCGAACACACACCATTACCAGTACAAATACGACAAACTAAAACCCTTACCTACTGACTTTAAAAATATGGTGAAAATTAAGGGGGCTCCCCTACTACAAAACGTGTCTTTTTTTGGCTTTTTTGCTCGATCGTAATAATGGCAACAAGTAGACGCTTGAAATGCTCAGCTACAAAGTCTTGTAAGATGGTGCGGAACCCTTCATGCGCGAGCCCATCTTGCACTTGGGCGGTTTTTTCTAAACTATCTACACAGCTCGGTGGAGTGCGAAAATGTTATGAGCACCACCAATGAACTGAAATCGAGAGTTATACGAGAAATCGCTATAGCCTGTAGTGTGTTAATTTTTTTTTTATAGAATCGTGATTATGGCGCCTTTTAGCGCATCTATACGTCTTTTATAGGCAGATTAGTTCACATCAGAGGACTTTTTGTAACTTCTATGGCTGTTAGATGTACACAGAGCTTCCAAAGTGCGCCCTGTTACTTGATTACTTCTTCATAGCCTAATTCCATAATAGAAGTTGAGAACACACACTCACTCACTCAGTACATATTATAAAACAAAGTCCCCCGCCGCGTCTGTCTGTCTGTTCGCGATAAACTGAAATACTACTGAACGGATTTTCATGCGGTTTTCACTAATAGACAGAGTGATGAGGAAGGTTTACATGTATAATTTGTACCCGTGCGAACCCGGGCCGGGTTGCTAGTTACAGATACAAATAGGATGTTGCGTGTCGTCGCTTCGCTCATCACTAAATCACAAGTGTGCGGGGACGGACGTGCTTTAAGCCAGAGTAATTACTAGGGGACTGATCAATCACTTTAAATGTGATATCAGACCGCAGATAAATGGCAACCCCACCGTACCCCTTGCTAGTTCATTATTTCGTATAAACTGATAGCCTGGCAATGAATATTGTTAACCAGACCAGGGCTACATCACTCGCTCGAGAGCGTTTTATATACCTACCAATTTAGCTTACCGCCCACGGTAAAAGTGTCAGTAGGGGCGACAACGCGTAGCTGAGAGCACGCACGCACGGCAGAACGGTATTTTCTCCGTAAATAAAAACAAAATGTCAAATCGAACTTATTATGAAGTGGAGATGTTTTGTTATTGCTAAATGTATTTATTATGTTAAATTGCGTTATTGCTAGATGTTAGTAATCTGTAAAATCCTTTAAAAATAAGTAGCAAAAATTATTTTAGCTATTACTTTTTTGTCAATATAATTTAAAAATACTTTAGGTGTTTATTCTTTACTCACCATTACGGCGTGGCTGTACTAATAATAAATAATAGTTATCTTCTCAACAAAAAAATAAATGTTACTTAGATATATACATATATTCTATACAATGTTGTACTAAATCAGGTTTTGAGTGATTGGCCAGAGTGATGTAATAAATGTAGTCTATTAAACCGTCAATAATAAATCCATAATTTCTACGAAATTACGAACTTAGTAGGTGTGTACTGCCAGCGTATTCATTTGTTGTAACTTGTAGGCAAGCCGAACTGACGGCTGCTCCTCTCACACAATATGTAATATAGTTAGAAATATAGTGAAAATAATAATAAGAGTTACTGAAATGTAAAACATATTGAGAGCGCCACGGATTGATGTTTTTATTTGAGTAGGTAGTTATTTGTTATTTAATACTTTTGTGTAACATAATATGTAATACAAAAGTATTAAATCATAAGAGTATCTTTCTCTAGTCTACGCAACAGCCATTACTAGCAACCCGCCCCAGCTTCGCACGGGTAGCAAAGACATCTTCAACAATCATAATCATATTTCAACCAATTTACACAAAACCTTAACAAATTCCATACCTAAACCACCTAAACGCTATTTATGAGGAATCATAAATAGCGTTATCTATTGATGAAAACCGCATAAAATCCGTTGAGTAGTTTTTGAGTTTATCGTGAACAGATAGACAGACAAACGCGGCGGTGTAAAATGTAGTGATGTAGTGATAGTGATGTATATGTCTACAGCATCAACATTTTATGTTACTATCGAAGGTTTAAGGATATATTAATTACCTATAAAAATTAAAGATATAAATTTCTTAGGGGAAATAATTTTATTTAACATTATAAAAAACTCAACACCCATAAATTTTATTATCAAGTTTGTGTTCCGATATGCACTGCGAGCACTATAAGAACTGACGTCAATTTAGTATACTGCGACTTTATAATTAGCTTTACCGGTTACTGTTTAATGCGGAACACAGTCCAGTATACTGCCATCTATGTTTTTAGGCGCTGTTTTGACGTGAAAATAATTATCATATATATGTATAAGTTATCTGTTCAACAAGAAAAAAATTGTTATAATCAAAAATCTAATATTCAAGTCAATTGACAATTACTCGCATAATAAAAGTAAGTTTACTTTTTATTAAAAGAAAATATTGTTTTTTAAGTAACCGAATGCATAATAACTTTGTAACAGAATTATTTAAATGGGGCTATGTACGGTAAAAGTGATGAACATATTTCGACAAATAATTGTTTATTATTTAGCGGGGAAAAAATTGTAGTTGATCACATGATCAAACCACTGAGAGCACCTTTCGTCGAAAACGCCAGTGCGTGCTCACAGTACAAAAATGGCGACGATTTATGACGTCATATACTTCCCTAGGATACTGTGGCAGTATACTGTCAGTCCATAACAGAACGAAATTATCTCCAGTAAGAGCACTGAACAGTGCTCGCAGTGTATATCGGGACATACCCCAAATTAATAATTTATTTCATTATTTGTGTACTTTGTACAACCCTAGAGTGTCCGGCAGTTCGGCTACATGCACAGACGAATGTCGCGCGGTGAGCAAGGCTTTCTCAACTTTCAAAAAGCGTAAATAAGATATATTTCTGGTCGCTCCTAACGCCAGGTATTATTATTTAAATTTTGTAGGTTATTATAACGTAGGTATTTTGAGTTTTGTATGGGAGTGATGTATCTGTTACGAAGTAACTATTATCTTATCTGTGACCAGACTGCTGATAAACACTACTTATATATTTCTTAATACATACATAGTCTCCGTTCCGTTCTAAGCACCGTCGCATGCGATGGAACCATTGACTGAAGCAGTGAGCCCACTCTTCTTCTTCTTTCATAAAAAAAAATCCTCTAAGTTTATATTTTATTTTTGGAAATAAATAAAAATCACAAGGTGCCAGGTCGCGACTGTAAGGAGGTTGACCCACTAGCTCTACACCTTCGATAGACAAATATTCAATAGTCCTGGTCGAGGAGGACATTTTCCAAGACAACTGGTAGACAATGACTGACATACCAATCTGCAGTAACAGTCCTTTTATCTTTTAGAATGATTGATGCGAAATGACCCGACCGCGCAAATAATGAGGCAATCATCTTTTCCCTTGACTTCTGCCCTTCCATTGCGCAGATTGTCTTTTGGTTTCGCGTTCGTAATATATCCAGCTTTCATCACCTGTGACGGAGGTGAGTCGAATGCTGTATATGACGCGTCATATACAGCATTCGAGTTACCTCCGTCATAGTTTTCAAGCATCGAGTTTTTTACCTTCCGTCAAATTATGACGTATCCATATATCCTAGTACAAAGCTTTCTGACGCTTAAATGTTAATGTAAGATTTTTGTACTTGAGTCGTACCAATGCCTAAAGCAGCCTGAATCTGTTGATATATTACTCTTCTATCAGCTTCTATCATTAGCCGAACAGTACTCGCGTTATTTATCTTCAGTTGTCGCCATAGGACGTCCTCGAGATTCATCAGTGAGTTTGCTTCCACCACGATTCATCAGTTGTAAACAGTGGCACGAGATGAGGCTTCGTAATGACATGCCAATCAAAGTCTATCGTAACATTATTGTTGAGTAAGACCGCAACGAAAGTCGTAATAAATCATTGAGCGAAATTTTTCTCCAGTCAAATCTATTACGATGCACGAGACACTTTTTAAATTGCGCCAATTTGTAAAAACAAATAAAATATGAAATCATTAAACATCTACAGATTGCCAGTCTCTAATTCGAAATTTAAATATTTTTTTCATGGGCTACTTTTCTTACTGCCCTATTTTAAAAACTTTCAGTGTGACCCACATACATATAATAGATAATTTACACCCAGAGACAGAAGAAATGGTCATGCTCGTCAACAATTATTTGTTTTAGGTGGGAATCGAACCCACGACCTCTGGCTCATCAGTCAGGGTCACTAACCACTAGACCAACAGGCCAGTAAAATGTGTCGAAATTTTACGAATAATTATATACATACGATTTAATTCTAGGAAGTGGGTCAAATTTAACTAGAAAGATTTAATTAAGGACAGGCCAAACTAAGTAGTACCTAGCTTAAAAAAACATATTGAAAAATTGTTCGAGCAACAAGGTCGTTAACAATTTTTTTTTATTTATTAAATTCGATAACGTTCAGATAGTTTCCTTTCTTACCCATCACTAGCTGTCGGTTATTGCAGACTTTGGCGTGGTGAGCACATAAAATATTTCATTTCAAGATGTTTTTAATTATAACTTTTCGACTATTAAATGAGATTCATTGTTTTATCCTTGGGTGCTATATAAATAATAGATTATTGTAGTTTTAAATAATAGCCAAAAAAAACATAAAAGTTATTGTTATATGTTTATTTTGTACTGCAAAATGAAGAGAGAAGAGTCACCGCCAGTCGCTTTCTTATATCTTGATTTACAATATTGTAACACACAGTTAGTCATTTTTTAACAACATTTGTGTAAAATAAATTAAATGTTTGTACACAGCAGCTGTCAGTGAGAGTGACTTGGTAACTGGTAGTAAGTTTTGGTTGACGTTTCTAGCGATAACAGGCTATAAGTCAAACTGAAACAACAATATGATCCAATTTAATTTAATATTAAAACATGAGTTACAACAAATGGCATCTTAAAACATATAAATAGTAAAGCTGCACGTTATATCAAATAAGTAATTAATCATAACACTTCCAATAGTATTTCATTGTATAAATAGTTTGATTTCCTTAAGATTTCTAAATGATTATTACAACTCATGAAAGATCATGTGTTACGTTCGATATATAAAGGGTAATAATATAATTAACTCAAATTACAAAATAATAATGTAGTAAAACTACTACTACTACAAACAGGGTAATACTAAATAAAAAGGAATATTAATTTCATAATTCTATTCGAAAATTAATGTACTTTATATACGACGATATAATTTTTCAAAAGTCAAACTATTTACACAATTTAAAATAAACATTTTAAATGTCAAGTGACAATTGATTGACATGTAATTTTGATCCCAAAATATTGATTTCAACATTTCGATTCCAGGTTTGTGACGAATTTTAACACAAATATGTTTAAGTGTTATTTAAATAACACATACACAATACATATAGCAATGAGAATGTGAATACTTATTGCTAGACTACGGACTATTGAAAACTATTTCTTTTACTAATTAAGTACATATTTGTAATCCTTGTGAATTAACTAACTATAGATAAAATGGATATCCAGTTTAACGGCAACGTTTCTATATGTGGTAGAAATGGTATATTGACTGTTACTTATCTACTAAGCAAAAGATCTCTAGGTGCAAATGATAACAAATATCAAAGGCATGTATATCTCGGAATCTTATGACTGGGATAACTCCAAAACGCTCTTGGCTCACAACAGAATGACCTAGACCATCTTGATTTACGTCCTAATGCTTGTAATAACCTCACCCTCTTAATTGTTCAATAATAAAAACAAGGTAGTAGCTATATTATTTATCACCTGTCCTATAGCAAAACAAATGATTGCTGCACCCTTGGTAAAAACAAATACATATTTAAATAAGTCTTTCGCTTCATATTAGAGACAATGTACTACCTACGAATTGTCTAAAGGTGCATTCTATATGTATCTTAATCACAACAAAATTATATGCTATGTACCGTTACATAAATTGAATATTTTATTAATTGTTGCAGTAAGTATACATTTCCAGATCTTGATATTGGATACACATTACACATTGGTGGATTTTGTACTAGATTTTGGGACCAAAGACTTCAACATCCGCTGTTAAATTAATAATATTAATGAGTGTAAATAGTAAAGAAAATACTTTAAATGGTTTCCTTATATCCTAAGAAAAGTCACTGAGGAGTTATAGTTACTAAGAAAAGTATAAAAACTAACAGTAATTTACAAATAAATTAGAAACAAAAACAACTTTGTTCTCTGTGATCACAATTTCAAGGCTAGTATGAGAAACGTCGCGAGGCGGGCGACGCGCATTATATATAATATGTCATAAACAAGCAGAGAAACACTTCATAGTGGACTAACATAAGGTCCGTATAGTAAGCAATATATTAATCATCTTGATTTAAAAATAAAACAACCAACCACCTTAAACGTTACAATATTTACAACTTATTTAACTAAACATGTAAAAAATTAGAGAGATTTTAGTGCACGACGGCAGATACGATAGCTTAGCCGGCCGGTCGCTCCGAGCACATACTACAAATGACCAGAAAAATAATCTACTGCCTTCAATTTCTATTCTAGCGGAAGATAATTAAAAATAATAATTAATAGCTAACACTAAATTAACAACCTCCCAAACAACATTCTCGTATCTAACCTCTATTAAAACTCTTCAACATTCAACATCAGTTCGCACCAGTGGTCGTTAACTATTAATTCGATTAGCCTAGTTTATCTGGGACACAAATAGTTAAAACAATACTGAGATGTCCCGGGTAAAAATATATAACTATCTCGAGGGTCGGTACGCTACGGTCGCGATGACACGTCCTAGACCGCAAACGTCACTGGTCCGAAGCCCTCCACATTAACAAGTATTGTAGATATTAAAAACGGGTCACAACGGCACGAGGGTGCGTATTTCTCGCTCGTACCCCGTCGTACTATTTTACTTCTTTACCAGCATTGCGTCTCGGTTCTATCGGGTGCCGACAATCTTATCCGATCTCGATAACTTACTGTGTGTTTCGTTTCCGAGACGGATAGATTAACCTCACCGAGGGGAATACACGTTCAGTACTTCACGTAACCGGGAAATAAACACTCAATCCCGAAAGGTCAGGTGGTCAAAGTGTCGTCAGTGACCTCGGCGAAACGAGGGCGGAGAGCAGTGGGGCAGTGGGGGCTGTGGGCACAGGGGCCGGCGCCGCGCCGCTAGCGGCAGCACAGACAGCGTCAGGACACGGAGCGGCGCGCGCGGCGCGGGGCGAGCAGGTACGACGCGTCCAGCGGCGCGCGCGAGCCACCGCGCGCCAGCAGCCGCCGCGCGATGCTGTTCACGCGCTCTTTCTGCGCCGCCGTCGACCGCGCTGCGGGAGCGCCACAGCCCGCGCCGGAGCTCGTACTCGTACTTGTATTCGTGCGCCCCGTGCCGCAGCCCTAGAACGAATGCGAACTGTATCACAGTCACAGAGCAAAACAAATTACCTCCAACCCACTTTTTTGAACTACATATCTCACTTTAGTATTATTGCATTGCTGTAATAAAGGTATCCGACCTGTTGCTAAGCTGAAATACACGATGCTCCTTGGAACACAGAACACTAAAGAAGTGATGAGGGCGTAGTCAAAAATGTTAGACTCCCAACAACTTGGATTAACAACCGCGCTCCACAAATGGATCTGCGGAAAATTTTTCTCCGAACCACTCACCAAACTACCATTTGCATGTCTGGGATCGGCAACATTGTAAAGACGTAAGTCTAGTTAATATCATTCATTGCTTCACTGCCAGTTTTCTGTGAGGCCGTGGTATCACTCCGGTCGAACCGCCATACGTGCCGAAGTATGGCTCTCCCACGAAAATTTATTTTGAAATATGTTTACAGCATATTTCTGTTGAAATATCGGCGGATATTACTTATGGTGCAATTACACTTGTTCGTTAGCTCGTATTCGGGTGCACGAAAGATGTTACTCGAATTCGGGCGCCCGATGCATTAATTACATTGTTTTACTCGAATTCGGTCACTGGAATACGGGCAAACGACGAAGTTATCTCTCTGTTTGAATAAATCTCGAACCCACACTTTTCGGTTCTTTTTTATTCTGCTAGCCAATTCTATCAATAAAATATCACAAACAATATGAATGCTTCTTCGAAGAGCAACACTACTCATTGTGACTACTGGCAAAGCACTGAAGGAAAACGGCGTCGGGTATTCTGATTCGGGTAACCAAAACGAAAGCTGGACTAGATTGTACGAAGGCGCCGGCCTTACCCAGCTAGTCCTACTCCTAGGCCTAGTCCAGCTTTACTCGACGTACTCGACTCCGTTCATTTACACTTAGTCGTTTGTCCGAATTCCATAGGCAATCAAATACGAGCTAACAACCAAGTGTAATTGCGCCATTAGTTTGCGAAATATCGGTGGAAGGGGGAATAGGTTTCCAAAACACAAGTCGCATCTTTACTATAGGCACGGAATACATAATAGTAAGAGTACAGAAGGACCTCTTCGCAATACCATTTAAATAAATAGCGACTCTTGCTCCGACACAATAATGTGCAATTCAGATCGCACACCGCTAATTACCAACAGGCTATATTAACCTAAAACTTGCCTCTCTTTCTATCGCATAACTCTTATATGTTCTGATGACGCTAGGGTTGTCTTCTGTAAGAAGAATTAATCTAAACATTTAATAACCAGTTATGTGCTTATTACTTTACTTTTGTGAACAAATGAATGAAACAAAAAAGTTTTAAATAAACTAAGGCTAGGTATTTACTTAGTAGTACCTACGTAGATGAAACTTATATTAAAGAAAACTATTTTATTTTACAATCTCTGCATAGATACTTTAATCTCTAAGAAGATAGGCCTTTGTCATTCGTTAGTGTGTACCTTGGATTTAAACTATCTCTCTTAGGTGTTTAACTAGGTAGGTATAATTATGCGAATCAAATCGCGGAACCTTAATTCTTTTTACAAAATAAAAGTATACTAAGTTACTCCTTATAACACCAGCTATCTGCCAGTGCAAGTCCGTGGAAATCGGTCCACCCGTTCCGGAGATTAGCCGCAAACTGACAGACAAAAATGTGAAAAATATTTTTCTTGTATACCAAATGTACCATGTAACCATTCAGTTGCATTTAGTAAAAAACTGTCATTATGACATCGAATACTTCAAATACAGATGATGTATATCAGTTGTTGTGGTCCCAATAAATAAATATACTTATCAAAGATAAACTTGACTTATTAAACAGAACTTGTAGGTATCTAACTATAATGATTATAATTAATAATACAATCTAACCACGTAAATACGGGAAACATAATTTAGGACAACAAAAGTCAGCATTTGGTAGGTACCTACTAATTACCTATAGGACGTGCATTTCTTTACTTTACATTGACTTTCGGAGCGCGTAAAGTGCTACCTGGCCGGCGCGTGGCAGCCCACTGAATTTCGCCCGACTCATCGGCTCTGCTAGGTACCTATAGCTTCATACCTACCGCCCGGAGTGGGCCTGGCCTGCTATAGGTTCCACTTACCACTTAATCAGGTAAGCCATGTGCTTTTTGTCAACTTGTTTCATACGAATCTCCATAGTATAAGAATACTGGTTCCCAATTGAGTGTACATACAGTGAACTTTTAGTTAGCATACGAATTTTATGTATTACTCAAGGACACTATTTTTGCGAAAAAAAAATAGGTAGGTCAATTTTTTACGATACGATGATTCAATCCAAAGAATTATCCAGCTGCGTGGTCCCTAAGTCGAAAGTAAAAAATTGTATTTACGCTAAACACGCATACAGGGATACGCATAAGAGAAGGTGTAGAGGAGTACGGGTGCTGCGCGAGTGAACGCCGGCCGACCGACATACATCAAGAGATTATACAAAGCGGAATGAATACCATCACTCCGAGGTCAGGTTATCCTAAACCTAAAAGTGTCAAATCGCCCAAACAATTTGTCAGACAATTATAACCACGCGTTAAAGCAATAGATACGGGAAGCTACATTAGGGTCAGCGTTGCTTAAAATTAAGTGACGTTTCAGTATTCGGACATTTAAAGTAGGTGGTTCCGATCGAGCGGTCATTGAGTTATCAGTGTGTCTACTGCGAGTTTTTGAAACAACTTTGTGATGCCAATTATTAAATATTATTGTACTAGATGATACTAAAACAAAAAAGAGGTTTCTTATAATATTCATCAATGATACTGTGTGAATTTAGAAGGTGATAAAAATTTGACTTGGTACTTACTTTGGCAACATCTACAACCGAAATAACCGTAGGTTTCTTTTTAGGATCTTTCGAACCACCTTTGCCATTTTTCTCTGTAGTTACTGTTGCATTGCGAGCAGCTCTGCCTTTTAAATACTCCGGGGATACTTCATGAGGCTGCAAAATACAAATAATTTCAGTAAACCAAAATCCTTTTTATTAACGGCTAAATAATATCAAAGTTGAAAAGTATGTAAAGCTTACTTACAGCGTATGTGCGTGTGATCTTAAGCCGATGCGGGAAGTGGTCAAAGGCGTAAGGTCTAGTGCAGATGGGGTACTTGGGGCGCGAGATCTTGGTGAACAGCCGAGCAGTGCGGTCCACGCGCAACTCGCAGATGTATACGTGGGGCTCGGCCGCACCCACTGGACGACCCTGTAAAGACAGACATATTATGTAAATTGAAACAACCCTAAAGATGTTTTATTAAAAAAAAACGCAAAGGATCAATCAATAACGAAGCAATGTCATCTTAGCTGAGCCATTATAAATGGAGAACTAGTACTAAGCCTTAGCCTTAGCCTTAGTAACTGAATGTTATCCTTTTTAAAAATAAACAGAAACCAGAACTAGGGACAGGTGATTAAAGTTATGATTAGAATATTTGTACAAGGAAGCCTTCTATCTTTTACAGAGACTGTAATTTAACTAGTTTACCTTTGATTCGTTTAATGTTAGTGTATTGTGATAAATTTACCTTGCAGTACGTGTTGAGATCCATAACCCAGCACTGAGACATAACAAGTTCAATCGGGACTACCTCGTAGAGAGGTACACGCATTACTTCATTATGGAAAAATCTGAAATACAGATAGTAAATAAATTAAAACAGGTTCCTGAAAAAAATACTGACAATAAATCACTACACTTCTTGGTCGATATGTTTGTGGAACACGTGAGTTCTCTCGGCATTTTTTGCAGTAAAACATACTGTACAAATCACATTGTACCAAACTTTTTTTAATGTTCCAACTGTTTTTTTTCTCACTCTAAATAAAAATCAAAAATATATACTTACTTCCTCGTAGGTTCATGGAAGGTCTCGTGTGGTCGCAGATAATGATGTCCGTAGACATACCTCTCTTGGGTGTCTTTATGCTTCCATAGTCGTTCCACACGAAATATGTCTAGTTCGGACACAGGTATTTCGCCGATCGTTTGATATGTGTGCTTACGCACCTCGCCCTCCTTAACAGAATAACGGTGATTTTGATTAAAATAAGCTATACAATGTTGTCAATTTACTTTCATCAAAAGATAACCTCAACTTCAATATGTGTTGAAAATAACAGCGGCCGAGAGATGCTAATGGGGCTATGTCGTGTAGCCAGAGAAAATTTATCCGAAAAGAGAGGAGCAACTTCAACAGACCCGTTTTTTACTCGATTGTAATATAAAATACAAAATATTATATTTTAACCACGGGCATTGGCAACCCTTGATAAGATTTTTTTTTATAAAATGGAGAGTGAGAATCGATATAAAAAAATAAAACGTTTGATACCCTATTCTGTACGATGTCTTCAGTCTTATCTTTTCCTTTAGCAATATTCTTCAGCTTCTTCCTATCGACGCGTTTTGTTTTTGGTGACTCAGTTTTCTCGTTGGATTTCTGGCTCACGTCTGGATGGCTTTCGCAAATAGGGATATCGCGCAACACGTACACCGTGTCGCCTTGTCGCACTTGCAGGTCATCCCGCATCAGCGACAAGTAGAACTGGTGGCCCTCCTCCGTGTACTCGTCCAATGGAATTTCACGATCCACCTATAACAAAAAAACACATTTAACTTGGTGAGGAGTTAGATGTTGCAGCATCAGGTCGAGGTTACTGTGTTATTGCAGCATCAGGTCGAGGTTACTGTGTTATTGCAGTATTATTGTAGTCACAGGATACCCGTAGAAGTTACTCACATCTCTTTAAGGACTAGAAAATAACTTATTATCTTTAAACGGCTGAACAGATATTCTAGAATTATGGTTAAGAACACAAGCTATCAAGTTAACTTTAAAAAAAAACAATCAAAACAGTTAATCCATTCAGGAGCTATGATGCCATGGATAGACACAGATATACATACGTTAAACATATAACCATAGAGATATAAGATTAGAGTGACCAAGAGGCTGAATACTGCGATGAAGGCAAAGAGAGAGATGGCTGCCGAGTGTCCTTTCTTTCAAAAATGCATAGTTGATGGAAAATTATATTATTAAACACTAATTTTATTTATGAATTTTACAAAATGTTATTGTACGATGAAACCGTACACTATTGCCGAACAAGCGTTTTTACCTCACTTCGCTAATTATTACAAAACTCCAATCAATTAACGGCCTTCGCGTGTGCTCCCTCGCTCCTATGTATTATAATTCCTTGGTCCCATCAATAAATCACTTTAATTGTTGATAGACAACCTAACCGTATCCTTTAACCGACTTCCTAACCAGAAGGTTAGGAAGTCGGTTAAAGGATACGGCACGATGACAAATGACGTGAATTTGAGAAATAAATTAATAACTGTAGAAACAGTTATTAATTTATTTCTCGAATTCAAGTCATTTTTCATTTCTACAAAAATAACACTACACAATTCAAAAAAAGTGATCACAAAAATTTATAGGTTAACATTTTTTTAACTTACACATGTAAACTACTATTCTGAATAGGAGAATACTTGACTTTACATGGAATGCACTGCCTCATATTGCAAGTAACTAACAAGGTATACAATCATTTGCATACAGTACAGATTCAACTCAAAAACAAAAAAAAAATTGTTATGCATTTATTATAAAAAAATATATTCTATATCTTTCATGTGTTTATATATATAGATTCAGACAGTTGCCATAGAGATATAAGACAGATATTCTTATATCTCTATGACAGTTGCCCTCTTGAGCAGCAGCCAATCACAGCGCTCGGCTAGAAAGAGACAGAGAGGACACTCGGCGACCATCTCTTTCTTTTCCTTTATCGCTCCCGCTTACGTGAAGTAGTATCATTAGTGCACTCTATTCTTATAATAATATCTCTATGCATATAACACCCCTCCTTTTTACAACGGGAATTAAAAAGTACAAAGATTAACTAACTTTCTCAGTGTGTAACATGTGTGTGTGTATATAGGCGCTAAGTGGGGGCAGTAGAGCAGTACCTTGTCGGGCGCGCAGTGGTGGCAGTAGTGCGGCGCGCGCGTGTCGGCCACGCGCATGCAGCGCGCGTGCTGCCACACGCCGCAGCCCGCGCCGCCGCACTGCACCATCAAGCCTTCCTCCACGTGCAGACCGCAGATGCACATTATTACCTCCTCTGCAACATTACATATGTTTTATTAGGTAGAACCGTTTTCTTGTTATACGCGTCTCTATCTTATTGTGTACGTCCATTCTCGTCGTCGTCCGCCCGGACGGCGCTAGGATTCTCTTACGCTCTTTTTACGAGCTGTACTATAAAAATCCTTATCTCCGAATAGACATTTGCCCAATAATACAAATATTATATACATAATACAATAATGAAACAAATTTTGCATGTCCATGAGTCCAAATGTGAGTTACCTGTTTTAGTTTTCTGCAAAAATCCAGGAGGCAGAGATTCGTCGGGACCGAGTATTTTAGTGAGGAGATCGGCATACTCAGACTTCGTCGTATTGTATACCTGCAAGTATTAGCAATCATAAGTAGTTTTATCGACAAGCAAATATTACATCTTTTTATGTGCTATATATTTTACTTTTCTGAGTTGAGCGGCAGCAGCTCCCATGGTAGAAAGACGCCCATGTTCACGCATGACGCTTGCAAGAATAGATGAAATGTCAGAGTCGAATTGAAGAAGGGTAGTGTATTGTCCCGTTTCCACATTAGCTTCTAACATAGCCAGATCTAAAACAGCACCTTCTTGAGTTTTGTTGCGCTCTCCTTTCGTGCGCAAAAGTGGTGCGCATACTTGACGACCTTTGTCATCTGCGTACACAACAATACATTAAAAATATTTTAAATGATTTTCAAAATCTCTAACACAATATTTTGATTTTTAAATCAACATGCTTGTCTCACCTTTGCAATCGAGAAGCATACGGCAAATAGCTTTTAGTATAGTTGCGAGTCGCTGAGCACGTGGTGCAGTAGGATCGTCTTTCGGGCGAGGTGCACGCGGCGTAGCATCTCGTAGCGCACGTAGTCTTGCCAGCGCACCCACTTCGTCCATGCTTCGCGATGGGGCCAATGGGTCTACGGTGCATACGCTGCTTATATTAGCAACTACAACACTCGAAGCTGTTGTAGAGGTACTCAGTACAGGTGCTGGTACAGGTGCTGGTCCAGGCGTTGGAGGCGCGGATGGATTTGGCAGCGATATTGGCATTGCCAAAGACAGACGATCCCGTATACGCCGCACCTATCAGACAAAACAAAAATATTTTTAAATTTAAGTAATCAAAGAATGTAGATAGATATGATCTTTAAATAAACTAAGCATGCGATCTTCTAACTTTCGAGTCTATGTCATCCCCTCAGCCTCTCTAATTAAAAGTCGCAATGAATTACAAGTTTTTTTTTCTTTAAAAATAAATCAGATTCAGAGTAATCGATTTTAAAATAACTATCCTGGAGAAGGAGATTTTTGTGTCTGCACACACTTGTGGCATTTACCTCCACTGATATACTGTAGGTGCAGTTGCCTTATCATATCCATGCATATAACATTACACTGGATTGTATTTATAACTCACATTATCCAAGTTTCTCAATAGGAAACAGTGCCTATCCCTGACGAGAGTCTTTTCTTTGGCGCTGAGCGGTTTCATTTGTGGTTCCTGCCATAGTTTGTTAAGATGTTGCTGGTACTTTAATATTGTCATATTCTTAATATCGCAAGAGGAAAGCGCCTGTTGTTCTGATTTTTTATTACATTTGACAGCCTTTCGCGGTCGGCCGACACGCGGTTGGTTTCCATTTGACCCCTGCGACTGATTCGACGCATTCGACGGTGTTCGAGATTGCGTCTTCAACGGGTGCTTAGTAATTCTCTGAGACTTGCCACCGATTACACCGCGGCAGTCCTCAGAGTCACATTTGCATGGCTAGATAAAAAAAGAATACTGGTATTATTTTGTACCAAGTGTAAATAGCACTTAGGTAAAATATTTTAAAGACATACCTGACCGACTGCGGGATTGAATAGTGAAAAGTTGTAATCATAGGTAAGTTCTTCATCAGGATCAATATCACGAAGGGCAAATAGTGCCATTCTGAAGGTACCTGAAAGGAACTAAATTATCAATAACTCTAAATCTCTATCTTATTACTTGTATGTATGTATTTATTTATTTATAATAAAGATAACAATAATATATACTCCACACATCTCACACACGGCCGTCTGGTCCCAAACTAGGCAGAGCCTGTACTATGGTAACCAGACTGCTGATATTATTATTGTATTTATATTTCGGGTATCTCGGAAACGGCTCTAACAATTTTGTATACAGATACATCTTTGCATTTTAAGTTCAACTGCATAGTTGTATTTCCTTTAAAATTTTTACAAAAAGCTACCGAGCGAAGCTCATTCTCCCAGGTAGTTGGATATAATATCTACTTAACCGGTCATCACGAAATTTTGCATACAATGTTGACAGCGGTACTAAAAAGGTCATAGCGTACCTTGCACTTAGAAAAAAGCACAGTTATTTACCTGAATCGTTTGCCAAAATGACATTAAACCGAGCGAAGACGCGGACAGAAGCTACTACTTTTATAAAGATACTTACCATTCGAAGTCCATTTCTGCATTTCACAGTTGGGTCGACAGGAATGGTTGACAAACCGCCCATCACCCCCCATACGGTGGCCATCAATTACCAGTCCACCGTCCAGATGTAAGCAGTAATGGTGTGTGTCACGAGCATAACGTGTAGCCATACGCTCCTGAAATACCAATACAATATATACAATGTAATATGTATATTAAAAAAAAAAAATCTTAGCCATTTTTCTTAAATTGTATATCCCACAACTATTTTATGGAATTTTACGTTACGGAATTGGTCTTGATGTTCTCTGTTGGTTGATATAGTCGTCGAAATTTAAACATCGTTATAGGAATTGAATTATACCTTGAATTCCTTATCAGATACGACTTCGCCGACATACTCCAATATGAAATCTCCCGATACAATCTTATGTTTAGTGCGCACTCCCCACCCTTTATTCTCAGTCATGAATTTCTCCAACCCCGACGCCCATTCGTGACGTTGAATACGTTGGTTCTTACATCTGTCTCTGCAAAATAAAAACGTACAAATTTGAAAAGAATAGCCAATTAATGCCTGTAGCCCCATTAATGACAAACAAATATACTCATTCATAAAACAATATTCACCCGCAAGGACATAATTGTGGTGAGCATTCCGCGAATACCAGTCTATTAATGCAGTCCTCGTTGCAGCCAGATGATGGAACGCAATTACAAGCAACACTCTCACATTCCTCAGCGGATGGCTTCACATCGTAGTAAACATCTGAAATTATCGCCATTTGAAAACAGATAAAGATTAGGCGAGGCAATACAGCCTAATATTTATTATTGGTTTTGTTTTCTCTAAACACATATTAAAAATCATGTTACGTTCCCCAAATACCTTACGTATAAGTATCTTTTATGAATGTATATTTGCTTACTTGTGCGTATCTTCTTGTAATTCCATGATGGAACTGGCTGATTGTAATGTTGTTGCCACCAAATATCATATGGAAGCGTAAAGTGTTGTAGTCTTCGACGAACCCAACGTTCGCAGTATGGTGGTGGTGCTAAGAGACCGGGTGGGAATTCAGTTTGAGTAACAAGATTTTTTCCTTTTCCATCCGGTTTAGGACTGAAATATAAAACAGTATTTATAGATATGTACATGTACATGAACAGTATATGATAACTTTAATCAAAGTTGAATAAGTAAAAAGAAAGGTTAACTCACTCTTCTTTGTAATAATCAGAAAACAACCCCGCGGCTAAGAATTTTTTACGAAGTCGCGGATTCCTCTTCGATATAACTGGTTTATCTCTATTGTCCACACTACTAGCAGGGCTGTCGTCGCGAGATGAAGCTACTCGTTTCTTACATATTATGTTCTTCGACAAAACGTCAATACTTTTCTCAAAATCTATTTCCTTTTCGTTCAGTGGTAGAGGATCATTTTCGTCATGATCACGAAGAGTGTCAAGTGACGGTTCCCGAGACTTTGATGTTAATTTGCGACTAACTACCGTATCTAAGGAACTTTCTCGAGAACTTGACTGTACTTCTCTCTTTTTATTAGCTTGGACAGAGCGAGATTTTCTTCTAGTACCCACACTAACAGGTTTATTGAGTTTTTCGGAATCAGAAACATTTTTTTTGTTTTCAATATTCTTCCTTTTATTTTTAATTTCTTCAGTTGTGTTATCGGAACTTCTCGTGAGTCTCCTGTCACTAGGGCATAAAATTGCAAGGCTTGATTTTGGGCGTAAACAACCTTTGGAATTCTTTTCTATGGCTTTTCTTTTTGAAAATATTTCTTCGATTTCTTGAGAAGGCGATATAGCTCTAGTTTTCCGCTTTAGTCTTTCAAGATTATCCAAACGACTTACAGGCCTATCAGGTTTTAAATTTAATAGACTTAAAGGTATACTATCTTCCGGATCATTACTAAGAGAGCTAGCTAACGACGGAATACTATCGGTCTCACTTAGTACTTCCCATTTATTAATGTGATTCTTGACCTCTTTTTCAGTTTTGCTCTTCAACTGTAAAGCTGGGGCTCGCAAAATAGATGAATTAATTGTTTTTTTCTCATTACTCGCATTTTCACTATTGTTTGTTTTATTTTTGTTTTCATTGGGTATATCTTTTCCTTGCAACTTTTCAAGTGCTACAACTGTTAAACGACCTTGCTTTGGACATTCATCCTTATTTAACACAACTTTCAATTCAACTTTCTTATTAGTAGTACGTTCCAGAAAGCTACTCATTGCTTCTCCATCTTTTGGCACTCTTTCGAATGCCGAGTTATTATCAGTATCGGAAGTAAAATGACTATCCGATGTAAAATGTTGAATGGTATCAACCTTTTTCTTCTTCTTTTTAACACTAGGAAAACCAGTTCTATTAATTGCTTTACGTCTCCTGGCTTTCTTTTTCATATCAGCTGTTTTATTATCAGTAGACTCATTTACTTCCGGTTTTTTAGGTTGTATATTTATCTTCTTCGAAACATCATTAATTTGTAACCGTTCTGCCTGCACTTTAGGCACTAGTACTCGCGCCGGTAAAACTAATTTACTTTCTCTTAAAATGTTAGTTTTCTTCTTCTTATTCTCATTTGTCTCCTCGTCGTTACTCAAATTTCTTTTGGGCTGTCGTAAATTATGACCACCTGTTTCTGAGAGTTTGTCAGATATTACCGCAGCTATTGATTCACCTCTTTTCGGGCGAATTATAGGATCAGGTGTTTCTGATATTAAAGCTAAAGGTATTTCCGACTCTGTATCAATAGGAGCCAGTAAAGCGTTAGTTGCGATCTTAGAATCATTTTTAGTCTTTGATTTAACTTTATTGGGATCACATAATACATTCGTAACACATATAGATGATTTAGGAATTTGGTCCTCTAAATCAATAGATGATTCAAATATGCCCGTAGGTTTATCAATGTTCACAACGACTGACTGCCCAAGGGGCGATTCTGATCCTTTAGTTTTCTTGGTGTCTAACACTTTACCTTTTGACACCGGTGACTTAATAACTGTGGCTCTCGTATTAATTTGTGGTTGTTCTTTATTTTTATTCTTGTCATCGATAACCTTAACAGGTGTATCTTCGCTATTTTTTTCTTTTTCCAAGATACGAGATTCTATAGATTTGCGAATATTATTATTAAGGAGAGTATCTAAAACTTTTGTAGCTGCACTTGGATTGATTTTTGATACTAGATTACTCGTCAAACCTTCAAGTCTATTTTTCTTACGAGTCATTATTTCTGATTTTTGTGCCGGTGGAATAGAACTTTTATACAGTGATCGAGCTGACATGCTCTTCAAGGGATCTATAGAATTATTATTTGCAGAAGCGTTAGTTGACGTCACCGAATCAGGTTTTTCTGACTCTGAAGTATCTTCCTTGTTACCACTTTGATCGACATCTTTAGATTCTCTTGTGTTTGCCGCTGCAATTTTTTCTTCTGATAATTTTTTAGATAAAGACTGCACAACATGGTCTAAACTTGAATGAGATATAACTTTGTCGGCTTCTAGCCTATGCCGCTTCTTAGGAGTAACTATAGGCGCAGAATGACGAATAGGCGACGATTTAGGTTCAGTTCTAGGTGACGATACTTTAATAGCATCTTGTTTATTTGAATCTGATCTAACATCATCTTTCGATTTTGGCAAAGATTTTTCTAAGTCATTTACCATTTTATGCACGGCTTTTAGTTTCTCCGATGTTTCATAGATTTTTTTTGAAAGTTCGGATTGGTCTGCAGTTGGTCTTTTGATAGATAATTCAACATCAGCGTGCACGGGTATCGCAGAAAGGTTTTTATCGAGAACAGTATGAGTTTCATCGATTTTACTCGCTATGTCAGTTGCATCGCTATTACTATTCAGTTTTGAAGTCTTTGACGAAGATTCAGAGTTTATTATATTTGGCTGACCCACATTTTTCAAAACATCACAACTTTTTTTGGCTTTTTCATGTGTTATTTTCGATTTAGGTGACTCGTCAGGTGCATTACTTTGAACTTCACCTGTGCAATCGGTCTCTGTACATAAAAACTTCTCCGGACTGGTGATATGTTTCAAACTTTCATCAAACTCCGTTGAGACGAGGCTTAAGCTTAACGAATTGCCCGTAGATGAGTTTATATGATAATGTCTCTTTTTAAGTGGTAATTTATGTTCGTTGGTATCTTTACCCCCTTTACTTTGAGATTCTGATAATTGTTTCTTATGCCTTCTTTTAGAAGTAGGTGTAGCTGCTTCTTGGTTATCTAATGTTTTACGTTTCTTTGATCCTCTTTTAACTACCTTCATAGAAGTAATTTCCGTCGAGGTCTTTTCTGCTTTTGGTGAATTTTCAGCAACACTTGCAATTAAATTTGGTGCTATTTGGCATAACTTAATAAAATTTGATACAAGGCTGTCCATATCCTGGGTAAACTTTTGATCAACTAATTCTATAGTTTTCGTGTAAGTCTCTCGACATTTAGACACGGACCTAGATCGATGTCTACGCTTACTTCTATGTCTGTGATGTTTATTCTCAGTCTTGACGGGCACACGAGACATTCTTTCAGTAGGTTTTAAATTTATTTTGGGTGGGGCCAAAACGACTGTCCTTCTATGTTTTTTAGTGTGAAACGATGGTTTTACATGTGGTTTTATGAAATTGAGAAATACATTTCTTGAAAGAGACTTATTGGGTACATAACTATTTTTTGCTTTTTCGAAAATACCTGGTACGGATTTAGGTGTTATTTCCTTTTCTTTTTTGGTCCCATTCAGAAAAGGCGTATTAGCATTTTTTTGTTGTTTTTTATTTTTGGGTGATAAAGTGCGAGGAAAATATTTGAAGCTATTATCATTTTCCTTCTTTGAGCCTTGAAGTTTCGATGCCGTACAAATAGGTGAAGTGCCAAATTTATGAGTAAATGCAGGTTTCAGCGCTGGTAATGGAGTCCCAATGTAACTAGTAGCTTTACTTGGGGACTTAAGCAATGTATTATTATTATTGTTGTTGGTCAATTTAAATATGTTGTGTGTTGTTACAGGACGTTGCAAACCACTAAACACCGGACCAGGAGCAAACGGGTCAGAAGCATTCAGTCTAAACACGTGCTTTTGAGGAACTTTCGAAAACCCGAAGTCATACTTAGAAGACAGTGGATATTTTATGCACACACTTGTGTACTTCGGGCTAGCGTTGGTCTGTCGTAAATAACTTTCGCATTCAGAGTCGCTTGAACTGTGACCTAAAGTCAAGTTACTAAATGTTTTATTAGCTAGCGATATTATCTCTTGCTCTGATACAAAATGTTTTTGATTTTTATAATACGATCTATCTCTGACTGACCTTGTCTTCTTGAGTTTCCTCATGCGCCGTCGCATACTTCTAACACTATTATCAGTTTTATACCCCGATTTGTCACTTTTGTATCCTGATTTATGGTCAGTTTTGTAGCCCGATCGATAATAATCGCTTTTGTAACCAGACCGACACCCATAATCACTTTTGTATCCCGATTCAATAAGGCGACTGCAGCTCTTATATGGTTTAAACTCGTGGTCACTTTTATAGCCCGATAAAATATCTTTATATTTAGGATTTAAATCAATTTGTTTCCAAGTTGGATCTAAGGGATCATCTGCAGCTGCTTCATTTTCACTTTGGTTATCGCGCCAAGTATTGCCAAATGTAGTATTATTTTTTTTAGGTAAATTAGCAATTTTATTATTAAGCTCTTTACGTTTGGCATATACTCCTGATAACACAGACCTGTTGGTTGGTACCGAGTCGTCACTATCACCAGAATCGTATTGATTTTTATCCTTTAAAGTCTTGGGAGTGTTTTTAGTTATTTTTGTTCTACTCAGTGGTTTACGGCCTACTTTTTTTCTCGGTGGATATAATACTCTATCAGTGGCATATAACATTCTGTCTAACGCGGCAATGTCTAATTTGTGATCAGTTTTCTTATTCTTTTCAAATTTATTCTGTTCCTGTTTCAGTGGTACCGGCGATGGCGCTTCCGTTTTTATTTGTTTAATTTCATTTTCTATTCTTTTTTTCTGATAATCACAATCACTCGAATCAGATCTATTATTCGCGCGAGTTTTACTTTTGGATTTTGATCTCACCGATCTCCTTTCTCTAGTTGTGTTTTCTTTTTGAATCGATTTTCTGCTAAGTCTATTATTTGTTTCTTCTGTCTCATGTCGCCGCAATGGTGAATGAGTAGGGGAATTATGATTGGAGAGAATACCAGAATCTGGAGATACATTCGGAGGATCATTGTTATTGTGAAAATTAATTACATTGACTACAGGTTTGTCTTCTTTTTGAGATTCAACACCTTCCTCAGTTTTACGCACTTTTCGGGGTCGCCCTCGTTTTCTTCTAGATTCAACAATAACGTTTTTGACATCGTCATGAGATTCAACAGAATTTATACTAATTGTATCCAACTTTTGAGAGTCTACTTGATTCAAGTGATTAATATCTGAACTAGTTACTGTTGAAGGAGAACCTTTCAAGAGATCATTAGCATTTCCTAACTCCGAACTTCCTTGTGTTATATCCAAATTCATGAAATCATTATTATCAACACAATCATCAAGACTAGGTGGGTTAGTTATTGATATGCCTACAGTGTCGGTTACGCCGGTAATTTCTTCAAGATCTTCATTGATTTGCGAGAGTTCTTCAGTTTGCTGTGGACTCAAATGTTGTGACGTTGTTAAGAAATTTGGAGCTATAGGCGCTATTTCGGAAATGTTATTAATTTGTCCGAGTACGCAGTCGCTTATTGTTGAAACGCCTTCAATGGGATTAGTATTTATTCCGCACGATAACGACGTCGGCGCTGTAGTTAGTGGTGCCGAACTACTTAGTAGTTGTGTCCGCGCGACAAACTCCTGTAACAAACTGGATGCATAATGCGTAGTATTTGGGTGCCCAGGATCTGTATTCGAACACTCATTTTCGGAACCAGATGAGTCAGCTGTAGCTCTTTGTATTGCAGCTGTCACCAACTGAGGTGTCAGCTCCATTTCACTACTGGACCCGTCACCTAAAATATAAATAGTTTATAAAGTTTTGCAATCAAAATACTATACAGAATGTTACAGAAAGATGTGGTCCTATTTAAGGGTCGTATAGTAGACCCCGTGAATAACTAACAATATTAATCAAAACTCACCATTATCAGCAATTGATTTGTCGTCGTTTTCCGGCGCCGCGTTGTGCACTGTAAAGGTCGAGAAATTAGGCTGTGGCGCCGGCGCGCTCGATGTTTGTTCTGGAAATAGTTCCGCAAGGTCTGCGTCGTCGATGACCTGAGAAAGATATTTAGGTATATCGTTCCAAATAGGTAACGCAAAATTTGTTAGATATTCCAAACCAAGTGAGTTCACCTGACAAAGTTATACTAGCATACGACAAATAAACCGAATGAATGTTTTAGATACCTGTAATTGACATGCAGCAGCGAGAGCGACATTGGAGTCATCGGCAGAAGCATGTGCAGAGCCGCCAGCGGCGTCTGCGGTGTCCGAGTCCGATGACGATGAAGACGAGGACGAAGATGATGACGATGAAGAAGAAGAACTCGACGATGACGAACTCGTGCCGCACGCGACACTTTCCGCCGCACCCGACGTAAACTGTAGCAACAGTAAAATGTTACTTAGTTAAATCACCTGATTTAATAAATAGATTTAAAAAATTACCTTTATCATAACACTTAGTTCTTTAATTAGAAATTTATTATACCTTAAGTATGTTGTTTTTTATAAATTTAACTGATTTATGTTACAAAAACAAGACAATGTTTTCTTTAATACATTCAAGTAGCATGGAGGCATATGAAATGAGCTATATGAAATACATTAAAAATATAAAATCAGCATAACTCATCCATAAGAAATAACCCTTAAAAAGTGGACATAAAGTCACATGCTTGTAATAACTACTTAATTTATTATTTTAGCAAGATGTTACTGTGATGGTAAATAATCATATTGCTGCGATAAATATTGCAAACTATTTCAACAAGACAGCGAGAGGTGCGATTAGCGCAAGATTGATTTGGCGCAATCATTACCGACAGTGGGGTGACGCAACGCTAGCAAGTTCCTCGCTGACCGCAATACACACCTTAGTACTCGTAAGTACCCATTCAGATCTCATACACAGCGGCATAAAATTTAACGACCACAGATTGAGTCTTATCTACATGGACAGTTATAACGTTAGCTCGAAATGACACGACATGTAAGTGTTGTAATGACCACGTGACCACGACAATGAGAGGTAGGTATAATTAATTAGTCTGAGAGTTGAGCCAAAACCCGACAACTAGGTAGGTAATAATGATATGTTAACGGTGCATATATTAGTCCTTCTATTCCCAGAATACCTTTTCAGGTATGAACGTACAAACTCACGATTCTCAAGTACAATGAAAGAAAGGGATTTGCAACACACTATTATTTAACTTAGGTACTAAGACGGCTCGATCGACGTAACTAGCCCGCGTTCGCACGCTTTGCTAACTTATGAAATGGTTGAACTATAAAATAGCATATCTTGCTCCACATAATTTCAAAAGCAAATATGAATCGTTATAACCATTGGAGTTAAAAAAAACTACAAAGTAGGAAGTTAGTGTAAAGTTTATTAAAGTTTCCTCGGTTCAGATCAGATCAGTATCTAAGATTGAACTAAAGTCGTGTGTCTTTCGTGCATTAAACAGCACAGCCTAATTGCGAAAAACTGATTGTATTAAGTATACAGAATGTTATTGAACCGCTCCCGAAAATGAAGACAGATGATAGTGTTAATGGTATCTTTGATGATGAGTCAGAAAAAAAACGAAAAAAAAAATTTTTTTTTAGCATATTTTACGCTACACCGTGTTAGTACAGCTAAATGCAACGATAATTTAATAAAAATAAATCAAAAACAGCTGACGCTCGGGTCAAAGGACGCGCGGGCGCAGAAGGCCGTGAGTTCGGTTGTTGAGTTCGAGTCATTTACCAGTATTAAAATAATGGAGCAAGAAAAATGCTAATAGAAACTGTAAAAGATAGTTTTTTTATCAGGATCGATTTTTTCTGACCCATCATCAAAGGTACCATGAGAACTATCGTCTGTCTTCGTTTTCGGGTGCATTTCAGTAACAGCCTGTATACAGTTTAAAGTATAATCTACGATTTGATTAAGTAACTAAATTTTTATTGTAAATCTATTACAAAACTGTTTTAGTTTGATTTAATTAGCGAAGGCTCACACTAAAATGATGGTCATTTAATAAAGTAGAGTTGCTTTATGTTTAGAATTAAGTTAGAATTTAGTTAGCAATCAATAAGTTGGAAGGGCAATCAACCCTCTGCACTGAAAGGGGTTGAGCAAGTGTCGCGTGGTCGACGGTCTTATCAGGTCTAGCATATCAAATATAGCGGAAACTACCGACCCTAAGTCTCACATGGTTTATGAAATAGACTAAAACAAATTACCTACTTAAAATAATATTACATCTATATATATAGACGCCAGTCTATATCATAACTATGACCCATTACGAATACCTACGCGCTTTACAAGAACATAAAAAAGTTAGGGTTTTGAAAAGATATTGATCTCCGGCACTGAACTAATTCTTACAATAGGTTAAACAAATATGAAAGCTCAGAATATTTGAATCGGCAATGGAATAACAGTACCTATCTCTGAGACGGTGGGCGCCCGCGTCGACACGAATATCACATTAAAGACCTCGTGATCTACGGAGATTTATATCTGACAACTAACTCCAAACAGACGAAAATCATTATTAATTAAAACTAAAGATCGCCTGGTGGTCGAATTTCGACCGATAATTCATTAAATTTTAATTTGTTTGGTTTATTTTTATTGGCCAGTATAAATGGAACTGCCATTATATAGACTTACGTAACAAGACAGGTCAACATAATATACTGGTGTATATTGATGTAGTCGGTCACGTAGTTTTTTAATTTGTAACACATATGGTTTAAAAAAATTAGGTTCCTGCACTTCTATAAATAAACTAAGTATTCGAAATTTTGCGTTCCTTTGGCGGCGAAATTTTCTTAAAACTGCGCATAAAGAATTCTCTTCACGTGTTAATATTTAAAATTATAATTCAATTTCCATCTGGGTTACAAACAACATAGCGGCGTGGTACAATGTCGTACCTAATGTGAGCGACGAACATCAATTTATTAAAATAGATATCGACGGACCAGAATGCAGTAAACAACTTTTTATTAGTTACAACTACAAGTGGTGTACAGTCATCGCTATGAACAGATGGGTTAACAAGTTAACACATAACGGCATCGCGGTTAAACCGACCACCCATTAGTAAGTATCTATAATATATCAGCAGATGTAGATGAGCAGGAGTTGCATTAATCCAGACATTACATCTACGAATACAAAACACATTTCAGCAAAACTACTGCTAGAGAATAGTAGGTATTTTAAAGGTAGACCAAAAAAAATGCAGTTTATGAAAAAGTACGCAGAATTTAGAATGAATATTATGGATAATACAATTCAATAGAGTATATTTTAAATATTAGAATCTCAGCAAACTTTTTGGCAGAACTGGTCGTCGACCCCACGCCAAATAGCAAGAACAATGAGCACGTGGAGCTATTTGATCTATTCGTACAATGCCAATGATATTATTCAAGTAACAAATTAATTGTTTTATTTTTAACCGAGTCTTAGGATATCTTCTTAGATGTGGAATCAAACAATACGACGGCAATATCTGTTTTGGGAATGGAGGCTCGTTCCGTTGATCATCAAATGGTTATTTTTCAACATCGAAAACAATAGCAGTTACAAAAGACACACTGAGTGTCCTTAGTCGTGGGACAAGACTATCAATTGCAATGCTTTCAGTGATAAATGAAAGAGTAACGAGACAGAACGAGGAAATGTTGCGGAACATTGAACCGTGAACTTGACTGTGACAGACTATCGAGCGTCGCGCCTCGGTCTCACCGCCACCCGATGTCTGATATTGCCGCGTGGTGAGAGTAATCTTAGACGTGATTAGTAAGCTTTTGTTTAATACTCAACGCTGCTCAACGCAACGAGCTTTTATTTCCTGTCCAATGGTGATAATTAGTTCAAAGTGTATGATGATTATACATCAAGTTTTTGCAATTTTTTATCTATACACCTATATGTATCTTTTTTGTATTTTATGCTTAAAACAAATGTTTATTAAAGCGAATCTAGGTTTAGTTACATTATTAGTATTTATGTGCCTGTTGACAAAGACAGAATAGTTATCGTTTATTTATAGTGGCTACTCTTATTCCCAGTTTGTCGGCGGTCGTTTCATAACTTCCAGCATTTCTCGCGGTGGACCGGCCTGGCGCGCCTCACGACGTCGCTACTTCGTACCAAAATGGCCAATCAAAGTCCCATTCGACAATTCAATTTCTCCCTTACATGCCCGCGCAAAAAGATCTTAATCCTTCGTAGTAATTCGCTGTTGCAGCATTTCTGCAAGGATTGAGAGTGTAGTACGAGACCGAACGCTCACGTAATTGGTAACGATTATTAAGAGAATTTATATTCGATAAGTTGACAGGTCGTGGCTGGAGTTAAATTCAATTTAAGCTGCGGTTGGATTTAATGCATGACATGTTTACGTACTCGTTTCGATTAAAACATATTATCTACATGGGTGACTGTTGTATGTGGACATAAGTATTTATTTACCAAACTACTTGCTACTGCAAAACTTTATTGATAGAGATTAACTTAAGTCTAATAACGTATTTGAAAACAACAAAATCTTCAAATTAATCCAATGCTGAACAATGAAAATGACGTTCGCGCCTCAATGATGCACCTCAATGAAGTACTATTTACCCCGCATTTAATGACATATTATTTACAAATATGATCAGTGATTTCCTTTTGATTATGTAGATATAGCCTTTAGTCACAATGTTTATAAGAGTTTGGCGCCAACTTATTTTGAGTTTTAATTTTTTGTCGTTAGTCATATTTGCTAGCGCCTACGCCATATTGTTAAAACTGGACGTACAAGTGCGAGTCTAACTCGAGCACTGAGGGTTCCGTAAGTAAATACTCACTAAGTCAATTCTCTAAATTTTCCGAAAGACCCACTTAACTTTGCAGTTCTAAAAATTCTCCCATACATTGATTTACGACAAAGTCAACCTTCCATCCGCTACATATAAGTTTGTAATCACAAAAACTATTTTTATGTGATATAACAACAAATTAACGACTTTTTTCTTTTACTTGTGCCGTCAGACTTTGCTTCTTACCAAATTTCATGATTCTGCGAAATGTTCAAATTTGTTAAAATCCAAGGCGTAGTGGCCGTATCTTTTGATTGAATTGAGTGACTTAGAAGTTTGATTTTTGTACAGCTTCAAGGGACCGTAGACATAAGTATTTGGTATTAATTTCAACTTAATGCGTCCACGACGGAACAGACGGACATTCAAGACATCCTATAAGGGCAGGGTTTCTTTTTTCCTTTTGAGGAACGGAACCCTAAAATGTTAGGGTCACTGTGTAATGACTATAATAAAATATTAGTAATAAATAAAATATTAAATATTTTAATTTAAAAATATTTATGCAGCTTTTTCAATTCAGATTCTACGTAAATATACGTACTGTAAATACTAAACTAGATACACGCGACCAAACCATTAAACAATATTTACTAAGTATACCTACTTACCTAACTAATTTACGCAACAAGCTAATATTATACAGGTTGAATTGAAATAGACACAACTCGCCTTACTTGTAGTTAAAATATTAATTGGCAGCCCTGAACGGAGACGACTATCCGGCGGCGGTTGATTGTACTCATCAAGGATTTCTACACTCAAGGACGATGGCGGCTAGACCGATCGTAGCTGTCGAACGCCTCTTATTATTTCTCCTCAGACACATCTTGTTTTTGTCTTGACTCGTTTATATTCATGATACGTATCGACGGTTATCTCTATAAATTAAAATATTTTAATTCGCCTTCGATGGAAATCTATATTACCTATACCACATCGTGCGAATTTAAAATTATTCATTATTTTATACGGATGTCAAGAACCTTGCCGAGGTCAAAACCAAATTCCTATGCCAGAATAGAACTAACCGAAAGAAAACATATAGCAGCCCACCTCCACTATGAAACCCAGTGATCTTAAATTTCTCTTTCGGACCCGTTTAATCCCTTTGTTAGATAGATATCTCCCAATATACAATCATATTCAGTTACTGCAATATACAAATGACAGGCATTAGTGCCAGTAATAGCTACCTATTTGAGTGTAAAAAAGAGACAGAACACAAACAAGCGAGACGTGCTTGTTTAGATATATCTCTTAGCTTAAAGCAATTTATTTCGTTTTTGTAAATCAACAAAAACGATCGACTATGTTCTGAATAAGGTCAGTCACCTCAACGTTTTCAAATGTACGAATCTTATTGTCTGCTACTATTTTTTGTGCTATATATCTAGTTCACGGCTATTTAAGCAATGGTAAATATTGCGAAATATAGTTATAATTAAAGATTTAAACCCTGGTATTTAAAAGGGTTCAGTTGGCAGCAATGATTGGTATGATCGTATCTTAACGTGTACAATGCTTATATTTGACAAGGCAGCCTTTGAACCAAGGGTATATGCAAATATGCATCACATCAACCAAGCGTACTACATGCGAACCCAAAACAATACGAAGATAAGGACAAAGGAACTATACAACATGATACGCAAATTCAAATTCAATTCAAATTCAAAACTATTTATTCAATTAAGACACTAAGTGACATTTATGAACGTTAAATTGAAGCTAGAGTTAAAATCATAGATCGGCGCAAACAGACGCCACAGCATGTGCTGGATTATCGAGGTAAATTAGGTGAAAACACCAAAATCTACTGCCTGCTTGTGTCGATCTATAACTTCCAGTTTCCAAAATGCGTAGAGCCTTATGAGAAGAATACTGGCAAATAAACTCATGGCCACTCTTTTTAAGTTGTGTTAACATTTTTGTTTCTGTCGCACATAAGCCCGTCTTTAGGAACTAAATCTGTTTTTTTAAGTTTATATTAAAAGTATAACGTGACTTTCACACGTATGTAAAGTAACGCGCGATAGTTTTTTAACACATCTCCCACAATAGTAGATTTGTGTGTCGCGGGGGGTGAGCTTCACAAATATTTAAACAATGGACAGTGTGGACACAAAGAACACCCAGACTCGGGACAACTATTCTGAGATCACACATATTTTTGTTCCGTGTGGGATTTGAACTCACAACACTCGGCGCAGTGGCAAGATGACCACTTAAACCATTGCGCAAAACGTGCAGTCGATATATTTTTTGATAGCAGTCAATGCGCCAGTCCTTATAAGGGTGCATTAGGAAGATTATTTTTAATGAAAAAAAAATTAAAGTAAATAATCGGTAGGTAATAGATGATGAACGGATATCAAACCTAAATATCCTGGGAAGGTAGATAACTCAGGAGTAAGAAACACCTAGACGCAGGTAATTTCGGTGGAAGCGCCCTATAATAGATTCCTTATGATGTACCCAACAGTCAGCGTAGTAAATACAACATGAATGCATTTAGTACAAAACCGCTCAAAGTTATTAAGAGAGGCTTATTGGAGTGTACGGTGTAGAAGATTGAGAAGATGATTTAACACATCATATAAATAAATAAGATTTACAAGTAGTTTATTTTATTTACTAAGAGTCGTCCAAAGGCTGTGAATGGAGACGTGCCTGCAAAACATCGTTGAGTGAGTAAATAAGAGTAATTTGAAATGCACTTGAATACTCCATATAATTCAACAAAGAACCCACGCATATGTACACAAATATACATAATAAATTGTACTACAATTACGACCACTTAAATGCGTGCGGGATATCTTGAAGACTGATGACCAAATGAAATGAAGAAAATAAATTATTTGTCTAAACAACCTTGTTTTGTGGCGAGGAATAAAAAAAAAAAGGATTAAATTAAGCATAGAAAAGAAATATTGTAAAATAAAAGTGATACAAGTGACGAAGGGATCTACTTACTAGGTAATTTATAATAAACTGGAGGTCTACGTCTATTCACTAATTTCTAGTAATGGAGTTGACGCAGATATTTATAACTAGCTGTGCCCGCGACTTCAATTGCGTCTAAGTCGGAAAACAACAATATGTCGCTTATAATAGGCGTAGCACCTCTTCCTGAAAGGGGGGATTCCTCTAGGCAGGATTTTTTACAATGTATGTATGGGCGGTGAAACAACTTGGAGCGAACAAAACAATATTGTTTTGATTGTTTACTCGCGAAATAACCACATGGGTGGGAAAAGCACCCATTGTTTTCCGTGTGGAATATCACCTCACCACGCTACTGGTGAGGCCGTATATTAAACTTAAACCGACGAAAACCACATGGTGTGCCTCACAGCGCCTGTAAGGAGTAGACCGTCGGTTCTACGACGTTATGCCTCCAATGATCCACCCAGCGCAAGCCCGCGGGTGGCAAGCGGGGCCGTCTACTTACTGGGTGATATCCAGACACACCCTTCACGGGAGATTCTGCTGCGGGTGAAGGACATAAAACCCGTCTCATCCACGCACGGTGTTACTCGGCGTCACTGTTTGGGTACACACGTGAGTGCGAGTGAAAATGTTCCGCCTGGAGATCTTCCTAACGGAGCCATCCGCCACCGCCTTGCGCCAGAAGTACTCCTCGCAGTACATCGCGGTCGCGATAAAACAACTGTGGCGACCTAACGCCTCGATTCGACCGACTAATTGGGAGACTTGCTGTAATTAGTAAGTCGGAGCCGCTTCCTAGAAAAATCCCTAGGCCCGTCACCAACATCTCGTCGGTTAACCTTACAGATTACTCCCATCCAATACTAAGGTCCACCCCCACAATAAATTAATATTTGGCTCTGAGCTTTCTTTATAGTCACGGGGTAATATAAGATTTTACACTAATGTAACCGAACGGAAAATTAATGGTCTAGAAATGTAAAAGAACTCCACCGGCTATCATTCAATATTTCAACTTAGATGTAATTTTGTTGAAGTTAGGTAATGTTTGTCGTGTGAGATCTTTTTGTTTTATAACCGTTCTATAATATATATTTATAAACGTATGTATATTCCTTACAAAACCCTGAAATATATTTGTACATTTATTGCTGGCATTTGGTGGCTGTGAGGAGGCAAGAAGATAGCTCCCGGTTACCCTGGGATCGCCGAACAATAAAGAAAACCTTGCTGTTTTCACAATTATCACAGAAAGCACCATAATGCATCGGTCGGTCATATTGTCCTGTGTGCCATAATGCCCTGGATTTTAGACTTGCGTGACGGTGCGTAGTACTCTCAGTCAGTTCATTTCGCGTTTCTCAACACTTTTTTAAGAGCGTAAAGTCAATATCCGAATACATGTATATACTTAGGTGTGACTTAGGATCGCGTGATGCTCACGGTCAGCAGATAACCGCGCTTTGCGTTCCCCTACGCTAATGAATTTTGGGATAAAAAGTATCCTATATCCTACCTCGTAGTATAAACTTAAATCATGCCAAGTTTCGTTTGCATCTGTTCAGTAGTTTGTGTGATGCGCGGCCATGATACAGACATACAGACAAAACTGAAAAAAAATATAGTTTTGGCATTATCGATTATTAAGTGCCCCCCAAAAAAAAATTCTAAATATCTTCCATGTTTAGAATTGGACCTGTTACAGTTTTATTATAAGTATAGATTTTCGCCAGCTAACCAAGGGGGTACGGCGGTGCCAGCCACAGATACTAATTTATTGGTTTTCATCTACTGTATACTGGTTGCAATAAACGCTATTCTCGTGTTATTTTAAATCGAGCTTCCGTAAAGTTTTATGGCCTCGTTTACGCCGCCAGAGCTTCCTATACAGTACAGCTGTCTAAATTGATGACGTCACAAAAAAAAACATGAAACTACACGAATAAAGCTGAAATTACGGGCAGTTTCCATGCTACGTTTGGATTTGATTTAAAAAAAAATAGGACTATATTATGACTGCAGTGTTTACATGTAAAATAAAATAAAAATTAACAACGAAATACGTGTAATAAACAAACATTTTTATTTTAAAAAGAATTAGTGCTAAAATAATAATAATAACATTAATCTATATATGTATATATCCTACTAATATTATAAACGTGAAAGTTTGTGAGGATGTATGGATGTATGGATGTTTGTTACTCTTTAACGCAAAAAGTACTGTATGGATTTTAATGAAACTTTACAATAATATAGCTTATATATCAGAATAACACATAGGCTATAATTTATGAAGATATTGTGTATATTGGCCAATATATAACGATAAGTGTTAAGTAAGTCGGAAAAAATCTGTCATCTGCGAGCTATTCTGGCGTGCGGTGCGAAAACTGTTAGAGTTACACGAATATAATGTACGGTGGGATTGTTTCTTCTAAATAGTTCTACAAAAAAATTCCGCGACAGTATATATCTATCTTTTATGTGTAAGCCATTATTACCGAAATAGTGAACCATAAATACAATAAAATTTGATTTTTTATTTCCAATTCACATTTAGCAGTAACAAATTGATTTTTATCAAAATAAATACTTTTATCGCTTCTGATATTCAAAGTAGATAAACTTTGCCTTTTAAAGTACGTAATTTGGTCAAATATTTTAAAACTTACGACGATATAAAATTAATATAAAATTGTGCGGTGCGGTGGAGGGGGGGACATCGCTCATCGTCGCGTGACGTGAGCCACCCGAGTCCCGAACGCGGGCAGGCAGACGCGTGAAGGCAGACGCGTGAAGGCAGACGTTGTTGACGGTTGTGTCCGTAATGGGAATTTTCAAGACACTAGCGATTTGTTAAAAGGCTCTGTATACATACAGCAACCCGCCCCGGCTTCGCACGGGTACAAATTATACACCTAAACCTTCGTCATAAATCACTGTCTATTAGTGAAAACCGCATGAAATTCCGTTCAGTATTTTCTTAGTTTATCGCAAACAGAAAGACAGACAGACAAACGCAGCGGGGGACTTTGTTTTATATTTTACTAGCAGCGCCCAGCGGTTTCACCCGCTTAAGTCCCGGTACCGTGTTAATATCGGGATAAAAAGTAGCCTATGTGTTAATCTAGGTCTCCAAATATCTACATACCAAGTTTCATCGCAATCGGAACAGTAGTTTTTGCGTGAAAGAGTAACAAACATCCATACATCCACACATCCATACATCCTCACAAACTTTCACGTTTATAATATTAGTAGGATAATATGTAGTGAAGGATATTGAATGTGAAAAAAAATTTAAAGTTTGTGAGGAGGTTTGGATGTTTGTTACTCTCTCACTCAAAAACTACAGAACCGATTGCGATGATACTTCGTCTGTAGATTGCTGGACACCTGGATTAACACATAGGCTACTTTTATCCCGATATTCCCATGGCATCTCAGTTACGCGGGTGAAACCGCGGGGCACAGTATTATACGAAAATTATAAATGCGAAAGTAACTCTGTTACGTAACCTAAACCGCTTAACCAATTTTGATGAATATTCGTATAAAGATAGACGGGAGCTATGGAGTAAGATATAGGCATGGGGCGAAATAGGAGATGAAATTTTGTATACCTAGATAAATTCTACGTAGACAAACGCGCTGGCACCAGCTGGTACTCAATAATGACAAAGTACGATTCGATATATACAATTTCGGACCGTATTTCATTTATTGTACCTATATCGTGTCGAAATACTCGATTGTGTCAAGATAACCTAAAGCCGAAAAGTGTAATTTTATTTTATTACAAACCACATGTGCTGTTTAGCGTGAAGGTCACTTGAAAGACTCACTGGAACTCAGACAAAACGCGACAAAAATGACATCATTTGTTTTCAAAGATGTCTTGATTAAGTAAGTATTGGTATTTATGTATGATAAAGTGCTGTGCTGAACAACCGCAGGATTAATACAACGTGAAACCCGCTCCAAAGTTGGCAATTTAAAATCTTGTAAACATGTCACTACTAGTAGTACACAACAATGCATGTGTAACCAAACATCATTATTTGTAATCTTGTATGTAACATAACACATTTAAAACTGGCGAAAAAACCAAGAATAAATAAATTTTAAAAACTTTTAACAAAAAATTTAACCGACGAAACAAGAAAGGAACTGCAAAGTGAAAAATGTTTCATATTTTTCTACCCTTAGAGTTAAACTTTTTATTTGAAATTTAAACTTCGAAATATACCCATTCCAATAAAAAAAAAGAATTATGGAAATCGGGCTACCCTGTAAAAAGTTACGCGTGGTCATACGTAAAAAAAAATATACGTTACGGGTTGACTTGAGAACCTCCTTCCTCCATTTCTAGTCGGTTAAAAATTAAGCTCCTACGGTTTTAAAAACCTGCAATTCATCAAATTATAAAATTATACTTATTGATGGACTTGTTTAACGTGCATATTATATTTTTTTTTTATTGTAACCTGTATTTGTATTTTTTTAATATACTTGTTTTCGGGGGTCGATATCATATAGAAGATTTTTATGTAAAAAAAATAGAAAGGTTAATACGTGTAATGGTTCACAAGGACAAAACTGTCAAGTTAAAAAAAAAGGTACTTAAAAATTCTTATAAGGTATCAATTTGTGTTATTCTTTACTGTCAGATAAGTGCTCAAGCAAATAACGCATGTTACAGAATATCTTCGTCATTTGTAAACCAATTCTCATTTTTTGAAGTGAAACTTTTGAAGTAAAACTTCTTTAGAATCGTTGTGATTTGAAAATTCGATGAAAAAAGGTCACACTAAAAAGAGAAACATATTCATAAATAGGACTTAGACTGTGAGAGAATGAGATAGAGTACAAGTATACGTTGTATACGTGTTTCCTATAATCTTCTTATGCTAGCACGTGTCTTTGCGCGTACTACGAAGAAAAAGAGATAAACATACTCATAAATAGGATTTAGACTGCGAGAGAATGAGGTAGAATACAAGTATACAGTGTTTCCTATAATCTTCGTATGCTACCACGTGTCTTTGCGCCTGCGTACTACGAATTCTTCAGAAAATGCGTCTTGTCTTGATGTCTTTCGGATTTCTTCACTTAATTTGTACAGCAAGCTTACGTAGTACTCTCCATTTATTGTTTTTCCTTTTTGCAGATAATCCACTAAAATAATCCCTCGAGCCACCTCCCAAAAAACAGTCGCCATTTGCATTTGATGGCCGACAAAACCGTTTTTGCTTTCTTCGGCGTAGGTTTTCCACTCTCAGTTTACTGCTTAGATTGTTCTTTTGTTTCAGGAGTATAATGATGTGTTAAAATAAGTTAATCGCATACCTACTATTCTATGTCATGGTAACATCGCATTCTCTGTCTATGATCTTAAGTGTCTATGACACTATGTAAAAAAAGGTTGAATATACTTGTCATTCGTTATGTACACCGGTGTTCTTATTTGCAGAGTAAAAACCTCTAAATATAATAAAATTAGACCACTAATCAGTTAATGTTAGGAGTAATTTATGATGATGTATCCAGGTTGCATCTACTGTATCATAAGGCCGCAAAAAGTCGTTAGGATTTCGCTTAAACAGCGCCCAACACTCCGATGAATCGTCCACTCGACGTTGTCAACAGTGAGCAAACGCGGCACCCAACGCGCTTTTTCATTCCCAAATGTTTGTGTAGAATATTAAAAACGCGTTCAGACGAAATGCTCACCATCTCCGCTATCCCCCGCGTTCAATATGATTCTGTGAATTTTTTGATCATGTCCGGATTCGTGACTTCATTTGCACGGCCAGACCTGTGGGCGTCTTCGCAGCTCTGTCTTGCACGTTTAAAATCAGTTACCTAGGTGTGAATTGTACTCAATTCAGGAGTAAAATTACCTCAAACGCTGTCTAGCTTTGCTTTAATCTGGATTGCTGTTCTCTTACAACGTAAAACTTTATTTCCATTGTTAAGAAAATTCACGACAGAGAAAGTTATAGGTTCTTTCAAAAAAATTCCATCAGTTCGATGAAATTCAAATTTGGCGTTCTATTTTCGAAAAGATGTCAAAATATAATGTCATTTTACTTTTGCGTATCTTTTTGTTTCGGCCAGTTATCAATCAGCCCAGGTAGGAATATAATTTACAGTTACAAAGAACAACCTTTAAATATTTTGCTATCAACAGCCACTCAATTAACCATTTTAAAGACCCAGTTCAACAATAAAACATATTGTAATAAATAGCTAATATTTACATTAAATTTTTATTAAAAAGCACTATTTGAATGGATATTTGTTATATTAAATTATGTTGACAAACAAATTCCCATCAGGGACCAACAATAAATAACTACCTGTCTAACAGAGCGCCTGAGCAAGTGGGACCCATACTGATCCTTGACCAACAACTAACTAAATTCAATTAAATTTCTATCGTACAAGTAATTACATTATTTAGAGAAAGAAATGATACATGAATCGTAATCGTAATTCAACATTTAAAAGGTAAAACTATTAAAAAATTCTAGGGCATCAGAAATAATCTCGAATGAATTTATAAGATGACCTGCAAAAATTTCCGTGAACTAAAATCATAAATAAGACCGTTTACATTGCAGACAGTCTTGACAACATCGGACGTTGGTGAGCAATGATGTCACTCATTCTCTTTCGCTTTGTCACTTTACACATATGTATGTACGTTTTGAGACTGGCACAGATAAAGCAGAAATAAAAACATGATAGGTAGTGTCTGTAGGTTTGGCGTATATTTCATTAATGCAGGTACTAAAGTGGTAACGTACAAAACAGGAAAATTTATTTGTGAATATTAATTCTTATTAAACTTTTATTGAAGCATCGATAGAAATATCATAACTTGCATAAAAAAAAACCGGGACCGCAGCAGGCCTGCAGAGGTAGATTTCGTATTTTTTAAATTTTTATCTCCAAAAATATGTCGCATTAAAAACTTTAAATGTCTACATTGTAGAATAAAATAAAAAATTAGCTTTCATTTAAAAATATTACCGATTGTAAAGTGTGCGTTCGCGCAGCGGAATGTTGTTGAATTTAAAGATTTTAATTATGCAGATATTTAGTGTATGACGTCGTGTAATTGTGTATGGTAAAAAAAAATTTGTGCATGCAGCGATTGTGGAGAAATTCGATAAAAACTGATTCCGCTGGGGGAACGTTGTCCTGGCGGAACTTTTTTTAATCCATGGACTAAGAAGAAAAAAAATGTGTCCAAAAATTTGTGTGTATTTGTGTGTAATTGTGTATGTATGAATAAAATTAGTGCATGAATAAACTTCGGAGAAATTCAAGTTTCCGCTACGCGAACGTTTGGCCATTAGCTAGTTTTCATATAAGGCGCTTATATAGAGAGCTGTAGATTTTTACATACGTTGTTTTGAATTTGTTTATATTTGTTTACAAAACAGAACAGTTAAGAACGTTACTTAGATATATGGCACGGCCGCTTTTTAGTAGCCATCTGACCTTGGTCGGGTTATGTAGGTTTTCGATGCTTTGTCAGTATTTTAATTGTTTCTCTTTAATTACTGAATTTAATGAGATGAAATTTTGCATGTGAGTAGTTGAATTAATAAACTAATTATTGGAATACATTTTACTATGCAATTCCTTTAGAACGTCATGATATTTGACTGCTTTGTAAACAGTGGTCTATTCATGGTAAATTGTCCTATAACTCTTTAATTATTAACGGAACATCATTGATACTTGGCAACATGTTGCAGACACTTACAAGGTTTGTATAAACGTGAAAATCTGGACCCCGAAGTGCATACTTTACGAACTAAGACCTAATAAGCGTATTTTACGTTTATATTTTTATCTTTTAAACCCTACGATTTTTTCTAAATCTGTTTTTTAAACAAATATAAACAAATTCAAAACAACGTATGTAAAAATCTACAGCTCTCTTATATAAGCGCTTTATATGAAAACTAGCTAATGGCCAAACGTTCGCGTAGCGGAAACTTGAATTTCTCCGAAGTTTATTCATGCACAATTTTTTTTTTCCATACACAATTACACGACGTCATACACTAAATATCTGCATAATTAAAATCTTTAAATTCAACATCATTTCGCTGCGCGAACGCACACGATTGTAAAAAGGTTTACAGTTTCGGAGCTATGATTTTTTTCCAGCAAATTTTGGTTCAAAAAGTTATGCTGAAAAAACTGATTTTTGAAAATCTATATCTGTACATATAATAATATTATTATAACACAAGTCCAAAGCCTGTTATTGTTTCACTGTTATAATCTTTGCAAAGAAGGTAGTTCTAATAAACTTTGAATATTATTTGACGCCAGTCAACCAGTAAACAGAGACTAGGGCGACGTCAATTCTTGTTTATGCAAAACACTATGTTCCTATTTAACTTAGAACTACCAATCAATGGCGGAAAACTGTGATAAGCTTTGCAAGGAAATTGTAATTGCACTAAACTTTATTGCGCTATACTTGGACTTTCCAAGCGTTTCTAAATCATTGGATTAGTATTTATTATTTTACTCGTAACGCATTTATTTTTAAGTAAAATTCACACTGTTAAATGCAGCAATGAAAACAAGTTAATATAGTGGGTTTTACCGTTTCTTACTACTCTATCACTACATATTATAAAACAAAGTCACCCGCCGCGTCTGTCTGTTCGCGATAAACTGAAAGACTACTGAACGGATTTTCATGCGGTTTTCACTAATAGACAGAGTGATTCATAAGGAAGGTTTAGATGTATAATTTGTACCCGTGTGAAGCCGAGGCGGGTTGCTAGTAGATGCTAATCAGAAATGAGGGGCATACTAAGGAGTTAATAGTAATCCAATTTTATTTCTGCAAACAAAGACGTATTATTCCACTAGTGATGTAGCTTATTACTTGTCGATGACTTGATAGCAGACCGCGACTTCCTTATCCGTTATGCGATACAATCTACTTAAGAAACGACGTCTCATTTGCATAACTACCAAGCTGCATTTATTACCTAAGAAATTAACTGATATCCTTAAGGGAAAATTATAAAAGCAGCGAGAACCTAATTAATTTATAACACATATGAATATAAAATATAAGCAGCTTAACAGTTTTTTTTACTGTTTATAGAAAGTTTTAAAATAGGGCGACTACAAATGCGAGTCCATCTGAGTCGTTAAAATAGCCGAAGCGCTATATCGGTGGCGATACTACCATTAATATCTGTGTAGCATTTACGTTGGAATTCTGTAGAAACTCTCCCGGGTTCCCGCAAGGTTCAGATCGTGACTGCGCGTCGCGTCGGCGCAATTTGCTTAGCCATACAGTACCAGTGTGCGCCGCTCTAATCATGTGTAAAATATTGCCGTACCTCGTCACAGCAACACGGAATCAGGATGGCATGCGGCATGTCAAAAGCCACAGAAGTACAAGATTAACTAACTGCGATAGGTCGTCAAACTTTGGATTGTGATATTGGCCCCTAATATCTCCTACCTTCTCCTATCTCCTATATATATATTATACTTATAACTTTAATTAATGCATAACATTAAAAAAGGAGAAGATAGTAAATAAATACAATATGCCAGAGCTATGGAACAATAGTGGTAGTATAAAACGGTTGGAAATGTGCGTAATTTAAACAATTCCCATATAAGCGTAGAAAATCGGCAAGATCAAGTTGAGCGCGTGACCTTAAGTCGAAGAGTAACGAGGCTGGTGTTTGTATGAGAGGTGCGAGCGAGGGCTGAGGGCCTATTAGAACAATAGTAGCGCGCAAGAAGCGTGCGATCATAAAGTTACACCTACAATCAAGCCGTAAGAATACGCGACCTGCCTCAACATAGCGCCGCCGCGACAACCGATTTTACCGCCTTTCACTCACTGTTTTGGATTTTGAAATGACTAGTAAAGTTGTACTTATTATATTATTTCATTTGCGTATTGAATATTGCGTATAAATTGTTTATTAAAATTCCCTTACAACAGCCCACTGCCCCCAAAAAAAAAAAGAATATTTTTTCAGGACGTGCAAGTGCTTTTATTGGTTACACGGAAAAAAATCTATTTAGTATAAGGAAAGAATTGCTGTAATAATTTTCTTTTTTGTTTTCACACACTTACGAAATAATACTATTTTAACTGGTTTCAAATATACATACTGGGTGTTAGTGAAACGCTCCCGAATTCGAAGACAGACGATAGTTCTAATGGTACCTTTAATGATGGGGCCAGAAAAAACATCGATCCTTATAAAAAAAAAAACTATCTTTTTAGTTTTTAAAAAAATATTAAAAAATTAATTATATTAAAAAAAAACTAGATGACATATCAACGGATTCAAGTATAAAAGTACAAAAACTCTTACATGAACATTTAGGCGCCAGACAGCTTCGTGTTTGATGGATACCTCATAATTTGACTGAAGATCAAAAACGACGTCGTTTGGATTGGTGCCGCTCAATGCTTGAAAAGTATGACGGAGGTGACTCGAATGCTGTATATGGCATCGTCACAGTTGATGAAAGGTGGATATATTATTGCGAACCCGAAACCAAAAGACAATCAGTGGATGTATCCATTCGAAGATTTGCAGACAAAAGAAGGGTAGAAGTCAAGGGAAAATGATGATTGCCTCATTTTTTGGACGGACGGATTATTTCACAACAATCATTCTAGAAGATAAAAGGAATGTTACTGCATATTCATATGTCAGTCATTGTCTACCAGTTGTCTTGGAAAATGTTAGACAGCTGTCTTCCTCCACCACGACAAAGCTCCAGCTCACTCCGCCAGACGGTCTATCGAATATTGGTCTATCGAAGGTGTGAAGCTGGTGAGTCTTTTATTTATTTCCAAAAATAAAAGATAAACTTAGAGGAACTAAGTAGAAATAAACCCTGAAGATGCCGTGGCTGTCACGGACGGTGCTTAGAAAGGAACGGAGATTACTTCGAAAAGCAATACAAATATTAACAGGCTTCTATTTTATTCCTCGGCTTTTATTTTCTAAAGAATAAAAGATATTATGAAGTGGAAGATGAATACACTAGGATAAAAAGCAGAACGTTTCGAATATACGTATAGTAAGTATTTGATGGTTGTCGTAGGTCTAATTTGTGTCCTGTCTCACTATATTCTCTCCTTGGGTCTAGATAGTGCTGTTTAATGCTTCTAAAAATAAAATATTTTTGAAAAATCTATTTTTGTTTTGCCTGACTAAACTACTAAAAGCTTCTTTCAATTAATTAATTACAACTAAATTATGGTATAATAAATTAATAGGCATATCTCTAGGTTGTTTTAATACTGCAAGTTTAAAGTATTTCTTGAAAAATATTAAAAAAAAACAGACAGCATTATCAACAATGCATTTTTTAACATTGAAAATAGCACAAATACCGCAGAAATAGTTGGCAAAGATCCCAAATACCCTGACAGTGCTCTCCACGCTTTAACACACGACCAATAAAAAGATACAGTAAACGCCAGAGAAAAGGAAGCATAATATTTTTATCTCATTGTAAGGCAACAGAAAGCATCTATGCGAGACCTCCTATGAGAGAGTTCCTAACCAAGCACCTAAGTCCTGGGCCTAGTTCTATAATTTATACGTCTGATGCAAAAATGTCCACTTGATTTTTACTTCTACCTGTTTTTCACCACTATCGATTCAACCGATTAGTTTTGAAAGAACGAAGAGCAGGCACGCGTCTTTCCATTCGTGCATGACCAGAACGCAAGGGTGTGAACAGAATCGAATATAGAGTTGATTTTTAAGGTTCCGTTCCTCGACAGGAAAAAAACGAACCATTTTAAGATCACTTTGTTGTCAGTCTGTCTATTAAAACCATTTTTCTCAAGAACCCGTTAACGCATCAAATTGAAATTAATACCAAATACGTATGTATGTTTGCGGTCCCTTGAAACTGTAAAAAAATCAAGCTTCTAAGGCAACGCAATCAAAAGATACGGCCATTTAAACCTTAGATTTGACCAAATTTCAATTCGCAGGTAAATCAAAACCTGTAGGGTACTTTCCATTGACCTAGAATCATGAAATTTGGTAAGAAGCAAGGTCTCATAGCATAAGTAAAGGAAAAAATCCGAAAGTCGTTAATTTGTTATTATATCTGTCTGTCTGTATGTGTGTCTGTCGAAACCCTTTCTTCAGGAACTCGTGGCGACATCAAGTTGAAATTAACATCAAATAATTATGTCAACGGTCCCTTGAAGCTTTAAAAAAATCAAGCTTCTCAGTCAACGAAATCAAAAGATATGGCCATTAAGCCTTAGATCTTTACAAATTTAAACATTTCGCAGATAAATCAAAACCTATAGGGTATTTCTCATTGACCTAGGATCATGAAATTTGGTAAAGGTAAAGTCCGAAAGTTGTTAATTTGTTGTTATATCCCATAAAAAAAATGTTGTGTCATTACAAACTAATATTTTGCTCTTGGAAAGTTGACTTATCGTAAATCGAGATTATTTCTAACTGTAAAGTTAAGTTTGTCTTTCAAAAAAGACGGACAGAAATCTTCGAGCATTGATTCCCGAGATGGACTTTACTATCTACATACCATTTTGTTTTCTTAGGGCACAATCGGTGCGCGAGTCAGTCTCGCACTTGTCCGGGTTTTTTTTTGTAAGGTTTACAATCTATACACAACAGTAGTATGCAAATAGGCGTGTATAAATTTGTAGTGACTTAGGCAGATAGCTGATTTCCTAATTATAGTGACAGTGCGCATAGAGACTAATCGTGTATAGAGTGGAATAGGTGCGGCGAACTCTTGATTCTAAAGCAGCTTAAAATTGTCACGACAGACCAAAATGCACAATATGTTATTCAATAACGTCAAAAAAGTACGGAACCGCTGTAGGACAGTACTTTGTACTGTTGACAGTATCCTGAGGGAGTCCCACAAGATTGTGTATAACGAACATGTTGAAAGGTCATGAATAGACGGACCCGCCTATGTTCTTGACGGTAGGCGTCAAGAACATTAGCGGGTCCGCCGTCAACAGCAAAAAAGGAGAATAGGCGACATGACCTTGAATTTAACGTTTCACAAAATATGGATAATGCGTTAATTTATAATAAACTAATGGGTATTTATTAAATACTACACAAAAAAAGTTTATTTATCATTTCATTTTATATTATTCAATTAATTTTCAGAAACTATTTCCTATTTATAAAAACTTACGTCTTAAAATAAACAAAAATGACATTTTAATTAAACTGCTGTTCTATAAATACGGCGGCAAGTCTTTAAAACTTTGTCATGGCGTAAAGTGCGCGGTACAGCTCGGAACCTGGACTTGCCGCTACATGTTACAAACTATACAGGAATAGTACGCACAATTCGTGTATAGTTGTAATCGCAGATTTTAAAATAGCATTCTCTCTCTCTCTAGCATCTTATAGAAAAAAAGCCCTCATTTCAATATGTTTGTTATTAACGTATAACTATCGAAATGGCACCCGTTTATACTTTGGTGTCAAGAGTTCGCGGCATCGTGAGAAGCGGCAAGGGACATTTTCATTAGACTATACATTATTTTTTTGCGAATATCCTTATGAGAGGAAGTACACTGAACAAAAAATAAGAAAATCGGTGGCGAGGGACACGATTGTTAGAATTAGAAGTGCGCAGGAGCCTATCATGATTATTGCATTCGAAATGAAAGCAAGGCCCCAAGTCGTTGTATTTAAAACGTGTATTAAGAGGAAAAAAAAGAGAAGTAAGTGGTGTTGTCGAATACTAAAGTCATTATTTTTGCAACTGTAACTAAGCAATATGCAAGTAACCTTCCGGCAGTCTAGGATAATTTTGAAAGAATAGCAATCAGAGAAAAAATCTATCCTGCATCTGAATTCCTTTAAATGAACTGGAATGGTAATGATGTCCATTCAAACGCAATCCTTACCTAACATGCAATTATGGGACAATGTACATACAGAGCTGGAAATAAATTTTCAAGAGGATTTGAAGTGAAAAATATTCACATTGCATTAAAGGGTGGTTTTTCTACTTCTGTGAAAGATGTCGAAGTTTTGGAGGTATAACGTAAGTTACCAAAATAGCAAAAATTCTAAGCCCTATTACCGGCATTTATGAGAAACATTTAGACTTTTGCATTTTGAAAAGCAGACCACTAAAACATTAAGGGCCATAAAATTTTGATTAAATAAAAATCTGAAAAATAGTCTCCCAAATGATAACCATCACAAGTACTTAAAATCCGAAAGTAAAACAAATTTAAAAATATAGTCTCAACTCAAAGAATCAAAAGTTTTGTATGCGTGGGAATACCTTAACGTTGATCTACACACCCACTTTACTCACTGCACTGGAGTACAGAACTGACGCATACGGTATAAAATTCTATTTGATCATGATCTCATATATGTTAAATAATGTCCCATAACTATTTTTGAAAACCATTCTCAACGAACCCTAAAACAACTACATTATAAAATTGTGTGAAAGTGTTTATAGTCAGTTCGGTACTCCAGTGCAGTGAGTAAAGAGGGTGTGTGGAGCAACGTTAAGGTATTCCCACGCATACAGCGAGACACACGCGGATACGACGGTTCCGATCACCGCCCTCACTAATTGGGCCGGCGATGCTATGCGCGACTACCAAGGACATTAAAGCAACCTAGTACGGTTTCGGAATTACCTGAACTACTTATCTGTTTGTCGAAGTATTGTAAATGCAAAAACATTATTTATAGCTATAGACAAAATAACTAACAATACAATCGAAGAGCCCACTCATCTAAAAACAGCTAGGACAGTGAGCTTCCATAGAGAATTGATTAGAGTTCTTTATGCACGTAAAACGTTAGATTACATATTTCGTGAATCACACTCAAATGTATTTAGTGTATCATTGTTCCTTTGATCATAAGTAACGAGACAGCGGCAATCGGCAAAACGTTGCGTGGGCGACCATTATTTGATCTTATCGTACAAATGATCTTCGTCGACTTATGTGCTATCTATCATATAGGTATATTTCGCCAAAACAATGTGTTCCTATATAGGATAATAGCTTGTCTAGAATCTGTTTATCTAAACTCTTCCACACTTCTACACTCAAATTTTACTTTAAAGACCAACAAGCGAGATCCTGCGGTTAATAAATCCTTAACAGTAATAAAACCCTTTTATTTTCCGATTTCTTGTAATAGTTTATATTAGTTTAGGCCCGATAAAAACCACAAGATATAAAATAAGACGTGGAAGTAAACAGTGGTCAATTACGGTGGTAGCGCCCGGCTCTATAGCGCGTTCAGAAACAATCGAAGCGGTGCGATGGGCGAGATACCAGTCCGTAATAACTCTAATGGCGAGATAACACCGCCGCTGCCGTGGATACAGGCCGTACTGCCTTCACAAATGTATTCCTACATTATGCGTACAACATGTTCAGACGTAGAACCCACTTTTTAAATAGAGGCATTCAAAACAATGTAATTCAAATATAAGTAAGGCGTAATAATAAGGCAGTATACATTTTTACAACTAAACTATTATCTGAAAAACACACATATTGTTTGAATCTTCTTTATCTGGAAAATCGGAATTAGTTGGAATAAGCTATACACTGTGCTTTTCTATTTCTATGATTACATTCACTGCATATCTAACTATGATAGCTGGATAATCCTGTGTGATTTCCGACGTCCATGTGATAACGCAACAAGCAAGCGGCGCAGCAGCCCGCGGGACCAGTTTACGCCGACAACCATGTAAACGATTTATTCCCAAGTCTCGTTTTGCGTTATACCCAATCGGAAGCCAGGGTTGCATCTTTACAGTAGATGCTTATACTGGGCATATATATTAGGCCAATATTTTATTGGAGTCTACTAATATATAATCACTGTTACTCGAATCGCTTCAGAATGTTTGTACTTCTAATATGTTAGGTGAAAAAGCGTAGACAACTTTACTAAAATATTTTTAACAGTAAGGCTAAATAAATTTAAAAGTAATATTGGTTTATGTCAAATTATATTTATTATGGACAGCCCTGTTTCCATGTGCAGTTGTCGCGGGCACTTTATTAAACGACGATGCTATGCTAAAGACGGCCGTTGGACCGGCTTATCCCGATTCCCTGGGCACCCTTCTCACTGTTTTCAATATGCAATGATTGTATGCATGCTTAGATATGTAATGGTAAAAACACGATGTAAGACCCTGACATCTATTAATAAATTTAATGCTACTGTAAACATACGTTGAAATAACTGTAGTAAGTAATTAAATTTTAGAACGTACCTAGTGGATGTTCTTCTGCTAAATTCAATACGTATTGATTTTTAAGGTAGCGCATTAAAAATACAATAATTGTTTTGTGTTTTCTCATTTTGGTTAAAAGGTTTTAATAATGGTTATACCAATGTTAAGTAAATATATGTCAAAAGTCTTATAATGGATACATATACACACACACTTGGAATCAATATTGGAAGAAACTGTCTTTTTTTGTTAATACAAGATGAACATATTTCAAAATAAAATCATCTTGCCGTGATGGCCAAGCGAATCAATAAAGACATGCGGACCAACAGATGCGGATCAAGAAAGAAAGTGGTTTTAAAATATATAAACATAATAAAATTAATTGTAAAGATAAATGCCAAGAGAAATACACCGTAAAGAATCACTTAAATATATAATTGGCACATGAGGACGACTCTGATTGAGCGCGTTTGTTATTAATACAACAGGCCCCCATGAGGGACGGCAAATTATTTATAAAGATAAAGATTGAATATACATAAGTATAAGTGCATATTATCGATGTGATTAAGTCGAGCGCATAACGTAACGAAGCAAACTTATTATAAACGCCAAAATTATTAATATTACGACAAATAAATATTCATTAATAGTTACCTAGGTGTATGTTCATTAAAATAACGATGGTTTTAATGTTTTGGCTTCTGTTGAGTGCACAAGGTGGCGGCAAACAACTTTATTAAATTAATAAACGACGTAAGGTTGCCAATGAGTGAAACAATTTTGACTCACTTCAATAAAAGCGTTATCCCTTCGCTAGATCGAAGTGGGGTCACATCGCGTTTGTCTATGTACATATATGTATAAATGAAATAGAGGGGACTCAACCGGTTCAAACAGCAATTCCAGCAAATCAATGCCTTTTATAAAGAGGTGAGGTATAGCAGGTGAATGTTGGTCGTTAACCGACGATATCTTCGCATCGATTAGTCAACCAAACTCACTTCACATGCCATTGCGCACTTTTTGCGGATATCACCAAAACCCAGTGGTTGCGCTGCTGCGACAAAGGTGTCCAACCGGTTTGTGTTACCGCCTCCCACCATTGCATGGCATCGTCATGACGCGTCTGCAAATTCAACACTCGTCAAATACCACGAGTTGTAATAAGACCGCTGGCCGCTATATCGTTTCAGCATTAATTCATCCAGTCGACAACCAAATATGGCGAATTATATGTCCATAAAATTGCCATCACGTCGCCATATTCAGTAACAAAGGGATGTATATGGGAACCTTACCATCTTAACTGCATATCAGTATATAATTTTAGCGTTAACACTTTAAGATGGTAAATATACGTATTCAATTATTATTAATTATATACACTATACGAGTATGTGCATAATGCAACGCATTGGTAAGGTACAGTTACGTAATTTTCATCAATTGATTTTGCTGCAATCTTGAATAGACTACATAGTTTTACGCCTATATTACCTGAATACATTGTGTAATCGGTCATTAAAGTTTATCATTATAATAACAGCGAAATCGCTCACAATGACAAACAAACGACTTCATCGAACAAAAGAATATTGAAGTATGCATAATGAAGAGCCACGAGACGTACCTACTTGCATGTAACGCGACTACCTAGTGATATTTTCTATATTTTAACCGTGACTGTGCCATAAGCTTTGACAGAGTGAGCTAATAAAGAGATGAAAAATATTTAGGTATACTTATTACTAAATTATATTGTATAGTTTTGTAAAATGTGATAAGCAAATTGTAGAAGTACTTGTAACTGATGATTCGCGTTTATTTTCACTTCATTTTTTATGGTATATGGGGGCAAACAAGCAGACGGGTCACCTGATGGTGTGTGACGACCGTCGCCAATTGACACCTGCAACTCAAGAGTGTCAAGTGCGTTGCCGGGCGTTGTTTTCTATGATAAAAACATTACTCTTCATTTATTTTATTTATGGTTAATTGAGATGAGGGATGGTCCCAAATGAGTTGTTAAGTTTATTTAGGGGGGTTATTTGAAATCAAGAAGCGTTTATTTTACCTTTGGTTAAATTTATTGCCAGAACTGATTCGCACCTAAATCGGGAAGGTAAGCTAAAAATCATTTTAATGTTCGTTAATGAAAGTTTTCTTTTTTATTGACTTGTTGTTAATTTCGATTCCAGAAAAGCATAAATGATGACATTAACAGCTACCTAAGTTGATACAGCAGTGTTTTTAATCGACCAAGGACGAACGCACATCACAATTTTCCTAAGATTTGCACTCAGAAAATACCAGGAGAGCAGCCTGCACCTATACACAGCCACCTGGAAATGGCAAAGTAAGGTGCACCTCCACCATCTTAGCAGTGTTGAGAAACAGCTTCCTCGACGCTGTTGAGATTAGGCGTTGTGTTTTTGTCGGCACAAGTTTTGTATTGTTAGTAAGCGTGTGATAAGAAGACGTATCTACGAGCCCAAAGACCAGCGTGAAGGCCAGAAGTGGAGAGACACCACAAAGTTGCAAAACTAAGATTTGCATCCTGTAACTTTGATCACCAACCAATGGTGTAAAGTTTTGTTTACAGACGAGTCTTAAGTGGCCTTAGGAGGACCGAAAGGTCTTTAGAGAGGGTATCGACGACGAGGTGAACGTTTATTGCCGGGGGGTTACCAGCATAGGAAGTCTGGCAATAAATCACGTCATTTTAAATATTATCCTGAAGATAATATTTAAAAAAAATACGCTCTACTCTTTGAAGAATTTAGGTATCACTTTTATGAACCTTTGCTGCTTCATAGCTGCCAAAGCCACCATGATCCAAACTTCATACTCGCCGACCGTTCATGGGACCGGGCATGGGACCATAATAGGTATATGTAGTACCTATGTGTAGAAAATATATGAAATCTCAACCTTAATTTGCTTAAAACAAAACTTATATATTTGAAACTATATAATTAAATCTAAACTTGATATTTTAAATATGTATTTATTGTAATTTGTATATGCCGTTATCTTGTTAAACCTATAAATATCATAAGATCAAGTAGGCTTAACAGTGATTGACATAATTTACGAATAAATAACAGATATTTCAATCAGCTCTAACTATTATCAGCCAGCTCCGATATTAACCTTTTATAATGCCATCGTAACAATATTCGTAAATATGTTAGATTCAAGAAATTTTATAAATTCATAAAAACAGAAATATCCATAATAAAGATGAAATTATAAAATAACAATATTTAAAATAGCTGAAATAAGCAGTCACTAATGATATATACAGTTGAATAATAATAAAATTGGAAAAAATATAGTTATGTTACTTATCAGACCGAGTGCCATGGGACTTCTGCTACTACACATGCAACGGAATGCGAGAATCTTTACTGGTTTCGGCTAAAATTGTGCCGACGAAAGAGGGACTCACATTTTGGGCTGTTTGTCTCTATGCAGCTGGAGCTGCAAGGATGAAAAACTCTTTAAAAATTGCCTCAGAAAGGGTTTGTTGTTTTACTTACTGCCTCTAGATTCTTTCGGAAGTACAAGTCACGGAGGACACGGACAAGGTCTGGCAGAGAATTTTCGCTGGACCACCATAACTCTGACCAACAACGAACAGAATCATGGGGAACTTTGTGGGGTAAGATTCCGAAAAATTCTGTAAATCCTGTGTGGCCGATGCCGGAAGAGTTTTAATACCTCGTTCAGAAGTCATTGTGGGTCCTAATTCCTTACATTAACGTTTGTGATACCCTGATATTGCGCGATAAGCTGCTCACTTATCATTGGCTGGTCCGGACGCTTTTTTCGAATTGTAACTCTACAAAAAGTATTAAGGATTTAACATAAGACTTAATTAATATCAATTTTATTTCATCGTCTCGAAAAAGTAAAATAAAAACTGGGATGAAATAAATATTTTATATAATAATGATAATATTGTCACATTAATATAAAATTATCAAAAAGTAAATTATTTTATACAACATTGTACAGTACACATACACAACATTATGGTAGGTATTAGTATATTTGTTGAATAATAAAAGTCAACCTTGATTGACGTCACCCAAGATTTTATGATATGACATCTCTTGTCGAGTTTTCGACTACACACTTTTATAATTAATTTTATAAAAATGAATTATAAAAGTTTGTAAAGTTTGTACAATTTTTGTGGTAAAGATATAGTTCAGTATCTTTTTCTCCTCTGTTCAACTGATTTCTTTAGCAGCTATTAACGAGTTTTAGTTGTATCAATAGAAAAACTGTTAGCAGTTTTTTTTTCATTTTTTCTACGGAGATTTATAGTTTTCAGTAAGATAGGGAAGTACAGTTGAATTTCGACCTCTAGCAACCACTTGTAGTTCATATAGTTCAAATGACAGAAGTGGGACTAGAGTTATTGCATCTTGTTCTTACTTTTAGTGTTTTTTTTTTTAAATAAAGATGTAATGTTATGGTAAAATCTTTTACAAAAAATTCTAACAGTTAATCCAACAATCACAATTGTAAGTCTTATTATATCAATAACTAACATCCTGCCTCGGCTTCGCACGGGTAGCAAAGCATATATATTGATTTCTTCCGACATCTTCAACAATCATCGTCATATTTCAGCCATTTTACACAAAACCTTAATGAAATATACACCTTAACCTTCTTCATGAATCACTCCGTTTATTGGTGAAAATAGTTCCGTTCAGTAGTTATTGAGTTTATCGCGAACAGACAGACAGAGGCGGCAGGGGACTTTGTTTTATAATATGTAGTGATGATGAGACAAATCACTTACGAATGATTGTGTGAGTGTACGAGCCGGTCAGGCTCGGTCAATCACAATTTCACGGTCAAATAGACGGAGTTTAATTTGTCCATTGCGCGGTACTTTTATTGGTTCTATTTGTATAAACACAGTGCAAAGAACAGAAGCTAATCTTCTACATTTGCTAAATTGAACTGCTTAGATAATTATTGTTCTGTAAAGGGGTTGTCCATTAATCACATGAGGCTCGAAAGGTAGGGGGTGCGTAAAAAATCACGAAATATCACAAGGGGAGAGGGGGGTTAGGTGACATATCACGTGTATTTATTTTTTCCTAGAAATCGCTTTACTTATATTTGTATTTAAAGATAATATTCTGATTTTTTTACGTAATTTAAACTAACAAAATACACGTGATTTAAGCGAGGGGGATGGGGTTAGTCTAAAACCTAACCACGTATCGCCGAGGGGGGGGGGGTTCAAAAGTTGCTAAAAAAACATCACGTGATTAATGGACGACCCCAAATAATATTCTTGATGATTATCAGCAGCGCAACAGCCAGTTTGTGTTACAGGTATGCGACCCTGACTTGCTCGAGCTATTGCTTACAATTTACAATCCATCCCTATAAGCAATATCCCTGTCGTTCCCATTGCCTTTCCTTCTTAACTACCTTTTCTTTTCAATTTTCCTATCTTTAATTCCCAAAGTGGTTGACGACAATGGGCTTGCCCGCTAAAGCTGCTGTTTAATACATCTCTGCCTACCCCATCCGGAATCTAGAAGTGAGTATATGTACGTATGTATATTATTTTCTTGAGGAGTTCACTTTGTTTGTGCTATTAATAAGTCTCATGCTCCAATAATAAATCATTTCGAGGTTCGAATTTAAATTGCTATTAGTAAGGTTCATCTGAGCATTTCCACGCGGCATAAGGAAAAGAATCTAAGAAACAGCTGTAATAACATCACAAAAAAATAATAAATAGACGTTAGGTTCAATCAATCAATCAGCCTATCATAGTCGACTGCTGGACATAGGCTGAAGCTAGGTTATAATTGATAAGCTATTGTATTACCACCAGTGATTATTTAAACTCAAAATTATTCAATACTCTTCTGTAATTGATTAATAATTAATCAGAATCCAAACCAGTGAGAGGACAATGACAATCTAGAAGTACAAAATATATGTAAGTATGTATATCGTAAACTTAAAATCTATTGGAATGATTTATTTTATGATAAAGCTGATCATTACTACATCGCGAGCGTCAGTAGTAAATACTGATTCATTTTGCGCCTATGCTTACTAGGACTACCTTTCTATGAATAACATTAATAAAATTTATAGTAGGTCATTTATAAATAACATGTTACATTACAAATTATCTATGAACTATAAAGCATGCCGTTAACTAGGTCCTGAGCATGCATAATGCTAACATGTGAATTACAAAAGACGTTAATAAGCGTTGTGAGTCACACGTGTGTTGTGTTATTATCGACGCGCTTGAGTGCTTACGTATAGGGCATATACAGAACGGTGTTTATATCTAGAGGGGTAAGCTATCACCTGGCAGTCGTGTTGGTCGTGGTACGAGCTGACGAGTTGACTGACATACTCCCAGACTTCGCCGGGCGCAGTCCAAGCTGACGGCGTATTTGCCGTGTGCCGCATCATGTCCTCATTACGGCTTGTGTCCAAATTTCTTACGGCACTAAAAATCTCAACTGGCACCTCACTCATACATACACTGTTCGTAACGCACTAGTTAGACTTACGCGGTTAGTTCTCGGCGCTCACGTCCACTAAGCGTTGACGAGCTATTTATATTGTTTTATCCTCAATCACGCGCAACTAGGTCGCGATCTACATCATACATGCTGAAGCAGATTTATGCCGAGCACTAATCTAAGCACACCTTATTGTAAACAAACATCGATAATTAGATTCTTGGCTTTCTGGACTCGGAAAGATCACAATATTAACATGAAGCTGATTCGTTTGATTGTGTATGTAGAAGTATAATAATTATGAAGTGGACATACAACTAGAGTTAAGAATTAATTCGAAATGATTCAAGACTGATAAATATTTCGCATCAAATGCTACACGTACTGCAATAATCTTATAACACGAGAGTAATTTGAAAAAAGAGAAGGTAAAGCAGAGCGCTGCATTTATAGGCGAGTTAATCACTTACCATATATAATCGAGAGTTATGCTTGTTTGCTGACTTAACAGAATGAATATGTTTTTTAATTATAATAAATTATATTATTATATTCATAGTCTAAAAATCATAAATGCTACGATATGATTAGTTGCATCGATGCGCGCAATCACAGAACGAATCCATCGGCGACGCGCGAACCCGAGTGATAACGGACGACCTTGAGCTGCGCTCAGCGTTTGATAGGGGAAATTCGGCAAGCGCCCCCGCGTCCCGCCGACTCCTAGCTACGTCGCTCTCACACCCGCTTATCGCACACGGTGTTTGTTTTGCATGAAATTAGTGTCGCGGCCCACATTATAATGCGATGACATGATCACGAATTAATTAACTGTAGCCTAGTGATAAAGATCGTTGAAGATGATTCTCACGATAGCAACGTTTACGTTCAAAGCGTAATGGATTTGATTATCTCAGCACTTCACAAAATAAACAAAATAATAAATACGGTATCAGAGATAGCCAAAAAAAAATTATAGACATTCCTTACACCTGAATACTTAATATTTTTTATCAAACACCAATTGAAATTATTATTTATATTGTTACACTTGTTCACATTACCACTATCAACAAATCTAACACAAGAAGGCGTGTGTCTACACTTATGACTACTACAGAATGAGTGCAGTGTGTACGAGAACACAACACCGCATACGCAGTGGTAAGGACGCGCGCGCGTCTCGCCGCGAGCTAGCTAATGACCGGCATGGCGCGTATTTGCGACCCCCACTCCGTCACCTTACGCGCTATCAAACCAGTTTACGTGAAAAATTTTAATTCCTTAGCGCGGGTGACGACCGGTCGCGCTTTCCTCGCACGCCGAGGCCTCCCCCGGCCACTAGGAAAAAGCGCAGCGCCCCCGGGGGCCCGCCGGAAGTGCACCACGGCCGACACGCGAGCCAGGCGCACCCACTGGCTTAATTAAAAGCTGCACGCCGTACACCTACCCCTCACTACGACACTACCGACCACACAAATCTACTACAAAAACTGTTACAATATATCACATTTTTTTAAGCGTAGTTGATATAATTTCCTGCAGAGAATGTTCTTATTAAAAGATGTAATAAATACAAATATTCAATTAGTAAAAGGTAGTCTGATCAATTAGATCATTTTCATATTAAATATGTTAAAGAACACCGTTGTTTTTGTTTTAGATTACTTAAAAATAGTTTGGCATTCTTATTTGTAGCTGATGTCAAATACTCAAATTAAATTAAGGAAATGGAAAAAAATAAAGTATTGAGTTTATCTAAGGTTACATAAAATAAAAGTTGTCTTAGTAATAAGATTAATGGGCGATTCATTAATGATCATCGAGCCCTCAGAGGCATCCGTTGCGGAGACGCGCTGATAACCGCGTGTTTGTGATATACTGGTTTACTAGGTTTTCACGTTTAAAAGGACGAATATTCTTGATAAGCCCTACAAATAACCTAAATCCTAGAAGTGTACTAGGTGTGGTTCGAACCCTCGAAAAGCCGTCTTGTCCTTAGCCATTAACACTTATGCCGCGGTTGCGCATAACGTATCTGCCTTTTTTTTTTTTTTGTACGTGTGGAAACCCCCTCGAGCCGTCACCCCACCGGGGTTTGCGGTGGGGCGGTGTGTTGGAATCGAACCGACTAAAACCACACGGTGTGCCGTACTGCGCCTTAAGTAGGAGGAAGGATCCGGGAACAGCTTTCATTAAGACATCCGGACCCCCCCTGGCGCCTGCCCGTAAGAGCGCGGGCAATAACGTATCTGCCTGTGTCGACCTACATCCGCCTATTTCCTAATGGTTGAGACTTGTGAGAAGAAATCGGGAAAACAAACTCACTGTCGCTCTAGTAAATCATCACATGCTGTGTGTGATATTGAAGATGATTTTGATGTGCGCTATTATGGTAATAAGATTTTAAGTTAATAAACTAAAATTAATACTGAAAAATAAGAAAACATTAAAGTAAACAAAAATGTAGAAAAGTTTTCTTTTCTACCTTTTTGTTTACTTTAATGTTTTCTTATTTTATTATTCAAATATAAAAGATGGAGAAAAACAAAAAAAAAGGACTTGAATTAGATAGGGACATGTCTTGGCAAACGCATAAAAATAGCATATGTAAGCGTTTGAGTAGGTACTCATATGCATTATACAATTTATCTAAGGTAACAAATCAGACAACGTTGGTCACCTCTTACCATGTATATGTTACTTCAACCTTACGCTACGGCCTCATATACTGGGGTAACTCTTCTGTAGAAACGGTATTCACAGCCCAGAAGAGGTGTGTCCGATCAATATGTGGCATTCAATTCACCGATAGCTGTAAACCGTTTTTTATAAATCTTCGTATACTAACTGACCATACCATGCTTATACATTTATGAAGTAGCCATGTTTGTAAAAAAGAATTTTCATTTGTTTGAGACACCGAACAGTTTGCAACATAAACATAGGTTCAGACCACACAAAAAAGCTATATTTAACAAGAGTTTCTTAGACATGGCTCCAAAGATATATAATAAATTACCTAAATCTTTATTAGAGTCTAATAACTTAAGTTCAAACCCAACTTAAAACATAGTAAATAAGGCATACTATTCTGTAAATGAATACTTATCAGATATAAATTTTAAGTAACTATATCAGTAACATTTTGGTGATGACTTCATAAGTCCGATTGACCGGTGTGCAAGTTTAATATTATATTGTAAAGATTGTATCCATGTGAAATTGTTTGTTAATATGATATATTTATTGAATCTGAATGATGCTGAATCTGAAAAATTAAAACACCAGACAAGTGCGAGTCTGATTTGCGCACCGAGGGTTCCATAAGCATAACAAACTTGTATGTAGATAAAACGTCCATCTCAGGAATCAATTCTCGAAGATTATTTGCCCGTTTTTTTCCGAAAGACAAACTTGACTTGCAGTTCTAAAAATACTTTCCCATACATCGATATACTAAAAAGTGAACTTTACAACCGCAAAATAGGTATACCTTTGTAATCACAAAAAATATTTTTTATGTGATATAACAACAAATTGAGGACATTCTAGGTCAGGGATTCCCAGAGTGGTCCATGAGGTCGTGGTAGTATTTTAGGAAGTATATTTGTTGTACTTTTAAAAAACTCAACAAGTCGATAAGCGTGTGCACAAGTTCGTACAAGATGAAAAACTCGGAAAGTCAATAAGCGTGAAAAGTTCGTGCAAGATAATGTGTTTGAGTGTTATTGGTTTAATTGAAATAAATGGTTTTGAGCGTACAGATCTTTCGGGCACGTTTTGACCGGCTCTGTATTTAAACGTTTATACGGAAAAAAACTAGATTTTTAAAGTTATTTGGTTTACAGTTTCTTTTGGAAATCCCTGTTCTAGGTGAATGGGAAATACGCTATAGGTTTTGATTTACCTGCGAAATGTTCTAATTTCTTAAAATCTAAGGCTTACACGGCCATATTTTTCGATTACGTTGACTTAGAAGCTTGATTTTTTTACAGCTTCAAGGGTTCTCAGACATACCTAAATATTTGATGTAAATTTCAACTTGAAGCCTCCACGGGTTCCTGAGAAAAGAATATTGACAAACTGACAAACAACAAAGTAAAAGTATCAGGGTTCCTTTTCCTTTTGAGAAACAGACCTCTAAAATGTTTTTTTTTATATGGAGCGCGTAAACATTCAGATGCATTTAGTAAAAAGCTCTTATTTTGACATTATAAACAGACTTGACTAGATTTGAAATATGTAGTTGGTAAATCCAGTGTTTTTATCCTCCATACCATCCACTATTGAGTAATAGCCTGTGGACTGTGGACTTAATATCTGGGATTTTATTGTTATAAAATCCGACACATTGACTTTTTATTGTGTATCGTGTGTTAACTAAGTTTATTTCACTTTTTTTAAAGAACTGATCTTCATTTTTATGAATGTTAATCAAGTTTTCATAAATATTCTGACATTATGTACTAATGTTATGCTTATCTCTAATGTTAATATTTAGTTTTTTTTTTTGGGATTTTTACAGGGATTTTTACTTTTTTTTTTACTGAGACATTGTCTCATAGTATCTTATCATGTAATTTTGTTGTTGTAATTTAAGATGTGTATTATTGCAGTAAATATTTTAATTGTTAACTTTAATTATTACTTTTAATTTATGTCCGAAAGGATACGCTATTGGATCACATCCTACTAATATTATAAACGTGAAAGTTTGTGAGGACGTATGAATGTATGGATGTATGGATGTTTGTTACTCTTTAACGCAAATAGTACTGTATGGATTTTAATGAAACTTTACAATAATATAGCTTATATATTAGAATAACACATAGGCTAAAATTTATGAAGATATTGTGTATATTAGCCAAAATATAACGATAAGTGTTAAGTAAGTCGGAAAAAAAAACTGACATCTGCGAGCTATTCTGGCGTGCGGTGGGAAAACTGTAAGAGTTACACGAATATAATGTACGGTGGGATTGTTTCTCCTAAATAATTTATGAAGGTATTGTGTATATTGGATACACAATACCTTCATAAATTATAGCCTATGTGTTATTCTGATATATAAGCTATATTATTGTAAAGTTTCATTAAAATCCATACAGTACTTTTTGCGTTAAAGAGTAACAAACATCCATACATCCGTACATCCTCACAAACTTTCACGTTTATAATATTAGTAGGAAGTAAGATTCACATTTAGCAGTAACAAATTGATTTTTATGAAAATAAATGCTTTTATCGCTTCTGATATTCAAAGTACATAAACTATGTCTTTTAAAGTACGTAATTTGGTCAAATATTTTAAAAGTTACGACGATATAAAATTAATATAAAAATGTGCCGTGCGGTGGAGGGGGGGACATCGCTCATCGCTGCGAGCCATCCGAAAATCCGAACGCGGGCGCGGGCAGGCAAACGCGTGAGGGCAGACGTTGTTGACGGTTGTGTCTGTAATGGGAATTTTCAAGACACTAGCGATTTGTTAAAAGGCTCTGTTTACATACATTTATATAATACTAGCAACACGCCCCGGCTTTGCACGGGTACAAATTATACACCTAAACCTTCCTCATGAATCACTCTGTCTAATAGTGAAAACCGCATGAAAATCCGTTCAGTATTTTCTTAGTTTATCGCAAACAGAAAGACAGACAGACAAACGCAGCGGGGACTTTGTTTTATATTTTATAATATGTAGTGAAGATATTGAATGTAAAAAAAATTGAAAGTTTGTGAGGAGGTTTGGATGTTTGTTACTCTTTCACGCAAAAACTACTGAACCGATTGCGATGATACTTCGTATGTAGATAGCTGGAGACCTCGATTAACACATAGGCTACTTTTTATCCCATGGCATCTGAGTTACGCGGGTGAAACCGCGGGGCACAGCTAGTTATTTATAATAGTATAAGACCTACTTACACACAGCCAAGCAATAAAATTATCTTTATCTTAAACATTAAACAATTAATACCGTAATAACCTATTTAATATTTACCCCAAAATGTCAGATGAATAAATTCCAAAATTTTTCTACAATTTTTAATACAAAATATGTATATTGTAAATCAGATTGACACAAGAATAACACTAGTTTACAAAATTTTACTGTTTCTCTGTTGCCGCGAATTATATTTACTTATGACATGTTTTTTTTTTCAAATTTACCCTCACAAAGTTTTGTGCAGCTCAAATTGCTTTGTTTTTTATTTTCTTCATTTAAGCACAATTATTCGTTGATAAGGTGCATATTTTACTGTGTTAAGAATAATATCTAAAGTTTTTGCAACATTAGTAGTTCAAGGAGACGTTGTTTAAACAATCCAAATAATTTTTGTTACATATGTGGAGAAAATGTGCTTAACGGTTGTAGAAAAGTTAACTCTGAGTTCGTTAAAAATACCTATTTTCTGTATTTTGGAGTGCTTTTGGAAAAAAATGACAAGCTTTGGGCACCTGATTTTGTTTGTAAAGCGTGTATTGAATGTTTAAGATTATGGAATGGTGGCAAAATAAGTGCTTTTAAATTTGGAACACCAACCATTTGGCGAGAACCACAACTAAAAGTATCTTGATGATTGTTATTTTTGTTCAAAAACTGGCCCATGAGAGAAAATATGACACTTGGGAAGCAACATAGAGTCAAAAATTCAATTGTAGCTGATGAAAAAAATATCTTGCCGCCATTACATATAAAACTGGGGATCATGAAACAGTTCGTTAAAGCACTTGATAAAATTGGGAACTGCTTTTCATACGTTTGCCAAAAATTTCCTCAGACTGCTATGGAAAACTTATGCCGGTATTTTTAACGGCCCCTAAATTAGACAACTTACGAAAGACACCTCAGCTTAAATTGAGGGCTCTGACAGCTTTCGTCTCTGTGATGCAATTTTTTTCGGGACTAGAAAATTATAATGAACTAGTAGATGATCTTCTTTTACAATTAAAAAATCTGGGGGACCAGGCAAAAAAGTTCAAATCATCGTGGGTATACCGAAGGATGTCTTGCCGTTACAAACTCCAGGTGTCTACAAAATAAACTGCAGCTGCGGTAGTTCCTACATAGGCCAAACAAAGCGGACTATTGCTGAAAGGGTCAAAGAACATATCGCTGCTGTGAAGAACCGACAGATCAGCAAATTAGATTTGCAGAACATGCACTCGAAGCGGGCACCAATCACTGAATTGAATTTCACTTTACGCAAGTTAGATAAACACCAAAACAAGGACACATCGGTTTGCTTACAAAATAGGGACACTGTTAGTATAGTATGTGACAGTATCTCTATTGCAAGGCTTAGTGATGTTATGATGGAATACATTATAAGGAATGCATGTTAATAAAACATTTTACCAGAATTATTATTTTACATAACGTACGGTCTCTGAATGTCTGTGTAATCTTTGTTTATTGAAACCAAATTATGCGCAGTCTTGTTTTAGGTACAATCGTAAAATAGTATGACTTGCATACTAATTAGAGTTATGACATTCGAAATTAGGCGGTCAGTGTATTCGGAGACTTATACGTTATAAACCTATCCACCACCAAATCCAAACGTCGTCAAAACGAATCATATAGAGTCCAAACTCGAGGGTGTTTACTACTAGCCACTAAAGAGTTCTAAACTACCTCCTGGATCCATCATCAGATGAGCTCCAAGATGCCAAATTAAAGTACTGTCATCCAAACTACAAACACATACAGTTTCATTTCCATACAACAGTTAGAAGTAGGTTAAAATTTTATTCCAAGATTTGTTTGCATAGTTAGATACAAATGAAACTAATACAAGCGTATTAATAAATTTATAAAGCCATTTTCGTTGTTTATCCTTCAAAATACATAGTATCATCATTAATTGTTATTAAATAAACGTTGCTCAAGCCTTTTTTTGCAACCACGAACTATAGGCGTAATTCTTTTTCTCTAAGAAGTGCATATAGTTTTAATTAACTTTCACGGAATGTCAATATGTGTATTAGTTCAATCATTTTTTGAAACTTAAAGCGGCACTCAAACTGTACCTACTATTTTGTTTGTTTTGTTTTGGTCATGTCTGTATATCTGCATTTCATTGTGTATATACATATTAGTGTACCTATATGTATGTATGTATGTATGTATGTATGAGTGCATATGTATGCATGCATGTGTGTATATATAAACGGTCTTTACCTATGAAATTGCTGTTCTGTAGTTACTGGCTATTTCAAATCAATTTTTTTTTGTTATAAATTCTAAGTTGAAATAAATTTTATTTTTAAAACATGGAGTTCTTTTTTCAAAATAAGTCGTTTGTTTATTGATTAGTTTTATTTCATCGCATTTGAATATTTATCGTCATCATGGATACGTTAAAACTTCGAGTATTTATGGAATATGAGTACCGTCGTGGCAGTAACGCGACACAGGCGGCACGCAACGTCAACGACGTTTACGGAGCTAACACTACAAACCAACACACCGCCTGTTATTGGTTTTCCCGCTTCCGTTCTGGAAATTTCGACCTGAAAAATTAACCTCGTGGTCGTCCTAAAACATTGGTCGACAATGACGAATTAAAGGAATTAAAAGCGATTGTGGAAGCTGATGATACTCAATCTACGGCTGAATTATTAGCAGCTTTCGACACAATAGTGATCCATTTACTTGAAATTGGCAAGGTAAAAAAGCTTGACAAATGGGTGCCCCACGAACTTAATGACCACCAGTGCGAAGTACACGTCGAGACGTGCCTTGCACTGCTCAACAGGCACACAAACGAAGGAATTTTGAACCGGCTTTGGTCAATCGTTCGTCTCCGCTACTCCTGCACGACAACGCACGTCCTTATACTGCACAGCTGACGGTCTCCAAGTTGCAAGAGCTGGGGTTGGAAGCTCTCCGTCATCCGCCGTACTCACCAGACCTTGCGCGTACTGACTACTACTTTTTCCAGTATTTGGATAACTTCTTGGCGAGAAAAAAATTAATACCCGAATGGCAGTACAAAATGGATGTAAAGAATTTGTTGCCTCCCGTCCAGCTGATTTCTTCAAAAAGGCCATCAACAAACTGCCACTGCGTTGGCAAAGATGCATCGATTGCATGGGTGATTACTTTGATTAATAGAAATAAAAAATATTGAAAAAAATTCGTTGGATTTTTTTCATATAAAACGGCAAATTCATAAGTAAATACCTAATATATCTTTATATTTCTTCTGTGCGTGTGTATGTTACTAAACTCCTCCTAAAAGGATGGAAAGATTTTAATTAAACTTTTTGTGTCTTTAGGTGGATTCGAGAATGGTTTTGATTTACAATTGGACCCTGTAGATGGCGCTGCGATACGTTACAGGAAAAATATTTTTTACGTTCCGGCAGGACGTTTACCTCAGCGCTATTGACATACCTAACTGTCAGTCGTTTACAGTTGGCGTGATTGACAAAATGCGCGCTGCAAATATCGTTTAAACCAGAGGTCGGAACTATGTTATTGGAATTTTTTTTTTTAATAATTATACCAATTCGAATTCAATATTCATAGTTAAGACAAGACAACGTCTGTCGGGTCAGCTAGTATATATATATTATATATCTCCCTATTTATTTAGGCTTACTACTTTTGTTCAATCTAAATCGACAGTTCTCTTTAGAGTACCTATATGTGGGGAGACTTGTAATTAGCAATATGATTATTTAATTCTAATGATACAACATTGTTGTAATTCTAATATGTCTGTAAGTCTCTCTAAGAATAAATAAAATAAATCATACAACGCAGCTACGTCGCTACTCATATTCACACAATTAAAACATTTAGGGGACGTATTAGTCACCACAGTATTGCCTTCGCATACTTACACCATGAGTCTATATAGTAAACAACCGTGAATAAAAAACTGGATCAGATTAAGGCGGCATAAAGGGTTCTTTTTCGTTTTGAATAGTAATTCATAAATTGTAAGTTGTAAGCACCCTAAATAAACTACAAGTGGAATAATATTAAACTTGTTCATTTCCTAAGGGGCATAGAAACATATTAAACAGTTATGAGCTACTTTTTATAATATTATTCCTCAATAGCGAGCTTAGAACTTTATCCAGTCGAAGTCCATTTGCATATTTTTATCGATTACAAACAGCTGTTTGAGTTTGTACTAGCTGCGCCCTGCGCTTTCACCCGCGTAAGTCCCGATGCCGTGGGAATATCGGGATAAAAAGTAGCTTATTTGTTAATCCAGGTATCCAGCTATCTACATACCAAGTTTCATCGCAATCGGTTCTGTAGTTTTTGCGTGAAAGAGCAACAAACATCCATACATCCTCTCAAACCTTCACGTTTATAATATTAGTAGAATATGTATATACCTTTTTACTATTTAAACCATTAGGTTCTCGTGTAGGTATAGACCTAACTAGACGACTGCTTGTCTCCTGTCTGTGACATGTTGATGATGGAAGACACAAGTTGACAAGGACCAACACTATATAGGGCTTCGAATAGTCGTAGCTTGAAGGCCATAATATTTTAAAAATAATTTTTTTTTCAACTCGTGTTTAAACAAGTTTAGAAGTCTAATTAGTAAAAGACAGTTCGCACATCATACCAGACCAAACACCGGAATTATATCACACAGCGAGAGACAGTGCTGAGGACGTTTCGGAGGATGTTCGCCTAAATCGTACTATATTTCAAGAATCTACTTGGATTCCTGAGACCACATATGTCACCTTGAAAACCTAACAACATGGTAACTAATAAAATAATGGAAATTATTTTTTTTATAAAGCTATGATCAAAAGGTCAGTACTTGAACAACGGGAGACAACACCCATTTTTCATCTTCATACGATAACCTAAAGACGATATTTCTGAGATTCAATACTTTTAATTAATTTTGGAGGTACAATTAACGTATTCCGATTTTAAAGATTCTTTCAATTGAATTGCTAAGTACACTTGGCCAATATCTAATAATACATATTATGAAATTCTTAAATTCGCAAATGCACCTGACATTATGTACCTATGTGCATACTTCTTCACCCCGTTAAACGATTTCGATGAGACCGATGATCATGATGAAAGAACCATTATGATTGTTTTTTCTTTTGCAGAATAAAACTCTAAGATTGGAAAAATTAAACCTTAAGAGATTTCTATTTAAAGCTTTTGAGTTAATCGTTAAAAAGGATAACACTCCCTTATTTTATACTATTTATCAAATTATTTAAACAGTTTTAATTTTATTCATTTTATATATATATGTCTGTCAGGTTTTAGTTATTTTCTCTTTTCTCTCTTACTGTAATAGCCTGACTGCTCTCCGTCCGTCTACATTACTGGGTGTTATCAGAATACCTACTTCCCCAAAGTATAGCATTAAGCTGAGCTAACGACCATTTTTGACTCATGCAGGGGTAGTTTAAAAATAAAAAATTGTACCCTTCATTTAATTAGATACAACTATTGTTTTAAACCCGTATACCTGTGTATGAGATCAAAATAAATGCTTTTTTCTTCTATCTTTAATTTCGTTTCCTTTTTACATAGGTACTTTTATAACTTTCATTACTTCTATATTTAACTTAAATTAAATATAAAAGGATATGTCTTCTGATATAGTCTCCACGCTCTTAAATCTTATTCTGGAAGAGATGCATTAGCATCTTATGTAGTAATAATACCACGAAGGCCACACGTGATGTTTGCGATTATTAAATTCATCAGCAGAAAAATGGGTTCAGAATGACTCCACTATGAAACTCCTCTTCACTATGAAACTGTTACATAAGGTAACACTGACAAAAAAAGCTTAGTATTAGAGCCAAAATAAGTGCAAATAAATTACAAGTTCACAAATATAAGAAAAAATATTGATTAGTGTTTTTGCAATTGTATACAAATTCAATAAATGAGTTCAAATATGGCCGCACATCCACAGAAGATGAACATTGTTCGGTACGTCCAGTGGAAGCTGTAGAAGTGACTTCTCCTGAAATTCACAATTTGGTTTTAAGCGATCGACGAATCAAAGTGCAAGAAATAGTTGAGGCCACTCAGGGTGCAACCAGCAAGCTACTCTCTATGGATAATAAAATGCATAATGTGCTTACCCGTAAGAAATTGTTACACTAGTTAGATGTATCTCATATTAGTGTATTCAATTGTTGGTGAATAAAATAAATAAAAAAATTAATAAGTAAACGTAATCTCGATCCTGTTTTGGCGCTTTTTTATCGCAATCCTCACGAGCTTCTGCGTCGATACGTAACTGTCGATGAAACATAGATACACTCCAGATACAAAACAAGAATAAAAAACCGCAGACGTGCGAGTCTGACTCGCGCACCGAGGCTTCCTTAAGCAAACGTCTTGTACCGTAAAATGGGGTGAATAGAAAAAAAACGAAAAGGTTTTACGTAAAGGTTTGCACAAATTTTGTCATAAAAAAACTACTAAATGCAATTTAATTTTAGTTAGCAACATTTTCTTGATTGAAATGACAACACTGATTTACGATGAAGTGAAGTTAGTAACAGAAAATAAATTTTTAAATGTACCCACTTCTTTGTTGCTCATTTTAAGTCTTCAAAAGTTTGGTTTAATTTATGTGGAAAACGTGTTTTTGTGTATTTGGAAGTAGATTTAACGGTTCTGCAATTATTTTTGAAGCATCTAAAAGTGAAAGTAAGTACAATTTCGATTTATTTTAATATTATAGACGAAAATAAAAATTCAGTTGCATTCATTTTCGAATTAGAGGTTAATAGAAACGAAAGGGGCGGGAATTGAAACGTAGTATGGGGGCGAATAGATACGTAGTATAGTGCTAATAGAGACGAGAAGGTTTGAATAGAAACGAGAGAGGGGTTATTAGAGATGATCTTGTCAGGGTTGTCACTTGTTTATTTAACTGAACTTTTTCTAACAAATTTTAATTGTTGTAGGTATTCGACATGTCGCGAGTATACAAGGCCGACCCAAGAGGTAGACGATATAAAAAATATGATGAAAATGTAATAGAAGAAGCAATAATCGATTATAAGACTAACAAAATCTCCCTGGAGTCCGTAGCCGAAAAATATAACATTAATAAGTCTGTAATGTATAGACACTGTAAAAGAACTATGAAAAAACATGGTGGACAGACAGTCCTGTCCAAAGAAACAAAAGAAGACATAATAAAATACATAAACGTGTGCACTGACTGGGGATATCCACTTGACTCCTTGGAATTGAGATATCTTATTAAGACTTAACTTGATAAATTAGGCAGGACAATATTAAACTTCAAAGATAATTTGCCTGGCCATGATTTCGTTAGGAGTTTTCTTAAAATGCACAAAGATGTAATCTCGCAGCGGAATTGTCAAATTTTTGAAGACGTTTGGTTATGTGGAGAAGAAGTTGTCATAGATAAGTTTGATGATGACAACAAAAAAGTACATATCGTTGACGATGAAATGATTATTGAAAATGTCCCCAACTTAACAAAATATACTATAAAAAAGATAAAGAAATTTTGAATGATCTGATTGGTGGTAGTATTTCTGATTAGATGGTAGTATCAGTATATTTGACGGATTACGTTGATTATTAAATGAGTTGATTAAGATTTTAAGACTGATGGCATAAGTAATTGTTGTGTCCCCTTTTAAGTGTAAAAGTTGATTATTAAATAGGTAATAAGTAAGATTTGACTGATTTATGTTTATCTTGCAATTACTAAAACTGATAGTTTATAAATGAATTAATTCTATACATACAACCTTCAACATTCGTCATAAGTAAGTGCCAACTTAAATCTCTAATAAAAATAGTGCCAGCCCTAGTATTTTTTTCTATTCACCTCATATGTCGTGTCTATTGAACCCAAGTGCAGTCTAAATAGAACACACTACATTTTTTTCATCTTATTCTTTTTTTTAAAGAAATATACTATTTTTAATTATTTATAGGTGTAAAAACAGCACTAACTCAAATAATAAACATATTTTGCAACACATAACAAGCCAAAATAAATATGAAAATAATAAACAAAGTTTAGAAATGTGCCCATTCACCCCATTTTGTACAAGATTGTTGCCTGTCTTTTCCGACAGAGAGGAAGACTTACTTTGCGGTTCTAAACATACTAATAATAGCAAATGAACGGCTTTCGGATCTTTCCTTTACTTGTGCTATCAGACCTTGCTTCTTACCAAATTTCATGATTCTAAGTCAATGGGAAGTATAGGTTTTAATTTACCTGAGAAATTTTCAGATTTGTTAAAATCCAAGACTTAATGGCCGTATCTTTTGAGTGCGTTGAGCTTAATTTTTTTACAGCTTCAAGGGACCGCAGACAAGTATTTGGTATTACATAATTTCAACTTGATTGCGTCCACGGGTTCAAAGAAAAAGGATATTGGCAGACGGACAACAAAGTGATCTTTTTTTTCGTGTGGAAACCCCCTCGGGTACCACCTCACTACTCAGCGAGGTGGTCATGTCGGAATCGAACCGACTAAAACCACACGGACGGTTCCGTAGGTTCCGTCACCTAGGAAGGAACTCCCTGGACCCCCGATAGACTCGACCACCTGTCCACATAGCAGATGGTCAGGTAGATCACAAAGTGATCCTATAAGGGTTTCTTTTTTTCCTTTTGAAATGGAGGAAGGGATTGTTGAAGGACAAAGGGCTTAAAGAAGGCGAAGACCGTGAAACAATGATTAATTACTTACGTAGGTACATATAAAATTTTGATGATTAATCAGTTTGTTGTTTGTCGCCGACTCAAAATAAGTTTATATAAAATTTGATAGTTTATGTAAATTTTTGGTTTATTTATTTTTTGCTTTTTAGTTCTTTTCGTCGGTTTAATTTTTTGTTAAAAATATTTTTATTTAGTAGAAGATAAAACAAAGACGCATCGTTAAACGAAAGAAAACGAGAAACAAAGAAAAAATCGTCCTCACTTAGAAAATAAAAAGATCTTGTTCGATCAAGAAAATGCCCGGCCAAAATCATGGAATTAAAGTTTGAATTGTTACCACTTCAACCGTATTCCCCAGATTTTGTCCCACGTGTAATTTTTTATTCCCAAACATAGTGGACAACGGTTCACCTACAATGAAGAAGTCAGTCTTACAAATGCCTATTTTAAAGACTTTCCGAAATCTTACTAAATACTAATCTATAAAAAAACTGGCTACCCGGTCACGCGTTGTTGTGGCTAAGTAATTTCTAATAAAAAAAAATGTGACTATAAAAACTATCCTATCTCTCAAGTTGGACAAAACTACACAAGGTGTGCAAAACTTCAATAAAATCGGTTAATTATTTTATTGACACGACATTTTTATATATTAAGATTATATAAAAATTAAAAAAACGCCAGGAAAATGTAACAGCAAAAAGTTTTTTTAAATAATTAGTTTTATATTTTTCTCTTTTCTTGGACTTATTTAACGATCCTCGTATTGACAGATACTTTGAAATGCTACTACGAAACATTATGATACGAGAGATGTCAATCAGAATGATAATATGAAGTGATATAATATTTGAGGTTAAATAAATACTGTTGAGGCTTCGACCTCAACCGCTCGCAACCCCTATTTCTACTCGCTGACGACGCACACTGTGATATTTTCGTAATCTAGGGGAACTTAATTCAAAATTCAAAGTATCTTAATTATGCATAAAACTGACTAAACAGGGTACGTTAATAAAGGGACAATTCATACTATGGCAAATGAATGAGTTATCAATACAACTGATAAGAGGGTATGTCTTAAAACTTGACCTACCCGCGTACTGTCGTGTCGTAAATGGAATGTTCAAGTTGATTACGCAATATATCGAGGTTCGTTGCAAGTTTATCTTTTAAGATAGCTACAAAAATTGATTTGTGTTTGTTAATATAGTATATTAACTTTCAGAAAAGATATGTTAACATGTTATTCTATTGTTTTTATTAAAGTTATATTGCTCTCTATTGACCTCTTCATAAAAAATATTTACATCTAAAATTTAATTGACTTATCGTAGACTTTTAAAAAATTAGACGAATAACTAAGACTTAAAAACTTTTTTAAATGTTTTTTTGGTTAGCACAGAATACAATACAGATCATTTCTTTTGCTCGATTTTGCCAACCCCCCTAAATTTTTTTTTTTACTTTGTCAGAGGGGACGGTCATGAAACGGCGAGATATTTTCAAAGTGTGGCTCCAAGCAAAGAAAGGTGAGAAAAACCAACATATAATTCGGGAGATACTAGCAATGTATAATGTATTAAGTAATGCGTGACGATTATTATGGTAATTTGACTAGTAGTGATTTTTATCAGTATCTCGACTATGGTTCGTCATGCTCACTAAAATGTCATTGCTTGCGGCGTCGTCATGGGGCGGGTCATTTCTTTCCCTCTGATATGGCGAAGGAGATGATGGCTGGTCCATGCGTCATACTCGTGAACGGGTGCTGCTTGGGGTGACTGGTCGGCCTAGTCAGCGATCAGCGATGCTTTAGCCTATACTATTATTTTGGTTCGATCAACTGCAACTCTAGCCTCTTAATCCAGTCACGAATTATTTTTATCAGTAGATTTTGTAACTGAATGAAGGTAGATGTGCACCTTGAATGATTTCTATGTTTAATAAGTTCAAACCTTCAACGGTATCACTGAGTGATTTTTATTTTTTAGTACGTTAGCTTTTGGAGCATTTCAATAAAATGAAATTCAGGTGGCATCAGCTTGCATCCTGTTTACCTTTCGTGTAACACTAACACTATTGTACCTGAAAATCTGACTTTTAAAAAGAGTGGCCATGAGTTTCTTTGCCAGTATTCTTCTCATAAGGCTCTACGCATTTTGGAAACTGGAAGTTATAGATCGACACAAGCAGGCAGTAGATTTTGGTGTTTTCACCTAATTTACTTCGACAATCCAGCACATGCTGTGGCGTCTGTTTGCGCCGATCTATGATTTTAACTCTAGCTTCAATTTAACGTTCATAAATGTCACTTAGTGTCTTAATTGAATAAATGATTTTGAATTTGAATTGAATATTCTTCAACGGTTTGTTAATAGTATGAGTGTAAAAATAAGTTCCAAATGGGCAAAATGTAATCGAATTAAATCACGGTTCCTGGCATAAAATCAAGGTTGGTTGAAAGAAGTTGTATCGTTTCCTGCTAAATTTTATTCTTATATCCCTCCTACTAGTGGCAGTAACACAATATTACACACTTCACCTATTGGTCGTCCGGAAAAACAGTTTAAAGATTGTCATTTAAAAGTTAAAAAAAGAAAATTAAAAGAGCTTGTTGAGTGTAAAACCAAAGAGGAACTGGCTCTTGCGACAGAAATGAAATTGATTGCTTGTGGTAAAAGAGATGCAGCGAAAATTGTAAAAAAAGTTACTGATACTTCATCGTCATCGCAAGCAACTAAGATAAAAAAAGCTTTGTTAGTTTGCGGTAAGTCTGAACCACGACTGACTCCTGAAGATGCACTAGGCCTCATTGTTGACGCTAAGCTAGGTGTGATACAATACAACACTATTCAAAGACAAGCGGAACGTTTAAATTCTAAGTTATATCAGCCTTACTACCTTGTGAAACGAGAAAAACCAAATGCTATCCGCCAGATGGCAGCCTAATTGTTAGTTATACATCTGCTGAAGTAAAACTGCAAGCGCTTCTTGATCTGACTGCAAAAAGAATATGTGAAGCGCAAAAAATTGTAATCGAGCAGATACATTATTTTTTTGACCCATACGAATCCTAGTCTTAATTTATTACTAACATCGAAGGGGGGATTCGATGGTAGTTTGTCACAAATCCGATACAAACAGAAGCTTTTAAGTTTAGAATTAATTAGCGATGAATTTCTCTATATCGTGTATACGTGTTTTTTTGTTAAATTTAATTTAAAACGTCAATAAAATCAAGGTGAAATATATATTACTTTATGCTTTTCTACGATATAAATAATATACGATGGTATCTCCACATATTAGTCTTAAAGTTCAAACTTAGCTGAGGAATTGAATAAAGTTCCCCTAGATTGCGAAATTATCACACTGTGCGACGTAGCCAACACGAAGCCGTCGTACGTCGCTAAGCTACATTCCTGCTTCGGTGGTGCCACCTGGTGGTGGTTATGTGCATCAGTGCATCGCATGAAATGGACTTGTTCGATTAAATTATTGAAGGTGTGGTACAGTGGACGGACTTTCTTACTGACGATTAGTATTTTTAGGTCGGCGCTTGAACCAACTGTCATCATTTGGACAAAACGACTATCAGATCAGGTATGAGCTAAACAGCGCCGTCGATCACTGATCAGTTCCTGACTTGAAAGGTTACGCTGATGTACAGAATTGCTTATTATCACCAGTTCGTCACAGTGTGGCTTTAGTGGTACGGAAATGCCACAATTCATATCTACTGATTGTGAATGAAACTATCCGTAAGCAGCAGTTGCAGTAATAGCATATCAAGCAGCTGGATGTTATTTTTTGTGTAAATAACACTGCTACTAGTTGCTGATCTTGCAGTAGATCGGACAATTCGTGTTATTATAATTTGCAGTCACTAATTTACATCACAATCCACAGAGCGTGGGGAAATCGAATCCATCATAGTAATAAAACGTGCAGATGTGTAATCACAATCACATGTTTCCAAAGCGTTGAGAAAAATGGGTTTATCCATTGAAGCAACACGATGAAGCACCGGATGGTGGATAAAATAGACGGCATAAAGCGCACAGGTGTAAGTTAATTCGGACGGGAAAAAAGAGGTATTCCCCGTCTTGCAGAAGACGCACTAGACGCTAGAGAGTTCAAAATTATCTCTGGTTTCCACGAGTGTTTGCCTGAGGACGATAGACAGGGTTACCCCGTCGCCCTAGCAGACGCAGGCCCGAAAGACGGCGGCGCGAAGTTTACCGCGCGCCTCTAAACTAGAAAGGAGCAAGGTGATATGGAGCATTCTGCGGTAGGGTCGCCTATAGTTCAACAGGCAGCCTAGTCTAACGGGGTCCACAAGGATTTCCTTCTGAGAGACTCCAGTACAATAAGACTCCGTGATAGGACACCTTGTGGTATTAGTCGATTCTCGAAGATTATTGCCTTTTTTTTTCCGATAGACAAACGTAACGATGTACGTCACAGTCAATTTTCCAAGCGCAAAATATAAGTTTGTGACCGAAAAATATAGATATAACAAGAAATGAACGACTTTTGGATTTTTCCTTTATTTGTACTGTGAGACCTTACTTTTTACTTTGTCGTCAATGGGAAGTAGTATAGTAGTAGTATAAGCAAATAAATGTGTAAAATTACACTAGATTAAAGTATACAACAGAAGTTTTTTAATATGTTTAAGTAAGATTCGGTTTAGGCCGAAACTGAGACCAAACCCGAAAGTACAGTTCTGGTTTTAGTGTTGGCTGAAAATCCTGTGTCGGTCTGACACTAGTCAGATATTTCTGATTGCTTGAAAGGCTTATAAACTGTTCATATCTATACTAATATTATAAAGCTGAAGAGTTTGTTCGTTTGTTTGCTTGAACATGTTATCTCAGGAACTACTGGTTCGAATTGGAAAATTCTTTGTGTTGAATAGCCCATTTAGTGAGGAAGGCTATAGGTTATATAAACTCATGCTACGACTAATAGGAGCAGAGCAGTGATCATAAACACAGGTGAAACTGTGGTGACAGTTATTCTTACATAAGATGTGTATAAAGATAATGATGATTCCACATATGAAAGAAAGTAAATGAATAAAGGAAGACATTTGCATTATTAATCATAAATTTAAAACACCCCCGACTCGAAAATCCTTTCAAAGATTAGAAAAGAGCTGACGATCTTCGAATGGCTGAACAGATTATCTTGAATTATTTCTAAGAACACTGTAGATCAAGTCAACTATCAAACAAAAAAAAGATCTTACATTACAAAAATACATAAAACATAGATGAAAAAATTATAATTATATGTTGTATTGAGAACATTAGAAAGGGATGACCTTTATAGATTGGCTTAAAATCAATAAATAAATTCAATAAAATTCAATCCACTAACTATTTGACAATACTACATTCTAAACCAATAAATATACTTCAGTGGCATACAGGGGAAGCGATTGATCAGCTGTCTATATTTATGTAAGAAACAGTCTCACAACCACTGATATAAACTATGAAAATCACTAACTAACGGTAACTGCCAAGTTATTCGTACCTCTATTCGCACTCAAGTCAATATATCTCCACTTATTTCTACCCTTTTATAATCCCACTATTCTTTAATATTTATCAATCAACCAATAGTATTGTGTTACCGGTATAACCAGTAAAAAATAAGTCTATTAACTTATTTTTATTGGGTAGTGAACTGTGTTATCATCTATTATAGTTTGGCCCTATTTTTAATAAAGTAAATAAGAGTTTTTGATGTGGCGACAACATTTATGAGTCATAAAAGTGAATAGTTACTCTGAATATACCTGATATGAAAAATTCAACTCACTACCACATACACTGTAAACATAAGCTTATCATTCTTATAGTTGCTTAATTATAGTATGAGTAAATAAGTGGGGATAAATAATTTAATTTAGCCTTGTTTAAAACATATAGAGGATCAATTCTGAGAAGCACTGAATTTGCACACTCATAAAAACAAGGAACACAATTGAAGTACTTAGTTCTTTTCTTCTAATGCCACAACATTAATTTTAAGTTCATAAGCATATTGTATACAAGTAAATTCTGTTTATTAATTTATATTTACCACGAACTTAAAACAATGTAAGTGAGAATTTTATAAAAAATCCTTTACTTACCTTAGTACGTGGTCTCCCTCGCCCTCTCTTCAAAGTGGTATCTTGATTTGATTCATCACTTTTAGTCTTTTTCACATTGTTTGTTTTTGTCGCACTTTGTTTATCTTTATTATTAACCTTAATGGTATTGACCTTAACATCACATTGTTTTCTTCCTTCATCATTATCACTCTTATTGGTTTGTTTTGCTTTTGGAGGTGTCTTAGCACCACATTTTGATGGTAAGTTTTTTGACACAGTTTTGAGAGGTATGTCATCATCACTAGAAGAGTCAGATGAGCATTTGCTGCAAGAGTCTGAACTGGAACTACTATCAGAGAGCTGGGATTTCTTTTTCAATGATGACCTATCTTTACTTTGAGTTTTATTGTTTGTCACATTCTTTTTTACAACTGGTTTAGCTGTCCTTTTTGGTGATACCTTTCTTGGTGGAATAGCAGCAATTTTGAGTTTGAGTCCAGTGTCACAAGAAGTGACTGAGAAGTGTGCTTTGCGATTTGGGCTCTGTTTAGAGTCAGAACACTCCCACTCACTTCTTGATGAGCCACTGGAGCTGCTGTTCTGTAATTGCAATGAGAAATATGCAAAATTAATTATATTAAATAATTAATGTCCTTTAGCATAGTTTATAAGTATTATCACAGTTTTTATACACATAATAGTTGCTGTAACTTGAATTTTCATAATAAAAATGAAGTAATCTATAGTAAGTAACTGAATAATTTACATTTTATTAAATTATAATGATAAGCAACGATATATACCTCAGAATCACTGTTGGAATCGGTATCACCACTTGAGTCTTGAGTTTTTGGCAACTCTGTGCCCATTTCTGGAAAAAGCGTAAGCATAAAGCTAGTTTGTTTTATAATGTAATGTCGTAAGTAAAAATTCTTAACTTCCTTGAACTTAGAGAACCGCAATAACAAATCACAGAATCAATTGATTATAATAACAAATAAGTACTCATGGAATGTAATATCCTGTTGCTTTACTATGAAATCAACGAATATTAAAATAGGCAGGAAAACTTGTGGAATGTAATGTTTTATACTATTCGGATAAACAGTTTTAGAAGTAATGACGCTTTTAGTTTTCTATACGGCAGAAGTACTTACTTCAAGGTTGGTCAAGATGTTTCCAAATTTAACAGTTTATTTGTCTTCATTTCAGACGAAATATATGCCAAGCATTATAGCAATCTGAAATGCGGTAAAGAAATGGACTATATTAATCAGCCTAGAACACTTTTATTACAAATAATCTATTTTCAACTAACATAATTTTGTTGAAATGACAGATCTGACGACACTTGTAAGACCAGTTTATTCACATGAATCTTGTGATGTTATATACCGCGGTCCACATCTACCATGAGACACTACGAAGTTACATAAAACGGGCTCTTTTTATGAGATAAATCAGAATAGGAGACCATAACGGTCTTTCAGGACATTGGCGCCAAATAAGTGCATACGTTTACATTCTTGTGTTGAATTATTCCGACCAGAACTATATCAGACAGCTAATTACATTATTTACAAACACATGCAATAAATAATGTATGTACTAACCACATCAAACGACTCCCTATTACAAGGTTAGGCTACAAAATTACTTCACACTAGCATAACACTTGGCCTCCATGTTTACAAATCATTTGTATAAAAATTGAGTATGGGTACGTATCTACGTAAGTTGAGAGAAAGTCAGTGAATTTTGCATCTTATTCTTTCACTCGTATGAAAGTTACGTAGGAAAGAATGAGACTTAACAATATAGCTATGTAAAATGCGGCGCAAAATGGCGTCTCTATTATTATAACGTCAAAAAATAATTCTTAAATATTATTTTTGTATGCGTTTCAGCTTATTTTATCTGTTTGTAAAGAAATAGTTATCATGAAAATTATAAATATGATGTCCATAACCACTGTTAACGACGGTTAGTCCACATTTCATTTCGTAGTTCAACTTTGACATCACTGCCCTCTCTTGTGTGTATTATGGAACCAATTTTCTTTTCCTAAATTTTAATATTTTACACACTATTTGCTCGTAACTTGAACACAATAACTTGTTGAGAAATACAACATACATACATAAAGAACCATTAATCAATAAAAGAAGATTCTACTTTTATGGGCACTAGATTTTAGGCGTACGTTAGGTATGTATCGAAAGTGTACGGCCCGCTGGAAGGTGAGCGGCTACGAAAACCGCTTACCATCATGCAGGACGTACTTTTACCGTATTAGTCTTTGGACGCTTGCAGCTCCAGGGTAGTCAAAATTGAGTGGCCGACCGTTTAAAAAAATATAAACTTTTTTCTTGAAAAACCCCATACTGCAGTGAAAGAGCTCAATACACAGCCGGAGCATTCGCTGGAAGAAATTCCTATGGAACCGTACCAAGCGCAACCATTTAGGTTCCAAGGTGTGGGGATGAACGACTTGCCGGCATGGAGCGGTTTGGTGGTAGAATGCTGCCGTGGGCATCATGTCAAACGATTCCTCGGAGTTTGGTTTTACAAGCGGTAGCACACGCACAAGGAGGCAAAGTGGGGTTAAGGGTTCAATATCGTTTGTGAGCTTAGGTCGAAAATTCGACACTCACTTCTTCTGACTCACTTCTTTGAACTGAGTCAAAAGGCCCATGGTGCTCCCGCCCACAGATGATGGCAGTACTTGTGACTTGCAGCCATAATAAAAGTTTTTGTCCCGGGATGAACCACTTCGCTCTATTCAACAGCGACAGCGACCTTTTCGATGCCAGGTTAGCTTTGCATTTTATGGGACTGCGAAACAGGACGTTGCTGGAAATGTAGCACCAGACTAACAAACTCTTGTTGGGTAACGGATAAAATATAGCAGAATTAATAAAGGCTAAAGAAAACCTAGATGAGCACAAACTTATTTAAATTATATTTTTAGTATTACCTATTAATACTTATTTATGCCGAGATCATGTTATCATATTTTTTCATTAAATTTATTTGTACAAAATAATGTACTTTGGAGCCAAATGTATTTGAAGTTCTTACCAACTACAAATTACATTTTTAAGACAAGATTAGGTACAAGGTTTTTTTGTAATTCAAATACGGGCAGTATTAGAATTACAAAAAAAAACTTGGATTCCCGGCCATCCCTGGTCGCATGATATATATATAGTACGTAACATAGTCACATAAGTTGATGCTCGCGAAAATAACTAGTCGTCTCAACATTTACAAGCAGAACCATCGCTTCTCAAGCACTGGAGCCATAGTATTAAAAATTCAAGTAAAAATTTAAGTTTGAAGTAGTGTTTGTATACTCGAGGTATATTCTTTGGTTTGAAGACTGAATTATATGCTGCCTGCTGCGCCCCGCGGTTTTACCATAGAGTAGTATAAGTATATAGGGTTTTACCCACGTAAGTCCCGATGCCGTGGGTATATCGGAATAAAAAGTAGTGACAATCCAGGTCTCCAGCTATCTACATACCAAGTTTCATCGCAATCGGTTCAGTGATTTTTGCGTGAACGAATAACAAACATTCATACATCCATAGTATATATCTGTCGCGTAACTTCATACGTGGTTAAATCCATTTTATGTCATTGTGAGATATAGGTAAAAAATCAATTCTTATCATGATTTAGACTTTTATGGGAAAAATTAAACTTTATTTGAGGAAATAGATAGTAAATAATTGAATTCTGCAATCAAAATATTGAAACACATCCCAGAAAACAAAAAAATGCGTATTTACTTTGGAGTTACCCTGGTTTGTTAAAACAGGGTGGGATTTAGCCATTATTGAAAAAACAAGGCGAGGAGTTAACTATGTATGATGAAATTGAATCGGATTTGCTAAAGTTTGGAAAAAAATAAATCTTTGTTACATTTTAAGCTAGTAAATAATACACAAGCAGTACAAAATCAAATTATTTTATATTTAAGCCAGCCAGATACAGATTCTTCAAAATTTTCAATGTTGAGCACTGTTTTGTAATATTGTAATTCCTCCAATAATGGCAATTTTACGCCAAAGTGAGTTTCAAGCAATTTGCGGACATCAACCACCTTAGCTCCTTGTACTGGAACTAGGGAGTTCACCTGGATTGAAATATAAAAAAATCAAATTACCATAAAATATTTTTTTACTTCAACATAATGTAGATAAATAGATCATCCACATTTGTAACATTATGTTAAATAAATAAAATAATACGACAACCCTAGGGTGCCTAGGGTATTCGTCATGTCATAATCTGAATCAACGTAAAACATAGTTGTCCTATACTTAGTTTTTTTGCTCTTTCCTGCCTTTTCTGTACTGTTTTTCTATTAGGTTGCTTCCTAGCTTTAATTAGGGACACAATTTTTATAAAGTTATCCATTAAACTCACTGTAAATCTAATTAAACACGTAAAAACCGGGAGATGCGATGAAAAACTTTTGACTTGTAGACATGTGTAGTTCCGGAGCGTAATAGTTCCTGGAACTATGTCCGCAGTCCGAACTATGTCAGTTCTTTCCGACTCGCTCAACCTAATAGTTCCAGTTCCACAGTTCTTCAGACCGATCACGCGGGTTGAAGGAGCGGCCGGAGCGGTATTGAATGGTGGAACGAATAACGAACTGTCCGTGTGACGTATGCCGCGAGCGTTGCGCTCTGGGTTCATGGGTTGCGCTATTTTGAAAAGCAGGACTTACTTTTATGGACAGAAGGCAACGATTGAAAGCATCAAAGGTGCCTGAGCTACTTTTTATGTTAGCAATTATAAATAAAATACCTATATATCATATATTATGTATTATGTTATGATGTACAAATTTAAATATTACTTAATTATGTAATACTATCAATTAATTTTTAAAGATCAAGCCAATACATTAATTTAAAATATTTTAAGTCTAAATAAACAATATCATTGTTTACAACCATGTATTTCCGAGGAACTGTCTGAACCGAAATACAACTGTTAACTACAATGTCCGGATAAAACCGAGCAACTAAATAGTTCCTCGGACATGTTTCCTGGGACTAGTTCCGACAAGGAAAGGAACCGTTCCAGGTTTAATCCCATGTCGGACATGGTTTGCGCATGTCTATTGACTTGTCCAAGTCAAATGAGGGCCATGTTGCATACCTTCATTAGGTAAAACAGTCATAATGGATTTGACTTTGTTTGATATAATTTGTAGATTTTATTTGCATTTTTCTTCAAATTTAAAGGGATTTATTTAATAAGATAGGTAAAAAATATTCTTTTTCAGCAATCTCGGCGTACCAAAAAGTCAAATATTTTATTTTATGGATTTACCCACATTTGAATATTTCCTGTGGTATACATCCTCACAAACTTCATGTTTTTATTATTAGTAGGATATGCATTTTCATTTTATGTCTTTCTTTACTCAATTAAGTAAAGTATGGCTGTTTTAAGTTGGCGGGGAGAACACGCGAGATAGAGTCCATATATATTTTATACAAAAAAAAAATATATAAAAAAAAGTCGTTTTTCTTACTTTTTTTTTGCTCTGTCAACTGTTCGATCAAATTTTTTTTATTTGTTCTCAGTTTTTTTTTTAAAATAAAAAAAAAATTAACCTCAAGTGTGCGGGGAAAAGTCGTTTTTTATATATTTTTTTTGCTTTTTCAACTGTTCGTTAACTGTTCGTCATTGTTCGATAAAAAAATATTTTGTTCGATCTTAGTTTTTTTTAAATAAACTAAAAAAATACCCTCAAGTTGGCGGGGAAAATTCGTTCTTTTAATATTATTTTTTTGCTATTTTAACTTTTTTTTTTTAAATAAAAAAATGCCGTCAAGTTGGCGGTTTGACCAAGTACTTCGTTTGTCCTAGGACAGCCGTAAAGTATGACATGACCAGGGTTGCCACCCGATCGATAATCGATAGTATTGTACTATATTTAGATCAATTAAATAAATAAATAAATAATAATTAATTCATTAATTCTACTATACATGGTTACTGGAAATACGTGGCGATCCCTATAAGGGGTGATAGTCTCATTAGCCATCAAATTACCCTGGGGTAGACGGCGCCAAAATGTACCGATTTCGAGAAAAGTAAACTTTCCCGAGGGATGGAAAAATATTTTTTAGTCAACCATCCATTTTGACAAAATCTACAATAACGCGAGAGAAGTCTCGGGTAAAGGATAGGAACGATAAGCGTGTAGGTACTATTTTTTGTCCAGATTTTCTAAAAGTACTATATTTTTTCATGGTTTAAAAAAAATATTTTTCCCAAAAAAGATGGCAACCCTAGACAAGACACTTTTCTAATGCTGTCATCTGGGTCTTCAAACTTGCTGTATTTATTTTATGACTTTGGTTGATATCTTCTGACCTTTGTTAAAATTGTTTTTATCTTTTTTCAGTTAACATTCAATGTAAAATACAAAGAGTATACAAACGGTACTTGTAAAATATGTATAGCTTTAGTGAGATAAAGGGGAAATGTTATTTCAAGGGATAGTGTACAAATGATAAATTTAATGTAGTTGTTATTGACTCTTAACGGACAACCAACCTACTTAAACAAATTTAAGAAACATATATCTTGGAGTTATGGATGAACTGGAAGTATGGGAAGATTTATCCAATATACCAGCAGATCCACCGGACATGCGAGAAAGATGTGCGGACTGCAAGTATGGTCTATTAATTTTCTCGTTTTAATTCATTAAGATTATTCATATAACACACAGTTAACTTTTAATTTAGAATGAAAAGATTGAAGATTTAGAAATAGTTACACAAATACATAATCATAGCTTAAAAATGGCAACACAATGTTATTCATACTGATGGATTAATGTTTGAGATGTGTATAAAATCACAGTAATAAAGTGCTTTATTTGTATCGTACCCTTTTGGAAAAAGTAATGTATTATAATATATTTTGTTTTTATTGTTTTGATACAAATTTATATTTGATAATCCTTATTCTGACATATTAATAAATGATGTTATTTTAATTTCAGGAGACCGGCTATAGTTTGTTGGTGCATAGCATTGCCTCCTAAGAGATTAACACCTCGTAGTAGAGTGATCTTATTACAACATCCAGCAGAAGAAAAAAGATGCTTACGTACTGCACTAATGCTACAGTTAGGATTAGCACCAGATAAGTGCCTTATATATAAAGGGAAAAAATTTCCACAACCTAGACATGAAGACTTAGAAAATATACTCAATCATCCGAACACAATATTATTGTACCCAAGCAAAACAGCACTTGATATTAGACATATGGAAAATGATACTGATAATTATAATCTAGTTCTCATAGATGGTACATGGCCACAAGCTAAAGCGATATATGCGTCAAGTCCTATACTGCATAACATTAAACAAGTCAAATTGTTGACAAGTACAACAAGCAGCTATGTAATAAGGACACAGCCAACTGAAGGATGTTTGAGTACACTCGAAACAGCTGCAGTAGCCTTATCACAATTAGAGAAGGACCCTATATACACAGAACAGTTGATCCAACCACTGCACACATTGTGTAAATATCAATTAGATAATGGAGCAGTAACTCATCAATCTAAAGAGTTTCTGATTAAAACTAAAATGTATCCTAAGTTAATTGGAAAAAGATTATCAAAATTACTAAGATCTACAAATGATGACAATCCAACTTAAATTTTTTATTAAGGTAATATTATTGCATGTAAATATGTTAATAAGTGTATTATTAAAATTGTTACTCTTACTAATAATTTTACTGTAAATTTTTACTTATAGGTTATAGCTTTCATGCGGTATTGACTTTATATTCACTACAATATCTAAAGATATTATATAAGCAACTGTATGCAGACTGGGCTTAGTTTACGATCTAATGCTTATGAATTTCGTAAGGGCAGTTTTTATTAAAATTGTTTTTGTTAATTTGAATTCACATAGTGTTGCATCTCGGGCACGGGATGACTGTATAGTATAAGTAAAATAAGAGTGTATAGCAAATATGTGCAGTACAATACACTGAAAACAGGTCTGTGAAGGTCCAGGCAACAGGTGGTCCAGTTCCATCAATTTTCTGATTTAGGCATATATTCGGTTCTGCAATAAAGATATTTTCAAATTGGTACCCTCATTGTTCTGAGTATGGAATGTGTGAAAAGTGGAATCAGTCTGACACACTGTAAGCAAGGCAGTAGTAGAGTGGAGACCATGGGGAGAAACATCCACGTTGAAGACGTCAGATGCGTAAAGTAAGTATGACGACATCAAAAGACTGGCAACAAAGTGGTTAGAAACCGCTCTAGACCGAGATGATGACATAATCTGAAGGAGGCCTACACTTTAGCGGTTGAAAATGGCTAAAGAAGAACAGTCCTCATTTAAGTGTTAAATACAACTGAAAGATAAGATTGTTCATTAGTTTTAGATTGTTATTAGTTTTTAACTGTGAAACCAAACAAGTAAACGATTTGACTATAGCAAAATATGACGTCACAAGTTGGTATTTCATAGATTATTGTTCTACGGAACGCACCGTTTTTACGGTTAATGAGGAGAAAACGTAGTTCAAAATTATTTTTTTGTTAGTTAAGTATAACTACTAATCCTTCATGACGTATCTACCTACCTAATTAAAGTTCTTGTGTGTGCCACCAAACAGAATATAGCAGACATACATACACATACTAGAGTTCCCAACCCTTGACCACTTAAGATTGCCAACTTTTTGTACGAGAAGTTTAGTATTTACTTTTTATCCGACGAAAAAAAGGAGATTCTCAATTTTAACGTAATTATATAAATTTTATATACATTTTAGGGTTCCAGATAAAACCAACGACGAAAACTGTATTTTGAATACTTCTTTTGCATGAAAAAAAAAACAGTTAAAAGAGCGACAAGTACCTAATACACTGTTTTTAACAGTATGGTTGGCAACCCCCTCGGTTCCTTACAGATCTACATGATCAATTAACCTGGTGAGAGGGTTTTCTTTTGGTATTGGAGGAACAACACAGTATATTGTCTTGCAATTGCAAACACACAAAAAACAACCTACGCAGCCCAGTCAAAGGTCCAGAGAATCCAGGCAAAGGTATGGAAATGCCATGCAAAGGACCGGAAGAGACGAATCCAGTTCCCAATGGTTGATATGTTACGCCTCAGTTCCTCACAGACACCTAATCTGGTCGGAGGGTCTTTCCTTTGTGTTGGAGGGACAAGACACAGTACCTATATTACCTTGCAAGAGGTAGACACAAAAAAAAATATTGATAATATATAATGCCTGTCTTAAGTTGGCGGGGAGAAGTAATTTTTTACAATTTTTTGAAGTGAAAACTTGTTTAGAGGCGTTGTGCACTTTTGGATGGGTAAAAATAATTAACTCGCGTCAGGACGCGTGACCCTGATGTCCGAATGTCTGTCCTCGGATAAAAGATTTTTTCTGACAGATAAACTTTTAAATGTAAAATAATTGTAATAGTTCTGAAGTGTTAATTTTTTTATGTAAAATAAATTGTCATGTTTGTGTACGATAGCGCAATAGATGAATATTCTATTTAACCACATAAAAGATGGTACTTTTATACTGATAAATAATGCAATTCGTGCGATATTATTCCCTAACCATTCCAAAATATTCAAAAATGCACTACGTTAATGTTCAAGTTTTCACTTTTGCGGGCAGTCCCGGAGTGCAACCCGTTTTTTTGCAATTTAAACTGTTCGTTAACTGTTCTTTAGATGTTCGATCAAAATTTTTTTTTGTTCGATCTTAGTTTTTTGTAAATGAAAAAAAATTACCCGCAAGTTGGCTGGGAGAAGTCGTTTTTAAATAATCTAAATTAGGCATTAAATACTGAGAATCTGTGTCTATGAGTAGGACAGTTCAGATTAGACGTGTAGTTCCGGAGCGTAATAGTTGGTGGAACTATGTCCGCAGTCGGAACTATGTCAGTTCTTTCCGACTTGCCCAACCTAATAGTTCCAGTTCCACAGTTCTTCGGAACGATCACCGGATTGAAGGAGCGGCTGGAGCGGTATTGAATGGTGGAACGAATATCGAACTGTCCGTGTGACGTATGCCGCGAGCGTTGCGTTCTGTTCACTGACCTCTATTATACAAGTACGCGTACTTGTACAATAGAGGTCAGTGGTTCTGTTCCGTGCAAGGGTGTATTTTGAAAAGAAAGACTTACTTTTATGGACAGAAGGCAACGATTGAAGGCATCAAAGGTGCCTGAGCTACTTTTTATGTCAGCAATTATAAATAAAAAATATCTATATATAATATATTATGTATTATGATATTTATGATGTACAAATTTAAATATTGCTTAATTATGTTTATATACTATTAATTGATTTTTGAAGACCAAGCCAACACATTAATTTAAAATATTTTAAATCTAAATTAATTGATATTGTTAACAACCACCGGTCCAGACAGTTCCTCGGACATATGTATGTCCGAGGAACTGTCTGAACCGAAATAAAACTGTTAACTACAATGTCTGGATAAAACTAAGGAACTAGATAGTTTCTCAGACATGTTTCTTGGAACTAGTTCCGACAAGGACATGTCGGACATGGTTTGCGTATGTCTAGTTCAGATATCGAATTTCTATAAAACACTCACACACCTCTATTGTACAAGTACTTGTATAATAGAGGTCAGTGAAGTGAAAACACTTCATTGTCCAAAATTATATGGTGGTTATTTAAATAACTAAACTATTTTCATAGTAGCAACATTTTAGACTGTCACGTTGACATAAACAGATCCGATTCATATCTTTTTCTTTTCTGTCGATTCTGTCAAACAAATCGGAAACATGGCTGAGGTTTGTAAATTGTTTTATTAATGTAATCCACTTTTATGCAGATAATCGTTCGTGGTTAATGATCTAATTTTACAGTGCTATCATAGTGTGCTATTAAAAAATATTAAACCTGCGTTATTTTCGTGAAGTGAGGAACAATGTTTACGTTTTACAGGTCGATGAAACTCTTAAGAAAAAACGTACCTTCAGGAAGTTTACCTTCCGAGGTGTTGATCTCGATCAACTACTTGATATGCCCAAGTGAGTATTGCATTATATATTGAGTACTATTCCGTATTAAAAACGTAGGTATTTGTCGGTCTAGTCGCGGATTAGTTTAATATTCTAGAGCTATATACAACAAATAGTTTGTAATTTAAGCACATTTCGCAGAATCTGTTGTATATAAACTACTACTCGTAATCTAAGGTACCCTATTATAGATGTTTCATACCTACTACATATTCATAACCTTAAAATGTATTTTCCAGTGAACAACTCATGGAACTCATGCACGCCCGGGCCCGTAGGCGGTTTGCCCGTGGCTTAAAGCGCAAGCCAATGGCTCTGGTTAAGAAACTCCGACGCGCCAAGAAAGAAGCCCCTCCAAATGAGAAGCCGGAGATTGTTAAGACCCACTTGAGAAACATGATCATTGTTCCCGAAATGGTTGGTTCAATAGTCGGTATCTACAATGGAAAAACTTTTAACCAGGTGAGTAAACAAGGCTCTAACTTAATAACAGGGCTATAAAGATGTTATAATTATCATCTTGATCAAAATTTCCAACTATACAGTACTTGGTAGTTGTTATCCTTTGATTGGTAGAGAGACTTGCACTTAAACACATACTTGTTTATATTTTTTGTATTTTGTATTGACTAATATTTTAATTAGTGTACTGTACTGTAGTGTAGATAATACATACATATGGCACATAGATAATATCTGCCAGGTTACTGACAAAAATGATCAACATTTTGTCAGTTCAAAATGTGAAATTAATGACTGAATCAAATTTATTGTTAAAACTATCATTTCCAAACCCTATTACAAAATATTATATTTTGTGATTTAGAACTTTAAGGTTATAAAATTTCCACTGCTAAACTTGGATGTAAACATATCAGTAATTCTCTTGATAATATATCAAATTAGCCTGACACTTGGAATTGTCATACAGTTGGAAGTAATCAATAATGTTACCTTTTTAGAGTGGTTTTGATAGAGAAGGTATTATCTAACCATCTTTTGCAATATCCTCACCAATATTTGTATTCTTTGTATATCCCTGTATGTCTATTCTTGTATAATATATGTGCATCAGGTAACAGATCTGAAAACTGACTGATTAACTAACTTTAGTTCTTATCAAGTTAGACTTAATTAATATGTGTTACATGCACACAAAAAGATACATTTTTTATTAGAGTACTTAAAACGAATACCTATTTTCGACATTCACTGTAACCATTGTTCTCTGTGACATAGCCCATACAATATGGTGGCTTAGTCCTATTATTAATAAATATTGCACTCCCTGGCCCTGCACTGATTGACCTCTCCTGAGCACATATACTGCAAGAAGAGCTGTGACTATTTGTCAAGATGTTTCATCAGCTGCATGGTCTACAACTGCCCTGTACAACTGTTCCCAATGTTGTGCATGTATTTAAGTAATACAATGTATAAAATTCTTAACTTAACAAACATGTAAATATATTTTGTCCATTCATTTATTTTCTTTTGACAGTTGCTTGAGAAGGTAGCTGCCAGAGTTTGTAAAATTAAAATGTGCAGTTAATAAATATTATAGGTTATCTATTTTTCATTCATAGACATTATGATATTGTACATGTAGTATTTTATTGTATTTGCAATAATATAACATCAAAATGTTGAAATTTCAGTTTAAACTTACAAATGAAATATAACATACTAGATTCGTCACGTAAGTTATTAGTATAATGTATTAAAAGTGGGTAATATAATTTATTAAACAAATTCAGTATTTTAGGTAAAATCACTTTTTTTTTAATCTATTAAAACTTCCTCCTACTTATTGAACCGTCAAAAACTATATTACACACACACTAGTAAAAGAACTTACAGAGTATGTATAGTCAACAACACCTTATATAAAGTGTTTTGTTTCTTTTTGATCAAGAACTTTTTGTTTAATGATAATTTGTCTTTCAGGTTGAAATCAAGCCCGAGATGATTGGACATTACCTTGGCGAGTTCTCTGTTACATACAAGCCTGTAAAGCATGGTAGGCCTGGTATTGGTGCCACCCACAGTTCCAGGTTCATCCCACTCAAGTAGAGAGTGGCCTGAGCACCACCTAGGCTTAAGTCTAATACAAAAATGTGCACACATACACAATAAATGTATACATGTGTGTTATTATATTTGTTTTATTTTAATCTGCGAGTTACCTAACCAGTGACTGCCTATTTTTGTCAGTCACAATGGAGGGACTTAGTTTTGGTTTTGCAACCTACATAAATGTACATAAAAAGTTACAATATTAATACTAATAGTTACTTGTGCTGTTGTTTACCACTGTAAGCAGTATCATATATGTTAATCCAGGTCATAAATTATGCGAATTTTCATCCAAATCCGTTTAGCCGTTTTTGCGTGAAATACTGTAACAAACATTATCCATCCATACACCCTCATAAACTTCTAAATAATATTAGTAAGATTATTATGAATAGGCAGGCGTACATTATAATTTAACAAATCAAAATGGATTGACCAGATGAATAGACACACAAAACGATAGTTGCTCTTATGAAGCCTACCTACTAAGTTTACACACTTCATACTAACTAATGTGTTACTTATTCAGTATAATAATAATAAATACTCTTTATTGTACACCAAAAGCAAAGCAAAACAAACAAATGTATAAAAAAATGCACAATGGGCAAAAACCAAAGTCGTCCAGGCAATCTATGAATGGAATAATTGAAGTCGTAGGTCGGAATAGATAGAATGATTTAGGGTGAAGAACTTAATTTATTTTATTTTACGCAAAATTTACAACTACTAATGAGAGCACAGCAGATCGTTAGTAGGAGTATGTTAAGATACAGGTTTTTGCTAATAAAGATATATGTCAAGATTACCAACAGTAAACAGCAAAAGATATAATTATGTATTACAATATGTTATGTAAGATGACTGATAGTTCAAAATAGTATGCGTACAAGTTAACCGCTAGTTTAAACAAAACAAATGACAAACGCTTTTTCAGCGTAAGTACCACATGTCCGTAAGCACAGATATAAGATAATAGCTAGGTACCTAGGTACTTCGTAACAGATACATTACTCCCATACAAAAGCGAAAATACCTACGCTATAATAAATAGCCTACAAAATTTAAATAATATCTGGCGTTAGCTGCAACCAAAAGTGTATCTTGTGTACACTTTTTGAAAGTCGAGAACCGCGCGACGATCGTGTGTGTAGAGACTAGAACTAGAAATAATAAAATAATATCCTATATACTATTGTAGTTTACTTTATTTCCTCTCTGAAATTCATATTTTTAATTTCAATAACTAATGTAAATATTCTGAAGCCTTTCGAAAGTGATGTGTACGGTATCAAAGTGTAACTTTGGTGTGTCTCTTATCACAGATTTGTCAACACGATTACGAACACGAAAAGAAAAGATGAACAAGCGTTATACAAAAAGCAAACATTCATAGCGTGATGAAAATAAAAAATGCCGCCCAGTAAAGAAAATGTATTGTTGTCTAGAAATATAATTCTAAATATTTTTACTATTAAGCGAAATCTATTACAAGCTCAAAGAAACGGCATATGACGGGACCCATTCTTCTATTCGGTTAAATTCATCGCACACGTTACCTATGTACAACGATGTGTACATTATACAACCAGGTTCCCACCCATCTAGATTTAGTTCTTGTTCTTAGTGCGGGTTTCAGGGTCGCTGTCTTGGACGTCATTAGTGGCCCGCAATCACTGAATTATTATTGCTCCCGCCAAGGAGTATACAAACACGTATACATACATACATACGTATACGTATATATACGTTTGGGGTATACCCACTGACCTCTCTTGTATAATAGAGGTCAGTGGGTATACCTACGTAGTTTGTGTTTGCAATGAAACTTTTATAAGGCCGATTATACATACATCAAAAAAGTCTAAGCAACACGCATAAATTACAGAAACTGCATGTTATTTTATTTTTTTCTTAGCAAAATAGATTTGTACCTATACAATCTTTTCTGTTCTCGAAAACATATATATACCTACTGGCGGATTTAAAAAATTGAAACTTTTTGATTGTGTTTTGTTTTCATTAAAATTATAAGCTAATTATTTTTTCTTCGATTTCATGTGTTTCCGCTGCTTGATAAATTTGGTATTTATCTCACTTTTATCATTTTGAGAATTACATTTTTTTTAGTGGTGAGTATTTTTTTATATCATGGAGCGACGCCATTTGACTGCTGATGTAATGCAAAGAGCTGTAGGAATGCTACAAGCGGGAGGAAATCAGTCCCAGGTATCTAGGCTTTTAATTTAATTCAGAGGATCCTGCTGAACAGCACCCAGGAAGGTGGAAGTGGAAGGAATACAACTGCTCGACAGGACCGAAACATGCAACTGCAAGACGTCAGCCGAAGTTAACCGCCCAGGAGATAGGTTTAAATCTATCATTCGTTAAAAGTGTTATATGATGCACTGGTCAGAAGCCACCTAGAGCACACAATGCTGTCATATGAGCACCTCATGAAGCGAAATATAGGGTTATGCTAGAGCGCGTTCAAGATAAATTCATGAGGCACTTGTATTATAAGCTTTACGGGGTATACCCGTTTTATCCACTAATGTACCCTATGAGCTCAGAGTGCGACGGGATTTTGCGCTGGCAGAACACCTAGTAAAACTACTGTGTGATGTAGCAGATAACCCAGGAGTGCTGTGCTACCTGAAACTTTGTGTGCCGGACCGTTATGTCTGACGGAAGCGACGTCCACAACTGCTGCACGTACCCGTGGCGAGAACTAACTGCTCGCTAAGACACTTCTGACTATTAAGGCTATCCGTATAGTGAACCAGGTTCACGAGCAGGTTGATATATTCGATTGAGATAACTCGCAAAAGTAACTAAGTCGCAAAGTAGTTATTAGTTGTAAGTTATTTACATTACAATATTATTACACAATAATATTATTAAACAGGACAATAATATTTATTGTGTAAATTAGAGTTCAGTAAGTATATATTCAATATATGATATTAAATAATAAATAGAGTTAAGGTACCTACATCTAGAAATCCCCCGATCATGGGCAAGCAGTGGAACACCGGGGTGGTTTTTAATCGGTAAGAGTCCGAAAGACCCCTTTGCCCCCCCCCCCCCCAGGGCGTAGGACATCCATGAGGATCTTCCACCTCGCATCAAAAAAAAAAGTGTGCGTTCGCGCAGCGGAATGTTGTTGAATTTAAAGATTTTAATAATGCAGATATTTAGTGTATGACGTCGTGTAATTGTGTATGGTAAAAAAAAATTGTGCATGCAGCCATTGTGGAGAAATTAGCTAAAAACTGATTCCGCTGGGCGAACGTTGTCCTGGCGGAACTTTTTTAATCCATAGACTTAGAAGAAAAATAATGTGTCCAAAAATTAGTGTGTATTTGTGTATGTATGAATAAAATTAGTGCATGCATAAACTTCGGAGAAATTCAAGTTTCCGCTACGCGAACGTTTGGCCATTAGCTAGTTTTCATATAAAGCGCTTATATAGAGAGCTGTAGATTTTTACCGTGAAAATCTAGACCCCAAAGTGCATACTTTACGAACTAAGACTTAATAAGCGTATTTTACGTTTATATTTTTATCTTTTAAACCCTACGATTTTTCTAAATCTGTTTTTTAAACAAATATAAACAAATTCAAAACAACGTATGTAAAAATCTACAGCTCTCTATATAAGCGCTTTACTTTTGCTTTGCGCTTTTGCTTTTTTTTTTTACCATACACAATTACACGACGTCATACACTAAATATCTGCATAATTAAAATCTTTAAATTCAACAAGATTCCGCTGCGCGAACGCACACAAAAAAAAATTCTTAAAGATAGTGTATGGTTATAGATACCTATGTAAATATTGTTTTTTAAAGGCAAGTCGGCACAAACAACAAATATAGAGTTAGGATCGTCTCTACATGTTAGAGCTGTTACTGATCATTTAAAAAAATTAAAACAAATAGCTAGGAATATAATTATGACTATTTCTTTACTAAAATTCCTTCAGTTTTAATCCTATAATATACCCGAGTCCTTGGCAATAGTTTCACTTGTGACGGAACAACGTGTGGTTTTAGTCGGTACGATTCCGGAATACCACTTCACCAGTAGCCATGGTGAGGTGACCAACCGTAGGGGATTCCACACGAAAAAAAAGGTTCAACGCCTGATTTAGAGTTCTGACCACCCTAGGCTATAAATTTGCACAACCCCAACAACACAAATCGGCAGGCGTAAAAAAAGTCAACCGACAGACCTACAGCGTATAGTGCTACACTCACACCACAATACATTGATCCCAGCACCTAGGCATAGCACCTAAAAATAGTTCATGTTGAGGTACATTAGGCAGAGCGCAGCTTGATCCTAGCAGAGCGCAGCTTGATCCTAGTAGAGCGCTAGGATCAATAACATACAAGGAAGGAGTATGATCATTACACGCGCTGTTACAGACCGCAGTTGTTTTTTATTCAATTTAGTATTTTATTAAAAGGTAATAAAGGCGCATGATTTATATCCAACTAATATTATTTTATAAACGTGAAAGTTTGTGAGAAAGTATGGATGTTTGTTACTCTTTCACGCAAAAACTACTAAACCGATTGCGATGAAACTTGGTATGTGGATGTGGACACCTGGATTAACACAGGCTATTTTTATCCCGATATTACCACGGATCCGGGACTTACGCGGGTGAAACCGCGGGGCGCAGTTAGTACTTAATAAATTAAAAAACAATAATTGATAAATTGCAAAAATGGTGGGAATCGGCATTTAATAATATATTAGTAACCCACCTGAGCCATAACTGCGATAACGAAAATATATTACATAAAAAATAACTATGTAAATAGTGTTCATAAAAAAAGTGTACGTATATTAACAAACACAGTAGGTATTATTTAATTAAATACATTAAGTACAATACATCAATTAAAAGCATGTGTGTCTTGTTATACAAATATGTATCCATATCGTTGGGGTCAATAGAAGTGCATTACCCATCAGCATTGCTCATCATGCTTGGGTGAACATGGACAAACCAGCTGTAACCGGAGCTAGCTGCCGCATGCCGCACGTCTCCAGCTTCGTCGCCGTTAAGATCATTACCGATGACGTCTTGGTTGCTAACTGTCGATGTTTTTGGTTGTGATACCTAGTTGGCAAATAAAAACGTACAAATTGTAATTTATAGAAATAATTTACATAGTTTAGGAAATATGTACTCAGGTTTAATTTTAAAGACCTTCCTCGTATAACTTTGAATACCTATGTATATGCAACAATAGTCTGGGATATCTTGGGACTCGTCGGAGTCGTGAAGTTGTTTATTTTACTGCCCATGCCACAGTAATGGACTACCATTTTGCGACCACCTAAGCCATTGCTGACACCAGAGACCAGTGTAGCTATTACGATTTTCGATGTTTCCAGAAACAACGATATCAAAATCGAATAGCGGAAAAACAAATGAAAAGCTGTCCTTAAAAACTGAAATGAACATTAGTTGATAGATTGATAGACTGGCCTGTTGGTCTAATGGTTAACTGATCCTGACTGCTGAATTGAGAGGTCGTGGGTTCGATTCCCACTCAGGGCAAATAATTGTGTGATACGCACGATCATTTGTTCCATGTCTGTGTGTAATTTATCTATAATATGTATGTATTTAGTAATATATAAGTATGTTTATCAGCATTACCAGAATGCTATACCATAGTATAGGCTCTCCCTAGTTTGGGATCAGACGGCCGTGTGTAAGATGTGTCAACTTATTATTGTTATTGTATTATAAAATTAATTTAAATTTTGAATTCTAGGGAAAATTAAAAATATCCATCGGAAGACAGGCAACATTTGAATTCGCTAATATCATAGGTATGGTTTTCACACCATACATGCTTCCACTATTAGAGAACAGAAGCCGAACGACAGGTCGTCAGAGTTCTTTTAAAAAGTGACCAGGATTTATTTATCTTTTATTTTTGGAATCAAATAAAAGTCAAAAGGTGCCAGGTCGGGACTGTAAGGTGGATGACTCACTAGCTCCACACCTTCGATAGGCCAAATAATATTCGATAGTCCGTCTGGCGGAAACAAGAGAGAATAGGTTTTTCTTTGAGTTTGTTTAAGTTTTAATATTTTGGAGGTACTTAGGTACTGGAGATAACTTACTTTTTTTTTGCCCGATTTAGAAAATGCATAATAGATGTTGCAACACTGTAACAACGCATACAACCAGGGCTTTGTCCACCCTTGCCTTTTTAAGAAAATTTAAAAAAGGGTTCACATTTGACAATATTAATTATCTGAAGTATGTCAATGATTTGTGCTGTGCTTCTGTTTGTGTGATTCTCGGTAAGTCGGCGACAGGGTACGAGTACGGGTGCCTTAAATGGACTTGATAATAACTAAACTAGACATTGGTACATTATGTTGTCATTTTGTATCTAAGTATACTACCTTGCTTAAAATCATGAAACAAGAAACTTCATATTTTGAATACAAAGTGGAGAAAATATTCAATTATGCCCAATTAAAAACATCTTAGATGCTCCATGTTTTCGAACTTTTCTCTGTGGCGCAGCGGTGCATTCGACTGCCACGTCAAGGGTCGCGGGTTCCATTCCCGCTCCGATAATTGTATGCATGAATATGACTATTTACATTGGTCTGAGTGTTCCTATGCATTAAAAATAAAAGTGTGAGTATGCAATTCACACACAGCAGAAGTAAAACTTCAGAAAATAATGATAAATAAAAAGTAAAATCAACACAAATATATAATTTACTAATGATAATAAATTTAATTTTAGATAATTTATATGAAAGTTATTGGTCAAACAAGCACAGATGTGTTAAATAATTAACATAAATAAATTAACCAACGAATTTTAATACGCAAATGCACAAAAATGATACACGTGAATGATACACCACGTTGACTATGACGCATTTTCATATTATGACTAGTACGCAGGCGCAAAGACAAAGATTATAGGAAACACTGTATACTTGTTTTCTACCTCATTCTCTCGCAGACTAAATCCTATTTATGAATATGTTTCTCTCTTTTTGGTGTCGCTTTTTCGTTTCATCGAATTTTCAAATCACAAGGTTTCTAAAGAAGTTTCACTTAAAAAGAAATGCATCTAAGTATGTTTCCGTTATCCATGTTCTAGAACCAGCCATGCTTCGGCACGTGTGGGCAGGCTCGATCGATGTGATAACGGCCTCAAAGAAAACCAGCGTGAAGCCATGCTTGTGTTGTGTTTCTCCGAGTGAGGTTACGGGTGGCCCTAAAGACCCCCGTCCTCCCTTTCTTCTACTTCTACCTTAAAGGCCGGCAACTCACGTGTGACTCTTGAGTTCCAGGTCTCCATGGGCGGCGGTAATCACATACCATCAGATGACTCATCTTCTCGTTTGCCCCATACACAATAAAAACAAATCGTTTATAGCATGAAAGCGCTGTGTTGTTACGCATATCGGAGTCCGCGGTCCGAGATTTTAAATAAGTATGTTATTCTTCAAGGAATGTCTTTCCAATAATGGACGTATTCCTATGATCGTCTTAATGATCTACAATATTTCATAAAGAATTGGCCGTTTGTCTGCACCAATTTACATTTTATTTGTATTTTACATACAACACAAATGAAATAAATAAATGATAATTTAAATAAAAAGAATAACATAATCCAATATGACTACCAATCATCAATACAAATAAATAAAATTAAAGTGTCTGATTGTAATGTCAAAATCATAGTTTTTTTTTTAAGCTCATACAGTTATTTGCACGATACCTACGCCTAAAAATCAGCATTTAAAATTTTTGTCTGTCTGTCTGTCTGTCTGTCTGTTTGTTCCGGCTAATCTCCGGAACTGGCCGACCGATTTCCACGGGACTTTCACTGGAAGATAGCTGGTGTTAGAAGGAGTAATCTAGGCTACTTTTACTTTGAAAAAAGAATTAGGGTTCGCGCGGGAACTGCAAGTATTAAATATGTAAAAACTTAAATCGTGTATTGTTAATCAATATCAGTAATAATAAATTATAGTGTAGAAAAACTGAAACAACTCGCTTTAACAGTGAACCAAATTGAAAAGACAAAGAGTCCCACCTCCTGGCTTCATCATCAGACCTTCGTTACTAAGTCGAACAAATTAGGCCTATGAGCCCAAACTTGAGGTGTTTACTCGTAGCCACTGAAGAGTTACACTATGACACTACTACATCCTGGCTCCATCATCAAATCAGCTCGTAGATGCCAAATTATAGTATTACAACTTACATGCTAAGTTTAATTTCGATATACGACAATTAGAAGTAGGTTACAATTCACTTCCAAGATTCGTTTAAGTACATAGTTACAAGGGAATTTAAGCTAATAAAAGCGTGCATTAGAAATATCACTACATATTATAAAACAAAGCCCCCGCCGCGTCTGTCTGTTCGCGATAAACTCAAAAACTGCTGAACGGGTTTTCATGCGGTTTTCATGCGGTTTTCACCAATAGATAGAGTACCTACTGAAATTTGACTAATGAATCAAATCACGTTAAACAGTTCCTCAGAGCACGGTTGTACTAGTGGTAGAGCTCGCACAAGGAGGCAGTCTCTCCTTAGGCTTAAGAGTTCCATATCATTCAAACTTTCAAAGTGTACTGAAAATGTAGCACAATTATTAAAAGCTAAAGAAAACAATGATGAGCACAAACTTGTCTTAAATTGAATGAACGTTCTTTTATATTTTTACTAACAACCCGCCCCGGCTTTGCACGGGTAGTAGAGACAGACAGACGCGGCGGGGGACTCTGTCGTATATTATAAAACAAAGTCTACCCCCGCGTCTGTCTGTCTGTTCACGATAGACTGAAAAACTAATGAACGTATGTTCATGCGGTTTTCACTAATAGACAGAGTGATTCATGAGGAAGGTTTAGGTGTATAATTTGTTAAGATTTTGTACAAAATTGATGGAAATATGATGATGATTGTTGAAGATGTCTCTGCTCCCGTGCGAAGCCGGGGCGGGTTGCTATTTTTATAATATGTATTGCAGTGATCATTTTTAAAAGTAGGAAACTCTTTGCTCTTTCTCATTTAGGAAGCTGACTGACTAACTAGAATTTTGTGGTCTGGGGTTCATAACTCTATCAATGTTCACAAAAACAATAAAGTGCTCATATTCTTTACTAGTATTGTCGTGGGAGAGCCATGCTTCGGCACCCATGGGCTGGCTCGACCGGACTGATACCACGGCCTTACAGAAAACCGGCATTGAAGCAATACTTGCATTGCTTTTCACCGAGTGAGTGAGGTTACCGGAGGCCTAACCCTTCCCTCTCTCCCTCTCCCCTCCTCTACCCCTCTTCTCCCCCTTCCCTACACCCATCTTAAAAGCTGGCAACTGGCAACGCACTTGTTACTCTTGTACGAGTATTATAGGTGCCCATGGCGGGCGGCAGTCATTTACCATCAGGTGACCCGTCTGCTCGTTTGCCCCCTATACCATCAAAAAAAAATTACAAATAATTCAAATACGGTCAGTATACCCTGCCCATAGCCTAGATACCTGCTACCACCGAACTCAGACGTATCTAAAAAATACTAGTACTATACTACATTATTGTCTTATTTTCCTTTTTTCTCGCCTTCGCCCGCGTGGGCCTCATTTATCACGCTAAAGAGTGTCCTATGTGTTATTCGAGACCGTAAACTAACTGTGTGCCCATCAAAACTCGTTCAGACGTTTTTGCGTTAAAGAGTTACAAACATCCGGCCATCTATTGGTATTGGTTAACGGCTCGGTTTCCGCATTTCGACTTTAAAATGGTCCATTATGCGTTCAGACATGGCTGGCTAGTTGAGACAGACCAGCTCCTTAAAGAAACACGGAAGCCTCCTTTGGCGTTCACAGGCTTCTAGGAGCGACCTCGCATCCGCGAGGATATCCATTCATCTATCTATTCATCCTCACAAACTTTCGCATTTATCGCAATATCAGTGAGATGGTTTACAAAGTACCTACTGTTTGCAATTATCTAAACATAAAGAAAAAAAAAAACGTTTTTTATGGTTACATAGATATCCTATACGCAAATTATTATTTATTATTTTTATAGTTGAACTATAAAGACATGACCAATTAAGCTAAATAACATACAAATTAAAAGCAACATTCAGTTCTCGACTGCCTGCCTGTTTCAGAACGTACGTCAGAACATCGAATCTGCCGCCTACTGGAAATTAATCTAATATTTAAATGAAGAAAATTCTTTGTACTTATTTTTTTTAAGATTTATGTACAGGGTGTAAGAATGTGCCGAATACTGAAATAGTGAATTCAGTTCATCGTTCTTGAGTCGAAAATCATTGGAATTTTCTGCCGGAAAATTCTTATTTTTTTTTAAATTTTGCATTATTTTTTGTTGAACGTGATATGACAATGAGGAAAAAGTACAGTTTACCGAAAAAAAATCGATAAATACCACATACGGCCAAAAACTGCAATGTAATCAATCAAACCACGTTTTATGCAATCAGCTGGTCTTGACAGCGCCGAACTTTTAAGGTAATTAACCGTACCCCACAAAAATAATACTTGCCTACGTTTGCAACGTTTACATTGCGTAGCGCCAAATGAAATGAGTTGTTAATCTTTAATCCCGCATTTTTATAGGTATATTTTTATAGTTGACCCGGCAAACGCTGTTTTGCCATATAAGTTATTTCTAGTGAATATTTTGGTAGTTAAATAAAAAATAAATAACTTATTGTAAATATGTGGGGATGGCTGAAAGAGGAATGTGTGGACGATGACGGCCTATAAAAATAACAAAACACCAACCATTCATTTTCTTCATTCAATGTACTTTAATAACTTAACTGACATATTTAAAGTTTGATCTCTTCAAAGTTAAATGTAAATTATAAAAGTGATTGACGTCCACAGTTTTGCTACCAAAATGACTCTGCCAGCCACTCATGATTCATGTATTGTGTGCGTAAGTCGGGAAATATGCGGTCGATGAATCGGTCGGCAATTTTATGCATCCAGTATTTTCATGGACAGCTACTTTTCCATCACCGATATTCTCATAATATCGGTGATTCTCATAATATCACTTAATTAACTGAAACAACTGAGAATTATCTTCAGCAATTGTGATTAAAATGGGAATAAATAATGATAGCACTTCAAATTGATGATAAATTTACTGTGAGAATATAATTAACATGAGAGTTGCACTGAGAAAGTAAAACGTCCTGCTACGATCGATACATAAACAATAATAATTGCCGAAAACTGTTTAGGGAGTGATGGAAAGCTTATTGTGTGAGAGAGACAGGAGACCGTCTTCTTTCTCATTACTACTCCGTGCTGTTTGGTGAGTGAGAGGTGACACCTGTAGACGCCTGGCTTACGAAGTAACTATCATCTTATCTGTGGCCTGGCGGGGATAACTGAGCGATGTTTAATTGATCAGTTATCGACCACTGAGAGAGGAAGATTTCAACTTTAATCTTGCAATCCTAAATCTAAATCTGTGGATAAAAGAAAAAATACTAATATCGCTATTAAAAAATAGGGGTTGGTGGTAGAAGGGTGAAAATTTAGGGTTCTAAGTATTTTTTGATGTCAAATTATAAAAAAATAAAATATATCTGGAGAGGGCCACCCTTATCACCTTTCAGAAAAATCTTTTAACTCGATATGTTTAAAAATCTTTTTTAAACTAATCGAGCAAACGGGTCCTAATCTAGACTGCGAATTGGTAAACGAAAGATAGAACACACCCCAGCCATCTGGCTAAGAACCTGAGGACGGTAGCTGCGATAGATTGAATGCGGAAGGTGGAGGACGGGTGCTATGGTGCACGTTGGGAGAGGCCTATGTCCAGCAATGCACTTCAATAGGCTGATCGATTGATTGATATTTATCGTCAATGCTGGAAATTATTATTGTACTATTTTTTACGTTAGTCACTTACAGCCCATCGTGCTTTAAACAAGTGATACACTATTGGTTTCCTCAGTTTCAGGTAAAATCAGTTTTAGGTAGATTTCGAAGAAAAGTCTACCTATTGGTTTTGTACCAGTTGTCGAGTTTTAGTTATAATCCCTAGATACAAAAACAACCGCCAGTTAAAAAGTTTATCTACTTAATATATATATTTCTTCTGTACGTGTGTATGTCACTGAACTCCTCCTAAACGGCTGGACCGATTTTAATGTTTTTTTTTGTGTGGCTTTAGGTGGATTCGAGAATGGTTTTGCAATTGGACCCGGTAGATGGCGTTGCGATAGGGGTACAGGAATAATATTTTTGACGTTCCGGCAGGACAACGTCTGTGGGGTCCGCTAGTATATATATATTTATATGTATGTATATATTGTAGCGACGGGAACTCTCGCACAGCTTATATACTCCTTCGATTGGAAGAATAACTCTTTACTACGCGAGAGGCACAGACTGGTGGCACCAAACTCGAATTTAGAATACGTTCGAAATATTTTATGAAGAATAAATTTGGAAGAGAAGGGAGTCGCCGGGCAGACAGAAGACGGTCTGGACGTATATCGTGCCAAAGGTGCGTGGAATAATTCAAGAAATAGTATTTATAATTAATTTGTGTGAAGTTATAATTGTTATATGAATAATCTGATCTTGATTATATCACATAGTGCGTTTGCCTGCTATTTTCATTTTCCTCCTCTAGCTAACTCCTATCGTACCCCGATACCCTAAAGCCCCAAGCTTTACACGTTATACGTGGTTTACACGTGGTGGAAGCTTTACACATGGTGGAGTACGCCGGAGGTGATTTAGAAGAAGTGGTCCAAGCGTTACAATATGTATGTACCTCAATTTTACCGGCACGATAGAGGTCGCAATTATGCACCGATTGCTTTCAAACTTAGACGACAAATCAACATGGCAAAAATGAAGGCTAAGTTAGTGAATGGGGATATTCCCCCAAAGGGGAGGACTGGGGGGCAGATTTTCGAAAATCAGTTTTTTCAGCATAATTTTTTTCCTATGGAAAATATTTGAACCGTTTAATATTAATAGCATGTCCATAGTAAATACGAACATTTTTTAATATGAACCCTAAATGATTCCATCCTTAACTTGGGGAGGGGGGAAAACCAAAATTTGTTGAAAAAAAATTCGTAGCTCCGAAACTGTAAACCTTTTTACAATCGTAATATTTTTAAATGAAAGCTAATTTTTTATTTTACTTTACAATGTAGACTAAAAAAGTTTTTAATGCGACTTAAAAAAACACGAAATCTACCTCTGCGGGCCTGATGCGGTAACTGATTTTTTTTTTATTTTACTCTACAATGTAAACATTTGAAGTTTTAATGCGACTTATATTTTTGGAGATAAAAATAAAAAAAACACGATATCTAAATCTGCGGGCCTGCTGCGGGCCTGGATTTCTAATATGTTATTCTGCTTCCAAAAATATTTTTGTTATAATTAAGCTGCGGTAGCGTAATGGCTTAGCGATCAAGTGGTTGCACGTTCGAACCCAGTGCACTATCAACGTGAACCCACTCCTAACACAAGCATTTAGCGTAGCTGGAGGGTTTAACAAGAAAATCGTAAAAAAAAAATCTAGTCGAACTAATATTAGGCTTAACTTTGTAGGATTTGTGTGATTGTGAAAAACAGTGGAATAACAACGTTAAATGCACACTCAAAGTATGTTGTAAGTTGGCCATGTTTCAATAGAAGAATGCTTTACTTTTAAATAAGTTGAAAATAGAGGAAGTATGATTTCCTGCGCTATAATCTTTAAATACATATAGTTACTTGTAAATACATTCTTAATTGAAAAAAAATGGAAGCCAATAGAATTGGTTTCATACGTATACACTGGTAAAACGATTTCGGCAGTGACAGCACTGCCAAAGTTCTAGAGTATGTAAACATAGTTAACTACATATTGGCATTTTGCTAACCGGGAATGTGTTGGACGAGTGATTTATGAACGGCACGGTTTCATAGACATACGTGTATGCTGCAGATATATATCCGAAGACTACAAACATAAGATAAAAATATTCATGTTTTGTTTATGATTCAGTTATGGTGTAAATAATATTCGATGTTGATTGAAATATACACATACATAAATATACGAAATGGTATAAAGTTCGGATAATGTGGAGAATACGGTCGTTAAAACTGGTGGCAATCTCGTCCTAACTAGAACGAATAATTGTTGTAATTAAAAAGTGGCGTCTGTAAGGGCGCATGGTGCGCACTGTGTTTATAAAGAGTCGAGGCAGAGGCTTCGTGGGCTTTGGTCGGTCGAGCGGTGTGTCTCGTCGCACGCGCCTTTCTTAGACTCGCGATTTTCCGCCGCGCGAAACTCAGCGCTCTTTATGAAATTATATATTGTCTTTTTGTGGCCAGTTCCTTAAAAACAATAAATAAACTTTAAATCATAAGCTTGTTCTAAATATATACTGTAAGATACAATTTTAACATAAGTGACTTTCCTGTGTTGTGAACCTGTTGACAATTTTATCTTGTTATTTTGGAAGGACGTTTCCTGCAGCGCTAATATTCTGGGGTAAGGAAAGAAATAGAGTTTGTTATCTGTTTGTTTTACGTTTATTTGTTATGTGTATTGTAGAATGTTTCAATGGTTAGTAGTAAGTAACAGCTGTTCATTCAAGACGCTTACATTATTTTAAAGACCCGTATAAGTACCTACTTACTCTTAATTTGTTTGAAAAGTATGTGTATAGAAAATATATGGATTAAGTGGTTGAATTTTCTAACATATTTATAAGTTACTCGGAATATATAATTCAGTAATTCCTAAAATACTTAATTTAAATTTAGATTTTTATGTGACATTTCTATGTTTGAAGTTTGTAGTGATCATAAACTCCCAGGTTTTTTTTTGTAATATGGGATTTGGAAACAACAATAAAACGATATTTTAGTTAACGGTATAATCACAGAACAGAAAGATATTTTTCTATTCTGTGGGTATAATCATACCAGTGACAGTTCTTAGATTTAATATTGTTTAAACAAATCACAAAATAAAATTGATCGTGTTTTACATGACACTGTGATTAACAAAATTATATCAGACAGTCAAAACATTCATAGGACCTATTACAACACTGGCGTGAGATATCACGGCATGTAATTACAATGAGAACCCACGACTATTACATTGTTAATTAATTAATTATCATTAGGTATTCTCCTTGGACTTCCTTCAAAAATCTTGGATGTTTAATCCAGTCTAAACCGGTATCCAACTAGTATTTACAAGAGATAGGTACTAAGACTTACCTTTAATTCGGTAAATATTACCTTACCATATGGGACATACTAGCGTCAACCGATTTGGGATTTGATGTATTTTAGGCTTTTACTTTTGACATTTTAGCCATAGGAAACAAAGTACATTTTAATTTTTTAATAGGTCTACGAAACCTTTATAACGATTAAACAAATCGATAGTATGTTTATCTATGAACGTAGGTATATGATCAAAAAGTTAAGTAGGTAATTAGGAACTTGCCAAAGTTTGTATGGGTAAAATATCGACTAGCACATTGCGGAAACTACTTACTTAAATTACGGCGGAAAATAATAAAATAGATAAATTGAAATTTAGCCTCGGCAACAAAATAAACTACATAGAGCTGTGTATATTTCAGTCGAAATTGGGTTAAACCATTCTGACGGAATCACAAAATATGATTCCAGGCCTAAATCCCACGTCACGGCTGGTATATTCCAAATTTAAAGCTTTTCATGGCCTAATAGTGATCCATATTATACTACTTTGTAGTTTTAGCATTTAACCTCGATTTTCAGTATTTTTTCCTTTTGATCTTGAAGAATATAGGATTCAATTCACAATTCATCAGGCTTTCAAAAACTGGTCTGAGCGTTTTGGCTTCTGATAATCCTTCCAAATGCCAGGCAATAATAATAGGTGGTCCACAATTCGGGTTGGCAGAATGAACACGTCAATGCAGGCTGTTATTAATAACGCATCTAGTTTTACCTATCAACTCATCTGTCGAAGACCTCGGGTTATGGATTGACTCTACTTTGACTAAGGCTGTGTTCCTATAATCAAGAAACGATTCTTTTTGCTAACGGACGGTAAAATTTGACGGTAAAATGTGAAAATTCAACAAAAATTCGACGAAATTTTAACAGCAAGAAAAACGAATCGTTTCTTGATTATAGGAACGCGGCATTAGCAAACTCACATTGCGAACGTCCGTCAGTCAGAAAATCCCCAGTACCTTGGGTTCACTCTATCGACTCAAGCACCTTCTCCCGACCTGCACTAAGTTATTGCTTGTACAGGCATTGATCTTCCCTACCATCGATTATGGTGATGTATGCTATCTCGATCTGAATGCAGATTTTTTCAATAAATTTACCGACTTCTCAATATCTCGGTTCTTTTCAATCTTCGTAAGTACGACCATGTGTCTATTTATTTCAGGCAACTGTCATGGCTAGGTACGTATAGGTATACGTCAACGTCAGTACAACAACAGCCCGCCATTTTGTTCTATCCTGACTTACCCCACGAACTTACCTTTCATACATGCCCGCCGGCTTCAAGTACTTCTGAGCTGACCTTTCTTCAGAAAATCGTCAAATTGATCATAGTATGTTCTGCGTAGTCGACCACTGCCTCCCATCCCAATAACGTTCGTCTTATATACTCGTTTTATCATTCGTTCCCCACTCATTTTTTTCACGTGGCCAAACACCTCACTATACCCTTTTAAATTTTCGTCACTACGTCCTATTTCAAGCCAGATTGCTACCAATCTACCTTCACACATACTTGCCAGTGATCTCATCTTAACAGCGTTTTATCCTACTCTCATTATTTGTCTGTCATACCCAACTCTCGCTGCCATATCTTAAGGTGGGCGCCAGTACGCAACTATAAAGCATGTAGCGCACCATTTACTTTGGCAAAATATATCATCTTGATAAACAAATACATTTGAAGCCAAATAGCCAGTGATGTATTGGTATAGTAAAAGTTAAAAGTACTATGTAACACTAGTGATATCTACTCGTATATTCATCAATATGATATCGTCGTCGTCATCATCATTCAGGCATAATACTTGCACTGCGTTAGAAATTATTTTTTCAAACACATCCATAAAAAGTGGTCTTTCGCCGTCTCCACCTACAAAGAGATCCATCCTTTCTCCTTTTATCCATTCATTAGTCATTAGTTCAGTGTTATTCTTTTACTATATTATTTTTAGCAAAATCAACATCAAATTGAAGTAGAAATAGTCTACCTTTGTGCCTTTTGTAATCGTAACCGATGGGCAAATTATAAATCTTGTTACATTATTATCTGCTAATCTTACAACTGATATGATTACTTAATGATTGTATTTGAAGTACCTTATGTGTATGTTTGCACAACAAATGCTTATTAATTAAACCACATTAATTATATTTTTGTTTATACTTAATTGTTTAAAAGTACAATTACTTAAAGTTAGTCAAAAGAAAATAATTTTAAGAAATGGTTCTCGAAATGTAGTAGGAAAGTAATAAAATAAATTATAAAATCTTAAAGACCTAACTAAGACCTGATTAAAATATTCCTCTGTCTTTAAATCGATTAAGAAAAAAAGCAAAATTTGAATTTTTCTAAAGTAGTTTTCTACTTGAAAACGACGAAATCACAAACACAAAGTCGCAATCTGTTTTTAGTAAATATTTTTATTGCTTAACGATTACGATCAAGCTGACTTGAAAAATATTTAAAGTAAATCATGAACTGAGTATTATTATCATTGTAGTATGAAATATAATTATTTTTATGCCGTATTCCAACAGAGACATCATCATTTTGAATGTGGAAAGTGATGAACAATTTATGACCTTTGTAGTGTTTGTTTTTTCGTACACACGAATCACATTTTTTTTTAGAAAAGAATACTAGCACTGTGGGTCACACATTACGTACTAGTATTCTATTTAACCCGTCCAGCTAAGCGAAATGCTTGTGAAAGGAGTGGGTTTACGTCGGTAGTGCACTGGGTGGGTTTCGAACCCGATACCACTTGATCTTAAGTCCGACGCCTTAGCTATTATGCTACAGCAGCTTAACATTCATAATAAAACACACGCAAAGCATATATCAAATCAAATCATGTGAGATATAGCATGTGAGAACAAATATATCCGTATTTATAAATTTACTTTTTAGGGTCGAAAAACCAAGCATTAACCAAGCACTAAGTTAAGTCGCGTGTGCGAAAGTTTGCAAAATAGCCCAGTATTTAATGACTAAATCATCCGCTAAATTTAATGGAGCATAAGGAAAATCAAACTGAAATAATAAATACATATGCATTTGCATACGAAACACAAATATTGACGTGGATTTACAAAATCCAACCGAAGACGTCAGCTGCACGTCAGTGTTACTATTTAAAATACCGATTCATTACACCGTTTGAAATTATTCATGCATTTGAGTGTTAACAGAGCTCCCGAGGCTTTAAGAATTGCATGCTTCGTGGCGTTCGTTAATGTCATCTATATTAATAATTCGGTCCAGGGGTACGGTAGACTCGAAACCTTACCTGAATAATAAAACATAAAAAAATAATGATTTCGAGTCGACAATATATATCCGCAGAATTCGAATTGTCGAGTATTTTCTTAAGTCAATGGTGCAAATGGCAGGAAAATCAATAGTTCATTCCTGAGACAGACTAATGGGAATCAAGTTAAAATCATGATATTCTACTTTGGACTCGTGCTTTTTTCTTTTAAATTTAAATGCCACTATCATTTAATCAACTATTAAGGTAGTGTGAATTCCATGCAAATGCAGTTAATTTTTATCAATTCTATCCAGAAATTTCAATCCAAGGCCAAGATATATAATTAATAGGTAATCCTCTAAGATGACCTACACCTTTATCTGATAGTGTTCAGTATACGCCTAGTCTATGATTTAGGCGCTACGTCGCGCATCAACTTTGTAGGGGGAGAAGAGGCCACCCCAGCTTGATCTTAGCTACATCGATGACTACATAGGCTGCACTAAAAGTATCGGGAATGGAATATTTCCACTGTTTCTGTCATATTAAAATCTTTTTAATTGAAAACACCTTGGTTTTAAAAATCGAATACCATTTATTTATTTAAAAAAGATTCTCGGTCTTATCACAAGGTTTTGTCAAACTTGTTTAGTCGTTGAGAAAATGGAATTGACTCGAGAAAAATCAAGAGCGATGATTTATTATGACTTTCGAAGTGGTTTAACGCAAAAACAGTGTGTTGACCAGATGATTTCTGCATTTGGTGATGAAGCCCCATCCAAAACCACAATTTGTCGCTGGTTTGCTGAATTTCAACGTGGACGTGTCAAGCTCAGTGATGATCCCCGTCAAGGTCGTCCAAAAACTGCAGTCACCCAAGAAAACGTTGATGCTGTGCGTAAGCTGATTGAGGAAGATCGACATGTGACATACCGCAAAATTCAGGCAACTTTAGACATTGGCATGAGTCAAATACAAATAATCTTGCATGAACAATTAGGTGTAAAAAAGTTGTTTTCCCGATGGATTCCGCATTCGCTCTGTGAAGAGCAAAAAGCGGCTCGCGTTACTTGGTGCGTCAGAACTCTCGAAAGATTCCACGCAGGATCCTCAAATGCTGTATACAACATCGTATCAGGTGAAGAATCCTGGATATACGCGTACGAACCCGAAACAAAAAACCAGTCACGAGTTTGGGTGTTCGAAAATGAGTTAAAGCCAACAAAAATTGTTCGTTCACGGAGTGTTGCAAAAAAAAATGGTGGCCATGTTTGTCTCCAAAACCGGCCATGTTGCGACTATTTCTCTTGAGGGACAAAGAACGGTTAATGCAGAATGGTATGCTAGCATTTGTTTGCCACAGGTCGTTTCTGAACTCCGTAAAGAGAACTGCAACCGCCGTATCATCCTCCATCACGACAATGCGAGTTCTCACACCGCGCACAGAACAAAAGAGTTTTTAAAGCAAGAAAACATAGAATTATTAGACCATCCGCCGTACAGCCCCGACCTAAGCCCTAATGATTTCTATACTTTCCCTAAAATAAAGAATAAATTGCGTGGTCAGAGATTTTCATCACCTGAAGAAGCTGTGGACGCTTACAAAACGGCCATTTTGGAGACCCCAACTTCCGAATGGAATGGTTGCTTCAATGATTGGTTCCATCGTATGGAAAAATGTGTCGAATTTCGCGGAGAATACTTCGAAAAGCAATAAATACATTTTTAAATAGTAATGTTGTGTCACTTCCTTGATTCCCGAAATTTTCAGTGCCGCCCTCGTATCCCCAATTCGTGTGCGTTAGGACCACGGGTGTACATTACAGAATTGAGCTGCTTTTCTACAGGAAGGTGGTACCTGTAGTGTACCTCAGTATGCCTTTAATGAAATTCAGTATACTTCTTTTGATAAAAAGATATAAAGTAAAATATTATATTATATATATATTATTTAAAGTAAATATGTTAGGACTGCGGGTGTACGTTTTTTTTTTCGTTTAGGATTTGCTTAATTCACTTTTTTTTCTTTCTTATTATGTGTACCTGCTGTGTACAACAGAATGCTTTTAATGAAATCCATTGTACTTGTTTTGATAAAAAGATATATACTACAATATGTACACCCGCCATTCTAACGTTAGTGCTGCGGGTGTACAATTTTTTTTCGGTTAGAAGATGCTTATTTCACTATTATTTATTATGTTATTATGTGTACCTGCTGTGTACCTGTATATAAAAATATAAAATAGGTAAAATGTTGATAAATACGACTACAAAACTTCAAGAGTACGGCGTATCTCAGATACAGGCTGACGCAATTTGTCTCACCGCCTTGCAAACAAAACATACCGCGCGGTGCGCTACATATATAGATACATATGTAGAGAGAAGTACTCTTTGTATATATATATATATATATTAGGGCTTGATTAGTAGAATACTATAAACTATGATAAATTTCAAATCCAAGATGGCCGCCACCACAAAATGGCGAATTACATATTTTTTTTCACAACTCCCTCAATATGGGTATTAAATGAAAGGGTTTGACTAGTAGAATACTATACACTATAAAAATTTCAAACCCAAGGTGGCCGCCACCACAAAATTGCAAATTACATATTTTTTAACAACTCTCTCAATATGGGTATCAAATGAAGTATGTATAATACTATACACTGTGATATGGCGAATTACATTTTTGAAGTGAAAACTTCTTTAGGCGCGTTGAGCACTTTTTGGGTGAACAAAAATCATGGAACTCGCGTCATCGTCACCGAACGCTTTCCATGAGCTATATGTATACTGTGTATATATGTGTACTTTTTGGGTGAACAAAAAGCGTGAAACTTGCGTCATCGTCACCGCACGCTTCCCATGAGCTATATGTATACTGTGCATATATGTACATAGATAGATATACATTGTTTTTTCATAGAGATCCGTAAGATAGGCATTAATGTAGGAAGTGAGTATCTAGTAGAAATAAAAATGGTTCTAGGACTTCTAGGCTAGAAGTGATCTATATTACTAAAAGACAACTGTTGTATCTGTCTATGTAGGTATGGTTAGTCCCACTTTTTTGTTTTTATGTGTTGGGGGAGGAAACAAAATGCGGCCGAGCGTGAGAGGGAGGCGTTGAGACAAACTGCGTCAGCTTGTATAATAATAAATAATAATAATATTTGTTTTCTTTCACAAAGGTTACCTTAAGTTCTATAGTATTTTACAACATAATTAAGGAACATTATGTGTCTGAGATACGCAGTTATCTTGACGTTTTGTAGTCGTATTTATGAACATTTTACCTATTTTATATTTTTATATACAGGTACACAGCAGGTACATATAATAACAAAATAAATAATAGTGAAATAAGCATCTCCTAACCGAAAAAAAATTGTACACCCGCAGTACTTACGTTAGAATGGCGGGTGTACATATTGTATTATATATCTTTTTATCAAAACAAGTACGTTGGATTTAATTAAAAGCATTCTGAGGTACACAGCAGGTACACATAATAAGAAAGAAAAAAAAGTGAAATAAGCATCTCCTAAATGAAAAAAGAAACGTACACCCGCCGTCCTAACGTTAGGATTGCGGGTGTACATATTTTACTTTATATCTTTTTATCAAAAGAAGTATACTGAATTTCATTAAAGGCATACTGAGGTACACAGCAGGCACGCATAATAATTAAAACAAAATAGTGAAATTAAGCATCTCCTAAACGAAAAAATAAATGTACACCCGCAGTCCTAACATTAGAATGGCGGGTGTACATATTTTATTTTATATCTTTTTATCAAAAGAGGTACACTGGATTTCCTTAAAGGTACACTGAGGTACACTACAGGTACCACCTTCCTGTAGAAAAGCAGCTCAATTCTGTGATGTACACCCGTGGTTCTAACGCACTCCCCAATTCTATATAGGCAGTATAAGATATTTAACAAGTTTTTAAAATAATGTTGTGATCAAAATAACATTATACATACATTCAATTTCATTATGAGCATATTATATTCAATCCTAGCTGCGCCCCGCATTTTCATCCACATAAGTCCCGGTGTCGTGGGAATATCGAGATAATAATAGCTTGTGTTAATCCAAGTCTCCAGCTACCTGCATACCAAGTTTCATAGCAAACGGTTCAGTAGTCTTTGCGTGAAAGAGTAACAAACATCCATACATCTATGCATCCATACATCCTTACAAACTATCACGTTTATACTTAATATTAGTAGGATAGTTTTTGTAAAATGTACAATGATGGATATTTTCTCTATGAAATAAGACACTGATATCTCATATAAAGGAAAAAACCATGGCTGAATTTACTCCATTAGTTGGATATAATATATCCAACTAATAGAGTACATGTATATTATACATGTGCAAGGAGTCATCTTGTTTAAATTTAGTCGTTGTGATGTCATCGGTAACTTATATTATTTGTAGAATGAGGAAGGGGACAATGCATCATACTCGTGAAATTTTTGGTACTACATTAGTACCCCGCAAATTGCGCTTTCGTTGGATATGCTATACCTGTGCAAGGAGTCATCTTGTTTAAATTTAACGTCACATATCGCTGTAATGTCATCGGTAACTTATATTAGCAGTAGCATGATGAAGGGGGACAATACATCATACTCGTGAAAGGTTTGGTACTACATTTGTTCCCCGCAAATTGCGCATTCATTAGATATGCTTTACATGTGCAAGGAGTCATCTTGTTTATTTAACGTCACTAGTCGTTTTGATGTCACCGGTATCTTATTAGTCTTACAAATTTAAGAAATGTACAGTACTAAATTATGTAGTAACGTAATTATTATTATCTCACATAATGCCACAGGACATTTTTTGCCCTATTACACGTCTCATTAGATATTGAAGTAATGGTGCAATTTGACTGTACTCGTATGTTTCAGTACTTCTTTTACAATTGAATGAAGTCAGTAGATGTTATTTTCAAGTTTTTATAATAATAATGTTATCAAAACGACATTAAAGATGCGTCAACATTTTTTATGGGACATTAATATAGATTTCTGAGAATTTAAGGAAATATATAAATAACTTTACTTCTGTCTAATGGTATAGTTATATTTGTATATAGATATGATTAGTTTTTGTTTGAAATAAAATACGGCTGGTTATGAAAAGATCCAATATCTATAAGGGAAAATCGATCGCTGGGCTTCCCACAACATTTACCGCAAATTGCGCAGGTGTTGGGTAGGCAAGCATGTACAAAAGTCATCGTGTTAATTCAACGTCATTAGTTAGTGTGACGCGACTCGTAACTTATCTGTAACACGACGAGGGGGTCGATGCATCATACTCGTGAACAGAGGACCTATTCACGTACTTGAAGAGGGTGATCGGACTTCACTTTATAATCATTGAAAGTTATGAAATGTATTACAGAAATTAATGCAGTAAGATAATTTTTATTTCTGTCATTGCCACTTTTTGCCATATCAGATACACCGTAACAGTAGAGGTGTGAATAATGTACGACGAATAAAATTTTGTTTATTTGCCTTATCCAGATCCTTCACCGTCTTAAGTGCTATAGGTACTGCAATTATGGCGCCCAATACACGGTAGGTTTTGCTGTGAGTTTTGCCTCTATCAAAACGGTGATTGACGAATAACCTATCGTCTAATGCAGTGATTGACGGTTGCATGATGAGAATTTAATGTCGATATTATTCGGTCAATCATGACTTTTGGTAATGATTGACGTTTGCATAAGCGTCTAATGGACGCCTATCAGCATGTTAAGCAGTAGCGGCAAGATTAAATGCCATCAGAATGTATTGACCAGAAAGCTGGAAATTAAAAACCATAAGCATATTATCTATACAAAAAACGGCACGGTACAGACGGTACAGTAGTGTACGAGTAGTACTCGCGCGTACCGTGCCGCACTGTAGTTATGCGCCTAGTAAGTTTTGTACGTAGGTATAATTATGTGGTTTCATTCGTGGCCATTCTATTACTTGATTAATCGACGAAGAGTGGCCACACCCTCTGACGTCATTCTACATGAAGATTAATTTACTTAGACAATGTAACATCGAAGCTTATCAGATCGCATAGAATGAAACCAAAAGCTTAGTTAGTTTGAATATGAAATTATTTGTTTATTAGCGACAATATTTATATGTATTTGTAAATTACTAATTTTAATATTTCAAATAGTTTAAGTTGTCAAATAAGTTTAGGCACTTTAAATATAGGGACACCTAAACCTCATCATAATATATGTTAGTTGGCTTTTAGTTTGGATTAGATGTAATAATATAATATTTCAAATGTTTTGGGTCGTAGGTTGGGTGGTGGGTAGGTAGATAGGTACTATGGATTTTAGATCACCGATAAACGTAGACAGATTTTTTTATTAGTTATTTTACATGTCAAGTATTTTAATTTCCCTATAACATTTATGATTTTCCATTTTTCACCATCTAAAGTTCATTTAAAAAACATTTTAAAGTACAACAGGTGGGATTTTTCTTACTTAGAACTGAAACTAATGGTTACATCGAAGTACGGCTGTAACAATGCTAAAACGAAATTGAAACAATGAATTATGAAATAGTACTTTTTATCGAATGGAATCAAATTTACCTATACCTACGCAAAATGAAAAAAAAAAACTACCAGTCGTTCGACTGCACGTCAGAAGTGAAAACATAACTTACATAAACACACACACATCTGTCTATATCTTTATGCATCTGAGCGCGACGCGCGACGGTCACGCGAGTTCAGTGCTTTTTCCCCATACGAAATGTGTTCAACGTGCTTAAGAATTATTAATTAAAAAAAAATGTGAGTAGTGTAAATTTAAAAAAAGTATTCTTAATCAATGTACCATGTATGTAATGTACGTAATGTTTGTATAAATAATAATAATAATAATAAGTTTTTTGTGGACTTTGATGCAGTAGGAAATAGAAATACTCAATTAAAGTATTTATTTATTTACGACATTAGGGGTTTTCCCGACAGGGGCTACAGTACAAAACCAGGTCGCTAGGTGAACTCACTCTCGAGTAGGCCACGTAAAATGGCCGTGCGAGAAGCAGTCGCGCGAAGCGCTTAATTTATTGTCAAGTTTATCGGCACCATTGGTGCCGATTCTATTGTACACTCGACTAAACTAAAACCTGACTTAATTTCTTCATATGAAATCAACCTAGTGTTCTTCGTAATAAGGTACATTTGTTACTAACATCTATTTCTCAGCGCCGCTAAATTTCAATAAAACCTGTCAACGTATACTCAACTTTATTTCCACGCAACGAGAGTCTTCATTTATTCAAACGTTGTATAATTGCCCTATAAAAACTTGTTCAAAACGAACAAGGATGACGTGTTTTTAATCTACACCTACGAAGACGCTTACTAAAAACACAGAGCAAAAGAGATGGCATTCAACGGATAGCGGCTCTCGCTACGTAGTATTAAAGTTTATTTAAGCGTATCAGACTTTAGTCGACAAATAAATTGCTTATGTCGATAGCGACATATGTTACCTACTTGTTTCAATTTGAAATAAGACCTTGTTTCTAAGTGTGCAAGGTTTACTTCTTATATGAAGAAAATTTAGTGAATTTTAATTTAGCGAGTGAAGTAACAGAATTGGGGCATTGCGAAACATATCTTAAAGGGGAACTGCAGTCTTTTAAACACGAATGGATATTCTGACGGTAGAAGTGGTATATACACTGACTCACCTTGAGCACAGCCGGTAAATATAGTGGTTTCTAGCACGTTTTTATGTAAGGTTTTCATAAACAACCTGGTACCAACCGCACAGCTTTGGCGGATCGCAGTAGCATTACTGGAGTCATTTTTATTTTTTTATGGTATAGGGGGCAAACGAGCAGATGGGTCATCTGATGGTAAATGACTACCACCGCCCATGGGTATCGAAACAACTAAAGTAGGATGCAGTGGAATCTTAATGGATTATCTGTGTCCTATTTAAAGAAGAAGATCGGAGAATCCTCAAGCACAAATGTCCCCCTACAAGTGCATTCCCGTGTTTGTCATGAAGTGGAGTTTTTCTAAAGGTCAAAGAGTTCAGGTGTTAATGCAAGCCTTTTTACCTCATCAGCGCGAGTTCCCTCGGCACAACGGGCAGAGTCTGACGGAAGTCTCCAGCCAACAGGACAGTAATACCACAAATCATGTCATTCTTTTTATCTTATATCTTTAGAGTTCTATTTAGTGCTTCGAAACCCCCTTTATCCGCCATTGTGCTTTCATCCCAAACTATAACTTTACAATCGCGCAGCATTTGAGCTGCATTACACTGCTTTGAGATGTTACAGACTGGAGGTTTAACATGGATGAGATTTAATGGCATCAGAAAATTCTTATGCCTTAAATAAACCTGATAGTTGGGCATTGATGTTGATATACATTTAATTTGCACTATATATGTACCTATTGCACCACCGAATTGCTCCAATTTCATCTGCCCTCGTTACTGTGAGTATAATTGGAAGCATCTGCTTAAAATATTCCCTGATTAGTACCGTTATGCCACCCATTGACCGTTCGTTCTCTCTTGTATCCCTTAATAATTCTGTCTGCCTAAGTACACTCGTCCCAATTCTCAAACTCAATTATTAAACTACATTTGCGTAGAACCTTTGCTTTGTCGTATTCCTTGAAATATTACAAACCGGGGTTTCTAGGTAGAATTATATAATGTAATTTGTAATTATAAATTAATAATACATCTCAAAACTACGCCAAGAATTGATGTTTGAAGTGTAAATAAAATTATTTAAGTTAACTAAATTATTTATAAGGAAATAAATTGCAAAACAGATGAACTCCTCGTTAAAGAGGAGTCCATCTGTAAACAGATGGACTCTTCTTTAACGAGATACTTACATTCTCCAACCACTTACACTAAAATTAGGGCTGAAATAAAACCAAAATAATTTATTCTAGAAAATCATAACCATATTTCAAAAAACCATTATGGCCAAGTCATTACCCTAGTTCGTTAAATATTTGAAGACTAAGAAAAGACAAATTTCAACGTTAACATTAATCTGTCTATAATTAGCCAAGAATGCAGAACAGTGCAGTATTATCATCTAGATGTACATGTACATGTAGTTTATTAACTGATTTTATTGAGGATCAATCTTCCATTTCTTTTTGTTCCCTTTCTTTGACAAGCTTAATTGTTATTAATATTTTAATTACTTATGGTCGCACTTAAATAATGGCTTGACAATCTACTCTACTTATCCAAATTTTCTTTCGATGACACACATGCCTTCTTTTCATGTATGTCGATTTCTACTTACGTTGCATCTATGTACTTAGCTTTTAAAGCCGTTGTATACAATTATACAATATAATCTACGAGACAAATAGGATAGATAAGATAACTGATGTTACGTTAGAGATGATATACCGATTTATGCAATCTTATGAGTAGAATATCGTTAACGAATAACGATTTTCTATTAATCGGAGCGGTTGAAGTAACTAAATGAATAAATAAGAAATAAATTATATATTGTTGATAACCGATACGACAACCTAAGCTTAAGTTTACGTGGTTATTGGCACTTTCATTATCAATAATAATAATAACTCTACACATCTCACACACAGCTGTCAAACCTCGACATAAATAAGATCCGAGCGGTTGACACTAAAATGCCGCCTGTAGACATCCTGACTAATATTAGTAATGCGAATGTGAGATTGTTTGTTTATTACGCTTTCAATTGCGCATATAGATTGTGGCGGGGGACAGAAAGGACATAGACATTTTACCCAAAAAAAAAAACTGATCCCGAACGAACGAATAAATAAGTTTACTGTCGGCAATGGCCATGGCAGGTTCATAATACGCTCATGTGCAATTTCCGGAACATTCCATTACCGCTCTAGACATAAGATCCGCGCGGTTTACGCCACAATGTAGTCTGTAAACATAAGCCATAAAAAAGATGAATGACAGAGGCTACTCTATTTCTAATCAGTCTACGGTTAAAGCAAGATGTTACGTAGTTAGTATAACGTATTTAATATTAAACCTATTTACTTTTAAAGATGTACAAATAATATATTAGAGGCCATCCATAAATTACGTCACACGAATTTCATGACTTATGGACCCCCTCCATCCTTGTCAGAGGTCGTCACATTTGTGGAACCCCCCCCCCCCCCCTTCTTGGTGTGACGTCACATATTTTGCAATTTTACACCCAGAACTGAAGAGCAGTTTATTTAGTAAAAGTGTTATAGCGTATATGTAGTTTTTCGTTTACAGGTAATGTTTTGTGTTTAATACTTGAGATTTTGACATGTGACATCACGAAGCTTATGACCCCCCACCCCTTGTCACACAATGTCACACTTCGTTGACCCCTCCTTAACGTGTGACGTAATTTATGGATGCCACCTTAGCTACTTAAAGCTAGACATAATATAGTAACAAATGATATACAAGTAACACGGTTTTGGTATTGTTTTAGGAGATAATATAAACATCTTAACTAACTAAATACATCACTAATCTACTGTTTGTGCAATGGTCTTTATCAGTTTGTGGTATTAACTTTAATTTTACAAAGCACTATTAAAAGATTTTGAGGTATACTGAAGGATGTAAAAAGCCAAAAGAAATGCCAGTCTGTTTATGTATGTATACACTTGATGAATACAACGATCAAGTAGTTCGAAATGACGACCTATTTGATCGTTCTATTCATCAAGTGGTCGCTTTGAAATGAGCCACATTCTTTTTTCAGAAATATTCATATTATGAGAAGTGGGTATTGATTCTATGTAGGTTCAAAATATGATTAGTTGCACAGTCATGAAACAGTAAAAAAATCATTAAGTCGTTCGTCTTTTTTGTAAGCGAACGCACAGTTCGTTTTTAGTTTGATCGCCTTCCATTCTTAAATTTTTGACACGCAGACAGACAGACAGATTTACAACTTTCTAATTTTTTCCTTTACTTGTGTTGTGGCACCTTGCTCCTTACCATATTTCATCATTCTAGGTGAATGGGAAGTACCCTATAGGTTTGGATTTACCTACGAAATATTCAAATTTAGTGAAATATAAGGCTTAAGTGGCCATATCTTATGATTGCGGTGACTTACTCGTAGAAGCTTAATTTTTTTAAAGATTCAAGGGACAGACTTATGTATATGGTATTAATTTCAACTTGATGCGTCCACGGGTTCCTAAAAAAAGGTCTTGACAGACAGACAGACAGACAGACTGACAACAAAGTTATCCTAAAACGGTTCCTTTTTTCCTTTTGAGGAACAGAACCCAAAAAATTTATGATTTTATATATATGAACTAAATGTATAAAACGGCAATCGCATAGGTAACGACTTAATAATAATTTAATGGACTTACCTGCTTTAATCAGTTAGGTACGCTAATTTGCGTGTCAACTTGATCTCGTAACTATTCAGTAGCCACATACCTGGTTATGTTAGTAGTAAGTTACATGTAAGTACTAGGTATATACATATGTGTAGGACCGTATTACCTGCAATAAGAAACAAGATTTAAAGGAAGTTTAACACTTCAAAGTCTCCTTACAGTGAAAGACAAAAATATTCAGTTAGCAACCATTATTTTTAAATAAACATAAGCAAAGGTCTTTAGTCTCCTTGTAAACCAGTTATAAATGATAATTGAAATAATTTTGCAAATACATCTTTTTAGACACTTTTACACTTTGATTAGTTCTTTAAAGCTAGATGGTTCCGGCATTTCCTATGATTATTCTTGTGAAGAAACGAAACAAACTCAAGGTACTCCAAATTGCACATTGTTATTTTGAATGAATATTTAAGAATGCAAATAAATAAATTAAATGCAATCATTTAATTATTACATCGATAAGTGACACTTATGAGGTTGCTAAGTAACAGTGTTTTCTTTTACACGACAAGAGTAAAGTGCTACAAATAATCCTACTAATATTATAAACGTGAAAGTTTGTGAGGATGTATGGATGTGTGGATGTGTGGATGTATGGATGTTTGTTACTCTTTCACGCAAAAACTACTGATCCGATTGCGATGAAACTTGGTATGTAGATAGTTGGAGACCTAGAATAACACATAGGCTACTTTTTATCTAGATATTGTTACGGCACCGGGACTTACGCGGATGAAACCGTATACAAATAAATCCACGAGTGCGGTGTAGGGTTAGCATCAACTTACGAAACAGAGAAATGGTAATAAGTAAGTGAGCAATTTGTAGACTTCATAATAGAATTACTCATAACTACTTAGTGTAAGATAATTTACCTATCATCATTATGCGGTCACTATCATATATCATTTCGGTCATATGGATCAAAGTGTGATGGTTATGAAGTTCAAAATTAACAGTGAAACCGTGTTTTAAAAAAAATGATCTTGCTATCTATGCAGTTTAACTTAAAATGCAAGACTGTATCTGTATACAAAATTTCTTCAAAATCGTTATAGCCGTTTCCGAGATATAAATATAAATACATATATACAAGAATTGCTTGTTTAAAGTAATAAGATGTTAACGACATCTACGTAATAGAAACGTGACGTTAGCGTGTATTGAGCTCATCACCATTACTTGTATGTATTGCTAAAGTGTCTATTAACGAATAAACGAACGAAAGGCGTTATAAAGGCAGTTATCACGAAATTTTGTATACTATTTACTATATTAATACTTTAAGCGCATACCGTGAGCGTTGAACCACAACTTAGTGTTTTATATATAAACGTCGAGTAGAGTACCTACGCATTGTAACACCCGTTCCCTAGGTCTAGGTATCTATAGAAACAGGGAATCCCAAACTCTATGTATTTGATTACCCGTTCAAAGAGGGGGCTACCCGCTTGGGAGAGTACTTGTAATGTACCCTATACAAAACAGCAAAAGTTCTAACTTTTAATCTTTCGCGTTCCATGATATAATTATGTATTTAATTTATGGAATCGCGTTAATTCCCGTTTAAATACATAATTATAGCAAAACTTCTATAGTGTAATTTCCTTATTGTTGTCTAAGATTTCCAGAGCCCTATGGAGAGGGAGATAGAGTCGACCCCATGCCGGTGTTATGACTGTTTATAGTTATCAGTATCTTTTGAGAGCGATGCACAATTAAATTCATAATTAAGGGGCCGTCCATTAATCACGTGATGTTTTTTAGCAACTTTTTAACCCCCCCTCCCCCTGGTGATACGTGGTGAGATTTTAAACTAACCCGGGTGGGGTTAGTCCCCCTAGCCAAAATCACGTGTATTTTTTCAGAATACATAACAAAAATCAGAATATTATCGTTAAATACATGTGTAATAGCGCGTTTTACGAAAAAATAAATACACGTGATAACTCATTACACCCCCTCTCCCCCTTGTGATATTTCGTGATTTTTCCCCCCACCCTTTCGAGCCTCACGTGATTAATGGACAATCCCTAAGCCTTAGGGGACTTGATCATTACATTCATTACGCAACCGGTAAAAAAAGTATTTTTTACTGGTTTGCACTTCATGTGATAGAAAGTTTTTTTGTTTCCTTGTACCAGCTATAGATAATATATGCTTGTCTGCATTTGCTAATTAAGCTATGGTACCTTGCTTAATAACTTGTTTTGATTTCAACTGGCATTAGTAGCAACTGATTAAAATAAACTATAAAACTAGCGTCGTAAAATAATTTACTAATTAGATAATGATGTTTTGATTAAAGTTAAGTAGTCTCTGAAAAAAAGGAAGTAACTATATGCGATGTAATCTTATTTCCATTAAGGCCGAATATGATAGGCTTAGGATAGGGTAGCCAACGAGATTAAAAAGTAAAAAAAATATCCGAATACAGGATTTTTTATTTGATGAGAGCGAACCGATGCCAGTGATGAGAGCGAGCCCTTGCCGTACCTATAAATATAAGGCAATAACAGGATTTAAGCAAGGTTTTGCTAATGCTTTTCCCTCTTGATAAAACTCTCTTTTAATGATCTCTGGGTGTGTAGGTAATGATCTAGAATAGATTTCACGGGATTGTTCGGGATGGTTTCAAACATTTACAGAAGAATATTTTGTTTTCATTGTAAAATTAAAATGGATGATTCATCCTTTCCCTCTCTCTTTATCAATAGCCAGGAAAAAACTTAATGAATTGCGTCAAAAAATAAGGTAATGAACCCAAATAAGGAAAATGTTGAAACATGTAGGTAGCACTACAATTTTAAGGTCACAAGAAGGTATATTTCGATACCTACGTGTGTTGCGTCTACATAAGGCTTTTGTCAGGTACGGTTACGTGGTGAATGCTAATTAAATGTTAAATATTTCTTGAGGATATCTGAAGGTAGTTGGTAGGTTTTACTGGTATTGCTATTACTGTTAGGCTGTAACTGATGCTGGACTGTTACCGACTCAATTACTTAAACTGCATTCTAACAATACGGTTTCAGCAACAGTCTATGACAGTAGCTAAGGATAACGACGATGAGCTCATGGATTAATAATATAACATTGACCTTGACGTGAAAAGGTCTACATATTATTGTGACATTTTTTTCCGTCAGCACCATTTCCGTTATATTGTACTAGCAGCGCCCCGCGGTTTCACCCGCGTAAGTCCCGATCCCGTGGGAATATCGGGATAAAAAGTAGCCTATATATTAATCCGGGTCTCCAGCTTTCTACATACTAAGTTTCATCGCAATCGGTTCAGTAGTTTTGGCGTGAAAGAGTAACAAACATCTATCCATCCATCCAAACTTTCACATTTATAATATTAGTGGGATTTCCAACATGTACCATATTTTCACATAGTTTACGTGAAGTACAAAATATGTAGGTGCTTATATGCTTATAAAAATTCCCTAATCGTAAGTGAAAATGTTTAATATTCATAAAATAATTTTAATTATTACAAACTTACGTATCAGTAATGGCCAGCTTTTCATGTTTTCACGCAAAGTTGGATGGTATGGATGACAGTGATAGAGGTGGGAGTTCCGTCCCAAGAATACTGTTTTTACAATGACTGAATTTTTTTAGGTACAGGTGTAATTATTGACTTGTATCATTCTTTAAATTCTGTAAAATTCATAGTGCAAATTGGCATAGTTATTTAGGTGCAGTATAAAAATGTAGGTAGATAACGTAAGAGAAAAAAAGCCCGGCAGTACTATTCATGAAATTATGAAAAATAATATTTTTTACCTTGTTGGCCCTTGTTTTCCTCAAATAATTTACTAAAACTTTTTGTAAAATTTAGAATATCTTCGAAGAAAGAATCTTTAGAAGGGAAGTTTATTTATTAATCTTTACATAAACATAAAACACATATATGTAGTATTTTTGTATACCTACTAAAACTTTGGAAATGAAAAGTAACGTAAAGTAAGCGTTAAGTACTTTATTTACATACATACCAATTTTTTTTTATAAAAAAATTAGGTAATATATCGAAGAGGTAACCCTACACACATATTAAAACCTGGAAAGAGTAGGTAATTAAAACGGTAGGTATCGATATTTTGTGTAGGGAGTGATTTATCTGTTACGCAGTAAATACTTAGTAATCTGTGCTTGTATGTTTGTAGTCAGTGATAAATTAAAACAACAGTTATCTTTCAGAAAAAACCCGGCCAAGTGCGAGTCGGACTCGCGCACCGAGCGTTCCGTAAAATATTTTTTTTAATAATAATATGATGTAACTAAAAATGTAAGGTTTTCGCAATTTTAAAAGCTTGATTTTTTCACAGCTTCAAGGGACAGTAGACTTGTATATTTGATATAAATTCCAGATTGATACCTCCACGCGTTCTTCAGGAAAAGGGTCTTGACAGAACAAAGTGATCCTATAAGGGTTCCGTTTTTCCCTTTCGAGGTACGGAACCCTAAGAGCAATAAGTTTAAACACTAACTTAATTAATTATGACAATAAATAATTATAATGTCTATGGAAGTTTGTCATCATCCTAATGACTTAATACGTGTTATGTGTGTAATGCTATAGTCCATCTAATCTAAGAAGTATTGTTTGACAGTTCTGACAGATTATGAATAGGCATGGGATCAAAGAAATCGATTACTGCAATATCCGATTCTTAAGAGATATCGATATCATTTCTTTGTATTTACTAATCGATTGCAGTTTTACAGATTTATGTATGTTGCCCGTATATTGGTTTATCATAGGTTTTATTAGTAAATCTTAGTATATAGTGTTTAGATTAATATCAGAATTTTATAAGAGAGATAATTTTTCGGGCTTTACAGTTCCATCCTAACCTGACCGTTATAGTAAATTATTGATTATCGTAAAGTGATTTGGTCCTGTTTCTCGCCGACCGCTGTCATTATTTGTTGTGCACAAACTTGAGCAAAGAGCAGTTCGGACTATTGCCATAAACAGTTGGTAAATTTAAAGTTTTACTGGAAAGTCTTAGGATTTACTAAAGTTCGGAGATTAATACATACACTACACAAGACAGGCGGGTTGGGTCTAAGTAATATGCTTGAAGTTGACGTGAGTACATTTTTGAACAGAGGTGACATATTTTAACTTGACTTAAAATCATTTTTTTCATGAAGTATTATGTTGAAAATTAACTAATTTTTTTATTAATGTTAGTTCCCTTTTTTCTTAGATTTGGCACTATAAATATTGTAGTTTTTTTTTTTTATATATTTATAAAGAAGAATCAGTCCAGAAAAGTAAAAGCCAAGTCACAAATTATGATAAAATACACGAACGGAAAAAGTACGGGCACAGTCACCTTCCAAGATGGCCAGGTTTTTTTTTTGTAGAGACTTTGACACGAGCGATTTTGTCTATAAAGATTTATTTAAAATTACATTAACTTATATACTTTTAATTTTAATAATGCGTTTTCGTTGACAGTTAGATGTCAGAGGTCATTATTAAATACTAAAAGATGCCTGGATTGAAAAAGACTCGTTATTAATAAGTTCAATTATTCGTACATTTTAAAGATTTTTCGATTACTAGTGAATTTGAAGATTCGCAACACTACGGTAAAGGACCTAACTATATGAAGTCTAAAGAAAAAGCTATCTATTGTATATTTTAGTTATTTTGCCTTGTTTAAAAGATTTAAATTTTGAATTTATTCATTAAGAATTGTACATCTTGTGATAAAATAAAAATAGCTTCATAATTCCATGGTTTTACGGAAAAGGTTATTGAAATTGTGTGAGTTACGCCTATACAAAGTTGTTTCGGCTTGAAAAGTATGAAACGTCAAACGGTACTTCTTAGATTAGATAGACTATAATGACGTGTACTTATTATAAACATTGGAAGACTCTTTCCCCCGTGATAAACAAATTAATTAATGGTCGGTATTTACTAAAGAAATAATTAGGATTTGAACTGCAATATAGGCGTTACAATATAGGATTTTAAGTGAAACATTCTTTACATAAAATAATATTGATCATACGTACTTTGGTATCACTTACGTATAACGCACTGATTTCTAGTTTTATTTGCAAAAATCTATCGCTTTAGAATTCTATATCTTAAGATGATTTTACTGTCCGTATATTTAGTTAGTTAGCTAGCTAGTTAGTTTAGTGTGGCTATTTTTTTTTATGGTATAGGGGGCAAACGAGCAGACGGGTCACCTGATGGTAAATGACCACCGCCGCCCATGGGCACCTGTAACTCGAGAGTCATAAGTGCGGTGCCGCCCTTTAAGGTTTGAGTAGGGAAGAGGGGGAGAGGGGGGAAGAGCGGGAAGAGGGGAGAGGGGGATAAGAGGGGAGGAGACGGGGGAGAGGAGAAGGACGGAAAAAGGGAGAGGAAACGATTACGGGCTCCAGTAACCTCATTCACGCGGCGAAATGCAATGCAAACATTGCTTCACTGCCGGTTTTCTGTGAGGCTTGATCGAGCGGAGTCGAGCTGGCCCATACGTGCCGAAGCATGGCTCTCCCACGTAAAGGTATGTACTTAGACAAATATTTTCTTGTCAGATAGAATTCTTCGATTTGTCGCGGGTCGCTTTTAAAGTTTGCAACAGTTTTTTATTCTTATTGGCAATAATATCTAGTCCTGCAGATGTCCACATACATGCAAAGCCTTTGCGAGATGCTTATGCCAGGGTTTGCCCAATGGCTGCGATGAAAATGATGACAATGAATATGACAGATAATGATAATATGACATAAGTCATGAAATAGTGAAACAAAAGTACCTACTATTAATATTTTGAATTGCTAATTTTATTTTCACTCTAAAAACAGGTTTGGGATGTAAGTCATAGTTTATGATTTGAGCCGGAAAGATGTACGGGCTATCAATAAATTTAACTGGCTTTTTACTACTAGTCGTTACTTTACAGCAACACTACCGACTATAGTTATTAGTTCTTTTGTTGACTATTAAACTGATCGCATAAATAAATATATATTATATCGTTCAATAAGTCCTGAGACTAACTTGGAGATGACGGATATTTAAAAAAAAATGGGTGCGTGTAAACTTATGTACGCGCGTCAAAAGTTATACTTCTTTGAAATCATTAAAAAAGTATATAAGCACAAATTTTATGAATAGTAAATAATATTATTCAAAATATTCAATTTAAATCACTATACATATAATTAATTAGCACATATATAATTCTCACTTGTGTGAAACTAAAACACGATAGAGGTTCTATTTATATTTTGTTGGTAGCCTTAAAACACAATAGAGGTTCTATTTTTGTTTTGTTGGTAGCTTTTTTCCGAGACTTAATGAGCGGTTTAGTGTGCAACTTCACTCTCATTAATGAGCGGTTTAGCGGGCAACTTCAACCTGTTACTTTTGTGTGACGGTGATGCGCGCGCATCTGAAAATTTCACTCTCATAATTTTTTCATAACGCGCCTAAAGAAGTATAACTTCAATACGAAGAAAAAAGTAATGATATCTCATCAAAAACATATCGGTAAAAATGGGAGCCAAGTTCAATATTACGAATATACGTGGTTATCAACTACTACTACTAAATTATTGCCAACTTCTGTAAATAATCCTGAAGATTTGACTTAGCTAGTTTTCACATCCAAGTTTTCTTATTTTTGGCTAAACAACTTATGTCCTTTTTATACGCAAGTTACTACATAGTACTATATGTATGGTGCAAGGTCAACATATCCTACTCTTCTAAAAGATGGTGTGCTGTAAAAACTAGCAAAGTCATATCGTGGAGAGCTAACAAACAGGCAGAGAGAGAGTGACTTTCTCATTTCTAATAATCGATTACAAAATCTTTGAACGTTTCTCCGTCTTTGAGTTCGGGCATATTTGACAAACTTGAGTTAATCTTTTAGCCACTTGCAAGAAAGTTTCTTCCTAAAAGACGACTTGTATCTTACGCATAATTAATATTGAACTTTTTTAGCTGTATAATCCTCTTACGGTTTAGAATTTTTAGTTGCTTTTGTCTAATAATTGGATCGTGCCTTCTTTTGATGTATAATTGAGCGTAGTGGCATAACTATACCATCTGAGGCCAGTGGCAAATTCATTAATATATTTGGTAATTAGTGCCTCCTGTGTTCAGGGCCTTCGGTGCCCGGGGCCCCCTCGAGCCGGGGGCTCGTGGCATCTTGCCCGCTCTGCCACCCTATCGTTAAGCCACTGATTGAGCGAGCTGTTATCTGTATGACTGCTGTTTCACAGTGTGTACTTCTATCTATTTGAACTATTCTGCTGTTTAGGAGGTGTGAAAAAACACATCTTTTAAGGCTTGTCTCTTTTTTAGAAGTCAAAAGTACAATAAGTGTGTTTAACGTGATGTAAATATTATTTGAATTGGAATTATGGCATGCCAAATTCGTAGTTAGGGGATTTCATAAGATTTAAAATGATAAGATGACTTAATTCGTTGCTGAAGGTAAGAACCTAGACCAACAAACATACTCGTACATTAAGATGACAAAAATATACTTATAAAGCACAATTGGATTTTTCTTTTTATGTAAGACACTCGTGTGGCTAAAGTATACACTTAAAGTATGGCATTGATAAGTTGGAGTAAAAACTCAGAAACAGAAACCGTATCCATTTTTACATATTTGATGAGGGTATGATTCTGTATATGCTTAATTACATTATTTGCCTTTGTCAGAATATATCCGTATTTTTCGAAGCTAACAATTTCAAAACTATTGCTATAAACTATCAAAATCACTAATTAACAGTAACTGCTATGTTCTTCGTACCTCAATCAGCACTCGAGTGATTGCTATCAACATACAATGCGTGCCTAGTCTTTTATCATCCTACCATTGTCAACCGAGCAAATATTAATGTCTATTAACTCATTTTTATTAAATAGTAAACTGTTTTATCAAAGATTACAGTTTGCCCTATATTTTAATAAAATGTGTTTTTGAATTGGTGAGAACATTTTTGATACTTTTGCAACTGGTTTATGTGCCAGGGTTTTTTGACTCATCCTAGCAGGTAAATCCCCTTAGTGTGGGTTTTTATTATATTCAACTTAAACCCGTATTGAAAACCAGTTAGGTATAATGACGGTCGAACTCAAGCAAGAGACTTACGTGAGTTATGAATTGTTTACTAACAAACGAGTCCAAAAACTTAAATTATTCAAAACATACGGAGATTTTGGTGAAATATGTTCGTATTTTACTTATATACCTATATCCAAAGAATGGCATTTCAATCTTTTCCATGGCCTTTTATACCAATTATTATATTATTATGGTAAATCTTTAAAACACTCACAAAGACCTCAGTACGGAATAGGGTTATTGACGAATTTTTACAAGTGGTATAAATACAAAGAGGTCTATATTAACAAAAAAATATTCTTACTGTCATTTTTGTACAAACAGAATAATAATTATTTTTTCATTCAAATTTAAAATGCATGGATAAAATTCGCCACATTGACGATTGCTGTTTTGTGACCTAAATTTGAAGTAGATACTTGTACTGATAACTACAATATATCCAAAGAGAATGGAGAAAAATATATTTTTCAAAGAATCAGGTTTCATTTGTTCTGTTTAAATTACATAGCTCAGTTTATCTAAACAAGCAATTCTCGTATATATATATATATATATATATATATATAACCTAGCTCGTCGAGATTCAGATTCAGATAATATATATATATATACATATATAATCTGAATCTCGACGATTTTCGAACGATTTTGATGAAATTTAGTATGCAGGGGGTTTCGGGGGCGATAAATCGATCTAGCTAGGTTTCATTTTTAGAAAACGTAAAAAAGAAACCGCTCGGTCATCCAGGTACTTTACTGTTAATAGATAACAACAATACTAAAGTTCTAGAGCAGAAAGCTCGCCACTATCTTTAGCATCTACAGCATCGAGGCCTATGTATCTGCGTCTAATGCCAGCTCTGATGATGACTGCTTTATGGTAACAACCCTGATGGACTGTAAGGTAGTAAGTAGTCAAGCCAATACCTCAGCCAGTATGCAGAGTAGATGTACACCAATGTTGGAATGTTCAAAAAACAGAGTTATTTAAATTCTAAAGAAAGAAGATCATTAAAATCTAGTAATGTAATGTAAGAGTCCATCTGAAACAGAGATAAACAAGAATGTCTCAGAAAACAGGCATGAGGCCATGTGGTGTGAAAAAAGAACTAAACTTAAACTTACGTGGAAAATCCGTTTAAAGATGATCCAAATTCCATCCCGCCACAGACACAATATTGTATTGTGTTTGTGGCGCGATCGAGTTTGACTGAGAGTACCACGCACCATCACGCGAGTCTAAAAAATAGTGCACACTGACACACAGGGTAAGTATATAGTATATATATAAAGTATTCGCATAGTCGCTTTCTGCTCTCAAGAAAGTGTTGAGAAACGCGAAGCTGGTTTAACTGACTGAGAGCACCACGCACCGTTACGCGAGTCTAAAACCCAGTGCACAATGGCATACAGGGTAATATGATCGACCGGTGCCCGCATTAACGTGCTTTTCTGTGGCGGTTATGGAAACAGCAGGAGTTTTTTTTTCGTTGTTTGCCGATCCCAGAGTAATCGGTAGCCGGTTCTTGTAGGGTTCTTGGCTATGTCAATGAGCTTGCAGCGACCAAGCGCCAGAAATAAATTCACAAATATGTTTTCGGGGTTGTAAGGAGTATACATGCATTTGTAAATAAGGTTATGGGACAAAAAGATCCCACACACTATCTGCAACAATGAACAGATACGTCAATTTATTTATTTGTGTAGAATATTATTTTGTTTTTTTGGTGCCTGGAATCTTAATTCGCTTTCTACAATAAAAGCCTAAATTACTTCTTATAACATCAGCTGTCTGCCAGTGAAAGTCCCTTCAAAATCAGTTCATCTGTGTCGGAGATTAACCGAAACAGAAAGACGTTCCGTGTTTACACTACTTTGACATTACAAACAGACACTTCAGTTTTATTTTATTGTGTATAGATTACAAGAAAACCTTTTAGAAGTTTGTGGTCTTAAAATAACGAGGTAAATTTACATTTGCAGTTGGAATATATAAGTCAGTCGGTCAGTAAAAAGAGCGCTCAAATATAGTAAGTACAGTTACTCACATGCACTAGTTCGGACTTCTAGTTTTATTAGTTCAGTAGTACATTGCAACTGCATTGAATGAATATTTGGATCTTCTTCATACTTTGCATGTTTAAGACTGTAATTATTATACCTCAAAATATATTATATAATCATTCGAAAGTCAATGCATAAGCAAACAACACCAGTGGTTTTTATTCGATGTTTCTTTGTTAATCTAACAATGTACTTAATTCAAAATGGAAACTAATTTGTGTAATTCGTACATTATACGCGATAGGGGCAATCGCCCCCCCTAAGCTTTCTCACAAAATCACGTCAAACTATCTAAAAACTTAAAAAACTAAAAATTGCGTCCAATATATTCCTAAGTTCCTTGTAGTTTTAAGTTTAGTTTAAGTTAAGTGTAAGTTTAAGTTTAATAGTTTTAGTAGCCTATAGAGAGTCAAATTTATGAAATGAAAATAATTTCATCTCATTTAATTAAAGTAAATCTAAAAAAACTTTTTAAATTTACACTAAGGGTATAAAAGGCGGGTTAATCTGTATGTAAAAAACAAATTTCGCCCCCCCTAAGGCAGGGATACTGCCTACTGGATCTAGGGGCTACTGGATCCGCCACTGTTCGTTCCATGTTTCTTGACAGTACTAATGTACTAAATGAACGAAGTCCTATAAGCTTACAGAATAGGTTATTCTAGTTCCATGTCAGGAAAGAATTTACACAAGCCTAGCTAGCGTCTATAGGCTGCAGTAGTTGCTTACAAACAAACAGGTAGTATGCTTTTTTCCACTTTTGTAGCATAAAAATAAATTGCTAAACGTCACACGATTAAAAAGAAAACATAACTATTAAAATAGCATTACTTGCTAAAAGCAAAGAGATCATGCGGGTACTTGTTAAAAGTGCCTAAATAAAACGGCTTTCTGACTTCCTTACTTATACTGTGTAATCGTGTAATCTTTACACTTGCGTGTATAACCATATCGTGCGTAAATATGTTTGCATGTGTGCAAGAGTTTGATTTTTGCCTTAATGTGTTAGAAAAAAACCATAAGAAAATATAATTCATAGATCTACGTACTTTTTATTATGTGATGGAGACGACATAATACACTATTTATCTTAATTATTAGCAGCACGTGAATGCAATAAAGGTGATTCACTATTGAGTGTTAGAAAATATATAGAATTTTGTTCACCTTCATTCATTGCATTAATACAAATATTTATATTGAATGTGTTCCTTTGCAAAGTTCACGGTTTTTAAACTACTTTTCGTAAAAACACAACTAACTAACACCAACGGGCTTAGTTAGTGTTTTCGTGGAAAGCCTATTTCTAATTTTAAGCTAACTAATCTTAGTCAGCACACAATTTAAGGAATAGGCAAAGGTACCTTAGAAACCCAAACATAAAGATTTATACTTACCTGATTGAGGAAGATCGACATGTGGCATACCGCGAAATTAAGGCAACTTTAGACATTGGCATCAGTCAAATACAGTTGTTTTCCCGATGGATACCGCATTCGCTCTGTGAAGAGCAAAAATCGGCTCGCGTTACTTGGTGCGTCAGAACTCTCGAAAGATTCCAAGCAGGATCCTCAAATGCTGTATACAACATCGTATCAGGTGACGAATCCTGGATATACGCGTACGAACCCGAAAAAAAAACCAGTCACGAGTTTGGGTGTTGCAAAAAAAATGGTGGCCACGTTTGTCTCCAAAACCGGCCATGTTGCGACTATTTCTCTTGAGGGACAAAGAACGGTTAATGCAGAATGGTATGCTAGCATTTGTTTGCCACCAGGTCGTTTCTGAAAAGTCGTAAAGAGAACTGCAACCGCCGCATCATCCTCCATCACGACAATGCGAGTTCTCACACCGCACACAGTACAAAAGAGTTTTTAAAGCAAGAAAACATAGAATTATTAGACCATCCGCCGTACAGCCCCGACCTAAGCCCTAATGATTTCTATACTTTCCCTAAAATAAAGAATAAATTGGGTGGTCAGAGATTTTCATCACCTGAAGAAGCTGTGGACGCCTACAAAACGGCCATTTTGGAGACCCCAACTTCCGAATGGCATGGTTGCTTCAATGATTGGTTTCATCGTATGGAAAAATGTGTCAAATTTCGCGGAGAATACTTCGAAAAGCAATAAATACATTTTTAAATAGTAATATTGTGTCACTTCCTTGATTCCCGAAATTTTCAGTGCCGCCCTCGTAGAGTAACGGGAAGTATTCATGCCGCGTCTTTAATAAGAATTACACCTCCGTGTGTTTTCGCGCTTCTCTTTTATTAAGTAGGTACTCGCTGTCGGTGGTTTGGAACCCCGAGAAAGTGATTTCTGTGACCACCATTTTATTCAAAATACGAGCAAATGTAACTATACGAGCTATCAGTATTTATTTATAACAAAAGTGTATCCTATATGCACTGGATTTCACGATTTACGAATCCGTACTGGATTTACGAATTCTGGTTACTTTAAGACGCTTAATTAACGATTTTTTAATTTATTTACTACTTAGTCTTTTATTTATGTTTGAATATTTAAAATATAAAATATCAACAATATTTAAAATATAAAAAATAACAAAATACTTTACGACAATCAGTTCTGTAGTTAATGAGTTTTTCGTAGGCAGATTAACAGAGACATTTTAACTTTGTTTTATAATATGTAGTGATAGACAGATAGACTCACTTATTATGTATACGTGTACCGTGTACTAAGTAAAAATCAAGTTATGATAAAGTGTATAAAAACAAGTCAATTTCAATTAATCGCCAAACACTTAGTTTTTTGCTCGAAGAGAAACCGGTATTTAGATAGGCCTGTATACGGCGTTCCTTTATATTGGCTATGGATCGTTATTTTAGGAATAAAAAGTGCGTGTCCTGAAAATATTTACTATAAGTGTTTAGAGTATTGTATAAAGTGTTCATTATTATGAGCGTTTGTTCAGAAACTAGAGTTAATGATAAAGAGAGAACGCCACGCGACTCGCTTCACGCGGATGCTTCTGTATTTCCCCACAAACCGACTGATACCGGCGCATACTGGCCGAAACTGACCGTAAAAGCCTTCGGCAGATATACGGCAGCCTTTGTATGTTTATGTTACAAATACTGCTAATGCAAATGAGCTTTGGAATATGTAAACTTACTCTTTAGTATACTTATAGACAATACGAGTTTTTTTGTTTATACGAGTACATTAGGTACCTGATGTTTGTTTAAAAAACATTTATTCCTTCAATGTATTTATTCCTCAGATTACGGTGGCCAGTGGTTTATTTTAATTTGAAAATAGAAATCTATCATAAAGGTTCAAGAATAAGTATGTACTTATTTTGAAGTCGCATTATTTATTTCAGTTTGTTTAAATCAGTTTTAGATTTAAACAGATGTTAATTATTGCTTATCATGCGAGTGAATAACAGGTTTTAACATAAATACCTTTATAGGATGTTTGTTAATCTAAAAAGTATGACAGATGTTAATACTTAGTCGCAAATAGATAACAAGCGGCAATTGAAAAAGTTTGTCGCATAATCACGGTTACGCTTATCAGTATAAGTGTAACACATGATTTTACTTCAAATTCAGTTTTGTAAGTCAAGTGTACCTGTCTGGGCGGTGACTATATAGGTATTCGTCCAGCAGTGGACGGCGATAGGCTGATGATGTAATGATATAGGTATAAATATTATTACTATTAATCAATGGGCTGAAATTTGCTATGAAAACTAATTATGCGTCTATTTAAAAAATCCCTAAACATTACATTTTTAAGTAAATTAAAAATAATAAGGCAAGTGAAGTAATAAGCTGGTTGATTGTCCAATCAAATCCGTTAAGTTTCATAACAGTAGGATCATTACTACTTTAGTGTTTTAGTATTATTATTAATTGTTTAGAAAAACTTAGGTAGTTCTCCGGAGGAGACTGTAACCCGGATGGTTATTATACTCTGACCACTTGAGCTATCTGAAATGATTTCTCTCTTTGTGTGCCGAAATCCCCATATTATATTTAAGGTCCTATTGCGATATGGGGAAAGGAGCCATCTACTGGAATTCTTACGAATTACGGAACAAAGAAATAATAAGATATAATAGATGTTTTTTAAACGTTAAAAATATTAATTATTTTTTAAAGTTTTGAAGTGAAACTTCTTTAGAATCGGTGTGACTTGAAAATTCGATGAAACGAAAAAGTCACACTAAAAAGAGACAAACATATTCATAAATAGGATTTAGCCTGCGAGAGAATGAGATAGAATACAAGTATCAGTATTTTCTATAACCTTCGTATGCTAGCACGTGTCTTTGCTCCTGCGTACTACGAAGCCTTCAGAAAATGCGTCATAGTCAACGTGGTGTATCATTCACGTGTATCATTTTAGAATATTTGCATATTAAAATTAGTTGATTAATTAATTTATGTTAATTATTAAACATATCTTTGTTAATTTGACCAATAACTTCTATATTAATTACCTAAAATTAAATTTATTAACACTAGTAAATTATTTGTGTTGATTTTACTTTTTATTTCTCATTCTCTCAAAAAAATTGTGTGTGTGCAATTCACACACGGGCCGTGTGTGTGTGTAACACAATTTTTTTTATTCTTCTTTAAATTGTCATTTGAGCCTCATGCTTTTTGCAGCACAGCTGGGTTAAGTAAGTTAAGTTGTGCCTATTCTGTTTATCTATTATCTAATGTTTTGTTTTTTGTTTCAGATATCCCGTGACGAAAATTATGAGGTTGAGGAGAATAACGAAGAAACTTTTCCATACTATAACACTGCGCGAAGAAGAGTCCTTCAGAGATACTTTCCGGTAGTAAATCGACGGAATAGAAAAATGGCTGAAAACAGGTAAGCAAGTCGTTGAAACTAACATGGAAATCCTGATCCTGACGACGACGTCGTCGTCTCAAACAGCCATATTTTCATTCCAATGCTAATCAGGATTGAAATATCATAAGGCTGAAATTGCGACAATATTGTCAAAAACTGTCAAATTTGTCGAATTGTCGCTCTCACTCATCCAAAAGGTAAAATATGATATTGTAACATGTAAAAGGCGTTTTTTACTGTGTTTTTTCCAAAGTAACAATGGAGATGAACAACTAACTTACAACTTTGGGACTAATACATATATGAAAATAAAAATATACTTATTGGCAAGTTCAGAGAACAAGTGACGCATTTAAGAAAAATAAAGACATGGAAGGAAATAGCCGAGAAATTTAAAAATTCTTTATACAGGGTCCAACACTTTCTAACAATTGTGCGAGTCAGCGACACAGAGTATTGTGCGACAATTCTACAAGTATGTTGATATGTTGTGACAATCTGCTGTTCCATAAAGCAGAAGTTGTGGCGCAAAAAGGTTTATGAAACTGAAAATTGTCGGGTAGTCGCGACAATCTGACATATTTGTCAATTTTTCTATATGTAAAATTTTTACCTGTATCTTTTATGAAACAGAAACTTGGCAAATTGTCAAATTGTCACTGTACCATATGTGTGTTGGATTATCAGCTTTATGAAATATGTTTTATTGAAAAATCACCGAGATGGTCTGTTGGTGGTCCGAAGGGTAGAGCGACGCCCGAACCAAAAAAATCTGGTCAGAATCTGCTGAGAGTTGATAAGTCTAATTAACTTTTCGCAATCTATTCCAATCTAGATTTCCAAATTCCAATCTTTCCTAAAGCAATTTTATTATTCCCAGATTCACAATTTCGTCATCTGACGTCGAATCGAAGAAAAATGGCATTCTTATGGGTGCCAGTATTATCTCGCGTCCTTTGCGGTCTTCAGCTGAAACCGCTGAGAGAGGAGGAGGTGGGACCACACCCAACGCTCAGTCAGATACATGGCTCCATGACGCCGGATGGAGAAGAAAACGATCGCTCGCTCAGCTGACGAGGGAAGCCCTACCCAGATTAGAAAATTACAGAAACTCTAAAAGAGCGTTAAAACGTCCTAGTCTTGGGGAGCTCCACGGTGATCACTTAATAACGGAAGAGGTATGTACGGCCATTTAACTCTGGATTCAGAGTTACAAAAATCACGATAAAAATCATTATTCTTATCGTGATTTTTGTCTTAATAATAATCCATGACCATTTGTCTTTACTAGATGCGTAAATCGAGATTCGCGGTAATATGATGCCTATGTAAAATGCAATACCCGCTGTCACACCTTTAGGTGTGATGTAAGTCTAAGCAGCGGTTATAATTCTAAATAATCATAAAGGCCTAATTCGAAAAGTTGGGAAATTAACTTCATGACATTGACTTTAATCGACAAATTGATAACAGGGGCATAGGAGCCTAAAATACACAACGATTTACCATTAACGTCTGTTGAAATATTGAATAAAAGAATAGTAGACATACAAATCTTTAATAGGGTTTCCTCAAAAAACGGTTTTTATTAGGTCTCTATAATTCTAAAGGTAAGATATATTTTAGATTTTTTTTTTAAATATGTGCACCCCTATTTTTAAAACATTTTAAATTAAATAAATAAATTACTCGTGATGCGTTAAATAAATTTTAAACTTATACTTATACATGTACATAGATAGACCACGACCTGGATTTAGAGATGATACTTTTTATCTTTATAATGTTTTAACAATATTTGAGTGTTCTACTTAGCAAATGATGGAGCCTAAGAATGATTTATCTAACTAAACTTCATCTGCAAGTTTTAAAAAATTGCATCCCGTGAAAGCACTTTAATCATGCGACTGAAGCTGCAGACAAAAGTGTGTATAAAATATTTTGGTCCCCATTTAGTTCCTAAAACATAATAACACCTTACAGTATTAGATAGAACTGGTCACATATATTACTACATAATATCGTCATCTTAATGTGATCACCCTCATAATTGTTGATTTCCCGTAATCGAAATGTCGTTAGTGACATTAATCATGGTCACGGTAACTATGTGTCGTTTTGATGTAATTATACAGTTTTGGACACCAGTAATTCTTATTTCGATTACTGGTGTCTGGTGGTTACTAAAGAACATGGGCGAAAACATATTTACCTAAAACTTAAACGTTTAAAAAATTTACTCATAGTAAACTTAATAAATAATTTTTCTATGATTTATCATTACTCTACCATGTGTTGTATAAGTCTCATTAAAAACAGAATATTTTTGAAGAACTTATTTGACCAAAGTACGTAATGTCTGACATATTCGCTATCACTAGGGATGCGTAATGGCATTATTATATTATGGAACGTTTTATCGATAATTGATTTTATAGCTTTGGCTAAAATACTTACCGAAGTTTTACCATTATGAATTTGAACTTACTTCTGCCCACGGGTTCACTCGTACGATAGAGTGTCTAAATCAACATAATTATAAGAATTTAGAATATTTTTGACTCTTTTTAAACGACTTTTGCTACACTAAATAAATAGAATATAATTACGATATTTTGCGTCGAAAAAAAAACAATATACTGCACAGAATGATGAGGTAAAGACATTGTCGATGATAACTACACATAAATAGACATACATCGATATTTTCAAAATGTCGAGACGTCGTCGTTTGGATCCTGTCGAGTTCCGCACTCACCAGTTGTCATACTTGTCGTTTGACACTCACACGACCAATGCTTACATTTTTATTGGACTCGTGATATTTTCTTCCGTGACTTGAACATTCCCTAGGACTCCGATTGATTGCCTAAGTGACGACATTTTTTGCTGTATATGTGGACTACGATTGTGCTTTACTGTTTGGATTTGTTATTTTGTGCATATTACTGTCGCGATGGCAAATAGAGCTACACGAATTTTGTGTGTCAACTGCAACGTATGCATGAATAAACTACGCCGATATCCAGCGCTTGACCTTGGCACAAGAGTTACCGCTTTACTCTCCTCCTGGGTGTATCCACAAATTGTAAGTATATTGACAGACTATTTTATACAAAAATGAGAGTTGGAATAGAATCAAACATATTTTATTACATGCAATATTAAAATACTTTCATGTAGTACTAAAATACATATTAATTAAGTATATACCTAACAATTTACCTTAAGTGGAGAGCAATCTTATAGGACAATAATATCTCTTTGTTTTTTGATTGCCAATAATATATGGGCAAAAATAAAAGAGGTGTACCCCAAGGTAACTTGCACCTGTGATTACTATTAATCAAGATTGTTCATATTAAGGTGCCGTTGTATATGCACATACCTACTATATCAGTACTAATCCATTTACCTTGCACATTTTGTTTTGTTGAGATTTGAGTGAATTAATATGCAATATATATGTATGTCTTAGGGTATGGATAGAATTAATATAAACTGATTGCATCTATTGCATTGCAGCTTGTCCTATAACAATAATTATATAACTATTTTAGTTATCTTTTTTAACTATTTTTAGATTGCTGAAGATGATGTAGCTTGTCAAGCATGCCTTGATCTAGCTAGAGCTGCTGTGAATGATGACCTTCACGCACAAAGAGGTAGTGTTGATCATGAAGCGGGACCAAGTCGTTGCATCCAGAATGATGTATGCATTTATGTGAATGTTCAACTGTACGTACACAATGATGCCCAGGTATCCGAGAAAACTGCACTGAAATGCAGCTATCCATCATCAGTATCATTAGGAGCAAAGTAGACCCACAAAAGGTTTGTTCACCATGGTCTTATAGTTCTAGAGGTCCTAGGTTATATTCCTACTCAATACAAAAAAATCTTTGTTTTCATGCACAGATACCATTTATATGGTCATGTGACCATTTTCTTTCAATAATAAAAAACAATAATTTAAGAGTAGGTATAGTAAAATAAAAATGCTCTAAAATATTTAAATAATTAATTCTAAAGTAACGAGGAAGATGATTTTACAAACATTTTGATTTCTTTCAGATTATATCATCTGATCATGTGTGCATGGCTTGTCGGTGGCATACTAAACGAGAAGTAGAGTGCTCTAATCTTCAGGATCATGCAAGAACGCCACCTGAACTAACAATATCTAGAAGACAATATTATGTCTATATTTTAGTCCAAAATAGTTGATCAGGCAATATAGAATATTGCTGCAATTGCTTGGTTGGGCGCTGCACCGTAGGCTGCTGCGCTCATACCATGACAATTGTTTGATATTTAAGATGGGCCAGACATGACAACATGGCCATACATTTTTTATTAACGATGATGAAGACAAATAAATAAAAAACCGAATGATGCAGTTTTATTTCTTCCCAAATGTAATAAAGTCAATCAATCAGTAATAGCCTTTTGCAGTCAATCACTAGACTTAGACCTTTCTCAAAAATAGAGAGGAATTTGGCCTACTAGTACGCTTGCCCGACAGGTTGTTGGTGAATAGGGTGTAGTTTCGAGTTTTCCTTCTCTCGCAGTGATAGTGTCTGCATAAGTTTTGATTCCTTAGTTTACTTGTATTCTAAATCTGTCGGCACTCGGAAATAACTAGCATTACACCTGCTTGGTAAGCAGAGACGTTTGCTATTGTTGCAAATAACCTCCACCCTTTTAGAGAGTCGGCTAACACTTTCAACAGCAAAATAGGGTTGCTAGGAGTATTAAAATGTCAAACAAACGTCATTGACAATATGTTAGTACTTAACCTCGAAATATTTAAAATCCAATATCTTTTTTCCTAGACTTCTTTCTCTAATATTTTTGTTACGAGAATGGACAGGAATAAATTCTCAAGTGTTTTAGGTATTTTTCATATTTAAACGCTACCATTTCACTTCAAATAAAATCATGTATGGAGACTTGCCATGATCCTTTATCTCATTAGTAAAAATCAAGCCACAGTAACTAATAGTTTGATCCATCCATAGGTCTAATGCTTATATTTATATGTTGTTACTAAAGTGTTGTCTTACTGAGGATTATTTATACTGTGACTGAGGTCACTAAGGACATCGAACAAGTCTTTCTGTCTATCTCATCGCGGTTTTGCAAGTGTGTGTGCATGAGATCTGTTTACCAAAATGATGCACCATGTCACCTGCATACCATAATAACATTGTATTTTATATTATTAGTTCCAGGCGAAGCTCTTAAGCTCAAAGATCTTTTATAGAAGTAAGGTGGGAAAAAGGATATTACACGTTTGATTGTAAGCATTTAAAGTAAGGAGGTGGTTCTACACTAGTAGTGTTTCAACATTTTTTATTTTCTCTTTGGTATGATCAAAGCAACTGCTACCCCAGTTGCAAAATAAAAACACATCTAACAGGAAAATATGTAAAGCTAGTAGCTAGCAGTACGATAGTAATATTCCTTCGTTTATAAGAGATAATATATACAAACGACGGACACAAAGAACACCCAGACTCAAGTGGGAATCGAACCCACGACCTGCAGCATAGCAGTCAGGGTCACTAACCACTAGCCAGTAGCCAACAAGCCAGTCGATCGAATATAATCAGTATTTCTTCTTTTCTTAAGTTATCCTTTAATTTATCAGATAGCTAAGTATGAGATAGAATACGTCAAAACATTGAAAACCAAAGACATTTTAAATGTTTTAAGGATAAGATCGCAAATTTTCAAATACAATAAACTAAAAACATGAAATTAAAACACTGGTTCTGGCAATCGCTGAAGACGCCTACTTATTTTGCTCCCATAGGCGAGTCTAAAATTGTCTTGCGTTTAAATATACATACATGTAAGGAGACTGACTAAATTTGTCTTTACCTGCAAACACGGGATTATACATGTATGTACACATCTTCAAGATCATACTATTTTATCACCATTAGTTGCGCATACAATAGCTGCTTGTTGTTGTACCTACTTAGGTACATAAAAATTTATCTTGTTATACTATTACAATTTACACGGTGTTACTGAACTGTAAACAATATAATTACTAGCGAGCCACAAGCAAGCTCGTAGGTATTATCTATAGAAGTAATTCTTTCACAAAATTTCAATTCCTAGGTATTGTGGCAACGCTACAAACCCTGCTTGCGTCAAAAGGTTAAATAGTTAATTAGATAAACCTAATTAAGAACCTTCTAAACCTCGTAAAGGTGAGAAAACCAGTTTTATATATTAAATATACTTAGGTAATGTAATTTTAGTTAAAAACATATTACTCAAAAGTTAGAAATAAAACATAATAGGTAATTATAATTTCAGCATTGTAAAATAATCCTGTTGCATTGAGATTGTTAGTCAGGTGTAAAGGTCTCGTCAATTTGTCGTCGTGGAAGCATTTTATTTCCCGTGAATGAGTGATGATGGTTCCGACCGATTTCGACCATGGCGACTACTTTGACCCCTAGTCGGAGAGATAGCTCTGGTGCGCTCGAAGATGGCTTATGTAGCCTATCTTCGCGGCGAAACACCGTGCACAGTGAGGGCATGTGAGTACGCCATTCTCGTAGTGATATGTTATGGCAGCAGGTGGTCGAGCCTTTAACCGGTCGCGTTTGGTATCAAGATCAGCTTTACGCAGAACCTCGAACTCGCGTACCTGGCTGTTCACCATCCTGCGCCATTCTGGCCGCTGTGCTGCCAAACGTTCCCAGCGAGATGGTTCTATGTTGCATCTCTTTATATGTCGCTTTTGGACATCCTTGTACCGGAGGAGGGGACCGCCATGATTCCGCTTGCCCTCCTCCAGTTCAGAGTAGAAGATGCGCTTCGCCACTCTTTTCTCTGCCATACGAGAAACGTGACCGCACCACCTAAGCTGTCGACGCATTAAATAGGCCTCAATGCCACCAACATTGGCTCGTCGCAGAACTTCAGTGTTTCGCACTCTATCGGACCATCTGATCTTCATGATGGTACGGAGGCATTTAAGGTGAAAGCGATCCAGAGTGCGAATGTGGCGGCGGCATACACACCACGTCTCAAAGGAGTATAGGAGGTTTGGCAGCACAATTGCCATATACACCGATATCTTAGTCGCCAGCTTAAGGTCATGCGAGCACAAGACCTTGGAGCGTAGCTTACCGAATGTCGCAGCTGCGGCACCCACCCTACTATTGATCTCAGCATCGAGGTCACACTATGATGTTACAGTGTTCCCCAGATAGCGAAATTTTTCCACCTGCTTCAGCACATCCTCACCAAGTTTTATGGTCAGTGTCTCATGACCGTGTATGTCCAGGGACATCACCTCCGTCTTGTTGACACTGATCTTCAGGCCGAACTTACGGCAGGCTTGGTGGAGTGCGGACATCAGCTGTTGCAGGCCGTCTGGGGATTCTGATAGGAAGCACAAGTCATCTGCATACATGATCTCAGTGATCAGTGCATATGAGACTTTAGTGCGAGCCTTAAGTCTAGCCAAATTGAAAAGGCTGACGTCCGTGCGGAAGCGGATGCGGACTCCTTGAGAAACAGTGTGTGAGACTTCTCTAACTACCACCGCAAAAAATAAGGCGAACAGAGTAGGCGCTAAGACGCATCCTTGCTTCACCCCACAGCTGACGGGGAAGAAGTCTGTCTGTTCACCGTCTACAGCAACGCAGCATTGCATGTCGTCATGCAGGAGTCTGAGGAGTCTCACAAATCTTTCCGTGCACCCGAGCTTGCTTAGCACCAACCATTGAGCTTCGCGAGGCACGCTATCGAAGGCTTTCTCCAGGTCAACAAAGCAAAGGTACAGCTGACAACCCTGTTCTCTGCTCTTTTCTTGCAGTTGACGCACAGAGAATATAGCTTCGCATGTGCCTCGGTCCGGTCGGAAGCCAAACTGCGTTCAGGCAGAACCTTTTCAGACAATTTCATTAGGCGGTTTAAGAGAACTCTAGCAAACCTTTCCGGGGGCTGTAAGGAGCGAAATACCGCGGTAAGAGTTGCAGTCAGATCGGTCACCCTTGTTCTTGTAGAGAGCACTGCCTCCAGGCAGCATCAACATCACCTAGCTCATTAGCTGGCAACAGCTTTTCAAACAGGGCTTCAGCATATTTCTCCCTGACCGCGAGATCTTTTAGCTTATCCACGTTTAAAGACGCAAGCTTTTTTACAGGAGATCTACGCGGGCGACGGAGGTGGATTCGCAGCTTAGTGACAATAAGTCGGTGGTCAGACCAGCAGTGTGCACCACGCATAACGCGGGTGACCTACAGATCCTTGGCTGAAATCTTTTTGCCTCACGATTGCATAGTCAATCAAATGCCAATGCTTGGATCTTGGGTGCATCCATGTTGTCTTGTACTTAGCGGCGAGTCTAAGCATAGTGTTTGTAATTGCCAGACCGTATTGAGCACAAAGACCGAGCAGCAACTGACCATTGCTGTTCATGTTGCCAAGTCCATGTCTACCCAGAACTCCAGGCCAAGCCTCATAGTCCCGACCAACCCTGGCATTGAAATCGCCCAGCAATAGAACCTGCTCTCTGGCGTTTATGTTATCGAGGCAACGAGTCACTTCCTCATAGAACTTGTCCTTGATGTCATCAGACTTGTCTAGCGTTGGAGCATAGACACTGATGACATTGAGGTAGTTGTCTTTGTCCAGGTGAAGGCGCAGTGTGGTAACGCGGTCTGAGATATGTACAGGGTGCTCCTCTAAACGCTTTGCTAAGTGATTTTTGATGGCAAATCCCACACCTGATCGTCGAGTTTCGGAGGCAGCAGTACCTTTCCAAAAGAAAGTGTAACCGACACCTGCTTCCACCAGCTCTCCTTCTTTGGGGAGATGTGTTTCGCTGAGAGCAGTTACATCCACGTTATAGCGATGAAGTTCCCGAGCTACTATGGCGGTCTTACGTTCAGGGCAGGCGTTGCCATCTCGATCAAGAAGCGTTCTCACGTTCCACGCGCCAAATGTCATAATAGGTGTTCTTTTTAAATTCACTTTGCGACGTCGACCACGAATTGAATGATATGATGATAGCCGCGGTTACTACCATCTGCCATATCGGGACGAGCATTTTTTAGAGCACCTTTTCTAGCCCCCTCCCCGGCTGAGCGGGGAAAGCAGTGCCTCCCTACACAGGGCTGCTTTGTCATCCCGGGTGCTGCCGAGCCCGCGCTGTCGCCCCAAATATGCAGCGCGGAAACGACCACGGCGTGTACTCACACCCCCGGGACCGCCTGCGTGCAGGTATCAGACAAAGTCTAGCTGCATCAGGCTAGACCTCTCTACCTTTACCCATCGCCACAGGACTTTAGGGTACTCGGAGTCCATAATCGGAAGCAGTCAGATGCGCAGGATATATTAAGGTGCACAAGTGTACGCGCGAAACACAGGTGCACATACTCATCTTTGTCCTACTGAACCATGTGGAACGGGAACCGTTACGACCGGAACAAGACTCAGACAGATGGAACAGTATCACGGTGAGAAAGTTACAAGGGGTCAGGACTTTCTCACACTCCCTTAATCGCCTTTTACGATACCCACGGGAAGATATGGGGTGGTGCTATTCTACTCCGCCGGCACCACACGACACATGAATGAGTAGGTACATACTGTTTGGATAGGTTAGAATTTCCCTTTACCTTACAACGAAGTCTGATGTAGGGTTTGCAATCCCGTATCTGCATTAAAGTAGGTAAGTATTCCCGCGTTGTTTCAGAACAATAATAAGTAACTTTCCCTTTTATAAGTTTTTTCAATATCGCTTGAGAGTCGAGTCGAGGATCGACTCGTCGAATTCGTATAGCACGGCTAAAAAGTTCTCATCTTTAGTAAACTGCTACTCTTGCTCTGCTGAGGCTATTTTTGAAAATGTATTTTGAGGCTTAGGTATTTGAAATATTAATTACAAAATACGTCAGTAATGGGTATTTGAAATATCATTACAAATTATATTTTTAAGACGTAATTGAAATACCAAATACGTAGTTATAGTAGCACAGATTACTAAGTAGTTACTACGTAGTAGTACCAAGTAAGTATTTCAAATACTACTTAGCCCTGTCAGTGTCGTATTCAATAAGACGATGATTGCAATTAATACGATCGATAAATCCGATTACCTAATGGTTTTCCTTTTTTTTCCTTTAAAAGTCCTTTAAACTTTTTTTCTTTATGATAATTATTAAATTATATGTATAATATTTAACTATAAGAACTGGTTATATTTTAGGAAATTTCTTGATTTCAATAAAGAAAAAAAAATCGTGATTTTAATATAGAAAAATCATTACACCACGGATAAACGGCTTTGGATGAAATCCCTTTGTAATTTGGATTCCGATTTAGGTTAATTAATGCATGCAAAGACCAATATCATACATCGAATAGAAAGTTAGTATTCAATATTGCGTGCTGAAATAATTCATCCTCCTGCAAGTTGGCAACAATAAGCGTATGCAGTTTATTTATGCCATGAATCAACAAACTACAGCTAACTGAATACAGCTGATTTCCATCACTGTCGCACGTCATTCACGGGTCACCGTCATGATAATAAATAGCATTATTACCTTTACAATACACGATAAACTTATCTCTGAATACTGAAATCATTAGACACAATGTTTGTCCTTTGTTCGCCGTCGTACTACAAAAACTCGGTTGACCATTTTTATTTTAGTTAACGTAGCGGTGTGCACATCTTGCATTTGCGATTAACTGAATAGCAAAGGAAGAATTGCATAGGAGACTTCTGCTAGAATGAGTAGGTAGCAGTTTCATAGTACAAAAGAGCTACTAGCGTAATGCACAATAGAGATAATGCAAGATGCACAATAGATTTAGCATCACACAAGTAACACTAATTACCGGCGTTGCGAGTGCCCATAGGCGCCCAATACACGGTAGGTTTTGCTGTCACGTTTGCTACAATCAAAACGGTGATTGTAGCAAAACAGTGATTGACGGTTGCATGATGAGATTTTAATGTCGATATTATCATCAATCACCACCGAACATCCGTCAATCATGACTTTTGATAATGATTGACGTTTGTATGAGCGTCTAATACTCGCTAACTTGTTTGACAAATAGTTTTAATGTTAATGTTTTTCTTTATATATTTAGGACGAGAAAGAACAGCACGCGGCCAGAGATACCAAGTCCCCCACTCCTGCGCATGGCATCAAATTAGGTTGGATTCAGGTAACAACTTTTAATGGTACATTTTTTTGTTTTAGTTTAAAAATTATACGTTCAGATTGCTCCGGGACCGTCATTTTTTTAATGTAACACAATTAAAAGATTTTATTGATTTTTTTCGCTCTTGATAGTGGTGTACTTGCCAGATCTTTAGATGTTGTATAAAATGACTGGCCTGTTGGTCTAGTGGTTAGTGACCCTGACTGCTGAGCCAGAGGTCGTGGGTTCGATTCCCACCCTAGTCTGGGTGTTCTTTGTGTCCGTTGTTTGTATGTTTGTAAAGTCCCCCGCGACACAGGAGTAATTCCTAATGCGGGAGTTGTCTTTAAAAAAAAAAATTAAGTATAATTTCATAAGAGCTATGTATATATATATATATACATCATCAAAACAGGAAAGAAATCTTTACATAAATAAATTGTTTAATTTTAATTGGTTATTGACCCATTATCGTCAGAGTAATCGATAACCAATCCTATACAGCACAGGCGTTGTGTAATATAACAAATATTTCATAAGATTTTATATGTTTAGCAGAACAACACTATTATTGTAACCATATTTCTAGGAAATAAAGATTATCAATACAAATAAATAAAATTGAAGTGTCTGTTTGTAATGTTAAAATATTAGTTTTTTTTAAAACTCATACAGTTATTTGCACGATACCTATGCCTACAAATCAGTTTTTAAAATTTTTGTCTGTCTGTCTTCTGTCTGTCTATCCTTCTGTTTGTTCCGGCTAATCTCCGGAACGGTTTGACAGATTTCTACGGGACTTTCACTGTACTGTAACTTAGGATACTTTTATTTCGGAAAAAGAATTAGGGTTACACACAAAATATAAAAATATGTACACACGAGCGAAGCCGCGCGGGAACTGCTAGTTATTATTAAGAATACAAGCATTTATTATTATATAAATAAATATATAATTATGAAACAATGTCTTATTAGTAAAACTATTGTTGGTGCAAGGTTTGTCACGTATTGAGAAGTTTTATTTCATCCGTGCGATATTTTGGTTACAATATCTACTATCTCTTTTTTTTGTAATCTTAGTTAAATATGATTTCAAGAGTGCGTTGAAAGGCTGACGCAAAAGTCACTTTAATACAAAAGTTTAGTAAAAAGATACTGGCTTAAATATTATTTGTTATGAAATGGGTACCCGTTTCATTCTAAATGTCGAATGAAAACAGGAAAATGATCAAATTAGAACCACGTGCCGTTATTAATTTCCTCACTTAAGAGCCAAATACTCCATTATGTAGTAAACAACGGATGTTTATGAGACTTTGTAGCAGAACCGTTTAAACATTTCAAGTGTGACTGTCAAAGCATGAAAGCTACCTGCTGTGTATGACAAAGTCTGCAGTCAAGCAATGGCATATAAAGTAAAAAAATACTGACATGAATTAATTAAGATTGAATTGAGAATCGCCACCAAAAATTATATTACTACCTAGTTGACTAAGCCAAGTGTCGAAAGCTAAAGCCTGTTTTAACTTAATTATCATTAAAAGAAGACCATTTTAAGCACGCTGTGTTAACTTATCAGGTTTAATGTAAGTACAGAGCAAAAAGATGATCACTGTAGTATCTACGTAAAAAAATATCCCCGACTCAAAAATCGCTTCAACGATTAGAAAAGAGCTAAATACATTGTTCGGACTTATACCGGCCGCAACGTTTATAAGAAAAGAGCTAAATACATTGTTCGGACTTATACCGGCCGCAACGCTTATAAGAAAAGAGCTAAATACATTGTTCGGACTTATACCGGCCGCAACGTTTATTAGAAAAGAGCTAAATACATTGTTCGGACTTATACCGGCCGCAACGTTTATAAGAAAAGAGCTAAATAAATTGTTCGGACTTATACCGGCCGCAACGTTTATTAGAAAAGAGCTAAATACATTGTTCGGACTTATACCGGCCGCAACGTTTATTAGAAAAGAGCTAAATACATTGTTCGGACTTATACCGGCCGCAACGTTTATAAGAAAAGAGCTAAATACATTGTTCGGACTTATACCGGCCGCAACGTTTATAAGAAAAGAGCTAAATACATTGTTCGGACTTATACCGGCCGCAACGTTTATAAGAAAAGAGCTAAATACATTGTTCGGACTTATACCGGCCGCAACGCTTATAAGAAAAGAGCTAAATACATTGTTCGGACTTATACCGGCCGCAACGTTTATAAGAAAAGAGCTAAATACATTGTTCGGACTTATACCGGCCGCAACGCTTATAAGAAAAGAGCTAAATACATTGTTCGGACTTATACCGGCCGCAACGTTTATAAGAAAAGAGCTAAATACATTGTTCGGACTTATACCGGCCGCAACGCTTATAAGAAAAGAGCTAAATACATTGTTCGGACTTATACCGGCCGCAACGTTTATAAGAAAAGAGCTAAATACATTGTTCGGACTTATACCGGCCGCAACGTTTATAAGAAAAGAGCTAAATACATTGTTCGGACTTATACCGGCCGCAACGTTTCGCCATCGTTCAACGCGACAAAACTTTCATCCCCATCACCTGGATAATTGGCAATCCACCACTGTGCGGTTTTCCAGAATTTTTTTGCCTCGCACAACCAATCTTTGGAACAAATTGTCGCCTACGGTATTTCCGGACCGATACGACCTTCAAACCTTCAAGAAAAGAGCGTACTCCTATCTCAAAGGCCGGCAACGCACTTGTGACTCTTGAGTTGCAGGTGTCCATGGGCGACGGTAGTCACTTACCATCAGGTGACCCGTCTGCTCGTTTGCCCCCTATAATATATAAAAAAAAAAAAGTTAATGATCTTCGAACAGATTTTCTTGAATTATAGCTAAGAACACTCTCGATCAAGTCACCTTTTAAACAAAAAAAAAACGAAATGCTTATCGGTCAATCAATTTAGGAGGTATGATGCCACAGATAGACACAGATACAGACGTATAACTTATAACTCCCCTTTTTGTGTCGAGGGTTAATAAGTAAAAAAAAAGTAAAATTAACAAAATGAAGCAAACTCTGTAGGGCTTTTGATTTTCGCCAAAACCCGTGCAGAAATTTATCACGCCATCGCATCGATGTGATGGGTAAAATTTTTTTACCTTACAAATAATTTGTATTTGGCAATTTGGAGAACTAGGAGTATGGAACAAATCTCAAATCCTCTGATATTACTGAACGACAGTTGTAAGCAATAGCTTAGACCACAGTAGTCAGTAGATACGCTTAGTCTGTCTTATTGATAGACAGCGTATTGTCCTTTACATTCTGTTTAAAGTTTTAACGTTTTCCAGGGAGTACTGATACCATGTCTACTAAACATTTGGGGGGTGATGCTGTTCCTGCGACTATCGTGGGTGGTGTCACAAGCAGGCATTGGCATGTCACTCATCATCATTTTGATATCGGCCGTGGTTTGTGTCGTCACAACGCTCTCTATGAGTGCTATATGCACGAATGGAGAAGTCAAAGGAGGTAAGTTATTTTTTATTAATAAGTAAAATTGAAGTGTCTGTTTGTAATGTCAAAATAATAGTTTTTTTTAAGCTCATACAGTTATTTGCAGGATATTTAAGCCTAAAAAATCAGTTTATAAAATCTGTCTGTCTGTTCCGGCTAATCTCCGGAACGGGTGGACCGATTTCCACGGGACTTTCGATGGCATATAACTGGTATTGTAAGGAGTAATAAATTAGGGTACTTTTATTTTGGAAAAAGAATTAGGGTTGCCGCGCAAAATATATAAATATGTACACGCGAGCAAAGCCGCGCGGGAAATTGCAGTATACAATATATTTAATATCCATGTCTTGAAATCGAACTGATCTTAATCAGTATCTAATAGGTCAAGTCCGTTGCAGAAGAAAAAGGAACCTAATTTCGTTTCTCGATTTAATAAATGGTTAAGGCTCGGTAGGATTTTGATGATTCAGATATTATTTTACCTCGGCGACAGTTTAAATAGATAACGATTAACCCTTACGCATACAACGAAGATAAGAAAATCTTGATTCGCCCTCCGCAATCATCTAGAGATTTTTTTATCATTATAATACAAATTAACATAACCGCTGATTTTTCTCTTTGTTTTTCTAATCAATTGTCAAGATGTCAGCATGTCAAGGAAGTCGTTTCCCTGGAGATTATAATCTCGTTTTATTTGTAATGATTTTTCTATTAACTATTTTTAATAAAAAGATCGATGATTTACGGTGGACACATGAAAGTTAAAATGTTACATTTGTTTTTATACAAAATATATTTTTACTTCTGATTTATAGGAGACTACATTCATATAACTCTTCTCTTATTTTAAACAAAATTATAGTCTTTGGTCACATATTCACATCTAATGGTACGTTTACACGCACGCCGTGCAGCCTGGCAAGCAGCATGGCACGCAGCTCGGCGCGCAGCCTGCTGCAAGCTTTTCACACCAGGGCTGCCAGTAAAGACAACTTATTTTATACCGCTAAGACTCGGAAATCATACAAAATCATGTACTATTATACAAAATCAGTGTTGTACAACTTTAGAACGTCACTCTTTGGGGATTTTAGTATAAGGTGTTTTAACTTTAACGTATAAGGATTTAACAGTTTATCACAGACATGATTTGTTTTAAGTATCTCTATGTGTATGTACGTACTTTTTACGCTATAACATCAGCAATGACATTGTATCCAATTATGCAATGCAATCTACTATACAAACAGGATACAAAAGATAATCGATATTATACCAATTTTGTATCCAATTTACAATCTGGCAGCCCTGTTTCACACACTTGCAGGCATGGTCCGTAGGGTATTAGTGTTCTGTGGACATGGTAGTCAGTGCAAACATGGGAGACGATGTAGACGTAGATCTCGTGGGAGCTACTGCTTTGGGCTTGATCTATTTTTATTGAAAAAAAAAAACAGCCCGACATAATTATGCATGCGAAATTTTACTTAAAACTATTAGGTTTTACAATTAAAAAATCATTTATGGTGTAAAAACACTTTTCAAGTAGCCAAAACTTTAAATTTGATTTTTTTATTTGACATGCGTTATAACTATTTTTACATCGAAGAGTGCTCATTCGTTTCTCTCTTTAGTGGGATCTCTTTGAATGAATTTACTATCCTCGCTAACTTTTGAATATAATTTTTTATTATTTCTAATAAACATGAACATAATTAACCATGATTAAATGTGTTTCGTAACTGTTTTAAGGCATACATAAATCTATTTTATTTACTGCACATCATTGATATGCGATTAGTTACAATTCTCTAATCGTCAATCATTCAATTCTAACTTTAATCCTAAGAATTGGCACTATTTTGTTTCATATTTTTTTGGGCCCTGATAAACAATGTTTTTTTTTTACTAAAAGAATAGTTCAGAAACATCTTTCTGAAGTCTTCTTTTGCTTTCGATTCATGCATGATAAAGGTTCAGACCACTCCGATATATTTGGTGTCGTCAAAAATTAATTTCGATCGCTACGTCGTCTGTATGCCACGAAGATGAAAACTATACTAACGCGGCCGAGAGCGTGTGTGTGTGTGTGTAAACAGGCACACAAGCACATTCACCCTTTGAAGTGTGTCAAAAAACCGACAGTTATCCCGATCGGCGCCAAGCGCGTGCACATTCACGCAAGCATGCACAAACAGCCTGTTCACATGCTTGCGTCGTTGAATGTCGGTTTGAACGCGAGCGTGTGAACGCAGCCGTTAGTCGACCCGATCGGCGGCAAGCGCGATCACATTCACGCAGGCATGCACAAACAGCCTGTTCACATGCTTGCGTCGTTGAATGCGCTCGTTGAATGTCGGTTTGAACGCCAGCGTGTAAACCCACCATAAGTTTAAAGCCCAAACTGAATACCATAACTACTTTTATTAAAATAATATTTCAGAGTTTTAATTACTTTTAACACTTTGTTATTACGTAGGCATCTAAATCTACAATTAATTAAATTGGTACTGATATTGTGGGTATTGGAGAGGTTAGTTAAAATAAGTGAATTTTAATTGTTTGTTACTTTAATTGTCGTGTACCGTCACGCCGTCACGCTATGGCACAATGGTATGAACATTTCATATTCAATTAGGCTATTACTTACACAGTCACACCTTTATCCCCTGAGGGGTAGACAGAGGCGTATGAAACGCCCACATTTTGCAGTCAACCAGGCACTTTAGAAATTAAATATGGGAAAATTTTCATGGGACAGGGGCCAGACGAGCAGACGGGTCACCTGATGGTACGTGACTCTACAGCTGGGCACAGGCACCTGTACTCGAGAGTCACAAGTACGTTGCCGGCTTTAAGGTGGGGGTAGGGGAAGAGAGGAAAGAGGGGGAGAGCGGTGGGGGAGGAGGGTAGAGGGGGGAAATGGAAAGAGGGAAGGGTTAGGGCCACTGGTAACCCTAATCGCTCGGGAAATATGTATAACAAAGCATTGCTTCACTGCCGGTTTTCTGTGAGGCCGTGGTATCACTCCAGTCGAGCCGGGCTATACGTGCCGAAGCATGGCTCTCCTACGACAGAAAGTTTGTTGTAAATCTGAATTCGAAATGAATCTGAATTATTTAAGGCCTAAGATATATGGGCACAGATAAGATAATAGTTAGGTACTTTGTAACATGCTACATATGTATTTCCCTGCCTGTGCCTATCTATTTATAGCATATGGCATTTCATATTATAATTTTACATAATCTTGATTCGGTCCAATGGACTATAAATTAGATGTTCTGTATTCTTTCTTTAGTCATAATTGAACTAAAGTACTTGCTTACATGTGAGTGATGGGACACGACGTTAAAGTATTCCATGTGAAATTAAATGAGTCGCTGACCGGAGTATGCTGGCCGATACTAGTTTTTGATTGGCTCGTTTAATGACTATTGTTTGTTCTCACTACTATTTGTGACTGATATGACATGTTATTCTTGTTTATATAATATCTTCTACGAATATTATGTTGGTCGCATCTATCGTCCCATTTCATATGTCAAATGTATACGAAATTCTGAAAAAAAAGGCATGATCCAGGCGAGATAGGTTTTGATAGAGCGTATTATCAGCTCCCTTCTTTTGCTAAAAAGACATTCTAGGCATTTCTAGGGGATAGCCTAAAATGCCTAGAATGTCTTTTGGGACAAGAACCACAAAATCATTTGGGACTAGAACAACAGAAAAAGTGGCTTTACAAGTATTTATGTGTGTGTTTATAGTTACTAATTTTGAAGTGTTACTTACGAGTACTTAGAAATGCAAAAACAAAATTATAATAAACAAAAACAACATTATACCTACAACCATTTTAGCCACATAGAAATAATAATAATCTGCCATAATAATGTCTGATTTATGCCGCGTTCCAATTAACATTTTTTGTTGAAATTTCTTTGAAAATTCAACGAAATTTTACCGTCCGTAACCAAAACGAATCGTTTCAAGTTTATTGGAACGCGGCATTATACTCCGCCCCTATCTGAAAATTTTCGAAACTTGCATAGAGATTCGGTTACGGTTCGCATAGATTTTTATGTCGGATATCAGACATTTTCGGTTTCAGATATGGAGCTCCATAACATCCCTGATAAATAATAACAAATAGTAGTAAGAACACTGCGTAGAGTCAATTTCGAGGGCAGCGAGAGCAAAAAGTAATTTATATATTATATTAAACTGTAAATGAAGGGGTATTGTTTAACTATAGTCATTATGCCAGATTCCAAAGAAGATCGCATAGCAAAAAAAAAAAAATATTGGCATTCACGTCGAAAAGCCCGGATCAAAAATGATCCAGCGCAAGATTAAGTATGTAAGGCGGACTTACACTTGTTTTTGTTAGTTATAGTATATCATTCTGATAAAAAATATCATCTAAAACCTCATCTTTTGATTTATCGATTGAATAAATAAAATATTCATGAACAATTTTTTTATAATCTTAATGTTATTAAGTATCATTGTCAGTAGGGTGGCATCTAGGACAGCTGCATCATGTTAGCTTCTTAAGGCAACTCTGTAATGTCGGTTGTGAAGAAAATAATGACACTATATATTTTTTTTAACTACAAATATGCCATCATTGTTTGAGGGTTGTCATGTCAAGATAAAATAAGAAAGATAGCTAACAGCATGTTTGATGCAATATATATATAATCAAAGCATGCAAATCATATTACATTAGTATCAAAACTTTAAATAAAGATACAATTTATTGTTTAAACACGTTTATGTAAAGCTTATTTTAATAAATAAACCAAATTTCATGTGTTAATGTTAAATAGATTTTGAGTTATTAAGGCGTCAAAAGTGGCTCTAAATGGTTCGTGTAATATATCATACGACTCTTCAAGTAACTTTAGGCACGCCTTTGAGAAAAAGTTCTAAGCACATCGAACATTTCCGCATAAAACCTTTAAACCCATCTTGTAGTTTGTTACTGACCTTGATGTTTATTTTTTATCTGATGATAGCATTAATCGCAGTATTATTATTGTAGGTGGCATCTACTACATTATATCAAGGTCCTTGGGTCCTGAGTTCGGTGCATCTGTCGGGATAATTTTTGCGTTCGCGAACGCGGTGGCCGCTAGTATGAACACTATAGGCTTCTGCGACTCCATGAACGATTTGCTGAAGTCGCATGATTTGAAGATCATTGACAATGGGGTGAATGACGTCAGAATCATTGGAGCTGTGGCGTTGCTGGTTATGTGCATTATTTGCGCTGTTGGCATGGATTGGGAGAGTAAAGCACAAGTAAGTGGTTTCTTTATAAATACTTTAAAAACACCTTTTAATTTTAGTTTCATTCAGATAAACATGTATGATTCGGTGATACGAGCACCGTCTATGATTGCCGGATTGACAAATACGAAGTACTTAGAGATACAATATTTAAAAAAGTTTTTATAGTTTACATGCTTCCTTTAGCTAAGCTATGTTTGAGCAACCGGTTCAAGAATCGTTCCCCAATTGCGGTGAATTTCATTTCATCATAGAGAACATGAGTTCACTTAAGATATTAGAATATCTTTAAGTGAACTGATAGATCTGTCTGATAGATAAAGCTATTTTTTATGAAACAAAAAAGAAAACGGACTTTTCCAATGTTATTTTTCACATCTCTAACCTTGATAAGCTATTTCTGCATCATAAAAAGACTTAATCAAAACACGAATGGTGCAACATTCACAGGGCCGGATTACTTATGTAGGGGCCCTTAGGCAATACTCTCGGGGTCCCTTTACTCCTTTCTAACTTTCATAAATATATTTTTTCTACGACCACGTAATTTTATTCATAATAATTGTTTTACTACATTTCGAAGGTATGCCATAACCTTATTAAATAAAAAAAAATACACATAATAGGACAGAAACAAAAATGTTTAAAAAACACAATCGGTCTTATCCGTGATTTCTTCCAGAAAATTTGGTATGGAGAGAAACAATGACTAACTAGATCGTTTCTAAGCCGATCAAAACTCCGGCACCCAGTTGTTTACTCATTGAAATTGAAACCACTGAGACAAGTCACCTTATCTCAGGGTACGGGGCCCCTAGGCAGTTGCCTACACTGCCTTACGGATAATCCGGCACTGAACATTCACATCTTTAGCGAACGATTTTGTACATGTTGATGATGTCCAATATTTTCAATAACATTGATTTAGTGATTCACCCGACTGATTCATGCAGAGCTTGTGTCATTGCTACTTTTTTACCATCATCATCAAATAAATAAGATACGTGTTTATTGGATCAAATGGGGTCACGCGTGCATTGGAACTTATTTATATGAGTCTGACGTCTGCTTTAGTTAGAAACGGCGAGGGAGCGAAGGGTTTCGCCGTCATTGGTATCATTTCATTATTATCATTTGGAGTGGAGAAAGCCTCTGTTTAGCTTAAGTCCTGTTACCCTGACCGTTACTGGACAAACACGGTCTGTCTTTAACGCTCTGAGGAAAAAAAAAATGTATACATACAATTATCAAGGATCCTTTTCTCAAAATTGACGCTACCGCATCCATTTCCTATCCTATGCAACGTTGTCAGAATCTGCCATAGATAGAGTACCAACAATATAAGATCCAATGTCAGAGTATAGTTTATTTGGTTCGACTCCCATATAATCGCTTTGTCATGTTCTCGGCGGGATGGTACCCGAAGGTTTCCTCACAGAGCATAATTTATGAGTGTATACAATATAAATTCTTGGGTTCGTAGGTTATTAAATTTGTTTCAGAATTTATGTTAAACGTTAAAATTTAAGCAATTAAAATGTTGTGCTATTAACACACTTATTTAAATAAGTGGCTCAATTAAGTCAAACATAGTCCTTGATTTTTTTAAATGGAGCTCATAAATTACGTTTACACAAATAGCTTTCATGTTTGCGTTCCGTTTACAATGGTTTCAACTGTATTGTGTCTACATGTTTTCAAGTACATTCACTCAGAAACTCACTTAGGGTCTCATTAGGTATGTATACCCTAAACTAACCTTCCTAAACTCTTCAGCTATATTAGTATAGATCACACATAATGCAATAAGGTTACTCGTTTTGTTGGGTTGGAACAACTAACAGCAACCGCAGTATGTCCTAAGTTCGTAAGTTACGAGTATAAACACTGCAGCTTCGTTTCACCTGGGCATAATGAACTTTCTGTAATTAAATACTAACTAACATAGCATATGGTAGAAGTTTGCTGTACGCAATCACAAAGCCTTCACCGGTGTAAATACACCAATTTAATCGGTTATTATGTTTTTGAGCCGTTTGGGGTCGCGACGTTAGGGTCATGAGGTGGTCCTTCCGTTTACAAGGAACTAGCTAAGCGACTAATCGACACTTCTCGGTACCAGAAGGCACGCCTATTTAGTGCACAGAGAATTGCCAGAAGCATTGCCATTTAACGTGGCAATGCTGCCAGCCTTCACGGAACGCTACCGTCGACAATATATACGGCGGTAAATAGTCCCTATTTTATTTTAATATACGATAATTGACTTAAAATGGGTCCTTTATTGAAGTTCGCGACTGTACAATGTATAACCGTAACGGAAATGCTTTAACGAAAACCTTGTTACGACGAAGGATGGTTGGATTGGAATGTCTCTTCTGGACTATGACAGAACCTTGAATTAGACCTCTGTTACGGTTTCTGCCAATTAGGTAAGTGCGGTAGCAGTGTTTTTACAAAGTACCTACTATAATAATCCACGGTCGGTCCACGTTTTTCTCGTCACTTGTGTCTCGTTACGATACGTTACATATCCATTTTTGTAATAAACATCATATTATGGTTGACATGACACGACAGAGACTAATGGCAGAATGCGATGGTAAGTATAGATAAAATTTAATGGCATTCATTTTCATTGTAAAAGCTTCAACAATAATAGCAGTCGTTGTAAATTATAGTTCAAATTAGTTGATGACATCCTGTCGGGCGTGAGTTTTGCTTATTGTTGGATTTCTGGTTAATTTGCAAATACCTACCTCTAGTATATTTTTTATAGTTTACATGTATGCGGTCAAGGATGACAGAATGAATTTAAAGTAATATGGGTAATTCCCTAATACCACTTAGTCTGGTAGTCATTTAATTTCTTTTGCCTCATACCTGATATGTATAATTACCAGAGATATGGTATCGAAATTAACGCACCACACTACCACTAGATTCGTAAAATATTAAATTTATCGAACAGTTTGGGGACTTTAATTAGCTATGTTCATCAGCTGTTACCATAAAGGTACAAGTGCGAGACGAACCTGCAGACCGTAGCCGTAGTCGTCATTGCGGCCTGCAGAGCGCAGCCACAGGCGTCATTGCGGTCTGCAATTGCAGTCGCACATGCCGCGGCGTACAGCGATAGTTAATTAATATGCATTTTATTAGAAGAGGAGGACGATGCCGACTTGTTGGTACTATATGCTAAAAAGAAAAGATTTTATTTTAAAGCCGATCCAACGAAGGAAGTTTAGCTGTATTGATTAAAAACGATATTATAGGCACGGAGAAAAAGTTTTGAAAATATTGTAGTGTAAATCTTTTTTCAGGAGGCACAACAGGTGTCTTGCGCTAGTCTGTAGGTGCGCGCCGCGGCTGCACTCTGCAAGCCCCGGCCGCACAATACAATGTCACCCTGCTCGGAATAATTTTCATAGAAATTCATAGAAACCAATAGTGTTGCTTGTAGCTTGCGGCTGTAGTTAGCGGATTGCGGTTATACTAAAAACAAAAAAAATATATTTCACAACGGTGTCTTCAGTGTGTGTTTCAGGGTTTTTGACAGAGGATGTGCTATATATTTATCACATCAGCCTTCTTATTACATTTTTTTTAAATATACACAAACAACAAAAACTTAATCATACAAATAAATCGTAATCATCTTCCTGTATATCTTATATGTATTACATGTCATCATCACTAGCAGCCGTCATCTTTGTATGAAATCCCTATCTGGCCTCGTCATCTTTCTGTTTCTTCATTCATATCTGTAACAAAATATTAAAGTACACGGACACATTCATTAGAATAATAAAAATATGTTCTTTAATAGGCAATCACAAGGTAGAATCACAAAGAGTGACAATATGTAGGTATGTAGTTCGAAGCGTGTTTGTTTGAAATCTAGGTCAACAGTTGACCTATTTGACTACAGGTTACTAGCCCTTACTGTAGCTGCCACCCATTGCAATACCATCAGTTTTCTTTTCTTTTTAAACTTTACGTTTATGTTATTACAGTAGAAGTGCTAGAAAATATAAAAAAAGAACATTTATTAATATATAGATATAGATAGAATAGATAATATAGTCTTTATGTAAATAGATACAAAATTTAGTACCTAGTATTCTTTCCCGTAGCGGAATACCTATATCCCGCTTAAAAATGTAAAAACAAGATCGCGTAGTAGATTTTGTCTTATTATATTGTTCAATTTCCCACGAACCGCATCTGCCCTCTTCTCCTTAATTGACTAATAAGCTTTATGTTTAAATGTCAACATTTTCGTTCATATTTGCTTACATAAAACATAAATGTCTATGTAAGTTAAAGTCCAAAGCCATGGACGTCTCGTAGTAGCCAGTAGCCGTCGCGTAGCTGTAAGTTAGCTAGAAAACGAGTGTATATAAGAAAGTTATCATTTAAACAACTGACATACATACATTCATTTATTAAATCTTTGACATACCGCCGTAACCGGTAGCGTTCCCAGAAAGCACGCAGCATTGCCATGTTGAATGAAAAAAAAAGGCGTGCCTTCTGGTCACGAGAAGTGTCGATCAGTCGCTTAGCTAGTTCCTTGTAAACAGAACGACCACCCGGACCCCATGACTCTCTTGTCTCGAGCCCGATAATAACCGATACGAACCGATAATAACCGATTAAACTAGCGTATTTACGCTCTTGGAGGCTTTCTGTGGATGTCATGGCGCGAGGATGTCGACGTAAGTTGCGTCCCACACCAAAGGTCTACCTATCTTCCACGGCAGTAACGACTATCTCATCTTTTCCCATCTTCTCGTACCAGACCATTGGATTCAAGTACGGCTATAACGCCGGCGGTGACAAGAGCATGAATATAATATTTTTTTATTTATTGTATGAATTAAATGTAAAATTACAAGATATACCGTTCATCAAGAGCAAAGGAAAGAAATAACAAGTTTATTAAGTGACTCCAAAAAAGGAGGAGGTTCTGAATTCGATTTTTTTTATATTTTTTTGATTTTGATGATTCTTTTTATATTTGAAAGCTGGTGCTTCCCGTGTGGTCCCATTTTAATTTGGTCCAGTTCTGAAGTCGGTTAGTTTTTAGTTAATTTTTTTTACTAAATCCAAAAGTAGTCGCTTTCTGTCCAGGTAACATTTTAGTACATGTAATTTTTTGTAGAAAACTTTATAGCGTGTAAATGATACGTTTGCTGTTAACTATGCCCTGACGTATTTAAAACAAAAATCATGCGATACTGAATTTACACTTATCTATCTTTGATGAAAGTACAACCAGGGCTACATCACTCACTCGAGGTCGCGTTTTATATACCTACCAATTTAGCTATCCGTCCACGGTAAAAGTGTCAGTAGGGGCGACAACGCGTAGCTGAGAGCATGCTCGCACGGCAGAACGGTACCTATTCTCCGTAAATAAAAACAAAATGTCAAATCGAACTTATTATGAAGTGGAGATGTTTAGTTATTGCTAAATGTATTTATTATGTTAAATTGCGTTATTGCTAGATGTTAGTGATCTGTAAAATCCTTTAAAAATAAGTTGCAAAAATGATTTTAGCTATTACTTTTTTGTCAATATAATATAAAAATACTTTAGGTGTTTATTCTTTACTCGCCATTGCCGCGTGGCTGTACTAATAATAAATAATAGTTATCTTCTCAACAAAAAATAAATGTTACTTATATATATATTCTATACAATGTTGCACTAAATCAGGTTTAGAGTGATTAGCCAGAGTGAAGTTGTAATAAATGTAGTCTATTAAACCGTCAATAATAAACCCATAATTTCTACGAAAGGTACGAACTTGAGAGGTGTGGACTGCCAGCGTATTCATTTGTTGTAACTTGTAGGCAAGGCGAACTGACGGCTGCTTCTCTCACACAATATGTAATATAGTTAGAAATATAGTGAAAATAATAATAAGAGCTACTGAAATGTAAAACATATTGAGAGCGCCACGGATTGAGGTTTTTATTTGAGTAGGTAGTTATTTGTTATTAATAGTTTTGTGTAATATCATATGTAATACAAAAGTATTAAATTATAAGAGTAGGTATCTTTCTCTAGTCTACGCAACAGCCATTACTAGCAACCCGCCCTAGCTTCGCACGGGTAGCAGAGACATCTTTAACAATCATAATCATATTTCAACCAATTTACACAAAACCTTAACAAATTACATACCTAAACCTTCCTCATAAATAGCTCTATCTATTGATGAAAACCTCATGAAAATCCGTTGATTAGTTTTTTGAGTTTATCGTGAACAGATAGACAGACAAACGCGGCGGTATAAAATGTAGTGATGTAGTGATAGTGCTGTATATGTCTACAAAATCAACATTTTATATTACTATCGCAGGTTTAAGGATAGTATAATTACCTATAAAAATTAAAGATATAAATTTCATAGGGGAAATAATTTTATTTATCATTATATAAAACTCAACACTCATAAATTTTATTATCAAGTTTGTGTTCCGATATGCACTGCGAGCACTATAAGAACTGACGTCAATTTAGTATACTGCGAAGCAGTTCCTTTATGATTAGCTTTACTGTTTACTGTTTAATACGGAACACAGTCCAGTATACTACCATCTATGTTTTTTGGCGCTGTTTTGACGTGAAAATAATTATCATATATATGTACAAGTTATCTGTTAAACAAGAAAAAAATTTGTTTGAATGTAGTTATATTTAAAAATTTAATATTGAAGTCAATTGTCAATTGACAATTACTCGCATAATAAAAGTAAGTTTACTTTTTATTAAAAGAAAAAAATGTTTTTTAAGTAACCGAATGCCTAATAACTTTATAACCGAATTATTTAAATGGGGCTATGTACGGTAAAAGTGATGAACATATTTCGACAAATAATTGTTCATTATCTAACTGGAAAAAAAATGTAGTTGATCACATGATCAAAGCACTGAGAGCACCTTTCCTCGAAAACGCCAGTGCTCACAGTACAAAAATGGCGACGATTTATGACGTCATATACTTCCCTAGGATACTGCGGCAGTATACTGTCAGTCCATAACGGAACGAAGTTATCCCCAGTAAGAGCACTGAACAGTGCTCGCAGTGTATATCGGGACATACCCCAAATAAATAATTTATTTCATTATTTGTGTAGAGTGTCCGGCAGTTCGGCTACATGCACAGACGAAGGTCGCGCGGTGGGCAATGCGTTCTCAACTTTCGAAAAGCGTAAATAAGATATATTTCTGGTCGCAGCTAACGCCAGGTATTATTATTTAAATTTTGTATTTTTATAACGTAGGTATTTTGAGTTTTGTATGGGAGTGATGTATCTGTTACGAAGTAACTATTATCTTATCTGTGGTACAACCAACTACTGTTCATCTAAATCATGCCATTTTGAGCTTTATTACCTTTTTCTTTCATTTTAAGTTTGATGTTACAATGGAACACCCCTTAGCAGGTGACTTTACGACGATACTCTAAGACTATATAGTCCCCTATTCGAGAGCAATAGTTTATTTCCGGGAATACGAGTACGTCAATAGATCACAAGCAAGATAAGTTACTATAGACCGACACAATAGTCTCCCTTTAACTCTACTTCCAACTTTGCTCCTAGGATTAGAAGCATCCTTGGTAATCTTCCGAAGATAATCCGTCCAGCACGGCGGTTACAGGTTCCTTGATGTCCTGTACGCCGACATGATGAGTTCTTTAGACGTGCGACTGCATCTTGGGGAATAAGAAAAAGTCGTAAGTGGCGATGTCGGGCCTACAGGGACTCGTCCAATCTCTGTCACTGCGGTGGCGTTGACTGGAACTAAAGCGAGGGGACCTCTTTTTAGACATCAGACATATGTTTAAGAACGACACAGTGTTTTTAGTTCCCGAGTTAAATGTGTCCCCACACCATGTCATGCCGACTAAAAGATCACCTGAATGAGATTCACTATTCTCTTTTTTTAAACGAAGTTTAAAAGCACGAATGTACGAGACTGATCTTTACGAAATTTCTTTCATCGTTTCCGATTCAAAATTATTATCTTACGTAAAAATAAACTTGTAACATTACACATCGTATGAAATACGTGGGTTCAAAATAATCTTTGTACTCCAAACTGATTGTAGTTCATGAAAACTACTACATTGACACATTGAGTAATTTGAATCGAATACAAAGTCCAGGTCAGAAATAGCCGTATACTGGCGTAGCCGCGTGGGCTCTTAACGACTGGCTTTTCGCAGTACACGTTTGAGACAACTTTGTACAATGAGGTACATATGTGTAATATTTTTATTTCTTGTTTTGTCATCACTTTACTAAGTAAGATACAACTCCAAAGTCCTAACAAGTCCTCGGCTGAAGGCGAAATGCTTATATATGTACTTGTATATTTAAGCAACTGCAACTTACTGCAACATACTGAATAAACATATGTTCAACCTAAAGTTGGGAGATAACACAAAATGCAGATTCTATTGAGAGGCAGAAGAAACTGCAATGCATATTCTAGGCTTTTGTGGGCCACTAATGCGGCATCCAAGTATTAACCTACGGTTACACGTCATGCAACCGGAGAAAATACAAACAATCACTGCTGATAGGATCTGGAGGTTTCTCGAAGCCATAAGTCATAGCCATAAGTCTGAGCAGTGAACTTTAAAGCAAAAGTGCGCTACAAAAGACCAAAAATAGTTGAGGTAGCACTAAGCACTTAGAACAATAATATTAATAAGCAACTATAGATGATGACATCAAAATGACATCAAAAGGTAAAAGAATTGCCGCGTGGAAATGCAAATCGTCCTAATAAAAGTTCAGCATTTTCTATCATAGTGTATGTTCGTATGTTCCGCCTACGACCCTCAAGCCCCCAAAAATCAAACCTGTCCAGCCATTTCAATGAGAAGGAGTTACAAATATCGTAACACATTTAGAATATCTGACAAACACATTTAGAATATCATTGGAAATTAGTGCCTAAGCAGTACAAAACATTTTAGATCTGAGAAAACAACGATGAATAAGAAGTTATAACGAGCCAAGACTTATATATAGTTGTCTATATTTTTTAGTTTATAAAATCTAATGGCTGTTTAGTGAAAGAGTGTTTGTAAGTTTGGCTTGCATCGTTCATTAGTTCCAGTCTCTAAAGAGTAGCTAGAACATATATAGTATTCTTTATTGATTTAAGTCAATAAGTTTTGTGTAGTAGTTCTTAAGCTCTAGTTGGTTGTCATTCACATTTTTGCTTGCAATAGTTTGGCATAGCTTTTGTAAACATATGTCAGGCATGTTATTAAAACGGCTAATAGTAATGCAACACTTGGTCTGCAATGGCAGATTTGGGATTGGATTACTTGAATTTTTGTGGCCCAGAGATCTCATCTGTCCGAATTAATTTACATGATTTACATTTACATTAATCTACCTTGGACAGATGAGTTTTATCACCTTTACTGGCATTAGAAGCATCTTTGGGTGTACACTATAAGTTGTACCTGGAATTTATTTCTCTACAGATTTATATTATAAAAAAGATAATATTCTTAGTAGTCACACAGAATAAATTTTACGGTAATAGTACTAGAATATACTAGAACAAATATTGTTTGTTAACATAACCATGACTGTTTCCGTAATGGAATATAGTGAGATAGTCATAGAAATATTTTATTTGAAATGTGGTAAACACAGTCTGTTTATCATTCGTAATATTGGAATAGACATTCACAGAATTTTTGACCGTCAGAAGAACGTGTCTGTTTACTTAATTGCAATAAATACCCCCACTATATTTTTTTTATAGTTTACACTTAAGGTAGAAGATTCCAAATGTGTTTATTACGATCAATGCAATTACAAGGATTGCGAAATAATAATATATACAGAACAGGAACAGAACGATGATGGAGGTATATACCCTCCAGTACTGTTAAACTCCAGTTTTCAACGAATTTTTCCAATTTTTCCAAGAATTAAGTATTTTTAAAGTGTAGCAGCGTGTTGGCAGAGCGATCATTATTCAACTTTATACATTAGTTGCAAAAGCCTGTTTTATTAAATACCTTGTTACAGGAACTCATTTACTCTCATTCATTGTCATGTCTGACGCAACTTTAGGATTGCTATTTTCACGATAATAGTGAAAGTAGGTAAGAAATAGGCTTCTTCAGATGAGTAGAAAACTAAACTAACATCAATGATAAATTATATAAAGTTGTATAATATCATTGATGTTAGTTTAGTATATCGTATAAAGTTGTACATGATAGTTAAAATGAGAACTGGGGTTGTCTATTGTTTACCCGAAGATTATATACCATAATCATCATATTCCCGAATTTCATTTACCCGAATTTCATTTGCCCGAATGTTTTGTTTGCCCTAAAATACATATGACATACTTTCAATTGCCCGAAACTTAGATACCCGAGTGCCATACGTATTGTTTTACATATTTTTAACTGCCATAATAATTATTAGACATAATATTTAAACGCCATAATGATTATTAGACATAATATTTAAATGCCATAATAATTATTAGACAAATATATAAACGCTCATGATATTTCTACAGGCGCTCTTAAATGATTTACAAACCTGTTATAAATACATTGGTGGGTAGACGAATCATTTGTAAGCGATATTTTATTGACAATACCGTAACTGCGTGTAAAGTAGTTCGCTGTTGTATTTGTGGTACTTCTGGGTGGTTTATAAAAAAATTACCTCGAAGGGGATGGCGGGGTCTATTTGCTCGCTTCGCTCGCTCAAACGACCCCGCCATCCCCTTCTAACCTAACCTATCCGAGTCGGGGTGCCCTAGAGTCCCGATTGCATCCAGTTTCTCCTGATATAACAACCGTTACACACCCAATGTCGATGGCAAATGATGTTATGGCTATGATAATTATGGCATGTGATAATTAAGGCATGTGATAATTAGGGCTTACAATGATTATGACAAATGATGTTAAGCGACTTTATGGGAAACAAAGCTTCTAGCACGTGTCTAATATAGCAAATAAGAGTAGGGCAAATGAATATTACGTCATATAATATTATGGCTGTTGACTATTATGGCAATAGATATTAGGGCAAATAAAATTCGGGCAAACGGCGGTATACCGAGAACTGGAGTTTAAGTAACAGAGATGGGTTTATCCACGGAGCAGATATTTATCTGTCTTGCATTAACATGTTTTATTTCTATTAGCTACGTCAACTCAAGTTTTCTAACGTTGTTTATTAATTTATTACTTTGTTCGCAGAATTTCTTGATCGCAATCATCGTTGGTGCTATGATCGATTTTGTGGTAGGTACAATCATGGGGCCACGTAGTCATCAAGAAATAGCTGAAGGCTTCGTTGGTTTCAGTAGTAAGTATGTCGAGACTATAGAAAAATCAGTTATGATCTAAAATTTGAAAATAAATAAAAATAATATTAAGATTCAATTAGCAGCCTGATTTCTAGGATATGTATGTATCTTAAGTTAGAGTCATGTCATAAAATTTACTTCTCCCTGCTTAAAGTGCTTATAAACCCTATTTTCATAGTTCAGGTCTGATTTAGACTACTTAAAGCAATAGCGGGTAGTTTACTTACGGTTAAGAAAGTAAATCTCTAACTTCCATTTCGAAAATCCTCACAAAATTGTAGAAAAGCAAACCTCCTTACCTTTTCGAAAAGGCTTTTATAGCCGACCGATTTTTCTGACAACGTGACAGGCAAAGACCGACCGTATCCTCTGACTCGGTGACAAGCAGCAGCTTGTCCTGAAACGACCAGATCATTTAGGTGATTTTTACAGAGATTTTCTTCCGAACATCTCCAAAGAACCTTCGTTTATGTCCGTTGTCCGTCAGTCAACTGTCGTAATACTATATTCTAGTTATATTATGTTTGGTTAAATGTAAGCCATTTATCGAAATGCTCATTAAATTGTTATAATTTCAGCTGCAACATTTTCTGCGAACTTCAAACCGGATTACCGCTTTAGCGAAGGATTAAACCAGAACTTCTTCAGTGTGTTTGCAATATTCTTTCCATCTGTAACGGGCATCCAGGCGGGAGCTAACATTTCAGGAGATCTGAAGGTAGAATATATTTTGTGATATTTATTTAATTCTAAAATTAATTAATTACCATTTTGATGATCGATACAACAATGTCACAGAAACTGATATTAGTGCAGAGGGGATGTTTTAAATTAATTATTCTGTTGAACCACATATACATTTTATACTGCTATTAAAGACGTCAAAAGGGGGAGAGGGAGAGGGGGACATGGAAGGAAAGGAAAAAACAGAAAGGATTATTAACAGGGTTTTGATGTAACTATGTGTAACACAAATTAATAAAACCCGTCAATACAGTATTTTAAGATTTTATACAAAATTTAATAGAATTTAGGAAGCTAATTTATGAATAATATCCCTTTTATCGCTGTATATATGTTTCCAAAGCGTAATACAATACGACCGAAGTATCATGTTTCTATCATGTATTATAAATGTATAACGCACTTTTATGGGAAAGGAGTAAAGCCAATTTGCAGGAAGCTAAAACTGAAGTACAATGTTTTTTCTTTAACATATACTTATTCTACGTAGTTCAATTTGTGAGAATAAATTGCTTGCGTTTGACGTAAAATACTCTAATTAATTGATGGGAGTGGCAGTATCCTTGAACTACTTTGTTTTTCTTGCCTTCAACGCTACACTGTAGGTATAGATACTAGTCTTTAAGGCATATGATTTCAGAAGAATTTCAATCATCAAAATTATAAAAATACACCTACTTTATAAGTCATTTTTGAGATTTTAATGATGACAACAGATTTGACTTGGCTTGATATTAATTTTGGATCTCGGCCTAATGTATAGTATGTTAGTAAATTGAAAAATAAGCAGTATTATTTGGGATGGGTGCCAAATATCCTCAAATAACAAACAGGATTTATTTATTCCAAAAAATTACATTGTTTTTGTTTGATAGGTATTTATTTTGCAATAGCTATCTATTAAAAACTAGTAATCTAATATTTTTAAAATTGCTAGATAAACGCCTCGTTCTGACATTCAAGGCAAGGCGTATAGGTTTCTGATGAATGATTTTGAGAAAATCAGTCATCATCTATATAAATCTACTGTCAGGTACTTATAAAAAAGTGTCAATTTACGTAGTTATCCCAGTCAGTAACCACTGTTTAATTTCTCAACTGTTGTTTAATTTTTAACTAGATATTCAGATAGGTACTTACTCGACTTGAATTCGACATTCGATTTAAAATAATTGTGTTCTTAATATGACAGTAGGTACTTTGTAAAAAGTCCATGAACAGCGTGCCTACTTTCCACAAATGCATCAGGGAACAATCAATCGGATTGATAAATAATGTAGGATGGCATGCCCCATTACGGTACTCAGTCTTTGACAATGCATCAGTCTACGTCACCATTGTTCTGACATCATGGGTAGGTATCAGATGACATGAGGCAAATATATATATATTCGCCAAATTCATTACTCAAAGAGAAGTAACAAGACGCTTATCGATGTTGACTTTGAAATCGCTTCCAGTACTTTTCCAATAGATTTAAAGCTACGTATTGACGTACTTTTCCAACGGGTTATGTGTAGGTACATAATCATATTGATTTATAGTTCAAAAGCTCTTTGTTTACTATTTGCATGATGATCAAACATGCTATACGTATGAGTACAATGCTAGTTAACTTTTCATATATATTTTTGGGTATTTACAATCTTTATGAAAATCCAACGTAAAAAACTTAATAGAGCAGTTGTTTTGTCACAGAATACATAGTAATACTAGTACAGAAGTTCCACTGAGTAAAATCATTTAAATAAATAGCGACTCTTGCACTCTGCTCCGAAATAATAAAGTGCAATTCAGGTCGCTAATCACGTGCAGCTAAACGAGTATATTCACATAGAAGTTGCCTCTCTTTCTTTTGCGTACTCAACTTTTATTCTCTGACGAATTTAGTTTTGCGTTTATTTACCTTTCGATATCCTTTAAAAGTATGAAGAACATGAGTTTCTGATCCTTGTTAATAAGCAATCGAATACGATGCCATATGCTTTGCCTTCATTGTAGTTAAGTAATATCTATCGAATAACGCGCGGCAGCTCGCTGAGACCAACCCGTCGACGCCGCCGCGCCGCTACGTACTTGTAGCTTCATACCTACAGTGCGGAGTGGATCCTGACCTGATTTAGTGTAAAAATAAATCGAGATTTATCAAGATACAATGATGTACCTAAATATATAACTTATTTAAACGTATCTATTGTGTCACAAATCAAATGAAATGAGCACAACAGGGTGTCAAATTGTTTAACCCCCGCATGTTTTCGGTATTTTGTTACTGGGAATAGCCGCCAGTTGTTCATTCATTAAAATCAATTGAAGTTGTGTTTACTCTGAGTCACTGCCATTCCTTCAATCATTAAACGATTTGAAGTTGCAATAAAATCTATATTGTGTAGGGGGAGAGAATTAATTGATTACGACTGTTGTAGAAAAACGGTTGTCACTCGATAACGTTATAATTGGTAATGAATATATTTCGGTCGATTTCTTTTCTTAATAGAAGTTGAGTAGATTTTGGAACTCGGACATAAGCTTAGAGACGTAAATGTATAAAAGATCAAACTATCTGTAGGATTTATAAAAAAATATGTAGTTATGTACCTAGTAAATTTATTAATGTTAATAATGTCATAGAAATATATTGTAAATTTATTAATCAACATATCATTTCTTCATCAGAGAATTCTTTGTACCCCGTTTCCGTGTAAAATTTAGACTACTTAACATTCATGTATAGAAGAAGTGCAAGAAGCTAAAATTTTAAAACAAAATTTGTTACAAATTAAACAAATATGTGAAAAAGGCTACATAAAGCTACACGCGTTCAGTATATATGTTGACCTGTCATAGTACGTAAGCCTAATGACAGTTCAAGTTACAGTGATCAATAAGATAAACCAAAAATATACAAAAAAAAAACAAAAAGAAAATATACGGGTTGACTTGAGAACTACCTCTGTTTTATCGTTGGCTAAAAATTAATTTTGGTCAAAATTCGTCAAAAAATATTTTTCAAGTGCAATGATAGTCTATTAAACCGTCTAATTAATCTGTGATAAAATAATTACCATATTTGCTCTAGGTACTAGAGTTAATAAAAATCAGACAAGACGCGATTCAGTTAGCCTGTGACCACGGCCAGTGCAACCTAGTCGAAACGTCAGGCAACTTCTGAGTGTTAAATAAATAAACAGAATACCTCTGGGTATGTAATACCTTTTCGTGATCGCGTTAATTCCCGTTTAAATACGTAATTATATCATGGAACGCGAAAGTTTAAAAGTTAGTAAGCCGCGATTCTCAATGTAGACATTGTGAATTATATTAAACATTTTTCTCTATGGAAGCAAACCGTTGGCCGACGTCTAAGACTTTTTTTCTCTTTCTAGGACCCGGCATCAGCAATCCCTAAGGGAACTCTTCTATCTCTGCTGATATCAATGGTAAGCTACGCTCTCATGGTGTTGTTTGCTGGAAGCGGAGCTCTCAGGGATGCATCTGGAAACCTCACGGATTTGGTCACCGCGAACGGAACAGTCGTTGACTACAGCGGACTTGGGAGTTGTGTGATGAACGATACCTGCAAATATGGACTACATAACAGCTATTCAGTAAGACATCACCTTTGTTGTCTATAGATATAAAACAATAATTACAGTGAGAGGCGTTGTAATAGACCAGGTGTCACGGAAACAAAATAATACGGATGCGGAATGTCTTGTACAATTCCAGAAACATCTTAGAAGCTTGCGACTGTCCTAGATTTCAGGATAAGAGATACTTTTATTTTGTCGATGTCTCTGTGTGTGACAAAATAAATGATTTTTCTTTCTTTCTTTCTTCTTTCTATTTTATACTTAAATACCACAATGCTGCAACAATTTGAAAAATAGATTCAGACGTTCTACGTCTACCTGCTTGTTTAGACCGCGAAAGTATTTTTTTTCATATAAAACCATATATACAGAAATCACCTACATTCTGTGTTTTTGGAACAGCTTCCATAACACCCGGTATACATTTCCTCTAAAATACTATTATATAAGCTATACATTTAAGCTCATGAAAATATGGTTACACTATTATCTACAGGTAATGCAGCTAATGTCAGCATGGGGCCCATTTATTTATGGTGGTTGCTGGGCGGCAACGTTATCTACGGCTTTGACGAATCTACTGTCCGTCCCGCGGTTGATCCAGGCGCTGGGCACGGACCGGATCTATCCCGGACTCATTTTCTTCTCCAAGCCATATGGCAAGCATGGCGAGCCCTACCGAGGATATGTTCTTACGTTCTTGGTTTCTTTGCTGTTTTTACTTATTGGTGAGTTTTTACTAATTAATATTTTTGTTCTTTTGTTTGTCTATTTGGCTTTCCGATAAGTTACAGACTTGCAACTTTTAACATACATAAAAACTGGATGGCAATTCAGTATTTATACGGAGTTTTTAAATATAATATCACTTTTTTAGAATAGCTAAATAAAATAGAGCTATTTTCAACTACGTTTTTACCACAAGAGTACATTTCTACAATCTCGCTCTCAATATTCTCTACCATAGAGTAGATCTATCCGATAGATCCTTTGTAAAAACTGCTTACTCGTGTATCTATTGCATATGCTCCAGTTTTTTATTAGGTCATAAAAGAAAACATTTTTTTTACAATTATATTCTTGAAATTGCGGTAAACTATCATGTGACGATGCTTAAATTTAAAATACATTATATTACAGTAAAGCATGCCAGTGAGTTAGTTTTTGACCACAAAACTTTTTAGACAATAATAATTTGTTTTCACTTTGTACGCTTCAAATGTTGCATAACTTTACCTGTTCACTATTTCCAAATATTTTGTATTTCACATCGCAGCTGACCTGAACACAATAGCGCCTCTGATATCGAACTTCTACTTAGCATCGTATGCTCTGATCAACTTCTGCACGTTCCACGCTGCGTTGGTTCGACCACTCGGCTGGCGACCCACATTTAGGGTAAGCAAGGCACTCTGTTGAGACTTACCGTTTCTGTTAATGTCTTAAAAATATCCACCTACTCTACCCACCAATCGACGAGTTTCGGTCAATGCCTTAAAAACGTTCTATTTGGCGTGATGGTGGCTTGCATTCGACAGCCATGTCGATGGTTGCAGATTCGTTTCCGGCTTAGTGGATTAGTCTGGGTTTTTCTATGTATAATTTGTACGTATATTTATATGTTTATTAATATGTATTTCGTATGATTATCCGTGTTCTTAATAGTGCAGCTTGAATTGCATGCTTAGTGTGTGATATGATTTTAGCAAGTGCTAAGTAATAACGTCTCAGAAATCATTAGCGGATATAACCGGACCAATAAATGAATATTGAAATGACCTCCTCTATGTTATTTAGAGTCTGTCATTTCCATATTCATCAATTGGTCCGTATATTTCTATATTTAGCTATTGAAGTGTGAAGTAAATTGTTGTTGTCCGTATTTTTACTATTTATTTTAATATTTTTGCATAATCATTGCATGTATGTATTATCATGTTTAAAACTCCGGGCTTATTCGGTACTCTGCGCTCTGCGGTCTTTTATCCGAACACTTTTAATTGTTGGTCTTATCTCTAGTCAAACAGTTCTTACTTATTTCAAAGCCGGTTAGAAGTGAACTTCAGCAGGAAGAAAATAATCAGTCGATTTGGGAAGGCACCTTCACCTTAGAGACGATCATAGTTTGTTTGTTCCTGAGATGAACATGGCTGTAAACATGCAATACACTTATGTATTGCGATTGACGAATATAATTGACGTAGACAATTGAGATTTATATGTTATGGACCAAGTGATTAAACATTGCACTATTTATAATGCCCGGGCAATATGAATAATGAGAAGTAAAATTAGGCTATGTGATTAATACTTATAAAAACTTCCCTATTTAAGAGCAAACACATGCTGCTACAGAGCACAGTTGTTCTCTATTCAGTTAGAATTAAAAGCCAATAAAAGATGACAGTTTCTACTGTTTATATCTCGAATTGAAAACAAATACGAAACTTCGTTAAGGTGTGTTATAATTAGTAACTACTTTCAAAAAGTTGATATGGCTTTGAATGAACATTATAAAAGTGTGTTAGAATGGCGTCAGGAGAAAGAGTTCTAGAATACAGTTGATGTTGTTGTAAAGGTTGTGTATGCCTGACAGACGTAGTTATTGCAATAAAAAAACTGTGCAACCCAAAATCACACAGCCCGGTTAATTTGATTATTTCAATCGCTATGATTATATTGACTAATTGTTTATGGTTTTCTTAAATGATAGTATCGTATATCTAAAATATGAATTATGTTACAACGAAATTATAGGAGGTACAATATATATGTAATGCCAAGTCATTAATATAGCATTATTCATAATGCCCAGACCGTTTAAATAATGCCTACATTTAGTGTAATTAAAACCATAAACTTTTAGTGTAATTAAGCAACATCTCAAAATACTGAAAAATTGCTATATACAAGCAATTTTTAGCATAATACATTATTTAATACTACTACTAACATATAATTCTACAGAATACATTAACTATTCCATTATTTGTATGAAAATGGAGAAAGATATTTGGGAGCAAACCATGTCCAATAGTTGAATAACTTGATATTTATAGGATGTAATGACACCTGTACCTTAGGTATACATAGAATTATCTAGAAGTGTATGGGGGGAACCTTACACTTCCGTGCTGTGTCGGATAATCCGTGATATATTTACTCATATTTCTTACATTGATATACATACGATTATTTTATTATTATTATTATAATTATTACTGTTAATAGTTAATATCATACACTTAATGGATTTTGCAGTACTACAATTTATGGCTTTCGTTGTTCGGATTCCTCGGCTGCGTAGCGATCATGCTGCTCATCAGCTGGGTGATGTCGCTCGTCACTTTTGCTATCTTCTTCACACTCTACCTCATCGTGCACTATAGAGAACCTGGTTAGTATATAGTTTTATTTAGACATTTATAAACCTCGTAGTCAATTTCCAGAATCTCTTACATGAGTCCGTCTTGTGTATGGAGTTCGTAGAGCTTGTGAAAAATAGACTGAAAGTACTGGATATATTTACTGTCCAATGCTTGATGTGTTTATTACAATCATTTTCGAGGTGTATATATATTTTTTTTCTCCACAAATTCTGAAAATACCAGCTAATTATTTTATATATAATCTATCCATACATCCATTGTTCAATACTTACCTACTTGCCATCTTGAAACAAAATGAATATCATTTTACTTGTTTTTTCATATATTTTGGTGTTTACCTACCTACTGTTACTATGCAATAACTTTAATGAGAATTGGTAAAATATTGTGATTTTTATGTTGAAGTTCCGTTATGGCTAGTACGTCTACGTATTGAAAACCATAAATTGTATTGTCTAACACAATGAGACATTGTAATTACAATGAAGTGAGAAAAAGTAATTTTGTAATTTAAACTTCACTGGCAATATGAACAACCAGAATAGCCAAATGTTGATTTGAATCTAAATCGGTATTGAACTCAGGGTGATTGCATCATTTTCTCCTAACCCTGTTCATAGTACACATTTGATTCATATCGCAAACGTTCGTTTGTATATAATCCCACTTCCTATAGTTATTATAAGTCGAATACTTTAAATATTGGCACGTCTCACTTCTATGAATAATTTCTAGATATTTTATGAAAGCTGCTGCAGTTTCTATAAAATGACTATAAAATGAAATGATTCGAAGATCTTATTTTACCTATACCTCTACCAGTTTAGCTACTCTCTCCATACCTACTCATTGCCTGTATATAAAAGATCAGCTGAATTTTGATATAGAAAGAGACATTTAGTCAGTATCTAATACTGTCAGATTATGAAACTATGAAAGGATAGCATTAGTTTAATGGGCTTTGAACACCTTAGGCGAAGGTATAGCAGCAAAAACAATTGTGCTTGTTTTTACAAGTGTTGAAGTTATTAAAAAAGTAAGAAAATATTGATTATCTTCTCCTAATTTACTACTATTACGTAAACAAGTACGTGGATATATTAACTCCACATCTAGATATAACTCCCACATTGTCAAAAATGTACCCTTTGCTGTAGTATGTAAATCCTATAGTATGCGATGGTTTTTGCAGATGTAAATTGGGGCAGCAGCACTCAAGCTCAAATCTACAAGAATGCGTTGTCTAGCGCTTACAATCTAGCTCGTACAGGAGAACACGTCAAAAATTATTGGCCTCAAATGTTGGTGTTGGCTGGCCGACCCCAGACTAGACCTGCGCTCATAGATCTTGGCAGTCTCATCACCAAGTCTGGTGCTCTTATGATTGTTGGAGATATATCACCGGTTAGTAAATAATACTATATAGGACGAATTATAAGTCGAGGTTATATTTACAAACGTAGGATCTGTAGTAGATGTAGAATGATTATTTTATGTGAACCTTCTGCAAAACTGCATTTCTATTTCATTTAATTTTGATATCAGCTTACAGAAGCAACTGATCGAAGTGTAATGTAATGTGCCTACTCAGTTGATTTTATTTAAGCTTGGCCAAGTTAGATATTTCTTGAGAATACTCAGTTTATTGTTCAACAATATAATAGTAAATGACCATTGAAACATCAAGTTCTTTAAACAAATTAGGTCTCAAAGTGTATGTGTTGCAATCTTTTGTTAGAAAACTCCTAAACAAGTTATTATCTGGCAGGAAAAGCTGTCCTACAAAGAACGGTCAAGCCGTGCTCGCGCTGATGACGAGTGGCTTCGCGGGCGCAAGATACGAGCTTTCTGTGCACGCGTGCACGGCTTTGGTCGCGAGGAAGGCGCGCGTGCGCTCATGCAGGCCGTGGGCGTCGGTAGGCTTACTCCCAATGTGTTACTCATGGGTTACAAGCAGGACTGGACAGATGCTTCTGCCCAGGAGCTAGTGGCATACTTCAATATCTTACAGTGAGTATATACTATGTTTTTCGTGTCGTTTAACGTATAGTAATATCCCTATGACTTCTATATGTATATCCGGAGGGGTTCAGAGAGGTTGATTCTTTACTTGCCTAAATTAACTTCAATATCCTTTGCTATGTATTGAACTCATAGTAGTTCATCATAGTATCAACTATGAGCCTTTCCATGTAATAATTTGGTAACATTATCATACTAAAACATGTAACGTTTCTTTTAGCTCTGCGTTTGAAAGTCGTCTAGCTGTCGCCATAATCCGCGTCCAGGGCGGGTTAGACTACGGCTTACTCAGTTCAGAGACGGCACCTGTCAGCTCCCTAACCGGGACATCGAGCGGTAGTGCCGATGAACTAAGAGTCAGACGAGATCCACTAATTATGCATGCTGATTCTGACCTGGATATTAGCAGAGGGCCGGGATCTAGGAACAATCTCTCCAGTAAGTTTTCCGACACGTGGGTCTCACTGAAAGTTTTTAGAATAGGCCAGTAAGAAAAGCAGCCGATGAAAAATTAATTTAAACTTCGAATTAGGAACTCTTTGGGAATCTGTAGATGTTTAATGATTTCATAATTATGTCATTTGTTCTTACAAATTGGCGGCAATTTAAAAACTGTTGGTCGTGCATCGAAATGGATTTGACTAGAGAACATTTTCGCTCAACGATTTATAACGACTTTGGTTGCGGTCTTACTCAACAACAATGTTACGATAGACTTCGATTGGCATTTCATAACGAAGCCCCATCTCGTGGCACTGTTTGCAACTGGTTCCATGAGTTTAAACGTGGTTGAAGCAAACTCATTGATGTTTTTCGAGAAGGACGTCCTTCTACGGCGACTACTGAAGATAACGTGAGTGCTGTGCGGCAGTAGAAGCTGATAGAAGGGTGACATATCAATAGATTCGGGCAGCTTTAGGTATTTGTTTGAGTCAAGTACAAAAAGTATTACATGAACATTTAGGTGTCAGAAAGCTTTGTACTAGATGGATACCTCTTAATTTGACGGAAGATAGAAAACGCCGTCGTTTGGATTGGTGCGGCTCAATGCTTGAAAAGTATAAAGGAGGTGACTCGAATGCTGTATATGACATCGTCACAGGTGATGAACGGAGACTACTTCTAAAAGCAATAAAATATTAACAGTCTTCTAGATCATTGCGTTTTTTATTTTCTGAAAACTTTCAATGTGACCCCTTGTTGGCTGATGATGATTCCAAGGTGATGATTCTTTCAAACATTTGAAATGTACCCAGAATATTATTTCAATTAGGCACAGCTCCGTTTACGTTGTTGTTACGTATCTAACTGATGACGTGAAATTAATAACTATCATTCATGTAGTTGTTAATTTTAAATCAAATAATAAATAATTGTGTGATGAGCATGATCATTTGTTCTGTGTCCCAAACACAATGTAATTTATCTATAATATGTATGTATTTAGTAATATATAAGTATGTTTATCAGCAGTCTGGTTGCCATTGTACAGGCTTTGCCCTGTTTGGGATCAGACGGCCGTTTGTGATATGTGTCAAGTTATTATTATTATTAAAGAAAAAGCAAGACAGACAACTAATTAGGGAACATTTCCTTGTGGCACGATTTCCTTATCCATTCCACTTTAGTTACTGGTTAACCTAGTATACTGGTAACCATATGTTTAATTGGATTTTTTTTCAGGTCTATTGACGACATCGCGATCATTTACTATCTCAGAATGTAATACAAGGGAGAGGAAGAAGAAAGACAAGAAGTCAAATGATATGCATCGGCAGATCGTGTACAAAACCTCTACGGGGCTCGAATTATCTAAAGAGCAACTTACACAGATGAGCATATTTCAGAAGAAACAGGTAAGTCCGCGATCTCAACCTCACGTGTGATTATATTTTCTAGTTTTTTATTCATTAGCTGTTCTATGTATTGATTTCTATGAGTAAATACAATGCCGGTACTCTGTGCTGATGTGTTCACGGTTTTTGTATAATCCATGTCTCAGGATCTGTTGTTTCCATAAAAGTCCAAGTGTTCTTAATAGGTGAAGCAACAATTTAAACAGCTACGTCATGAATTAGATCTGGAAACTATTTAATAAATTAAACATTTATCAATAGAAAAGACCTTAAAGATCTAAATTTTATAAATAATTTGTTGTTAAACAGGAGCCAGGAACATTGGACGTATGGTGGTTGTACGATGATGGCGGTCTCACAATCTTGCTACCATACATTATCTCACAGCGCTCCGCCTGGTCTAACTGCAAGCTCCGGATTTTTGCGCTCGCCAACCGACGACACGAGATGGAACTAGAAGAGCGAAAGTATGAAACTTTTTTTAATAGGGAACCCATTTTATATCACAAGAAGATGCTACATTGCGTCGTCAATTACCAGTGCAGTTGCGCTATGCTTTCTTAAGGTTTTTCGGAATATTGTTAATTCTTGAAAAAGCCTGGAAAGTAATAGACGTAATTAGTAACGTAGAGACGTGTGTGAGTCTGACTGCATTTTAGTAATCTTTTGCCTATGGTCACTGACTTGTCAGACACTTTTTTAAATACTTATAATCAATAAGAATGATATTAGAAGTACCTACTGGAAATGTATAACACAGATATTTTTATTTGTAGTATGGCCAACTTACTAGCGAAGTTCAGGATAGACTATTCATCACTGACAATGGTGCAAGATATCACGGAGACTCCACAGCCTGACACCACAAAACTGTTCGAAGACATCACCAGAAAGTTCACTACTAAAAATGCTGACGAAGGTTTGTGTTAACATATATATATGCTATTTTTACTAGGTCATTTATAAAGATACGTAAGTAGTAGTAAAAAGAGTGGCAAAATTTGAAATATTCTGAAGGTCATTTTGTTTTGAACCTATATAAAACAACAAATATGAACTTTCTGACTAAATGCATAATTGTACTCGTATTGTATAGATTGCTGCATTAGTGAGACAGAGCTGCTTACACTGGCTGAGAAGACCAAGCGTCAGCTGCGTCTGCGTGAACTCTTACTCGCCAACTCCAAAGATTCCAGATTGGTGGTCATGTCACTGCCCATGCCAAGGAAGGTCAGTGTTTTATAAATTTTACAGCTATTATACTAAGGGTTTTACACATAATAAAATTTAGGTTTATTGTTTTAGTTTTGATAGCAACGACGTTAAAAAAAACTGTCAGTCGTAAGACTGCACGTCAGAAGTGAAAACACACACACATCTGTATCTATGTATCTGACCGTGACGGTCACGCGTATTCAGTGCTTTTTCACTTCAATAAAAATTCTTACAGCATTAAACGATTATTTAGAACCTTTTTTCTGACTTCTCTTGTAAAAAATCAAGCGTCAAATGCTGATTCGATTTTCAATTTTGTATGCCTACCGGCGCGGACGACTGGGTTATGCTACTAGCGGAGGTCATGATTAACTTGCTTAAAGTTATTGTACAGCCTACTGACTTGACAGCTAACGCCCAAAAAGAAAAGTGGGTGTGAAATAAAACTTTTATTAAAACAAGATCAACACCAGAAGACTGCCTCAAGGAACACCTATTAACCACGAATATCTTGTTTCCAGGGTTCGGTGTCAGCTCCTCTGTACATGGCGTGGTTAGAGGTATTGTCTCGCGACCTGCCCCCCATGTTGTTCGTGAGAGGCAACCACACCTCCGTTCTTACTTTTTATTCATAAAACGTTGATACAGTATTTCTATGGTATTCCGACTTTTCGGTGTATAGTGACGCACTCGGAAACATACAAGAAGAGAATGAAACAATATGTTTGCCGACGGACCAAAGTTTAATTTCATTTATGTCATGATCGTACGAATAGGGTTTAATTGGTTCGAAGGTAAAAGACATCTTAGGAAAACAAACAAAAGGGTTAAAGGGCGTGGCACTGCTTAAACTTTTACGTATATATTTAGTTAAGTACTTACTGTATGCCTTTGCCTTTTCTGTAAAATGTCATAAAGAATTACCATATTTTGTTTACTTTTATTATAGCAATTAATTATTAATGGCAGTCTTTTGCTTTATTATATCACAGTTCACTGTTAGAACGTGATATAAAAATACTTTACTTTTTATCTGCCTTAATAAGGAATAAAAGTTATATTTGAAAAACATTCATAATAAATAAAGTTACCTATAAGTATAACATTTTATATATTATTAAATGTGATAGATCTTTTAATTGCAATGCAGATGTAGAATACAGAAGAAACGCCGTGCTTAAGCGTTTTTGGCCATTATTATTAATCAAGTATTAATTTTAATCAAGTAATTAAATAATGCAGCTCGTAAGTCGAAGTGCCATACTACAGGAGTGCTATCCCTATCCGCTTAAAAGCCTGATATAGTGGTGGTTATAAATCGATCATAGCCACTCGAACCGATAATCGACTTGGGCCCAATTTTGCAACAAGATTCTCGCCATGTCGGTACAATCACGTCACTATTAAACCTCATGGTAGGTAAGGTCCTCTCCGCAGTGTAGGTATAAAACTACAAGTACAAGGTGGGGTCGACTAATCGTGCCAAAATTCAGTGGGATGTCGCGCGTCGGCCGAGTCGCACGTTCGTATCTAGACTATCGAGTTATTAGTACCTAGCCTAGGTTTATTTGATCACAAAAGTAGAGCACATAACTTACTCGTAATTAAACATTCAAATTAATTAATTCTTAAAGAAAAGACAACCCTAACCTCGCGGCGTAGTCGAGTTACGCGATAGGAAGAGAGGCAATTTCTAGGTGAATATAGTTGACAGTAATTAGCGCTGTGTGACCTGAATGTCTCTATTTATTTAAATGTTTTTGCGGTGTGAGAGATCTATACCTGCACTACCTATTATGGATTGTATCCCATCAAAAACAATCGTGTGTTTATGTTAAATAGATTTTAAGTTATTTAGGCGCAGTGGCGTAGCTAGGTAACCAAAAGCCCTGGGGCAAAAAATAAACTAGGGCCCCAACTAAAGCATTTAAAATCGTTTATTCCTTATTCGTCGTGTATCGTGTTCCAAAGTCAACGTACTCCTGATTTGTCGTAATCCAGGTTCGTCGTACTCCATATTCAAGTTAACAGTGGCGGCCTTAGCTAAATTTTTAGGTAATGCGAGACCTCAAAGTGGCGCCCCTATTAATTAAAAACCTTCGTGTTCCTATACTATGCAGCAGTGATTATAAATGGTGTTAGATATATCTAACAAATAAATATTAAAGGTGTATCTGAGCAGCAAGCAGTCTTTCGTAGTTGACATAGCAATTGTTCTGCTCATCCGCGTTAAAAAATGTTGTCCATCCTGCTTGTATCACTCCGTCGCATCCGGTAACGCCTGAGCACTGACTTAAAAAATACTGCTATATTAACCTAACATGCTATTTCCTTAGCTTATTTGTTATTAATGCAAATTAAGAGGCTCGTCTCTGTTTCACAAATTCCAAGAAATTTTTTAGATATTGTAAAGCGTTTGCCCAGGCAAACATTGTAAATATCAAATCAAATTGCTCTATGTACCTACTGTATAATCGCTGATGCTGTAAGTGAGTCATTTGTTTCTTTATGAAGATTCAGAAGGACATCACGAAGTGAAGTGTATTCAAAGCGAACAGCAGCAAGGCTAGAAACTCTACACTCCCAAGTTTTATAAACCTTTTTTGATCGATAATTCAAAAAGATATCACTTCCCATAGCGTATTGTTGATCAAGAGAAACAAAGTCTTTAGGGAAATCCAAATAAAGAGACCAAATTCACGGAAGTTTTGGCTGCATCGGGTATCACTAAATTCAAACTGTGACAATCATGTGTCACCGACTTCAATGCACCTAAATTATGATAAATTTTCCACCCTTAGAGGTGTAATATTTTCTTCAAATTTAAATGGGACCAACATTGAGTTTAAGATTTGAGGCGAAGATATCATTCCACGTATACACTTTTTTATCGTTTGGAACCCCATTGGTTATCACCTCACCGGAACCGTGCGGTGGGAGAGTGCTTGTCCTCTCCCGTTCCCGTTCAGCCGTCTCTTTAGCCAACATCACCTCCACGCAAAACGAGATGGTAGAATCCCAAGCACTCTCAATTTGGACGACGGACAGAACCATGGTTTCTAGCGAAAGGCTTCCCACACCAATAGCCGTCGCGAGGTCGTACCGCTGCTGCGTGTGGAAACCCCCTCGGGCCGTCACTCCACCGGGGTTTACGGTGGGGTGGTGTGTCGGAATCGAACCGTCTGAAAACCACATGGTGTGCCGTACTGCGCCTAAAATAAAAAGGATCGGGATCCTTCCTAGCACCTGTCCGCAAAAGCGCGGGCACCACCTTTGGGTAAACATCTCAATTAGGTGACATCCAGGCACACGTGGACGTCACCTCCTAGCGGCTGACCACTATAGCGTCCGAGCCGTCCACCCGCGGCCACACTCTAGGCGGCATGAGGTGCTGGCAAGCGCGCCTCCACCGCCCGGTTCTTCGGCGGATCGTTCTTCTGCACCCGTTCCGCCTCCCTTTCTGCGAGATGACTTCCTCACATAAAGTTGCAACTGCGGTAAAACTCCTATAGCTACTGGCCATGGAGCGTATGACGGGGTAGCGAGAGATCCCCTCAGATGACTGCAGTGAAGGCCCGACGCTGCGGCGGAACAAACCCCCAGCGTCTACTGAGCTGAGTCCTCACTGCAGTCGCAGTGGTGACAGGCGGGACTCAATTCCCTCCTAGCGACCGAGTACAGGTACTTCCCGAAGCAGCCGTGCCCGGTAAGAACCTGCGTCAGTTGGAAGGAAAGAGTCCCGTGCTGCCCAGTCGACGATGTCCGGCTGAAACGCCTCCACGGTGGCAAATCCAGCACGTGGAGCCTCCAGTCGGGCTGACCAATGAGCCATCGTTGCTCGGCGAATGGCCTCACGCCCCTCACGTGTACGCCTTCGGGGCCCGATTAGTACCTGCGTCAACCGCTAAACTTTCCAGCCTATCCTCACGCCTCCACGCCTCCCGCCACCACAATTGTGGCGTGCCCTGCGCTCGGTCGTTGTAGTCGTTCTTTCCATTCAGCCATTAAGCCCTGGCGAAGCCGGGACCGTCGCGCCTCGATTCCTTGATCTAGTGCCTCCTTGCGCCATTGATAAATGACACCTCTACGTCCCATGGGGCAGAACTATCTTATGATTCTGACGGACATCGCCGCTGTGGACGCCCAGCGCCGGCCTTATGGGGACAAAACCAAGCTCTGCTTAGGGATACCCAATTGGCAGGGGGTCTATGACGCCAGGGGAGAAATCATTTTTTCAAATTGTATTCGAGAGATTAAAGTAATTTTTTTATGATTTCTTAGCAAACTTAATAAAAATGCATTCAATTGTATGACGAATACTTCGTAATCAAAGAAAATACAATCATCTAAATATGTTAAATTATCGTATAATATGCACGTGCATGCCTATATTTATATATATGTATAGTACCCTAAAATTTGCCTAAGGGCACCACATGTACTCCATAAGGCCGGCACTGCTAACACCACAGTATCGCAGATTACGGGTCGTCAACGACTCCGACCATATCGGGGCGCCATGTAAGCCCAAAAAAACTGTCAAATTGTTAATGTCATTGGTAGAAGTCAAGTTTAAGTAGGTTTAAAAATTATGTTTCATGTTTAATTTTTATTTCTCGCTTTTGAGTGGGTCGGTTTGTAGTTTGTCTAAGTTTCAATAGCCTGTAGTGAACTGCCCCTGAAACTTTGCCCTTGAACTGAAAAGGGGATTCCCTTTAACAAAATATTCTTTTTCTTGTACTTCAACTTCTTCATTAGGGTCACGTCAGTACAATTCAGTATGATAGAGGAGAAGTATTTAGAAGACCACGTAAGTATTCACCGTAAATTATTAGCCTGCCCCTATCGTCAATACCCAAACGATCGTCGGTTAATAAAGATTATAATAACGACTCGGTGACTGGCCCTGGTGGTAATTTTTCGGTTGATTTAGGCACCCCTGTTCATGTACGCAATTTAATATAAATAGTGGTTTAGTCACAACTCACACAAACCTGATAACTTCTGGTTCTAAAAAATCTGGTTTATTTATATTCCGAATGTGGGAGAAATTTTCACTAGTTCAATTTATAGTTTGTAAGTCAGAGTCCGAGGGGTCCCCTGAGCTCGGGGGCCCCGGGGTACTGCCCCGTGTAGCCCTACGGTAGCTACACCACTGTTTAGGCGTCAAAAGTGGCTCCAAATGGTTCGTGTAATATAACACACGGCTGCTGCGTGGCCAGTTCTTGGCTGCCGCGTGTCTAAATTCTGTGCTCATGGCGAGAATCTCCTAAAAAAAATTACGTTAATCTTGGCACACGAGGTTATTGATACTGGCCAATTGTCTAGAGTAAATCGATAACTAAACAAAGTACATCCTAAAAAGGTTCCCGTATTGGAAGCACTAACTGTCCGAATCTTAGATTGAATGATTGCTTTTTTAAAGCATAGGCCTAGTAAAATACTAAACGGCATTATGAGCCTAATGACGAACATACTATTTTATAGCTAGAACTATAGTGAACTTTTTTGATAGTTAAGTGTATCTACTTATTTGTGAAATGATGCAGCATTTTTATTTAGTACTTACTAAGATTGTATGATGTTGTAATAATAATGTATATTTAAGTAAGCAGACATAATAAATTAGATAAAGTTACTGTTAAATATAGGCAAATTTACTTAAATTATTTCCAAGGGTGTATTACATTCTCATCTCGCAAATGGCGTTTAGGTACAACGCCAGCAACAAAGGTTTTAAGCAAAATCTTCTTATTTTTAATGATTTACAGTGCAACTGAATTTAATGATTTATAAATTACATTTTTAAATACACTTATAATAAAAAAAAACAAAATATATTTAAAAATATAAAAATTAGTATTGTTATTATATTACATAAAAAAATTGCATTAAAGTAGTTCCCTGAACATCAGATATAAAAATCAATACTCAGACTATAATTAATTATTATTATTGTTACAAAATTCTTCAAGATCGCAGACTGCGATACGGCCGCCCATTGTGCTACTGTTTTTAATTATTTTTTTTTCATGATTGTATCCTATTCATGGTGTGCAATAAAGAGTAAACGTACGTTTTTTTCTAACTTTAAAGCGTCAGGTGTAAATAACCGGTCACGGTAACCGTCTGGCAATATCCATATATAGCTTTTAGCCTGGGGAGGCAATTTTTTTTTGTTAGCGTAGGTGGGGGCAATACCTCCCCTGCAACCCCCTCGGTACGCCCATATGTACTACTATACATAAATATATTGATCAGATTCGATTACTGGTTCAGGATTGTAGAAATTACGAAACGTATGGAATTTGTAACTATTGTATAAAAAATCACGGTATACAGTAATTAATGTGTCGCGCACACGACCCGAGATGACAAGTGAAAAACGATTGATCGAACGGGCGACCGGTGAATGGAAAGGAGCACCCCCGCGCCCCGCTTTGATGGTGAAGCGAAGCCGCAACAATATAATATAAATCAGCACTCACAATTTAAGAAAAGTGGCCAGTGATGAAGATGATGATGATGGCCAATGATTATGTAACTTTAGCAAATGGTACCTGAAAATTCAGATTCTCTACTAATAGGTAATACTCAATACTACACATTTTGTTAGTCAGAAAATAAGTAAGGTCTGGCGGCTCTGGGATCTTTGTCTATTACTCAATATCTCAAAATCGAAACTATTGCTATCAAATACTAGATGCAGTAGGTTTTAATTTGTTGCTGGTTGTATTTATAATACGTATAAATCAAATAATTTATACTTAGTTAATGAAGAACATATACCAAAGCTTAAAAATGGTATTATTAGCTTTTTAAAAGAGTAAAGTATTCAAGTATTTCCGCTTCGGTTACCCAGTGTGCACTGCTAGGAGACTTCCAGCCAAGCACTAATTATGAAATAACTAAACTATAATTTTAGTTTTGTTCTGATGTAGCTCTCAGAATAAATAATATTTAATTTATTATTTAAATGTATATTATAGGAATATTAAAGATAATTGACTATTTTCGTAAGTAGCTACCTATTTCTTATTTTATATGGAAGTTAGTATTATAATGTATAATCTAATTATAATATGAACATCAATTTAGTGGTAAGAATTTATTTTAAAAATCATGAAAATGTATTTTATAAGCTGAACTAAAATGTCACATTTCAAGTGGTACGTTTAAATAGTACAAAATAAATGACTGGTTGAAATAGTAGTCTTTTTTTCAACTTATAGAGTTATAACAAAGACATCGCACTTTTCTTTTGTAATAAAGACAACTTTCTGTTCTGCAAAATGGCAGTGGTGTTTATATTTTTACCTATTTCCTTTTTTTTTAAAGGATGATGCAGTATTTTTTTGCTGGGCATCAAGGGCATCACGAAGTAACTCAGTGCCTTTCAGATAATTTCTATAACCTAACCGTCAAAGAACTAAAAGTCCATTTGTGTGTTTGTTTGTTATGTGTTGTTGTTCATCTGAACTAAAAGTCCAAATTACTGCCACAACTATCAATTGAGCTTACATCATATATTATATATATATATATTTATTATGGACTCTATCCCGCGCGAAGAATCAACGCAGGAATGCCGCCAATGTCAAGTGTTTTATAATTATACAAGTTAAATAATAAAAACTTATATAATATATAATATATATATATATATATATATATATATATTTATTATGGACTCTATCCCGCGCGAAGAATCAACGCAGGAATGCCGCCAATGTCAAGTGTTTTATAATTATACACGACGTCTATTCGTCCATCTTGAAAAAAAAAAACCATATATTTATTCACATGAGCAAAGGACTGACCACATATCTCAGCATTATCGTCAAGTGTCAACCAAAAACTAACCTGTAAATCTCAGAATGAAGCTTTTACTACCTAACGTAGTGTTTGTATACTCTACTCTTCAATTATTACGTTAGGTAAGTTAACTTGTACTTTACATCTCCGAGGTTCGTATAAAAAGCGATTAGGCACAAATTAGATTGCGCCTGCGACCTCTCACTATATTCATCAAGCAGTGAAGTGTCGGCGCGGGATGAATGTTGGACTTAATTTATTTCTGCAATGGTTGTTTTTTATTTAAATGAGCTGTTCATTACTTCCTAGATAAATGTAGAACATAAAAATGCAACTGAATTTTTAAAGGGATTTTCAAGATTAGTTCTGGAAAGAATATACAGAAATATAGATGCTCTTCGAGACACTATATTCTTATTTTCTACGTAAGAACCTCTTTGTCTTGCCTGGTGCCTCTATTATAGTGACAATAAAGAAATGTCTTGTGACAGAACGTAGTGTTTGTATACTGTTTGGTCGTAATCTATGCTATACGTATACTTCAGGAAGGCAATTTTCCACAGCTTATTGCATACATAATATATAGGGAAGCTTATTGCTTTATTAGGCTATATTAATGTGAAATTTATGTCGAAAGTTTAAATAACATAATATAATGTTTAATAACATTATTAAAATATATTCCTGTATCTACATAGATTTGCTGATAAGAAATTTGTAAATAAATTAAAATATACAATTATATTTACGGAATGTCGCAACTTTTCCAATGTTTTAAAAGATTGAAGTCTAAATTACAAAAACGAAATTCACGTAAAAATGCTGATCAACCAGGTAAGTTTAACGTGAAAAGTTTTATTAAATTTTTCACTAGTGTAGTATAAAGGGAAGTGAATATATTTATGAAACCGGTCGTTTGTAATATTATAAGAGGGTAAATAGCCACTATGCAGCAGCTAGGTTCTGAGACGAGTTGTGACGCCCACGCTTTTTACGACAATATTTATGATAACATTACAATTATGGATGTTTACCATCCGATTAACCGTCCTAGTTACTTCGCCGTCGTAGCTCTTGTTACCGCATGTCAATATTAGAGAACTATTATCTATTTAGTAATTATCAGAAAAATCATTAATATTTATCAAAAATAATGAAGACCGGAGTTTGCTGCCTTGCGGCACAGCATGAGTAGCATAAGACAGATAAGACTTTAATACTCCTCTAACAAGAAACTAAGATTCACATGAATCCTGTAATAATACTTTACATTTAAATTAATATATATATATATATATAATATATACCTATGCCTATTTACAGGGTTGAGTCATGGGACGGCCGATGATAGAAATATGGTAAGGAACATTACATCTACCGAATATACAGAATGATAGTTGGCACATCAGATTCTATGTTTCACATCAGAGTGAAACAGAAAATTTTCTTTAAGGTTTGAACATACATATATATATCAAGTTGGAATTTACGCATTGATCGGTACTCACCTTATCATGTTGGTGAGCAAACTTGTGCTTAGATTCAACACAGTTTCCATTTTGAGATCTCGTTATTTCGTGTATTGCGTCTTGTGAATTGCAAGTGTGTTGATTTGCTTTCGTATACTAATAAATTAAACTAATATATAGGATAAATATTCATTCAAATAATTGTAATTAGAATAATTTTTACTGTATTGATTAGGTACATGGTCTACCTACACATCTGTCAAAATTATTTACGGGTATGTATTGTTCGTAAAATTATTTGCGAAACTAACCAGAGGATTTTCCATTTCATTTACGTGACACATTTTTCAAATAAAGTGTTGTGTAAAAAAAAACTTTATAAGGCGGAAAGTTTCAAAGCGTAGTACTTAGGTACATTTTGAATGTTTGTAACACTAAATTATGTCAAATGAATTTAATGATGATGATGATGATGATGATAAAGCACGTCCTAAAGGGTTTCACTGTAGCCTGAAAAGTATGAAGGCTCACTAATAAATTGTTAACACTTCCGTTTATTTGTAATTTTGTTGAGTAACTTATGCATGAATCACAATACTTACAAACTTATGCATTTACACGGGAATTAACGCGATTACAAAAGAGGTATTACATACCTATGAGTTGCCTGACGTTTCGACCAGGTTGCAGTGGTCGTGGTCCTTGGTTGTAATACCTTTCGTGATCGCGTTAATTGGCGTGTAAATACATAATTATATCATGGATCGCGGAAGTTTAAAAGTTACAATACTTACTGTTGGTATCACCGCCACCGCGTATTAGTTACGTAGTAACTACTTAGTAATCTGTGGTATTAGTACTTTTTACGCGAGTGATTTTGACGATATTTCACTGCACAATACCACATTGTATATTATTATTACGACAAAATACACGTAGGTACCGTTCACATTAATTGAACCAAAAATAACCCTGCCACTTTCAGATTTTACTTATTTTTGACATATAAATAAAGCTAAACAATATAACTTATAATATAAATTTGGATCAGAACCTGCCCCTGATACCAATGCCCAAAACGTTTTTGGACCCTACTCCGGACTTGGACAGATACGGAGGTATTAAGTTAGGATGGATACAGGTAAGTAAACAGGTGTTTCTCATATTTAGATGGTTATTTTCCGCACAATATTCTATAACATCTTTTTTATGTATATATCTTGTGTTTCTATACCTACTTTTGACCATATATCATAAAAGATATAACGTAGACATATTTTTGTTAACATATCATCTAGTAAATGTAGTTCCCCTGTGGAATGTACTTACTTTTAAAAGATTTCCTTTTAGCCTAAAATTTTGGGCCTCGGTTTTTCTGCGTGCCCTTCTGATTAGTCGATTCTGAGTAGTCATATAATATATATCAGAAGGACATTTCATATTCTCTTGTCTTTTCATTTCATACTTACAAAATATGAATAACCACTAGGAGTAGAGAATGAAGAAAAAAAAATATTTTCAATTTAAACGGTTTCATTGTGAAGAAACAATGAAACCGCTTAAATACGTTTTAATACTGTTCTAAAAGCCAAACAATAATTCGGAAATAAAATCGTGGGGCGTAGCATACACCGTTTAACTTAAAAAAAATTTACTTATTTTATTGTGAATAAACACAGCGATCAACCCTAGACTTGAAGTGACAGTTATTTAGTTTCCTTAATGACAAAAACAAAGAGCTTACGACTCTTGAAAGCTATACAAATATAAAAAGAAACGTTAAAAAATGGGTTCATCATTGTTTTCTTTAGCTTTTATTCATTCTACCACATTTTATTAATTCCCCAACAAGAGGTTGTTTGTCTGATGCTATGATTAGTGATGATATATTTCCAAGGCTAGTGTTCGTAAAAGTTTACTGATTATTATTAGTTCTTTATTTATTTTGTATTTTAATAAATATAAGAAAAATGTATACAACATTTTTGTTATATTTATTAAAATACAAAATTATGTATTTTATTTATATTTCAAATACACTACTTGAAAATATTTTGTATTTCGTACTTTAAATACACTTGAAAAAGTATTTTGTATTTTACTTAAAGCAAAGCATGTATTTTGTCCAGCTCTGATCAATTTAGATTCGCTCATTCGATGTCGAGCTGGAAGCAAATGTATGTATGGAGAAGTCGGCGATGCTTATGGTAGAATTACGAGTAAACTGTAAAAACTCCCTATTAATATTATATTCAACCCTAAAGCCCCTTGTTACCTCAAAGAACGGTTTAAGTTCCTTCATGACACACATGAAAAATGTCTAAGGTCGTCTGAGGATTTGAGATTGGAGATGCCACAGCATTCCACAAAAAATTTTGACCTATCTTTCACCGTTCAAGCTGCACGCTTGTGGAATGCGTTACCAATAAACATTAGGCAAGCGCAATCAATTATCATTTAAAAAAAAATAGTTCATGAACACTACCTTTTAGGTTCGTGTTAGGTTTCATTATTATATATGTATGTAGTTACTACTGATCTATAAGGTATACTGTATTAAGGTATATTGTACCTATGTTGTAAGGTATATTGTATAATTGTATATAAATATGTATCTATTGGTATTTATAGTATGTAAAATAGGTTAATATAAAATATCTGTATATATTTGTTTTCATCTTTATTAGAAATCACAAATCATTATAATTTTAAACTTGACACTAACTGCCATTGTCTCTCCGAATCATTTTGATCCATCCTAAGGTTGCCTGGAAGAGATTGCATCTAGCAATAAGGCCGCCCTTTGTACATTATCTGTTTAATGAAATTCTGTAAATGTATCTTCCACTGTAATGCTAATGTACAAATAAAGTGTTATCTATCTATCTATCTAACTCATACTAGGGTTACAGTAACTTGTTGGTAAGTACAGTTATTTATTTAAAGTTACATTGTTATTTTATTATTCAGGGTGTACTCATACCATGCCTATTAAACATCTGGGGCGTGATGTTATTCCTTCGGATTGCATGGATTGTGGCACAGGCGGGCGTTGGTCTCACTATCCTTATCATTTTTCTCTCAGGGGTAGTGTGCATTATCACCACACTGTCACTCAGCGCTATTTGTACTAATGGACAACTACAGGGAGGTAACCACCCAATACACTTTTTCTATAATTCAAATCTTGAACTCCTATTTTTTTTTATCGTGTGGTAACCCCCACGGGTCGTCACCTCACCGGAGCCGAGGGTTAAGTGGTATGTAGGACTCGAGCCGACTAAAAACACACGGTATTTCGTCACAAGCGGGTCTATTACATGGGACCCGGGATACCCTTAACCGCCTGACACAGGCGGCCATACCGTGGATTTCGGGGAGCTTCAGAGGGCTTCGGGGGGCTCCAGATTAGAGAGGCAAACTTTGTACTCCTGACTTCAATTTATTTTTCTGTTACTGTCTATCAATGCATATCAATCGTGAACATTAAAAATTGTGGCAAGCATTTTTTTTAAAGGATAGGGGGCAAACGAGCAGACGGGGTCCCCTCATGGTAAGTGACTATTGCCACCCATGGACAACTGCAACTCAAGAGTGACAAGTGCGTTGCCGGCCTGTAAGGTGAGAGAATAGGAAGGGGGGGAGGGAAGGTTAGGGCCTTCGGTAACCTCACTCACTCAGCGAATCACGAAGCAAGGTAAAAAGTATTTGTTTAACTTTGATTGAGCCCTTTTCTTTTTATATTTCCAGGAGGTATATATTTCCTCGTATCAAGATCATTAGGAGCGGAACTGGGTGCATCAGTGGGTTTAATATTTGCATTTGCCAACTCCGTCGCGGCCAGTATGAACACTATCGGTTTCTGCGAATCTTTAAATGATTTGCTCAAGTCTCACGGTATTAAAATCATTGACAATGCGGAGAACGACACTCGAATTATAGGTTCCATAGCTCTTTTGTTGATGTGCATCATTTGTGCTATTGGTATGGATTGGGAAACTAAAACACAGGTGAGCTTTTAAATGTAAAAAAATGTTTTTATAACTTTTAGGTACGGTTTAGGTGCATGGCAGATAAGTAAACTTATTTATAGAATTACTACGTATAGATTGACTGTGGTAGGGCACAGTCATAGCCACATCTTCATCTCAAAAGTGTAAAAAAAAACATTTGTCAAAGCAATATGGAACTACTAGTAGTAGTTTCTGTTCAAGCCTCTATCACAGATCGTGATATTCTTTATTCTTTAGCTCCTTCTGAGAGCTTATGCATAAAGAATATTTATTCGGTCTGTGCTCATACATACATTGACAGGTTTTAGAGATCAAATTAGTTAGCGACTAGCGGAGTAGAGTATATTCTACTATTCCTTAACAAGCACAGTTGCAAAAGACCCACTCCACGTTTACCCACTCCTAACACAGGCTTAGCTGGAGGGGTGAACAAGAGTATTAGTAATGTGTGACTCACGTTACAAGTAATCTTTTTTTAAATAAAAGAAAAATATATTGGTCCGTGCCAAGGGATGGTGCTGCCCTGATCCATCTGCGATAATGCTACCTATACCCTATTTGTTCCAAGGCTAATCATACATATAATTAAACTCTGGCAAAAAGTATGGGATCGTACTTACGTACCTACTTATTTTCCAGAATTTATTAATTATTACCATAGTTGCTGCTATTATAAATTACATCATTGGTGCATTAATGGGGCCAGTAACCGATGATGCAAAAGCACAGGGCTTCGTAGGTATAAGCGGTGAGTAATAAAAATTTAAGTTCTGAAAAATATTTGATTATAGTTCGTTTAAGTGTACGAAAGCACGTATCACGATACTACTATCGCCCGACTGTGACGCTACTGGATGAACTATTGGTTAGGGGTCCTCCATTAATCACGTGATGTTTTTTGAGCTAATTTTTTAACTCCCCCCCTCTCCCTCCTGGTGATACGTGCTAAAGATTTAGACTAACTCCCCCCCCCCCCCCCCCCAGCCAAAATCACGTGTATTTTTTTTAGTTCAAAATGTACGTATTAAATATTTTAAGATTATTATATTTAAATACAGATATAAAAGCGTTACTACAACCCTCTCCCCTTGTGATATTTCGTGATTTTTTCCGAGCTCCTCCTCCTCCTTTCCCTTCCTTCCTTTCTTTCCCCTCCCTTTCGAGCCTCACGTGATTAATGGACAATCCCTTAGCGGCCATTCGGTGTTGAATATAATTCTGTATGACACTACCAAGTGACCTGTCATCCTAACTATGCTAACTATATCCTTACTAATATTATAAATGCGAACATTCGGATTGTTTTTGTTTTCGTGTTTGTTTGTTTGTTATACATTCACGCCTTAATTACTCAACCGGTATCGTCATAAAACTTTGCAAACACATATTAAGAGTAGGGAAAAGGATATAGGGTACCTTATATCCAAATAAAAGTACTGTTCCCGAGGGATACAAAAAGCTAATTTCGCGAGAGCGAAGCCCCGTTAAAAAGCTAGTAATATGAAACATGTGAATGTGTGCTTGTTAGTTTATTGTTTGTTCGTTCATGCTTTAACTACACAACCGATATCGACATAGAATTTTACAAACACGTTATTAAGAGTATAGAAAAGGACAAAGGATGGGTAGGGGAAAGGTTTCATTCAGAAAGAAGAACTTGTTCCCGAGGGTACGACGAAGTTGCAGGCAAAAGCTAGTAAGTCAGTAAAAAGAGATTCAGAGAAGAGATTTTTTGTCGTTAACGCAGCTTTCTTTGCAGAGGAAACAGCGAATCAAAACTGGGGGCCCGATTTCCGGTATAGTGATGGAGAAGATCACCACTTCATCAGCATATTCGCGATATACTTTCCATCAATGACTGGTGTGCAATCTGGTGCTAATATTTGTGGTGATCTCAGGGTATTAATATTTAATAAATATTATTTATTTAACAGTAGTCGGTACCATATTTACTTTCAAAGATCACTAGCTGTTCTCCGCAGTTTCGCTTGAGTTTATAGAGACCATAAACGCATTCGAAACTGCGGAGAAACTGTTCGGTTGCTAAGGTCAAAGTGTGACGTTCAATAGTCTGTAACCATCAAGAATACAAAAATAATGTTGAAAATGCGAATCATAGTTCTAGAGATAGAGATAGTGAGAGAAAGAAACAAAAAATAAACTTCCAGCATTTTATTTCAAGTATATTGCACGCATAATTTTTTCCATTTTACTTATCATAGCCACAGTGCCACATTGTACTCCATAGACTCTCCCTTTTAGTAAATATCAAGTGACACTTCTATAAGATGAGTGTTAAGCGCGTTAGTTAGCAGATGTATGCAACCCAAACCGCTAAAGAAGAGACCTGTGCCCATCAGCGAGACAGTTTACAAACAAGGAAAAACACATGATTGTGATATGAATTGTTATTTTGTTTTGTGTTAGCAAAATATTGTTTTTATGTATCTATATTTCAGAATCCTGCAGTAGCTATTCCGAAGGGTACCCTGCTTGCTCTCGCTATATCCATTACAAGCTATCTGATAATGGCGATACTGTCAGGAACAGGCGCTCTTCGTGATGCTTCCGGTCAGATCGCACATGTTGGAAACAACTCGCTGCTAGCCAGCTGTAAGCCCAACTGCGATTACGGACTACATAACAACTATGAAGTAAGTCGAACATGTTACAGAGTTTTTATGGTAATTAATTTGAGCGAATATAAAATCTCAATAAATGTGATTTCGAACAATTACGTTACTAAATGTTTTCGACTGTAGATAATGCAGCTGATGGCGTTATGGGGTCCACTCATTTACGCAGGCTGTTGGGCGGCGACACTGTCAACGGCTCTGACGAATCTCTTGTCAGTTCCAAGGTTGGTCCAGGCGCTGGGCACGGACCGCATCTATCCCGGACTTATCTTCTTCTCCAAACAGTACGGCAAGCACGGCGAACCTTATCGAGGATATGTTCTTGTGTTCATAATCTCGTTTCTCTTCTTGCTTATTGGTAAACTTATTTTTAACATAATCAAATCTCGTATCAACAACGGCTTTATATCAGAAAGTCTACTACGAGTTTTTCGCACAAAGCAAAAAACGGGTTTATACATTTAGTTCTACGACAGAAGAAAATGGACAAAAAAATCCGGACAACTGTTCAGACTATAACTGATACGCTTACTACGACAGAATAAAAAATTAAAAGTAAAAAACACTAGAGATCGCCTGGTAGTTGAATTGCGACCATAATTCATTAAATTCTATTTTTGTAGCAGCGCTTTTTTGCTAGGTACTTAAAATGTTGACTGAGGGAGTGCTTATTTTGTTTGCATGCTTGATGATTAATTATTTACTAATTTAAAGTTGGAGAACAAAAATGGCTTGTTAACATGTACCTACCCGAATTTTCGTACACTCCACTTGCCACGAGCTTTGGTGTTTTCTGATTGTATACATAATAGTGCTATAACATATAAATGCAGATCATAGTGTAATTTTAAAACTGCTGCGTCTTCATCGCGTTTATTATAATAATTAATATAAAACGCAATTTCAATACTTTCATATTTAAGGATTTTCGTAAGTGGTATTAGTTACTTTTATATCTTTGTAAATATTTGGCACTAAGGTACAACTAGATTTATAAACCCCAAATAACCGCTGCGACATTTCGCCGCGCCGCCGCAGCTTTTCTAGGGTTTCAAAATAGGCGCGCACTTGACAGTAAAATGCCAGCCTACAGCGCGCAGCGTTGACAAGTCTATAACAAGCATGTATTGGGACGCGACGCAATAAGAGTAAATAAGAGTGATTGACATAGAAACTTTATTGTTACCTATAGGAAGTTGTTGATACGTAATTCAGACTATCTATTATATAAATTTATATATGTATGAATGTTTAATTCATGTAGGTATCATAAAAAAAACAATTATCATGTCATCAATTTGTTTCGCAAAATTGTCAAGAGATATCTATAATTACTTATCTATCCCTTGCACGCCTTTCCTCACTTGTATTCTATAGAAATCCATGGCTATTACTCCATAGTAATCTCTCTCTTTTCTAACATTAACTTAAGAGTTGGGATAGCCAAATTTCCGATAGACATTATCCATATTTTTATCTATACTAATATTATAAAGCTGAAGAGTGTTTGTTTGGTTGAACGCGCTAATCTCAGAAACTACTGGTTCGAATTGAAAAATTCTTCAGTGTGAAATAGCCCATTTATAAAGGAAGGCTATAGGCTATATAACATCACGCTACGACCAATAGGAGCGGAGCATTAATGAAAAATGTTACACAAATGGAGCAAATTTATCTCCTTCTCTCTCTTATGTATGACTTAATAGAAGTACCTACATCTGAACTGTATCAACTCACTTCGAACAAAGTAATTTTATTAAATAAAACAAACGTTTTATTGTGGGATTTTTTTTTTTTAAAGACAACTCCCGCATTAGGAATATTCCTGCGTCACGGGGGGCTTCACAAACATTCAAACAACGGACACAAAGAACACCCAGACTCGGGACAAATATTTGTGGATCACACAAATTTTTGTCCCGTGTGGGATTTGAACCCACAACACTCGGCGCGGCGTAGTGGCGAGGTGACCACTTAAACCATTGCGCCATCCGTGCAGTCAACATGAATGAATATGTCATTATAACAATTATTAAGAACTTGTAACTTGACAGCGGATCTCAACACAATAGCTCCATTGATTACAAACTTCTACCTGGCGTCGTATGCACTCATTAACTTCTGCACATTTCATGCGGCTTTCATCAAACCGATTAGCTGGCGACCTGGCTTTCGAGTAAGTTGATTTTTAAATTTTCAGTACCCTAAGATTCTTTGTTACTGTTGGCAATGTTAATTATAATATAATATATTGATTAGAATAGGAGCGTGTCATATTCTGTGCGAGTAAGTATGGGTATTGTTAAAAAAGGATTATTGCTTAGCAACTCAGCCAGAACAACCGTACTCTTCATGTTTACTAAGTTTATTCGCTGATATCGGCATCGCTGAAATACACCGTATCTTTAATACAACACCAAAATTGTTATATATTTATACAGGTATAACTCATCAACGCTAAGTGTTCATTTATTTTTTATTACCTCTTTGTTTACGTTACATAGTACGGGATACATTTAAAAAAAACTCCATCGTTTTTTTAACATTATTATTAAACAATTTATATTTTTTACTGTCGCCTATTTTTTTTTTCAGTACTATAACTTATGGTTGTCCTTAGCGGGTTTTATCATGTGTCTTATAATAATGATGATAATCAGCTGGCTGATGGCGCTTGTGACAACATTTGTCTTTTTGGCTCTTTATTTAATAGTATTATATAGACGTCCAGGTAAATATAATTTTGACTATTAATTCAAGAGCTACATATTAAATGATATACGACCATTGTTATAATTTTAGATACGGACTGGGCAGGTAGTACAGATGTACAAAATTATCAAGTGACTGTTACAAACATACTACAAATGTCCATACGAAGAACACACATCAAGTCCTACAACCCGCAACTATTAATATTAACAGGGCCGCCACACAAGAGGGAATGGTTACTTGACATGGGAAAGATTATTACTGCAGTGGGATCGTTTAGTATAATTGCAGAAATTCATAAGGTAATGTTGTTGTGATGTTTATATTTAAAGAATTACTGATTAGGTCGGCTCTTAGACCTCGCATAGAGTTTTGTGTGTACAGTGTGCACGGTTAGTTTCTGAAGCTGGGCCGAAGTTGCGAAATAGAATAAGAAGGAAATAGTTGTTGGTGATCTGGAGGACCCCCTGAAAATGTTAGTTTCACAATTGCCTATAGGTAGTGCGCAGAAATTACCTAATTAATTAATATAGAAGATGTGTTGTTTAATACCTATTCCAAAAAGAAAATAATAACGAATGTATTTGTTGGATTTAATTTGTAGAGGTTGTTAGAGTGTGTTATGTTTCATTAAAATAAAAGGAACATGTAGGATTTTTATAATCCCAGCCTCCTTCCTAGGGTATCCCGGGTCCCCTGCAATAGACTCACTTGTGACGGAACACCGTGTGGTTTTAGTCGGTTCGAGTCCGACATACCACTTCACCCTCGGTGAGGTGATGACCCGTGGGGGTTTCCACACGATAAAAAAAAGGATTTTTATAATCCTATAATAATTACTATTTTAGGATAAAATTAATGCCGCCGAACGAAATGCGAAAATTAATTTTGGCGAGGATTGGTTGCGGCAACGTGACGCGAGAGGGGTTTTCGTCCTTGTGGACGGCTTTAGTTTTGAAGACGGACTCCGAGCTCTTCTTCTCTGCTCAGGCCTTGGCACTCTCGTGCCAAATATCCTTCTCATAGGTTTTATGTATGAGTGGCGCACTTGTCCACACGCACAACTGACAACTTATTTTCGTTGTATTAGGTAAGTTTAGTAACTGTACTTAAAATTTTTATAAAGTTTAGTAAAACAAAAAAAAAACGCGCTTTACCGTGAACAGAATTAAAAAGTAAAAAACAGTCATAAACCATATACAGGGTGTAAGTGACACCGTACCGAATCCTGAAATATTGTATTCAGACCATGATTCTGAGTGGAAAATCATTGGAAATTTCTGCCAGAATTTTTTTTTCTTTTTTTTTATTAAAAGTGATATCGAAGTGAGTAAACAGAACATTTTCCCAAAAAAAAATCGGTAAATACCCCATACGGCCAAAAACTGCAATGTAAAACATATATGCAATCAGCTGCTTCGAATAGTACAACTTTACAGACGCTGTTAAACATTCCATACAATTATTCTAAATCTCCTACTGTCGGCTGTCAGCTTCCAAGTCTGGGTTGTTAGCAGTGCCGGATTAACCATATAGCAAAAGTAGACTTGTTCTATCATTCTACCCTTATAAAAAATATGAATAACCTTGGCAATGTTCAAATTAATTTTTAAAATAACATTGAAAACATCGATAAAATTTGATCTGTTTGAAGGCCGCCATATTTCGCGGGCCTTGGATGACGTCACGTTCCACGCTCAGTGTTAGTTTCATAAACTTACTTGAAGTGTTTCAGTAATTTTATACCGATTTCCAGTTGTAATTACTATTTATTGTAATTAATAGACGATGGATAAAGTTAAAAAACCATTTTATAGGTATTGCCTTGTCCCTAAGTGTAAAAACACTATAAGAAGTACACCCAATACAGTATTTTTTCCTGTACAAAATAATAATGTAAGATACGAAAACAATGATGTACATTAATGAGAAGAGATGAAGTATCTTCAATATCGTGTTTATATTGTTGTGAAGATCACTTTAATGTAAGCATATTACAATTTAATTCCTAGCATACTGTGAATTAGTCAGCACCAATTTATGTTTGTTTTAAATATCAAGCATAAGGCAACTTGCTTGTCTACTTAAACTAGGTAACAAAAGTCCAATAAAACTTCATGAATATAACTAACTATACATATCTTACCTATCCTTTAGATTATAATATAATAAGTATTATAATAATTACCTTGCGGCTTTCACTCCTTTAACCTCAGCGGACGTAAAATCTGAATTTGATGCAAAATATATACTTAGTCATCATGAATGCACCTATTTTAGGTAGATTGTCCGATTGTGCTTTGACAAAACTACATTTAGTCATTGTCCTAGATGATTTCTAATATCACTAGAATGCTTATATTGCACTAGCTAAGAGCAAAAACAACAGGAACACCTATCTTTCTCCGTAACACTACGAATATAGGCGCCGATAAATGACAGAGTGTGGAATGTCACGTCATGTTTTGTTTCGACCAATGGTGAAGCATTTTGCAAAGTTGAATTTTGCGCCCTTATTTTTCATATTTTAATTAATATTTTTTGCAATTAAACACGAACTAAATAAGAAAATAATTGTTTAGGCATAATATCTGGACAATAAAGATTCAAGGGAAAATTAATCAAGTAAATTTAAACAACATGCATATTCCCTATTGTTACGGGCCCTGTGTATCCAGACCCGCTCACCCATAATAGAGCATAATAGAGCATAATTTTGGGAACGAAATTCCTTATCGCACGTTACACTGCAGACATTCGGCGGTCAGCCGTCTAGCCGGAAAAAAGTGTTAGCGCAAAGAAAAATGCTGACCGCGGGTTTATTTATTTTATTTTGGACACCCTATACTTAAGGCCTGTTGCGGAGGATTTGGATGACCTTTTTTTTTTGGATAACATGTGAATCAAAAATGTAATTGAAATGTTGTTTTGTTGCGCCTCCGATCTATTGATTTGGCGCTCCCTACGTGACGGCGCCCGGTGCGGCCGCACCGCTCGCACCGCCCTAGGGCCGCCCCTCGTCCCGAGGACACCACACACGTCATTGTTAAAATGACACTTATTAAGACGTGGTATATATTGAACATACTTGAATGTTTAAGAAAATAAAGTTAAGTTTAAGGAAAAGGGGAAGGGTTTTCACCCTTCCCCTTTTCCTTTTCTCTTGACTAAGGCAATCCACGTCAGAAAATCGATGCCGAATTATTTGGCTGGTAAAAATTAAACAAACAGGATTTGATATCTAGTGTGAACACACAATTCTACATAAACGTCAGTCGTGATAATCGGTTCCACAAGAAAAAGCAACAGGCTTCATTGAAGACTTTAGCGGCTCTAGTACCTACACACTTTACTTAGAAACACCTGCTAAACAATTAATTTGTTTGTTGACATCGATGATAACTTACTATCTATAACTTATTATAAAACGCATGAAAACATGCCAAAGCACACCTAACTAGTGTTTTGGAATATTTCGAAGGTTTAAATCATATAGGTAGCAGAAAATATTTAAAAAAACTTAGAAATCATGTAGTTCCAACAACATAGGGCCACATGACATTTAGCAGGTGACATAATCGAAACATTGAGAAAAATGTTTTCAGGTCAATTAATTATAAAAAATGGTGACATTGTTTAGCCACATGATCACAAGATTTAACGGCTCCTGACTTTTTTCTGTGGGACTAGCTACGTATTTATGGTAACAAGTCTATAACCCTTCAAGACCTAATACAGAATATCCGAGAAGCTATCAGTGGGATAACACCGGAAATTTGCGAAAATGTGTTGAGACGAAACGCTATGAAAAGAGCTCATACCTGTCCAGTGGCGGATTTACACATTTGCCGCCTGTAGGCTAGTTAAATTTTGCCGCCCCTACCTCCTCTTCGATTGGCAATTCACAATGATATTATCTACAACTGTTTTTTGTGAATGATTTGTGCACTAATTACTGGTGTAATTAGTGCACAAATATTTTTTTCCATAATTAGCATGATTGTGAACTAGGAGATCGATGTCTCAGTTTCTAGATTTTTTTTACAACCCAACGATTTAGCTAAGATTGATTGTTTTTTATGGTACCTTTATTTCTGAGCTAATAAAAAAGCTCAATCATAAGCTACTGTTCAGGTGGGTTATGGTATGCCTTAATACTTACTACTAACACATGTACATTCAATAAACGTTCAATCCATCAGCCTAAAGCAGTCCACTGTTCTCCTAACGTGCGCGAAAGCACCCGGTTCAGCAGCTACCTTTCTCAGTTCGTCAGTCCATCGGGCTGGGGGGCGTCCTACCTTCCGTTTACCAGTTCGCGGTCTCAACTCTAGGACCCGTTTGACCAACGACCATGCCAGGCTACGTCAGCATGCTTATTCTGCAAACTATGTCGGTAACATTGGTTATTTGTCGGATGACCTCATTACGAATTTGATCCTTCAAATAAACTCCAAGCATAGCTCGCTTCACAACCCGCTGCTCGACTTTAAAAAGCTTGTGGACAAGACCAAGTGACATACGGTGCCAAGACGTGGGCACCAACGACCCCACCGCCAGTCTCAGCACCGTATATCTGGAGAGGTAGGACGCTCTGGTTTTACAAACACCTTCGTTTTGAGGAATTCCTGCAAGGGTGATGAAAAAACTCAACGTAGTTTTGCAATTACTGCCCGTCCTAACAGGATCCTTCTGGTGATTTCTTCCCGAAGTTGTTTCTACCGAGCTTTATAACGTGCTCAATGTACACTGAAAGTTTTGCGTAACTCATTAATAAAACAATTTACATGTAAAGTAATATATTTACTGCTTTTCGAAGTATTCTCCATTACATTTTAAACACTTTTCATTCGTTGGTCTATGGACATGTTTTTCACGTGCTGGTTGAAAGCTATCACGGCCTCTTCCGTCTTAAATCTTTAATTTTTGGGAAAATAAAGAAATCGCATTGTCTTGTTCGCGGTGTGCGCCGAAGCATTGTCATGGTGCACTAGGATGCGACTTTTTGGTCGTGTTTCCCTAACTTTTTCAAAGATACTGGGCAAACAAATGGTGGTGTAGCACTCAGCACTAACTGTCTTTTACTAACTTTTAAACTTCTATGGCGTTCTATGATATAATGATATAATTATGTATTTAAAAGGGGATTAACGCGATCACGAAAAGGTATTACATACCTCTGAATTACCTGACGTTTCAACCAGGTTGCACTGACCGTGGTCACAGGCTGACTGGCTCAGCGGTGCACGCCCTCCGTCGTCGAGATCGTGAGGTAGAAGGTTCTTCATCCACCCGTCATCAGAGGTATGAAATACCTTTTCGTGATCGCGTTAATTCCGTAAAGTGGGATCGTGCAGAGGGGACCCGTCCGGGAGAAAAAAACGCAATCATTTTTTTGCCTACATTTCTCGCCTGCCTCAATCTTGTTATTTCCACCATATAACAATATTTCCGTGTTTCATCGATCTCCTGTCACAATGTCATACACAGCATTTGAACTTCCGTGATCGTACTTTAACAACATTTTTTTACACCAATCAACACGAGTCCGTTTATGTTCTGGGGTGAGTTCATGAGGAATCCAGCGGCAACAAAGTTTTCTAACTTTTAAATGTCCATGTAAGATTTTTTGAATTTGGCTCACATCAATCCCCTCAAATCACCTCATAGGTGATACGCCGGTTTTCTTCAATTAGTTCCCTGACAGTAGCCACGTTTTCCTCAGTTATCGCAGTTGAGGAATTTCATCATGGAGAGAAACACAGCCGCGATAAAATTTTGCGTAGCAACGCCTCACGGTGCTCAAATGAAGTGTTTCCCTTCCAAAATCATTTTGAAGACTAGCAGTGCAGTCTTGCGGAGTCAGTGAACTTTAAAAATTTGTTCCATTTCTGCTACGGACGACGAACTTCAACTTGTGTTATAAAATAATTGGCAATTTCCCGCCAATATTTTTTAATCAATAATTAAGTTTCTTAAAAAAAATTTAACATTCAAAATTCAAACATTTATGAGCGGCCAGAAGCGCAAAGCTTTCAGTGTGCCCTATGTAGATATATTCCTGAACAACTTCGAGCGTCAGCCCTTCGAAGTCAATCGGTCTGGGAGAGTCACGTCGAGACGCTCCATTTAGGGTTTGCAGCCTATTGTGAGTGAGTGTAATTACATGTGTGAGTGTCAGTTTTTTATTTTTTCGCCCAGCTGCCCCAGCGACCGGCAAACTGAAGGTGTAAGATGTACTCGACCTTTATATTGATTCCCCGTCTAGTCCAATCTAGTGTCTTAAAGACTTCTCAAGGGTGTTGGTGAATAGTTTGGAGATAAAATTCCCTTGTCTAACTTCACGCTGCAAGTTTATCTGAGTTGTCCTCTGGTCTTGGAGCTGTACGGTCATCGTGTTGCTGTCATATATGCTTTTCAGCACCTCGATATATCGCCAGTCGACACGTCGTCTTTGCAGAGTATCCATAACTGCCCAGGTCTCGATGGAGGCGAAGGCTTTCTTGTAGTCCACAAAAGTCGTACACAGCGGCTGTTAATACTTCTCGGTCTTTTGCACAATCTGTCGCACAGTATGGATACGATTTACGGTGCCGTAGTCTTTTCGAAACCCGACTCGTTATGGTGGCTGGTATTTATCGAGTTATCTGGTGAGACGGTTTTTTTTTCAGACTCTCGAAAAGAACTTCTAGATATGGTTCAGGAGTGAGATGGCTGACAGCTCGCGCATTTTACTCATAAGTTCGAGAGTATTTTGATTTGGACTGTTCCTGTTTGCGTTTCCCGCGGAACAGCTTTCGAGACTTAAAGATAATAAAATATTTTTTATTACGTTTAAAGTTTATACCTATTTAATTATCTGGTAACAATCCTCCTGATGATGACGATGAAATTAAATTTATTTAAATTATGAAAGTTCTTGACTTAAGGAAGATTTTAGACAACTTTTCAATCGTTTTATGTTAGAAAATCTTCTCTCACCCGAACTGTGTTGGCCAGACACACTAGCGAACGGTCGTGTCACTCGCAACCAAACGCGACTACGAAAATTGTAGAAACATTTATATATAAATGTTTCTACAATTTTCGTAGTCAAACCACCGAGGTGGTGAAACAGTTTACATGTTGAATTGTTTGCTTACTTATTGACATTTAGGTAGTTAGGTATATATGTAAATATCTGTATATATGTAATAATCTTTTTAAATTTTTTGAAACAAATAATCCTCTTTTTTTTTTAAGACAATGTTTTTCCCAAATTAGCCGCCCCTAAAATCTGCCGCCCTAGGCTTCAGCCTACTCAGCCTGTTGGTAAATCCGCCACTGTACCTGTCACGCTGCTAGAGGTGGACATTTGGCAGATGTTATATTTCACACGTGATTGCCAAACCTAAGTAAAGTATTTTTAAAAAAGTTGCCCGCGTTAATAGTGATCTATTGTACTATTGAAGTCAACAAAATTGTAACCTATGGATGGCAAATAAACATATATTATTAAGTACCTACTGAGTTTGTTTTATCCTAACGCTACAAACTTAAGATCCCATAACAAATCAAGGGCCTCTCGATAGAATTTGCTACGGGCCACGCGCTAGTTTGATCCGGCACTAGTTGTGAAGCAATATGAATACCTTGGTATAAAACTAATTTAAATAAATAGCCGCCAAGTGTGTGTGACAATGGTGCCGATTCTATTGTACACTCGACTAAACTAAAACCTGACTTAATTTCTTCATATAAAATCAACCTAGTGTTTTTCGTAATAAGGTCTATTTGTTACTAGCATCTATTTCTCAGCGCCTCTAAATTTCAACAAAACCTCTCAACGTATACTCAACTTTATTTCCACGCAGCGAGAGTCTTCATTTATTCAAACGGTGTATAATTGCCGTATAAAAACTTGTTCAAAACGAACAAGGATTACGTGTTTTTAATCTACACCTACGAAGACGCTTACTAAAAACACAGAGCGAAAGAGATGGCATTCAACGGATAGCGGCTCTCGCTACGTGGTATTAAAGTTTATTTAAGCGTATCAGACTTTAGTCGACAAATAAATTGCTTATTTCGATAGCGACATATGCTACCTACTTTTTTCAATTTGAAAACTGTAACAGAAAATTAACAGAAAAGTAACAGAAAATTTAGTGAATTTTAATTTAGCGAGTGAAGTAACAGAATTGAGGCCATTGGCCCCAATTCTGTTACTTCACACTCGCTAAATTAAAATTCACTAAATTTTCTTCATATAAGAAGTAAACCTTGCACACTTAGAAACAAGGTCTTATTTCAAATTGAAACAAGTAGGTAACATATGTCGCTATCGAAATAAGCAATTTATTTGTAGACTAAAGTCTGATACGCTTAAATAAACTTTAATACCACGTAGCGAGAGCCGCTATCCGTTGAATGCCATCTCTTTTGCTCTGTGTTTTTAGTAAGCGTCTTCGTAGGTGTACATTAAAAACACGTCATCCTTGTTCGATTTGAACAAGTTTTTATACGGCAATTATACAGCGTTTGAATAAATGAAGACTCTCGCTGCGTGGAAATAAAGTTGAGTATACGTTGACAGGTTTTATTGAAATTTAACGGCGCTGAGAAATAGATGCTAGTAATAAATAGACCTTATTACGAAGAGCACTAGGTTGATTTCATATGAAGAAATTAAGTCAGGTTTTAGTTTAGTCGAGTGTACAATAGAATCGGCACCAATATCTAACAATTGTACAACGCAAAGAATTAAATTTATTTTGGAATGCCAAACCATAGCTACAAAATATTGATTAAAGTCTTCTAAGAGATTTACAGTCAAAATGGTCGTTTAGGTTTTGGTGATGCCAGGTTTATAAAAATGTTATATATTGATATATATCGAATTAAGTCGAAATCGATATATCAATATCGGTGTTGCGTCGATATCGATAATTATATATATCGTTGCATCCCTAATTAGGATGCGTTCCATGCGTTTCGATATTTCGTTACGATATATTGAGTTTTTTCGATATTGGTGTTACATCGATATCAATAATTGTCGATATTTTAGGCTTTGATATATCGATATTTATCGGTTTTCCGATATATCGTTGCATCCCTAGCGTAATGTGCTCCTCCGACATAATTAAAAATTACGAATACAACTAAACATTTCTAGCATGGCATTTGAAATCGGCCTGGCGGTAACAATTCTACGGGTTTCGAATAACTTTCGTCCACCAAAACGTCACAAGGTAGCTTCTGAAATTGCCAGCTTCGACTCTTCAAACTCAAGCGACATCGATCAACAAACCCGAATACTAAAGATCATAGCCGATGATTCTGATGTCGATACCTCGCTTAAAAAAGAAGGTAAGACCTAAAATCATTACCTTACATTGGGTACATATTTTGTAAGTTAAAATCAAAGTACACATTCATATCGCACACCTACATCTAAACCTAGAATCCAGCTAACTCAAAAAAACACTTTTTTAGAAAAAGCGAAAAACGAATTACTGTGTGTGTTATGCTTTTCATATGCAGCGAGAAGAAAGATTTCGTAGGAATCTTAAGTTTTAATCATGTTTTGGGGCTTAAAATGGGATTTTTGTAGTTATTGCCCTATTGATTAACAATTGAAGTATATTTGTTTTATTATTTTGAGTTAAGCCCGTGTTGGTGAATTAAGCGTCTAGCGTCGAGTAGGGGTGATATTTTTAAACCTGGTTTATTGGTCAGTAGGTATTGAGATAAGGAATTCGATGGTGTGTATAACTCAAAAATTTAAATTTCTGAGTTTATTCCCTACAGATCTAGGTGTGCGATATGTAGATAGCAAGAGCAAAAAATTTATATAACAGGTATTGCTGGCGGATGTACAATTGTTGGTGATGGTCAATCAACAAGACACCAACAACTGTGTTTCAGCATCAATGATTAACGCAGTCCCACGCACTCCCACCTCACTTTCATAATTTATATATTATGACATGCCAAATAGCATCGAAATAGGCGGAAAATGGCTATTATGCATGTTCTATTCATATGTTATTAATAAGACGTGGCTCAATTACGGACACAGAATACAAAGTTATTATAAATTAATAGCTTTAAATTAAATTAGTAATGCTAATATTTGACAGATGACAAGAAAGTGGGATCGGATACGTCACCATTGCCACCCGAATTGCCCTTGATACCTCCTACAGCCACAGATTCTAAAACCATTCCCGGAACATATAACATATACGGTTCTTATAAGCCGTTAATTTTTCACCAGGTACGTCGTTAAACCCTTTAATATACTCCTGGTTTTGGACTGAGTGACAAACTTGAACCTTTATATGAACAAATTTGTTTCCAAATAACCATAAAGTAACTGGAATTATTTCTATAAGCATATGGCATACTTTTTTAAGTAGTGGGGTAGTAGTAGTTAGTACCAGCAGTGGCAATAGTAAGTTCTATAGACCGAGTTATGTCCAGACCAATTAAAAATGTCCAATATGTCAATATAATAAAAAACTACTGAAATAAGCAAATTCACCGGGCTGTATAAATAATGTGCCCCTTCTATTGCGCAGAGTAATAAAAATACGCATTTAGGCTATTTTGAAGTAGGTAACGTGTATATTTTCCATTGAGTAAAACACCTATTTTTATTACTGGGCAAGAATCCTCGCTGATGCGAGGTTGCTTTTAGAAACCTTGGCTGGCGTAAATAGCCAGCTTTATCTGAACGCACACGCACGCACGTTTTTTAGTCTAAATACGGAAATAGACCCTCTACTAATACCAATACCAAAAAATGGGACCATTATGCCTTTAAGTGAAAAAGTAAAAAAATTAGTAATACTTATTGACTCAGAGCTTTCTTGGTCTTGCAGGTTCCTTAAAAGATTAAGAAATTTTCTACCAACTGTCACCAAAACGGTCCTTACAAATTCAGTCCTACTTTCAATTCTTGACTATGCGGACGGATGCCAGCTATACAGGTCACACCGAATACTAATTAGATAAACTAGAGCGACTTCAAAATTTTCGTATCTGATTCATATTTGGACTGTATAAATATGATCTTGTCTCTTCCGGAAAAAGCTCAAGTGGTTACCTATTCGTCTTCGCCGGAATGCTCTCTTTGCTATACTGTTTAACCCTCATGGACCTTCAAGAAAGTTTTGAGTTCGTTCATGATGCTCATACTAAAACCTTACGATCATCAGAAAATCTGATATTAAAAGTGCCGGTGCATTCAACAACCTTTTTGATATATCGTTTATGGTTCTGTCTGTTCGTTTGTAGAATGCATTACCAGTACAAAACTGTAAGCTTAAACCCTTGCAGCCTTTAAAAATGTGGTCCAGCAACTTTACCAATCACTGTAATGTTTTATTTTATTTTATTACATTACATAACTAAAATAAAAATGTATTTCGCTATTAGCGATAAGAGATTGAGATGATTGCCGACAAACGCTCTTTGCCCGATTTATAATTTTCTCATTTACGAAATACTGATCTATTAATGTCGAAAAATTATTTTGAGTGCCAATAATATGATCATATCTCAATAAAAAAAAAGAATACAATTAATCGCAATAGTGTTCGTAACTGACACCGCAGGTTAGGTCAATAATTCGTAAATGAGAAAATTATAAAACGGGCAAAGAACGTTTGTCGGCCATTATCTCAAGATTATGTGAAAAAAAAGTTCAAAATCTGCAAGAATTAAAGGCTGTAACCGGTTTTGAACATTTTTTTTTAGGTTGGCCCTAGTGTGCGGCGCCTAGGTTACCACCTGAGCCTTTTCACATAATCAGAAACGTGACAATTTTTTGCGTAGTCAAAATATGAATCTTATACAAAGATTTTGGAGTCTGTCAAGCTTATTAAGTTGGTCTTCAGTGACATCTAAATAACTGGCATCGGCACAATCAAGAATAGGGAAAATAAGGGTTTGAGCAAGCGTAGTCTTAGTGGTGGTAGATAGAAAACTCCGGAGTCTGCGCAAGGATCCTGCAGCGGCAAAAAAAAATGCGAATCAGTAGCTGAAGACCCCAGGATAACCTACTATCTATATTTCCCCCCAGGACTTCTGACTACAAAGACATGAAACTTGCATGGGTCGCTCCACTTACATTTGAAGTCCATTTCTGCGTTAACAGTGTTAATGGCGGCTGTCTTAAGTTGGCGGGGAGAAGTCGTTTTTTCACACTTTTTTTTGCTCTTTCAACTGTTCGTTAACTGTTCGTAACTGTTCGATGAAAATTTTTATTTATTCTATCTTAGTTTTATTATTAAAAATAAAATAAAAAATTACCCTCAAGTTGGCGGGGAGAAGTCGTTTTTTCACACTTTTTTTTGCTATTTCAATTGTTCGTTAACTGTTCGTCATTGTTCGATCAAAATTTTTATTTGTTCGATCTTAGTTTTTTTTTAATAAATAAAATAAAAAAATTGCTTTCTTAAGTTGGCGGGGAGATGTCGTTTTTTTACTTTTTTTTTTGCTATTTCAACTGTTCGTTTACTGTTCGTCATTGTTCGATCAAAATTTTTATTTGTTCGATCTTGGTTTTTTTTTATAAATAAAATAATAAAAATAAAAATTACCCTCAAGTTGGCGGGGAAAAGTCATTTTTTAAAGTTTTTTTTGCTATTTCAACTCTTCGTTAACTGTTCGTCATTGATGAATTACTTCAGAGATGTTCGGGTCCACGTAATTAAGAACCCAAGTTCAAAGTACACGTAGAAATAGAAATCAGATGCCTCAAGTAATTTGCGTATCCCCCACCTTCTGTCACTGGTTTTTATGTGGTCACATAATATGTATGCATAATATGTATGTATGTTATTAGAATATGCCAGTAAGAAAAGAGCCGATAAAAAATGTATTTAAATTTCGAATGAGGAACTCTTTGGGAATCTGTAGATGTTTCATGATTTCATAATATGAATGACATATATTATGTCATTTGTTTTTATAAAATGGCGGCAATTAAAAAAGTGTCTGTCGTGCATCGAAATGGATTTGACTACACAAAATTTTCAGTCAATGATGTATTACGACTTTCGTTTTGGTCTTCCTCAGCAACAGTGTTACGATAGACTTCGATTCACATTTCATTACGAAGCCCCATCTCGTAGCTTGTTTACAATTGGTTTAATGAGTTTAAACGTGGTCGAAGCAAACTCACTGATGATTCTCGAGAAGGACGTCCTTCTACGGCGACTACTGAAGAAAACGCGAGTGCTGTGCGGCTAATGATAGAATCTGATAGAAAGTTGACATATCAACAGATTATGGCAGGTTTAGACATTTGTATGAGACAATAAACGTACAATATGACATCGTCACAGGTGATGACAGTTCGATATTTTGTTACGAACCAGAAACCAAAAGACAATCTGCGCAGTGGATATACATCAACTTCACACAAACACGAATGGAAACTCATTCGAAGTTTTGCCGACAAAAGTAAAGAAGGGTAGAAGTCAAGGGAAAAAGATGATCGCCTCATTCTTTGGGCGGACGGGTTATTTCTAAACAATCATTCTAGAAGATAAAAGGACAGTTACTGCAAATTCGTATGTCAGTCATTGTCTACCAGTTGTCTTGGAAAATATTAGACAGCAGCGCCCAAGAAGCAAATTTCTGCTGCGCCACGACACGACGCCGATACCGTGGTCCCGTCTGAAATAGGTGTGGAAGAGATTTCTAAACCATTGACTGTAGCAGTGAGCCCACTCGTCAGTGGGCTCACTGATTCAGTCAATGGTTCCATCGCATGCGACGGTGCTTAGAAGGGAACGGAGACTACTTCTAAAATCAATAAAAACATTAACAGGCTTCTATATCATTCCGTTTTTTAGTTTCTAAAAACTTTCAGTGTGACCCTTTTGTATTCTACAACATCTCGTCATCTCGTGTAGGTAATTTAGAACGAAGTAAAGATCATAAGAATATGGCTGCAACGTTCTTGGTCTATTACAGGGGAGCACTTTGGATGTGTGGTGGTTGTACAATGATGGAGGCATAAACATTTTGCTGCCCTATATTATTGCGAACCGCGGCTCCAAAAATAAAATGATGCTCCGAATATTTGTACTTCCCAACCCTGGTGTTAGAATGAGAGACTCATATAACAGGTAAGTTTACTAATTATAGGTTAACTCTCAAGATGAATGAGAAGGTGTAGGTAATCTAATTTTAATATTTTCAATCTAAAATCCTTAGAATTAGTAGTAGTAACGCGATTTTTCACATAGCGTAAAAGCGTAAACACCTACGCTATAATAGCCTAAAAAATTTAAATAATAATACCTGGCATTAGCTACAACCAGAAATATATATTATTTACGCTTTTCTAAACTTGAGAACGCTTTGCCCTCCGCGCGACCTTTATCTCTGTCATCTCTGTGTGTAAAACCGGACACTATTGTTCTACGAAGATGATTAAAAAAGGAAAGATCAAAAATAATGAAATAGGTTATGAGTGTTGAGTTTTATATAATGATAAATAACATTATTTCCCCAATGAAATTTAGTTGTTTAATTTTTATAAGTAATTAAAATATTAGTCCACAATTTTTTCAGACCTACACTCGGAACTTGTCATTATTAAGAAGATTTCCAAGTTGCCAGACACTTTCGTTAGTTCCAACGTCTTCCCAGACAGAGTTAAGGTCAGCCTTAGGTGCAAGCACTCGTGCGACTTCCTTCTCTGAACACCTAAAAGGTTTACCAGAGACGTCCCCAGTACCATGCTTGCGCTGTGAATACCCTTGGGGGAGGGGGGGGGGGGACGGAACTATTAAAGTACCCCCCGTACTTTAATAGTTCCCTAAACATTTAAGCTTAGACTTAAAACGTTTCCTGGAGCTCGGTTTTCTATGTAGACCCAAATCTGAAAACTGAGTCATGCGTCCCGGTGAAATTGTTGCACATGCTTGTTCCAGCCTCTCTTCTAGAACGATGACAGCCGCCGCTACATTTATTATCTGCTCCGCGGCCAGTTCCCCCATGTTACTTTGTTGTCTATACTGGATTTATATTGCATTTGCATGTTAATTTACCTAAGATACAACCAATTTTAACGGAAAATGGTCTTGATCAGAGCATTTTCCGTTAAAATGGATTGTAAATTAATATACATCATAACATATTTTAAGTCAGATATTGCAAAGGCTGGCTCTGTAGTCACACAATGATCGAGCCAACATTTACAACTAATAAAGGTGTGTATCTGACAGCATATTGCTAACTTTTTATAATCACACGACTAACTTACGAATTTTATGTGATTAGTAATTATAATTTTTTTAATAACATTTAATAGGCTATATTTTGTCCAATAGCGTTAAGAATCTATTTCAAAAGTTTCGTATAGAATATTCGCACTTGATGGTTATAGAAGGTATCGACGCATCGCCACAGTTTTCAACTTGGGATATGTTTAATTCCCTCATAGCAGATCATAAGGCTGGAAAGGAAGATAATTTGCAAGGTATTCGTTTGAATTTATAATTTGGGAAACTGTCTTTTCGATTGAAATACAAAAGTCCCAGTTCTTTTCAGTTTCCTAGTTTGGTTTGCACCAACAGTATAACGACGGGTAAGTTTAATATTGTGTTCGGTACTACACGTTTTGCTAGGTCTATATTGCAATCCACATCCATAATGTATAATTTCAAATTGGCGTACTAATAATTTCGCAAAAGGTTTGTACCAAATAAAGACTTTAAGTTTTCCAAAATTACTTATCGCAAAAAAGCTTAGGTAAAAAAAATAGAACTTCTAAGTAATATAACGTAGAGTACGTAATGTGGTTAGCGACATTGTTTTCTTGTATGGTATGATGTTGATGATGATTGTTCCGATGGCGACCACTTCGACCCCTAGTCGGTGAGATGACGCTGGTGCGCTCGAAGATGGCGTATGTAGCCTATTTTATGGTATAGGGGGCAAACGAGCAGACGGGTCACCTGATGGTAAATGACTACCGCCGCCCAGGGGCACCTGCACCTCAAGAGTCACAAGTGCGTTGCCGGCCTAGAGGAAGGGTGGAAGAGTGGGAGAGGGAAGGGTTAAGCCCTCCGGTAACCTCACTAACTCGGCGGAACGCAATGCATTCATTGTTTCACTGCCGGTTTTCTGTGAGGCCGTGGTATCACTCCGGTCGAGCCAGCCCATATGTTCCGAAGCATGGCTCTCCCACGATAATTTTTTTTGCGGAATTAACTAAGAATCATCCTAATATTCTGTCCTATCCGAGACTGCGTTGAGTTTCGAAATAATACCACAAATTATTAAGTAGTTACTACGTAACAGATAAATCACTCCCTACAAAAATATGTATACCTACCGTTTCAATTATATACTGTTTCCTCTTTAAAATGTGTATAGAGTACCTACTTTTTTCATTTCCAATGTATACAAAAATTCTACATGTGTTTATTGTTATGTAAAATTAATAAAGATCTTCCCTTTTCTAAAATCTCGATTATTATTGGGTATGGTGGAAAATATTTTAAATCTTACAAAAAGTGTTAATGAATAAATTGAGGGTTAAAACGTTCATTTTAAAAAATTACATAAGTAGCGCTGTCGGGCTTTTTTTCTTTCTTTCTTCAATTTTTATATTGCACAAACAACCATGTCAATATTCAGTATGAATTCTACAGGTTTTTAAATAATACATCAATCCGATCTCGAATTACGTTTTTATACTTTAAAAATAAATGCATTTGCGCGCGATGCAGCTGTCGGCAACCCACTGCGCAGTGCGCATGACTGCGTATAAGGTCTGCCGGCGGACCAGCGGCCGATAGGTATTTAGCGCGCGCAAGGACATCGAGTGGCATAGGCCTGGTAATACTTATAATACGAGTATATATTTAATTATTTTCTACATACAATTATAAAATCATTAAATTAACAAAATATGGTATATAAGTAAAATTATTTAGATAATCGAGGATTAAATGAATAACAAATGTTTTATAATAAAAGGTTAAAAAAAACTTACGTGTTTTATTTTCAATAACCGACATACATTAATATAATACATACGGGGGTATTACATATTGATGGTAAAGGGGTTAAAATAATTTTTAAGTATAACCTATCATGCATTATAATATTTATAATATATTACAAACGAACTCTGCACAACAACAACAATGTCCAACCTCTGTCTGTCCAATGTCCAATCACAGATGAATACTGATGCTAACGAAAAGCAGCTTTTAGACTCTTTGTCCATGGAAGTTAGGGAGCCTGAGTATATCAAAGTGTGCAAGACCGTTAGATTTGGTTCTTCCGCAATAACCGTTACCACCTGATAAAAGACTTAGTATTAGTCTATATTTTTTAGGGAGCTAAAGAAGCGTTCCTGTAACGATTACTTCGTAACAGATTTATTTGCACCTAATACCTACCTTCCAGATTTAGTTTATTTTATAAAAAGACGCTACGTTGTCTAACTGTGGTCTTCTAAGGGGCGAAGATACAACTTACCATTACTCGGCAAAAAAAAATAAGTAGAAATGAACAAGTTCTGAATACTTTCAAAGCGCTAGACAGGGCCTCTAGTAGACTTCCACTGAGCTCGACCGTTAACAGGCTATTGTGCTTAACGTGATCGAAAAGCGCCAATGTGTCTCAGGATTGTAACCAGGAAGGCACACAAGCACATTTGACCTGTCAAAAGGTGTCAATAGTGCAGAATGAGTTCGGTTTGCACCATACATAAACTAACCTAAAAACAACTATCAGACTCAAAAATTTAACAAAATTAAATGCATTTCTATTAGTTTTATTGTTGCTCTTGATTTATAGATTCCAGTCTCATATCAGATGATGTATTAAATAAACTACTAATGAAAACTACTAAACATCTACGAATAAGAGAACTGCTACTAGACCATTCGTTTGCCGCGGATCTCATCGTAATAACTTTACCATATCCGAGACAGGTATTTCCTCATTCTTATTATAGAAAATTAAGTACCTACATGTAATACAATTTCTGAATAATAATGGTATATGCATAAGGATATAGATCCGTAAATTCAAGCTTGTATTCTGTATACTAAAACCAATTACAAGATGATTTGTAGGTGCTTAAATCCTTGTAGAAGTATCCGTACAGTCAAGGGCACGACAAGGTTATTATTAACCAACTTAGAATCATGATATCCCTATTATAGATCAGCTTCGGCCAACGTCAGACCTGTGGCTGGGTATTAAGTATAAAGAATATAGCGAAGCGGTGATTAATCCAACAAGTCCAATTCCAAAAAGTAACAACAAAGCATTTTAAAAATATGTATAAAAAGTCCAATGTCGATACTAAAATATAGGTTTGACCCTTTTGTATGGATCTTACGAAAGCGGCTGAATATATGTTAACCATAACATATTAAAACCGTTAATATGCTCAGAGGATCAAAGGTACAGGTATTAAAAACTCAGATCATACCTAAGCAACACACAGCACAGGTGGAAATCAACATAACTTGTTAATATGACAAATCTGTCCACGACCCATAGTCAGTCAGGGAATGAAGAATAACTGTGTGTCAGTGCCTTGTAAATAAGATAGCTGCGAGGGAGAGGCCCATATATAAGCGTCAGTCTGATAACATGTATATGTAATAAGTTGTGCAACCCTAGGTACTATGATAATATGTAAGTATAATAAGAATATTGTGAATGGTTTTTGTTTACTGAATAAATAAGAATAAGGGGTGAGGAACAACCAACGCACCGGAAACCGTATAAATAGAGGGCGGTTTCTAGGCCAAAATGCATTCGAATACCGACAGTTCTAAAAAGAAGTACTCAAGAGAAACCTCTGCTGAAACGCTTTGCAGACGGATATAACTCTCCACGGCAGCTATGGATAAATGGGTGGTTGTTCCTCGTCGACGTCCGATTCAAGAATATACTACTGCGTTTCATTTTCCCTTCCTGTTTCTGAACAGATTTACGTCTGAATACGGGACACCAGACAAAGGTGTTCTATATAAAATCAATATGTCTTGTTGCCTAAAAAGAGTTTAAAATGAATTTATGTAATCTGACTACCGACAAGTATCGCATGGTGTGCGTCAAGGGAGCGTTTTAGGGCCTTGATTATTACTTTTGATTTATTAATGGCGTCCAAGGACATTAAAATATCTAATGTTTTTTCACTGACAATATTACTGTATTTAATAAATAAAAACTAACATTTTCTTTAAAGTACATTAACTCTTTTCTTTAAAGTACACACGTGGATATATTTAGAAGAACGCAAAAAAGGTTCGATTTTGTTTATCATGTTCTCCTTACGCACTGGCCACCTATATCAGCATTATGTAACTTGAAAAAAGAAGATTTTAATCGTCTTTTATTTCCGAGTTTCAATTGTTTTTCTTTTCGCTAAAAACTCTTGTTTGTAATTGTGTAATTTGTTGTTTTCTTTTCAGTTAATTTTATTATATATATTTTGTTTGTTTATTTAAAAAAGTTAATTTAACTAAATCTACTTTAATAAAATCTTGATACATATAAAATTTTTAATATGTGTATATTAACTCTATTGTTTAATATGATTTCTTAACGCAGGATACTGTGCCTGCGGCGCTGTACATGGCGTGGCTTGACATAATTAGCCACGACCTGCCACCAATGATGTTTGTTCGTGGGAACCCTCAAACAACAGTACTCTAAGCCTAGTCTTAATGGAAGTTATACATATAATGATAACAAGAAACCATGAAGTGTAACTTTCTTATTTCAGTAGTGATATTTAGAGCGCAAGATTTTTTTAATACTTCGCTGTCATTATACATTTAAAGTTTGTGTTAATGTAATTAGTGTTGTTATAAATTTATGCACGTAAGCAGAATAGTGAAATAAAGAATGATTTAAATGTTGTAAGCCTTAGTAATTCCTTATTTCGTTTAAACGATCTTGGCGTATAAGTAACTAAAGGAGGGTAAAATCTCGAACACAAAACCATTGTATAGTAACTTATATTATTGAAACTCTAACAAAAGCAGTATTGTGGGGTAGTACCCACGGAGCAGATACAAAGAGGTGTTGTAATTAGATTTCCCTATGAAACAACGCGTGACAATTTGCGGGGTGAGGGGGTGTTAAGCTCCGCCCACTTCACTTTTTTCCATCTATCAAACAATAGTAAAATTACACGCATCGTTCTATGTCGATGTTGCTATGTAGTTTAGCTATCTCACACTAGTTATAGGATGTAAGGGACCGTACTCAGAATTTACTTATCAGCGCTGCAATCTTTATGGCTGCAGCAATATGCTGAGATAGGTGCTTTTCTGGCGTTGCACAGGGCAATAGTTATTTAAAGTTTTATCTCTTTCCACTTTTTATTGTAATAATTGTGTGCGGTCCTGTGAATGTCAGAATAAATGTTTCTCTTTCTTTCTTTCTTTGGTACTTTTTTCAAGATTAATTTTTAAACCATCTTGATACAAAAGCGAAAGTTTGTGAGTTTTTTCTTTCTCCTAGCCCAAAAACTTTCGCTTACTTATCCAAATCCGTCCAGCTGCCTTATCCCGCAGCTGGACGGATTTCGATAAAATTTGGTATACAGATAGATTGGCTTAACCTAACCTTTGACCTTTGGCTTTGACCTGGCTTAACATATGGGCTTTGGCCATTGCTAGTGTAAAAATAAAAAAGTTTGTGGTAAATCACGAACGACGATTCAAATTCGTTTACTTATTTATTCTTATCTTTCTTTATTCGTATCTGTACCGCAGCTGCAGTTTATTTTGTAGATCTAAATTAATGAGCTTAAAATACCTTTCAAATCATCAGCCTAAGTACAATTTATTTCATTTTAATATTTAAAGTACTTTCAAGATAAATACTCGTATAGTTGTGGGTTACTAGGTAAAATAATTGGGTTCTAATTACGGCCCTGTCTTTTTGTTCTGTTTATATATGTTCTTCTAGTTGAAGATAGATGACAGTCTATTCAAAAAATGATTACAAAAAATATAAAAATAATACTTTGACGCTAAAAACTTTTTAGGACTGAATGTAGAACACATTTCAGTATCTTCGTATGATTTATTTTACTAATACTTAGCTCTACGTACCTTTGTTTTTTTAGTTCCCATTACACAAAGTTTTGCCATCTAGTGACGAATAGATTTAATTATATTTCAAAAAACACTCCCGAGATTTTTTTTGAACTATTTTAATAAATTAAATTAAAAAAAATAGTTACAAATGAATTGTGATGCCATACATGGCATCAGAGCGTCCATCCGAATAGTTTTTACATTATAAAATACAACACTTCATCTTTTACTTCCTAATACCACGAAAATTTACTGATTTGTGATTTTTTCATACAAACGTACAAGACGAACGCTGACAGTGTACTAACTATAAGCCACGCCCACTGTGATGACGTCAGGACCTCACAGGAATCACAGTGCACAGTTGCTTAGGCCCTCTCCTCTTTGTAACTGCTCCGTGGTAGTACCTAACGCTAAATTCGGATTAGGTCGCCATCTCCGCTTCTCTGTCTTACCACATTATTTGTTGTTGTATGTGTAAATATAGAGCTTGCAGTTTTTGCTACATTATTGGTATAATGTATGTACTAGTAAACTTTAAGTGATAGTTTGTGTGGGTATTCTAAGCTAAAGTAAAATCATTCATATAAATATATTACAAGATTTTTATTTCACACATTTTCACAATTGTTTTAATTAATATTTTGAACAAATTATAATTAAAATATTTACATATACAAGAATTAACAGTTATTCCAGATTAACAATTTACTTATTATTAAATAATATATGAGACATGTTTGGACAATGTTATGATTTAGTCCCTGAGTGGCGTATAGTTCGTACAAAATGCACGATATTTACACTAAGTGCGGCAAAATGCTATAACATTTCATTTACATTTATTTATTAGACGCGGCTGTATTAAGCAAAATTTAACATGACATTCTTGATCGATATTAAAATTGATAAAATTCTAAATAACAACAATGGAGTAAGCTTTTACGAAACTAAAAAGGGGTGTTCTTAGAGTATATTTATGATGTTAGGTGCGTCTTTAAAACTACTATCCATTAGAAGTATGAACCTTTCAATGGACTCGGATACGTAAGCATCGGAAATGTGAAATAATACTTACGGGTACATATCCACAGTTCTACCTAAAATTATTACAACATAATACCTCCTTTATATAAACAGTTACTAACAAATTCGTTAAAGCTGAGCGAATAATTTCATAACATAATATTTTTTATCGCTATGTAAGTTATCAAGAATCGTGTTTAAAAACTTTTCAATTAAAGGTTTAAATTTTAATTACCTCTACAAGCATTATTTCACTTTCGCGATTACAGATTTAAATAGTTACTAGGCAAGAGATGTGCGAAAAGAGATTCAAATGCCGGAGAGAAAATAACTTCTACTGCGATATGTAAATTACGTAACAGGACGGCGATTCAAAATATATATTTTTGTGATTACGATAGATATGTTGCAAAATATGTTTCAAAACAATTTTTGTAAAATAATAATGAATATATGTCACACCTCAAAATATATTTATCATTCATCATCATTATTATATTCATATATTTTTGTCTTATATTTAGAAAACATCAGAAATAAATATATATATTTAATGATTTTAGCATCACGATAATTCATTTATATTGATGCAATGGGTCGCTGATTATTTTTCAGAATATATTAACATTACTCAGTCTATGTAAAATCTATAATATAATAATTTATAATAATTCGTAACGACGTCTAGATGCCTCAGAATATTATTACAAATTCTTACAATGCCTCTTTTAAGCATAAGCGCCTATAAAAAACGTGTAACACAGACATAGTATTTGACATTTTATGAATGAAAAATTTAATGGTCAATCGAAAACCAGCACCTGAGTGTATTCAAATATCTATGAAACCTGGAAAAACAATGGTAACATCATCGTAAACAGCTTTATGGCAATAAAATAAAAAGATGTAAACATAACTACACAAGTTACAGACAAAATCTTCACACAGCCATAACTTCTTATATAATATAAATAAATAATAAAAACCTAAATAATGATGGAAATATTTTTGGTTACAAAGATTCATAACATGGAAATAAATACTCGAAATAGGAAGTTTCTTTTCCATAGCTGTTTTACTATTCAGTTCTTATTCTTGCTACAGGAACCTTTTTATATGTATAATTAAACTATGAACCAACTGCATGTTATCCACACAGATATCTTACATAATAGATGAAGTCTGTCAAGTCAAAGTCAAACACCGTTTTGTATGAGCCACAGATGTCTTAGAAAGATACATCTATCATAATGGAGGCTAAAGGGCAAGGAAGACCGCATCGTATGGATTTTGACATGTGTCCTCAAAAATGCATAAGAGTTCAATAAATAACCACGAGCAACAACACCAATCGACGAGAAGTATGGCTTTAAGTTAAGTCTAGGAGATAAAGTGCTTCAATGACTATCCATCCCAGCGCCTAATTTCCGCTCAATTCGCAAATTATCACATACTTTTTATGTACAGTCGAACCTTGCCTTCTATCCTACATACTCCTAATAAAAATTACCGTTCAATGTCTGTGGATTTAAACTTCAGTCACAGGTAGATAAACTTTATAATATCTGAAAGTGGCATAATAAAACTGTGCCAATTGGCCTAGTTTAGCTCAGTCGAGGAAATTGTGACGTTTATCATATTTCTGGCCATTTCCAAATGTCGTTAATATAAGTTATCTACCTCGTTTTGTTTAAAACATCATTGCTCGGTCATTATGCGGTCGCACGCGTTTGCGTAACTTTCTTATCTATTATATAAATATCATCAATCAGTCAGTAGTCAGTAGAAGGCGCTACTTACAATTTGCATCCAAAACATACCTCACTGTACATGTCACTTATGCCATTAGCAATCCATCGGGCGGCGGTGGGACAAGTCACTCGTCACTGTGTCCCACTGCAACTATTCTAATGAACACATCTCTCTTTTGTGCAGTGGTATGGCGGCGGCTGAAGGGTTATTTACTATTTCACTGAATCAGTACGCTTCCGATCTTTGGTCAATCGGACTGAGACCGTATATGACACGAGGATAGGTGACGATGTTGGCTATATAAACACTGTTTGTTAGAGCAGTCACTTGGCTAAGGGTTCCTTTACACTGTAGCACTCGCGACTCGAGGCCGGATCGGCTCAAAGCAAGGTGCAGGACGGACGAGACAGTCTTCATTCGGACTCATCTTCATTATCGTCGTCAAATCCCGACAAGTCAGCAGAATCAAGGTAGCCATGCATCACCTGGAATTACAATAAAATTATTATTCATCTTTAATTTTATTATTTATCAATAGGTACTATATATAAAGTTAAAGTGTTTTTTGGTTCAAATTCTCTTTCTTCTTTCTACCAGTTGGATTTGAATAATTCCTTATCAATTGATAGCATAATTCATGTTTACGACTAAAACGGATAGTCATACTATAGTAAAAATATATAATGACTAGCTAAGCCCGCGACTTCGTCCGCGTGGAATAGTGTCTTTGGGTAGAAGTTTTAATTATTTAGGTTAACTGACAATACTTCCATACAACTTTTCATCCCCACTTTTCAACTCTCACACCCCTTTTTTCGCATTAAAAAGTAGCCTATGTCCGTTCACAGGCTCTAGACTATCTGTGTAAAAAAATTTCATTTAAATCGGTTCAGTAGTTTTGGCGTGAAAAGGCGACAGACAGACAGACGGACAGACAGAGTTACTTTCGCATTTATAATATTAAGTAAGGATGACATAAGATTTTAGACCGCGAAATCTGAGGCAGATCAAGACATTCACTCCATCGAAAAACTACATCTACAATACTCAAATCGCAACCAAATAACCTAAAAATACATAAAACAGCAGTATGTACTGACCGCGTACTCGAGCAGCGCGAGGTGGCAGAAGACGTACTGGTCGGGCATCTGTATGGAGTGCGCGCGCTGGGCGCGGATGCGCTCCACCGTGGCGCGCACGTCCAGCGCGCGCTCCGCGCCCAACCGCGCCGCGCAGATGTCCAGCGTCAGGAACGTGCCTGCACAACAACCACACGTCATGTCGTTCACCAGCCTTTGACCGCGGCTTCGTAAGAGATTCATTTATTTTGCAATCCCTCGGGAACATTACTTTTTACTGGATGAAAGATATTCATAATCATTTTCTGTGCCCCTGACGACGCGTATGAAAAATGTCAATATTGAGCAGTTCAAACGTAACAGACAAACAAAGAAATTAATTTTCGGATTTATAATATTAATTAAGATAGTGTCCGGAAGCAGCTTACACGAGAGATTTTACAGTACTTTATCGGAAGTTATAAAACGTACCATTCAGTAAAAAAAAATGGGTTGTCTGTAAAGTCGGTTTACGGACGATAATTTTACGTGATAACGTAATAAGAAAACAGTGGAAGAGAAATAGATGCGTCACAGGCCGAACGCTTAAGCCGATCGTGCGTCTCTCTAATGAGTCATGCTTTTTCGTGCGTACAGCCGGCATTCATCGGTTTATAAGACGTTATCGCGTCAAAAAATACATTTTATATAAAAAAAAGTAGTTGAAAAATAAATTATGACATTTATTAAGGTTGCTGTTTAATAATGTAAAATCCAGTCACTCACCCGTCCTCCCGATGCCGGCCGAGCAGTGGACAACAATTGGCGGCCCTCTACTATGTCCCGCCCACGCATCGCCCAATCTGGAAACGTATATTGGAACTGATTAAAATTGTTAAAAAACCTAATACAAATATTTGTGAGTGGCCAAAGATGTATGTATGTCTGGCGTTATCATGATGGAAAGATCCTCCTTTTCTGATGATCAATTCCGGCCGTTTTTCTTAATTTCTTGCTTAAGTCTCATTAGTTGTAGGCAGTAGAGATCCGAATCGATGGTTTTGCCCGGCGGTAAAAGCTCATAATGAACGATGCCCGTCCAATCCCACCATACACACAGCATCACCTTATTGCGTGTTAATCCGGATTTCGCTACAGTCTGCGGAGGTCTGTCTACGGTGATATACTTTTCATCACCAGTGATCAATATTTTCTAAAATGGTTCGGTTTCATTACGTTTCAATAGAGAATCGTAAATGAGTACACGATTCACTAAGTTTCTTTCAGTGAGCTCGTGTGGCACCCAAACATCGAACTTTTTTGTATAGCCAGACCAACCCTTTTATTTATATCCAATATACAAGACGTTACAGAAATGTGTGATCAAATTACAGGAGCGGTATGTGTAGCCGACAAATCGCTTATGTAGCTTGAAAAAAACTTTATTAAATTATTATTTTTTGTCAGAAAAAGCTTTACTTGGTGTTTCTACAAAATTTATTATGAATACATTATTTATTTTTTTATGCAAACATTTTCTGAAAAATCTGGACATACCATCAACATCCTTGGTTATAAATATCCATAGTTTCATATGTCAGCAATTTTCATGTAAAATTTCAGTTTCAAAATAAGATTTCTGTATTAAATAATTCCCTTAATATTGTTAGCGATTTACGTTATGTACAGGGTCTACTACGTGGGGTACACTGAAAGTTTTGCGTAACTCATTACTAAAACAATTTATATGTAAAGTAATATATTTACTGCTTTTCGAAGTATTCTCCATTACATTTTAAACACTTTTTAATTCGGTCAAACCATTTTTGAAAACATGAGGCTCATTTGTTTTGTTTGTTTTTGGTTTTTATAAATAACTAGCTGCCCCGACAGACTTCGTTCTGTCAAAAGTTATTGATTGACACTGACATCGACACACATTTGGTGATTAATTTTTATTTATCTAGATGTGGTTTGTATAGGAAAATAAAAGAGTTGTTTTTACTATTTTCCTCCCAATTTTCTCTCGTTAAGAACCTTCCTTGTGCTTTAAAGAAAATATGAAAAACAAAATTAGCAGATTTGGTCAAGCCGTTCTCCAGTTTTGCGCTTAGCAAACCATTTGAATTTTTTTGAATTTATTTAATAGGAGCAATTGAACAGTAGGTATAGGGTAACATACCTACATTGTTTAAACAACAGTGAGTGCTTGTAATTCAATATGAACTTTATACAGTTGCAATAAAGCTCGTTTTAGTTAGAAAACGTTTGTATGGGAAAAAGAAAAGGGCTGTTTTTAGGGTTTTTCCGGCAATTATTCGAATTTTTCTCGCCGTAAAAACCATCTTTGAACTTCAACGAACATTTAAAAAAAAGAATTGGCCAAATTGGTCCAGGCGTTGTTAAGTTATGAGCTTACCAACACATTTTGTGATTAATTTTTATATTATAAATAATAATAACTCCACACATCTCACACACGGCGCATGCATGCATGCACGAGCATGTAACTATGGTAATCAGACTGCTGATAAACATACTTATATATTTCTAAATACATACATATTATAGATAAATTACACCCAGACACAGAACAAATGATCGTGCTCATCACACAATTATTTGTCCTGGGTGGGAATCGAACCCACGACCTCTGGCTTAGCAGTCAGGGTCACTCACCACTAGACCAACAGGCCAGTCAAGTCAACCATTGGTCTAAGGGCGTTTTTCATGTGCTGGTTGAAAGCTATCACGGCCCCGTGAATGTCATACCTCTCATCAAATCTTGAATTTTTGAGAAAATAAAGAAATCGCAGGTCTGGACTACGTGCGGGATGGGTCACTCGCTCTACCTTTTCAGACGCCAAAAGTGTGCGCCGCCGAAGCACTGTCATGGTGCAATAGGCTTAGTAGTTTTTCCCTAACTTTTCAAAGACACTGGGCATGCAAATGGTGGTGTACTACTCAGCATTAACTGCCTTTTGTTCTTCAAGTAGGATCGTGCAGACAGGACCCATCCGGGAGAAAAAAACGTCGTATTTTTGCCTACGTTTCTTGCCTGCATCAATTTAGTTTGTTTGTTGTCACCTTCGAATACCCATACAGAAGACTGTTGCATTCTTTACGGCATGTAACAATATATTCATGTTTCATCTCCTGTCACAATGTCATACATAGCATTTGAACGTCCATGATCGTACTTTAACATTTTTTTACACCCATCAACACGAGTCCGTTTTTGTTCTGGGGTGTGTTCATGAGGAATCCAGCAGCAATCATTTTTAATTGTTGATGTAAGATTTTTTGAATTTGTCTCTTACCAATCCCCAAATGTCCTCGAATCTCCTCATAGGTGATACGCCGGTTTTGTTCAATTAGTTGCCTGACCACATTTTCCTCAGTGATCGTAGTTGAGGACCAACCTTCACAATTTCGTCATGGAGAGAAACACGACCACGATACTTTCAGTGTGCCCTATATATACAACAATAAACTATAACGCCACCTTTCTATAACACCCTGTATATTTTAACCTATAATATAATACTTTTGTTCACCAACGATTATATCTACCTTATTTAAACGAAATTAATTAATTATTTTATGCTACTTTATAATTGTGAATACATACACACATAGTGTTAAAAAAGTGTCAGTAAATTTTAGTTTCTGTCTTGTCCAATCCAAACTATTTTTTAAATATCTGTCTAATTATTAAAAATAAATCAATCATTCCATCGTGTGGAGTTGAACAACGGGGAAGAAAATTACACAATATTAAAATCAATCTAATCTTTTCTACGAATAAGTTAAATGTTTATCAAAAGACTGAATATCGTGAAATTAGTTGCAACAGCCAGATGTCAGATTAGATTGTTTATTATTTTTATGTCGCGTGCAATAGGTTATAGTTGTATGGTATCGTGTATACTCGTAGATTTGAGGTCCTTTAGTTAGCTCTATCTCTTCACATTCATAAAAAACGTTGAATTAATGATGAACATCAAAAACTCACTCGGTGAGTGCGAGGTGTTGCGCGCGGCGCACGAGGTGCAGGAAGCGCAGCACGGGCTGCGCCGAGCCGCCGCCCGGCACGCCGTAGTCCGGCCACCGCGTGTACTGCCCGTGCCACACGCGCCGAGACTGCTCTCGCTGCACACATAATAATAATAATTTATTTATTCATCATAAATTACAGTTCAAAAGAGATTATAGTGGGTTGACACCTGAACTAGGAAGGTTCCTGTATCTCAGGTTGTCAAGTCTCCACCCCTTAAAGTGGTCTTATATCTAATAATTTCACAATATTAAATAATGAGTAACAAAAAACTTAATTCTAAAATTTTCGAGGTAGATATTAATTTAATACCAGCGACTACGTGCAGAGCAAATAACATGTGATATATTATTTTATATAACATTCACAGGGCAAGTTGACTTTTAAATTTAATCAACAAGCGTATGGTACAAGTTAAAGATTGTCAGCTGACCAACTTAATGTTTTTTCTTAAAGATTACTGTTTAGTTTTTATTTTTTACAATTTATTTTACTATTTATTTAAAATAATAAATACTATTTTTAGGGTTTTATTCAATACTAGCAATTCCCACGCGACTTCGCTTGCGTTGTACATATTTATATATTTTGCACGGAACCCTAATTATTTTTCCAAAATAAAAGTAGCCTAAGTTACTCCTTATAACACCAGCTATCTGCCAGTGAAAGTCCCGTGGAAATGGTTCGTTCGTTCCGCGTATAAGCTTAAAAAATAAATATTGTCACATTACAAACAGACACTTCAATTTTATCTATTTGTATTGATAGGTACCTATTTTTAGTATAACAAAAGTATAAAAAAGTGTGTAATTGTATTGTGTTCGGTGAGTTGTGTAACGTTTGGTGTGTAGGTGTGTTGTGTAATGTGTGGTGTTAGGTGTTTTGTATAATGTGTGGTAAGAGCGTATATGTAAGGCTGTGTGTGTAAGTGAGTTTCGTTTTGTATAAGTGTAAAGTATGTTTGTGAATATTTACCCAATTTAAATACTAATTTTAAGAATGTTTTCTATTGTATGGTATGGTAACTTTCAAATAAATTTTTATTGTTGTTTTTAAGCTACTTTTGTTCATATTATAAGTTTTATATAAATCATTGAAGTGCCTGTATAGAAAGGGTCCAGAATAAGTCTGTCGTTGCGCGAATATCGTACTGAAGGTAAGGCACATAGGTACTAATTCTTCTTTTATGTTTGGTTAGTTGGGAAGGACCAATTATTTTGTGATGGCAAAGGACTGATTGCAAAATAAGTAATTGTCTGACCGTTAGTAGATTAGCATTTTTATACAATATTGATCCGTAGGTTGTCTCCCGGGTTTGCTCAATATAATTTTAATAATGGCTCTTTGCGCCCACACTGGTATACAATATGTTATGAGAGATTGGGCAAGAGCAAAATAAATAAATCTCTGTAATGAGATTAGCGTCAGCAGTTTCTCTAAGGTTTTTAAAAATGTGTTGAAGCTTGCGAACCCGTTTACTAACTGATACAATGTGCGGTTTCCAATTAAGGTTGTCATCGATTAGAATTCCTAAGTATTTATGGGTTTTTGTTTGGATAAAGTTGGGGCAATAGAAATAAAATTTGCTTCCGTTAAAGTTATTTTTCTATCCTTAGTACTAGTACTTTTCTTCCTGGATTAAAAGGTACCCTACGTCATTTTCTTTACTTCTGACAACGTTGTATGCAAAATTTCAAAATTGGCTGAGTCGTTAAGGCGTGAACATTTTCACGTTTATAATTTTAGTTCAGAAATAAAACCTGCCTCAGTAGTATTCCGGGAAAAGACGAATAATATAGAAGAAAAAAAAGTTTTTCAAAAAAATTTGGTGCATACTGCTGTGGTTGAGTAATAGTGTTAAGTAAAAATTACTTTCTGGTATTTGTAAACACTCAAACCTAAACAACGTGAGTTAGAAGCAATTTCAGAAAACGAATGTATTAAAAATAAGAAAAAAATTAATAAAGAAAATTCAAATTGTGATGGTGGACAAAACAGTGTGATGGTAGAGGAACAGCATACAAATCTTAGTGGCTATTTGTTTAAAAGGGTTTGTTTATAAAGTATATATGTAACAACCGAACAACCTACACAAAAGGTTTAACAACAACACAAGCACATCAATAACAATAAAATATGTCCTACATTTTATCGTTAATATGTAACTAGAGCTCAACCTTGGCCTAGACACAATACAATGGAAACTCAATACAATGTTCTTATCAGGCATTTGTTTACATCAACCATACGTTTACCCTATTCAGGTCAAGATCTTACTTGTTGTTTAGTCATTTGAAAACTACTAACGATCAGCATGAATATTATATTTTAAAGTCTATTTACTATATTCCATTAAACATATTATTGTCACTCGCAACATGCGACCGAGGGATTGTCCATTAATCACGTGAGGCTCGAAAATGTTCGGAAAAAATCACCAAATTTCCCAAGGGGGGGGTCGAGGTGTAGTGAGATATAATGTGTATTTATTTATTCGGAGAACCCGCGGTTGTCTGTATTTAAAGATAATTTGTTGAAAATTTTAAATATATTCTGAACTAAAAATACACGTGATTTTGGCTGGCGGGGGGGTTAGTCCAAAACCTCACCAGGGGGAAGTTGCTAAAAAAAACAGCACGTGATTTATGGACGACCCCCATAAATCATTTCATCTTAACTCTTAACTGTTATAGCATTTAATCACTGTTGTGACAAAATACATTACGCGTTTTTTTAAGTTTTTTGGTCAGTAATAACTTATCCACTTATTTGACTAGCCTGTTGACTAGTTGTTGACTAGTCTGGTGGTTAGTAATCCTGCCTGCTGAGGTAGAGGTTGTGGGTTCGATTCCCACCAGAACAAATAATTTTGTGACGAGCACGATCATTTGTTCTGTGCCTGGGTGAAATTTATTTATGTGTGTATTAAGTAATATCAACAGTCTGGTTATCATAGTACAGGGTCAGTGTAGTTTGGGATCAGACACGGCTTGTGTGAGGTGTATCAAGGTATTATTATTATATTATGTATGTTTTATCTTTACAATATAATTCACATAATAAAAATGCTACGAGGTCAACTCCTACCATAAATAGGCAAAGATAAAAATTTTAAGTGCCTTTTTCTTTTATATTTATCGAGCGATTTATTTTGTTTTAGTAGCTATTAACAATATTTAGTATTAACAATAAAAATAAATGGAAACAGTTCGTTTTACTACCTTCAACGAAGCTTTATTCGTCTCTTATTTCGATCTCTACTTGTGTCGCGTAACATCAAATGTGGGTAAATCCATAAAATAAAATATTTGACTTTTTGGTACGCCGAGATTGCTGAAAAATAATGTTTTTTACCTATCTTATTAAATAAAGCTAAATCTCTTTAAATTTGAAGAAAAATGTAAATAAAATCTACAAATTATATCAAACAAAGTCAAATCCATTATGACTGTTTTACTTATTGAAGGTAAATCCATTTGAACCAATGAGCAAGCTCCATTTATGCAACATGGCCGTCATTTGACTTGGACAAAAGTTTTTAATCGCATCTCCCGGTTTTTACGTGTTTAATTAGATTTACAGTGAATTTAATGGATAACTTTATAAAAATTGTATCCCCAATTAAAGCCAGGAAGCAACCTAATATAAAAACAGTAGAGAAGAGGCAGGAAAGAGCAAAAAAACTGTAAGTACAGGACAACTATGTTTTACGTTGATTCAGATTATGACATGACGAATACCCTAGGCACCCCAGGGTTGTGCGTTCACAATGATTATTTTATTTATTTATCAAAATGTTACAAATGTGGGTGATCTATTTATCTCCATTATGTTGATGTAAAAAAATATTTTATGGTAATTTGGTTTTTTTTTATATTTCAATCCAGATGAACTCCCTAGTTCCAGTACAAGAAGCTAAGTTGGTTGATGTCCGCAAATTGCTTAAAACTCACTTATCGTAGTGGCATGTATACATTCTTCCTTCTTGCCAAAATTTCATCAAAATTTGTCCAATGTTTTAGATTTGAACACATAAATAGACAAACACACGTTCGCAAATATAATATTGGTAATGAAATTTGATATGCAACTTAAAAAGCGCTCTTTTAAAATCCCTGAGCGTAAAATGTAACAAAGATTTATTTTTTTCCAAACCTAGGTAAATTCGATTCAATTTTATCATACATAGTTAACTCCTCGCCTTGTTTTTTCAATAATGGCTAAATCCCACCTTGTTTTAACAAACAAGGGTAACGCATTTTTTTTGTTTTCTGGGATGTGTTTTATATTTTGATTGCAGAATTCAATTATTTTTCCCATAAAAGTTTAAATCATGATAAGAACTGATTTTTTACCTATATCTCACAATGACATAAAATGGATTTAACCACGTTTGAAGTTACGCGACAGACTTAACTTACTTTACTTCATCTTGTATATATTTTTTTTTAATTTAACTCACCCTCAAGTCAGTCAACAACAAATGTGTAATGGTATAATCATCTTCGTGTTCGACAGCTTCAGTAGTGACGGCGAAGTCTCCGTGCACGGCGCGAGAGCCCTGTGTTAAGGGCCAGTACTGGCCGCACTTGACGCGACCGCGCTCCACGGCCCGTGTCGTCATAACGACTACTAAAGTTCCTTGCTCCCACACCATACGCCAGAAGTCACCGAAGGTCTTTGGTAAAGGTCCTGAAAATAATTCATTTTATTATGAATTGATTTGTTTTACAAAATAATGAAAATCATTTTGTTTTTGTTTGGTACCTATTCAATTAGGTTTCTAAGTACAAACAATAGGCACAGACAGACAGAATTTCTTGAAAAGAGTCAACAGAGCATGATTAATGAGATTTATAATATCCTATCTAATCTATTCTATACTATAAATCTGTGTATATAAATAATACATAGTTTATTTAAACAATGAATAGAGGTGTCTTCCAGTCCCACAAGAATAGCGATGTTGACAAATTTACGGTCCTGTTTTTTTTAATAGCCAGGTCCAATATTTAACGCAAAAAAAAACATTTGAAAAACAACAACAACAGAATAACAATTAAAAAGTTAAAATAAAGCTACTTTTAAAACACATACTACAATCACTACATAAATTTAATTACGTCACTAACCGATAAATTGAGAGTGTAGCATAGAGTAATAAGCACACTAGAGATCGGCTGGTAGTCGCATTTCGACTATAATTAATAAAATTCTGATAAGTTGAACTGTTATTGTATAGACTTTCCGTACCATAACAGGTCAACATAGATACAGGATCTGCACCACGCAGGACCCACATCATTCTTCTTCTAAATAGAAACTAAGTATTTCAAAAACAATAATTCTTCGCGTATTAATATTAAGTACATACTTAATATTAATAGAAGACACATATAATCATACCTATGTAATTAATATTAGGATATTACTAACTGACAGTTGTCAGGTTTATTTATCGGTTAGTGACGTAATGGTTCCGATTGGTGTTTGCAGTAACATGATAATCGTTTCTATTGAAGTTTTTAAATTTAAAAATTGATTTTAGATTTTTAATCATTACAATTAATTAAAATTTTGTTACAACGTAACATAACTTTGTGATTAGTGTCCACATCTCTCTGTTAATTTAATAACACTTTCCAGCCCTCTGCCATACTGATAGATTTTATGTTTCTTTCAAATGAAGGTAAATAAACTATCCCAAAGTATTTAGGTTATACTCCCAATTATTACCGCCCAAAATTCTAAATAGACAATTGCCTAAACAAGAATTTCATATAGAAACCTTGATTTAATAGGAGTGTGCTCATGAAAGCACTAAAAATACTTTCCACTCTCGTCGTTCACAGTAGCTATTTTCGGAATCCATATAAGCCGTAGTTTTATTATTAACAATACAGAGAAAGAGCATTTGCGTCATAAATGTAAACTATGTGCAGTTCCAGGTAAGCTCGGGACATTTGGCGCGGCCAAATGTCAACAGCGACGATAAGGTCATGAAACCATTAAATTCGGCGTAATCGCTCTTGCTATTCTTGCTAGGGTTTGAATGACGTCAGAACACAAAATGCCAATGGTTCATAAACGTACATGGAAGGTCTGCATCAGATTAAAATACCCTTCGTAAGTTAATGAACAATGAGTGTTCTGTAACAAAATGATGCAATAAATAAAAACAACATAATTGTAAACTTCCACTGTTTACCCAATGAAAATATCTACCTTGCGTGCATATATAAGCATTTTTCTGTTTGTATCCGTCAACGTAGTTTGCGTTGATATAGTCTGTAGTGGGATCGTCGGGGTCTGTCTGTGATAGAAGTACACGGGAATGGTCGTAACACAACACATCCGTGTAACGATTTTTGGCTAGATTACTCGGCAATCTGTAAACAAAGTAATATACAATCTAAACAACATAATGACATCAAACCTCGACCTGCACGAATGATTTAGACAATGTTGCTACAGTCAAGCCTATAATTATTAATAAATATATATTTTACTAGCTACCCAGCTACGCGTTGCTGCGGCTAAGTAATTTGCAATAAAAAAATATTGTGACTATAAATTGAGATAAAAACTATTATATCTCTTAAGTTGGACCAAAATACACAGTGTGCAAAATTATCTCTCAAGTTGGACCAAAATACACAGTGTGCAAAATTTCATTAAAAAGGGTTTATTAGTTTAGGATTTCTTCGCGAACAAACCACGTGACATGAAATTTTTATATACAGATTTAAGTAATATTTACAAACGCAGAATGTTTTATGTATATTTAGATTTAGGTATTTATGTATGAGCAACCTCAAAATAAGTGTTTATTATTATTATTACAAAAGGGTAGCGAATAGAAAAAGAAAAGACAAGTCCGTATGGTTACGAAACGCAACTGCGACTGTATCGTTCCAGTACCCTCAAATATTTGGTTTAACTGAATTGATCATCATCAACCTCAGTTCAGTAAGGTAATGGAAGTAAGGCTAAGAATTTAGCGACGCTCATGTGTAACTTAAGCGTAAAGACATTAACCAAAACTCAGAATAAGCCATTAAGAGAGTCCTAAGAAAAGTGTAAAAAAATACGTTACGTTTACGTTATCGTCTTGCAAGTTTTTTCTGCTTCAATTTATTTCAATCAAGGAAGTGTATGTTAAACTTATTCTTAGCAGGTTGTTTACAAGATACCAGTGGTACTGGTAATAGATAATATCACCGTATATAAAGTACAATGTTATGACCTCTTCTACGTATCATTTGTAGTCTTTATTACCACTGTTTAGAGATAATTAATACAGGGAGTTGCTGAAATTTAATCCAAAATAACTACTGTTGGGAGAACTAATGAGGTATTTGATAATCTGATGATATTTTGGCCGTCTTGTCACTCACTTGGCATGGTGAAAAGTCCCGTGCGGCGGACGTGCGCGGATCTCTTCGTATTCAGCAACGAGCCCGCGCCTGCCCAGCGATCGTACCCGAGCTAGGAGCGCTGCTGCCGTTTCACCTCCCCCTGCACCGCCACCGCCACACTCCTCATCTGACAGCCCTGGCGACAGCTCTCCTGACGACCACGTGCCGCGAGCTACAACAACAGTAAAAAATAAATCTCTAAACTTATTCTGTATTACAATTATCGTATATTCACTACTTACCACTGATTACAATAAAAATAAATAAGCAAAAAGTGGCAGCTACTTTTGCAGCCTCTCTGCAGTGCACTCTTTTTACGTACATCTAGGACGCGATCGTCAGCTACAATGAACGGATGTGGCGTTGTTTTTTTTTTTTTTTTTGTTCCGTAAGAACAATAGATACACAATACATACAACGTCATACGTCATACAAAAAAGTCATCATAAACATTCTTAAATGTCCAACTCTGATACATATACATTCATTTGTTTTTTTAAAGAAGAAACTGGACTAGATTACTTAAAAAGTGCCATAAAGGACGACAATTAATAATAATAATAATTCGGTTAATATAATAAACCTAAAATGTATGCCAATTAAACTAACTTCCTTCCTTCCTCCAACTGTTTTCATTAAACAAAATACGATTTAAAAATATTTATCATTTATTAATTTTAATACTTTTAACAATTAATCAGCGGTCTTTATTTTTGACAATTGCATTATTTACTGATTATGAAGTTATGTATACGGTACTGTATATAAAGTATAGAACATAATAACAGGTTATTGCAACAGATTATTATGTAGCGTTTGAATGTTGTCAAGGATATCTATTTTACTCTACTCGTACAGAAAAGTTTATACGTACTTATTGTTTCATGCTTGTCAAGGCAAAACATATTAAAACCCACATATTGAAAATATAAAGTAAATATATACGATAGACTACACATGTTGACTCGCTTCGAACTAAACAATCTTATCTTTATCTTATCTCTATCCTCTATGCCTTTATGCTTTTTTTTTTCAAACACCAATCATATTAAATGTACAAAGACGTAGGTTACTGAACGAAATTTAGCGATGACAAATAGCCGAAAATTATACATTTATTTTAAACCTAGCTGTGCCCGCGGCGGCTTCGCTTGTGTGTACATATTTATGTTTCTTTGCGCGAAGACTAGCCTAAGTTACTCCTTATAACATCAATACCAGTGAAAGCCCCACGGAAATCGGTACACCCGCTGCGGAGGTCAGATGTTCCGGCTTGCAACCAGACAAAAAAAAAATCTTTTTGTAAACATTTAGATACACGGACACTTCATTTTTTATTGATTTGTATAGATGTATAATTAAAACGTTACTATGCTGTCATATTCATAGGACTGATCTCTAGGCTAATTACCTATTTTTACTTCTAACAAAACCTATTTTTTTTCATTCTCATTTATTTAACCACGTTTTGTTTTAATGCCGTTTTTTATTTAAAATGAAATAAATCTTAAATGAGTTCTTATTATATTTATTTCCATGTAAAAATTTTATAGACAATACTTTACATACTTTATACCTACTTGTTTATGACTCTATGTTTTACCTTGTCATGTTCCACGTCATAATATTTGTTTATACTAATTCGAGTGGCACTTCTAACTTAACAAATTTAAAACAGAAACAGATAGAAACAAATCTATTGTAACTTACTAGACAAAATCAACACGTGAAACAGAAATATTGAAACTGTATACTCCATGTTAGCTAGTTATTTGCGTATTGCAATTTCTTTTAACGACCATCACTTGATCGTGATCGTAGGAACTGATTGAAATAATCGTAAACCACTCAATGCTACGATTTGTTTCATACAATAAGTAGTTTTTGTTTGCTGTGTTGAAACCTCCAACTAGGCTAACGCTGAATTACTTGTGCATACTCGCAAACGCTCTCAGAATGTTCTGAATGATATTTTAACCTAACAAGTCAAACAAGAAGAGATTCGAAATCCTTTCCATAGGATGGAGAATATCTTCCTCTTTGATTGTAGAAATGATCTCTAAAGAAATCAAGATTTTTTTCAGCTTTGAGTTTATGCATCCCACCTATACTCACAATACCTGTTTATTTATTTGAGTGGCTGTTTGTGTACAAACAGAAACTAAAACAGAAAATAAAAAATTACGGTACCATTCGAATCCCTAATTTTGACTTCAAGCAATAAATCCCTACCTATGTTTGCTTTCTAGTGTAATTTATAAAGTTTGATTATTGTAACCGATAACACTCAGTGTAAAATCGGTCTAGTTAGCATATAACTGAGCAACTAATCTCTAAATCCATAAATGGTAAAAAGTAGTTATATTGATTATTTGATGAATGAATTATATAAACACAATGTAAGTATGTAGGTATTTATAAATATTATTTTTCTAGTTGGCACTTTCGACACAGTAGCAAATCGGGTCTGAAAAATTAACCTTTTACACGTACGAAGCAAATATCTAACTGATCTACGGGACGATCTGGTAGAAGTTGAGAAGCGGAAGCTATTCGCAGAATTGTATGGCCACTTCTGACATACAGTAGAGAAAATCAATAGTTTTAGTTACTTACACAAAACTTACATAAACTGCGTCTAACATAGCAATACATTTGGCCCATTAGGTCAAACCCAAACCCAAACATGTTATGTTTCAATGAAATTATGACCGGGCATTATGAAATTCTAAAAACATACCGCTTATTTTGTTAGATGAATTCATTTCGAATATTTATGACTATTGGATTTAAATCGTAATATTTGGTTATGAAAATAATAAATAATATACAAAATGTGTCAAAAGTGACAAGTTTTTTTTGTTTTTTTTTTTCAAGTATTTCAGAAAAACGTTTAGGTACTCACTGCTTATATCTATGTCGTCTTCGTCTCCTGAGTTTATATGCCTGCCTTTCATATCACCATTGTAACCATGTGTATGCCTGAAAAATAAAGCTAATTGCGATTACATTTCCCAGTAGACTTAAAATAAATCCTTATATCTGTTTGCTGACTGAACTGGCCTTACTAAGACAAACATTTTCTATTATTATAATTGTAATTAAAATATGTATGAGTCAAGCGATATTTACACAAGTACGTCTAGGAAATATATTTCCCCTTACTCATATATCACCCCTGGGTGTGACTCATTACTACTAACTGATTGAACCACTTTTACCAACTACATTTTTTTTTTCAAAATAAGATCAGCACGTGGTTCAAACCACCATAATGAAATAGAATAAGACGTAGTAAAATAGTGTAGGTAAGTATTGGGCCAAAATAGACCTCGTAAGCTTCTATGGCTGTGCGATGTTAAGCTAGAACCTACTTAAACCACCATAGGAAACGATCCTATCTTTACGGATAACCAACAACTTTTTAATAAATAACTATACTAATATAATAAAGGTAAAGTGTTTTCTTGTTTGTTTATTTATTCTTTGCGCAATCAGCATAGTAGGTGGTTATACGGTAAAAGATTCTCATTACGCAGTAACAAATAGTAGCCATCTCTGGGACTGAAGCTTTTAGTATTAATAATGTATGTATAGAGTTCAAACCTAAGTGGACTGGGATCGCAGGTATAGGGGGGGTCGCCACTGATGTGCATGTCTGTGTTGTTGTCGCCGAGTCGTGCCGTGCGATCACTGGTCATGTCACATGCACCTTCGTGCTCTATTATACCTGCATAACAATAAGAATACAATTAATTTTGGTCGCTTAAATTATCTGCGACTGAGTGAAAAATACGAGAACACAACTGAGTGAAATTTGTTAATTCTATTTGTAAATTTCGATTTTGACCATCACATAATTAAAAAATCGAAACTTTACTTTCGAATACTAAACAAACACTAGATTATTTTAGCTCATAGATAGATAATTAAACCTAAAAATACAACTTTGAATAACACTATTTCGTCATGCACAATTACCAATAATAATAAAAAATAATAATAAAAAAATAATGGATACAAAAACATTTATATATGTATGTTGACTGACTTTATTTCTTCTGACTTAATAACAGTAGCGACTGGACCCAGTTGCGTTAGGACACATAATTGTATTTACAATTTTGTTTGTAGATCATGAGAACAAACACAGTTCTCAAGATTAGCCCAAAAAATAAGACAGGTGTTTAATATAAAGTCTGCTTGTTTGTTATGCTTTCACGCCTGAACTAGTTCACAGATCATGATGAAATTTTGTACACATCGTCCTGACTCCTGAGTATAGAAAATGCCATGGGATTTTCGTCAAAAAAAAATACATACTGTCTCCGAGGGATGCCTGAAATGTTCGACAAAATCTACATTCACGCAAAAACTAGCACAATCTAGATCTATCACAATCTAGATCTATCACAACATGAGGACTAAGTATTCAAGTTCAATACTTACCATTTTGGGTTTTGATCGGTGGTATGTGATTACTGATTACATATTCATCAATGACGCCGTCTAATTTAGCGTTCTGGAGATTATTAATGTAACAGTTTTTGCAGTGTTCCAACCTGTAAACAAAGAGAAAAGTCTGATATATATAATATAGAAAACACAGAAAAGCGAAAACATCGGTTTTATATTTTACATCTCACAAGGCGTATACCTCTGACCGGAATTATTAATTACATTTGATAGGATAAAATTACAAATGACTACTATAGCGGTATTGATAAAATTGGTATAGGAATACCAATTTGCAAAGTATTTGGTAATCCACCTGTTCAGCTAGGGTCATTATAAAGATGACGACACTTTCTAGCGCTAATATATTATGTCGACTGAGAGGAATAGATTAATAAAGTTATTGTACTAGATACGTTCATCAAAGCTCAGCCATAGCATATACAAATATCATTTGTAACGCATTAGTCAATTATTTAAAAGGTTTAATGTAATGGTAGCGTTCCCAGAAGACTGGCAGAACTCGAACGCTAATTGGTAAAAAGAAAGCTAAGGCCATTTACAAATCTGGTTGTTTTGTCCAAAAATATTAAAAATATTAATGTACTAAAAAAAATTTAAAGCTTTTTTAATACGAAATTGTTTTTTTTTTTGTGATAAAAAGCTTTTTTTTTTTGGGGTCTGTCGGACTCTTACCGACTAAAAACCACCCCGGTGTTCCACTGCTTGCCCATGATCGGGGGAGCGAGAATCGCCATTGCATTCTTCCGCAACCCCCGACAGGCATTGACCCGTCTCACCCAAGACGTGTGATAAGAAGCTCTTTATGTTTTAAGAACCTTAAATATCTTAAGTTTATTTGTGTGAGTAAGAATATTTATGAACGGCACTTAACTAAATGCTACGGATAATTTGTAAAAAGTTTTAAATCCATTTTCACGATTAATATTTTTTTATAAATCCCTTAAATCGTAGTTTATGTTATTGATAAATATGATGAACATGAAATTTGAAGAAAAATCTTGTTTTTTCTATACACCTAATAATTTCTATCAATAATTTATAATAGATTAATATATAGGTAATAAATACATAGGTAATAAATTATTAGACTTAAAGTTATTAAGATCTTACTATATTGAAATCAATTACAACGTATTTTATACCCAAAAAATCTGTTACAGCATTATTCTTTTAATTACCGACTAACTACAAATTCAGGAAGAAAAACGGCAAGAAAGGTTCTCGCCTGTCACCTTCTTGTTTAAAAAAAAAACTTTACACAAAAGTTTATACTTATTTATATTAGATAAAATATATTAGTAAAGAAAAAAAAATAACAGAACGCATAGAATAAACGACACACGAATGTAACCAGTGCTCCTCTTTTATAAACTCCCTTTAGCCTCTTACACTGGAGGAGTTTGGTATTAACTGACCTCCTTAAAATTACCGTCGTTTGAGTAATCAGCTCGTACCGCAGACCCTAATCATTGCTGTAATAAGTACTTCCCAAGGCGAGGTATAAGAGGTTTCAGGTACTTTCCTACCACGTGTTGTCGGAATAAACTGTATCATAGGTCTAAAAGTTTTTATGATGTCCGTGATTACAATAAATCGGTTAGTTTCATATTGCTGGAGAGAAGAACCTTTACAAATGTACTCGCAAGATTTGTCAGACACAACTAATCATGTGTGGGCTTTAATGCAGTTTATGTCCCTATATAGCACGGGCGTGTGGGTGCATAGTTTTATTATATACTAATTCATATTTCAGAGTACATAAAATGTTGTTGGTTATGCTGTCCTTCGCACAGCCCTAGTTCCTTGTGACTCCGCATTAAGTCATATTTTATATATTTTTTATCTAAACTAATATAGACTGTTGAATATTTGTAACTTTTAAAAGCCTTGATCAGTCGATGTCATATTTAAACAATTTTGATTAAGCTATGTTTGCAAAGCAAATAGCTACAGAGCTAACGACACATGTATATATATTTTGCTTCCCATGTACATATTTCTTTTATAGAGGCAGAAGAAAAATAGATTGATGTTAATAACATCAATCTATTTTTCTTCTAACGGAGCGGAGTAGTGATCCTAATTCGGGTGACCTCGCGAGGCAGAACTAGGTAAATGTAATTATAATGTTTATTCATCATCGTTTTATTCACTTTCATCAGGAAGTATTTAAACAGTGCATAGACAATATGCTAATAGATCATCAAATAACTGGCCTGTTGGTCTAGTGGTTAGTGACCCTGACTGCTGAGCCAGAGGTTCGATTCCCACCTGAGTCTGGGTGTTCTTTGTGTCCGTTGTTTGTATGTTTGTAAAGTCCCCCGCGACACAGGAATAATTCCTAATGCGGGGAGTTGTCTTTAAAAAATAAATAATTAAAACTCTATTTTAAACTAATCTTTATACGATTCGATTATAAACTTTATTGATATTGATACACTGTATGACAAGATGCAAAAGTACCCTTACACTATAACCTTTACAATAATATCAAATCCGTACAATAGGTGGTTATTTGGTGTAATCAGTTTGTTCAAACAAATCTTTGGATAAAAGTACTTATATGGGATAGGAATTACTGTTCTGACTTACACGAAAAAAACTCCATATTTATGTCAAAAGTCAACCTTTGTACGGCCTTAACTAGTATACCTACTTTACGCTAGTATTCTAAGTTTATGGTTACGCCTGATCATACCTCCGCCTACGTACTAAACTTAAAACGCTATTTAAATTAAAATAATAACTTATTAATATTAGAATTTTATAATATTGTGACATACCTATAATTATCATTTGACTTATCAAATGATAACAATTAAATACTATGGAGTGAAACTGATTTACTACATCGCCTTCTAATCATAAATTATTTATCTAAATTCAATTTTTTTATTGGGACACTATCCGTTCTCGACAGCACTGGTACGTTTTCATTCGATATTTACGCCATTTATTTATGTTAGCAATTTACCAAGTTACTATTTTACTGAGCTAAATTGCGTGGGTGATCACATGAAATTTAGCAATTGTGTCATCCAACGATGACTGACTGAAATCTATTGGCTGGGTGCTTAATTAGCTCACGGTAGCATACGATGCTTATTTAATATTTTCTTACTCATTTAAACATAATCAGTTTCCTTTTTTTATCGTGTAGAAACTCCCACTAGTCATCTTCAACCTCACCGGGTCATCGGCAAGGTGGTATATCAGACTCGAACCGACTATAACCACACGGTTTTGAATCACAGGGTCCTAATACCGGGGACTCGGGTGAACCCTAGAAAGGAAATCCCTTTGAACCCCAGCAGGCTTGGCCGCCGCATGGCCGCTAAGTAGTTCGTTCCACTCAGCCATGAGTACCTGGTGGAGCTGGGACCTTTGAGCCTCGACTGTGCTATGAACAAGTGTCAGATTTGGACTCAAGGTACCATGGCGGAGTCATAGCTAGGAGACTCGCCGCTTCGAAGAAGATCGTACGGTATCACATCGCACATTGCGGGTCGTCAGGATCTCCGCCCATAACAACGTAGTCTCCTACAAGACCCGTCGGGAAAAATAGTAAATACCTATGTTCCTTTATGTTAAAGTGATACTAGTTGATATTAGAATTGTTCCTCGAAATGTTCAATTTTATTATTGTGTACCAGCGAATGGTAAAATATATAATTCACAGAAACAATTTGTTTGCATCGAAATGATTTTTATTGACATTATGTCAATTTGATATCGATATTCTTTCGCTTGAAGCCTTTGTAATAGAGCCGGACGAGAAAGTGTGGGTGCCGGAGACTTTTTTGCACTCTCACGTCTTACAGAAGTACGAGTACTGTGCGTCGAAATAATGCTGAATGATCTCAAACCTCCACGAAGCCAAGCCGTCTTGGGCGTGTCAAGCCATAATCAGCTACAATCTATTTTATAATTTCGATTCGTGTCATAATTAGATAAATCACAATGTATTTATATCATCATTTTTATATAAAATGAAATGCGTGTCACATACATCCGAGGTTTTTCGGGTGGCTGATTGCAAAAATAACAGTGACACACAAATCTAAGAAGGTCGTCATGTTGTTATACTTGTTTTACCTTAATACCTGTTAACTTAGTATACTACCACTAAGTTTATGATCGTACCTACTGACCCACCACTCATACGTCACTCTGTACCCTTTACTGCACTCCATATGTCCCAATACTGGACTACAATAGGTAAATACATAAATTGGAAGAATACAACGTGGTTAAAATTAATTTATAAATACATAATATTCAGAAAAACTCATAGCGATAATGTGGAAGTACTTCCCTATTCGGTTCCCTAATCTGTTATCGTACCATTCACTACATCATAGGCACAAAATAAGACCTACCAAGCGGCGTGATCAGGTTCGTGCTGCCCTCCTAATTGTTTGGGTAGGCTAGCTCGAGGCACGTGCAGGCCTAGCTGAGGCGCGTTCACTGTGTGCACACGTTCCCGAAGTTTTTCCCGCACGAATAACCGTAATATGCGGAAAGGCGCTTTGAACCACAGTGGCGCTGTCACTATAAGCACCTTCTTCAATTTAGCTGGATAACCGCCCTGTAACAAAGAAAGGCTTGTGTTAATTTATGAAACATTCATTTTCATACATTTATTTCCTATCACCGGAACCGGCTGTCCAGCACAAAATTCATTTTAATATACTAGCACGGTAAGTAAAGAAATATAAACAAATATAATAATTATACTTTTTCGTAAAATCCTCCTAAAGACTTAATGTTCAACAATCGAAAATCCCGATGTTATAAATGTGGTAAATTAATGAAGATGTTTGTTATTCAATGATAACCTTATCGCAGAACAGATTTAGATGAAACATCTATTAAATACATTACACATCATCACAATCATAGAATACATCTATAAAATGAATTGAATGAAATGAAATTTTTAGGTCCGTATCCTTATTCGTGGATATATATTTTTAATGATCCGGCACATCACATTATAAATTAATAACCTTTATGATCTATACTAATTTATAAAAATAGAGTACGAATTTTGTTACTTTGGTGTAGGTGGAATAAGCTCCGGAACCACTACACCTAATTGAAAAATTCTGTCACCATTCGTTTAAATGTGCAATATTTTAGATGGCATATGCTATATATTGTAAGCCGGGCCGGCTGTTAGTGTGATATAATAAGCACCTTTTTTATTATTAGTTACAAATAACCAAAGAATAATTCACAGAGGTGAATTACTAATAATACTCTTTGGTTATTTATCTCCAACTTTTACTCCGGGTCCCGAATGACGCGCCGCTCATGCGGCACGAAAAACGGCATGAAGGCAAACCTACTATGCCAAGTGTCTAGCCTACAGGCTACATTACTCATATAGCAAGCTGAAAGGTTTTAATATTATAGTCCCTTTCGAGGACGGCATCAATTCAAGTAAGGATCAAAACTAAGGCTTCGATGGCACATCTGGCTCACAAGGTTGAGATATGATGAACAACACGGCGGCGAGTGGATTAATGTCGTGTCATAACTATTGGATTAATATTATAATGATGAAATTGTAAACCAAACTTCTTGGAAGAATTAGGCATGGGTAGAATAAACTCAATTTATACACATGTATTTTTATAGTGGTTTTATGGTTTGTGTCATTACACTAAGTACAAAAGTGCCTAATGGCCGTAATAAACCGTGGACATAAAATTACACTTAGATTTATGCTATTTATATTTATTATTAATTAATAATTAAGTAAACTGCCTGTGTTGACTTACCGACTTGAAAGAGAGGAAGTCCGGCCCATAAAACTTTTACTGATGAATAAGTACATAGGTACTGCACGGACGAATAGATTATGTTACATACTCCTATGTAGGTAAACATCTATTCCTCATAGCCTTGTATGGTCAATCCAAAGGTATATAAGGAATCGCAGCCTGCGATAAGACGGCCCATTGTAACATTGTTTATTGTATCCAATACCAATGTAAAGAATGTGTGGAATAAATTATATCTTTAGAAGTTTTTAATAATTTATCCTAGTTAATCTAGATACATAACGATTTTCTATATTTGAAAGTAATAAAGAATAAAATTGTTAAGTAAAAAACAGAAAATGAGTCAGATTTAATTTGTGAAACAATTTTCTTGTTGAAAGGTGGACTGGCTATTAGGGGCACGGCACCGGGAACTCGGCGCCTCGCGCCAAGATGACGCGCTACGATGCACAGTGACGCAATGTGCAACGACCAAACTACTCTATTGACCTACAATAAATGCAATGACATTTTATGTTACGTATATCATGTATCTGTACAGAAATGCAGTACTTTAAATACAAAACAAGAATATAAGTACTAAAATTAATAATAGCCGTACTGGTTACATTACGTGAATTTTCTGTTTATAGAACCTGATTCCAATCGAGCACCAGAATGTTTTGAGCGAGTAAGGTATGCCATTTAATGCACCAAGTATTGAAATCAAAAAAGAACTCACTGGTCATTGAGCTCCTATGTTGCGAAAACTCCTAGTGATTAATACAGAAGTTGCAGATTTGGCTCAAGCAATGTACACATTACTAATTTAGTTTACGAGCTAGCGAAGCCGCACGGGATCTGCTAATCATCCATATAGAGTAAACCGTTTAGAGATTCGTCGACTTTGAAGCCGTTCCAATAGAAAAAATCGATATTTAGCACTTCAATTGTGGTTTATGTAGGTCAAACGTATTACATAACAATATATAAACACGAATCACGTGTAACATCGACCAATGGTTTAGAACGACAGAACGTAAGAACGTGTATACCATTAAAGCTGATCTTAAATTGTGATTTATATCAAATTAATTTAAAACAAAATTAACCACTTCTGCTTTTAAGTTATGGAAATCGCAATTGCAAAGTAGCATCAACAAGTCCATTACTCCATAAATAGAGAGTAATTAATTTAATAGTCACTTCGAATACAATAACAGTCGGGAGTCAATTTTAATTACATTTCTCCTAACGAATCCCAATTGAACATTGACAAAACTGGATAAATCCGACCCAAATGGGACTTAACCTTATAAATATTCAAGGCCGGAACGACTAAGAGCCTGAAGCTAAAATGAGGTTCTCAAAAGAAGGCATGACAGGAAAATCGTAGCGAACAATATCTGTACGTCTCTAGGTATTCACTACTGCTCTCTTTGTCTGCGTGACCTTTAAACAGGATCAATATTGTAATGCCTGTCTCCAAATGAAACAATATTCAAACCCAAAACAATGTAAAAGACCCAAAATATTAGGAAGTTTGTGTTTAATGTTTAGGTTCGTATACTCCAGGTATGTTTATAAAGCTCTTGCTTATGGTTACTAAAACTGATTGATCCATGCCTGCCAAAGGTACGTCAATATCAATAACAGCCCCGCTCACGCAGTTCACTGTGATATAATATACAAGACCAAAAAACTATGCATATGTTTTTTAGGATGGTATGTTTAGAGGTTTGTATTTTTAGTTTAATATATTCAGAGTTTTACATATATTGTTTTCTCTCTGTGAATCAGACTTTGTGTGTTTTTGTGAAGTAAGTTACTTAAAGCTTAGATTTGTCTATTACAGTTTATTAGATCACGTTCATTATGATTATCTTCAAAAAAAATTACGGCAGGGATGGTCTGACCCGACAACGGACGTACTTCATGTATACAATCTCTTCTCCTATCTCACCCTATATTCATCGGAACCGGACAGGGCTAATAAAGCCATTCATAAATCATGTCATCGTGATTCTCCTAAACAAATAAAAAATAATTGCATAACACGATTTCACTTACTATTACTTAGGTACACAGGAAAATTGTATAAACTTTTTCATTCGTACAACTCCGCATTAAATTCAGCAATTTGTGGATACAAATGGCCAGGTAGGATATCAGATGCTTTACGCGTTGGAGCACGTATCAGCAACAATTTCGTATATATCCTTGAGCTGACGAGCGAATACGGCCTTTCCAGCCACAATCTAACTCTCAATAAATTTTACGATGTGCGCCGAGAAAAGAAAACTCTCTTCCATCTTTGTGGAAGCCCATAACAATGGTCGACCCAATAAATATAAATTTGGACCGAAACAGTATATAGGTTTTTGTTGAGAACAAGTCTGGTATTTCTTTGTATGCTGCTAAGGTGGCGAACAAGCACAAGATTCGCCTTATAGTAAGCGGTCTCCGATCCGTCTATGAACTCTTAAATTAATATTAGCCTATAACGAAAACAGATATAACTTATCCTCAAACAGGTTAGGAGACTAATCCCGGCAAGTTTATTTTAACACCAAATCCTGTAGTTATTGGAACGAAATTCCGTATCGTGCGTTACACTTCAGGCGCTCGGCGGCCGGCCGGCTAGCCGGAAAAAGTATTAGCGCAACGAAAAATGCTGACCGCGAGTTGATTTATTTTACACACACCTCAAGCGTTTTTTATTTTCAATCTGGTGGTCGTGGTTCGATATTCCAAGGACATTTAACTCTAGTTTTTTACTTTCATTCCTTATGTCATATAACATGATCATTCTCTAAAACTTAAAAAAATAACTAACTTACATTTACATCCATGCTTTTGATTCCTAAAATACTAATAATAATATGTTTTTTTGATCACACTATTAGTTTAGTTTTAAACCAAAAAATTTCAAAACCTGATTTTAAATATTTTTTTTTACATTTTTTTTCTATGTATACTAATAGAAATAATCCATTGATTGTTTTGTTACACACCACAGAATAGAAAAGAAATTGTATTTTTCTTAAAAGACATGGGAATTGGGTCACTTATTTATGATTGAAATTTTGTTTTTACTTCCCAAATATATTATTCTGAATCCAGAATAATTCATAGATTTTTTTCAAAATATGACAACAAAACACTTTAGTGACTAAATCAAATAATATATTGTCATCGGTCCATAAAAATAATTGTCAAACAAGTGTGAAACCAATTCATGGAATTAAAGTTCCGTACTACAACGATTGCGTTATTTTTTAATTTAACAGAGACTGGCGCTTATATGTATTATCGTTTTCTGTCGTAACAGGAAAAACGAAATACGTTTTTATTGAAATCAGAAAACACTGGTTCTTGAAAACAAAAAAAAAATTATACAAGTGTCAAGTCAGGACAATTTAGTTGAGAGTTCAAATGTGCTCACATGAGAAAATGTTTGCAAGATACTTATTTGCCATTCTTTTATAACCATTAGTTACAATGCCTCAACCTAAGTGCTAATGCAATTTTGTCAGTCAGTAATTTCTATTCCGATGCGATCGTCCTGCATCGTGCCGGCAATAGTAAAAATTAATCGGCCATACCGAAAATGTAAGGCTACATGGCCACACTCAAAATATAGCCGTATATGGCATAGTCTAGCTGTAATTGCAAGCAATGTTGCCGGAACCTGTATTGCAGTCATTCTTTGTAGTAAAACACTATGGCGGCTATAGCTATTCTGTGAAAATTGCAACATGGGAGCTATTACGAAGATGTGACAAACAGACGGACGCCGGACGGCATAGGGAAAGTAACGTGGATGGCCTTTATCCTTCGGATACGAAACTCTAAATACTAATGTTTAACTGAAACTTGTTTAGATTAGATGCCGATCACGTCTCTATATAAATACAATAATTAAATGGAATACATATACGCCTCCCGACAAAAAAAAGTGTCATATCACATGTTAGGTACGTTTTGACATTTTTATAGCATTGAATAGCAAATGTTGCATTTGGTCAGCTGTAAAAACATCGTTATTAGCTCAGTGAAAAAGGGAGCAAAGTTACCTTTTTCACTGAGCTGTTTCGTTCCATTTACAGGCATAAAAGTCGTGTTTTCTCGAAATAGCTGTTTTTGTATTATGACAAATTTGATTGAAATTTGAAATTATGAAAAATTTTGTATTATAATATGATTTTCATGAAAACTGAGTAAGAATATTTCAAGTCAAATAAGTCATGCTTTAGGTTACTACCACTTTAGTGAGTTCTTAGTATAGATCAAAACATGAAAGGTAATTTTAGGGAGCGCTGTGCACATTCATGTTTATGAGCTCTAAGAAAACTAGGGGTGAAAGGTTATTGCTCCCGGGTTTGGGTCTCCCTCGAGTCATGAAATCTTACCTGGCACCGGATCTTCTCGCTTTGCTCATATATGAATATAATTTATTTAAAATTAGCCATAAATACACAGGCGCTAATTGAGTGGCAAAATTCGTCGTTAAAACTTTGATTAATCTAAATCTCTGTTGTTCCGTGGCTCCTTCAACTTACGTAAACAGAAGGGAACGGCACATTTAGGCGTTCCATTGCTGTACATTGCACATTGCGTCTAACGAGCCTACCGTTAATCAAAAAGTTTTAATTCTTATGTCCCGAGTCTCGACTATACCACAAGTCTTTAGTATACTATATATCTAAATAATCAAAATCAGTGTATTATTGGTGTGGTTTAAATGTGACCTCACTAATATAAGTGCCTAAAATATATAATAAACTACTATACTACCCCTTTATACTAATATACATACCTTTAGGTACTTTCAAATATCAAGTAAGCATTATATATATATATATATGTGTTTCATATAGATCAAAGTACATTGTACCGAGTCTTCCTTATTGCGTCGGCAGTCTAGACAGTCCCCATGACGTCAAATCTATAGGTAGCTAGTGGTATTGGGGGTTAAAACTTTAAGACAAACATTAGACAACATATTTCACCATTTACCAGTTCATATTAAAAAAATCTTTTTTTTTTGCTCTAATTTTTTATTTCATTATTTTTCGACACTAAACTTCTATTTAAAAAGTTTTTATTTTTTACTAATTTAAAAACAAAATGAACCGTACGACTACATCTACTACGATGTACGATTTTTTTATTAATATGTAGATGGCCTGGCGGCGAAATTCGACCGTTCTGAATGTCTTGTTTTATTATATGTATACTGGACCCCACCCCTAAGCTTTATTTAGTCGTTTTTACATAATTTTTAACTTTATAGCACATATTGTCTAAAAAAATTGGCTTTCTGCACTTTTACAAATAAACTAGTATTTGTGTGAGTTTGCTTAAAAAATGCGTACAAAGAATACTCTTCACATATTGTATATATAATTATCTATTTATGTAGTTATTTAATAAAATAGTACTTAATGCAGTTTCACTTAAAAACATTATAAACAACAAATAAACATATCGTAAACCTTGATAATCTGATAACCAAATTACAACATATTAAATTAATGTCAATTTGTGGTCACGACATTTAGCCATTATGATACCTGTTCCAATAAGTTGCAAAATTACCTTGAAACTGTACCTACCGATAAATTTTTGTTTTGTTTAGTTACACGTGAGAAGTTGGGAAGAAAAAAGGAGTTTTACTGTAATGGTTATACAGATAACTACTGCTTAGAGCGAAAGGTTCGCTTTAAGTTCTGTCAGTCATCCCTTGCTTTTTAAGACGCAATACAGCACACTGTGTGGTTTTAGTCGGTTCGATTCCGACACACCGCCCCACCGAAATCCCCAGTGGGTGACGGCCCGAGGGGGTTTCCACACGCACAAAAAAAAAGGGTCTGCATTGGAAATAATCGTACTGAAAAAATATTTATTTATTATATTGTTTAGTGTGCCTTTAGAAAAAATGATAAATCGTTACAGACCTACAGTGCAAATTTGTTTCTAGGCAAATGTGTTATTTCTATTCACAAAATGAAAGAGAACACTAACACTAAGACAAAAGACAGATTTGAGTGGTTGTACATACTAGGGGGTTGCACCTAAACCAAATGCGACCTGCGCCCTATTTACGTGAGCAAAATGTTCTAGCGGATTTTCCAACGTCGCGTCATTGTCAACTGGAAGTTTTAAGTTTATCAAGTCTTTATAAATCATGTGTTTTTTTATGTTATAGGGCGCAAACGAGCAGGCAGGTAAACTGATAGTAAGTGACCACCGCCCATGGGCACCTGCAACTCAAGATTCACAAGTGCATTGCCGGCCTTTGCGGGGGGAGTACGCTCTTTACTTGAAGGTTGGTACTAAAGAAATAATGCTAATTTTATTACTCTGTCATGTGAAGGATAATGTACGCTCTTGTATACGTCAGGAGTCCGTAGAGAAACAACATCCTTCGGTGTCGGTCTCCTTAAAGACATTGAGCTTTGCATGCAGACGGTATACGTCTTAGAATGCACACAGCACATGTAGAATATACCGCCTGAATAATGGAATACTTTAAGACAGGCAAAAAAAAAACACATTTATACATTTAGGTACTTAAAAGGTAGGTAGGCACAAAACATTATTAAATAGATTAGCTATCTATCTTTATCTTATTGTAATAATTAACTTAAGATATACATATATAATAATTTATCTATTAATGTTTTTCTAACACTGGCTCTACAATCTCTATGAGTATTTTCCTTTATCTTATTGCACATAGAATTCGTATTGACTTTATCGAGTGGGAGACAACAAAAGTAACTTTAGATAAATATAAAACAAGTCTTATTTTAGTTAAGCAACTAATTGGTAATTCAAAGCACGCATTGTGGTCAATTTTTTTTTTTAGAAAGGTAATATGTTTACAGCTTCTGTCAATATAGAAAATATAATACTATGTGACGTCAATGGTTGAGAATAGGAACATCTAAACTCCGGATGGAACTTCCGTGAACTTTGAATGACATTGTCCTCGCACACCTTTGATCTTACCTCATCCGCCTAGCTTGCCTGCATGCTTTACGCGAATCCGTTGCTTTGCTGTCGAGTAAAATAATAATAATAACTTGAGAAACCTCACATGTGACCGTCTCATCCCCAACTAGACAGAGCCTGTACTATGGTAACCAGACTTCTGATAAACATACTTATATATTTCTAAATGTATACATATTTGTAGATAAATTCTACCCAGATACAGAACAAATGATCGATCTCATCACACAATTGTTGTCCTGGGTGGGAATCAAACCCAAGAGCTCTGGCTCAGTAGTCAGGATCACGAGGCACTAGACCAACAGGCCCGTCAACTGTTTTCTAACATCTTATCTTACGTTACCTACAACTATTACAATAATTAGTTACATTTTTGTTGACCAAACCGCAACAATATGTCATAAGCACTCTAAAATCATAAGCTCTCCATTTCGACAGGGGCGTCAAAATCTAAATACGAATTCTTCAATTGAGTTTAATAAACGTTTTCCATACTGGTCCTGTCCGTGACATTTAATTCTATATGATAGGAATTTTATTTAAAAGCTATAAAATAGTACAAGGGGCTTTAATCAACCCTCGTGACCCGTTTTATTAATAGTCACAAAAACAGTGACGTGTAGGGGATTTCGGCTTTGTATAAGAGCGTCATGCATGAGTAACAAGCTACCAGGTGTGAGGTACGTGTAAACAGACGACGAGAGCGAAAAAGAGCTCTAGCAATCACAAAAAGGGTTGCACTTTAAATGCCTACGTCATAAAGCCGTCTCAGCTGTCGCCTTATAAAAGCGCTATTTCTTTTTAAGTACATAGAGGTCAGTAACCTTAGAAGAACGTTCGTGTACCTACTTTATGAACATGGACTCTTATGTATAACATAACATCACATGCGTTGGCACGAAGAATTTTAGGACGTACGCTGATAAGGGCACGAAGAATGCGGTCACTATGTGGATGCTGTTCTTTTATTTAATTAACGAATCTCTTTATTGAAATTTTGTGTCCCTGGCCCCTGAAATATTACAAAAACTGTATTCCAAGGGCCAGTTCTCGAATGATAATCTTAAATGAAATCTATATCTTTGAAAGGGATTAAGTGATTTTGTTTATATTCATCTATGTTAATTAAAAGATACGTTCTTGTGACCTACGTTGTTATTCTTTTGAATAATCACTACATATTATAAAACAAAGTCCCACGCCGCGTCTGTCTGTCTCTTCGCGATGAACTCAAAAACTACTGAACGGATTTTCATGCGGCTTTCACCAATAGATAGAGCGATTCATGAGGAAGATTTAGGTATGTAATTTGTTAAGGTTTTGTGTAAATTGGTTGAAATATGATGATGATTGTTGAAGATGTCTTTGCTTTGCGGGTTGCTAGTGATATATATTAGATATTAGCATCTGATTTTATTGGCGAATTTATATTTACGAGTCAAATAGCATGCATATCAACCTCAATATTATTATACTATATACCGTAATATAGTTATATGAAAGCGGTTCATAACCATCTTACTAGGAACATAACTATCATACGAGCAAGTTATATTCCGAGTAAGATAGTTATGAATAGCTTCCAAGTAACTATATTACGGTATGTAGTTATATCTCTAGGGATTTAGCTATATCACTGCTATAGCCATCTTACTGCGACATGTACATTTTCTCTTCCAGTCTTTGCCCCTCACGGCTGTACCGAAATTAGACAGAAGTGGATTAAACAAAAATGAATGAGGGAGATAAAGCTTTGTTAAAAATGTTAATGGGTTAGGGAGTAAGCCTTCTATCTAATACAATTTTAATCTGTCGTGGATCACATTCGAATTGGATTTTAAAAACAAGGGAATTAAAAGGGAAAAAAGTTACCGCTTTTATCCGGTTATAAAAGCCTAGCGTATAGCAGTATTGTGAATAATATAATAGTAGATATAATTAATTACAGGCAATATAGGGACACGTGTAGGTAACACATTTTACATATTGTAAACTCTTATTAATGTTGCGTAACAGTTGGTTAGGGCGGACGCATGGCGGAGTTTACATGCGATAAGTAAATATACATTTTCCATTAGGCATAATGTATACCTAAATAAGTTATAAGTGGGAACACTTCTCGAGCAAATTACTTAAAGCAACAACATGAAACATAAACCCAAATCAATTACTTTAACATACAGACAAATTTTCGGGTTTAGATTACCCTGTGGGTACTCAATTATTTATAGTCAGTGTATTTTAAGTTCATCTATAATTAAATTTACAATGTAAATGTGATTAGAGTAAAATAGATTAACACTTGTCATTATATACGAAAATATTTAATAATAATTAATAGGGTATTCTATATCTATATTTAAACAGGAAGGTCATAAATTGTACCCAGTGGGACTGTATGACTGCGAGTTTAGATATTTGTAACTATTAAATATGAACTAGTCAGACAGCATACTTAATTATGTATTTATACGGGAACTAGCAACCCGCCCGGTTTCGCACGGGTACAAATTACACACCTAAACCTTCTTCATGAATAACTCTGTCTATTAGTGACAACCGACAGACAGACGCGGTGGGGGACTTTGTTTTATAATATGTAGTGATTAACGCGATCACGAAATAGGTAGGACTCAGCGTCAGCCTGTGACCACGGCCAGTGCAACCTGGTCGTAACGTCAAGCAATTCAGAGGTATGTAATACCTATTTCGTATAAATAAATAATTAAGTTTATGATGGAACGCGTAAGTTTAAAAGTTAGTATAGTCAGACAGCACTTCCTGGCAGGAAGAACTTTACCAAGCATATACATTACTGTTTGACTGTAAGTGCTTTTACTTTAGGGTACTGCCATACAGAGTTACATAATGCTGAAGCATTTCAAAAGCATCAAAGCTTCAAAGGAGGCTTTCCATTTCAGCGAAGAAAGCGACCGTATTCACTGTAAATGAGGAGGCACCTTGGAGGCAACTAGCATCTCACAAAACACCTTACAAAACAGGCAATCATTTATACCTTTATTTATTTAATAATATAGTGAAATGCAATACACATTTTATGTGAAACTTTACAATTAAAGTACAACAAAGTCCTACTTTACAAAAATATTGCGAGTGGAAATTCCTTCTCTTCTTCGAGGAGCATCGGTTAAAAGAAAGATCACTGAAAACGCTTCTCCCGCGTTTAACTGAAGTTTTCTAATGCCGCGTTCCAATAAACAAAAAAAAACTTTCTTTGACAATTCAACGAAATTTTACCGTCCGTAAGCAAAACGAATCGTTTTTTGTTTATTGGAACGCGGCATAAGTCGTTGCTATTGTATTATATTATCACAAATGAAAGCCTTTTTATTTTTAATATTTTCGCATTAATCTCGGACCAAATAGAAAGTTTTCCTACTATGTTCATTCACCAATACAACATTCTCAGTGCATGATGAATTCTAGAATAGGGTATCGCTCTTGGAATAATTACACACTTAAATCACATAATACTGTTCTGTTCACATGCTTCTCGATGGAGTCTAATGCCGTCTTTCCTTATTCACCATGTAGGCTAATCGAAGCTCCTAAAGGCTGGCCGTTAAGGATCCTCAAAGCTTTTGTTGAGATGAATGTTCGACTCGAATCTTTTTCGTGGGTCAGGCAGATGTAACCTGACACACGTAAAACATTCGAGTCTAGTTAAGTGAATATAATCATATCTGAAATTGTGTAATTGAAAAATAATAAATTCACCTTTCTCCTTAGCTTCCCCTTAACCGGCAGTACAATATTACCATATATTAATTAAACCGGCAGACCTACGCGTCATCTTTGGCACCCACTGATCGCTGATAAGTGATAAGTGTGATAACGGAGTGTAGAGGTGCACGCTAATATGATTTATGGCGTTTGTTTACGTCGTTATTAAACATTAGCTGTATACATAATCTTGTTACTTGAAAATAATATGAAACAGACACGTTTACACGAATTGGCAAGTTACTGTACATACTATGTTTAATCACTATAGCAATATTAGAATATTTTCAATGGATGTACATTGTAATGGAACTGTTCAAGTATACATCTTTTTTAAAGGGTAACTGTCCAAGCTACGCACTGACAGAACGGGCTTTCGACTAACTTATCTACCGAATGCAACATGGTCCTAACGTTGCCATGACCAAAAAATTAACTACACAGTGATACACCCCAAGCCTTGTAATCCTCAGGTGCTCAAATATTAGCAACGTGGATCACAAGTTGCTAGTATTCTTTCTAAAAAAATATTTGATTCCCAAACCACCACTTTCTCTTATTCAGTTGTATTAGAACTCATCCATCACTATATATTATTATATTTACAATGCATACTTGTGTAGGTATCGGCACCTTTTAGTATACAGGGTAGCTTAACGGCTGTAGGGGGGGAGTTTTGTAATAACAAAAACGTTTTTAGAATCATCGTTTTACAAACTAGCAACCCGCCCCGACTTTGCACGGGTAGCAGAGCATTTATATGGATTTTTTCCGTCATTTTTTATGATGCTACTCAATACCTTGTATAGTCATCATAATAGATTACATGGGAACCTAATGTTAGGTTCGTGTTAAATTCTAATATTATAAACGGGAAAGTTTGTGAGGATGTATGGATGTATGTAGCGATGTTTGTTGCTCTTTCACGCTAAAACTACGGAACCGATTGCGATGAAACTTGGTATGGAGATAGCTGGCGACCTGGATTAACATATGGGCTACTTTTTATCCTGACATTCCCACGGGATCGGGACTTACGCGGGTGAAACCGCGGGGCGCTGCTAGTTTAAAAATAAAATATGGTATGAAGTCTGCAGTTGAACCTAAGTATCAAACTAAACTGACATCTGAATGTTTTGGTTTGGAATACAGACGTATTGTTATGCAACTAATTGTTAAACTAAACTAAAGCGGAAGACTAAATATAATTATAAGTCTGAGAAAATTTAAACGACGCCGACGTACCTATTCAAAGCCGAGAGCGTTGCCAGAGACATTGTGTCAACGGTTTCACCAGAATTGATGGAACGATATTCCAAACAACAGTGTTTGTCGTCACAGCTGGCACCGTGCCAGACGTAAATAACACTGATCATATTTACAATACTTTCCCACTACTTAAGTACTCTTTATTCCTGGTATTAAGCTGATTAATAGAGCATAATCGGCTTAGCGACATCTTCTTAGATTGATTTTCAGCTTCCAAATCTCGATATGACAAGATAAGCCACGGATACAGGCTTAGAGAGGGATCATTTAGAATGCCGTTTGTGAAGAAAATTAATTATTTACCATAAATGTTTCTATAATGAAATAAATTCTTGATCCTTATAATTTCAAAGAAGAATTAGCATTCTTTTGGTTTGAGGACGCAAGTTACTTACTTTTTCTTACTAAATAGTTTTCAAGTTAATAATAATTGCAACCATTAGAATTTAATCTAGGTGTTTTCTGTTTGAACAATACCTACTCATTGATATTATTCTTGTGAAAAAAAAAAACATAAATATCAAGATACCCACAGTAAACCTTGCACCGAGGCGATAACAAATCCTTTGATTTATTTTATTATAACATACCAAGGTGACAATGCTCGTCGACCGTTAAGATGTTATTATTATGAACGTGGCTCATGTACCGAAGCGCACGTTGCTCAATTTCCTACAAATACACCATGTACCATACAGCTACCATGCACGTTTGACCTTTGTCATTGAATGCCACCGGTGTATTTTATCTCACCATTAAAATGAATTCTGCGAAACATGAAAAATTTGTTGTCAAACACTAACTGCAGTTACATTTAACTCAGATTGGTTTTCGCAGGTTTCTATGTAATAAGGGGAAAATTAATTTCAGGAAGACTTTACTAAACTGACTCAGAAGTTATTAGTTGGTTTTTCGATAACGCTTCTCGTAACTATGACACATTGTTTCTCGCAGGTCCTACGTAAAGCATTATGAACTTGTTGCTTAATGTAAATTTTGCTTCTGACCTTCATAATTCTTACATTGTGAGTGTAACCTATATAGGTCAAATCAAATCAAAAATACTTTGTTCATATGAACAATATTTATATAATATTTTGAATAATATTTCGATCTTATTTACTTAGAACTGATTTACTAGAAAATATGCAAGTAAAAGTAAATTATTTATTTTTTTATAATAAAACCTAAACAATTATTTTATAGAGCTACACGGAATATTTGTTTATACAGTTTGTTTGGACACAGGCTTCACATTAAAATCTTTATCTATCAGTTCGATCCCTTACTCTTTACAATTATCATTTAATATTATATTATTAATTTATTGCAATTTCTTGCAGAATCAGATGGAAAATATTACGATTAATTTTATTAATAGATAGTATTTAGTATTTATCCAGTGATAAATCACTGGTAAAGTGTTTGCTCAACTACAGTGAGATTTGGATCTAATTTGCGCTCGAATCAAAACTAATTATATTATTAGTTTAATCGAATAGGTACCATTTCTTGAATTCGGTTTTTCAATTAGTTATGGATACCTAGACTTTACTGGAATGGAAATGATTCCGTTTAACCTCGACGAAACTGTATGGCAGCCTACGTAATTGGAGAATGATGTATTGATGTTCTGCGATAATGGATGTTTTGCGAGAGCTTATGCGAAGATTAAGCCACTAGTTCCAATGTCAAACATCTCTTCTACAATACTCTTCATAGAAGTAACATTGAATAATGAAGGCCTCGTAAGCTAGGGGTAGTGCTTTGAAAGTATTTCATACAGCGCTTTTAAGATCGAAGTCATTATGAGCAGCAATTCACATTGGCAAAGATGACGATGCGATTAAAATACTGATATCTTTACTGATATCTGAGTATATCTACCTGGTGTAGATGACAAATATCAAAGCTTCTAATAAAGTCGGCTTATGTCGCTTTCATTGAAGCAGAATAACACGTATCGCTTGATTTATATGAAAGTCACATTTACTCGCCTTATTTACTACATACTACATAGAATTGCGTGTTTAGTATCTAGTCGATTTGCATACAATAGTGGAATGTCTAGGCACACCCATATTGAGGACACCATAAAATGACATAAGAGTGAACGATGATACCGCGTGTTAATCGGCAAAGCGTATCGGTGTTACGGCATTGATGCACCGGAGACGAGAGCCCGCGCCACAACGAGGCTGTCCCCAATGCATAAATAATTCCTTATCACAAGACCGCGATGTGCGTGAAGATTGGACGTCACACAACGAAACTACATATGACATGCAATCATACGTATCAACGTGATTATACTACGTTAAAAACATTGTCGTACTATGTATATGTTAATTTCTACGAACAATATTTAGATCAGTTGATATTCAGTCTTGTAAACATCTCACTTTTACTAATACACTGTTTAAAAAAATTATGAAATGCGTCTGTACTATGGCTTTGCTTGTAAAGACTTTATAAATGTAAAACAATATATTTTTATAAAGTGTTGCATAAGCAATAAACAGACAAGACAAAAAGAGTATATTTTATCGATAAAAATAATACTTATTATATCTGTCCATTAATCAATAAGGACGAAAGTAAATTTTGTTTTTTAGTATTGTTAGTGATGTGTTAAAGTTTAAGTTAAGTTTAAGTGTAGTTTATAACATTGAATATTATGGTTTATGTATGTATGATGAATATTTTTTATAATATTGATTCATTGGAAATACCGACAATTATAAAATTTAGATGAACCTAACAAAATTAAACTAAATCAGTACAAAAAACATTGAAAGTTTTGCTACTATTGAGTATAATAAAACAGTTTTTCGATAAGAACATTATTGATAGAACTGAAAGCAATTTCCGAAAACTTTAATAACAGTTAATTTGTATTTACTATTTGTTAAAAATTAACTCTCAATATTATCCATGATACATATAGAACTGAAATAATAATAGACTAGATATTACTGATCGTAAGGAGATATGGAAGGGCAAAGAGCTGCATAGACGTTTTTATCAGGGCTTAAATGGGATGTAAATTTATTAGCATCTGTGTCCTGGCTACGATTTGAATGATAAACCTTCAGTTTCTCCTTGGTGACCTCTTCGTAGAATCTGAAGGTTAAGTGAATAACTAAGGGAAGTATATCCTGAAGAACGGCACAAATGAAATTTGTCGGGCATGTCATCGTCCCGAAGAAACCCTCAGGCATATAGTTTCCGGTTGTTCTCGTGTTGCCAACGGCGAGTGTTTGCTTAGACATAACCAAGTGGTCAGGATAATCCATCAGCAACTTGCTCATATAACCTCGGGGCTGTCGAGTTACCATATTATTGGTATGTGCCAGACCCAGTTCTAAAACATGGTACTGCAATATTGTACTGGGATCGATCCATCATCACTGACAGGACTATTGTTGCCAATAAGTCTGATATAGTGGTGATAGACCGATTAGATTGCCGAGCAATGATTGTTGAGTTCACCATTCCCCATGACGACAATCTCTTTAATCCCTAAGAAGAGAAAGAAATAAAATATTTGGACTTAGCCCAAGAGCTTGTCGATATGTGGGATGGTGATTCCGCAATCGTTGTGACGATAGTCATTTCATATCGACTGATTGTTTATTCATGTGTTTATTAATGCAATTGATATGTTTGTTTAATTAAATAAAGAGAATATAAACGGCGTCATATACTATTTCGTTTTTCAACTCCCTCATAAGGAATGATTCTAGTGACACACACAAAGAACGTCGGCCAGACTCAGGTCAACTATTTGTGGATAACACAAATTTTAGTCCCATTGAATCGAACCATTTGGCAATGCATAATGGCGATGTGACCACTTTAACCATTGCGCCATCCGCGCAGTCAAACAGCTTTTACATACCGAATAACCTATCTGACATAACGTACATGTTTAAATAATGTCCTGTTTTCAGTCTATTTTCAGTAGCTGATTACAGCGGTGTTCAAATTATTGTCACATTGCATTTACGTAACTATAAAAGTATAACAAGCAAGTATCCTGAAATATTTTACTAGACTTTTAAAATATAAATAGTGCACTTCGTTGTAGTACAAAATGTTTTTTTAAAGGGAGTAGAGTTAGAGAATGGAATGGTTTAATTTGATATTAAATTTTTAAACTAATTTTAAATGTCAACAAATTAATTAAATCATAAGAAATAAGAGGATGCGTATGATTTCTTTCCATAATAATTTAGATTTTATTGTTCAATTCATGATTTTTTACTTATGTTAATAGTATATTCTGATAAAATAATATTTGAGTTTGATATTCACCTTTAAAATAATAATTTTAATATATATATTTGATAAATTTATTAGGTAAGTAATTAGTATTGAACTGTTTTCTAATAACTTGTGAGCTACATAATAGCAAAACTGTACTGTACGTGTTCAATAACAAATATTTTATGCGAATTTAATAAAACTTTTAAAAGAAATTTGTGGGGATGGGAGTTGGCGATGTCCCAGACAACCCCGTTGTGTTGTAGGTCAGGCATGGTGTCCCCGTTTCGCGCTGCGACGATGACGGTCGAACCGGGACCGGGGGCGCCGCCAACAAACACGGTAAGGTTCGCTCGAGTGTAAAACAAAACGACGAGCTTCGCGGCAGGAACCGTCGGTTATAAACCAATTTGATACGACTGACGTAGCATCGACAGAGAGCCGCATCCGCACTTCACGAGCCGCAAATTGGCGACTTTATGAACATGATAAAAAACACGTTAAGCTGAAGAAAACGTAAATTTTAGCCGTTGTTAATGGATTCGTGTCTATGACGTAATGAATAGCAAAAAAACTGAATGATAAGGGGTGGCGGGCCAACAGCTGTTACTTCCCATTCTCTACGGGCCAGGTGTCTTTATTAGATACGAGGATATCCATCCGATGAATAAGTTTTTTTTTTCCTCTCTATCAATAAGGCGACCATTGAATAAAAGTGCTTCCATCTTCAAAAAATTCAATACGGCTTTCTGTATGATCAAAATACGATCGAACGTGTGCCATTAACATGCGGATACCGGCAACGCGCCAGTTCAACATCCGCAAATATTTGATTTGGACTTCGTATTGCAAATAGTTTTACTACTATAATCAACAATTACTTTTGAAAGACTTAGTTTTTGTAACAACGAAATATTATAATATTAATTGCGTATACCACTGCCGCCATTTACATTTAAATTAATGTCCAAATATAAAGATTTCTGGAAATAATAACTCATGAACCGAAAAAGATATTATTATGTGCTGTACTAAAATTGTAGGCTATCTGACATTAGTTACCGCGTCAGAAATGTCTTAGACAAATACAAAACCAATATTTAATATTGGAGCTAGTGAGTCATTCTCCTTACAGTTTCGACCTGGCACCTTGTGACTTTTATTTATTTCCAAAGGAATTCGTATTATGAACCCTGAAGATGCCGTGGCTGCGTTTGAAAAAGGCGTGGAAGAGATCCCTAAAGAAGAGTGGGCTCACTGCTGTAGTCAATGGTTCCATCGCATGGGACGGTGCTTAGAAAGGCACGGAGACTACTTCGAAAAGCAATGAAAATATTGACCCCCGTACATATAAAGGAATTGAGATGAATGAGAATAATAAAAAGCCAGCTGAGCTAAAAAAGCCAGCGATGGGCATATTTTGCAAGGAAAAGCTATTTTAAAGTACACAAAAAACTGAACAACTTACGGAATTTCTGATTTTGAGATATTTCAGCTTTGAATAATATCCTAAAATTCTTGCGTTTGCCTAAATAAAAGGTTTTAGTAGAATTTGCTTTTTGTACAAGTTTAAAAATATATCACATTTTAATTTATTTACAATATGAAACTACTGTATCTTTGTGCTAAAGTAAAGGGCTTAAAAAATATTGAAAAAAAAAACAGTATATTTACATATTTTTTATTTTTGCCAAATGTAAAATCATTCAACGTTTTTTTTTTACACATTGACGCGCCACCCTACTTTCAATGACCTTTTCAACTTTTATTGTGAATTGCACAACCTAGTTTCAAGTCAATCTTATTAAGAGACTTCTAGACAGTAAAATTTTCCCATAACAAGTAAAATATGCGTAATTTTCAAAGTCGAAGCTGTTCAACAACCAGAATACTTCTTAATTGTTATTGTTTCTTAACTCGAAAGCCTCCGTATTATTCTTTTATATTCACTATTATATATATATTATACTCACTATAAGTCGCAATACTTCCCTACAGCGTGTTCATATACGCATACTAACAAGTACATATGTGAAGATGACTTTGCGAGCTCGTTAGCATGATTCTGTCACAATGAACCATCTCGCTTGTATAAGCCCAGAGATGAAAATACGCCGATCTCATTAAGTCAGTCGCACGATAAAAAGCGCACGTCGACCGCGAATAAAATGCACTTGATGAATAGTTGCCATTGTTTTAGTAGGAGATATCCTATTGAAGCTTCTCAACATATAGGCTAAAACTATTGAAAACAAATCAATGATATTGATGGAATGTGTTTATTGAAAAGAGGAAAGTTATTCAATTATAAGATTATAACTTTCCCCTCTGTTCTTTGATCTGGTGATCTTATTACGACTTAGACTTTTAATCTAATATTTTGTATTTTCTATATATAGCCGTTAACTTATGCGAAATTAATAAATCGCATCAGTTAACTCGCTAACTGATGCGATTTATTCTTCATTAGTAAATTCCTATTTATATGTTTTTATATAACATTAATATCTTGTGATGTGCGTTTGCCGTGAAACAAATATCATTATTGACGCAGCACCAATCTGTAAACGGTTCCGTTCCTCAACAGGAAAAAGGAACCCTTAAAAGATCATTTTGTTGTCCGTCTGTCTGTTTGTCAAGACCAGTTTTCTCAGGAACCGGTTGACGCATCAAGTTAAAATTAATACTGAATACGTATGTCTGCGGTCCCTTGAAGCTGTAAAAAACCAAGCTTCTAAGTCAACGCAATCAAAAGACATTTAAGACTTTTGAAAAGAAGATTTGACCCAATTTCAATTCGAAGGTAAATCAAAACCTATAGGGTAGATACTTCCCATTGACTTAGAATCATGAAATTTAGTAAGAAGCAAGGTCTGACAGACAAGTAAAGGAACAAATCTGAAAGTAGTTACTTTGTTGTTATATGAAATAAAAAAATTGTTTTTGTAATTACCAACTTATAACTATTTTGCGGTCCGAAAGTTGACTTTGTCGTAAATCGTGGGAGATTATTTTTAGAACCGCACAGTTAAGTTTGTCTTTTGAAACGTCACTTTTCCTTTACTTTTAGGTTATTTCTCAAAGACTAAACAAACACTATATGAATCAGACTATATAAATCAGTACTGTAAAACCAAAAGCCATTTTAGTTTGCGTTTCAGTTGTATGCCACATATTGTAGAAGTACTTAAACACGTGATAACTATTCAAATATATAATGTTGTATGTATAATGATTTTACTAATCCAACGCGGCGAACTAATAACATGTTTACATAATGTGGAAAAATTTAATATCTGCTAGCGCTAAAGGTAACTAATTCTTTACGGCAACTTAATACTTAGTTTTTCTACTACAACGCAATTGTGGTATTAGACTGTCTTCGTAATTATATGTACACTTGAATGTCGTAATTGTGTTGTGGGAACTACCAGTGACTACATAGCAATAATGTAAAAAGTTTCCTTACCTACCTTTGTTGTATTAAAACGTTGCACTGCTATAACAAAATCTAAAATAAGAAGATTTTTAATCTGTGGAGGAACGAGTGTTATGTCCCTCCAACATAAAATCGGTGGAGTTACAGATAATATACTAAGACGTTAAAATAACTTAACCTGATATTCTGAATAATAGATTATAAATTATTTTAAAAAAGTAGATTATATAACTGGCCGAAACGACGAACTTAAATATAAGATACGGCAAAAAAAATATGTATTCTGACATCTTTTCGAAAAAAGAACGCCAAATTTGAATTGAATCAAACTGACGGAATTTCTATGAGAGGACCTAGAACTTTCTCTGTCGTAAATTTTTTTAACAATGGAAGGAAACGAAATTCGTGCGGTGATAAAGTTTTACGTTTTAAAAGAGAAAACAACAACCCAGATTAAAGCCAAGCTAGACAGTGTTTTAAGTAATTCTGCTCCTGCATTGAGTACAATTCACACCTGGGTAACTTATTTTAAATGTGGAAGACAGAGCTGCGAAGACGCCCAAAGGTCTGGCCGACCAAATGAAGTCACGAATACAGACATGCTTAAACACAAAATTGTGTTGAACGATCGGCGCTTGAAGTTGAAACATTTGGGAATGAAAGGCTTTGCGCGCGATGGATGCCGCTTTTCCTCACTGTTGACCAAAAGCAACATCGAGTGGACGATTCATCGGAGTGTTTTGCGCTGTTTAAGCGAGATCCTAACAAGTTTTTGCGGCGTTATTATTACAGTACTAGCAGCGCCCCGCGGTTTCACCCGCGTAAGTCCCGATCCCGTGGGAATATCGGGATACAAAGTAGCCAATGTGTTAATCCAGGTCTCCAGCTATCTACATACCAAGTTTAATCGCAATCGGTTCAGTAGTTTTGGCGTGAAAGAGTAACAAACATCCATCCATACATCCTCACAAACTTTCACGTTTATAATATTAGTAGGATTATACTCCAAAACAAAACAAAAGACCAATCTAAGCAGTGGACTGAGAGCGAAAAACCTGGGGATTATTTTGTGGATTATCTACAAAAGGAAAAACAATAAATGGAGAGTACTCCCAAGCTTGCTACAAAAATTAAGTGTAGAAATCCGAAAGAAACGACTTCATTTGGCGAAGAAAAAAGTTTTGTTCCACCATGACAACGCACCTGTAGACACGTCAAGGGTTGCAGTCGCCAAACTCCATGAATTGCGGTTCGAATTGTTACCGCATCCACCCTATTCCGCAGATCTGACCCCGTGCGACTTCCACTTAGAGATTTTCATCAAATGATGAAGTCATTGTTGCCGTAGACGAGTGTTTTGAGGGGTTGGAGAAAACATTTTATCAAACTGGTTTAACGCCATTGAAGAAGCGCTGGACTAAATGCATCGAGGTAGAAGGAAGTGAGAAGTAAATTTATTTTCTTAAATAGATTATTAAAGGTTTTCTTTGTCGTTTCGGAAACTTATCAATCAGCCCTCGTAGAGATTATAGGATTTATGTATAAAGTTTATTTTTATACGGATCCGCCCTAACGTTATTTCTAGAAACATTTCTTTTAAAAAGTCAATACAATTACTATAACAACAATTACGGGAATTCGCGGCTCAAGAGCCAACCAAAAATGTTACGAAAAACACCAAAATGTGTTGAATAAAAATAATTTTACACGTGAGTTGTCCATGAAAGATATCTTCATTACAGTGCGGATAAGCACAACCTTCCATATTATCTCCGTTCCTCTTTAAGACGAGATCATAACTTTACGCTACATATAAGGCTTGTATTAGGAACGGTATCCCGCACAATCTGAGGCATCTGATAAAATGATTACAAGGACGACCGAACTTTACTGAAGCCTGGGCTTAACAACGATTTTAGAGAGTCGACACCACTCTATACATACGGGGGATAGTAGTCCAGTATCAGTAAGTACTAATGAAGTGATTTAAGGCTTCAACGGGATGAGGTATTTATTTCATTTCACCCTGCCCCCTCACTAGTAGTAGTACTGGTAGTGGTAGGTAGTACTGGTTAACGGATTTCTGCTCTTCAGAAGTACTACCCTATTAACTTAAACTTTCTCGTTTCATAGTAATATAATTATATTAACGGGAATTAACGCGATCAAATATTTAAAAGGCATTATATACCTTTGATAGACCTGACGTTTCGACCAGGTTGCACTGGCCGTGGTCACAGGCTGGCTGACCAAATACCCATAAACATTCTGACATACATATGTATGTAATTGCAAGGATAATTATCGTATCAGGGTGCTGGTATCGATTTGCGCAGAACTTACCACCCTACAACCAAGAACTATTCATTGTATATGATTAAAATTACAAAGGGTTACGCGCAATTCACTACATTGTTTATACTAATTAATAAACTTGATAAGGAGGATAAAAAATACGTTTTAGATATAAATTTCTGGTTTGTTTGACCTTTAATTTAAGCAGTGTACATAGTAATAATAAGGTAGAAAAGAAGTAGGTTATGATGATTACGATAACTCCTTACCATAGGATGAGAAGAGAGCTGGTCTGATGGTAAACCTACAGCGTTTCCTATTAACGCTTGTAAGAAACTTGGCTTAATTTATTAACTTGTTCAATTCAGTTTTCTATGTGCTTCTCAGTTACAGTTACGTTAATTGCAGATTGTATGGAATTACGGGAGTGACTTTCAACTTCATGCGAATAAAAAAATGTTATAAAAAGAAAATCTGAGAATAAAGAAATTGTACCATATGTATATAATTTATAATTTTTGTGGTCTAAGAAGTAACTATAAAATTACATTATACCTCTTTTGATCTACTCAGAGTTAAACGTGTAAATTCAATTTATATACGAGTAGCTTTGACTTTTTTCTAAAGCCTAGTACATTTATTTTCCGCTAAACCAATCAGGAGAGCACTTTGGCCTTATTTTTGTTATTAAGAGACTATATATACTATGATCATTACTATCGTGACTGTGACTCTGGTATAGTTGCAATGTGTAGCGAAATATCACTCCTTGTCAGCGGAAAGTGGCAGATAGCAGATATGGATCAAAGTATAGAATTAGATTACATGCGGTGGATACAAAAGTACCCTAATAGTGATGTTTAACCGAGGTCTTCTGAAAAGTGTAGGTTGTTTCTCAGTCAAGCTACATTATGAGCAAAAATCTGGTGTCGCCTGACTTTATGGTTTATGGATTTGGATGTTACAATGATTGGGGCTGACGGACCAAAAATGAGTGATACATTTTATTACACTGACTCGTATTACTGACGAAATACAAGGTTTGTAATTATACTCAACCTGATGTGATGATTGTTATCTATATGATATATTTTTTATACAATACATAATATAAAATAAAATTCTCTAATAATATTTCGCTTAAGCCTCATAATGAAGTCCACACTGTGCGACTGTCGAACGGAAGTGGAACGCTACCGGTAGTGACGTCACCGCTCCGCCAGCGACCTTCTCCTAGCGGATATTAATCATCCAGGAGCCGATGCCCAATTCGATGTACATCGTCAAGCACACCGCTAATTGAAAACTAACCTAACTACCATCTTAATTAACTAGGTGTTAGTTAGACTATTAGATTCAAGGTGAGTCATATTATGTCTAAGTATAAATAGTAATACTTATGATAATTTAAAATCTGTAAATCAAGGTTTCTTTAAGGAGAACTTTATAGGAATTTATTTATTAACAATATTGCAAGGTCTTAACATTTTTTTTTTTATGGTATAGGGGGCACACGAACAGACGGGTCACCTGATGGTAAATGACTACCGCCGCCCCTGGGCACCTGTAACTCAAGAGTCACAAGTGCATTGCCGCCCTTTAAGGTGTGAATAGGGGAAGAGATGGAGAAGGGAGAAGAGGGTAGGAGAGGGGGGACGGGAATATTGGAGAAGAAAGGGTTAGGGCCTCCGGTAACCTCACTCACGCGGCGAAAAGCAATGCATTCATTGTTTCACTGCCGGTTTTCTGTGAGGCCGTGGTATCGAGCGGAGTCAAGCCTGCCTATACGTGTCGTAGCATCTCCCATCTCTGTAATTGGAATAATAATAATATTATCTTTCACTAACTGACCCGCACAACTTCGTGCGCGTTTGTAAATCTTCCTTTTTCTTGCAACATTTTTCATTGATGCTCCGCTCCTATTTGTTGTAGCCTGATGTTATATAGCCTATAGCCTTCCTCGATAAATGAGCTATCCAACACTAAAAGATTTTTTCAATACGAACCAGTAATTCGAGAGATTAGCGCACAACCAAACAAACAAACTTTTCAGTTTTATTAGTATAGATGTGTAATCTCTAACTAGTAGGTAGGTAGTCTCCTAACCTCTAAAATTGAACACAAAAAGGCACCTTTTTAAACGTTTCTCCTGACAGTAAAATATTCAAACCACATTTTTTTGTTAATGTTTACCTTCACACTTCAACAATTAGTGAAAAAAACCGACAGAGATTTAATGTGATAAACATGCAAAATAAAACTCGACATCCGTATTAAATCGAGATGATTGTACAAGTTAAAGAAACTACGCAATAAACGAGTTGTTGTATACTAGCAAACATCGCAGTTCTGAGGCCGTGAGTCAGCGCGCTATTCACACATGACTTCAAGGTGAAGATCGAATGATATCGACGTAAAACAACAATATCCCATCCATAATATAGAACACTAAAGTAAGAAGTAAACATTTAGAGTCATGGGCAAATACAAAATCTGAATGAATAAGTGACCTTCGTTGCATTAGATAATTGAACACGAAACACGATAACTTTGAATAACATTTACAGAAAAATACGATAGGATGCTTTAATGTAGAAACGTGAAAGTTTGTGAGAATGTATGGATGGTTATGGATGTATGGGTGGTTGTTACTCTTTCACGCAAAAACTACTGAACCGATTGCGATAAAACTTGGTATGTAGATAGCTGGAGAAATGAATTAACACATAGGCTACTTTTATCGCGACATTCCGACGGCACCTGGGCTTACACGGGCGCAGCTAGTTAAGTAATATACGACTATACAGTGACGTAGAGCCGTTGAGAAAAGAATCTGGCAATAAAAACTCGTGGCTGCTCTTTTCAAATACCCTTACTTCGAGTTTTCACATATGACAGCAAAGTATAGGTAGCAGAAAATAAGATGTTGTGATCATCACCCAACAAAAATAGTAGTAAATTTTTATTTTTAAAATATTTAACCAGTGCCTATACTCAATAATAATAACTTCACACATCTCACACACGGCCGTCTGATCCCAAACTAGGCAGAGCCTGTACTATGGTAACCAGACTACTGATAAACATACTTATTTATTTCTAAATACATACATATTATAGATAAATTACACCCAGACACAGAACAAATGATCATGCTCATCACACAATTATTTCTGTCCTGGGTGGGAATCGAACCAACGACCTCTGGCTCAGCAGTCAGGGTCACTAACCACTAGACCAACAGGCCAGTCAAAATATACTATATATAGACTATAAAGAACAGCTATGACAGTCTACAACGATCTCCTCAACAGATGACAAAATGTCCTCATAGTACCACTACTCACAGGCCATTACGCCGCGCCGGTTGTTGTCAGTTCGATTCTCAAACGCGACAAATTACTGTGTGACCCACAGATAGTTGTCCCCAGTTTTGTCCGTTGTTTCAATGTTTGTAAAGTCCTTTCGACACAGGAATCATTCCTAATACGAGAGTTGTCAGAAAATCAGTATTATATATATAGTACAGTAATTTTTTAAGCAATGTCGTAGGCCCTTGCCCACGAAATTGCTATAAAAGTTAAAAATATTTGATGTATTTTCGATGCACTTTTGCCATTTAAATGAAAGCTTAGCGGTGCCTTTGGTTTTACAATTCCTGGGGCCGGGAATCGGTGAACTCGGGATGTTTCTCAATGACTTATCGGATTTGAATTTTAATGCATGTTAAAAGTTATATAAATTCAGAAAATAAAACCGAAGCACAGTCTGGGGAGTGTGAAGGGTGACAGAGTTTCCTATCGTAAAAATCATAGTGACCTTCAGAGTGTTTATCTCTCTCTGTCCAAATCAAAAACATAATTATGTAATTAATATTTTGACACTGAAATTTAGTTTAATTTTCTTCTGTCTTTTCTTTTTCATCTTTATCAAAGTACCTCTTACTATTTCTACCCATTGCCATCTTAACTGTACGCATCGACTATGTGCAATCTATGTTACTTGATTAAAAATATTGTGTATGTTTGGTCTTAATAAATAAATACTTATGAATGAGGAAGAAATAGAGGATTATTTTTTCCATTTTAAAACAATGATAACAACAGTGATTACAGACTTTAGATACGGAAAATGAGTGTAAATTACATAATGAATCACATTACTGTTTACTCAAGACCTACCTACATAATAAGCTTAAGTAAAAGTTGTATTATGTTTTGAGGTTCCGATAAACCGTTATGTAATAATATTTCATAATAAGCTTCCTCCAAATCATATTCAATATAATTTTATCGAGCCGAAATAAAATCTTAAAGGTCGGTGAAGCCATAAAAGGTGTAAGCTTGTGAGGAATGTTACAAAGACGATAAAGAGGCTATGTAAAGCGACGGCCAGCGTCTCGCGCCGGCATGACCTTGCTCTTGAGGACTGGTCGGCGAGCCCACAACGGCCTCTGCGATACTGTCTCATATCAACAACATTGATTGCAAACATTGACCCGTTTGCCTAGTAAGCATTACATAGGAATGTTAAACGTTTAAAAATCGTTCTTTATAGATCGATTTTCAAGTAGACTGATTTGAACAAGCCGTTTAATTTTTTTTTAAAGATGAAAAGGTTATTATTCTTGGTAACAAGAAAAAACGGCCATGCTCTGACATATGTCCAAGGATATCAGTGCCAAATTAGTGATTTAATTCGTATTAGGGAAAAATGACTAACTTCACAAGTATTCAATTGAGGTCTACATCGTAAACCTAGACTCAATAAAAATGATTGTATATTACATAACATACCTAATTCTCTAAATTCTCAAACTCACAACACTCGACCCAGTAGCAATTAGTACAGTGGCGGGTGAACGTGAAAAATAATAGCAAATAAATACATTTTAAAGGGAGATTGCAAGCCTTGGACCATGAACACCATTTGCCACCTTTGCAAGAGACTTCTCTTTCTTACTTTAATTTTTTTCTGCATTTTTGTAGTAAAAAAACTAAAGAGCTAATAAGAATTATCACCAGTATTTATAAAGGAAGTAGATATATGGAAGAGGAAAATAGCAACATTAATTACGGAAACCGCACTGTATTCTTTAGAAGACCCATTACCGAAAGAAGGAAATCACCGTAAATGACCCCATCAGCCTTTTGTAAAACACTCTTATAGCTTTAATTAATCACAGCCAAAGTAATGCCGTACCGTATTTTATTAAATATTTAGGACTATTATGGCTCTAAGAGATTTCCTTAAAAAATTGGAGCTGCCAAACTTTAGAAGGTACCTCTTCACTATAGATAAAATTGGAGCTAAAAAGCTCTGTCTTGTCTTCCAGCTTTTAAGTAGGATCAGGAGGTTCCCTGGTGTGGCGAGTGACTATAGTATTAAACAACTCTTAACATCAGGCAAGCGATGTGCCTTATATCATGTTAGTAGTGAAAATAAAAATATTCATTCTTGTAACTCTATTATTCATTTGTTTATTGCAGTTAACTCCTGTTTTTACTAGATTAATTAATTTATTTTGTTCTTACTAAGAGCAACTGGTAGATTACGCTCAGACTATTAAATATTCTGTTGTTCAACTAGCCAGAAATATAACGACATCTATTTTTAGAGTACTTGTCTGAATATTTAAGAGCTCATATTTTATCATAGACTGAACCAATAGTTATAAATGTGCTTTCCTAGGCTTTTTACTTTTATAAAAAAGAGGTAAAAACGTTTGATCTGAAGGTATGATATAATCGTTATTTAATATCCGATCGTTTCCGTCAAAATTTAACGTGATAATCCAATTAACGGCATCGATGACATTGACGTGACATAACTTCCGACACGGCAAACTCCCCGCAGATGAGTTGATGACACAAGCTCATCGATTAATAACTGCGATAATACGACGCAATAACATTTTGAAGACTAACATCCAATGAGCCAATATCAAGTGGATATGTTATTTGAAAGAAAATTTAGGCTATGAATTTAATCTTACTTAAGATTAAGATGTTAGGTAATATTTTTTGTTGTTACCTTTGCTCACTAAGAGAAAGAGTATCATTTATTCAAAATTCAACCTCAGTATTGAATAGCAAACGCGATCTCTATAGCTTTATGTACCTACTAAGAAATGAAGGTGTGTTATTGGTCCTTAAAGAAAAATAATATCCAAAAAACCTAAATAGAACAAAATCAAAAACAGAATCATATCAGCATCTTGTGATAGCTACAGACGTTAATGATAAGAAACAAAAAAATGTTAAATTAACTTTTTTCTGAACTTAATAGTCATTACATTCGTAGAGTTTTATTCTGTAACAAAACCGCTTTTTGTTTTTATTAAGAATATTCTACGCATTTTAGAAACTACCAAAATTGTTTTAGAAACACGATCTACCTTTTAGTTTTGATACACTTACTAGTGTTAGAATGGGAAGTTCTCTCAGTACCCTGGGACAGAGTTGAGGAAGAGAGAGAGGTAGGTAAACCAACTCAAGAGTAGGCGTGTACTGAATCTTAAATGATTTATTTACATCTGCTTTAACAACGTCAGATATAGAGTGCAGTGTAAATATAACTTGCAAACATAAACACTGTAATTATCGTCGGTTGCATAAGAGTTGAAGAGTTTTCTGGCTTTATTATTGCCTCATTACCTGTCAATAAATATAGACGCAATATTTTTAGAGTTCAGAACCATGCCTTTAGAATTAAAAAACAAAGCGGATTTCCGATTAGTTTTCTAAAAACTGAAGAAAGAAAAATAAGATTTCTTATTACTGTTTGCCTTAAATGAACTTTGACATCGAGAATTCAGAGATTATGCATTTACTCAATAGTTTTATCAGTAATGAAAGTTTTGTAAACAAATTGCTGTCGGAGCGTCATGGATAATTCGAGACCTACTATACTATATTATTACTCATTCATTACTAACATATTTTATGCGCCCTTTAATTATGTTCTCTTAGCAGAGTTTTAAGTATCTAACGAATCAATAGATAACCTCGCTTTTACTGCATAGATAACGATTTGTGCTATGGTATTAGACAATCGTAAAGATGAAATCAGGTCAATGAGACAATATTATCGGCCTACCTTAGATAAGCAATGCAGGCAGCGAATACAATCGTCTCAGCTGTTACCATCGATCCGCAGTTACTTCCCCGCAAACTGTCGTTATGACCGGGCAATCGAGCTCTACATACGAATGCACCTCCGTCCTCTGCTGGTATCAGACACTGGCACCTAACACCACTCGTTGGACACAACAACCAATAATAGCACTGATATACAATCACCACCTGTTTGCGGAACGCTCGTTAACTTTCGTAATGTCACATCCAAATAACAATACAACGGAGCAAAAATAAAGAACTGATTAAATTGTTGCTATTTATTTATATAACAAGAAAACACGAGGTGTGTACCGAGTATCGGCGCAAAATAGACACGCAATGCGACGGTACGTAAACGTACGTTCTCGTCGATGGAGCGAGCTCGACTGACGTCAAGTTCTCTTTGGTCGGGTGACGCGACAGGAGGCCGTGGTGTAGGGGCGGGCGGCGGCTACGGGGACTACGCATCCGCCCACCCCGCACTACGGGAAAATGAAGCTACGAATTTCAATGTACACGATGAGTCCGCCGAAACGAGAAATCTGTTCCTAAAACGGAAAATTTTAACTCGATATACATCCGAATATGTATGCATATGGATATCACTTTAAGAGCTTATATGTAAAACATTATGGGCTATAAATGTATACCATTACTAAATTAAATGTACGACATTAAAGTACTTTTCCGTTGTAGGTGACATTTTAGTTAGTCGTTGGCCTTTAGGCCTTTTTTTGGTTAGAGTCGGTAGTTAGAGTATATACTTTAGGTTAGAAGGAGAATCAAGAAAACCAAAAGAAAGATACCGAGTCGACAGTTCATCGGCTATGTGTGGTTATGGAAACCTACACAGAAATATATTATGTGTCGAAATAGCTTTTGTAAGAGATTGAAGTTGCCAAGAAGACTGCAGTTTTAGAGCATTAAGTTTAACGATATTTCTATATGCCGAGTGCATATACAAACATACGCCTAATGTCATGTTTATTATATTGAGTTATCATAACAGCGTAATATTGAACAAGCCCGATTGGTCCTATCACTTATTAACTAAGAATTTACACTTGTTAACCTCCATAAGTAAAAAGCATTTTTTTTTCCAGATTTAAAACTTTACTTCTAGCGCCTAAAATTTATCAAATAACTAACTGTGACCACTCACCCATAATAAATTGGGGTGAGGCTTACGCCGCTTATAAACCCACCTTATTTATGGCATATTGGCTACAATTTATGTATAGATAATATATTTCTTTAAAATCGAGCTCGTAGTTTCTGCAATTAATGCATGCAAATATATGAATGCTTATTGAAAGTGGGGGTAGAGCAAAATTTCGCCCTAGGATCGCTAGCTTAGTGTTAGGTTAGGGGGCGGACAAACTTAACTTTGTAGCAAGAGAGCAGATGACGAGGCGAAGTTGAATTTGAATAATACATTACATTATCATACTTAATAAACTAGCAATGATGCTGAAATGAGCGCGTTCAAACAAACAGCTTTATAATTTAGTATACATAGATGTTGTACCGATAGTAAAATTTAATACGCTAATACAGACTGACTGCTTTGGGATTAGTGCAATTGACTGTGTGTTTTCCTGTCATGTTTGGATAAGGAATACAAATTGCATTATATCGGCAACTGTATGCTCACCACATTAAGAACTTTATGATTTCGTATAAAAACAGTCACGAAAGGCTCATGTAAATGTGAAAGTATCTGTCGGTACCTTTGTTGTTACTTTTTAAAAACAAAACGTTACATATTCAAACGATTTAACATATTATGTTTTCCAGACGAGTTTAAGAGTAGAGTGAATAGCTTTCTCCTAGATAAGCGTGTACCATCTTCGTCTTCATCATCACTTTCCATCAGGTGAGTTGGAAGACAAACGCGTGTTTACAGAATAAAAAAAATTAAAAAATTATCAAAAGGTAAGTAAGTCTCTTGTTGACACTCGGATTAAGGTAATTTGTAAGTAAAGAACAAATCCCAAAAAAACATGTTATAATTGACAACAAACCCTCTGAATATAATGAATGAGCGTAATGAAATAGTAACTAATTTAACCAGGTGCTTGAAGAAATATCGCCACTTTTTATTATGATTTTTTTAGGACGAAGTCAAGAGAGTCCTATTTGTCCACAAAGTAAAAAATTCACGGATAAACTTATGTCCCATAATTTAATGAGTCCGTGCCCTCTCTTCACCCACTTTTCGTCCTATCGTGACTCCCGCTTTGTTAAGGAAGGAAGTGGATTTGTAATATCTATGATTTGTGAGATCTGCTTTGATTTAATTCGTTGCAAGTTGATTTTATTTCTTTGGTACTCGCCGTTGCTGATACTGGTCTGTCTACAGGCGAGGAGGCGTCACAACAATAGGCATGTGAGTTGGGATTAATCCCATTTTAAAAGCTATTTGAGGTAATTTACCCTGTAATCTGATCTGACGGCAGCGAGCAAAAATTTAACAATACTTTCTATTTTAGTATTGCTCTAAAATTGCTCACTTTAAAAGCATTAAGTCACAACTGAATTTTGTACTAAAGTATTGCTGTAATTTATGAATAGGATATTTCTAAAGAGCCTTGTGAGGTAATCACAGAGAAATGTATAAAGAATTAATCCATTAAACAATTACTTTCCATAGCGATTGGATGAACAAATATGACGACATTATTAATCGTCTGCTTACGTAGGTAGTTATAAAATGGCGGACAAACCGTAATTTATTTTTACTTAAAGTAAACAAATGCTAACAATTGCTTCCAATATGGGGTTTGCTTTTCCATAAGATATCATCATATTGTTATTTATATAGTAACTTATGTAGTACCTACATATATTGATATTATTAAAGTGATAAGTAATGTTCAGGAAAATGGTTATTGATTGCGATGGCCCTACTTTTATTGGTAACGCATTCCACAAACGTAGCGTATTCGCTATCGGCGACTAGACGGGTAACTGTAAAACCAACCAATTGTCGTTGAATTTATGTTAAGAGATTGCAGTATACTGAGCAGAATGTGAAAATCTACAGTATTGTGAGCGTTGCTAAAGTTAAGTAAAGTAAGTACTGTAATATTTTCACTATCCATGCCTAGCCTGATATTAGCCGTAATGTGAACAAACTCAGAAATCGTTCTGTGACCAGGACGAAAGCCAGATTTAAAGGGATTTAGTAAAGAATTCTTAAAGAGAATGTTGGTTATTTGAGAATGGTGGACAAGGCATTCAAGGGCCTTGGATAGGAAAAGTAAAATAGATATTGGACGATAGTTGGAAAATTAAGAGGGTTTTAGGTAGTGAAATAATTTGTGCATCTTTCTATGCAGATCGAAACATACCACTGGTCAAAGAGTGATTTAAAATATTGCATAGGATTCACAACATAATACAATCACTTCCAACCACTTCCAGTTGATCACACTTTTAATAATAGAGTCTTGGAGCGAATTTATAACTCCCAATGTTCTCAGAAATTTCCAAACTTTTGCTGGATCTCCGTTTTCTACGGATGAGTCTACATTATGGTATGGTCAAACATTACATTATCTACAGTTAGAGGCGCTGATATGGTTTTATTTTTGTGATGCATCATGGCGGCATACTATTATTCTGTTTTAAAAATAATAATGTGCAAATAGAAGATAAAATGTGAAATGTTGTTACGACAACAAAAAAGAGCAATATATAAGTTCCTACTTTATTTAGATTTATTACTCATTTAACAACAACAAACTATAAGACCGCTGTTTACACTCTACAGTTAGTAAGGGTTATTTAAAAAAAAACAACGCTATACAGAAGAAGCCCGCTAATACTCGTGTAAGCAAAAAAATATTATTTACTTATAGTAAGTTATTTATTGTTTATCTGGCATAAAAAACTATCCTACTAATATTATAAACGTGAAAGTTTGTGAGGATGTATGGATGTATGGATGTGTGGATGTGTGGATGTATGGATGTATGGATGTATGGATGTATGGATGTTTGTTACTCTTTCACGAAAAAACTACTGAACCGATTGCAATGAAACTTGGTATGTAGATAGCTAGAGACCTGGATTAACACATAGGCTACTTTTTATCCCGATATTCCCACGGGACCGGGACTTACGCGGGTGAAACCGCGAGGCGCTGCTAGTTTGCAAACAAATAAAGAACTAGTGTTATTGAGCATCACTCAAAACTTCGAAGATTGCCGACTCTCACAAGACGCGCCGAGAATTCATCTCAACCAAAATTGCGATAAAAGTCATTCGTTAGACTTATTAATAATTTCGTAATTAACTTTTTGTTTGTTGTTTAGAAGTTATTTTTATTCGATAAATCCTGAACCTGAACCCTAAATAAACTTATGTTTGTAAACTAAAGTACATAAAAGTAGTTGTCTCAAAACCTAGGCCCGAGTTGAAAACAATATTATGTAGGTGATAAACCTTTCGGCTGCCCCAAAGCAAAACACAGTAAGTGTTTTCCATTAAATTTGACAGGAGAGCGCAAAAACATAAATGGGAGTTGCCTTTAAAAAGTATTTGTGTTAGACTAAACATTTTATTATTAGATGAAGTACTAACAACGTTTGTACCAGACAGAGGTTCTATTTCGAGCTAGAAAAAAAAATACTGATTACAAAACATTTATTTCTGTGATATGGGAGATCTATTATAATTTTGAGTACCTAATCAAATTGCTTCATAAATCTGTAATAGAAACAAAACTTAATACTATACAGTTTTTTACACGCTTTATTTTGTACAAATTATTGTACGTATTTAGACCTTTAAGGAAACTCACTTCACGAAAACTAAGATTAATTTAAAAAAACCGGACAAGTGCGAGTCTGACTCGCGCACCGAGGTTCCGTAAGCAAACAAACTTGTATGTAGATAGTACGTCTATCTCTTGAATCAATTTTCGAAAGCCAACCGTAACTTTGCGGTTGCGATTTACGAAAGTCAATTTTCTAACCGCAAAATATAAGTTTGTCATCACAAAAACTATTTTTTTATATCATATAGCAGTAAACTAACGACTTTCAGAGTTTTTCCTTTACTTGTGCTGTCAGACCTTGCTTCTTACCAAATTTCATGATTCTAGGTAAACGGGAAGTACCCTATAGGTTTTGATTAACCTGCGAAATGTACAAATAGAAGTTGATTTTTACAGCTTCAAGGGACCGCTGACATAAGTATTTAATGTTAATTTCAACTTGATGCCTCCACGGGTTCCTGAGGAAAAGGGTCTTGACAGACAGACAGACAGATTTAACAACAAATGAAGGATTTTGTTGAAATTGAGATGTAGTTTGAACATTCTATAAGGATGCAGAGGGAGAACATATTTATAGAAAGAGGGCAGAATATGTTAGAATATTGAAAACGACTTCATCATTTACAAAAAAAAACTTAATGCCACAAGTTATTGACAAAAAGCCCGCATTAGAAAGCCCCTTTTAGTAATTTTTATTAGATTTAAAGTAATAAAGTACGAGTACAAATAGTACAGTATTCTTCCTCACTGTAGTAAAAGTATTCAAAGTTTAAAACTCTGTTCAATCAAAAGTATGAAATAAAACAGCAATTTTCATCAACTGTCACTCCTACCAACACTACTCTGTGTCCGGGCTCACTGTTAATCCTAATATCATTGTTTGTGAAAAGTATTGACATTATTGCCTGACATTTCGGTCAGAAACGTCAGGCAATAAGGATGGTGACAAAATTTTGCATTATGCTTTTATTTTATAGCTAGGCCTTTATTTAACACAAATAATAATAACATATTTCAAAAACCTTAATTGAAAAGAAAAAATCGAAGAATCAATCATGATGAAATAACGATGAAAGTTTGTATTTGAAACTTTTGTCAATTTTCAAGTTAGGAACATAATAGAAGGGGAGCCCACGATGCTAAATGTGTATTTACTCCAGCGTCGTTGGGACCTATTGGATTTTGAAGATTAGATGGTAGAAAGAAAAAAAGTTTAGGCGATGTATCCGTTTCATTGGTGGGGGGAGCTTCTACAGGCTTTCAAAGATGTAAAAAAAAATAGTAAAATGGACTTACTCTAGCGTGTCAGATATTAATAGTGTAGATACCCCACATGTCTCTGATAATGGGGTTAGGTTAATCTGCCCATTTGCGTGGTGGGGGTGGCCGTATGAAAGGGTAGAAATTCGGAAAAAAAATTATTTGAGCGCGTCAGATATTAAGAGGGGATGTTAAGTACACCCGAAAGAAACCCCAATTCAATAATCTGACGATTCGGAAGTGACGCAAGCTCGCAGCGGCTTTTTGAAAATGCAAAAAAAAATCGCTGTTTTGACCAAGTTGAGCGCAACAGATTTTCATACAGATGGTTCAGCTTAATGTCCTAGACAAGCTGACCAATAATCTGACGATTATTTGGAGGGATTCTCTTAATTTGACGATTTGAAAAAAAAAAATGTATTTTTATCATTAAATGTGTCAAATGTGCACGGAAAACAGGTTGCAAATACAAATAGACTTAACTATTTATATACATATATAAAAGCGAAAAGAAACTCACTCACTCACTCACTCATCTACTGACTAATCACGAAATCTGGAAAACTACTTGACCTATAAAAATGAAACTTGGCAGGGAGGTAGTTTATGAGTAAGAGAAGTCAGCTAAGGAATGATTCTAAGCCAAAACCAATTTAGTTAATTTACGAATACCATTTAAATTCCAAATTTCTTGGAAAACATATACCAAAGTGAATTGTTTAGATAAATCAATATATGAAGCGTAAAAAATCGCGGGCAAAAAAAAAAAATAATAGCCGTATAGTAGCAGGTACAAGTTGTTTTTATTACGTGTGTGAAAGAATGTATACCGCTTTTTTTACAGAACTGATCTGTGTTTTTATGAAGGTAAAGCAGGTTTTCATAAATAAGCCACATGCAGGATGTTTATTTCTTTATATTTCTGCCCTAGTGAATCACAACTACCTGAGTTATATAAATATATAAATTGCTCAGATAGTCTTCTTCTGCAGCACGAATATAGTTTTATGCGACATTATACTATAAAAATAACTAAAATAGACTAATCGGACTGTTTTAATATCAGTCAGTTCACGAATTTTTCTAACTGCGTATGCTGCTGAGCTGAGTCTATTCGATAATATTTATTTATTTTAATTAATAAGAACTAGTTTCAATTCGTCTTATTTAAACCATTATAGTGTTTTCCACCTGTTTAACGTTTGGAGTAGTGAATTGGATACATTTATTCTTTTCTAAATTAGAAAGTTGTTAACGTTAAACCAACGAACCACTATTGAAATAGCATCATTTAAAAGTTTGTACTCATACGGTTTAGTCTAAATAATAGAATAAATAAATAAATTATGATGAAGTAATGAAATAATCGAGATCGGTTTGCTCGCAAGCTTTCCAGCAACTTTCAAAAAGAACATAAACAAATGGAGAGTAGTAGTAGTAGTAAGTATAGTGTGGGGATGGTATGAGAGAGTGAGAGATAGAGAGAATGGAAAAGGGAAAAAGAGGCGTGGAGTGGGAAATACATGCTTCACTGCAGCTGTATGTACTAAACTTTCTTTACGATTTTTGTAACTTCGGCTTGTGGAAATGGGCAAATTATATGTTTTCTGTTATCCTTGAATTATTTCCTTCAAAATAAAAAAAAATCGACGATTTTTTCTGCAAGTTTGTAACTTTCCCACTGCCTTGCGTCACGCTCAAATCGTCAGATTATCAAAATGTACACTTGTCAGCATGTAATTAACCCACCGTATCTTAATCTGACGCGCTCGACAATGTCAAATTATCGAAATTTTTTTGCAAGTTTGTAACCTTCCCACTGCCTTGCGTCACGCTCAAATCGTCAGATTATTAAAATGTACACTTGTCAGCATGTAATTAACCCACCGTATCTTAATCTGACGCGCTCGACAATGTCAAATGATCGAAATTTTTTTGCAAGTTTGTAACCTTCCCACTGCCGTGCGTCACGCTCAAATCTTCAGATTATCAAAATGTACACTTGTCAGCATGTAATTAACCCACCGTATCTTAATCTGACGCGCTCGACAATGTCAAATGATCGAATTTTTTTGCAAGTTTGTAACCTTCCCACTGCCTTGCGTCACGCTCAAATCGTCAGATTATCAAAATGTACACTTGTCAGCAGTAAATCCAAAAAATCCCTTTAATGGCCTCCCCTACTATAAAACAATCGGTTTGGATCATCGTATTGCCTCTTTTCGTTATGCTGAAAATGTATAGGGTAAGTCATTTTACCAGCGACAGAGTTCCATAAATGCTAAATGCAACGCTACTACGAAACTAAAATAATATCCTCTCGAGTGAGACTTGTATATTTTATAAATTTACGAGCAGTATTTTCTACAACTTGAACAAAAATAGCTTGCTCGTGCTGTTTTATTTTCTACGTTCATATTTTATATTCTACCTTGCTATTTTACTTTAACATGAGTATTAGTAGAGATTAGTAGTTTAAATAATAATCTGATAACACTGACACAACATCGAAAGTTGTAGGTTCGATACTCTCGTGGTAGGTACAACTTTTGGTGTAATAACACAGAATACATAATAGTACCATCAGTTAAATAAATAGCGATTTTTGTTCCGACACAATAAATTCGCAGTTCAGGCACAGATTACTAAGTAGTTACTACGTAACAGATAAATCACTCCCTACTAAAATATCGATATCTACTGTTTTAATTACCTACTCTTTCCGCGCTTTAAAATGTGTGTAGGGTTACATCTTCAACATTTTTTTTAATAAAAAAATTAAGTACAATTGTTTTGTAAATTAAGTACTTAACGCTTATTTTTCATTTCCAATGATTTAGTACACAAAAATCCTACATGTTTTTTATTTTTATGTAAAGATTAATATCTAAACTTCTTCCCTTTCTAAAATCTCGATTATTAAACTGAATGGTGGAAAATATTCTAAATGTTACAAAAGGTTTTAATGAATAATTTAAGGGAAACAAAGGCATAGGCAGGTTCATTTTTCAAATAGCGCTGCCAGGTTTTTTTCTTACTTTATCTATATTCTTATACTGCACATAAACAACCATGTCAACTCGTATTGATATATTCTCACTATGAATTTTACTGTATTTAAATACTGTAAAATTCATAGTGAGAATATATCAATACGATATTGAATTATATTTTTTGTATTTTAAAAATAAAACCGTGTGCGTCGATGCAGCTGTCGGCAACCCACGACGTGTGACTGTGTATAAGATCGCTGGCGGTTAAGCGGCCGGTAGGTATTTAGCGCGCGCGTGATATGTCAGGCCTACGGGCCTGGTTCAAATCGCTCAGCGATAATTACCTACAGTTACATTCATCTAGAAGTTGCCTCTCTTTCTATGTAACCCTTATCTGTTCTGACGACGCCGCTACGTTAGGGTTGTCTTTTCTCAAACGATTAATTATTATGAATATTTAATTACCAGAAAGTTATGTGCCTATTACTCTATTTTTGTGAACGAATAAACGTAGACTAGGTACTAATAATACGATAGTCTAGATACGAACGGATGACGCGACACAGCGCGTGAGTGAGCATCGACCTAACGTACGGCCCGGCAGGCGCGCGGCACTCCACTGAATTTTGGCACGATTAGTCGACCTCGCCGTGTACTTATAGCTTTATACCTACACTGCGGAGTGGACCTGACCTGGTAATACGTGTATTGCATGTTTGTAAAGTTCGCCGCAACAAAACGATAATTTCCTAATTCTGAAATAAATTCTTTTTTCAAGTCCTTAAAAGATTCAGAAAATAATAATTTATACTAGATTACAGAATTTAAACCTTTTGAAAACTTAAACTTGAATCTTTTTTTTAAAGGACATTTCTAAAATAATTGCTGACAATAACCAACAATATAAAAGCCACATGTGGTATTCGTAAATGTCACGGTTTTCCGAACAAGAGTGTCTACGGTAATCGACGTAAACCCCTCATGGTCGATGAAAAATTAACGACTTACAACCAAAATCAAGTTTCACTTCTGGCGTGCAGTCCTACGACTGAGAGTTTTTTTTATTTATTTAAGGTTCACCAACAATTACTTACACCTAGAAACACTTACAATATAATAAATGCAATAATAAGAATACAATGTAGCAATTACTTAAAGGTAAACACCACTTGTTTATATTATATTAAGTCAAAAAGGAAATCTTTACTATAGGATATCTTATAGTATCTTCTATCACAACTTAAATAAAGATGTTCGTTTTCATAACTTTTCCTTTAAGAAGCCAATAACACGCGAATACCATGTAGGAACCGGTGCGCAAGTTCAACGAGCCTAATATAATTAAACTCGCTCAAAGAGTACCACCTTAATAACATTCCGTATATTGATATGAAATTAATATCAACATCCTATGACTTTCCAAGGCGTATATAAAACGAATATCGTCATAGGATCTATAAAAGGTACCTAATGCTAAGAGCATACTAGTCGAAATTATTAATTCCATACCCAAGGCTACTCTATTATATTATCTTCATATACATATATATGGCGTCAGTAAACGAAAACGGAGGCATTATACACGAACGCAGAATCGCGTGTAAACACACAATTCCTTTGTTGCTTTATAGGCCTGCGGTCTCCTGTGCAGTGGTTTGCGGACTAGTTTGTTTTCCATCAAAGGACATGTTTCTGAAACTCCATTTAACACTATTCAATTATTATTGAAAATTTGACTAAGACCGATAAAGACAGGTTATTGGAATAGGATACCGAACATTTAAGTGTCACTGAAACGCACTAGGTATGTCTAAATAATGTGATGTTTACGTAGTCAGTACTCAGTAATCTGTGGTGATGTTTTATTCAGCTTAGCATAAATTGAATCTGACTAATTACGTAACTTGAACAACATAATTCAGTTAGAAGAGGTCATAATAATATAAGTATGTTGATTGGCATAACACCGGTGATATAGATGTTTTTATATTAAACTTTAGCTTGCGGCTTGCTTGTGGTAATGTAGATTTTGTCAATACCGCAAGAACAGTTTTTTTTTCTGAATAATATATCCTATGTCCTTTTTGATGCATCTGACAAGGTGTTTAATAAATTAAAAAAACATGAAAATTAAAAAACATTATAAACATCGTCACCTATTTTGCATCTTCATTGTACAAATCTCCAAAAATGTTGAATGATTTCATTCAAAATTTGATCTTGCAAAATTATAACGCCTTTTGTATAATGTTTCTATAGGTGGATGGAAAAATTATAAAATTTTAGAAGTACTATAGACGTGTGACGTTAACAATGCCTAGAGTTACACACAAGATGTCTCATTCATAAAATTGGGGGAAATTACAAGTATCGAGAAATGTTTTCTTTAAAAGAAAGAAAAAGAAAAACTATAAAAGAAAATCCGCAAAGTGGTACTGAATTGTAAATTAATAAATTAAATATTTTTATACTAGTCACCTTATGCGGTTTACTATGATTGTGTGTTGCCAGTTTGACATTTCTTTAACATTATAAATATAATGTCATGTTCATTAAAGAAATGCGGTTTTATTCACGAGTTTATTTCGGGGATGTCCGAATAGTTTCGGCAGGCTAGGCCCACTCCGGTCAGTAGGTATGAAGTTACAGGTACCTAGCAGCGGCGACGAGTCGAGCGAAATTCAGTGGGCTGCCACGCGCCGGCCGGGTAGCACGTTACTTCGATACTCACTCCCGCGCTACGTCGCTTCGTCCGTTCGTCGCTTACGAATTACGTTTCCCGTATTTACGTAGTTAGATTATATTATTAATGATAATCAGTATAGTAAGATATTTACAAGTTCTGGTTACAAGGTCAAGTTTAGCTATGATAAGTATATTTATTTATTAGGACCACAACAACCGAGACACATTTTCTATCTATACTCTTTAGAAATAAATAAAATTGGAGTGTCTGTTTGTAATATTAAAATAACCGCTTTTTACTAAGTGCATTTGGATGTATATACGGTACATATACCAAAACAACATGTTTTACAATTTTTGTCTGTCTGTCTGTCTGTCTGTTTGTTTCGGCTAATCCCCGGAACAGGTGGACCGATTTCCACGGGACCTTCACTGTCAGATAGCTGATGTTAAAAGGAGTAACTTATGCTACTGTGATTTTGAAAAAAGGATTAAGGTTCCGGGCAAAATATATAAATATGTACACGCGAGCGAAGCCGCGCGGGAACTGCTAGTAAATAAATAAATTTTAAGTGTCCGTTTGTAATGACATAATGACAGTTTTTTACTAAATGCATCTGAATGTTTACACGGTACTTATACCAAAAAAATTATTTTTCACATTTTTGTCTGTTTGTTCCGGCTAATCTACTGAACGGGTATACCGATTTCCACGGGACTTTCACTGGCAGATAGCTGGTGTTATAAGGAGTAACTTAGTCAAGTTTAGCTTTGATAAGTTTAGTACTACAACAATTTTGTCTGTCTGTCTGTCTATTTGTTCGTCTAATCTCCGCAACGGGTGGACCGATTTCCATATGACTTTCGCTGGCAAATAGCTGGTGTTATAAGGAGTAGGGTTCCGTGATTTGATTTGCATATACCTACCTAGTTAAACACCTAAAAGAGATAGTTTCATTCCAAGGTACACACTAACGTTATGGCAAATGCCTATCTTCTTAGAGATTAAAGTATCTATGCAGAGATTGTGAAATAAAAACGTTTTCTTTAATATAAGTTACATCTACGTATTTACTACTAAGTAGGTAAATACCTAGTCTAGGTTTATTTAAAACTTCATTTGTTTACAGAAGTAAAGTAATAGGCACATAAATGGTTTTTAAATATTTAGATTAATTCTTCTTACCAACCTTAACGGCATCAGAACAGATAAGAGTTATGCGATAGAAAGAGAGGCAAGTTTAAGGTTAATATAAGCCATTTGGAATTAGCGGTGTGCGATCTGAATTGCACCTTATTGTGTCGGAGCAAGAGTCGCTATTTATTTAAATGGTATCGCGAAGAGGTCCTTCTGTACTAGTACTATTATGTATTCTGTGGTTTCGGACAGGGGCCTTTTTCGGTCCGGGGTCCTACCGCGACGGTGATTATGGCGAATTATAAATAGATTACGTGAAAAGGAACGTTGTCAACGTGCAGTGTCATTACTATTAAATAAATAAACAATAGATTTTCTTTGAATTAGGGACATTCATTTAACATCGATATATCGAATTCACTCGATGTTTGCCATACGATGTATCGGATTGAATCGATGTTTTGACAAATATTTATTCTATTCGATATATCGATATATTTATTTATAGAAACATCGAATCTTTGTTTTTTTATCCAATCTATTAATAAAACTAATTCAGACTAATAATTACAATAAAAGCAGAAGTAAATTTTTAACGCTGTGTACTGTGATTTCAATTTTAAAGAAATCATTCATAAGTCATTAACAGGTAGTGACATCAACAAAGAAATAGAATGAAAGGTAAAACATTAAGTAAACTTTTATTTTTGCGAAGTTTGTCTAAAGAGCATTCGTTTTAAATGGGTAAAGTGAAAGTAAATTTTTGCAGGTAGTTTAAGACTAGTAGTAATTTTCTGTACTTTTTTCTTTTGCTGTTTTGAAGTGGTCTGGTGTATTATAAAATACTTCTATTAATTTGTCATTTTTGTTTCACTTACAAACGTATAACTTATCTGTCATATCGCCACTATCTTGTAGTACAATTTACATTCAAGTAACACTCATAGGAGACTATTATTACACTATTAGTATAGCTATGTTACTCTGGTCTCCCATTCTACATTTACACATACGAAATCAAGGACAGTAAACATTCTGCTTTTGACTGGAAAAAGGTATCAGTAGACTTTTGTGGAAAGTATTCGATATTGAAAAAATATCGATGTTTTCAAGCGATATATCGATAAACATCGATACTGGGATTAGATATATTTTTTAAGTGAACACTACCCCTACTTTTAATGCAATAAAGATACATTTACTATTGTGGGGAATCGATAACATAAAAGTGTCGATTCTGTATGCGTTCGCGCAGCGGAATGTTGTTGAATTTAAAGATTTTAATTATGCAGATATTTAGTGTATGACGTAGTGTAATTGGGTATGGTAAAAAAAAATTTGTGCATGCAGCCATTGTGGAGAAATTCGCTAAAAACTGATTCCGCTGGGCGAACGTTGTCCTGGCGGAACTTTTTTTAATCCATGGACTTAGAAGAAAAAAAATGTGTCCAAAAATTAGTGTGTAATTGTGTATGTATGAATAAAAGTAATGCATGCATAAACTTCGGAGAAATTCAAGTTTCCGCTACGCGAACGTTTGGCCATTAGCTAGTTTTCATATAAAGCACTTATATAGAATGCTGTAGATTTTTAGATACGTTGTTTTGAATTTGTTTATATTTGTTTAAAAAACAGATTTAGAAAAAATCGTAGGGTTTATAAGATAAAAATATAAACGTCAAATACGCTTATTAGGTCTTAGTTCGTAAAGTATGCACTTTGGGGTCTAGATTTTCACGTTTATACAAACCTTGTAAGTGTCTGCAACATGTTGCCAAGTATCAATGATGTCCCGTTAGTAATTAAAGAGTTATAGGACAATTTACCATGAATAGACCTGTTTACAAAGCAGTCAAATATCACGACGTTCTAAAGGAATTCAATAGTAAAATGTATTCTAATAATTAGTGTATTAATTCAACTACTCACATGCAAAATTTCATCTCATTAAATTCAGTAATTAAAGAGAAACGATTAAAATACTGACAAAGCATCGAAAACCTACATAACCCGACCAAGTTAGATGGCTACAAAAAAGCGGCCCTGCCTGATCTAAGTAACGTTCTTAACCTGCCAGTATAGTATTTATTAATATGGTACAGTTGGGTACACAAGCGTTAGGAAAAAATAAAACAATTGTATGTATTCCTTGAATGACTCGACCCGTCAACTGTAAATCTGCTTGTTGGTATTAACAACGTAGTGTTTGTATACTGTTTGGTATTAACTATTATTTTATGTGGTGTTAGTGGTTTTCAGGTTGGGCACGGTTCCAAAGTAATCCAAAGGCATCAACCACATTTTTGGATGTTTATTACGATGATATACATATATTGGTAAGAGACAATGTAGAATATTAAGAAATTGATTAAAGTCGGTCGAGAAGTATTATTATCATTCTATGCGAGACTCAGGCGAAAACTGAATTTATTTGTTTACATCTGTAAGTCGAATATTCATGAAGCAAAATAATTGTCTCCTCTTGCAGTTTTGAGTTTTCGTGATGGCTTTTGCAAGTTCCATGGGTAATATGACAAAGATATTTATATAGCTTTTAGTCATACTTCACCTAATACAAGCACCTCAAAGTTCGAGATTCTCGATGAGATCGAAATGTTTTATGAACAGTTTGTACACATCACGGATGATAGAACCAACGTGATTCAGTGATGATGAACACAGAGCCCTATTAATACGTCATTACAGCGAGGAGATTATCCTGAAATTGTCCAAAGCTCTCAAGCAGCTAAAGAACAATAGGTCTCCTGGGGATGACGGAATTACTTCTGAGCTCCTAAAGGCAAAAAGGCGAGATCCCACTCCTGAAAGCTAGAAAGTCTCTTTTGATCCGTCATTCAACAATGTTTAATACCTAGTGCTAAGCAGGAGACAACATATTATATATATAACGTATCTACGAGATGTGTTAAGAGTTGTCACAAACCGTCGACTTGTCGAAAAGCTTAAATATTGTTATTTCTTTCATAGGTAGTTCAGAAAAAATAATATATAATGGCAGATGCTGTGGACACATGTTATTTGTGTATGTACCAGATCAAAACTTTACGCATGTTAGTTTTTAAGAAAAGTTATGTACATTACACTGTTTGTGTTCCTTAAAATAAATAAATAAAAAGCTCGACACATTCCAGCCACCGGCATCTGACTTTGTTTGTTTCAATCATCATGTTGCATACATTTACACCGACTATTAATTCTTATATATATGTATATCTGACAATTAAGTCCTTAAATCCAGTGATTTGGATTTAAGACAATTCAAAATCCACAACACTTGACACATAATAAAAGAAACAGGTATAAATACATTATTATAATGACATATACATATTATATTTCAGAATAGTTCGAGGTCGTAGTTAAAAGCATGTTACAGGAATCCGAAGTGTGATTTGGGACTGGCGGGAACAGGATACAGACAGGAAGTAGAGATATCCAAGAACACTGAAAATTAAAATAACAAATAAATGTATATCTTCGCCACCATCGTCACATCGTAATACTTTGCATAATATCAATGAAATACTCATTTTCTTCACAAAGTGAAAGACGGTGGTTGGTAGTACAATTATGGCATGGCAAATTATTGAATCGCGTAACGACGATCTCTTGATACTTATAATCTTACTACTTACTTCGTTCACCTAGAGCGGACGTGACATTCTTTTCAACTATCACTACGATGAAGAACAAAATCTCTTAGCTCCCAATCAGCGCTCAGACTTTCGAAAGTTCACGTTATTAATTTTTAAAGAAAAACTTATGTATATCATACGAAATAGTACATTGTTATCTTCCTTTAATGAACCTCCACGTTTATACGAGAGATATAACGAGTTACGATATTTCTACAGACAGCTCTCTGAACGAATCTTAATCCAAAATCCCGAAGTTACTTAAATATAGTTTAGTATGAAGCAACATACCTTGAGCATAGTGAGAATCTTCTGTGAGAGTTCATAGTCGAAGTTGGTGTACTTTGAGTCGGTCATATCGTATATGAACACCAAGCCTGCACGCTGTGTGTCCACCGACTGCAGCGCTACATCCAACTGGTACACGACGCCCTGTTAACATAATTTATCATAATTTTTTGTTTAATGCTCTAAATGGCCTTTATAGTGGTCAGCAAACATATGGCCCGCCTAATGGTAAACGGTTAAAGTGATAGGCACGTGGTTACTTACTACACTGAGTATTCTTAGTATATACTTCTTTAACTAAAACAGTCGAATATACCAATTACACACGATGACAGGGGGAACATGTGACAATGAACTACTGCAAACTTAAAAAAAAAGAGAGAGAAATGTGGCAGTGATTTTCTTATATAGCTTCTTACTTGCCCAGAGAGACGTCGCTGGATACATTTACATTACAAATATCAATATACCTAAGTACATAGTTTTGTAAACTATTTAATCATATCAGCCTTACCTACGAGAGATCTTTTACAGTGCAAATGTTGATGATAGTGTACTAATTCATAGATGCCGTTAGGAAAAAAGAAACATATTCATCGCTAGGTTTTCTATATTTGACTATTATATGCAAAGACATTAGTAATTTCCCCAGTATTTGTTTGAATTTTTTTTCCAACTATTCCAATCGTTCCGACGAATCGAAACCGATTCTTGGATTACTCACGTTTTTCAACTTCGGTGTTTGCCAATACGAATTTTATTAGTTTTCATAGTTTCTGTACCTTTTAATTATACCTCTGGGTTGGCATACTTAATGTTCGTGTGAAATTCTAACTATGCCAGTTAACTTGTCAGGCGTTACGCATTTTAAACGACCACTAACATATCAGTAGAAGGATGGCTTACGTACCTACTGATAAGTTTACACCTGTCATCGCAGCGACCACAGAGGAAAAACAACTTGTACTCGTAACTAAAAATAACTACTAATTGTATTCACAGTTAGTCGTTTTAAGTATAAGTATAACCATTAATAGTCTCTAACAACACAATGATAAGTGGGACGGGGTGGAACGCATTCTATCATTTTAATTACAAAAAATATGACAGGATTGGAATGTGACGCTGACGCGACAATCTCTCGCATATAATTTTCAAATAAGTAATATTTATTTCGAGAATTAAGGCAGTATAGCGAAAAAGATTTTAAAGTTAGGTACTACTTAAATGAATGACTAATAGCCGGGACATTTAGATTAACTAGTTCTTTGAGAAATACTTTCTCTTGTTAAACTGTCACCAGCAAAACGAAATGGCAATTGGCATTAAAATTCGTTTCCGTGACTATTTCAAGGTTGATTTCATCGAAGGTGAAAGCTAAATAGTTATAAATCAAAAGCGTTGGCGATTAAATATTTTGTAATAATGAAATCAGTTTTCTACACTGAATTTAATAACTAAATAATATAAACCAAAAAGTAACGTTAAAAAACGAATAAACTCAACCAATTGTTTCTCCTGTCAACCTGTTTCTATATATATATTCATATAATGGGCGTCACCTGCCCATTATATATATAATATATAATGGGCAGGTGACGCATAACCGTAGCCGCCCGACGAGAAATGAGCATAGCCAAAAAGAGACACACTATGAAAGCCTCCATGCCCAGAAAATTTTACTAAAGTATTATCTGTACTGATGTATTATATATCACCAATCAGTGATTTCTTTTAAAATATCGCGGGTGCATCCGCGCACAGCTAGTAGTAGAAATAACATACTCTGACAATGTCATGTTTTAAGTTTTGGTGAAGTGTCAAGTTCTACGGATTCAGACAGTGTGACGTCCCATTGTTAAGAAATCACTACCTAATAGTAGGGGAGGCCATTAAGGGATTTTTTGGATTTACTCCTGCGCGTCAGATTATCTTAAGGGGGGTTAATTACATGCTGACAAGTGTACATTTTGATAATCTGACTATTTGAGGGTGACGCAAGGCAGTGGGAAAGTTACAAACTTGCAAAAAAAAATCGTCGATTTTTTTTTTTTGAAGGAAATAATTCAAGGATAACAGAAAACATATAATTTGCCCATTTCCACAAGCCGAAGTTACCAAAATCGTAAAGAACGTTTAGTACATACAGCTGCAGTGAAGCATGTATTTCCCACTCCACGCCTCTTTTTCCCTTTTCCATTCTCTCTATCTCTCACTCTCTCATACCATCCCCACACTATACTTACTACTACTACTACTCTCCATTTGTTTATGTTCTTTTTGAAAGTTGCTGGAGAGCTTGCGTGCAAACCGATCTCGATTATCTCATTACTTCATCATAATTTACTATTGTTTAGACTAAACCGTATGAGTACAAACTTTTAAATGATGCTATTTCAATAGTGGTTCGTTGGTTTAACGTTAACAACTTTCTAATGGAGAAAAGAATAAATGTATCCAATTCACTACTCTGAACGTTAAACAGGTGGACAACACTATAATGGTTAAATAAGACGAATTGAAACTAGTTATTATTAATTAAAATAAATAAATATTATCGAATAGACTCAGCTCAGCAGCATTACGCAGTTAGAAAAATTCGTGAACTGACTGATATTGAAACAGTCCGATTAGTCTATTTTAGTTATTTTCATTATATGTATGTAAATAGTTAAGTCTATTTGAATTTGCATGCTATTTTCCGTGCACATTTGACACATTTAATGATAAAAATACATGTATTTTTTTTCAAATCGTCAGATTAAGAGAATCCCTCCAAGTAATCGTCAGATTATTGGTCAGCTTGTCTAGGACATTAAGCTGAACCATCTGTATAAAAATCTGACGCGCTCAACTTGGTCAAAATGGCGATTTTTTTTTGCATTTTCAAAAAGCCGCTGCAAGCTTGCGTCACGTCCGAATCGTCAGATTATTGAATGGGGGTTTCTTTCGGGTGTACTTAACATCTCCTCTTAATATCTGACGCGTTCGAATAATTTTTTTTTTCCATTTTCTACCCTTCCATACGGCCACCCCCACCATGCAAATGGGCAGATTAACCTACCCCCATTATCAGAGACATGTGGGGTATCTACACTATTAATACCTAACACGCTAGAGTAAGTCCATTTTACAATTTTTTTTACATCTTTGAAAGCCTGTAGAAGCTCCCCCCACCAATGAAACGGATACATCGCCTGAACTCTTTTTCTTTCTACCATCTAATCTTCAAAATCCAATAGGTCCCAACGACGCTGGAGTAAATACACATTTAGCATCGTGGGCTCCCCTTCTATAATTAATGTACCTGGCTGTCTTTTTGTTTCCGAATGCCAAACATTTTTGGTACATCATTATTTACAGTGAAATATTTTGGTAAAACTTCAGTTTAAAACGGTTTGGTTTACTCATCTCATATATAGGGATGGCTTAGGTTCAGCTACAATTGCGTCGCTACGAGGCGGCTGTACACGGGGGTTGTCCGGTCAATGGCACTTTACGGTGCACCGGTGTGGGCGGGGGCTCTGACCGCCCAGAATAGGGTGCGCCTCTGGCGCCCTCAGAGGGTTATGGCGGTTAGAGCCATACGTGGATACCGCACCGTGTCGACGGAGGCGGCGTGCGCGTTGGCCGGGACTCCCCCGTGGGATTTGGAGGCGGAAGTGCTCGCCGAAGTATATCGGCGAACGGCTGAGTTCCGGGCGGGAGGCGGCAGTCGGCCCCCGCCCGAAGAGGTACGCGAATGGCGTGAGGCCGCTCGCCGAGCCACCATGGGTCGTTGGTCGTCCCGGCTGGAGGCTCCACGTGCTGGCTTTGCCGCCGTGGAGGCGCTCCAGCCGGTCATCGTCGAGTAGGCAGGGCGGCAGCATGGGACCCTTTCCTTCCGACTGACGCAGGTTCTTTCCGGGCACGGCTGCTTCGGGAAGTACCTGCACTCGGTCGCTAGGAGGGAACTGAGTCCCGCCTGTCACCACTGCGACTGCAGTGAGGACTCGGCTCAGCACACGCTGGCGGTTTGCTCCGCCTGGGCGACGCAGCATCGGGCCCTCACTGCAGTCATCGGAGGGGATCTCTCGCTACCGGCCGTCATACGCTCCATGGCCGGTAGCGACAGGAATTTTACCGCGGTCGCGACCTTCTGTGAGGACGTCATCTCGCAGAAGGAGGCGGCGGAAAGGGTCCGGGAGGACGATCACCACTCGGACCTAATTCGCCGCCGGCGAACCGGGCGGCGGAGGCGCGCTTACCAGCGCCTCATGCCGCCCTGAGTGTGGCCGCGGGTGGACGGGACGGGTTTTCCTCTCCACCCGCTATAGTGGCCCCCCGCGAGGAGGCGGCGTCCGCGTGTGCCTGGACGTCGCCTAATTGAGAGGTCTTTACCCAGAGGTGGTGCCCGCGCTATTGCGGGCAGGCGCTAGGAGGGTTCCGGATGTCTTAATAAAAGCTGTTCCCGGATCCCTCCTACTTAAGGCGCAGTACGGCACACCGTGTGGTTTTAGTCGGTTCGATTCCGACACACCGCCCCACCGAAAACCCCGGTGGGGTGACGGCCCGAGGGGATTTCCACACGCACAAAAAAAAAAAAAGGTTCAGCTACAATTCACCATCGTCATTCTGTAATTTATTCTGATAGCGAAACCTATTAATAGTGCACTTCGTATGTAGAATCAATTATAATAATGAGATATGTTTGATATAGATTGTCTACTAGGAGTGTAATGTCATATGTGCGGAAGCCAGTGTTACATTTCATACAGGATTTAATGTCTCAAAGCTGAGTTGAGCTGATATTACGCATGTAGGTACATACCTATGTGAAGTTTTATTCGAAAGATGAAAAAAACGCCCCATATTCCCGGTTCGCCGTACTTCCATAAATAAAATATTAGGTCTTCTTGCAAGTATTCAGTCCCTTATCGGAGCTTTACGTTTTGTTTGAGTTAAAATAAATAATATAATATCCTACCTGCAACGTGGTTTGGTGAGTAGTTTGCGATGGAAAATGTTTGTTTGCAGTGAACACCGCAATAGCAGCACCTGTTGCATCCCGTGTCGGCTGCAAATATAAAACGTAGTATTGTTATATTCTGTATTTAGAACTACATTTTTAGTAAAAAAAAAATGGGTAAGTGGAACGGCGACCTTTCGGTGTAACTAATAAAACTGGGCGCCTAGATCTTACTTAACTGACTGTCATTTGAGTGTCCTGGTAACCTCAATACTATATGGGTTTATTATATAATATTAATATATTATTAGGTCATATATGCTATTTACCTCTGCATTTTTAAAAGTGCCTGTTTGATAATCATGGAATTTTTTATAAAATTGAATGATGTAGATGAATTATGTACTCTTACTCTATTCTTGTAAAAATACAGCTCTTTCAGTGGAAATTATTCCTGCGTTGCGCGAGGCTTTACAATCACGGACACAAAAACCACCAGACTCGGGACAACTATTTGTGTCGCGTAACTTCAAACGTAGGCGTAGGTAAATCTATTTTATGTCATTGCGAGATATAGATAAAAAGGAATTCTTATCGAGATTTACAGTTTTATGGGAAAAATTAAATTATATTTGAGGAAATAGTTAGTAAATAATTTAATTCTGTAATCAAAATATAGATACACATCCCAGAAAACAAAAAAAAATTGTATTTACTTTGGAGTTACCCTTGTTCGTTAGAACAGGGTGAAATTTAGCCATTATTGAACAAGCAAGGAGAGGAGTTAACTAGTTACCTTAGTTGGGATACAATTTTTAGAAAGTTATCCATTAAATTCACTATAAATTTCATTAAACACGTAAAAACCGGGTGATGCGATGAGAAACTTTTGACGTATATAAGTCAACTGGTACATCAGGTAAAAATGTCCTAATGGATTTGACTTTGTTTGATATAATTTGTAGATTTTATCTGCATTTTCTTCAAATTTAAAGGGATTTAACTTTAATTGGTAAGATAGGTAAAAATAAATATTTTTCAACCATCTCGGCGTACCAAACAGTCAAATATTAAATTTTATGAATTAACCGACATTTGATGTTACGCGACACATTTGTGGATCACAAAAATTTTTGTCCCGTGAGAGAATCGAATCCACAACATTCGACGCGGTTTAGTAGCAAGGTGACCATTTTAACTAGTGCGTCAGGTATGCAGTCAGTATGTCTTTAATGATAATAAGCCTAAAAAAAGGCGTTAATGAAACCTTATACATGAAAGATAAACCAATCAGCAGCACACACACACCAGTATTCTATGAAACTCTATTACGCATGTTTACGAGGATTAACGCGATGTTTTGGGGCTGTAGGAAGAAAGAAGTTAGGAGGGCAAATAGTCGCGTTAATCTCGTAAATATGTAGCTAATTCTTATTTTTTCATTTATTATAACATGTTAATTTCATCTTTTAATATTTACGCAAGCAACTTCAACTCTACTAGTATATAAGTAAGCCAGTAGATGTAGATACTAACTAATATAGTAAATTTTCCAGTCTCCAGTTCAGATTTTAGAGGGTCTTCAAAAGGCTCGAATTTATTTAGTCCTTCCCTGCGGCGCGTAGCCTCGTGTTGCCGCCATAACGCATGCGCACGTGCTACGTCAAACTTGCGCGCGAGTAGAAATTTGATCGCGGTAGCCCGCGACACGCACGTTGCTCCAGATTCGCTCAACGCGTCTAAAAACGCCTTTGTCGCCTGCAATTAGTAGAATAATGTAAATAAATAACATAAACATAAGTGTTGTTATTATAGTTTACCAGCTGCAAGCTCTATTTTTGATTGTCTTTTCATTATATTATTCGTTTATTCAAGCTTTTTTTATTAAATTTCAATTAAATTTTCCTTCATTTAAATATTATTATCTTTTTTACGGTCTATGGCCTAATTCTAGACCCACTTTTTAATTTAAATATTTAGAGAAACCGTTTGACATCCCATGGCTCATCCATGATGATGATGATGATAATATGGATGTGGTGATATATTCATAGATGGTCAGGATGTTGTTTGTTACGCTATTGTTACATTTTTATTATGTATTATTAGTGTAAACAATGATGTTACCTTCGATACAGGTAGACTGAGTTATCGTTTATTTTTAGCTGCTGCGGTCAGCCTGTAGGTAGTCGGTCAACCTTCGTTTTATGTATTTATTACATTATTAATTACTTCTGAAAGCGAGACCTACGATTGAGAAGTATTAGAAAGATAGATAAATGTTCAGAGGAAGTGGCAGATACGACAGCTACATCAGAGCTAAGAGACCTACTGCGCATGTTGCCAGCCCTGCTTTTCGTTTTGAGTTTTCTCCATTTCTTGACCAAAATCACATTCAGGTTTTGTTAACAACTAAGGAACTTACTACATATAAATAATATATTTGTATGGCGATATCGTGACGGCAGACCACAACCTCTCTGAGTATCGATTGCAACCGATTCATAACAAAGTAAGTTTGTTTTATATCATCTGTTATACTTATTACCATTAGAGATCAGAATAGTACATTATAAATTCAACTTTTAAATACAACTAGACACAACATCACTTTGCTGTAATGTAATTCTGTTTCAACGCAGTCTGTAAAACTAGACAGATTGTGATGTCTGTAAGTAAAGCTAATCCGTACTTAGACGAGATGCTTTATTTCGCATGCCCTTGTCTCTTTATACAGGTAACAAAATTTGTGTGGTATCTTTCAGTGACCTCTTCTGACAATATCTTCTTTCGTCACGTTGTAATCAACTAACATTGGCAGAAATAGTAACGTACCTATCTATTGTGTCCTATGCCTATCATAGGAATGCACTAAGCAACACTATACCTTGCCCTAAACATTACTCTAAGTCTAACCAATTGGCAAAGGAATACTATGAATAAAAGGTGTATGTAAAGCAGAATAAAGAAAATTGTAGGTAGGTACCCTTAGGAGTATTGACAGTTTTTCCAGGAACGCTGCTTGCACTCTAGCTCTATGTTCTTCATCGATTTTAAGAAAATTCATTTTCACTGCTTATTACTAAGCACGTTTTAATTTTAACACTAAATTGCTATATTTTCCTCCACTTCGTCACACTTTCATTGTGGTCATTATGTCTTCGGGTCTCGACTTAAAAACTGAGTAGAAGCTAAGCAAATATGCATGCAAAATTAAAATTTCACGCATATTTACACCAAAACAAATAGCATTCATAAAACGTAAAGGATAGTCACTATGCCAAAGCGCACAGTTAGAAAACTAAGCGCTTTCAAATTATAAAAATTACACTGTTAAAATCACTATATTATTATACTGGATGACGGATTTGCCTGCAATGCTACTGCAATGTCACTATTACTGTTATGCAGTGTTACTATTTTCAATCTCGATTCTTGTCTATCGGCAAACTTGCTAATTAATGCATTGCGGGGTTATTTGAAACAACTCGTTGAGTAGTAACGAGGACACTTTAGGGCTGCGAGCGGATGGATACGACACGCGACGTAACCGTTGCATATGTATATCGATGCAAATAAGACGGGTGGGGCGCGGCGGGTTAATTCTTCCGGGATGTGTTTCCTGTGCAGGCGCGGCTGAACCCGTCCCCGAATATTAGTATGAGCAAACACGCGCTGACAATACAAAGACTACACTACTCGGGCCTTTCCATTTAGTTACGTCACAATACACAATAAAACTTGTTTACTATAAACGCATAATTTTTAGCATGCCTGCTGAGTGGGCGCGCAATTGGATTTTGCTGCGTTACGGCTGTTGGTTTAAGAAGTTTTTGTAACATCTATTACTTATGCTAACTACTAATACCATTTTAGACTAATGTAGTAAAAGTGACTGTTATTGAACACGAATATATACACGAATAAAGTATTAGAAATTTCGATTTACACAAGGCAATAAGAATAACTGAGAGATGCACAATTGACGAAAATGGAAAGCCTAGTAGCATCATTTAACTACCGTCTGTTATACTGTAAAAATGTTATTTTATCATTTCAAAACGCAAAATTTAACACAGTTGGGGGCGTTATTTGCCACAGAGAAGTAACAAAAACATTTGTAAATAAACACGCGAGATAGAGACAAACGGTAAAGTGAACGACAGAATCGCACGCACGATCGCACGATACCAACACCGAGTTACAACTGTTATACCAAGTGAAGTCGGGCTGAAAATCAAAACCTAAAACTTAGGATAAAAACACTAATTTCCTGTGCGGTTACTGAATATACATAATATCTACCTGCTTCTGCTAGCCTACTGTGTGTTAAACAATAATTAATACGAAAATAATTATTGTGTACAATAACAATTGTTTTAATTATCAATCTTATTACTTTAAACGAGCAATTCTTGTATGTAATTTTGTATACAGATAGTTTTGCATTTTTAATTCAACTGCATTTGTATAGCCCGTGAAAACGCAATTTTACAAAAAATAATATTGAAAAAAAAAACCTGTGCGTCTCGGGACGCCCGACAGAAGCCAGACAGACTGGCGCCGTAACGAGTTACGTAACGAAGCGGTTTACCCTCCCATAAGTAGTTATCACTTCAAAAAATTGATGTTACAAAAAGCTACCGCGAAGCTCGGTCTCCCAGGTACTTAAAATGATAAATATCTTTATTTTTAGTGGTTTTAATATTTAACATTATTTATTTCGTACATTGCTGACTTGTGGTACGAACTAGTGTAGGTTAGATTCGTACCGCGAACACTCGGTCATGGCCCCTGTCGCCGGATGAACAACGAAGGAGTTTCAGAAAATAATATTTTTTTGTTGTAACTAATCATTTACCTGTATCAAATTATTATACGACAATGTGGTATATTAGTGATGTGGTAACCATCTCACTAATTTGCAGCATAATCATTGTTTTACGAGGGTCAAACTCAATGTTTCGAAACATCGCCAGTCAGAAATGATGCTATTGAAAACACATTTAAATTTCTTTAAAAAAAGTATTTTTGGAATAAGATGTATTTTGAATTAATTTGTGGTTTGTTTAACCCCCGACGCAAAAAGAGGGATGTTATAAGTTTGACGTGTGTCTGTCTGTGGCATCGTAGCTCTCAAACGAATAGATCGATTTAAGTGCTTTATGGTTTGAAAGGTGACTTGATCGAGAGTGTTCTTAGATATAATTCAAGAAAATCTGTTGAGCCGTTCGAAGATCATCAGCTCTTTTCTAACCGTTGAACGGATTTTCAAGTCGGAGTATTTTAAATTTTAAATCTATAGTGTCATGCCTCAAATTGCATTTGACGAAAAACTTTACTACTTTTGCTGTTTTATTCAATAACAAAGTTATAATATGGTACCCCATTGTAGATACCTAACTGGTCTAACCACTTTCAAAGTGGTCGCAGCGCAGCAATCCCACTGATGATGATGCGTGGTGGAGGTCATCCTTCTAAGGCGACCACTATGGCAAGTGCTATGCGGCTTAGAACAGGTCCTGATAAACGAGTCAAAACTAAAAGTCTTAGGTATCCGAAGGGTTTGCTTTAGAATTATAACCCATAATTAGACGGTATACAAAAAAACTCTACTTGCATGCAGTAATATTATGATAGCACTTCGCAAATGATGATTTCGAAAAAAGTTTATTGTTGCAAACCCAAAGCCAAAAATCCAAAGCGAAGAAAGACAAAAAACCGGCCAAGTGCGAGTCGGACTCGCACACCGAGGATCCGTAAAATATTTTTATTATTTGATGTAACTAGAAATTTACGGTTTTCGCAATTTTTCCTTTATCTGTGCTATAAGACGTTGCTTCGTACCAAAATTCAAAATTCTGAGTTCACGAGAAGTACCCTGTAGGTTTTGATTCCCTTGCGAGTGTCGAAAATTTGCGGCATAAACGGCTGTATACTTTGATTGCGTTCGCTTAGAAGTTTGATTTTTTTTACAGCTCAAAGGGACAGTATACCTGAGTATTTGATATAAATTCCAGCTTGATACCTCCACGCGTTCCTGAGAAAAAGGGTCTTGACAGACACACAGACGGACGGACGGACAACAAAGTGATCTTACAAGGGTTCCGTTTTTTCCTTTCGAGGTACGGAACCCAAAAAAATGCTTACTCTTTGGACAAACGAGTAAATTTTGCAACAATCGTGCTAGTCTCTAGGAGGATAAAAAACCTTACTGACGACCTCAAGCTTGTATTAAAAAAGCGCCGATTTGGTCAGCCAGACCGTCAGTCAGTCAGTCAGAATGGTATTCAAGTTTTACTCTACAAAATATCTAACTCCCTAAAATACCTTCTAAAAATTCGTTGTGAGCTCTTGGGCTATTCCTTGTCGTCATCATCATCATCTTAGGTATATTTTTGACAACTTTTATTATTATTATAAAGTACCTACCGTGATAAAACTAACATTTCAGCGATAATCTTCTTAATCTTATATATATATTAATTATATATATTTTAATCTAATATATATATCTATCTAATATATATAAATCTCGTGTCACAATGTTTGTCCTCAATGGACTCCTAAACCACTTAACCGATTATAATAAAATTCGCACACCATGTGCAGTTCGATCCAACTTGAGAGATAGGATAGTTTAAATCTCAAATTATAGTCGCAATTTTAATTTATTGCTAATTATTTGTCTGTTATTATTTGACAGTCACAATTATCTGTTAACTCCAAATGATTCTAACAGATGTCGATACCTTTCGACTGGGTTGAGTAAGTAATCAATAGATGGCGCTGCTATGGTAAATCTACGAACGTGTCATATAAGCTACATTTTAACAGCATAATTACCACGTGTTGTTGACGCTATAAAATTAATTAAATTTATTTTGTAGTGAACGAAATACCGTATAATTCGGCTAATTATTTGTCTGTTATTTGCGATTTAACATCTGATGGACGAGTCATTTTGTACAACAATATGAATTTTTCAATTGAGTACTTTAGTTTTATTTTCAATTTAGCTAATTAGATTTTACCGGAAGGGTTTTATTTCCTTAGTTGCGATTAGAGAAATAAAATATGGCGGTACGAAGTTCGCCGGGTCAGGTAGTATATATTATCATTCCACTAGACCTGTCTAGTGAGTCAATGACAATTGATAAGAATATGCACCAAGAGAGCCCCGCGAATGTAGATCGGATGCGATGCAAGGTCAGAAGTAACCTAAGTACCTAACCTATAGCAAAGGCCGGGTGCTCTGACCTCTCAAGCATCATTTGTGGGAAGACGGTCTCATTTCTTTCTTTGCGGGATAATGCCTCACGGCCCATGGGTGTCTGTGTTGCATCCGTTTTAGTAACTATATGCCTTTCGCCGAACCGGCTAGTATAGTGAATACAGAAGTAAATATCAGTCAATTTATCATTTGATGTTTTGTGTAAAGAAAGAAGTAAAGTAGTAATTGAATAGCAGCCAAAATATACTCACTGTACATTCATATTACTGCATTCTCACTACAAATACACCCCTACAACCGCTACCATTCACACTCCACTCATAATCCGCCACCCCTATAGGCCCAGAACGGCAAACTACCTACACATAGGTACTCGTATCGTATAATAAAACAAATTTTATAATTATAAAAACTAAATTATACGTCTCTGAACGTCTGTAAATTAGACTGCTACCTTTTACTACATTCATAATGTCACAATGTGGCACCTTATGCGAAGTGTAATATTATTTTATAATGTTTGATCTTGATATCTTAAAGGAAATTGATTAATTCTGCGGGGCATCGCCTATTATAGCTGTAAGTCTGAGCAATGCTTAGGATATATTAAAAACTCAATGAAGTCCTTAACTATCATGCAACTAAATATTCGAAGCGTAAAATGTAATTTTGATGCCTTGACGGTGTTTTTAACTTCTTAATATATCCTGCGACTTAATAATTTTATCCGAATGTTAGCTGAACTCATGCTCAAGTATCCCAACATTGGATGGGTATGTCTCATTCTACTTCAGTAACAATAAAAATCAAAATAATGGTATCATAATTTTTGTTAAGAGTATCCTAACACATTATATCTCAGAACCCCTAATGTCAGACGCTAGTTGTTTGATATTTCATCTGAAGGAATTCGGCTCATGACCTGTTTCCTTCACATCTATTACCCACACCACAGATAAGATAATAGTTTCTTCGTAACAGATACATCACTCCCATACAAAACTCAAAATACCTACGTTATAATAGCCTACAAAATTGAAATAATAATACCTGGCGTTAGCTGCGACCAGAAATATATCTTATTTACGCTTTTCGAAAGTTGAGAAAGCCTTGCCCACCGCGCGACCTTCGTCTGTGCATGTAGCCGAACTGCCGGACACTCTAGGGTTGTACAAAGTACACAAATAATGATATAAAATATTTATTTGGGGTATGTCCCGATATACACTGCGAGCACTGTTCAGTGCTCTTACTGGAGATAACTTCGTTCCGTTATGGACTGACAGAATACTGCCGCAGTATCCTAGGGAAGTATATGACGTCATAAATCGTCGCCATTTTTGTACTGTGAGCACTATCGTTTTCGAGGAAAGGTGCTCTCGGTGCTTTGTTCATGTGATCAACTACAATTTTTTTTCCAGTTAGATTATAAACAATTATTTGTCGCAATATGTTCATCACTTTTACCGTACATAGCCCCATTTAAATAATTCGGTTATAAAGTTATTATGCATTCGGTTACTTAAAAAACAATATTTTCTTTTAATAAAAAGTAAACTTACTTTTATTATGCGAGTAATTGTCAATTGACAATTGACTTGAATATTAAATTTTTAAATATAACTACATTCAAACAAATTAATTTTTTGTTGAACAGATAACTTGTACCTATAATTATATGATAATTATTTTCACGTCAAAACACATAGATGGCAGTATACTGGACTGTGTTCCGTATTAAACAGTAACCAGTAAAGCTAATTATAAAGGAACGGCTTCGCAGTATACTAAATTGACGTCAGTTCTTATAGTGCTCGCAGGGCATATCGGAACACACACTTGATAATAAAATTTATGGGTGTTGAGTTTTATATAATAATTAATACAATTATTTCCCCTATGAAATTTATATCTTTAATTTTTATAGGAAATTTAAATATCCTTAAACCTTCAATAGTAACATAAAATGTTGATGCTGTAGACATATACATCACTACATTTTACACCGCCGCGTTTGCCTGTCTATCTGTTCACGATAAACTCAAAAACTACTCAACGGATTGTCATGCGGTTTTCATCAATAGATAGAGCTATTTATGAGGAAGGTTTAGGTATGTAATTTGTTAAGGTTTTGTGTAAATTGGTTGAAATATGATTATGATTGTTGTAGATGTCTTTGCTACCCGTGCGAAGCTAGGGCGGGTTGCTAGTAATGGCTGTTGCGTAGACTAGAGAAAGATACTCTTATAATTTAATACTTTTGTATTACATATTATATTACACAAAAGTATTAAATAACAAATAACTACCTACTCAAATAAAAACCTCAATCCGTGGCGCTCTCAATATGTTTTACATTTCAGTAGCTCTTATTATTATTTTCACTATATTTCTAACTATATTACATATTGTGTGAGAGAAGCAGCCGTCAGTTCGCCTTGCCTACAAGTTACAACAAATGAATACGCTGGCAGTCCACACCTTCTAAGTTCGTCACCTTTCGTAGAAATTATGGGTTTATTATTGACTGTTTAAAAGACTACATTTATTACAACTTCACTCTGGCTAATCACTCATAACCTGATTTAGTGCAACATTGTATAGAATATGTATATATATAAGTAACATTTATTTTTTGTTGAGAAGATAACTATTATTTATTATTAGTACAGCCACGCGGCAATGGCGAGTAAAGAATAAACACCTAAAGTATTTTTATATTATATTGACAAAAAAGTAATAGCTAAAATCATTTTTGCAACTTATTTTTAAAGGATTTTACAGATCACTAACATCTAGCAATAACGCAATTTAACATAATAAATACATTTAGCAATAGCTAAACATCTCCACTTCATAATAAGTTCGATTTGACATTTTGTTTTTATTACGGAGAATGCCGTTCTGCCGTGCGTGCGTGCTCTCAGCTACGCGTTGTTGCTCCTACTGACACTTTTACCGTGGACGGATAGCTAAATTGGTAGGTATATAAAACGCGACCTCGAGTGAGTGATGTAGCCCTGCCCACACATAGCAACTCCTGTCTGGATCATGTTCTAATAAAGTCAAATTTTAGATCGACGACATTAGTCGTAGACACTTATATCACTGATCACAAACCTACTTTAATCAATATAGAGTTGAGCCGTTCAAACTTCCAAAATCTTTTAAAATAATTCTTCTTCTAAATATAGCTTTAGGTAACATCAAATCGTTAATTGTATTAATGATTTCTTTGGCAACACTAGTAAAAGATTAGCGGAAGCCCTAAGCCCTGCCACTTCATCTTCTGGACCATTGTCTGAATCTGGGCCATCTGGCTCCTTAGTAATTTTACCGATAGATGATGCCGAGGTGAAAAGATTTATTCTTGGGCTTCAAACAGCGGGGGACAACAGTGGGGACAGACATAGTGTTAATAATTACAAGCCTATATCCATTTTACAACTTATATCTAAAATTCTGGAAAAAAATATTAACAATCGTTTAGTGGACTATCTGAAATCACAAAAAAATCCTAGCACCTAATCAGTATGTATTTAGAAAAGGAAAGTCTACTGCAGACGCTAAGCTGGATGAAAACAAAAAAGTGTCTAGGTATGTTCCTTGATATCTCGAAGGCTTTTCACACTGTGTCTGTTCCGCACCTGCTCTCCAAATTGGAAAACATTGGTATTCATGATCTAACTCATAAATTATTCCATGACTACCTAAATGACAGTAGCCCACGTGTTACAAAGTGCCTATTGAGTGACACTAAATCCCTATTTTTTGAGGTCCCGCAGTGTTAAATTTTGGGGCCAAGCCTGTTTTTAATTTACATTCATAGCCTCTGCAAGCTCAGACTGGCAAACTGTTTCATCTATACCTACGCAGATGATACGGCCTTGATTTAACACGGTAATGACTGGACAGAGACGTACATGTGCGCAGAAAAAGCTATTAAGGCGGTGATGACTTGGCTCTATGCGAATACGCTAACAATTAACCTGAACAAAACTACCCACATGCCGTTTTGTCTGAAACCCTCTGTACTACATTTCTTGAATGCCCTAACTCTCAAAGCCTATATTGACATATGCCCTATGAACTCGAGTTGCGATTGCCCACACTTAACAAGAAATACTGTAGTGAAATACCTTGGCATCCACATCGACAATTCATTAAATTGGAAGCTATACCTTGACAATCTTACTTCAAGAATACGGAAGCTTATCTTTATCTTTAAAAAGCTAAGGCACTCTGCGGATCCCATTACGCTTAAGAACGTGTACTGTGCGTTAGTTCAGTCAGTACTCACGTATTGTATTCCTGTGTGGGGTGAGGCACCAAAAACGCATCTGCTTAAACTTGAACGAGCACAAAGAGCTGTCCTCAAAGTAATGATCTTCAGAACTTTCAAATATTCGACTACTTTGCTATACTCTGACTGTAAGGTTCTGACGGTGAGACAGCTCTTTGTACTGCATACCATACTTCAAAAACACAGCCATCTTCAGTTTAATGCAAATGTTATAAGATGCAGTCGAAACTACAAAGTTTGTCCCACCGAAATAAAATGAAACAGCAAATTAAACACAACTACTGCTCAGCATCATTTCCACATTCTCGGCAACTTTCTTTATAACAAAATTCATAGGCTATGTGATATATACCATCTCATTAAATACCAATGTAAAATAAACTCACACATAAATTGTACAAAGACAGAAAACTTAATTATTATATCAACCCTATAAGCTATAACATAAAAATCCACATAAATGAACAAGAACACACACTCACTTACACGCATGTTCTTTTTCTAATATTCTTCTAATTTTTGCATGTAATAGTCATAATCTTTATCAATTGTAACCACACATCATCTGACTGACCAATGTATCTAAATGTGTGCGAGACCTGGTACCCATAACACAAGTTGAATCTTACTTTGGGCACAGAATACATAATAGTACCAGTACAGAAGGACCTCTTAGCAATACCATTTAAATAAATACCGACTCTTGCTCCGACACAATAATGTGCAATCCAGATCGCACACCGCTAATTCCAAACGCGTTATATTAACCTAAAACTTGCCTCTCTTTCTATCGCATAACTCTTATCTGTTCTGATGCCGTTAAGGTTGTCTTCTGTAAGAAGAATTAATCTAAATATTTAATAACCAGTTATGTGCTATTACTTTACTTCTGTGAACAGTGTGACAGTTTTAAATAAACCTAGGCTAGGTATTTACTTAGTAGTACCTACGTAGATGTAACTTATATTAAAGAAAACTATTTTATTTCACGATCTCTGCATAGATACTTTAATATCTAAGACGATAAGCATTTGCCATACGTTAGTGTGTACCTTGGAATGAAATTATCTCTTTTAGGTGTTTAGCTAGGTAGGTATATGGAAATCAAATCGCGGAACCCTACTCCTTATAACACCAGTTATTTGCCAGTGAAAGTCCCATGGAAATCGGTCCACCCGTTCCGCAGATGATTCCGTAGAACAAACAGACAGACAGACAAAAATGTGAAAAATATTTTTTGGTATAAGTACCGTATAAACATTCAGATGCATTTAGTAAAAAACTGTCATTATGACATTACAAACGGACACTTCAAATTTATTTATTTACTAGCAGTTCCCCCGCGGCTTCGGTCGCGTGTACATATTTATGTATTTAGCGCGGAACCCTCATTCTTTTTCCAAAATCAAAGTAGCATAAGTTACTCCTTTTAACATCAGCCATCTGCAAGTGAAAGTCCCGTGGAAATCAGTATACCTGTTCCGTGGATTAGCCGAAACAAACAGACAGACAGACAGACAAAAATTTTAAAACATGTTGTTTTGGTATATGTACCGTATATACATCCAAATGCACTTAGTAAAAAGCGGTTATTTTAATATTACAGACACTCCAATTTTATTTATTTCTATAGAGTATAGATGTATAGATAGAAGATGTGTACCACTTGTTGTTGTCCTAATAAATAAATATACTTATCAAAGCTAAACCTGACCTTGTAAACAGAACTTTTAAGTATCTAACTATACTGATTATAATTAATAATATAATCTAACTACGTAAATACGGGCAACGTAATTCGTAAGCGACGAACGGACGAAGCGACGTAGCGCGTGAGTGAGTATCGAAGTAACGTGCTACCTGGCCGGCGCGTGGCAGCCCACTGAATTTCGCTCGACTCATCGACGCTGCTAGGTACCTGTAGCTTCATACCTACTGACCGGAGTGGGTCTAGCCTGCTTTGGGTACTAGTGTCGCAAAGTCGCAACACACTACTTACTATGTAATATTTCTCCATACTTCAGTCTATTTTGTTTTAGCAGTAAGTGGTTTATTGTACAATTTATTGAAAATAAAGATATTATTATTAGATTATTATTTCCACACTGTATAGTGGGAATATACGCCGCACAATGTAAGTATTTCACGCCAACCACAGCAATGGTAATAAGACCATTGTTTACGGACTACTTGTTTTTTCCTTCCTTCAAAAAGTGGTGTTATTGAAATGTTAATGAATAGTTTACCTTATTTATTTTGGTCGAAAAACCTTACATTTACATTTTTTTAATTTGTTTTTTTTTTCAGTAAGCCATACTATATTAAGTATACTCTGTCAGTTATTAAAGACTACGACGTTCAAATAAACTATTTGATATACCAAATTCGAGAAAGCTAAATGTCAAGAAAGTTTTAAGAATTTTAAGAAAGCTTAATTTTAAAACTTATGTTTGTTATTCTTCGGAGATGGACGATCAGGTACATAGGTACTTGATCGTCCATCTCCGGTCATCTCCGTACACAACAAACAAATCATTGTGAAAGCTGTTTCACAGCGCACCGGTCAATCGATATACTTTAGGTGGATATTGACCCGACCCGTGATAATCATGCAAAATAATACATGTAATAAATAAAACCTGTGATCATGACCTAATATGCCAATAATAAGAAAATTCCGTTTAAGTTCCAATAGTTGATCGTTCTGCCAATCAGTATGAAGCTGTATGGTATCACGCGCATTTGACGATTAAAAACCTACCGATCAAACTATAGTAAACGACTGCCAGATTCCTATTTGATAAGACTGTAAAAACCATTTTCTCTCTACTCCTGGCCTACCCTTGCGATTATTTGTGAGCAAATAATCGCAATAATAATGCGCGCACCACCACACTGGCTGAACTATCACCCAAAAGTGTGTTCACAATCATCAGACTAACGTCAAAACATTTCATTCTCTCGTTTAGTGCAGGTGTTTCTGAGCGATTCATATGCAAAATGGTAAATTAAAAAAAAAATTTAAGAAAGTGGCACAAAAGTTTCTACAATGAGAAAGACACGAGGAAAAAGGCAAAAAATATGCTGATATTGATGAGTTTAGATAGATAGATAACTCTTTATTTGTACACTATTTTTACAATACATTTACATAATAAAATTATATCAAGGATAATATAATGTACAAAGGGCGGCCTTATTGCTAGATGCAATCTCTTCCAGGCAACCTTAGGATGGATCAAAATGAATCGGAGAGACAGTGGTAGTTGATGGTGTATTTACAAAGAACAAAAAATAAAATAAAATTTATTTGTCATTTCTAATAAATATTAAAATATACAGATATTCTACATTAACCTACTTAACCTACTATAAATACCAATACACATATATATACATATATATAACAAATATACATACATAAACCATAAACTATATTATATACAACACATACACATACAGTATAACTAAAGTGAAAAGTAATGTTCATAAACCATTTTTTTTTAAACAGTTATTGATTGTGCTCGCCTAATGGTAATTGGTAATGCATTCCACAAGCGTACAGCTTGAACAGTAAAGGAATGATCAAAAAATTTTGTGGAATGCTGTGGCATCTCCAGCCTCAAATTTTCAGATGACCTTAGACATTTTTCATGTGTGTCATGAAGGCACTTGAACCGTTCTTTGAGATAAAATGGGGCTTTAGGGTTAAATAAGACGTTGTAAAGTAAGAAGAGGATATGAGTATTCCGGCGAGAGCGAATTGGAAGCCACCTGAGCTTTTGACGGAATTCTGAAACGTGATCATATTTTCGTAGCCCATATATGAATCTTATACAAAAATTTTTTAGTCGCTCAAGCTTATCAAGTTGTGCTTCAGTGAGATTCAGATAGCTGACATCGGCATAGTCGAGAATCGGAAGAAGTGATTGTGCAAGCGCAGCTCTAGTGGTAGTTGGAAGAAAGTTACGTAGTCTTCGTAAGGATCCCGCTGAAGCGTAAACTTTACGACTGACTTCCTGCAACTGTGGACCCCAAGATAAGGTACTGTCTATACATATTCCCAGGTTTTTTACACTTGTGCTGATCTGTAATGAAGTGCCATTAAATTTAATTTGAGACAGTTGAGACCAATCAATTCTTGAAATTAACCCAGGACTGCCTATAACGCATACCTGCGTTTTTGAGGGATTAACCTTGAGTCCATGATTATGACTCCAATCGCAAATGTCCGATAGGTCTGCATTGATTTTGTTAATGGCTTCCGATAGCATGTTAAGCGGAGCTTGTGTATATATTTGTAAATTATCTGCATAAAGATGGTAGGATGAGCGTAATTGTTTAAAGATGGAGTTTATAAAAACAGCGAAGAGTAAGTCACCCTGCGGTACACCAGCAGTAACACTGCACCAAGAAGACACCGAGTCTTCAATGCGTATACATTGTCGGCGACTAGACAGGTAACTGCGAAACCAATCAATTGTCCTTGGAGATATGTTAAGAGACTGCAGTATACTAAGCAGAATGCGAACATCTACAGTATTGAAGGCGTTACTAAAATCAAGTAAGGCAAGTACTGTAATATTTCCACCATCCATGCCTAGTCTGATATCGTCCGTTATGTGAACAAGTGCAGAAGTCGTGCTGTGACCAGAACGAAAGCCAGATTGAAACGGGTTTAATAAATAATTCTTAGAAAGAAAGGTGCTCAATTGGGAATGGATAAGGCGTTCAAGGACTTTGGATAGGAAAGGCAAAATGGATATTGGACGATAGTCAGAAAAGGAAGAGGGTTTAACTTTTTTTGGTAGTGGGATAATTTGTGCATCTTTCCACGCAGATGGAAAGACACCAGTAGTCAAGGAGTGATTTAAAATATTGCATAGGATAGGTAGGATTTCGTCAAGGATAGGGACAATCATATTTCGACTAATACAGTCACTTCCTATTGCATTAGACGAAATTGTTAGTATGGTCTTCTTAACATCACAAGCGGACAGTTGATCAAAGAAGAAAGGTGGATAGTCGGGAGCTGGGAAAGAAGAAATATGTCTAAGAGTATTTGCTTTAATTGTATCATTAAAGTCGGACGAAGTAGAGAAATGCTTATTAATCAATATCGACATTTTTAGGAATAGAGTCTTCGCGCGACTTCCCAACTCCCAGTGTTCTCAGAAATTTCCAGACTTTAGCTGGGTCTCCGTTCTCTGCGGATGAGTGGATGTGTTGGCGTTGTGCATTTCTACACATCTTGTTGCAGTGAATCCTTAGGGAAACATATTTTTCGAAGTTTGTGTCCGTAGGTCGATGCTTGTACTTATTTTTAGCTGCAGCTTTTTTTGACATGATCTGCCTTATCTCGTCAGTGAGCCATGGAGCCGGTAAATGTTTTATTTTAATCTTTCGCAAAGGAGCGTGCAAGTTATAAAGCTGTAATAGCTCATTGCAGAAAATATCAACTTTCGCGTTAACACATTGCGCGTTATACAAATCTGACCAGTCAGTGTTACCGGCATCTTCTCGAAGTTTGTCAATATCCATTCCACAGAAATTTCGTTGCACAAGAATTCTCGACTTTGCTTTGGGTGGGCGGACAGCATAAGATAGGAAAACTAAGTCATGATAGGAGAAAGCATCAGCTGGATATTGCCCATGTTTGATGACATGATCAGTAGATAAAACCATAATAAGGTCAAGAAGAGAAGGAGTACAATTAGGAAAATGATGCGTTGCATCCAGTGTTAAAAGTGATAGATCACTAGATTCTACTATACTGCAAAGAGAAGAGGAACGACAGTCATTTTTTAATAGGCAGGTGTTGAAGTCACCCATTACAATTGTATGACCATAAGAAGGAGTTAAGTTTTCTAGGATGATTTCGTAAGAAGAAAAGAAGTTAGTGCGCAAGGAGGGCGAATAGTACACACCGAGTAAAACCCTGACATGATTCAGTTCCACATCCAAAAAAAGATGCTCACCCGCGTTTGTAATGGTGGTTGTGAAGACGTACTTACAATTTTAAAAGGAATATGGTTTCGTAGATATATACCGACACCACCCCCAACACCAATCGCTCGATCGTTCCTTATAAGCCGGAAACCCGGAAGAGTATAAGATATAGATGGTAAACAGGGTTTTAACCAGGTCTCTGAAACTAGGATAGCATGTATGTTCCTACAGTCAAAGGTAGCCAGCATATCAGGTAAATGAACAGGAATACTCTGGGCATTAATATGGACTACATTAAAATTCCTTGGAGCATCAGAAAATTCGGACTGGAGATTTTCTTGTAGCGAAGGTATGCTAACAAAACTATCATTAGGGCTATTTGTAGAGAAAAAACTATCATTATCACTATTATCTAGGTCAGACATTACAATTTAAGTGTTATAATAAATAAATAAATTGATAAGATAAGCAAGTTATTAATTAATACCAAAGAAATATAATTATACTTATATATATATATATATATACTTATATGTATTTAAAAACTTTAAAATATATCTAAAGCAATATATTAATATTCATTTTAATCAACCCGCCAGTTGCGTGTTAAATCAATAAAAATTAATTAAAGAGATATAATAACTAAGTTAAAGTAAAACATTAACACGTGTCCGGGTAAATATATTGCCAAAAGCATAGGCTTTTGGCAATATATTTACCCGGACATATTTAAGTCTCTCATTAATCATGTTTTGGAACATAGGTTCCAAAACATGATTGATGAGAGACTTAAATATGTTTACGAACGTAGATAACCTGGAACGTGACTTTGACAGATAGAAATGTATAGTAACAATTCATGTTACACAAAGTTTAATAAGCTATAAGTAAGGTAGAAAGTAATCAAATTTTAATAGAATGATAACCAAAAGTGAAGAGGGTATATGTACATACACATCAATTATATAATTTACCCAGGCGGTGCAATGTTGAGAGTAAACAATTCGTAGTGATAAGTAACTATTGTTTCTTAGAACCAGCACCTGCTCTTCTCGATTTGGTAGCGAGATTCTTGGATACAGGCGGCTTTTCTGTATCTATAACTTTGATTTTGTTGAAGTCTGCCATACATGAGATACGGTCGCGTGAACCATCGGGACCCAAGACAAATACCGAACCTTCTCTAGTCCAACACTTTGTGATCCCGTATTTCTCGCAAGCTGCCATGAACGCAGCGTGTCGCGAACGGTCAAGAATTCTGAGAGGGTCACACCGCTGCCTTTCAATTTGGTCTTAGATGACCAGACCCTGTCCCGGACTGCTATTGTCTGGAATTTTATAAGAATGGGTCTTGGCTTCTCACCTGATGTTTGTCGATCCATCCTATGACAGCGGCTTATGTCATCAGTAGAAAAGGACTCTAACTTCAGTCTCTTCTTCGCCATCTCCACCACCACCTGAGATGTGTTTACTTCGTCCTGCTCGTCAACACCATGAAACAGGAGTATCTTGCGGCGGCTGCGTGTCTCTATATTGTCCATTTCATGCGCAAGCGCCTCCATCTGCATTTGGAAGGACTTCAAGGTGTCAAGGATAAGAGTTTTGAAAGATGCAAACTCTTCAGCAAGACCTGCCAGGCTGGATGCGTTGGAGGATTTCTTTAGGTCTGCTTCAACCTGCCATCCTCTTTTCGAAACAATCCTGTATTTCTTGAATGTTCTTCATGATGGACATATATGATCATTGAGTGATGTGCTTATTGGGATATTAGTTAATAAATGTTGGATATAACACTTAACTAGCAGGTATTTATTCTTAAGGATATGTTTTATTCATTAGAAATATATAAAATTATAGCTGTAGTATTTTTATTTCTAATAAGTAATAAGAGCTTTTAAGTTTAATGTCGAACTTTCAACTACCCGCGAACTTTTTTTTGTTTAATGTAGGATAGCACGAATTTTATTCTGTAACAAAAAAAACCGACAATACCAAACCTACTAAACATACTTCCAGAAGAAATAAATTTTAAGGTTGTCGTGAAACTCTTCGAAATTTGTAAAAAAAATTAGATTCCAGTTTAGGCTAATGAAGACAAGAATTCTGAAGATAATATTGGATAAAATACAATAAATATAATAATTTTTATTTATATGTACTAACAACTCATCGTCTTATAGTGTGGAATATATTAGATTTGATGAATAAAACGTAGTCACTAAACTATACCAAATTTTTAGTAAGTTTATTGAAATGGCAACACTTCATTCCACGACAGCTGCCGCATTTACAGATAAGCCGGTGGTATTGTACCACTATGGCTATACTATTCATTGGATAAATCATTTCATCATCAAGCCACCGCCGTCGAAGACACAAAAAGTTTGATTTATTTTGATAGACAGAGAGACAAATATAGAGATATGTTTTGGCTGCAATGAAAGCGCTCAAATCGTCAGCAATAACTGAAATTATACTTTGTTAGTTCGTGTGTTACAATGCTCGAATATTATTTTTTGTCTTCAGTTGAATAGAAAGCATAGCCACAGTTTAAGAAAGATTACTTAACTAAAGAACAAGCATTTTAAAACAATATTATAAAAATTTAATGTTTTTTAAAAGCGCAAAATATTCTAAATTCAGTTTCTAGCTAAACTGATGACATACTGGGCGTGGTTTCCTGTGAAGTCATAATTATAGTCGCAATCGTACACGTGCTGATATTCCGAGACCTAATATTTCCTAGAAAACTTCTCACACCTGACTAATGGACCTGTTGTTACATTCCACATCAATAGTTTTACCCAAACGGCATTATGATTGTATACGACTATAGAGGTCAAATTCTAAATCGAGCGCCTATTCGGTCAGAAACTTAGTAAACAATGCAGTGGCATAAAATATTATTTGTAGAACTGAAGTTATTGATAAGAGTAGGTAATTAAGTTGTTCATTTATAATTATTACTTAGATGTGGAATGCAAAATTCATAGAACAACATACATGTGATTTATTTTTAACTTTAAAGCGTTTTAAATGGCGGGGTTAATATTTCAGGCATAGCAATGCAAAAATGAATATCATTCTGAATAAATGTCTTATATTACGCATAAAAAAAATTCGGATAATGTAATTTTATTTGCTGTAATCGTCGCAATCTAAGAAGTCGGATTTGACAGCTATAAAAATACTTTGTGTAGTGAGGGGAAAAAAATCGGATGCTTTAAAAACCGATTCTTGAGACATGTCGATTTAAAATAATATAATTAGACTTTGTAATCGACAGTTTTAATACACGCACGAGTTTGTAATATTTATCAGTTATTACATAAATACCAACAAAGTTTAAATTTGGCCGAGATTCAAAGCCAAACCAAGACATAAACTAAAACCCGACATACTGATTTCTTCCGGAAGGTTTATGTATATTAAATAATAATACATTGTATGTTATGCATCAGTGGCGTACCTAGCAAGGATATTGTAAGCCACTGATATCATGTACACGTTTGAAGCCTGGGCGGGTGGGTCGCTAGTCAAGAATAAATAAGTGTGGGGGTCAGATAAACAAATGAATTCACTAAATTTTTAACATTTTTTTTCACTTTCCTATTGGGACTTTTGAGCTGGATGCTTGCGTATCATCCGTTCAAGACTGTGGTACAGTAAGATTGGCATTTAACCATGTCTTATCAATAAATATCACTTTGTCCCAGTTGCTTATTTTATCAATTTCTCTTAAAAATGATACTCTTTGTAGTATTATGTCATATCTTTCCATCATAATTTTCCGTTTGTCGGTTTTTTGTATCTAAACACAATATTCTTTAAAATTGTGCTTAAAGATGTTGCACTGCCGTCGTATAAGTTTGCAAATTTAAGGGACACAAGTTATTTACTTACGGTGGGGTACTCTTGTCATGTTTAGTAGGCATAAATATGGTTTCTAATAGCATCAGCATCAAAATTATCGATACCTGTCACAGGTTTTACTTTTTTTCGCTTTTTGGGTATGTAAATTTGCTTTACAGCTTTGTCTTCACAACCAGAGGGCCCGTGTTTTTCTTTTATAATTTTCCCACTGTTTTTGTGCCAATCCCAAGCGCTTGTGCGACTCTTTCTTGTATTTTGGTAACTTCTAGAAGATGCCCTCTATTTGCTGATTTTCGTTCAAAGTATTCGTGCAGCTTCACAACCAAGTCACGAGCCTGGCTGTTAAGAGTACGTCCTCTTTTAGACATGTTGACGAGTTCACAGAATAACACCAAAATCACGTAATGCGTAATCAAAGTCCGGAATTAGCAAGCCAAGGTCAACAAATATAACAGAAACAGTCCAAAAGTAATAGCCGAGTCGAAAAATATAACAATAATACAAGAACTTCAAAGATAGCGTGAGAATACGCGGAGCATTGACGAATCAATGACGTTTGAGACAGAAAATTGAGGATAAATATTTTTTTTTTAATATCATGGGGTGGACTCCGGGCTTCTTAACCAAATCTTTTAGTATAATATCAAAATTTTCATATTAAATATCAAAATAAAGCTAAAAATATATGTGATCAGATTTTGTTTTTATATGTTTAAATATTAAATAATACAGTAATATTTACACATTTATCTCATTTTTTAAATGTAATTTTTTGTAAACGATTTTTCAAATAATCGATTTTATTCGGTCAAAAAACGGCTTTTAACGGTCACAACACTACGGCAACCAACCCAAAGACATGACATTGTAGTAACGTCCTGTCGGAATAGTAATCAACGATTAATTCGTGTTTTTCAGTGCATTTTTTTCAATATAATGTTAAGCTTGATGCTTACAAATGATACGCGTTGTGATAGTGTATGGGTAACATAGTAATTAAACAGGATTATAAATTTGATTTTTCAATTTCTTACATAGACGTTCATACAAAGTTGTCGCGGCATGTCAAATGAGAAACGTCAAATCCGACTTCTTAGATTGATAACACTATAGTTATATTTGTACATGCACACATAAGTGTACATGGGGGATTTTAGATAGGTACTCGATTGAATTAAAAAACAACTACTAATACTTTGTCATTTTAACTTATAACTATTTCATTCTATAATTTCTTTAAAAAAAATTGCAACATATTTATTTGTCTCAAAAATACCATAAACAAAAAACCGGACAAGTGCGAGTATCACTCGCGCACCGAGGGTTCCGTACAAACTGGTATGTGGATAATATGTCGTCCATTTCGGGATTCGGTTCTCGAAGATGTTTTCCCTATTTTCCCAGTGAAACTTTTCTAAAACTTTTCTGTTCTAAAAATACTCTTCAAAAATCGATATAAGCCACAGTGAAATTTCCAAGCCCAAAATTTAAATTTATAATCGCAAAAAAAACATTATTTTATGTGACTATAAATGAATGACTTTCGGATTTTTTCCTCTACCTGTGCTGTGCTTTGAGACTTTGGCTTTCGCCAAATTTTATAATTCTAGATCAATGGGAAGTGCCCTATAGGTTTTGATTTACCTATTGGCTTATATGGCTATCTTTTGATTGCGTTGACTTAGACTTAGAATCTTGATTTTTTACAGGTTCAAAGGCCCGCAGCTATAAATATTTGATGTTTATAACTGTGATGAGTTAATTTGAACTTGATATCTCCATGTGATTCTGAGACAAAGGGTCTTGAGCGATAGACAGACGGACAACAAAATAATCCTATAAGGGTTATTTTTTTCCTATTTAAGAACGAAACCCAAAAAAAAAGAAATAATAATTCACTAAAATAAATCTTACTTAAACTTTTTATATTCAAATTCGCATAGACAGGAAGCAAAGACCTCGTTCTTATCGTATGTAGATTTTCATATAAATTCATGTCAACGACACTTCAGGAATAAAAGGCTTGACGTCCAGGTAGCGACAAGAAGCATTCCCTGAACCGTATCCATGTAACCGACAACATACACGGTTCCTTGAACACATTGTGATATCTCGCTTACTTACTTTTTAGGCGTCACATTTCGTTTACAACAATGCCAAATATGGGGGTACCTTTCATGCATCCTTTTGTTAAACGACTTCAAAAAAGAGGTGGCTCTCAATTTGATTGTTTCTTTTGTGTATGTTACTCGATATGTTCGCCATTTGTGAACCGATTTCAATAATTATATTTTTTATTGAATTGGTTGCACTCAAGGTTAATCCAATATGAATTTAAAAAAAAATCCACCTTTAATAGATACGCCATTGGGCTTAACGCATTGAAGTCGGTGATACTTTTATTATGTCGTTGTATTTGGTACTTTAAATAATTTTTACTGGGAATACAGTAAATTTATAAGTAAAAATATTATATTGGCCACGTCTACTACTAAAAGAGCGATTTTGTCTGCGTGTAATGGTTTGTGCCAAGACCAGGTCACCGCACTAATGTGGCAATCCACATAAGTGTTTTGCTAACCAAAACCTATATCAGCTCTCATAATATATCTCGTAGTAACACACACAGCATAGCTCTCTCACAGCTCTCAGCTCTTTGAATTAGTCTAAATCGGTGGCCTATGGTTAGCGGACATATCTCGCCACTACACATGGTGCAGAGTAAGTAGTAGTTTGAATAAATTAAGAGCTGTAATATATTCTCCACAGTACGCATTTGTGCTTCTGTGTTGTGCCTATCGTCATCTATTTAGCGTCATAGTGGATATGAAGTAAGAGGAACACTAATTATACCAATTGATATTGATATGAATCTTTTCTAATATTATAATTTTAATAATTACACACACAATTATACAATCTTATAACAACATGGTTATCAATTCGAAGTAACTTCAAAATACATGACATTTCATGATTAATAAATAAAACCCATAAATTCTCACGTTTTGATCTTTAAATTAATGGCGTCTGCTGATAAAACGACAATAAATTAGAAGTGTAAAATGAAAAAGTTGATAACGAGTATGACAGGTAACGAATATGGATTAATTTTAAATAGTCATTATCCACTTATAAGAAATACAAAATTTTGAAGAATTATAATTAAAAATACAATACGGTAGAGTTGGCATATTCCTAAATCGACGCTACCTAATCTACGTGTCATGAAATCATGCTGACTAGGATGTCTTGGTTCTCCCAACATGTTTAACATGTAGTATATATATTATGATGCTACATCTGAGTGAGGTGTTATTAAATATACATAAAATATTTGAGCAAACTGATCAACATAATATTATGAGATTCTATCAAGCGAGTTCAGTACACAAGATAAAGGGTTAGTCAGGCGTCAGAACGTAGCGTCCGGTATCTGTCACTCACACTTAAAGTTGATTCATAACTTTGATTTCCTTTAATATTAAATTCTCATAATACAGTTAAATATTACATATATTATTGGGAACCCTTTGAAGAGTACTTGCTCCTGCAATTATAGTATATCTGTCTGAAATCTAGATCTATAGGTAATCATTAACTAGGTATAGTTAATGACGATGGTCCAGTCTATGTAACATCATCACAAAATAATAGGTCTTTACCTATGAAATTGCCATTCTGCAGTACTAGATATATCAAATCAAAAACTCTCGTGACCGGTGGTCCGACAACTTTGGTCGACAATGACGAATTAAACGCGATTGTGGAAGCTGATGATGCTCAATCTACGGCTGAATTAGCAGCAGCTTTCGACTTTAGCGTCAAAACAATATAGGTCCATTTGCATCAAATTGGCAAGGTAAAAAAAAGTTTGACAAATGGGTGCCCCACGAACTCAATGATCGCCAGCGCGAAGCACGCGTCAAGACGTGCCTTGCACTGCTCAACAGGCATGAAAAACGAAGGAATTTTGAACCGCATTGTTACCTGCGACGAAAAATGGATGGTTTGACACCTAAACAATGCCCTAAAAGAAAACTTACCCCTAGAAAAGTGATGGTCACTGTTTGGTGGTCTAGCGCCGGTGTGATTCATTACAGCTTCTTACCGAACGGGATGAGCATTACTGCAGATGTGTACTGTGAAGAACTGAACACGATGATGGAGAAGCTCACACATCTTCAACCAGCTTTGGTTAATCGTTCGTCTCCGCTGCTCCTGCACGACAACGCTCGACCTCATACTGCACAGCAGACGGTCTCCAAGTTGCAAAAGCTGGGGTTGGAATCTCTCCGTCATCCGCCGTACTCCCCAGACCTTGCGCCAAGACTTCTACTTTTTCCACAATTTGGATAACTTCTTGGCGGGAAAAAAATTCAATACCCGGAAGGCAGTACAAAATGCCTTTGAAGAAGTTGCTGCCTCCCGTCCAGCTGATTTCTTCGTTGGCAAAGATGCATCGATTGCATGGATTACTTTGCCTAATAGAAATACAAAATATAGAAAAAAATCTTTTGATTTATTTCATATAAAACGGCAATTTCATAGGTGAAGACCTAATATGTGAATGGGCTCATTATTTATTTATTTAATGACGTTTTATGAGTGCAGGGTTTCCTATTTTGTTAAAATACTTAACTACAACTATACAAGGATTACCGAAGCGGTCGTACGAACGAAATGAAAGTTAAGAAAAATGAAAAATTTCAATCACTGGTAAGATACGCGAGGGGCTCGTGACTAAGTGGTAACCGAGTAGATTAGCACATTATAAGTTTAAGTAATACTAGCCTGGTCAGTCTTAGGATGGGTGACCATTCTTCACACACTGAGTGCCTCGGAGAGCATGTTAAGCCTTTGGTCCCGGTTGCCAAACGAACATCTGTGGCATTCGTTACGGGTAGTTGGAGCCCTAAAAAGTCCGACAACCTGGTCTAACTACAAAACTTCGATATCGCCTAGTACTTGGGTTGAGCAGGTCTGATGGCAGTCGCTTTACGTAAAATATCGAAGTTCAGCCGTTTCGTAGTTAGACTGAAAGTCGACCCCAAAACTTAGTTGGAAAAAGGCGCGGAGGATGACTGGTAAGATACGCGAGAAGTCGTTATAGACTTACGAATACGACTGTTATTCGAGGAATAGCCATTTACGAAACCTTGGCACAAGATTACTAAAGGTATGATGAAGTTCAATGAGTTAGATCATTTACTTGTAAATATCAAATTACCGTCAATGCGTACGAGCATCATACGTTATTTGTCCCTACCAAAAGCCCCATAAAAACTCAATTTGTACTTTTATGCGGTTATGCGTACTGATTTCTTTCTACATATATTCGATCATGATCTTGCCCGTCTTATCAGTGAACAACTCCACTACAGGGTAGGTCTCTTGAGCATACTTTCCTGGCTTGTAAGAGGAAGCCTGCCTGATGTTTTATATAGAATATCGCAGATATTATAAGTTAGTCTTATATTCCTACCGTGAGTATGATCTACAGATCTGGAGACTGTATTGTCAACATAAGGGTGTTTGTTAGTTCTTGTTGTTAGTGCAACAACTCCATTATGTTTAAAATCAGACATTCTATGCGTTTGTATTTTAAACTAATTTGCATAACAAAATGCAGTTCAACATAGAAAATGCCATGAAGTTGTTGATTTAATAATTTTAGAAGCCCCGCTAGTAATAAGGTACGGTATGAATCTATTAATACACTTCGAGGTTGATAATATCGGATGTACGTATTACCGCAAGTTCACGTTTTAAACTTGCCTAAATATATCTACGATGGGAATAAGCGCAGACGTCACGTCGGTGGTAAACGTAAACCCATGATAAATAAGATCAAATTTTAGAATTTGTCAGAGAGAGAAAAGCAAGATTCTCTCGGCTTACGGGGTAACCAGCAGTAAATAGTAGCAATAGACAACGCCTATCAGGTTTTAGTTGATAAACTTCTTACAACTTATTAAAAAATATCACCTGACTTAAAGTAGATAATTATTTGGCTTTAATAAAGTAAAAATAAGTAAAAGTTTTGCGATGTCTAAAAAAAAGATTGAGGCATGCATTTACAGTTTAGGCATTTTCAAAATTAGGACAATTTTTTTTTCATTTAACTAACTAAACTACTTTAAATACATATAACAATCGAAATATTATTTTTATCACGATCAAATATATTTTACTGATACATTATAATGGGACGATAACCAGACGTGACATAGACGAGAGAGAAGCGGATGTCGGGACCGGTCGTCGACCGTGCAATCGATAGCTTACTCTATTTTTCGAAAGGACATAATTAATCTGTGCAGTATTATTTATTAGGATAATTAGACTGCAATGTTATGACCATAAACTTAATATACTAACGTAATAGACGAACATAGTGTGCGAGTGAGATACTTAGAATTATACCGAAACCTAGGTGTGAGAAAGAGACAATATAAATCTGACAGTGAGACCGGTTTTGAAACACAAAAAATTTCCCGTTTTAATTTTGGTGTTTTCGTCGTAATCTTTCTATATTTTAACTTGTAAATATAAAAAACAATAATGGTGCCGTATTATCAGTTAGATTGTGGTGTAACATACAGGAAAAATCCAAAGAAAGAAACGTTTGAAATCTAAATACCAAAAGTTCAATACTACTTTCAAAGTGTTTATTTTCGTAGAATATATACACAAAATTATTTTGTATTACATTTAACATATGCAGTAAATAGTCTATTCTTCAGATATTGTAATATTTAAAAAAAAAAATGTGTTAGATAAAAAATATTGAATACGTGAATATGACCGCTTTTGGCGCAGTGATTGACTAAAGGCAAAACACAATCTATCGATACGTCGCTATATTTTATGTCGCATAAAAGAACTATCAAGCTGCGGTCATTTCACTTCATTATTTCATTATTCATCACAACTTGAATACTCTTGAGTATTCACCAATTAGTCTTTGATTGAATTGAATTGAAGAATACCGTTTATTACAGTTTATCATGATATAGGCGCATTGAAATCGGTGACCTTTTCTTTATATTATATGTATTTTCCTGCGAACACTTATATAATAGTTTCAAAATTATGTATTTATTTATGGACTGAATTATATACATTTCATGTCTTCTGTGACTGTACTTGTTAAACAAAACGATTTTTATGATAAATAGAAATTACTGGGAGCCTCACAAAAATTCCATGGTTTGCAGTACACATTTGTACACAAAGGTTCTACCTACGGAATTTGTCTCTGTAATTTTTTTATTAATATTATTAGGTACTGATATTGAAGATATAATATAAATTTTAATGTTTCATTTTGAAAATATTGAACTGTACACGTGAAAACTGTGTAGTCAATATTATTAAGTTATATTTTTAAAATGTGTGAAAATTCAAGTTATTATTATAGGCAATAGCCTGATAGTTCTGAGTATGTTATGCTCGCCTAGAAGTCCTGCTAATGGTGGCATGTCAGGGCGTACAGCTACCTTCAATATGGTTGACTTGGATGACGGCTGATGCGTGCGTCATGTTGCAATGGGTGCCGCTAGTTTGGCCTAATCGCGACTACTATTACTTAAACTGACTAGAGTATTCATTAGCTGGAGTTTATATGTTTCAACATTATATTATCTTACATCCATTTATTACATAAAAGCAATACGAGTCTAACCATACAGTTGTAAAAAACGTGTTGAAAAAGAGTGTCGAGTGTCCTTCTAGACATTAATTCTGACTCTCTCCTACTCCTGACAATTTAAAAAGGTTTATAACCCGTGGTCTACCTACGTGGTTCACCTAGGTGTTCCACGTTTAACATTTTGTACCCGTGGTCCACCCGGGTGTTCTATGGGTAATTCAATGTACTCTCAAATTCTATCTGTTTTCCTTACCCCAATTTACCTTCTTTCTTTGTCCCGTCTGAAAACGATCGGCGCGGTCGGCCATAAAAGGAACCACCCAAAACTTTACGTAACCTACACATTGCACCAACCCCAAATAAAATTGAGATAAGGGTAGGAAGATGATGATTGTTATTGTACCCGTGCATTTTTGATTCCTATAATTAGAACACCACCACGCTGAAAATCCATTATTATAATATATTTATGTAATAAGTACCAACCGGCGCATATTCCCCGCCGCTCATGATATGTATCTTCTGCAACAAATATTCCACAGCGGACCTTTTTTATAACACAACGTATTGACTTGTTTGCGAAGCTTCGCACATGCTTAATTCTTAATTCAGGGAACTTTCATACTTAAGACCATTAAATACGAGTATAGAAGTTCTATTAGGGTCTAAAACCCTTTTTTATACGACTCTAAACATAGGCTGCACATTGAAGTTTAACAATAGGGGTAGTGGTAGTATATGAATTTGTACAATAAAGAAAGAAAGATTCCCTTTATCATCGCGTGATTGTAGTACTATCACAATTTTAAACATAGCCAATTGTATTAAGATACTACTTTTTTTGTTTCTTAAAATATGTAATAACCTAAAAACAAATGTTCCTTAGTAACTTAATTAAATGTTATTTTAAAACCAACCGTTTCATTTTTCGTTGTTTATCGAAAATCGAATAACAGAATAATCACGGGTTTTAGATTTTATATATTTGCCAATGGTTTACCCATTCGGTGAACCAAGGGCACTACATGTTATACATTTACCCGTGGTTTATCTATTAGGTGAACCATGGGCACTACATTTAATATGTTTACCCGTGGTTTACCTATTAGGTAAACCATGGGCCCTACATTTTATACATTTACCCGTGGTTTACCTATTAGGTGAACCATGGGCACTACATTTAATACTACCTATTTGCCAATGGTTTACCCATTCGGTGAACCAAGGGCACTACATGTTATACATTTACCCGTGGTTTATCTATTAGGTGAACCATGGGCACTACATTTAATATGTTTACCCGTGGTTTACCTATTAGGTAAACCATGGGCCCTACATTTTATACATTTACCCGTGGTTTACCTATTGGGTAAACCACGGGTACAAAATATTAACCGTGGTTCACCTAGGTGAACCACGTAGGTCGACCACGGGTAATAAACCTTTAAAAATACCTATAATAATTGGTTTTATTGAAATAAAATACTTTGATTTGATTTTGATATGACTATGTAAGGTTTGTCATAATATTAAAAATATTTTGATTTTGTTTTGATGTTTTATTTATTACATAGGTACCCCCACTGCCTTTCTTTGTGATATTATAAGACTTTTGTAGCAATTTTTTTTTTATTAATTCAAAATAATTTTAAATGTCACAGTTTTGATGAGGTCAGTTAAGAAGTCCCCGAAACCGATTTACTTGCATAAAATGTTTAATGATAGTAGTCGAAGCGTGGGTGTGTAAGAGCAGCAAATGGCGGACTTTTATCTGTACTTACACTAGAGACAGTACATCGTAAGCTTACTTTACGTACTTAATCAACATTAAACCTGGCAATTAACGCTACAAAATATTAAAAATACATTAGGATGAAAGTTATGTCAATCATTATTCTATTGTACTTTCTTCACTTCCGTCATTAAAAAATTACAAACGAAAGCACAACAACTCATAGTAACAAAACATACAAAATACTACCAATCCATAATGATATATAAATATTACCGATTTTTTATATCGATATTGCGGTGACGTCAATGTGCCGACACTAAAAGTCAGTCACACGTCTGTAAAACTTGCACACAGAAACATTTCAATTTTAGTCTCACGAAAATGACGGGACTGTTCGTCTATTACATACTAAGTTTATGGTTATGACACTAATTTCTTATTAACGATAGTACACGTGGGAAGCTAGGATATCCTGTCTTCTCGGTAAAAGCCGATAAGAATTTTATTCAACGAATCCCACTAAAGACCTCATCAGTAAAAATCAGTATTGTACATTAAACTTATCTTCTACAAAGATACTTTATCGGTCTTATCAGTCTAGCGCAGGAATCTATGCTGTGCCGGCTTTTTAGTTTTAGCAGTAAAGAAACGATAGGCTCGCCTACGGCTGATTTTGCGAATGACACGGTAATACCAGGCTAGGCCCACTCCGGTCAGTAGATGTGAAGTTACAGGTACCTAGCAGCGGCGACGAGTCGAGCGAAATTAAGTGGGCTGCAAAGACTACAATAGTATATAGGATATAGACAGGCAGCTCTGCTTCTTTTTATTGACAACACAAAACTCCGCCTAGTGGTCAGATACCGAAAACTAATATAATATACATATCTATAGGTATATATATTATATATATATACAATTTAACAATATATAGGGACCTACTTATACGGTGTATGTATGTGTTTTGTTGTTACCTGTTTCTTGTTTTATTCGTTCTAACATGAGAATTTTATACTTTAGCTAATTAATGTATGTTTATGACTAATCTCCGATTTTTATATTCAAACCAAAACTTTTATTGCAAAAAGAAAAGCACAAGAAACCGGCAATCGGTACTCATACGCATTTGCAATATAAGTGAAGTGTTGCCAACCTAATTTTAATAAGTTCCAAATATTAAAAAAAATTGTTGTTTGTTACGATTGTATTTTTAATTAATATTATTGTGTGTTGGGGAACAAATTGTTGTTTGCATAGAATTTTAAGTGGTTTTGGATATTTAATATGCAATATTTTGTTATTTACAAATGCGAATTTTAAATCGTAATACATTTGAGGGTAATAAATTTCCCCTCATACAAATCATAAATTTAAATATTGTAACACAGTAATTTTAGCTCCGGTATCTTTCCTTGGGATGGCACTGGACTCAATAAAAAAAAAGCAATTCTTTTATGTTCCTAGTTGCCATAGCATGGTGGGCTGCCACGCGCCGGCCGGGTAGCACGTTACTTCGATGCTCACTCACGCGCGTCGCTTCGTCCGTTCGTCGCTTGCGAATTACGTTTCCCGTATTTACGTAGTTAGATTATATTATTAATGATAATCAGTATAGTTAGATATTTACAAGTTCTGTTTACAAGGTCAAGTTTAGCTATGATAAGTATATTTATTTATTAGGACCACAACAACTGATACACATCTTCTATCTATACTCTATAAAAATAAATAAAATTGGAGTGTCTGTTTGTAATATTAAAATAACCGCTTTTTACTAAGAGCATTTGGATGTATATACGGTACATATACCAAAACAACATGTTTTACAATTTTTGTCTGTCTGTCTGTCTGTTTATTTCGGCTAATCCCCGGAACAGGTGGACCGATTTCCACGGGACTTTCACTGTCAGATAGCTGATGTTAAAAGGAGTAACTTAGTCAAATTTAGCTTTGATAAGTTTAGGACTACAACCATTTTGGCTGTCTGTCTGTCTATTTGTTCGGCTAATCTCCGCAACGGATGGACCGATTTCCATATGACTTTCACTGGCAATTTTTTTTATAAGGTACTAAGGTAAGGTAATTGAGTTATAAGGAGTAGGGTTCCGCGATTTGATTTGCATATTCCTACCAAGTTTAACACCTAAAAGAGATAGTTTCATTCCAAGGTACACACTAACGTTATGGCCAATGCCTATCTTCTTAGAGATTAAAGTATCTGTGCAGAGATTGTGAAATAAAATAGTTTTCTTTAATATAAGTTACATCTACGTAGGTACTACTAAATAGGTAAATACCTAGTAAAGTAGTAGGCACATAACTGGTTATTAAATATTTAGATTAATTCTTCTTACAGAAGACAACCTTAACGGCATCAGAACTGATAAGAGTTATGCGATAGAAAGAGAGGCAAGTTTTAGGTTAATATAAGCCATTTGGAATTGGCGGTGTGCGATCTGAATTGCACCTTATTGTGTTGGAGCAAGAGTCGCTATTTATTTTAATGGTATTGCGAAGAGGTCCTTCTGTACTAGTACTATTATGTATTCTGTGGTAATACTAACAACAACAAGAAAAGCAAGAATCAATAATTCATCATCCAAACAACTTTTATCTGAACTATGAAGCATAGTAGTGTTTGTCCTTCAGTAGTAGTGTTATTTTTTTAAATTCTTACTCTCTCTTCTAATCTCTCTCTCTCTCTTAATCATAAATATTTACTTTACAAGTAATTATGTATTAATTACTTACAAATACCATTATTTTTATTTGATGCACATTTTATCCCAATTTGTTTCTTCCAATACAATGCAAGAATCCTTACATGAAAGTGGTTTAATAGAAATAATTTTATTATTAACTAGCTGTTCCCGCGCAGCTTCGCTTGCATGTATATATTTATATATTTTGTGCAGAACCCTAATTCTTTTTCCAAAATAAAAGTAGCCTAAGTTTCTCCTTATAACACCAGCTATCTGTATATTTGCCAGTGATCGGTCCACCCGTTCTAGAGATTAGCGGGAAAAAACAGACAGACAAACAAATGTTAAAAACTGATTTTGAGGCATAAGTGTGCAAATAACTGTGTTGAGTATAAGCTAAAAAAAACTATTATTAGAAATTACAAACAGACACTTCAATTTTATTTATTTGTATTGATGATTTATACTGTGAAATTAAACTTGAGTAACAATTTAATAATCAAAAAGGTTCAATACATTATACGACATTAACAGCAGCATTATTCTCTGCGGCTTTTCCCAACTAAGTTGGGGTCAACATTCAGTCTAACTATGATATGGTCGAACTTTGATATTTTACGTGAAGCGGTACTCGGCTTAACGTGCTCTCCAAAGCAGTCAATACATTATATGACAGTTAATATATAAAATAATCACAATGCCAGTGTAGATGTTCAGAATCCAACTAATTTTCATAAATATAAATATTCAATTCATAGTGAAATGAGGTGTATATTAGAAGAGCTTCAAATCCTAAAATGTGATAGTGATATGTTATTGAATAAACAAACAAATTTATGTTATTCCCTTTGCTAAATTTATTGTTTTATATGCGAAACAGTTCAAATGATTCACTGTTCAAACTTGTGTCATTGTCTTATCACATAATATTTGCATAAGCATTTAATAGCATCCCTAATGGAGTGCAAAAATCTGTTTCTGTTATTGAAATCTGCAAACATTGCTGTCTGTATGAGCTTTGAAAAATGTTGTTTTATGATAAAGTATAATGTTTTCAGTAGGCTTATGTCAGAAACAAAAATCGACAAAAAATCTAATCCGCCGTTTTTCTACGACTACTACCCAAACACTTCTCAGGAACCTATACATTTATCTTAATCAGAAATAACTTGAGCCCTTGTTCATTGGGTATTAGTGATAGAGCCTAGGAAAGTACAGAGAAGATATTTCAGAGTCTAAAATTTTTAATTATTCAGCTTAATATCTAGACATCAACGATTTTTCAGTGTGAACAGACAAAACAAAGTGTAATTAAAAACTCTTATACATGCAAAGTTGACCGTCATCTTTGACGCGCCGGCCGGCTTTAACTGGTAATTTAAGAACAGAAGGGGCAATACTATTAGGCAAGGCTACCAGCCTAGAATAAGGAAAGCCTCAAAAACCCTAGTGACAAGCCTTTATATGCACATAAAACACTAATATGCCTACTCGTAAACTTAAAATAGAAAAGATAAAACTTAATAACATGAAGAGAACTAAATCATTATTAGAACGAAATGAACAGATTTCAACGGAAATAGGAGGGGCAACATTTACTACACAGAGTTCTATTGGAAATTGTTTGTGTAAGAAAACAATTCTCATTAGATATTTTTAAATCATATTATTTTTACGTTTTAACTTAATAAGTAACATACGACACTTTTACTTTTATTTTTGTGAATTATAGAAGTTTTAATAACAAGACACGAAGTAATCAAAACAAACATTGAATTGATGACATGGTAAACTAAGCAAGTTTTCCATGTACATCCAACTCTAAAATAGGTATCGGAAACGCGCCGATTATGATTTAATAAATTATTTTGTTTACAAAGCACACATATTCATTACAATAGTGACTGTATTCCTATCATAACCAATCAAAATCAAAAATAACTTACCAACTCTTGATCGGGTGACAAGGCCACCGCCATCTTTACGAATAACTGACAAATGTGTCTTTATTATTACCAGCATAAAAAATCCTACCTTCATGTGATATTCTCGATACGTAAACAAGTAGAAACTTAGTTTTGAGCACAGAACAGAAAGATATACGTATATCTTTCTATTCTGTGGTTTTGAGGGATGCATATACTCCTAAAATATCAGTACCTATTACTTATAATACTAAAGCTGAAACCAAGGTTTTAAAATACTTGAAGCATTTGAGGTATTTAGTCTAGGTCTAGTTCTTATCACAGAACACTTCGTATCTCATAGAAATATTAGGGCTTCTTCATTAAGAATGACTGCTATGTAACTTTTTTCATTATACCTTTAAGTTGTATTACATATGAAGTATGAATTAATATTAGTATGTAATATTTTATTACGTCGTAAGCTAAAATAACACAACAAACGTTGCCTACGTTTACTGCGCAATTATAACTCGGCACTATCAAAACTCTCTTTATACTGATAAAAATTCTTTCATTCAAACAGACTTGCAATGAAATAAGGTACATACAACAAAACACTTATAAGCTTTAAAGATTTCATATTATCTTATGTAAGTTCACTTAAAAGCGATACATTTCTTATTATTTAATTATTTATATTTCTGGTAATTATTGTACCTATTTGAGTGACTTAATACAGTCATTTTATAAAATACTTTCAATAAAATTTATATTCTATCACAAAAAAAATAAAAAAACACTTACTCGGAGCAATGCTACATTACCTTTTTTGTTATGTTGATAACACTGTTACGTCATTATATTAGTTCGACAGAGTAGAACAGATACCATCTACTCCGTGGATTAAGCACTGCTGCGACCTCAAATCCTACGACGGTTCTCTTTCCGCACAGACTCTAAACAAATTACTTTTTCAATTAATTATTGCTATAGTCTTACTTCACCTCAAGGCATTAAAATGGCAAGAAATTTTTCTGTGTCGTAGTGTCAGATTTATAAAAATGTTTTTTGTATACAGGTACAAATAATACGTTTTATCTTGAAATTCTTGCGGATGCTTAAACAATTAATTCTGAAACCAAATAGAAAAATCTTTAAGTCAAATTTAATTAATTATATTTGACTATACCAGTTAACCAATTTCGAAGTGAGTGACACTTATACCCAAAGTTTATGGAGTATTACAATGCGCTTTATGCACTGGACAAGTATTCAGTCACGTCAATTGAAGGAAAATACGAATTCGTAATAAATTTATGACAGAAACAGTGAATGGGACTTTGTTGGCTGGACAGCATAATATATTAAGGAATCTATATCATGTACCGATTTCAAGCCTTCAAATTATAACAAGTACCTTCATGTATGTACAAAAGAATAAATACATTGCTCCTGCGTATACTGCTACGCTCATTGACTCCGATATTGACTACTATTTAAATAATACTTGTTAAAATAGGACTTTCACGGCCAGATTCTACGCACTGAAATTTAATAAAACAAGTTGTGTTTTATTAAATTTCAGTGCGTACCATTTTTTTTCTAGATTTTATGGAAAAATACGATTTTTCCTAGTGTTTGATACGATCTCCTAAAAAATAAAGTTGGAGACGCTGCATCCCTAATTGTAACTGACAGTAACTGTCATAATTGGCCTAATAAAAAGTATATAGAGGTTATATTATCAAGTCAGTTGTAGTAATACTGTTTGTTTATTAAATTCATTGAAAAATTGTAATTTACTTGTTAAACTGATTCAAGATGTCTACTCGATGGTGAATAAATATAATAATTTGAGTGTTTTCTATTTTGATTTCTACAAATCTCATAATTGTAATCAATTGTTTTAGGTATCCTATATATCAAAGAGGTAATCCACAGCTGAGAGTATTTTTACCCAATTTTTGGATGAAATTAGTGCGACCTCGAGGCACCCAACAATCGAATATTGTGCACTTTGAGTGTTCGATGGAAATGACCAAACAAGACATTAAAAATTACCTTAATAAAATATATAGTATCCCTGTGGTGGATGTAAGAACAAAAATATTTTTAGGAAAGTTCAAAAGGGATATTGGCAAGGGTTATATAGTTAAAGATAATGACATAAAAAGCGCTATTATAACTCTGGTATGTATGACGTTTATAGCTATTGTTGTATAATTATGTATATTTTTAAATCTCAGTGAAAATTACAGAAAAGTGTACCAGTATGTTAAAAACCTGTCATAAATTATAACATGACTTAAATATGTCTCTAATAATGAATCTTCCAAATTGTGATGTTCCTTGTAATCTTTTAAAGTTATTTTACTAATTTTAGCCGAAGGATATGAAATTTGAATACCCAGATATATTTGAAAAAGCCAAGGATGATGTAGAAGAACAAGAAAAAGCTTTAGCCGAAGCAAAGAAATCCTTCCAAAACTATATTGATCGTAACAAAAATAGATCGGATGTGCCAAGCTGGTTCACAATATAAGGGTTAACTAAAATCTATGTGTAAAATAGTGAAACTTAATGTTATATAATAGTTATTGTAATTGAATATACATAGACAATGTTTTTAGTTACTATAAGATGACAGATTAGAAACTTTTTGTCTGTAAAGCCCAACATCATTTACAGATTTAGGTCAGTTATGGAATACAATATAGTTTTTTGCATTACATATTGTTACTTTTAATTGCAATAGTTTTACCCTTTATTTCTAGCTAGAGCTTGTATTATCCAGTTTTAATAGTGGTTCAAGAACAAGATTAGACTTAATGTTATTTGCATAATAATATCAGTGAAGTCAGACAAAATGTTGCTTCTTACTTTTTTGGTAAAGACAACTTTATTCATCATTTCAAAAATAACTTTGCAATGCATTATTAACTTTTCTTGCTTAACAAAAACTTGGAAATTGGTAACCATAATATCTTTTCTATATATCCATCTACTGTAAATCCAAAGGACAGGTGGTGTTATTTACAAATATCTCACCAGCAGCCCTCTACCAGGCACATGTACAGACTTGGCACAGCTACTGAGACTTTCCTAACTGAAAGACCTACTAACAATCTGCCCATCCTGAGAATGGGGACCTTACCTGACACAAAATGTCACAGAGCCAAGTGGCAGACACATGCAGAAGTAGGTCTACTTCTATCTATTACTAGCTATTATATATTTGTTCTACTTGTTTTATTTGTTCAAATTTATCCCACGGGAACTAAATTTTCTTAATTTTTTGTTTTGTAAGAAACTTCTACATAGTATTAGAAAACATTAAAAAAAAGATGAATGAAATTGGTTGTCATTCTCAAGTTATGGCATGACCAAGGGAAATAGGGATTCAAGAAAGAGATTGTTTATATATAGATCTATTGAAGGGGATGTGTTTAAGAGTGCTAGAATAATGGTTTTATCCATATTATCAGCTATTTTTTTGGCTTGTGTTTTTTATAAAAAATGTTAGAGCCATCTCTTAAATTCCTTTCATTTTATCTTACTGAAATCTTTTGTACCATAATTCTGCAGTTCCCAGGATTTTTGTAAAAAGTAATTTTTAAAGCAGCTAATGCTATTTTACTGAATCATCGTAATATATAATGTGTTTGATAATTAATCTTAGAACATTTAGTATATTATCAAGTGTAGACATAGTGTCTACACTTGATAATATGTAAGTAAGTACACATAGCATAATTCCCTGTTACTTTTCCCTAAATTATGAAGACATTTAAAGGTACTTCCAATTTTATCGGACTCATTTTGAACCTTCTTATTGTAGGTCACAATGAAATTATTTAATTGGTGCCTGCTTTCAAATGAATTAAAAGCTGCATGCATTTAACACCTTGTTAATGTTTTAGTATTAAAAGTGCAACAGGGAATAAAGCCATATTTTTTATATATTTAGCATGGCTCAGACATACTGACATGCAGGTATGTAGGAATCTCACCATACTGAAACAACTGCCATGTGCCAATCTTCATGCCTGAAATGAATGAACCGCTAGCATCATATTAATATGATATAAGCAACCAATGATGTTAAACCTTTTTATTTTGACCCTATATCTTAAAATAATCTTTTTAATTTATTAATATATTATAAGGTAATTACAGGTAAAAAAGAAAATGCAAAATATTTTTTTAAAGAATTTAGTATATCTATGAGTTAAAACAATGAACTGAATAAACTCTGAGAAACAATAGATGATTTTTGTCAAAAAATCAATGTTTTATAAAACATCTTAGTCCTAATTTAATTATTAAAATAAACAAAGCAATCAATGCCAGAAACAAAAACAAAACAATATGTAAGTACTTATTGAAATTACTTTAAATGGCTAAAAACTAAATTATTGCTTTCACAAATCACAGCCACACTAAACAATATCCTTATTTCCATATTACTACCAGTATTTAATAACAATAGCAAAACCATATAGTTCTATAATATATAGTAATTTCTTAAAGATAATGGGTTGAAAAATCATTTTTTTATGTAATCAAATAGTTATAGTACACAGCAAAGTAAACATTACCCTAAATACTCGTCTAAAAATAGAGAAGAATGGCATCGAGGACACTCGGCAATATCCAACAGGAATGTGACCTGGGAGCAAATAAACATCATGAAATTTATTGTAGCCAAATGCACTTGAAAGGAAACCATGAAAAATATTAGGGCTTAAATAACATGTAAACTTTAGTATTAAGTTAAAACTTACATTTTCTTCTTCCTACCCTTTTCCTAAATGATTTATTTTAGGATTGGCAATATGTTTACACTTTTTTGCTTTATCCTCTTTCTAACAATCTGTCCATTTGCTCTTTGATTATCCTCTAGTCTTGTACTCATAAACTTCCATACAAAAAATTCTTTCAACACCACACCACAACTTACTTTTTAAAACTTTTGTACGGATAAAAAGTTTCTAAAGAAAGTATTTATACCTATTAACTGAGTGTGTTCAAACAAGCCCTATTTTGAGTAAGAGGAAGACTTTATAGACAGGAGACATATGTCTGGGAGTATAACTATGATCATTTATAATTATTGATACTCCACTGACTTTTTACACTGTTACACTGTGCTCGATAGGACATGACTACATGATCTGGTTTGAAAAGCAACCATCATTTACTGTTCTTGATATTTTAAACTAGCTGCGCCCTGCGGTTTCACCCGCGTAAGTCCAGATCCCATGGGAATATCGGGATAAAAAGTAGCCTATGTGTTAATCCAGGTCTCTAGCTATCTACATACCAAGTTTCATTGCAATCCGTTCAGTAGTTTTTTGGTGAAAGAGTAACAAACATCCATACATCCTCACAAACTTTCACGTTTATAATTTTAGTAGGATTGTAGGATTTATAATGTATTTAAAGTTTTTGGTACATGTCTCCCTTATAATAAAAAGTAGATAAGGGGTATTCAAGCTTTATTATACCCATTAAAATATAAATTCTAGACCAGTCAATTATCTTAATCATTTTATAAAATTCTTAATTTTTTACAAACGCCTTTTTTTTATTTGAATTTAAAAGGTTAATTTGCTTTGTGAAAAGTAAAACAAATATGTAATATTAATTGAGAAGGTTTACACTTACATGAGGATGAACTCCACATTTTAGACGGATACGTCCATTGCAATAGTAACCGCATGCTCGGCAAAAGACTATAGTCTTGTCTCGAGAGCAGGAACACTTCTTCGTATAGACATCTTTAATTTCTGGTACACCGCGTCCCAAACGATTTGGAACTTTGTAAACTTGGCCTGTAGCAGACGCCACTACAGGAGTGGATTTAGTGTTCTCCATATTTTAGGAAATGTATGTTGTTGTAATTATGTATAAATCTAACACAACATATAATGTTATTTGCTTCTTAGAAATTGTTTCTCGCAACTTCTAACTATAGCTATAAATAATTTAAAATATCTTTGGCGGGTAGGTATTTGTCCTGTCACGTCAGTTGTCGTTGTCACTCGGTGTTACATTATAGAGTTCAACTGTCTGGCTAGCCGAGCCCAATAACAGAGGCATTTGGGTTTCCATATATATATTATCAGTTTCACTTAATTAACAAGTACACCCAATTAAAAATCAATTAGCAGTACCACATGAACTTGAACATTGCAAACACCCCCTGGATTTTAGATCTCCGAGTAGCCAACACCAAAAATTTAACTTTTGAAATTCGATATTTTTAACTAAACGTTGCGTTGTGTACCTAACTCTTATTAGTAATTATTTTGTTGGTCATAAAGTGGTCCTTGATTTTTCCATAATAATGATGAATATTTTTGCATTTTTGCAATTCTTTTTTTCTAATCTCATTTGTAAATTAAAGAAAACACTGTCCAGATTGAGATGGGCCGAATGTCTAAAGGATTAGAGGATTGTTCGGTAGCATGATATGGAATATATTTTTTAAAAACAAGTGACTATCGATAAGAGGGGATCATTTCTTTGACTGGCCTGTTGGTCTAGTGGTTAGTGACCCTGACTGCTAAGCCAGAGGTCGTGGGTTCGATTCCCACACAAGACAAATAATTGTGTGATGAGCACGATAATTTGTTTTGTGTCTGGGTGTAATTTATCTATAATATGTATGTATTTAGAAATATATAAGTATGTTTATCGGCAGTCTGGTTACCATAGTACAGGCTCTGCCTAGTTTGGGATCAGACGGCCGTGTGTGAGATGTATGGAGTTATTATTATTATTATTTCGTCATCATTTTTGTCCGAGAAATAATCATTTTCTTTAGTAAAGAGGCTAGGCTGTTAATTGAACGGCTAATGAAGCTAGTTGGCTGCGACATATATGTCACCTAATGTTATTCATAACATTAGGTACGTAGCCTCCTGGAGTTAAAGTGTGTGAAGGTGAGTGGTAAAGGTAGTAACCCTCGGAAAAATAAGCGTTTTGGGATTAAATCTTCCACCAACATTACGTAAGTTTTCATCGTTAAAACGTTTCTGTTTATGGCACTCGTTCGTTACAATCGTTACTGATCAAACTTGTTTTAACACCAGCACCTAAGTGTTGCTTGAGTTTTTTTGATTAATGTGCACTGTTGATAATCAATGAAATTCATATAATATATTCCATATGTCAGCAGCTTCCAAATCTGATCGTAATTATATGCTTGCTTGCAATTGTTGAAGGTCGATGAAATAGTGTGTTGTATTTTATGAACGCTGAGGCACCAGCAAAGCTCGTAGCTTCTGAATCACAAAGTGAAACATTTCTTCTAAAAATTACTTCGAAAACACCCAACCGCATCTCGTGCAAAAGCAGCAAACGTTCTTCTTAAATTTTTTTGGAATCCCATATACGAGGGTATCTTGGCCAGTGTACAGTGGATACAAGACACTGGCCAAGGTACATACTTGGTAGTTAATTGACGGACCAAGGTATAAAATCGCAACTATTGTTTTAGTATGCTTTATAAACACACTTAAAATTGCGTTTAGCTCCAACCTTCTACATCCTCTATTACCTTCGTGAACTGACATTAAGGTGAAAATAAAAGCTGTATTATAAATGTATACCTTGCTAAATTAACAAGCTATGAGTAAAGTCTAAAAAACGAACTTTTTGTGAATTTAATACCTCATCCATTTATGGATTCAGATATAAATAGTAAAAAAATTGTGCTGGTGACACTAAGCAGTAGGCAGAAAATAGAAAGCTGAAAGTAAAAATAATGAAGAATCATCTACTTAGGTACCTATCTACGTACAATGTCAAATGAATAAGTCTTATTGTGCCAAGCAGGTGTAGTAGACGATAGGTAAGTACTTGAACTTTTATTAAAGGATTTACTCAGTACGAAAATGTCGCTATCGTGGGAGATTTGACACACATAAAATACAATGAAAGGATACAAATTAAACCTAGATGCATAACAACTGAAAATGAAATTATTAATTTAGGTCTGGGAATCGAACTCACAACATTCAACGCCGCCGCGCCGTGGTAGTTGGCGAGGTGATCAGGTAGTAATATCATTATTTTATTACGCACTTAAAATCACACTACACGAGAATCGTATCACGCAGGCAATTTTCTTTTGTAACTAATAGTTATACCTGGCAATTAACTAAATTACCTATTCTCGGATTGACATCTGCACTGCATGCAAGAGAAGCATAATTAATTTTATCATTGCAATAACAATCAACATTTTTAATTTTTATCTCTCACGTATATCACAGGAAGTTGTTGCATTGTTTGTCAAAGGTATCGTTTTCTGCCTTTAGCATGTTATGAACGGACTATAAAATGTACATACAAACGAGTTGTCGATATAGTAGTGATCGGTGAAGATGAACAGCTTGTTTTATTTAACGGTCTTTGCTATTTTCTTTGCGGCACTCTGTGGATCTAGTTCCATAGTTTCCGCGGCACCTTTTTCGGTAGCTTTTGATCAGCCTAACAGTCATGAGTCCTCTAACCGAGTGAGTACCTTCTAAGTATTGTTTTTTTCTTATATTCTCGATTTTGTACAATTTTTGTTTTTAGAGTGGATAAAGTTAGAAGTTGTTTATGGACTCTATTATAATGGATAAAACAAAGTCAAAAACAATATTATAGTAGGTCAAAGTCATGAGGAAACAAACAAAAATTAAATTTTCTTTTAATGTCAAAATGTAGGTACTCAAACGCCACTAAACTTGAGTAAAATACCGTACCTGATATTTTGTGTGTAAAACTACTACAATATATAAGTAAGTTAAATATTAAATAATATATTCGATTTTATAAGAAATGCTGTTTTCTCAATATTGAGTTCTGATTTACCATTGATTTTTCATGGTATACACTTAGTTTAATTTCTTTGACAAACAAAAAATGTTCACACTGACAGACAAAAAAAAACATGTTTGGTTTGATAGTCTGTTGTCATGTCATCCCGTTTGAATACTAAATTCCTAATAATTTTAACCTTCCGTCCCGAAATTTAACTCACTGAATCTGGCAACACTAGCCCTAACAATTTTTCGTTACTAAGTAGATATAATATAATAACACTATATTCTATAGCATAATAGCACTCCCATAAGTGCTTCTTAAGTTCTTACTTCTGCAAAACGTTACTCCAGCAGCATTATATTTTCGGTCCACATTTTTGCACAAATATAAGTTCTCTGTCATTCACAATATTTCTCTCTCCGATCATTCGTTTAGAATTTTCCTGCTGGGACAACGTTACTCCAGCAGGAACAGTTTTTCCTAAAACGACAACATGCACAATTATTTTATGCTGCGCACATTCACAATAGATTACGCACTAATTATACGTTCCACTCATATCACTCTAGGAGCCACTTTCCTGCTGGAGTAACGCACACTTTTATCTACTGAAACTGATCCCTAGATAGTTAATGATAGATTGTCGGATTACATGTATGTTTGTTTGAAATTATCGCCTTGTTTTAATGCTGTAAATATTAGCATTTTATATAAAGCTATATAAATATGCTTCCGCATGGCTTAGATATGGGATCATCCTGTGGGGAAATAGCACAGAGGCACCTTCTCTCTTCGTTCATCAAAAGAAACTAATTAGAGTTCTAGGAAACATAGAAGACACTGAAAGTTGCAAACCCCTTTTCCAAAAATATAAAATTCCTACCCTAACAGGCATCTATATATTAGAAATCTGTAAATTTGTTCGCAAATATCCTGAATTTTATACAAAACGCGAAGATAAACAAAAACAATACTCGCTACGACACAAACACAGACTTAATTTACCCACTTCCCGGCTAAAAATGCATTCATCAAGTCCCCTAGTCATGTCTGTAAAAATTTATAACAAGTTGCCTGAGGCCCTAAAACAAGAAAATAAATATAACACTTTTATTAATAAACTAAAATTGTTCCTTATAAACAAAGCCTATTACACATTAATTGAATATTTTAATGACAAAATACAATAATTGATATAAAACAAAACAAAGAAATCATCCAATCACTAACTTAAACATTTTATAGATACACAAATTCATTAAATAATTATAATAATATAGTATACAATGACATGTTTAATAAATCCGTGAACAAAATAAGAAAAGATAAAATATAAAAATAAATATAGCAGTAGTAGTAGTATAAATAGTAAAATTATTAAAATTATCAATGATAACCTTAGATAAGGCAGCTTAAGTATACAATACATAAGACACTGTACTTTTTATAATTATCTTAAAGTACCCAAGACATTACATATTTTACTATAATTTTATATTTTTATTTTATAAGAAATACGTAATACACACATCATATTATTGTTTTTAATCTAAAGCAATACAACATTACATAAATTCAAACACAAATAAAACAAAAAATATAAGAATTAGCTATTTATTGAGGCATAGGATATAGTTAACTCTTAGTTTTATTCTTATAAAAAGCTCTCTTCCTCCTCTCTCCTAATGAAAACTTTGCTGTGCCCAACAGGGTCCATAGTTAGTTCTATCTTTATATTTAACATCCTATCAATGTAATTATGGAATGCAATAAAGTAATGAGTAATGAGTAAAGTAAAGTAAAAATACCGAGATGCGGTAGAGCATTTGCATAACGAATTGATACTTCAAAAAACTAAATGCAAACTTTTTATAGATATCTACTTCTTTACAGGTTGTAAGACAAGCACCACCCTCACAAGAGGATATACCCCATCCGCCTGACTTTCCACCCCTACCACCTAGCAAGTTTGATGATAACTTCTCTCGCAAAAAGAGAGAAGCAAAAGGTGTCGGAGGTTCAATGCCGACTAGAAAAGGTTAATATATCACCAGATACCTTTAAACAAACCAGAAAATGAGTATGGCGACGTATATCTGACGTTTTAACTACTTTTTAATAAATAAGGAGCAAATGATCTCTGTAGTTTTGTTTCTCCTGTTCCTCATCCATTCCTGTATTGTTAAAATATATTTGTGTACATTTTGGTACTGTACACTTCAAAATAATAGTTTCTTTGGCACGAAAGAAACATACCTTACCTTTATAATTATTTAACAAAACGGTCTTTATTATGTTTGATATTTACTCCTAATTATTATTCATAATCACAGGACATGTGACATAAGGAGAATTTAAAGTCACGTCTATGATATTAGGTATGGTCTACTAAGTACTGCCGATTAGTACCTTTATTTTAAATCAACTATAGTAATACAATAGCTAAATAAACTTTCAAAAATTATCTTTGCTCACCAGCAAGACAAACAGAACAAATAAAATATTTTTTTAAATATATTATTAAGAATTAAAAATCCCACTAATATTATTAATGTGAAAGTTTGGATGGATGGATGGATGGATGTTTGTTACTCTTTTACGCCAAAACTACTGAACCGATTGCGATGCAACTTGATATGTCGGTAGCTGGAGATCTGGATTAACATAGAGGCTGTTTATTATCCCGATATCTCCACGGGATCGGGACTTACGCGGGTAATACCGCGGGGCGCTGCTAGTATTTCATAAATTTCATGTAACCTTTGCCTCAGTATTCCATTACGTCACTTTCTCGTTTCACTAGCACAACACGTGACGTAGTGAATGTGACGTATTTGGTTAATCTAATTTTTAACTTTAACAATAAATACATTGATGTAAATATGCCAAGTGTTAAAAGGTAATCTAAATAAAGATAGGTTAATGTATTCAACTTTATAAACAGAATGTTAAAACAGTAATATTTACCTTGAATAAAACCGTCGTGTAGATGGAACAAGAATTTGGGCACCGCGTGACGTGAATACTTTACATCGACACCTTTGAAACTAAGTTACAAAAAAAAATATATATTATACGGTCGAATTGAGAAGCTCCTTATTTTTTCGTCGGTTAAAATGGCTATTGTCAATACTAAAGAAAATGTTACGAGAATTCAAATACGCTATTTGTTTCAAAAGGATTATTTTTAAATTTTACAGGAAAAATACCGTAGCCTAGTCGGAATTTCCAACATACGCGATTTCGTAGGACAACATGAAATTTATATTTTATTGATGTTTTCGACCTTTGCTTGCTTATTTTAAAGCGGAAAACTAGAATTTAACTACTAATCTTTAAGTTTCATATTCAACCATCGCGCAAAAAAATCTATAATTTTTCCCTCCAAACTTAGGAAGTCGTGGGACACGACAATATCGCATAGTATGTTGCTTGTTTTAGGAATATTTAATATATGAAGATTTCCACAAGCTTTAATATTAATACAGTTATTAGGATAATAATAGCTATCAAATATATAAATATCAAAGTTCGGCCGTATAGACTGAAAGCCTACCCCTACTTAGTTGGGAAAAGGCGCGGAGGTACTTTTAATATATGAAAAAAAATGTACAGCTCGGGAAAAAAAAAACTCTTAATAAATAACTTTCAAAGTCACAAGACACGTCAAATCTACAAAGATGCATTTTGCTGAGAAATGTCCAACTGACAAAGTACAGTAACTTAAAAAGTATGTGCCTTTTCTATGCTAAATAAAAAGTATAGCGAGCCAAACAGGTATGTCCTATAAAATAAACTTCATTAAAATCCTCTGCACGTATGGCGATTAAAGTGGGCGCCTTCCCGCATGGGACATAAGTTTGTGTGATCCACAAATAGTTGTCCAGAGTCTAGGTGTTCTTTGTGTCCGTTGTTTCAATGTTTGTAATATGTCTTTAAAAAAAAAGGTGTGCATCTCGGGACACCCGACAGAAGTGATAAACTGATAACTTAAACGCCAGACAGACTGGCGCCGTTACGTAACGAAGCGGTTTACCCTCCCTTAAGAGGTTATCACTTCAAAAAGAAAGGTTTTATAACAACGATCCACTTTCAAACTAAGGACCAGTGTTATAAAAATATTTTGCGACGAGTAGATTCCTACTCATACAGATGAAGAGGTAACTATTGAAAACAACACCATCACACTCACGATCAAGAAAACAACACAATTACATGTAAAATTTATTTTTACTTGAAAGTTGGTCTGATTGATCGAGATCGTGACCTTTACGTTTGGTGGTCATCTAATGCCAAAGAGCATACAAACACTACGTTAGCGCGAATGCTACGCCGGACGTAACGCAGTTTTTCAGAATTTATAGGATATTTATATGTATATGCATACTCTGAAGCACCACACAAAGCAGAAAACTTTTTTTCTTGTTCAATATGCCTCAGTGCAGCAAAAATACTATTGACTTTTTACAAATAAAAATATGGCGACTTATTTTGTTATGTGAATTAATTAAGGTATTTTATAACCGGTAACCGGCCTTAATTTTCTAACCGACCAGATACCGGATGACCCTTTCATCCCTAGTACTAGTGTAAATAAACACCCGAAACCAATAGGGAATATGCATGCATTTTATTTTTCTTTTATTGACTTGTTCCACCATTCTACCCTAATAAAAAATATAAGTAACCTTGGCAATGTTCAAAATAACTTTTAAAATAACATTGAAAACATCGATAAAATTTGATCTGTTTAAACGCCGCCATATTTCGCGGGCCTTGGATGACGTCATGTTCCACGCTCAGTGTTTGTTTCATAAACTTACTTGAAGTGTTACAGTAATTTTATACCGATTTCCAGTTGTAATTACTATTTACTGTAATTAATAGACGATGGATAAAGTTAAAAGACCATTTTATAGGTATTGCCTTATCCCTAAGTGTAAAAACACTATAAGAAGTACACCCAATACTGTATTTTTTCCTGTACAAAATATTAATGTAAAATACGAAAACAATGGTGTACATTAATGAGAAAAGATGAAGTATCTTCAATATCGTGTTTATATTGTTGTGAAGATCACTTTAATGTAAGCATATTACAATTTAATTGCTAGTATAGTGTGAATTAGTCAGCAGTAATTTATGAAATATAATAAATATCAAGCAGAAGGCAACTTGTTTGTCTACTTAAACTAGGTAACAAGAGTCCAATCTAAGTTCATGAATATAACTAACTATACATATTTTACCTATCCTTTAGATTACAATATAACAAGTATTATAATAATTACCTTGCGGTTTTCACTCCTTTAACCTCAGCGGACGTAAAATCTGGATTTGATGCAAAATATATAGTCATCATGAGTGCACCTATTTTCGGTAGATTGTCCGATTGTGCTTTGACAAAACTACATTCAGTCAATGTCCTAGATGATTTCTAATATCACTAGAATGCTTAAATTGCACTAGCTAAGAGCAAAAACCACAGGAACACCTATCTTTCTCCGTAATACTACTATTATAGGGGCCGATAAATGACAAAACGTGGAATGTCACGTCATGTTCTGTTTCGACCAATGGTGAAGCGTTTTGCATAGTTGAATTTCGCGCCCTTATTTTGCATATTTTAATTAATATTTTTTGCAGTTAAACACGAACTAAATAAGAAAATAATTGTTTAGGCATAATATGTGGACATTAAAGATTCAAGGGAAAATTAATCAAGTAAATTTAAATAACATGCATATTCCATATTATCAGGCGAGCCGCAAACGCCAAAAAAAAAACTAAAAAACCACGCTTTTACATAAGTTTTTTTTAGTTTTTTTTAACTATTATTATATTATGTTTTTTAATCGAATTATTGCATTGTCATCGGTCTATGACAGGTGTGCAAAATTTAAAGGAAATCTGGCCGTTTAGAGTGGGTCAAAATCGCGCCTTATGGAGTCGTTTACAAACAAATATACAAGTGAAGCTAATATAAAGCGTGTAAAAAAGACAAACGAGGTTCGTATGGGCACACGGTGCGGCGAATTAAAATAGCATTTCAGAGGTAGGTATTTTGTAAGGGAAATGGTTTCCCACCATTTCCCTCGTATTTTCCAGAATGGTTATGTATATTTGCCGTTCCGTATGGCCATAAAATTGAGTTGCCGAATTTCCTTACAGAAAAACCCAATAAAAATTTGCTAGAGCTGGGAACCGAAGCGAGGACCCCTATTACACGAAAATAAAAGATCTCATGTCACAGGTTCAATGAGGCCGTCCAGATTAGATAGTCTATAGTAGAAAATAATTAGACATAACCAGCTCTATTGAAATTGCTCTACCTACTAGACAAAAACACTAACTTTGCTAGATAACATTCAGCTCATTTTAGACAAGATAGAGGTGCAGAGATATATGCATTTCAAGGACAATATAAAATGTTGAAGATGCTGCTTATAACTCTAATGCATGATAGTAACAAACTGATGAACCTGGCTCAATATTTTTGTTAAAGAAGTACATTTGTACTCAACCGGCGTTTCAGAGATGCCCATACGGTGTCACACCCAAAAGGAAAGGGGGGAGGTGTTATCAAGGGGTCAAGCGGCTTGCCTTGTCGATATCAGGCACCACACCGTGGCTCCTCATAGTTTTTACTCAGCTCATAATAATAAGCTGTAATACCAAGTCAATCATCTCATGAAAAACCTAGAACTAAACCAGTGACTATTGCAGTAAATGATTACTGAAGAAAACTAGAAATGGTTTATAGCAACAGCATCTGTCCATATACATATAATGGTCAGGGTAACCTTGTTAATAAATTAATATAAATATTATTAAGCTGAAAATATAAGAAATTTTGATTATAAATTAGAATAACAGAAACAGCTTTTTGACAATAGATATTGCTAAGCTAGGGTTTCATGGCCCTAATAGACCTATACAAAAGGTTTGGTGCCCATCTTCACAACTTTACTTAAACTCTGTATTCAGTGCACCTGTGTACTATAAGTAGGTTTCGGATAATTATTATATTAACTAAATAAAATATAATCAATTCCTTCAGTGAGATTCAAGGATTCAAGATTTTTTTCAAATTCATCATTAGTCAAGTTTAGTTTAACACATATCAAAAGCGGTGGTTTAGCCTCTGTAAAATGTAGTACTGGTAATCTTTTTATAATTTTTCTCTTAAAAGGACAATATAGTTCTATTGTATGCCCTATTTTATTTTGATCTATATCACAGAATGCCTCTACCTTATTCAAGCTATTAAAACTCAATGAGCGGACTAATCTTCTTCCCCAACGTCCTGCATTCCATACAGTAAACCGGTTCCACAATGGCAGTACACATTTTTCCAAACGGTCTAGCTGTATTCTCCAAATAATTTCCCGTTTTACAGAAAATGTTGTTGCACCCTCATGGTATGTATATATCAATAATTCCTCATCCACCCTGTACAAATCGCCACCAGCATCTATATGATGATAAAAAAATATTAAATCTTCTGGTGTTCCACATCCTGTATCATCAAAGCCTCCAACTTTGTCATAAACAGATCTGTGGCAAAACCAAGTAGGCATGAGTAAAGTGGGTCCATTGGATGTGTATATCTGCAATTTCAACTGGTCTTTGGATAAGTTATTGGCCCAGCAAACAAGGCGAGGAGTTGAATTAACAGGAACTCTACTTATTTTACTGCCAATAATTGCATTGAGATTCAATTTAGCAGCTTCCCATTGTAAACGCAATCGATCTGGATACATAACATCGTCAATATCTTGAAAGCAAAGAAATTTTCCTGTGCTTATCCTAGCGGCTTGGTTTTTAGCGAAGCCGACGCCTCTTGAAATGGATCCGCTTGATGATACGAAGCCGACCCCACGGGTTACAAAATACTCTTTCCATTTTTCTAGCAAATTTTCTGTTTCATCTTTACTACCATCATTGTACAACGCCAGTTCTAAGCTTACATCGGTACCGAGAAGTGTTTGTGCTGCTATAGATTTCATACAATTATCAATCCATTTTTCACCATTGTAAATCGGTATGATGATTGAGATTTCGGCCATTCGTTGATTTTATATTATTAATTTTATTTTTAAGAGTAAATGAGGTATTTTAAAACATATTTCTATTTTTTATTAAACACAATATTAGACAACACATGTTCTACATTTGTTGTGATATGTCAGGTTATGTCATATGTTTTGATAATTGGTAGCAGGGCTGCCAGTAAGAACAACTTATTTTATACCACCGAGTCTCAGAATTTATACAAAATCAGTATTGTACAACTATAGTACGTCACCATTTGAGGATTTCAATAACAGGTGTTTTAACTTTAACGTATTAGTTAAAGTTAGAACACCTTTCTTTTCCTTATGGGTTTAACAGTTTACTACAAACGTAATTTATTTTAAGGATCTCTATGTGCACTACGTACGTATTACGCTATAACATCAGTAATTATAAAATAAATATAATTGTATCCAATTTTACAATGCAATCTACCATTCAAACAGGATACTTGAGATAACCGGATTATACTAATTTTATTTCCAATTATACAATCTGGCAGCCCTGATTGGTAGGTAGGTATATAATAATAACAATTTTGGAAAAAAGCGCGGGAAACACAAATCCGGGAAGACGTGGTTTTGGAACCTTATGTTTTAATAATTATTTTTTTCTATATTTATTATAAATTTGGATCAGAGGGTGATCGTAGTGTGTGTATATATAGTAACTTAGATATTAATTTTGTTTATTTATTGTAAAGTGAAATCCAGAAGCTTGGGGTAAGTTCCCTCCAATTTTGTAATACCGAACATTTTAGACCCCGATCCCGGAGAACGGTTCCAGGTATAGGTTTCACAATAACTGTTTGCAACAATGAGGCATCTGCCATGGAAACAGATTCATCTATCATCTTGGTAACTAATAGCCGTAAACGATTAGCTGTAGACAGGACTTGTAGACACTGTAACAAAAAACGTAGTCGTAAACAACACCGTGAGGGAAGAGAATATAATAAAGACGAATGTCAATGTTTAAAAGAAAATATTATCAAAAATTCCTCGACACCATCAGTTGCGGTTGCGAAGGATGCAATCTCAATTAGTCAGTCAGTATCACAAAGTCAAATCTCTCCTGTACAGCCAGTACAGCCACAGTCGGTTGCCAGAATGTGCTACCATTCTTCCGACGCGGCGCCGTATATTGTCCACATTAAAAAAACGTCACAGAGTCCCAATGACAATGTATCCCATATCACACCCCATAACCTATGGAAAATTTCTAAAAAATAACTCAATACACAATATCGTTAATTGAAGCCTGAAACGCATTGGTCGTAAAGGGCTTGCATTAGCCTTTGCTAAGTACGAGGATGCCAATGCAATACTAACTAATCCAGCTTTTGAATTAGCTAGCTATAAAATTTTTATACCATCTTTCTCAGTCACCCGCATGGGTGTTGTAAAGGGCGTTCCAGTGGAATGGTCAGACGAAGAGGTAATAGAAAATATGAATACTCCAGTTGGCTGCGGTCAAATTCTTAAAGTGCGAAGAATGAAAAGGAAAAGTATTGTGGATGGTCAAATGGTTCTGAAACCAACAGAGACAGTAGTTATAACATTTGATGGACAGGTCTTACCCAAAAGAATTTTTATTTGTTATACTGCCTTACCTGTGGATTTATATATTTACCCTACAATACAATGTTATAACTGCTGTCGATTTGGGCATGTTAAAGCTCAATGTCGGTCACAACCAAAATGTTTTAAATGTGGTCAGGGTCACACTGGAGAAAGCTGCTCTGTATTGGAGGAGGATGTTACATGTTGTTTGTGTAGCGGTTCTCATTATGCTATTAGTAAGAAATGCTTAGAGTATGAGAGACAGAGAGCTATTAAAGACAGTATGGCTAAGAGCTGTATTTCATATGCTGAAGCCTCTAAGATTCATGCACCAATTTCTCGTGTTAGCTATGCTGATGCCCTGCGATCTTCTAATATTAGCCTATCTACAATAGCCCCTCAACGTGAAAGTTCAGCTAACCCGACTATGAATACTTCATATAAAAAACAGTATTTTTAAAACCCAAATCACAACACAAATTTTCAAACAGCTATGATAAAGATGTGCATAATGAAATCATTAGAGATTACAATACTATTTCTTCTTCCAATGGCTGTGCTTTAACTTATAAAGATAATAATTTAGAGAATTTGAGTACCAAGGAATTGATTATTGCTTTGATAAAATCTTTGTCTCAATCTGATCTATTTTTACCGTCCTACGCTGCCCCTGTAATTGATGCTATCACAAAAAATCTAATAATAATAATAATATCAAAATCTATAGACAAAAATGCATTTCCGAAATAAAATCAAAGTAAAAACAAATAAAAAATTACAAAACTAAGCTATAAACGAAATACTAAGACATGACATTTAATGTCATGTCATGTCACACAAGAAAAAATTGATTTATTGAAAGAAATACAATTATGAAGAAGATTATTAGATGCTGACAAGATCCAGGGTAAAAGCACAAATACCATCTCCGGACTCGTCGCTCAGCTCCGCCCCGCGGCCCCCGGAAACCACATCAAGTGTACCGGCCGCTGCTGAGGCGTCGAGCTCAACATCGAGTGACGAGTTTTTCTCTCCGCCGACGTCGCCAACACCTGTGCGTCGGCAGGGGAGAGGCCGGCCACCGTCCTGCTTAGGACCCCGAGGACCACTGACCTCGAATAGGGCCCCCGCTGCCGGTGGTGATGTGCGCCGCATGAAATGGACTTATTCAATGAATGAAAACGTCATGCGGGCATATTATCGGGCTACAGAGTTGGGAACTAACCTTACTGCGTACCGTGTTCGATTAGTGTCTCTGTTTCAGGAGCTTGAACCAGCTGTCAACGTATCCGCACAACGACTGTCGGATCAAGTGCGGGCTATACAGCGCTGTCACCTGCTGGATGATGCCGTACTTGAGAGGCTACGCTCTGACGTACGGAACAGCTTTGTTATCCCTTCTTCATCTCACGTTGTGGGTCTGGTGACCAATCACACACCGCAATTGGCACCACAGTTACATGTTGATGAAATTGTGGATAGTGAAGCTATATCTGTAAGTACCCAATGCAACGAAAGATTAAGGAGCGCCTTGGAGGATGCGATTCTGGAATACCGGTTTGTGAACCACATTAATAGACCCCATTTATCCCGTTTGCCTATTCATAGACGAAATATAGCTCGTGTGCCCTGGATTCGTTATTGTCTGACTATTTAGACAATAGCGAAGATTCTCTACTGTGCGGCTGTCGCAGCATGTCGAGTAGCAGGAGTACATTTCTCTGTAAATGCCGCTACTACTCGACCCATGCCTGATGTGCCAGCCTGGCAGTGTAGAATCGAGCGTCGTATTGCTGAGGCCAGGACACTCATCGGTAAGCTAATCTGCTTTAGATCGGGTAACACGCGGCCGAGAGTGATGCGCTTTGTGAAACAGGCATTCTTGGGGACTGACATTAGTCCTCAACAATATATGTCATGTGTCACAGAGCGCATAGACTTTCTAAAGCAGAAAGTTTATGCATGGGCAAATAGGATTCGAAGATACAAAAAACGAACAGATCGGTATAATCAGAATCGTATGTTCCAAAGAAATGAGAGGTGGGTTTACCGAAAATGGGAACAATTCCATAGCCACAGGTGACGTAAGTTGTGCAGTCCAGTCATTATCAAACTGGAAATCGGCTGGACCAGACGGACTGCACAACTTTTGGCTGAAATGGTTCCGAAGCACGCATGCTCGTTTGGCATCTCAGTTCCAAGCAGCATTGGATTCCGGTTCATTACCCCAATTTTTGACAACTGGCGTAACCCACTTACTCTATAAATCTGGTAGTGCCATGGATCCCAAAAATTATAGACCAATTACATGCCTTCTTAAGCTTCTAACATCTATTCTGAGACTCAAAATTACTACACATTTAAATAAAAATTCGATCATATCTATTTCTCAGAATGGATGTAGAAGCGGGACCCGTGGCACTAAAGAGCTCCTCATCATGGATATGGCCATTAGCCAACAGGTACGTCGTCACCGTAAGAATCTGGCGACATGTTGGATAGACTATAAGAAGGCCTTTGATTCGGTCCCACATACATGGCTTCTGAGAGTGCTAGAGTTGTATAAAATTGATACAACTCTTTGCACTTTTTTGAAGTCATGTATGGGGCAGTGGAAAACGGCACTTCGCTATCCAGGATGTCGGCAGATTGCGGCAAACGATGTACTAATAAAGATCGAGCGGGGTATATTTCAAGGTGATAGTTAGAGTCCCTTGTGGTTCTGCCTAGCTTTGAATCCTCTCAGTACGCTGTTAGAGGGTTCAGGGCTAGGCTATAGGTTGCAGAAAGACGTTCGAGTTATATCTCACCTTCTGTACATGGACGATTTGAAACTTATTGCCCCCACTAATTTGCAATTGACAGCGTTACTGAAGGTGACTGAAAACTTTAGTAACTCTATCAAGATGGAATTTGGTGTGGACAAATGTGCAGTCATGCATGTAAAGAGAGGCGTGATAGTAGAATCTGAAGGAGTCGAACTTTCAGATTCAACAAAACTCAGATCTCTGTCTGCCACTGAAAGCTACAAGTATCTAGGTATATCACAGTCATTGGGAATACCTGAATCTCATATGAAACAAGCGCTGCAGGAGCGTTTCTTTGGCCGCCTGAAAAAAGTACTTAAGTCTTTTATCAGGGGGTAACAAAATGCGTGCCTGCAACGGTTGGGTCATGCCGGTTCTGATGTATTCCTTTGGTATACTTAGATGGACTCAAACCGAATTGGATGCTCTAGATAGGAGAGTCCGTACACTGCTGACTGCATTCCGAATGCACCACCCACGTTCATCGGTAATGAGGTTGTATATCCCGCGAAAGTTTGGGGGTCGTGGAATCTTAAACATTAAGACCCTACACAATCGCGAGATATACAACCTTAGAGAATATTTTCTTCATACTGACGTGGGAGTGCATCGTAGTGTGGTCGCAGTGGACAACGGACTCACTCCGCTCGCTCTGGCTAAAGAGAACTGGCGCAAGCCTGTAGTACTTAGTACTAATGATCGCAGGGAGGTATGGAAGGGCAAAGAACTTCATGGTCGTTTTTATCGGGCCCTAAATGGTCCTGATATAGACTTTAAAGCGTCTACATCTTGGCTACGGTTTGGTGATCTTTTTGGAGAAACCGAAGGTTTTGTCTTTGCAATTATGGACGAGGTTGTTATGACGAATAACTATCGGAAATATATCGTGAAAGATGGTACGGTGGACATCTGTCGGGCCTGCCACCGTCCCGGTGAATCTATCAGGCATATTATTTCTGGTTGTTCTCGTCTTGCCAACGGTGAATATTTGCACAGACACAACCAAGTGGCCAGGATTGTGCATCAACAACTTGCCCTTAGATACAATCTTGTGCATTCAGAGGTGCCATATTACAGGTATGTGCCCGACCCAGTTCTCGAAAATGGTCGTGCCACATTGTATTGGGATCGATCTATCATCACTGACAGAACTATTGTTGCCAATAAACTTGACATTGTGGTGATAGATCGATTAGAGCGCCGCGCAATGATTATCGATATTGCTGTTCCTCATGACGACAACCTCGTGAAAGTTGAAAAAGAAAAACAAATCAAATATTTGGATTTGTCTCACGAGATTGTCGATATGTGGAATGTCGATTCGGCGATCATTGTTCCGATTGTCGTATCTGCTCATGGATTGATAGCCAAAAGCCTAGACCAACACCTTAAGAGGCTCGCGTTAGACGGCTGGATCAAGGGACTGATGCAGAAGGCAGTACTTCTCGACACGGCCCGTATAGTGAGGAGGTTCCTGTCTTTGGAGCCCTAACCACCGGTGTCTTGGTCCCTGTACCCGATGTCGGTGGTATACTATTTTTTATATTTTTAAATATATATTTTGTTTTGTACGTACGTATTTAAAAATGTAATTAATAAGTTTTATGTTGAATAAAGAGAATAATAATGGACAAGCTTGCAAAGATAATTCAGTAAAATAGTCAAAGTGCTGTTCCCAAAAAATATTAATAATTTTTTTTATTAATAAATATAAACCTTTTTTACTTGCTATAGAAGAAACTTGGCTGAAGCCAGGTTCTTTGTTTAAAATTCCAGGCTATGCTAGCCTAAGAGAGGACCGCTCTGATGGGTATGGTGGAGTAGCTCTTCTTGTCAAGCGGCCCCTTCCTTTTACCTGTTTCCCTATAGCACCACATTCTAGTGGGTTTTCTGTTGTTGCTGCTACTATTAATGATATTTGTTTTGCATCCATTTATATTCCACATCCATCATCGGCTATTCTCAATGAAATTTAAAGTATAATATCCTCTCTTCCGTACATAGATTGGGCAAGAAGAGCAATAATAAGGTCAGACCAATTATTGTCACAACAACTTTGGAATGGCGCAAATGGGAACTCCTGAAAAATAAAAGCAAACTCCAACCACAGATGTCTCAGAGGATTTCCCGAAGGAAGTACTCAACAAACGGAAACAACTGAATAAGAAACGGGTGGAGGAATTGAACAAAGGTAAACTGGCCTTCTTCAAATACGACAAATTGATCATAAAGGAGGCAAACTCAGCTCAGAGAAGATTGGCAAGCGCAAGCACTCACCATCTAAGTCGCCACCTCAGCGAGTACATGGTGCCGATGCCGACACAATTGGACAGTCCAAAAACAAAAATGTTTTGAAGAAAACCTACACTTGAATTCCACAGGACGAAAACGAACACCCCAACCGAACAACAATAGCAACCAACAAACCAGAAAACCCGGAAGCATAAAACCACAGCAAAAACACCAGACGAAACCCAAACACAAAATCAGACATTCCCCAAGCTGGCCGGTCACCGTGGGGAATTAGACCACTACCCTCCAACAAAAATAAATGAAATGAAAATAAAAACTACTACCAACAAAAACAATTGTATTTCTATAGCGACATTTAACACACTGTCCCTGAGAACAGATGAAAGCCTAGATGAACTACTAATTGCCCTGGAACAGATAAAATGGAACATAATCGGACTCGGAGAAGTACAACGCCTGGGCGAGAATATTGAAGATCATGACCAGTTTGTTTTCTATTACAAAGGGATAACAGCAGGTAACTATGGAGTTGGTTTCTTATTATCAAAAGAACTAAAGAACAATATAGAGGAAATAGTGGGCATCTCCGACAGAATAGCAGTGCTGAATCTATCAATCTCACCAAACAACGAAAAATGGTCAATCATTCAAGTCTATTCTCCAACCGAAAGTTACTACAAAACCGAAATAGATGTCTTTTGTAACGCCCTAAGTTCGGCAATAATAAACCACACACATGAAAATAAGATATTAATGGGCAATTTCAATGCGCAAATAGGCAGCAGACAAGATGGCGAAGAAACAATCCTGGGTCCATACAGCTACGGGATAAGATCCAGAAACGGAGAAAAACTTATTGAACTAGCACATGAACACCACCTCAATGTTCTTAACACGCAATTTAAAAAACGCAGAAGCAAAAGATGGACTTGGAAATCACCAGGAGATAAATACAGGAACGGGATTGATTACATACTAACCAACAGAGGCAAACAGTTCGAGGACTGCGGGGTTATCCAAAACCTGAACTTTAACAGCAACCACAGAATGGTAAGAGCGAAACTCAATCTTGAGACGGCTAAGCGCAGCAGGCCTTTCAAAGCTAAGCCAAAAGTGCCGAACCTATCAGTATCAAATGACAGACTAGTAGAGAGGCTAGAAGACTTTAGAAAACTCACAAAAGAACTAACCACCCAAGAGAAATTCAACAAACTACAGGAGCTACTACAAGTAGAAAGTACGAACAAATCGAGCAGCCACATAATTAGTGATAAACTAACAGATTATTCTAAGAGATTGCTGCAAGAAAGAAAAGATCTGACAGACTCCAACGTCAAATAGAAAACAACACGAAAGAAAATTACTGAGCTCAGAAAAGAGATAAGAACGAGCATAAGAAAAGATCGAAGGGATATGCGAATGAAAAGTTTCGAAAAACACATCGCTCGAACAGGAGGAATAAAAAAAGCCATTAAAGAACTTTCCGACAAAAAAGACTGGATACCAAAATTGAAGAACAAAGCAGGAATATGCAAATCCAGAAGACCAGATATTATCTCTGAAGTGACAAAGTTCTATCAGGACTTATACTCATCCCAATGCATGGAAGAACCTACGGAGCTAAAGAACACAGAGGAGGTACCTGTAATACTGGTAACCGAGGTAGAAAGAGCACTTCTTACGCAAAAGAAAGATAAAGCCCCAGGACCAGATAACATAAGTAACGAATTTCTAATGAACTCTAGTAAAGTTTTGATTCCAAACCTCACTTACCTTTTCAACGATGTTCTGGAAACTGAATATATACCGGACCAATGGACAACTTTGACAATCATACTGTTGCACAAGCACTAAATAGACAGGGATGGAAGCGAAATACATAAGGGTAATTCAGAACATTCAGAACAACAGCAAAGCAAAAGTGAAATTAGGAAGCGAAGGAGAGGTGATCAAGATCCAAAGAGGAGTCCGGCAAGGCGATCCACTGTCACCCAAACTCTTCTCAGCAGTCCTCGAAGACATTTTCAGAGTAATGCCGTGGGAAAAACATGGTCTGAACATCAACGGCGCAAATCTAACCCATCTACGAATCGCTGACGACCTCATTATCTTCGCTACAACACCTGAAGCTCTGCAAACTATGCTCATAGATCTTGACACGGTTAGCCGAAGAGTAGGTCTAACAATGAATGCTCAAAAGACTAAGATCATGTCCAATGGGGATGAGGTGCCGATTATCGTCAACAACAACACCATAGACTATGTCACTGAGTATGTATATCTTGGCCAACTAATATCTCATGAAGATCTTATGTCCAAAGAAATAGCTACTAGAATAGGCAATGCATGGAAACGCTATTGGTCACTGAAAGACATCATGAAAAATAAGGAAATGGCTATGCCCATTAAAACAAAACTTTTCAACACATGTGTCCTGCCTGTTCTAACATACGGCTGCCAAACATGGGATTTGACAAACTCACACACCAGAAAGCTCGAAGTATGCCAAACTGCAATGGAAAGGAGTATGTTAAGCAAAAGAAAGAGCGATAAAATCAGAAATAAAACTATTAGGGAAAAAACCAAAGTTGAAGATGTGACAGTTAAAGTAAGGAGGTTGAAATGGTTGGTGGGCAGGCCATACCATGAGGGGTCAAGACAAGTGGAGCAAAGCAGTAACAGAATGGTACCCAAGAGAAGGAACTCGCAAAAGAGGTAGACCATTTAGAAGATGGGCTGACGAAATTAAGAAGGTGGCTGGACAGACAAACACATGGATGAGGACAGCAAAGAACCGAGCGAAATGGAAAGAGTTGGAGGAGGCCTTTGCCAAAAGGCAAACAGACCCAGAAACTGAGGAGGAACTAAAGCAAGGAGACAAAGAGTGAAAACCCAATATTCCAACCTCTATATACCTAACTTAAACCAAATTGTACGAAATTATGTCTGAATAAAGGCTATTATTATTATTATTATATCCTCTCTTCCAAAGCCATTTGTATTGTTGGGTGACTTTAACTGCCAACATCATTCCTGGGGAAGTTCTTCAACTAACGGTTATGGTAACATTATAAATGATCTTATAGATACCCATAATCTTTGCAAACTTAATACTGGCTTGCCTACGCGCCGCTCAAGCCCTGACCATGGACCTAGTGTACCAGATCTAAGCATCTGCACTCCAAACTTAGCATCTACAATTACTTGGTTTTCTTTACAATCTACCCATGGTAGCGACCATTATCCACTGGTACTCACTTTTCCTTTTCGCGTTAATAGCTCATTTGCCCGCTCACCTCGCTTGAAGTATAGGCTGGGTGAAGACTATTGGGAAAAATAAAAATGGATAGTTAACGCCAATATTTCTTCTCTTCCAATTGTCTGTAAGGGCTCTGAACCTAAATGTGCAGAATCCTTAACCAAAACATTAATTGAAGCGGCTGATCAAGTTTTCCCTGTTAAAAATGCATCCCTTGGTTTCATTGGTTCCCCACCCTGGTGGAACAAGGAATGTACAGAAGCGGTAAAAGCTAGAAAAGAAGCAGAATTAAAATATTGTAGAGAATATACTGAGGAAAATTTCGATCATCTTTCTGAGATTCTAAATAACACTAAAAATATTTTTATAAAAAGAAATCTGACAGCTGGAAATCCTTCTGCTTGTCTATGTCTTCTAATGTTCGGCCATCTATGGTATGGCAGAATATTCGGAGATTTAGATCTGCTTTTTCTGATACTTCCTCCAATTTCTTACCTACTTCCTTAACTAATAATTTTTTAGATAAATTAGCTCCTCCTTATGCGTATTTATGCTAGGTTGGGGAAGGGTTTCTTATAACGACCAGCTGGTAATAAATATATATTCAATAAGAATATGTTTTTAATGACAACCAAACATAGCGGAGAAAAAACGAATGAACATCAAACTTACTTAGCATAGATTACTGACTAATATCATAGACACATTAACAACCTTCTCACATCCCCTCCTAATTTTATAAATCACACATTATTTCATAAATTTACAAACTATAACAAATAAACTTAAGCACAACCTATTCTCACAACCATTTTTAATTTATGAATCACAAATTTATTTTTATTCAAAGCTTTTGTTAAAATGTCCGCTCGTTGCATGTTTGTAGGACAATATTCTATACTTATGCAACCTTTGCTATACTGCTCGTGAATATAAAAGAATCTAACTTCTATATGTTTGGATCGTTTATTAAAAATACCATTTTTAATTAAATGGATAGCACTCTGATTATCTACTTTGAATAAAATGGTAACATTAATCCCAATGTCCAGCAATAAAGACTTTATAAACATTGCCTCCTTACACCCCTCAGCTGCTGCGATAAATTCCGCCTCTGTTGAGGATAAGGCAACAATAGGCTGTTTTCTTGATGCCCATGCCACTGGACCTTCTCCTATCATGATGATAAATCCAGATGTACTTCTTCTGGTTTGTGGATCACCATAATCGGCATCAGTGTATGCATTCAATTCAACATTCTCTTTAAACTTGTAAAACAATCCTTCTTCTAATGTGTCAGAGAGATATTTAAAAATCCTTTTTAAAGCAATCCCATGCTTTTGCGTTGGATTTTCCATGTATCTTGAAGCTTTACTCACTGCGTAAGCAATGTCCGGGCGTGTTCTAGTAGATAAATATAACAAACTACCTACAGCTTCTCTATATGGAAACTTTATGATGTCTTTCTTTGGATTTTGATCATCATCTCTGTCCTCTCTATCCCACAAACATGGTGTCTCTACAGATTTACAATTTTCCATACTGTACTTTTCTAATATTGATTTTGTGTATGAAGCTTGACTTAGGTATATTCCTTTTTTATCTGTAGTTATTTCCATTCCAAGAAATGTACTTGGTTTTTCATAAACTTTCACTTCAAACTTGCTATTCAATTTCTTGATGATATCCAATACTTCTTTATTATCTTTTTCCATTATAAGTCCATCGTCAACATAAATAGCTAGCATGATAGATGCTTCACTATTCTTGAAAATACAAGGTTCATTCTTCGTCTGTGTGAATCCTAATTCCTTCATAGTTTTAAGAAACTTCTCCTTCCACCTTCTAGGTGATTGCCTTAATCCATATAAAGACTTCCTTAGTTTACAAATCTTCTCTCCATTGTTGTCTACTTCACATGGTATCTTCATATAAATATGTTCATTTTCTTTTAGCTCTCCATTTAAAAATGCTGTTTTGACCGCAAAAGTCATAAATACATGATTTTTAGCTGCTGCTATGGCAAACAATGTTCTAATAGCTGACGTACTTGCGACGGGGCTAAATATCTCATAATAGTCAGTATCCCTCTGCTCGTTTCCTCTTACTACAAGACGAGCTTTATAAGTTCCGTCATCTTTTACACGAAATACCCATCTATTAGTAAGTACTTTTTTTCCTTTCGCTTCTTGTTTATCTACGAGCTCCCATACTTGGTTTTCCTGTAATGAATTCATTTCTTCCCTAATCGCTTCTACCCATTGTTTTTTTTCAGATGAGTTCATAACATCTTCAAAAGTAAGTAAAACGTAATCATTTAATTTTTCTGGTATTTTCAGTACCCTTTTTCCTCTACCTAACTCTTTCTCTTCTTCTTCTGTTGTACTACTGTTTGCACTTTCAAAGTTATGTGAAATATCATCATCATCTTTTTTTTCAGGTTCCACATCACTCTCAGATAAAGTTTCTACATCACGTGATGATCCTTCTTTTGCAGATAAATCTTCTGCTCCAGGTGTATCTTCTGTTTCAGGTATATCTTCAAATTCAGGTGAATTTGCTTCTACAACAACCTGTACCTCTTTCCTGTCCTTGTGCACAATCCTTTTTTTATGTCCCTCATATCTTTCCATTTCTGTACTTGTTTTCATTCTAGTAAAGATTACATCTCTTTTGATTGTGACTATCTGTTTCTTTTTCAAATAGATCCTGTATCCTTTGGTTCCTTCTTCATCTCCATATCCCATAAACAATCCAGGTTCACCTTTGGCATCCCACTTTTTTCTTAACTGATCTGGTACATGCACATAGCATTCACTTCCAAACACCTCCAATTTAGTCAAATCGTAATCCTTACCTGTCCAGAGACAGTATGGTGTTTTCTTTTCTACTGTGCTTGTTCCTGTGCGATTAAGCACATACACAGCATTAGCAACCGCTTCTGTCCAGAAAGATTTGTTCAACGACGCCGCCTGTAACATTGTTCTTGCAGCTTCTGTCACAGTTCTCATTTCTCTTTCAATCTTTCCGTTTTGCTGTGGTGTGTAGCTTACCGTAGTTTCGTGTTTAATTCCCTTTTCTTCCAGGTACTTTCTTAGTTTCAAAAACTCAGTTCCTCCGTCAGTGCGTAGTCTGTTCACAGTCTCTACAGTTTATTTTTCTGAAAACACAATAAAATGTTTCATCTTTTCACAAACCTGTGATTTTTCTTTTAGAAAGTAAACTACTCGATAATGAGTGTAGTCATCTTTTATCAAAAGATAGTAGCGAGCTCCTCCTAAGGATTTTTCCTCCATAGGTCCACATAAATCTGCGTGTATAAGCTCCAGTGGCCTGCTTGTCTGCGTTGAACTTCTTGGGTGGGGTAATTTGTGTTGTTTACCCTCATTTGAAGCATTTGACACAAATGTCATTCTTGTGGTTAACATATTTAATGTCATGTGAATCCAGTAATTTTCTTACATGCTCAAAATTCTGGTGAGCAAGCACTTCATGCCAGTCCCTAAGAGAATAGTTAACCTTGGACGTAGCAATGAACCCTAGACTAATAGGTTTTTTATCTAACAACCTGAACTCCATGACAAAAAATTTACCTTTTCTTATTGCAAAAGCTGCAACAGATGCATCTGGATTAAGAAACTGACATTTATTATTGTTGGACATTAGTAAATACTTTTTATCCAAAGCACATGACACCGAAAACAAATTGAATTTAAGATCCGGTACATATAAAACATCATACAATTTAGTCTTAATCCATACGTTACCATTATATGCCTCCAACTCTACAATTCCATACCCTTTTGCTGAAATAGTATTACCATCACCTAACATAATGTCTCTAGGATTCTGAAGTTCAACGTAGTTCACAAATAAGTTCTTGTCTTTGCATAAATGCTCACTTGCACCACTGTCCATTATCCACTCATTACTTTCACCAATTAGTCCCACCATGGCACTTGCTATAAAGGCATTGTTACTTTTAGACTGCACTTTGTTAATACGGAACCTACACTGCCTAATAAAGTGACCAGGCTTTTTGCAAAAATAACACACTTGCACTTTATTTTCCGGGCGACTCTTCCCATACTTTTGCTTACTAGTATGTCCTGCAAATGCCGCCGACCCTACCTGCTCCTCTCGGCCACCGAGTCTTTGCTCTTCCATGAGCAACCTTGCAGTTAGGTTATTTATGTTCTGTTTAGATTCTTCGACCGACTCCCAAGCACTTACAAAATCTTTATAGCTTTCTGGTAGTGACATTAAAATCTTTGTTATCAACATCCTTTCGTCTATCTTTTGTCCCAATTCAAGCAACTTACTACTGAGATCCTGCAGTTTAGATATATGCTCACTTATCGTACTTCCAGGAACATGTTCACACAAAAAGAACTTTTGCTGCAACATGTGGATGCTTGCTGTAGATTTAAGCTCATATACGCTATGCAGTTTGTTCCAAATCTCGGCAGCCGAACCGCAATTTATTACATGAACAATTACGTTTTCAGACAAACGTGTCACTACAACGGATTGCGCCTTGGCGTCCTTTTCGAGCCATTTTGCATCATCCTTTACAGGTCTAGGAGTCGTTCCGCTTAAAATGTCCATCAAACCCAAGCTGTTTAAAATAATCCTTACTTGGAATTTCCATGTGTTCCAATTTTGCGAGCCTTCCAACCGAAGCACGTGTGCGCTGACAACACTATTTGATATTTCCATCTTCTCTTCGTTTTTATTATCTGGGCCCATAACCTATGCGTATTTATGCTAGGTTGGGGAAGGGTTTCTTATAACGACCAGCTGGTAATAAATATATATTCAATAAGAATATGTTTTTAATGACAACCAAACATAGCGGAGAAAAAACGAATGAACATCAAACTTACTTAGCATAGATTACTGACTAATATCAAAGACACATTAACAACCTTCTCACACTCCTTCAGTTCCAGAAAAGATATTTCTTCATAATGTACCTCATAATTTGTCTGGTCTCAACGGCCCTTTTTCACTTTCTGAGTTGAAGGGAGTGTTATCTTATGTTCGGGACTCAGCACCAGGCAGTGACGGAATTCCTTATTCTTTTTTAGGTCATCTTAGTGATGAGTCTTTATTGTATCTCTTAGACTTAGTTAACTCAATTATGATATCTGGTTCCATTCCGTCCGACTGGAAAACACAAGACATCCTCCCGATTCTTAAACCTAATAAAAGCCCTTCTGAAGCGTCATCATATCGTCATATAGCTCTATCCTCAGTATTAATGAAAATCGTTGAGCATTTAATCAAAATTCGTCTCGAATGGTTCATAGAGAGCAATAACTTGTTGAGTAAGAATCAGTTTGCGTTTAGACGGGGTAAAAGTACTATGGACAGTATAGCCATTTTTACAACGGATATACCTATTGCATTTTCTGAAAATACCGCTGTGATAGCTACCTTTTTAGATGTAAAATCTGCCTATGACAATGTTGTTTTATCCATTTGGTTCAAGAAACTTAACTCTTTAAATGTTCCTTTTATGTTAACTAATCTGATTATAAGCATACTGTCAGAACGGAAAATTAACTTGTCCCTGGAAGATTCTAGATCAGTATCTAGGTTATTGTGGAAAGGCCTCCCTCAAGGTTCAGTGTTAAGCCCCATTTTGTATAATATTTATACATACGACTTGGAGTCTTCCTTGGATAACGATGTCCGATGTCTGCAGTATGCGGATGATTTACTATTATATTCTGTTCATAGATCCATCAGTTCTGCCTGTACATCGCTAACTGCGTCTTTAGACCTTCTTAAACAGTGGCTAGATAACAACGGTTCTGGAAATATCCCCAACTAAAAGTTCAGCTAAGTTGTTTTCCAAGAAAAGACTCCCTCCTCCAATAACTGTATTATATAATAATAATGCTATTCCGGTTAAAAATAATGTCAATTTTTTAGGTATTAGTATACTAGATTCCAAGTTAACTGGAGTATCTCACTGTGAATACATAACAAGTAGATGTGAGCGTAATTTGAATATCCTTAGGTGCCTGTCGGGCGTGTGGTGGGGTGCACACCCATTTACCATGAAATTAATGTACAATGCATTGATTAGAAGTGTTCTTGATTATGGTACTTTTTTATTAGAACCGGGTAACAAAGCTGCATTCAAAGGTTTAGATATAATTCAATCCAAAGCATTGAGAATTGTGTTCGGTTGTATGAAGTCAAGCCCCATAAATGCGCTACAGGTAGAATGTGTAGATCCTGCATTACATCTTCGTCGGCAATACCTGTCTGACAGATTTATATTCCGTTGTTCCCAACTATCAAACCATCCCATTCATCACAAACTCCAAAAACTTTCTCAGATAGTACACATATCCAAGTTTTATAAACACAATCCTACTCCATATTTAGTAATAAGTTATGAAAAAATGATTTCACTTCAAACTCCAATTTATAGTTCCCTTTGCTTTCCGTTGTTCTGTGGCAACTTCGAATCACTTATATTGTCACCAAACATACATTACTCATTAGGTATTAGAAGGGATGACCCTCAGGCAAATATTACATTCAACTGCATTAGAGATAATTTATGGAGAGACTTTCATTACATTTTTACAGATGCTTCGAAACATTCTACTGCGGGACAGGTTGGAGTGGGAGTGTTTCATTCACAATTTAATAATGCATTTAAAATCAAATTTCCTCCTGAAGCTTCAGTTTTTACTGGAGAATGTTATGCTATTTTTAAAGCTCTTGAGTATGTCCTTTCAAACAAATTTGAAAAAACTGTTTATTTTTTCTGATGCCTTAAGTGCATTACAAGCTTTAGGCAGATTTCCATTTAAGGGTGATATATATACTATTATCGTTGATATTGGGGATTTACTTTTAAAGTGCTGTAATCTAAATTTAATTGTCTATATAGCATGGTTACCAAGTCATTATGGAATCGTAGGAAATATAATGGTAGACCGTTTAGCTAATGAGGCTGTACAGGTGGAGTTGAAGATCCGTATATAAATTACTACCATGACACGGCTTCTTTACCATCTATTTATCTAAAAGAGCGTTGGGAGAATCTTTGGGCTGAGTCCAGCCGTTACAAAGGTAAACATTATGCTAGGATCCAGTCAAAGATTCCTTCAAAGCCTTGGTTCAGCAAAATTATTTACAATAAACGTGTTACAAGTTCCCTCATTAGAATGAGACTTGGTCATGTATGTACTCCGGCTCACCTTGCCAGATGCCAAATTGTCAACAGTGACCTATGCAAGTGTGGTGAAGTGGGTGATTTGAATCATTTATTCTTTTCTTGCCCATTATATGATAACTCGAAATTAATTTTATCCCTAGTTTCCATCTGCATTCCACTTCCTTCATCTATTCCCCTACTCTTGTCTTCTAATACTCCTTTTATTTTTTCATATTGTTTCCCTACCTTTTACTTGTTTGTGGCGATACGAACCGTGAGCCATACCAAAAAAAAATTAATAATAATAATAACAATTCCACACATCTCATACAAGGTACGGCCGGCCGTGGCTGTCTTAAGTTGGCGAGGAGAAGTCATTTTTTTACACGTTTTTTTTTGCTCTTTCAACTTTTCGTTAACTGTTCGTAACTGTTCGATCTTAGTTTTTTGGAGTAAGTAAGTAGATATGTGTATACCTTTATGTTATATATATGTGTAAATATATACAGAATATATAGAGGTAGGGAGGGAGGGAGCGAGTGAGCTATGGAGGGAGGGAGGGAGGGAGAGAGAGAGAGAGAGAGAGAGAGAGAGAGAGACACTCCAGTAAATTGTAAACTCCAGTCGTGCGTCGGAGCTGACATACACATTTTTTTTTATTAAAAAAAAAATTAAAAATTACTCTCAAGTTGGCGGGGAGAAGTCGTTTTTTTACATATTTTTTTTGCTATTTCAATTGTTCGTTAACTGTTCGTCATTGTACGATCAAAATTTTTATTTGTACGATCTTAGTTTTTTTTTTATAAATAAAATAAAAAATTTGCTTTCTTAAGTTGGCGGGGAGAAGTCGTTTTTTAACCTTTTTTTTTGCTATTTCAACTGTTATTAATGTTATTTTATTTAAAAAAAAAAAGTAAGATCGAACAAATAAAATTTTGATCGAACAATGACGAACAGTTATCGAACAATTGAAATAGCCAAAAACAAATTTAAAAAACCGAATTCTCCCCGCCAACTTGAGGGTAATATTTTATTTTATTAAAAAAAAAACTAAGATCGAACAAATTAAAAATTTGATCAAACAATGACGAACAGTTAACGAACAGTTGAAATAGCAAAAAAAAAAAGTTAAAAAACTACTTCTCCCCGCCAACTTAATAGAGCAAATTTTTTATTTTATTTATAAAAAAAAACTAAGATCGAACAAATAAAAATTTTGAGCGAACAATGACGCACAGTTAACGAACAATTGAAATAGGAAAAAAATAATGTAAAAAAACGACTTCTCCCCGCCAACTTGAGGGTAATTTTTATTTTATTTTTAATAAAAAAACTAAGATCGAACAAATAAAAATTTTGATCGAACAGTTACGAACAGTTGAAAGAGCAAAAAAAAGTGTAAAAAACGACTTCTCCCCGCTAACTTAATGGTGGGTTTACACGCTGGCGTTCAAACCGACATTCAACGAGCACATGCACGAGCACACGCATGTGAACAGGCTGTTTGTGCATGCCTGCGTGAATGTGCTCGCGCTTGCCGCCGATCGGGACGACAAACGGGTGCGTTCACAAGCTGGCGTTGAAACCGACATTCAACGACGCAAGCATGTGAACAGGCTGTTTGTGCATGCTTGCGTGAATGTGCACGAGCTTGGCGCCGATCGGGACGACTGTCGGTTTTTTGACACACTTCAAAGGGTGAATGTGCTTGTGTGCCTATTTACACACACACACACGCGCTCGGCCGCGTTAGTATAGTTTGCATCTTCGTGGCGTACAGACGACGTAACGATCGAAATTAATTTTTGACGACACCAAATATATCGGAATGGTCTGAACCTTTATCACGCACCAATCGAAAGCAAAAGAAGACTTCAGAAAGATTTTTCTGAACTATTCTCTTTGTAAAAATTAATATTGTATATCAGGGCCAAAAAAATATGAAACAAAATAGTGCCAATTCTTAGGATTAAAATTAGTATTGATTGATTGATTGACGATTAGAGAATTGTAACTAATCGCATATCAATGATGTGCAGTAAATAAAATATACTTATGTAGGCCTTAAAACAGTTACGAAACACAATTAATGAAGAAGCCGCCCCCAATGCTTATCATGGTTATTTATGTTCATGTTTATTAGAAATAATAAAAAATTCTATTCAAAAGTTAGCGAGGATAGTAAATTCATTAAAAGAGATCCCACTAAAATAAGAAACGAATTATGTAAAAGCACTCTTCGATGTAAAAATAGTTATACTTATTACGCATGTCAAATAAAAAAATTAAATTTAAAGTTTTGGCTGCTTGAAGATTTTTTAGTTGTAAAACCTAATAGTTTTAAGTAAAATTTCGCATGCATAATTATGTCGGGCTATTTTTTTTTTCAATAAAAGTAGATCAAGCCCAAAGCAGTAGCTCCCACGAGATCTACGTCTACATCGTCTCCCATGTTTGCACTGACTACCATACCACAGAACACTAATACACTACGGACCATGCCTGCAAGTGTGTGAATCAGGGCTGCCAGATTGTAAAATTGGATACAAAATTGGTATAATATCGGTTATCTTTTGTATCCTGTTTGTATAGTAGATTGCATTGTATAATTGGATACAATGTCATTGCTGATGTTATAGTAAAAAGTACGTACATACACATAGAGATACTTAAAACAAATCATGTCTGTGATAAACTGTTAAATCCTTATACGTTAAAGTTAAAACACCTTTTACTGAAATCCTCAAAGAGTGACGTTCTATAGTTGTACAACACTGATGTTGTATAATAGTACATGATTTTGTATAATTTCCGAGTCTTAGCGGTATAAAATAAGTTGTCTTTACTGGCAGCCCTGGTGTGAAAAGCTTGCTTAGCACGCTGCGTGGCAGGCTGCGCGCCGAGCTGCGTGCCGTGCTGCTTGCCAATCTGCACGGCGTGCGTGTAAACGCACCATAAGACAGCCCTCTAGCCCCTTTCTCCCTTGTCAAATTGAGCTCGCCTATAGATGAGCTGTCATGTCAGTTTAGCATTTGGTCACGGATTCGCAACAGAATTGATCAATCGAGTAGGAATTTTGTCCAAAAGTCCTAAGTAGTTACATTTCGAAAAATGGGAATAAAAGAAGCTAATATATATTTAGATAACCAGTTTAACACATACTATGCCGGACAAACTGTGAATGGAAGAATAGAATATGTTTTCGACAGTCCTAAAAAAGTTCGAGGTATGTAACACATATTTAGTTATTATTATATGTATGTTTCATGAGAATCATGAGTCACATATTGACATTTGAATAAAGATGCGATTGATATCAAAAAATGGTAGTGGCTTGATCGTTCTTGCATAAATCTCAAATACATAAAATATTTATTGTTAGGCATTCATGTCAAAATCAAGGGAGAAGCGCATACAGAATGGGCGGAAAGTACGCAAAAAGAGGATTCACAAGGCAAAACTGAGTCTACTGACACACTACATACTGGGCATGAAGAGTACTTTCAGGTATCATACTATTTACTAGGAAGCAGTACAGGTGAGTGTTATTAATTTATTTATGTGTAGGAATATAGTGAGTAGCAGCAGTGTACTGTCAATATAATGATGTCATGAATAACAGTATCACATCCTCTGTTTATATGAAAGTAGTGTTATTAACCTATCACTTTAATTGAAATGCTATAATTTACAAGATTTGTAAATTTTTGTTTTCTAATTAAGAGAAAGAATGTTTAAATATACAGATTTGGTTTTAATTACTACTGTTTCCTTTATAAACACTTATGTAGGTGTTTGCCACATCACTTATTCAAGTTCCAGCACTTTTATGAGCTATTACTATGATTACATTTATTTTTAGTATTCCGATTAAAATAAAATTATTTATTTCTTTAAATCCCGAATAAAGTCCCTAAGATCCAATTTCTGTAAATAATATATTAATCAGGGTTATTTTCCTATACAATACAAAATAAATGTTGTAATATTAGAAAAACATCAATTTAGCTAATCACTTGTCACCAAAACTTGTAGCTACTTCCACTTTTTTCTATTTAGTGCCAACTCTTATTTCTATTTTTATATTGGTAATAAACTAGACATGCTAAACACAGTACAGTAATATTATTATATATTACTGTACTCTATTACTACTACTACTGTATATTATATAGATGCTAAATGTCTTATTAATTGGCTAATAATTTGTTTGAAAACCTTTGAGCCTAGATGGCGCCTGCACGTCAATTTAGGCTTCTGTATCAATATTAAGATACTATAAAAGTAGCATAGGACCTGTCTGATGGAAAACGATCATCTTAGCTAATAGACATTTGTAACAAATTGCCAATCCTGTAGAAACATTGAATGAATATCTAATGCCCTTATTAAAGAACACCATACTTTAATTGTTTGAGAGAATCATCATTGAAGCATTCATACTTATACTTACATATGTAGGCTAGGGTAGGCAGAGACGATAGAGCACCATTTGCCACGACCCAATCATTTGACTCAATTTAATATAATCACAGGTAATGAGATTGAGATCCCATCTGGTAAGCATGTCTACAACTTCACCTGTGCCCTGCCTCCAGTACTGCCATCATCCTTTGAAGGCCCGCATGGCTATATTAGGTATACAGTGAAAGTAGTCCTTGACAGGCCATGGAAGTTTGATCAAGAGACAAAGATGGCATTCACTGTTATTAATGCATTTGATCTGAATCTTAATCCTTCATACAAGGTAAGAACTAAGCTCTTTATTAATCCCAGAATAATGTTTTGTTTGATGTTAAATGTATTTTTATAAGCAATAATTAATGTACTATGAGTGTTAAAGGGATAGTACAAATATACTCAGACACTGCTATTTTGATGCAAAAAGACTGGCCCGGTCTAGTGGTTAGTGACCCTGACTGCTGAGCCAGAGGTTGTGGGTTCGATTCCCACCCGAGTCTGGGTGTTCTTTGTGTGCGTTGTTTGTATGTTTGTAAAGACCCCCGTGACACAGGAGTAATTCTTAATGCGGGAGTTGTCTTTAAAAAAAAATACTAACTTGTACCATGGGTTGTGGAGAACAAATAAATAAAACACTCAGAACAATGCAAAGAGTTATTCACAACCTGCTACTTTGCAGTCTCATAGGTTGCCAAATTAGTATGCTTTGAAAATACAGCATTTTCATTAATTCAGGAACCAATTCACATTCAAATGGAGAAAACATTCTGTTGCTTTTGCTGTGCATCTCCACCATTGTCAATTGATGTCCAAGCCCCTGTGTCTGGATATTGCCCTGGACAAGTAATACCTATAAGAATTGATGTGGAAAATAAGAGCAATGTCCAAGTGCATCTTGTGAAAATATTTATAAGAAAGGTGAGATAATATTACAGTTTTATTTTGTTATGATTTACTGTAATCTTTACTCGTAAATACATGTTATCCATATTATTTTATTCATGTTTCTGTTTGTTACTGTGACAACTAATTTTATATTTATTTAAAGTATAGTCTTGAGAACGAAAAGATCTTGTCCACACAAGACAAAACCTCTTTCCCACTCATCTCATTAACATCATCTTAACATATAAGTAAAAAAAATGCCATATACTCATGTTTATATAAATCTTAAAGTGAACGTTAAATTCGATCTTAGCGTCTTATTCTCCTCATACTTTTCCCAAAAAAACTTGTTTGGTTTGTTTATTCTCAGTAATACAATGAACAGTAGTTAAATGATCTCGCACCAATTGATTAATCCTTTGCAAAAAAAATTTAAAATGTCTCATGCAAATGCGCCATTTTTACTTTTTCATGTAGCTTGGTAGAATACTTAAAAAAGTATGATGCGTGCGGTTACTTTAATTAAGCAATAATGTTCAATTTCAGGTAGTAACATATAGAGCAACATCACCAAGCAATGCTACAAAAAAGACTAAAGACATAGTGTTAACTATACAAGAAGGTCCCGCGCCAGCTGGAACCACTAAAAGTTGGAACCTGACGCTCGAAGTGCCACCAATACCGCCATCAGATCTTGTCAACTGTAACATTATCGATTTGGATTATGATTTCAAGGTAAGATGACGTATGTGAATTAGGTTGAGGTTAAGGGTTCTTAAATTCAGCAGTCGGATATCTGTAGTCTGTTATTCTATTGTAAATAAACATCTTATCCACATAATTGTGTTAATTTAGCCTCAAACTTGTTTTAAGACTCGCGTAATTTCCGCGGCCTTCAACATTTGACTTCAGTTGCAGTTTAGCATAACGCATAATTATGTGCTGTCATTAAATTGTTTGATTTACTTAATTTTTCTTGTATTTAATTTTTTATTAGATCAGTTATAACCAGCGTAACCAAAATGATGGATGTAGTACTTACTATATAGCGTAGCTATAAAGAGCCATTCGTTCAGCCGTTTAGAAGTCGTGTGCCTTTAGAAGAGTAACAAACATCCATGCATCCTCACAAACTTTGGCTTTTATAGTATTAGTAAGATATACAAATTTGCGATTAGGCAAACGTAGTGTAGGGCGCCCTGCGGCACGATGAACCGATGACCTGAAGTAGGTGGCTGGCAGCGGATGGATGCGGATTGCCCAAGACCGGGATAGTTAGATGATGATGATACAAATTTAGTAAAAACACACAGTTAGATATTATTATCTTCTTGTCATTTTCATTTTTAAATATCTTTGATATCAGTTAATACCTATTTACAGAATTATGAATGAGTGCTTGTATTTGTTACATTTTGAATCAGTGGGGCCGTTGTCTTTGAAATGTTACATACGGCTGATAAAATTGTGTTTTGATGTAAAACTGAACCAATCTACTAGATTAAACCTAATTGACATTGCGCTGCCCGTAGAAAAATATTCTTGTGGATAAAAGGAATCACACGAATTCAAATCCATCATGTATACCTAAACGTTACTCCACAATCCATAAGAGCGGAGCGACATCGGATCTTATAAATATTACAGATCTTATTAATATTAAATATACATATAGCAATTAGCGTAATTGTTACCATAAACGTCAACTTTTACGGTAAACACGTGCTTACCAGCACGTGAAGACGAATTAAGGTGTAATCCAAAATTCGCGCCATACAGTTAGCTTATTACAAAAATACTACATCTTTGTTATCTCTATTCAAGTGAGCGTGCTAATGTCAGCTTCTACCGGACTCATTTAAGATATTGTTTATCGTTAGATAACCGTTCAGTTAGCAGATAGTATCTGAAACCGGCGCGAAGACAGTAGTGTAAATTTCTCATATAAAAACAGTCGGTGCACCCGACACTGGGTACTTTTTGTAATTTATATTGTTAGTTTCAATGCCAGTGCGTTAGGCGTTATAACTACGGATGTAAATTTATCTTTTGCAAAATGATGTCATGATGATGTCATACTAGAACCATGTATGTACCTACCTACCGAAATATATTTAAAAACAAAACATAGTTACGAAGCGTAGTAGCAGTTTTTTGACGTGACAACGTCTTATAATTCGATTGAGCCGGCTGTACGCACGAAAAAACATGACTCATGCGGCGTTACCTCGCTCTGAGGCGTCCCTATGACTTTGTCACGTTCAACTATCGTCAGTAAACCGACTTTACAGACAACCGATTTTTATTAGACGTACTCTGTACCTATACAGCTATGTCGAGTATACTAGATTGTCTATAGTTTCTAAATCTACTAATTTTTCAAGCATATAATCCTATTGTATACTATACGAGCTACGCCGCGCGTTGCTGTGGCTGGGTGATTTCCAATAAAAAAAAACTATCCTATCTTTGAAGTTGGATCAAACTGCACACATTGTTCAAAATTTTATTAAAAGTGGTTCATTAGTTGAAGAGTTCAGCGCAAACAAAGTGACACGATTTTTTTATAGATATATATAGATATTACGCACAAAAGGGCCACTATGTGCCCAGCTCTATAACGAGATATTTTAATAAACTTTAATTGGGACAGGCACTACACCAGGATAAGCATTTACCGAAGAATAAAAAAAAAATCCTTTTTTTTCGGCTATACCTAACGCTCTTAAAATATGAAGAGCCCTTTCTGTAACACGTTGTTTTATTTAAAAATAAGTAATAATAAATATGAAGAGCCCTTTCTGTAACACATTGTTTTATTTAAAAATAAGTAATAATAACCATAATTTGTTTACAGTGTGTAAATTTCAACGCCGCGAAGAACTTACAAAAACGTCTTTCTGTGACTACTTATTACAATGCAAAAGTCAGTAAATCATAAAAATGCGAGATTAAAGATTTACAGCCATTATTTTGATTTTGCGCTACGCATTTCAAACGTAACAAACGTAGTTATAATTTTTGTGCGGTACGGCCGCACAAAAATGAACGACCTTAAACGTTCGGCGCCGGCGAAACAGCTGATTGCATAAATGTTGTTTATTGATTACTGTTACGAATATTCCGCCATCTTTTGGCGACTGTGGGAATTCGTATAGAGCTACAAAATAAAGAACACGCCATCTGTTGAGACAACACGGTACTGAGTAATTAGTAACCCGTTAATGGAATATTCTACGATATATTAGCGGATTCTATTGTTGTGTAGAATTTACCAGAGGTGTCGCGATTTTTCTGGAAGTACGTTTCGCTATATAAAGCGTGGCATTGCGGAGTAGTGAGTTAGTTATCATGTGAGTGTCAAGTGAGTTAGTTTTCAAGTGAGTTTAGTTAAAAGTGAGTGTCAAGTGAATTAACAGCGACTAAAGTGTAAGTGAATTAAGAAGTTTAGTGTAATAGTGATAATAAATTATTGTAATTGTGTTGTTGCTAGTTTCCCTGTGTATTTTGTGATCTATTAAAATAAATTGTGTCTATTTCGGTAACAATCTGGTATAATTCTCTAATCCGGAACCTCAACTCGTAACATTACATTGCAGTTTTGTGGCCGTATGGGGCATTTATTGATTTTTTTTTCGGTAAAATATTCTTTTTACTCATTCTCATATCACTTTTAACCAAAAATTTGTAAAAAAAAAAAGACTGATGAATTTTTCGGCAGAAAATTCTAACGATTTTCGACTCAGAATGATGATTTGAATGCACTATTTCGAGATTCGGCAGGCCGTTTTTACAACCGTTATTGAAGTTTTGTTAAAGTGATCTAAACACTTACAAAATTCAGGACAATAGAGACCTAACATTTTTGTTGTTATTTTTGTTATAGGTTGAATGTACAGTATCTGGCTTGCACTTGGGCTTGAACGGTAAGAAATACATAGCGATCGGTACCGTGCCTCTGGTAGGCATGGCTGGTCAGGCGCTTCCATCAGCTCCAGCGAGCCCTGGCAACGAACAGTACTCTCCGAGTCAGCCCGCTGTGTTGCCAGTCAGCCCCGGGCAACCTGCTCAACCTAATGTTAGTTTGTTCAAATATAATTCAAAAGTTTATTATGAGTTCAAAAAATATGTTCGATTTTAGAGCCTGTTTTTGACCATTATTAAGAGAAAAATTAAATAGAATAGAATAAGTTATTACTTGTTTTTTGAAAAGACAACACCCGCATTAGGAATTGCTTCTGTGTTGCGGGGACTTTACAAACATACAAACAATGGACACAAAGAACACCCAGAGTCAGGTGGGAATCGAACCCACGACCTGTAGCATAGCAGTTAGGGTCACTAACCACTAGGCCAACAAGCCAGTCAACAATTACTGCTGTCCATACATGAAGGAAAATATTCCTTTTCTTACTTACCCAATACCTTAGACTGCTACTTTGCAAAGTAAATAAATAAACTTACTTTTCCCTTAATTAATTTGTTTACGTTGCATATGGGTGTTTGGGTCGCAGGAATTGATAAGTACCAAATTTCAACTTAATTGGTCCAGTAGATTCAGAGCATATTGGCTGTGACAGATAGACGCACGAGTGATCCTATAAAGTTTGCGCTTTTTCATTCGGACGTACGAAACCCTATAAGGCTGTGGAACGTTATTTATATTTCAGGTGCTTGGCGATCCATCTGCACCGGGAGGTTGGGTAATGCCCAGCGCGGCGCCTGCTCAACCGCCTTTTCAAACGCTGTACCCAACTCTTAGTAAGTATTGTAAAGTTTTTGCATCGATCTCGAAATTGAAATTTTCTTTTCTGAATTAAATAACCTAAAGTGTGCTGTAAAAATATTTGCTGATGCCGACCAGTAATAAAGGGTTGTCCAAGTAAGCGTTGTTAGGAGTTTAGATAATTATAATAAATTTCTTGTTAACAGCTGAACCAGTTTACAAGGAATCTCCATATACAGCGCGCACTATCCAAGAGAGGGGAGAGTCTAATCATGTAGTGATAAGAGGACCAAACAACTTTGCTCCGTACTACCCGACGTACGCTGCCGTCCAGCCGCCTCCGTTACCTCAGTAGCGCACGTAATCATTTCGAGCTACGCATTTTACAACATTAATATTAAGCTGTATCTATCAAATATGTTAAACTTTATACACATTTATATTCCTAAGATAACCGTTTTGGCACTACTTAGGTTGTGATATTAACATTGATATTACATGGACTATACTAATTATTGTGTGTGCAAGGCAATGGGCTTTTTAGTAAGCCAATTAAGTCTCAAGCTCTCGCAGGATCCAGTGGAAGCTGTGTTATTATCTTTAAATATAAGTCATTTATAATGTTACCAATATACTTAGGGGGAGGTGATGGAGTTCAAGGACGGAACTCTTTGTTTCACTTTGCAGATAAATAAAAAGTTTAAACTAAAGAGACCATTGCTCTGTGCTAAGCCTAAGTATTATTTACCTATAAAAGTTTATTGAATGTTATCCAGTTATGATTTTGGATTTAAACCCTGTTTATCGTTAATTTATTAAGAACATAATTTCTTTTAATTAAGGATGCATAGATTCTATCAATAAAAAGAATACGTGAAGGTATACTGCACAAAATATTTCAGAAAATGTTTAAAGTAGTTGTATTGGCCTTATTGGGTATAAATACATTATATATACGTCTTTCTTATTGCTATTAATTGATTTGTTAATATTTTGATTGAGATTTTTGCTTTTGATAAAATATTAACTTTAATTTATCATGTACCTACCTACTATTGTAGATCAGCCAGTAGTATGAATACAAGCTTTAAAATCAGTGCCAACAACATTATTAGTATTGCAAAACATTTATTTTTTTAGTACTAACATTTTGTTTTTCAAATGCTTTGCAGGCAATTTTTAGAAACATAATAAAAAAAATTTTATTCTTTCAACATTTTAACAATATATTTACAGTTTTGATTATGTATAGCATTTCTAAAACCACGAAGGTTTATAATGAATGCTATGGACACTTAAGTCCAGATCGATAACTCAGCACGTAACTAATAAACAAAGTAACTTAATTATTAAAAGATTTGGATACAAAATAAAAAAGACAAGTAAAAGTAGATGCAAGATACACAAGACAAATATAATATTGTTACTTGCAATTTGATAAGAGTATTATTTAGAAAATAAGGTTTTAATTTTGATTTAAAATTTATTGGCGTAATAATATCTCGCGATTGAGTGGGTAGGTTGTTAATAAATCTAGGAACCAAGTAATCAGTTGTTCGTTCACCGTATATATTGTTTGTGGCGGCCCGACTGGTTTCACATAGTAGATTCCGAGATGCGGCCCGCGTATATACAGTGTGTACTACTTTTTTTTTGAAATGCACTGTTGAAATAGTTTTCCTTGAGCAATGTATATTTAAATTGTGTTTGGACGGGTAAGATTTGACAGTGTTTAAAAAGGCCATCGTCGTCATAGTAAAATTGCTGTTTGGCATTCGCAGAAACGATAGTTCGCAGAATCTTACGTTGAAGGTTATATATTCTGTTAATGTAGGTGTTTATAAGTGCGACCATAACTGCTTAGTCCGTACTGTATGTGGGATTCAGCCAGTGAATTGTATAACATCATTTTGATTTTGTAGGGAATACGATCTTTGAGCAGAGTGATATTTGCAAGGAACTGTCTCAGTTTGTCACATACATGTTCTATATGGTTATCCCAATTCAACTTGCTGTCGATAATTAACCCAAGGTACGTGTGCGTGGTAACTGTTTGTATGTTAGTACAATTACACTGCTGTTTCAATGTTGTATGTAAGCAGCTATGGTTGTGCGCAACTATATTTTTAAATGGAGATTGCACAAGGTATGGAGATTTTATATGCAACAGTTTAGTTTTGTCAGCATTTAACACTAGTCCCGCGTCATGGCACCACTTTAAAAGTGTATCGAAGTCGGATTGTAATTGTTATTAGGCGCGATGACATGAAATTCGAGAAGGAAAATTGGGTAGGTAAAGAGGTAAAAATCACACATTGTATCAGGCAGTCAAGTATTTTTTTATATCGCAAGAGTGAAAGGAATGTGGCAGAAAAACAAAGGTCCCTTTGACATTATTTAATAACCCTGTGTAAATAAGTATTTGATTGTTTGGTTTAGGTAATGTGTTACAAGTTTCGTAGACAGAAGAAAATAAAGAACCATAGTATCTTAGATCAAGGACCGTATACAACAGTTTATTCATGCAACATTATAAAAATAGTGATACTAGAAATAGCCAAATTATTTATGTACAAACATTGCAATTGTGATCATTTTGCAAGAGTTAGAATCTCAAGCCAGAAACTCGAAAATTCAGAAGCTTATTACATGTAACAACTAAGAATTATATAATCTTTTGGTTTAGAGGTATGATTTTCTTTTAATTTACAAAACATCAGGCTTTCTGTAATTCCCTATAACGTTTACAGAAATAAAGCTACTTGATAATCATAATATTCTTTATTGATTTTCCTTCACAGTCAAAAACAAAGTAAACCATCTAAGACAGTCCATTTTAAACACATATGTACATATATTAACAGAGACATTAACAAATTATCCTTATAGAAACCTTACTACAATGATCACTTAGAAGACAATTTTGAATTACTCAAAGGTTAACTTCGTTTTTGTAAAAAGTCATAGGATGACAGACATAAAAAAAACCCCTACCTTTTATCACTAATGGAATCTTTTTATTTCATAATATGAACGCATTTAGAAATTAATACACTTTTTTATACTAAGTTAAACATATATTTTTTGTAAATGTAACAATAAAAAATAATAAAAAAAACTTCATATCGGAATACATAAATATCAAATTTGTACATAATGTGATGCCTTTCAACATAATGCATTGGATGAGAAGGAAAAACAATAGAGTTCTGTTTTAATAGTTTGTCTATAGATGTGACGTTCACATAGTCAATGATAATAAATGAAGTAATGGTACCAATTCTGTTACTTCACTCGCTAAATTAAAATTCACTAAATTTTCTTCATATAAGATGTAAACCTTGTTTACTTCAAAACAAGGTCTTTTTCAAATTGAAACAAGTAGGTAACATATGTAGCTATCGAAATAAGCAATTTATTTGTCGACTTAAGTCTGAGACGCTTAAATAAACTTTAATACCACCTAGCGAGAGCCGCTATCCGTTGAATGCCATCTCTTTTGCTGTGTTTTTAGTAAGCATCTCTGTAGCTGTTGATTAAAATAACGTCTACTTAGTTCGTTTTGAACAAGTTTTTATACGGCAATTATACAGCATTTGAATAAATGGAGACTCTCGCTGCGTGGAAATAAAGTTGAGTATACGTCGACAGGTTTTAGTGAAATTTAGTGGCGCTAAGAAATAGATGCCAGTAACAAATAGACCTTATTACGAAGAACACAAGGTTGATTTCATATGAAGAAATTAAGTCAGGTTTTAGTTTAGTCTAGTGTACAATAGAATCGGCACCAATGTATACCTATTGTGAAATTCCTTAAGGCGAAACAAACCATAATCTACAATTAGTTTTGTGTTATCTAATAAAAGATATCTAACTGCTTCAACAGTATCTTTTAGTGATTCTTTTAATCCTTGTGAAATCAAAATGTAAGGTTGTGTTTAATGTTATTTGTGTACCATGTTAGGGTACTTTGACTATTTTGATGCAGTACCATGTTAAGGATACTTTGACTGTTTCGATGCACCCAGGAACAAGCAAACAAGACTGTCTTTTCCAATTTTGTTTTCTAAATAAAATGATTTTCAGAATGTATACACAACTGTAATGTGACGAAAATTCAATTGTATATCAATTAGTTACATTTTTTGTCGATTCCTTTAAGTCTATCAACATTCAAATATTTTGATGATGGTTATCTCTTGGTTGAGTCTTCGAATTTTCCATCGACTATAAGGGCCCCAGAGATATATGGTTTCTGAGACCTGTATATAGAACATCTACAGTAGTATAGGATATCTTTAGGTAACGTCGAGCTAGTGCAGAAGTATGTAATGGAAGTACGATTAAACATTTACATCCAAGTTTATAGAGCGTGTATTAAGATTACTTTTTGTATTTAAACTTCAGAATTTAGTTGTTTCAACATCCTATAAAAAATCTATCCCTGTAATGGAACGGTTACATTTTACGCAACAATCTGTCGCGTAAGTCGCTCCGCGCGTGACACAATTTCTAAGTTTCAAGAGCGAACTACTCTTCAATACGGTCGATGGGCGAAGACTAACAAAGTCGCGGTCGGATTCCGCCGGCGGAGCGACCGCTCCGATCCCGCAATTGTGACGCGACGCGGGACTCTCGTCTGTCTCTCTCTACACCCGAATTTTGATCGTCGACAGTCAAGCGTGCGGTGCGCATCGGCGTCTCTCGTCAGTACCGTGTGTGCTTCCACCCCGGAGGAGTGAGGTCGGCTGGTGCGGCGCGGCCCCGCGGCGGTCCGCCCGCCACTCTCAGTACTGGCTGCAGCGCGCCCGGAACCCGCCCTGGTACGTCGAGTCCTGCGACAGGAGCCCGTCGGGCTGCGACGGACAGTCGGGCGCGGCGGACTCCTGGCTGAAGTCCGGCTGCGACGCGCCCTGCGACAGCGACAGCGGCTGAGGCTGCTGCGACAGCGGCTCCTGCGAGAGGCGCGGGGGCCGGCGGCGGCCGCTGCGCTGGTGCGCGCTGAGCAGCGGGCGCGCCAGGCCGCGGTGCGCCGAGAAGGCGGCGGGCGGCACGGGTGCGTGCAGCAGGGCGGCGCGCTCAGGGCCCACGTAGGCCAGCGGGTCCCGCAGCGGCCGCGCGCGGTCGTACACCGAGCCCGGCACCATCGCCTCGCGCGCGTCGAACATCGACGTTGACATGAAGTGCGAACCAGGATTTTGTGCGTTCACCAGCTTCTTAGGTTTCGCGAATTGGATGGCCGATTCTTTTAAATTGGACAGCGGCCCCTCTGTTAGGACGCGACGCTCCTTGTAGAATGCGAGCAGGTGATTCCATAGCGGCTGTTTACTAAGTACCTTAGGGTTGCCGACCACTATGAGACCGTACTTAGCTCTGGTCAAGGCGACGTTTAGACGACGCGGATCGCTCAGGAAACCGATTCCTTGGTGTTCGTTCGATCTGACACAGGACATGATGATGATATCCTTCTCTCTACCTTGAAAAGCGTCGACGCTGGCGACTTCGATCTCCTGGTATAATTTGGCGTGTAAACTACCTTGATATTGCATATGCTGTACCAGGTAAGACCGCTGGCCCTCGTAGGGTGTGATAATACCGATCTGTTCGGGGCGCACACCGGCTTTCAAAAAACGGGTTGTAAGTTTCTCAACGTTTGCAGCTTCAGTTCTATTCAAATAGGAAGTACCAGATCCGGCGATTTCCTCCTGGCCCTGGGTCACGTAGAAAAACATAGGTCGATCGGCTCTTGGCCACGGAAAATCAATTTTGTGAAGACGACGTTCTTCAGCGCTAACGCCGTTTTGCAGAGATCCCTCGTAAAAAAAGTCAGACGGGAAACGTGATAATTCAGGGTGCATGCGATATTGGACCTCCAAACGGAACGGACGGATGCCAAGGACGACCAAACGCTCAAACAAACTTTGACTCAGCCCAGCTTTGGCGGCTTTCTTGCACATGACAACCGGACCGAGCTGGCAGTGATCTCCAACTAGAATCAGCTGTCTCGCACCAAGTACGACGGGCACCATACATTCCGGCTCAGTGGACTGCATTCCTTCATCGATCAGGATCGATTGGAAGCGCATGCGAGCAACTCTCGGGTCTCCTGCGCCCACGCACGTGGTGCACACCACGTCGGCCGCGTCTAGTAAACGCCTTTCCGCAGCACGACGTAAAGCGCGGTACCTTCTTTCATCAGCAGCAGACAGTTCACCAGCTTCCTCCTTTAACCTGGTAAGCTTTCTAAGTTCGCTGTCCGCCGAGCCTAGAGCCCTTGCTTGTTCATGGAGTGCCAAGAATGATACTGACGATTCCATCGCTTCTCGAGACTTGGCACATAGCCTTACAACTTTTAGACCAGTTCTATGAATTTTCTCAGTTAATTGATCCACGGCGGTGTTGGAGGGAGCACACACAAGAACAGGTCCGCTGTTTTGTCTTACGAGTTGGTACACGATGGTGGCCGACGTCACAGTTTTACCAGTTCCTGGTGGTCCTTGAATTAGAGAGAGAGGGCGCTGAAGGGCATGCTTGACGGCATATACCTGTAAAATACCAGAATTTATATATGAAAATTATTTTTTTTTTACTGATTGACTCCCAGCTAACCGTTGTTTGAGATTAATTTTGTTACAAGGCGTCAACTAAAGATAACAAGAAAAATACCTCCTGATCTAGCAGAATTAAATTACATTTTTTTTTCTAGTGACATTATATAATTATAACATTACAATATTGGTGAGGCAATAAATATTTTCTTATTTTATATACCTGAGAACGATTGAGATCAGGTAAATTCGGAGCGCTGAAGTGCTTGGGTAGATGTACGCGAAAGAGCACTTCTTCCACTTCATGTCCAAGTAGACGACGATAGATGTACCCCGACACAGAAGAATCGTCTACGGCAAATTTGCGTAGAGCTAGTTGCATCCTGCATTCAAAAATACAAATTAGTCATAAAAAAATATGCAAAAAGGTGTCTGACACAAAATTGACGTTCACGGCAATCCTAATGTTACGATGTTAGTCTCATCTACCAATGAAAAGCTAAAGCTCAGCTTATTGCTCTGGTCAGATATCAGGTCATATACTGTACTGAACTTCCTCAGTTGAGTTACTACAGTTTGCTTAAAGTTCAGATTTTTTAAAATAAAACATTCAATTCCTGTTTTTGCTAAAAGTTATCCATGTGGATAATTTCTAACTATGTAGGTATGTATAATTTCATTTGGGTGATGTAATTATTCAAATATAATTATTCAAAGGTTGACAATCTATGTCAATATGCTATAGTTATAGGTAAACGTACCTAGTTCACGGTACATGTGAACTAGGTACGTTTACGATCACCTATAACTACGTTATTTCTCCTCAATATTTGTAAGCAACTGGCTTATGTTGTGAATTTTATTAGAAATAAGTAGTAGTAATACATCTTGATTTATGAAATATTACGTTAGGCGTACTAGGTGCATTTGTCAGGGGCATTCACTAGCGAATACACGTTCATAAGCGATTCATATTCCTCCATTCCATTCAAGTGTATACCTGTCAAATGAAGTGCTCTTCCAAATGAAATCGACTACGAAGTTGGAGGTGCAGTCGAGTGGAGCGCCAGCGCCGCTTTTGAGCTCGAGCCCCACGTCATCGCCGTAGTTGTCCGGCACTTTGATCACGTGGCCCACACCTGACCATGCTTTGTGCAGCTCGCCCACGTACCTGTGATTTAGCGTAGATACAAATTAGTATCCTCTACATTTCTAGTCAGTCGTCAGTCTCATTAAATAGGTATTGAATCATTTTCTTAATGAGATCATTTGAATATTTCCACCATGGGATTTATTGGATTGAATAGTTACGATTTCTGATCTATTTTAGCTATATAATATATTGTTGCTATTTAAAATTAATCTATACTAATATTATAAAGCTGAAGAGTTTGTTTGGTTGAACGCACTAATCACTGGAACGACTGGTTCGAATAGGAAAATTCTTTTAGTGTTGGATAGACCATTTATTGATGAAGGCTATAATTAAACATCACGCTACGACCGATAGAAGCGGAGCAGTGACTATAAACACAGGTGAAACTGATGGCTAGCTAGTAGACAGATGGCTAGTATAAAATATTAAGAGGTTGGTCATACATAAGGCTATAGGTTTGAATGACTTGTTATAGGTATTTGACAATATTAGCTTATAACAAGCATGAGTAAATTACGTAGTAAGGAACGAACCTGATATGCAGATAGGTTGTCTAAAACTCAGAACTATGTTGTTACATATGAAGCTGAGAAATAATTCTTTCTTTTATTTTTCCATGGTATATATTAGTTTAAATTACTATTGTAACAGAGGTGCCAATTTAAAGATTTATAAAAATTATTAATATTACCCTCTGTAACATAGCCTTATTTTTTTCAAGGTAAATATAGAACTAGCAACCCGCCCCGGCTCCGCACGGGTAGAAGAGACATCTTCAGCAATCATCATCATATTTCAACCAATTTACATAAAACATTAACAAATTATACACCTAAACCTTTCTCATGAATCACTCTGTCTATTGGCGAAAACCGCATGAAAATCCGTTCATGAGTTTTATCGCGAACAGATAGACAGATAGACGCAGCGGGGGACTTTGTTTTATAATATGTAGTGATACAACTATTTACCTCAATCTTAACTCATCACCGTGCATAAGCTTCATATCACTGTCAGTTTTGGCTAGAGTGAAGTAAGCTATTGTTTTTTTATTGAGTCCCACATCCCAACGGACTTCGATGCCTTCTTGAGTTTGCGATTCCTTGAGACGTTTGTCGTAATCTGCTTCTAACTTCACTAGTGGACCAAAGATGTTTTGATATTGATAGCCATCTTCATATCTAGAAAAAACAATTAGGCTAAATTATTTGATGATATATCAAAAGGCCCTTAGAGAGTGCAAGTGTAAGTTACGTGTGGTCACCAGTTATGGTACCTCATGGTCTTTCAGGGTCTTTCTTAAACTTGATTTTTCTTTATATTTAAACTAAGTTGCTATCCTCCAATGTTATTTCATGAGATAATTAATGTATTTAAAGCTAGCACAGTACATTATACAAAACATCTTCTGAAATCAAATGCGTCAATCGAGTTGTAATTTAAATTATTATTGCATTGTATAGCGTCTACTCTACACTAAATGTTATCTACTGTTTTCTTGTCTTTGCCTTTATACGAATAAATTCTTGGAACATAATCTCATGCAAACAATGTAATTTATTATACTCATCTCAAAAACAAAGCTACATGGTTTCATACTACAATATTTAAGTACGATACAACATACTAGTACAATTATTATTTTATCTATTTTTCCATACAACCGACTCTATCCTCCACGCAGGTCTGATAATCTTACTCAACAGTGAGAAAACTGCAGTTTGTTAGTATTATTATTTTTATAATATTAGTACATATATATTATTGTACATTCAAGGCTACAATTTATTTTTATTGGAACATAAAACAGTTACAAGTACTAATTTAAAATTTCATGCACTCCTTGTGTTAGGAATGTTCCAGATGGTTAATTTTATCAAATGAGGATGAGAAAATTGCAAAAAGAGTTTGTATATTATATCTTATACAGACAATGAAATGGTTATAACTTACCTCAAAAGAACTTGATGAGGCTCTTCATCCACACCAGGTTTTTCCAAATCTTGAAATGTAGCATCTACATTATCACGCCACAACTCTTCTAAACGTCCTATTTGTTGTGGAGTCACCTAAAAGTACATTTTATGCAAAAGATTATTACAGACAGCAATAACTGAATGGCCTAACGTTTGATTCGATTTCGATATGGTCATGCTATTGACTTTCTATATTAGTACATATTTATCAATACAAATAAATAAAATTGCTGACTTTTTGTAATGTCAATAGTTTTTTTAAGCTCATACAGTTATTCGCATGATACCTATACCTAAAAATCAGTTGTTAATTTTTTTTCTGTCTGTCTGTTCCGGCTAATCTCCGGAACGGGTGGACCGATTTCCACGGGACTTTCACCTGCAGATAGCTAGCGTGATAAAGAGTAACTTAGGCTATTTTTACTTTGGAAAAAGAATTAAACGCAAAATGTATAAATATGTACACGCGAAGCTGCGCGGGAACTACTAGTTATAAATAAAATTATAAATTTCTTTAACGGCAAATACAAACATTATGAGGAAAACTTGTTTTTGTTGAAGGTTTCTGCCAACCTGGAGTTTTGACGACCTAAATCCACTCACATTCAGCATAAAAAGGATTTATTTTTTAATTCGACTCGGCAAACAACCCACTGCCGATAGTGAATGTTCTTATGCTTACAACAAACATTTCAGATTTAATTTTTTTTCATTTCGAGTGTAAGTTGAACAGTTCATACATTCAACTTAATTAATGGATTTTATGAAACAATATTAAAAAGCTTACCTGGCGGGCTCTCATCTGTTCTGCTTCAGATGGTACTTTTACCAACCAAGATAGAAAGGCTCGATCCGCTGTAAATAATATACTAATGTCACTTTACAGATCACAATAAAAATAGGTTTATAGTAATAGGTAGACATTTTTAAAAGATATACTACATAAAACAGGTATGTAACAGTATTGCCTTCTAGCTATTTACATGTTCCACTAACATATTAATGAAAAGAGGTTTTAATTTCTGGGCTACACTAAATAAAGATTGGTTGGAAACAAATTGAAGCTTTTGAAAAATTTTTTTTTTTTTTAAAAGACTACTAGTAACGTGGGTCACACATTGCTAGTATTCTTGTTAACCCCTCCAGCCAAGCTAAATGCTTGTGTTAGGAGTAGGTTCACGACGGTAGTGCACTGGGTGGGGTTCGAACCCGCAACCACTTGATCGCAAGTCCGACGCCTTAGCCATTACGCTACCGCTGCTACTTTGTTTGGTTATATATTATTATATTTTTTTAATTTATTTAAGTATTTGGTTCACCAATAATAATTGTATGTGAACCAAATACTTAAATAAATTTATACATAATATTACATAATTCATTCATGCAACATGAGCTTGTACAAAGAGAACATCAGACAATGTAATAATTACTTATTGGTAAACACCTCGTGCTATTATCTTAGAAGATAAATTTATAACTCATTTTATATAAAGAATAATAAAAAAATTAAAATTAATTTTCTTAATTTTGTGACGAAATCAAAATGTAGGTCAATCAAATCGTTTAAACTGTTTACAATTCTAGACAATCTGGCATAAAGAGAATTGGCACCTAATACGGTCTCTCTTAAAGGTGGACAGAGTGGTGTAATCGGCCTGTAAGGGATCCTGGCTGGGGTATTGAATTTGAAGAGCGCTAACAACTGGTGTAAAGGAATTTTACTAACAAACATTGCCTCGTTAAGCTTTGTGCGGTGTTCTAAAGTTTTCATTCCAAAATGATCGAGTCTGCATTCATACGAGCGTATTGTTTTAGTTAGGCCGTTTGAAAACGCTAGGTGCCAAGCAAAACGCTTTTGTAAAATTAATTTACCTCATTAATTCGTCTGGTTAAACACTAGCTATTTTTGCACTCTTTTAGGTTAACTTATTAATGCATTATTTATGATACTCAAAACTTATATATTTTTTTAATTATTAGCTTTTGCCGACGTTGTTAGTCGCGTTAAACTTATTTTTCTAACCGTCAGGAACAGTACTTTTTTTCGGAATGAAAGGTACATTTCATGATGGTCTGTCGAGTAGTTAAGGCGTGTAAGCGTAACAAACAAATAAACAAACTCACTTTCGCATTTATAATATTAACACCTACTTGGTCTAGAGTGACAATGTCTTATACATAAATTATGAAGGTTGATAATTCTTTATGTAACTCTGAATCTCTTAATATCTCTGAACTTGGATATGAAAAAAATTTAGGTTTTGAATATTATACCGGTTTGGAATACAGTTACGGATATCAAGTTACTTTGGATTATCCGATAGTTTTGGATAGTTTTAGTTAAGGATATTCGATTTTTAGAGAATTGTAATAGGAAAATACAGACAGGATTTGATATTATTTCTAGGTTACCATTTGATAGTAAAATCACAAAAAATGCCTTATAAGCTTTGGTTGGTACTACTACAGTCTACTTGCATCATGACGTCCATTCATTATTCAAGAAGTGATTACTAGATGAACTATTACTATCTTTTAAAGTTTAAAGAAAAATGTACTAAACATATCAAATTGATTTTATTTTATTTATTTCTAATTTCTATTATAAAATTTGTGGCATTATTTTGGAGCTTCGGTGAGTAGCAGTTTAAATAAACATATTTCCCAAGACGAAATCAGAATACTAATTGGTGAAACATTGTCAAAAAATCAAACATAAGGAACGTGTTGTGTAAAAAAAAAAAATCGAAAACCGTAGATCTAAGCGTCGTCTTAGGAAGATTCCAGAAGTTGGTAAGCAAGCCAAGGTCTATCACGCTAGCACACGTACTTACTTCGGTAAGTAAATAATATAAGAGCATGCATTGTTTTCACAAACAAAATATGCTCTGATTAGTTGCAACCGTTTAGAGCACAGAGTATACGAAACGGAGACAAAAGACGCTACTTTTATTAAGTGTGTCTATTAGTAATGGAATCCTCTTAAATTTCGTGTACCTATTATTTATTTAGTCTCTGAACATTTTCTGCAAATGCAAGCGACTCCTCGGCAAAAGCTGGGGGCTATCACCAAAAATCACACTATGACTATAAAAACCGTTATAAGGCCAATTATCACGTATGGTGCTATTGCTTGGTGGCAGAAAACAGAGCTCCGCACTGTCAAAAACAAACTGCAGCAATTCCAGAGACTAGTGTGTACTACCGTCACAGGTTGCTGCCTCTGAAGTGGCTCCTGATTTTGCACCACTGTCCACTACCTGTATAATTATACAACTGGAAGCAGCTATGGCAGTCATCAGATTTAAGCACTTGTGTCTATGGTACAATCGAATATGGAATCAATTAGTGGAATATCAACCACTAATAGCTGCCCAATATGATAGGATCCCAAAACAAAACATCTTTGAAAGTTCCAATACAACTACACGAAAACGATCAATGTGGCATAAATAAAATTCAGATCTATAAGAACGGTTCCAGGATTTGGTCAGGGAGTGGAGGCGGAGTTTTCTCACAAAACCTATTCATAAAAATATCACTAGCGCTAGTCCAACACAGTTCCATATATCAATGTGTTGCAATAACCTATGCTGACATAACAAGAGGTCCATACTATCTAACATTATACGAATGTTGTACTATCAAGGAGTACAACATTCATATAATGTCAGATAGTATGGTCATTTTAAACGCTCTGGAGGTAGCCCTCCACAATGAACTGCGGTCTCATTTATTAATACCACCAAAAGCTGAGCGACTGGACTCAGCCAATGGGGCATTCCTCCAAAGATCAAAGGGCATAGCAATTCACACGGGGACGAGGCAGCTGATGAGCTGGCAAAGAATCTACGACATTGGTGGCAGGTTCAACTACACTGCTGTCACTTCTCTTCAACGAACTTCGCTCTTGGTTACCAAAGAGCGAGGGGTAAAGGATTTATGAAACGCACAATGGGCGCGGGGCCAAAATACCGGGCTGCAGGCAGCCCAAACAGGTGTTGACAGAAGTTTTACCAGGTTTAACGTGCAGACTGCTCAGTCTCATGAGATTTGACATCTGGATAGTTGTACTCGTAGGTATGTCGGGCCATTTGGCCCTGAATCGGTATCTATTCACCATCAACGCGACAGACAGCCCTCTATGCAGAGGCTGTCTTAACGCGGTGGAACCTGCCACCCATGTCATCCTAAAGTGTGTGGAAGTGGCCACACAATGGACAAGTATCGCTCCTAGAATCCTGTAAACGCCGCAGGAGGCTTCTGTGCTTCTGGAAGGAGCTAGGATTTTTTGAGCAAGCGATTTTTTAACGCATAATAGACAGAATGCATATTGAAATAATAAAGACCTGTCATTAGGTGTTTTATATATACTCCACCCTTATACAAAACTTTTATATTGGTTTCAGTTAAGGTTTTGGATAGATTTTTATTTTAGATATCCAATGGTTTCAGTTACGGAGCTCCATAATATCATCATTTTTGTAAAATATCATTGTTAGTATACGTATACTGGCAATAATAATTCATAAAAAGTTTATTTACAGTTAGTTATTATTTTATACAGCTTAAATTAGTAAAATTATTCCTGTGTTGCACAATGCACCGTGGACTAATCAAACCATTTTTAACACTTACTATAAAACGAACTATTGCAATAATAGCGCTGTCATATTGAATGATATTGAATACATGCTGTAAATGAAAATGTTAACAAATAAATAATAGGTTAGATGAATAACAAAGAAAACTTACAAATCAAAGGCTTCCATTGCTCTTGATCCCAGTTCATATCTTTGAGAGAACTCTGAGCTGCACATGGTTGTCTGTAAATAACAAAATTTTATTTAAATCTTACCGTCAACAAATATAATATGCGCAGCTGATTAAACAACAATAAATTTAATATTTAACAGTAAATATTGCATATTAACATAAAGATATACAACTGAAAAATATTAGTAGTTAATTGATACATTTATCAATTTATTAAATATTTTAATTATCTATGTAATCAGCCTTCAACCTAGATACCATAGATGTTTCACCAGGGCTCAAAAAATGGCACTAACTAAACTGTGAGCTATTAGACGCTTCTCACCCGGGGTAGCTGTGTGACGTTTTACGTGTAGCCAAAACTATTATTAAACTATTAATAAAACTATTCTCTAGAAATGCAAAGAAGGCATGAAATGTTGTAGTTTTGATAAGTTAACATTTTTATGATAGCTTTAATTTTATTTTGTAAATATAATAATGGCATTGTAAAAAACGATAATTTTAATAGCCAGTTATTTTTAAAGCTGAGTTGTAGTTATTGTCCACTATGGCTGGCGTTCAAAAGTTTTTTTTTTTTAAAGACTACTCCTGCACTAGGAATTACTCCTGTGTCACGGGGGACTTTACAAACATACAAACAATGGACACAAAGAACTCAGGTGGGAATCGAACCCACAACCTGTAGCATAGTAGACCACTAGGCCAACAAGCCATTTTGGGAGAATGTGTATCTATCTGATCTATATTTATTTGATATAAGCAATCAACCAATTGGAATGAATGAATAACATTATTGTTTTGAAACTTTCGCACTTGTATATTAGATGTGTAAAACATATGTAATATCTGTGGTAATATTTCCAATTGTGGTAGACTGTGTCCACCATGCAAGTTGATCAAAACTTTTGGTAAACAAGGTGTTATACTTTATAAGTATAGTCCCATTATACACATCTGAATTAAAATCTTTACATTAAAAAAATACAAAAGTGTGGTTGTCACTTTTATACTTGGCCATTAAAATTGTTTTTTTAATACTGGTAGCACATTAAAACTCATATCATACCGGCAAAGAAGCACAACAACAGGATCAGCTTTAGTAGGTATAAATCACAAAACAAATACATTTCTAGCTCCACAAGAGTAACACTTAAGCAGTGTCTCTCCAAGGGGTCCATCATGGTGCAATGCAGCTTCCTTGTGCTTAGCACACACTAAGTGATTGATGATATGTGTTTCCACACACCTAATATTATTTTAATACTGGTAGCACATTAAAACTGATAACTTACCGGCAAAGAAGCACAACAACAGAATCAGCTTTAGCAGGTATAAATCCCAAAACAAATACATTTCTAGCTCCACAAGAGTAACACTCAAGCAGTGTCTCTCCAAGAGGTCCATCACGGTGCAATGCAGCTTCCTTGTGCTTAGCACGCACTAAGTGATTGATAATATGTGACCCTGATGTGTTTCCACGCCCATTGCAAAACCTGAAATAGAATGTTATGTGCATTATTAATCTATATTTGCATTGGTGCTCCAAATTGGAAATTGTTTAATTTATTTTATTCATTGTCTTTATCAATGGACTCAAAACACTCGCACATTTAACTTCTTTGTGTGTTAATATATTTAGCATGACTTAACACATCTGATGCTAAATGGTAGGTAAGTTAATAATAAGAATAATCTAGGCTATGGAGCGCATACTCCAGTTGTAGATAAGTGGGCAATTTGCCTTCTAATGAAATTATATTTAACATTTAATTAACATACATTTAAAATTAATGAAAGACCTTTGAATAGTTTTAAAATTTGTGTGCAAAAAAAAAAACAATAATTTAACCAATTGTATGTTGCTAGTGCACAAACATTACATTTCTTTTACTTTTATCATCATCATTTCAGCTATAAGACATCCACTGCTGGCCGTAGGTCACCCTCAATGACGTCCAAGAAGTTGGATTACTTTTATTTCTAAATATGTGTTTATTCCCAGTCATTGTTTATGAGATTCTTATAAGTAACTTACCACTTGTTGCAAATATTGCACATGACGACAGTTGCTGGATCATGTATGCCACAGTATTTACAAGCGTGGTCTGGCAATTCCTTGCTGCTATACAAGGCCTCATCTTCCTCTTCAAATTGCAACTCTGCGATAGCATTAGTCACATTTGAAACTTTTGATGACAAATCTGAACGCCCTAACCCGTTCACCTAGAATAAGATTATTGTGAAATATTGCAATAAACATAAATTTAATGCCATTACGTATACATCAATTTTATTAAGGTTAGAGGGAAAACAAAATGTTGCCCTGGTTTAATTCACCTGATTTGATGATGATAGGCCATGGTCATGTTGAGAGGCCTGTGTCTGACTTTGGGAAGGAAGTGTGAAGTCAGTGAATTCGAATTCTGAGCCTTGAGTATCAGCTCCGATAAGATCCGCTTCTTCAGTGTCCAAGAACGTGAGTGTTTGAGAGCTCGGTCCGTAAGCATCAACGCTCATTTTTTCTAGATATAGGTCTAATTAATGAAACTAAGAAAATGTGTCAAAAAGATAAAATATTGCACGATTGAAACAAATTCCCATAACAGCCACGCAATAATTATCAAACGACATACGAAGAATAATGAAAAATCGCCATGTTAGCACATGGTTTGTTTCCGTTTACAAACTTATCTGTTATTGGATATATGAATGTCAGGTGCAATAAAGCGCCAATCAAGAATTAGTAGTACGCCAGTGAACGAAAATCAACCAATACGAAGAAAAGAAAACAAGGACAGTAGACAAATAGTAATTTTTTAAATTTCTACAGATTAGAAAACCAAATAAAAATGTTTTTAATCTGTTACATTCAGTTCGATCATGCCATAAACTAAGAGGTACATTTTTGGAAACGTATTATGAACTACACGGCTGTCTGAAGTTGGCGGGGAGTAGTCGTTTTTAAACCTTTTTTATTTGCTATTTCAACTGTTCGTTAACTGTTCGAAATTGTTCGATCAAAATTTTTATTTGTTCGATCTTAGTTTTGTTTTTTTTAAATAAAATTAAAAATTACCCTCAAGTTAGCGGGGAGAAGTCGGTTTTTTAAATTTTCTTTTTTGCTATTTCAATTGTTCGTTAACTGTGCGTCATTGTTCGATCAAAATTTTTATTTCTTCGATCTTAGTTTTTTTTTTTAAATAAAATAAAAAATTACCCTCAAGTTGGCGGGGAGAAGTCGGTTTTTTAGATTTTTTTTTGCTATTTCAATTGTTCGTTAACTGTTTGTCATTGTTCGATCAAAATTTTTATTTGTTAGATCTTAGTTTTTTTTTTTAAATAAAATAAAAAATTACCCTCAAGTTGGCGGGGAGAAGTCGGTTTTTTAGATTTTTTTTTGCTATTTCAATTGTTCGTTAACTGTTTGTCATTGTTCGATCAAAATTTTTATTTGTAAGATCTTAGTTTTTTTTTTAAATAAAATTAAAAATTACACTCAAGTTGGCGGGGAGAAGTCGGTTTTTTAGATTTTTTTTTGCTATTTCAATTGTTCGATAACTGTTTGCCATTGTTCGATCAAAATTTTTATTTGGTTGATCTTAGTTTTTTTTTTAAAAAATAAAATAAAAAATTACCCTCAAGTTGGCGGGGAGAAGTCGGTTTTTTACACTTTTTTTTACTATTTCAATTGTTCGTTAACTGTTCGTCATTGTTCGATCGAAATTTTTATTTGTTCGATCTTAGTTTTTTTTTTTAAATAAAATAAAAATATACCATCAAGTTGGCGGGGAGAAGTCAGTTTTTAATATTTTTTTTGGCTACTTCAACTGTTCGTTATTGTTTGATGAAAATTTTTATAAAAAAAATAAAATAAAAAATTACCCTTAAGTTGGCGGGGAGAAGTCGTTTTTTTATTATTTTTTTTGCTATTTCAACTGTTCGTTGACCGTTCGTCATTGTTTGATGAATTTTTTTTGTTCGATCTTAGTTTTTTAATAAAAAAAAAAATTACCCTCAGGTTGGCGGGGAAAAATCATTTTTAATTTTTTTTTGCTATTTAAACTGTTCGATCAAATAAAATTCGGTTCTAGCATTATGGTCACAGTTCTAACCTAACCTAAACCTAGCCATTTCTTTTCAATTCACCTATCCTACTAATGTTAAATCGTCTGTAACGTAATACTCCCCTCTCTGATGTCGCCCGCTCTCGCGTGATGCGTATAATCCATTTTGGATATTAAAATTTTAGGCGTACGACTGAATTACTAAGTGAGCGACAGAAATGGTTAGGTTTAGGTTAGGTTAGAACTGTGACCAGTGTGGCCAGAACCGAATTTTATTTGATCGATCAATGACGAACAGTTAACGAACAGTTGAAATAGCAAAAAAAAAATTAAAAATAATGTCTTTTCCCCGCCAACTAGTATTTTTTTATTTTATTTAAAAAAAAAACTAAGATCGAACAAATAAAAATTTTGATCGAACAATGACGAACAGTTAACGAACAGTTAAAGTAGAAAAATAATAATGTAAAAAACCGACTTCTCCCCGCCAACTTGAGGGTAATTTTTTATTTTATTTAAAAAAAAAACTAAGATCGAACAAATAAAAATTTTGATCGAACAATGACAAACAGTTTTTTTTTTTTTTTTTATTGTGTGGAAACCCCCACGGGTCATCACCTCACCGGGGCTGGCGGTGAAGTGGTATGTCGGAATCGAACCGACTAAAACCACACGGTGTTCCGATATAAGTGGGTCTATTGCAAGGGACTCGGGTATACCCTAGGAAGGAAGTCCCCGAGAACCCCGGCAGACCTTGGCCGCCTGTTTAATAGGCAGCCACACCAAAACATACGGGGGGCCTCGCCCCCCTTCCACCAGAGGCGCGCGCGGAACACATCGCGCCACCATCTCAGGCCTGCTTCAGCTAGGGTAACGCTCATGGAGGTCTGAGATCATTTTGGGGTCTCCGTCGCCTGGTGCCTCTTCTGCGGGACGGGAGAGTACTAACTCTCTCCCGTTCCCTTTCCGCCGCCTCTTTAGCGGACATCACTTCCTCACAAAACGAGGCGGCAGAATCCCAAGCACTCTCACTTTGGACCATGGACAGAACCATGGCCTCTAGCGAGAGGCTTCCCACGCCAATAGCAGTCACGAGGTCGCACCGCTGCTGCACCCACGCTGAGCACTCTACTAGAGTGTGGAGTGCAGTGTCCTCGTGACCGCCTCCGCAGTGATGGCACACAGACGTTGGCTCTCGGCCTATACGACACAGGTACTTTCCGAAGCAGCCGTGTCCGGTCAGCACCTGCGTCAGCCGGTAGGAGAGGCTGTCGTGTCGCCTCTCAAGCCAATCCTCCACGATGGGTCTTAATGCCGCAATGGTGGCGTGCCCTGCGCTCGGTCGCTCTAGTCGTTCTATCCACTCGGCCATTAGAACCTGGCGAAGCTGGGACCGTTGCGCTTCGATTTCGCGAGGCGCGGGTCTCAGGTTCCGCTCTAGAGCCTCCTTGCGCCATTGGTGTAACGACCCAAGGCTTTTGGCTTCCAGGTCCCATGGCGCAGTACCGGCTAGGAGACTTGCCGCTTCAAAGGAAACCGTACGGTATCCCCTTATGACTCTGACGGCCACCACTCGCTGTGGACGCCGCAGTAGGGCGGCATTGCGGACCGTCAGGGTCCCTGCCCAAATAGGGGCCCCGTATAGGGCCATGGATCGTACGATTCCAACGTAAAGTCTCCTACAGGAGGCGTCGGGCCCTCCTAAGTTCGGCAGCAGTTGTGAAAGAGCAGCCGCCGTCCTCGTAGGTTTGGGGGCCAGATTCCGGAAATGATAACCGAAATTCCATAGGCTATCGAGTACGAGCCCTAGATATCTCATCGAGGGCTCAATGCCGATGCGAACGCCTCCCACGATAAGGCTAGATCCCGCTGGTGGCCTCTTCCGAGGCCCGTGAAAATATAGTTTTGTCGCCACACTAAAAACTCTTATTCATTTTATTAAAAATAGTGACAAACTATAATAGATGATAACACAGTTCACTATTTAATAAAAATAAGTTAATAGATATTATTTTGACTGGTTATACCGGTAACGCAATACTATTGGTCGATGGATAAATATTAACAAATTGTGGAATTATAAAAGGGTAGCAATATGTTTAGAACGATTGACTTGAGTGCAAACAGAGGTACGAACAACTTGGCAGTTGCTGTTAGTTAGTGATTTTCATAGTTGATATCAGTGGTTTTGAGACTGTTTCTAACAATAGGGCCTCTGATTTATGCAGGGCCACCTTGAGACCCAGCCGCCGAATCCTTCCAACGACTAGAGCGACCCCGGCCGTGGCTTTTATGGTAGCCTCGCGGTATGTCTTGCCTCTCGCCGTCACAAGGGTGTCATCAGCGTAGCAAGTGACGGCGACACCTATGACAAACAGGTAACGAACAATTGAAATATCAAAAAAAAATCTAAAAAACCGACTTCTCCCCGCCAACTTGAGAGTAATTTTTTAATTAATTAAAAAAAAAAAACTAAGATCGAACAAATAAAAAATTTGTTCGAACAAGACGAACAATTAACGAAAAATTTAAATAGCAAAAAAAAAAAATGTAAAAAACCGACTTCTCCCCGCCAACTTAAGACAGCCGAACTACACTACCATAAAACGTAAAAAGTTATATTATGCATGATGTAGTATAAGTAAAGGAACCTGTTGTCCTTTGATAAGTTGTTAACTATTTTTTTTATAAATATCGTTAAGGATAAGCCATGTGAAAAAATCAATTAATTATTATGCAGTTGAACTGCATAATAAATTAATAATTAATTAATAAACTCGTTGGATAGTCGTTAAAGCTGGGAAGAAAAGCTTCTCGAAAATAAAAACTCTTAAAAAAAAAGTTCAACCGACTTCAAAAAGCACTAAGAAAGGGCACTGAAAAGTGAAAAATAATCGATTTCAAACTTAATTGAAAAGACTGTATACATGTGACACTATTAAAATAATAGGTAACATTATAAAGGCCCCAGGTACCTACTGGTGACCATACCCTTACAAACAAAAAAATATTTTTGAAATCAGTTCATAGATGACGAAAATATCGGTGAACATACATAAAAAAGGAATACATACAGCTGAACATAGAACCTCCTCCTTTTTTTGAAGTCGGTTAAAAAGGGAAAAACTGTCCAAGTTAGAACATATTATACGATGTACCTCGGACACTTTAGGTTTATCAAATGACATTGAACAGACACTGTAGTGATTTGTTTTTTATTTGAGGTACTAATGGTTTCAATAAATGGTTTATTACCTATTATTCGGCTAGCCAATTGTCAGCACGGTAATTTGGCTGTAATGGTATGGTATGATGGATGTGGTCTTCATGAGTGCCTTCTGGTCCTCCATGAATCATAAGTATCTGATAGTAGGTAAATTTCGGAAAAATAAGCGTTTTGGGCATAAATTCTTCACCAGGATTACAAGCAGCTTTTATCGTTCTAAAGCGCAATACACACCAAATGCGCCGACCCGCCTATCTATGTCGGCAACTTTTTGTGGCGGGCTAGTTGGCGGCTTCACTCATTGCAAGTCGGAAAACTTTGTCGGCGGCATGTCGGCGGCTCGAAATGAGTAACTTTTTTGGCAGTTAATGATTGCCACGTGTCGAAAGACATTGTGTATATAACTTGTGCGTTGTACCTTTAGGATAATTCAGTCAATAAAAGAATCATTAAACTGTTGTCGCCACATCAAAAACTCTTATTTATTTTATTAAAAATAGGGGTAAACTATAATAGATGATAAAACAGTTCACTATTTAATAAAAATGAGTTAATAGACGTTATTATGACTGGCTATGCCGGTAAAGCAATACTATCGGTCGGTTGATAAATATTGATGAATAGTGGGGTTATAAAAAGGTAGGAATGTATTATAAGTTGAGAACAATCACTTGAGTGCGGAGAGAGGTACGAACAACATGGTAGTTACTGTTGTCTGTTAAGTTAGTGATTTTCATAGTTTATAGCAGTGGTTGTGAGACGGTTTCTAACAAAACATGGACGAGCTTTTTCGTCGTCCCATTTCATGTAGCAAAAAAATACAAGCATTTAGTGTCGGGCGGCCAACTGAGCGCTCGCGTCGACACTCGACATACGGCTAACATGTCGGCGGGTAGCACGCGCGTGTACAAGTTGCCGACATGCTTCTTTTCATATCGGCCGTCAGGTTCATAGATTATACACTAATAACTAGAGAGTCAGATTGTGTCGGCGGGTCGGCGGTTTTGGTGTGTGCGCTTTGCGCTTTACGCGATGAACTGTGACGCAAAAATAGCAAAACTTTTATAACACCACGTGCTTTAAAAATTATTTAATGTGTTATCCACTCATCTAATCACAAACTCACTTGTTTAATCTATCTATAATTATCTAAGATTAGAGTATGAGACTACCTACGTTATACTTAGATCTAAGTATAGTGTAGGTAGTGTATATGAATAAGCTGGATTTTTTATGTGTCCTGAGAGGGTTAAGATAGCGACGTTCCTGTTTATGGCGGTAGATAGGTACATCTGGTAAAATGAATTATGAGATACATAGATCTTAAAATGTTTTTATACTTACATAAAACATCTCGTAGTACCCTCGTCTCGGCACTTGAGTATATGTATATATGTAGGTACATGATTTGTCGAGTCTGGGTGTCTGGTTCTGGTTTAACAATTCTATTTTGATACATATGAGTAAAGCGGGGCTTATAAGAGTAACAAACAAAAAGTTGATTTATATTAGGTAGGTAACTCATCTTAATATATCCGGATACAAATAGGTATAGCCGGTACTCAAAAGTTATTGACCAAAACTCTGAAACCTATAAATCAAGTGTAACCTATATTTGGTTCCTAATATTCATCGATCGTATTCATAAAACTTTTGTGGGTTTGACGACCTCTCTTCTTTAGGTTGCCAAATATTCAAAGAAGTGCAAGCTACAATCATACAAACTATTAAGTTTCACGTCACTTGACTGCAGCTATTACCTACATTAACTTCAAGCAATACTTGCATGTTGTCCCAATGTTAAAAGTGCTATTTATACTTTTAACAGACTCTCGGCCTATACGACACATGTACTTTCCGAAGCAGCTGTGTCCGGTCAGCACCTGTGTCAGCCGGTAGGAGAGACTGCAGTGTCGCCTCTCAAGGCAATCCTACACGATGGGTCTTACCGCCGCAATAGTGGCGTGCCTTGCGCTCGGTCGCTCTAGTCGTTCTATCCACTCGGCCATTAGAACCTGGCGAAGCTGGGACCGTTGCGCTTCGGCTTCGCGAGGCGCGGGTCTCAGGTTCCGCTCTAGTGCCTTCTTGCGCCATTGGTGTAAATACGTGATCGCGTTAATTCCCGTCAACATAATTATATTATCATGGAACGCGAAAGTTAAGTAGTATAAGTTTGGATATTCATTGTTCTATAACTGTATTCATAAATATATGTATATTTACTGGACCGACCTGATGGTCTAGTGGTTAGTGACCCTGACTGCTGAGCCAGAGGTCGTGGGTTCGAGTTCCACCCAGAACAAATAATTATTTGTCCTTGGCGGAAATCTACAATTATAATTGTGGGATGAGCATGATCATTTGTTGTGTGTCTGGGTGTAATTTATCTATAATATGTATGTATTTAGAAATATATAAGTTTATCAGCGGTCTGGTTACCATAGTACAGGCTTTGCCTAGTTTAGGATCAGACGGTCGTGTGTGAGATGTATGAAGTTATTATTATTATTAATGCCCTGAAACATAGCACGTTGGCATAGTCAAGAACCAGCTACCAAATTACTCTGGGATCACCAAACAAAGAAAAAAAAAAACTACTGCTGTTTCAACAATCACCACAGAAAAGCACATTAAAGCACATTAATGCGGGAGACCGGTCGGTCGGCAGATATCGGCGCTCTGCGTTCCTGCGTAGATCCTTCAAACAGACTTGACTATCTGCAGGTAAAATCTAATGTAACTAATAATATTTCTTTAAATCACAGGTAAAAATCGATACTTTGGACTCTTAACATTGATTAGTTAATTAAATTGAGTGGTTTTATAAAAACGATACCTAATTTAAAAAAAGTGTTAAAGCAAAGCAAATATTTAAACAAAAAGTCTACTAAGATATTGTAAGAGTTTGGTATTAAAAGGGATATTAACATTTCTCAAGATTATACTGCGATAGAAAGTATATTGTGTGTAAATGATTTACTTAGTCTAAGCATTAACGATGTAATAACATTTGAAGTATCTTCCGCTTTCGTTATGACGGTAAATGGAGCACAGAAGCTCAAACATTCGGTAATTTTAGATTGGTCCCAAAATGTCGGGTGATACTGATTTCATAAAACTCGAATTATATCGACATCCGAGCGCTGTGGGCTAGCTTTGACGAGATGCCAACCTTTTTAATTGCATTTCCAGCTAAATTTGCGGCGACATAGTTTTTAAGTACTTAGCAGTCATAAACAGCGCCTGTGTAAATTTTTAGTGTGATATTTGGTCTGCGACTAATAAAACGCGAATCTGAACCTTGCAAACAGTAAACCAAAACTAGGATGCATAATACATACATATTTTGCGGGTTTGGGTGTTTGAATTTATGAATAAATATTATATGTACGTCAGTGGCGGAGCTAGGTTACCAAAGGCCCTTGGGCGAAAAAAAACTAGGGCCCCAACTAAACTATTTAAAATCGTTTGTTCCGTATTCGTCGTGTTCCGAATTCGACGTACTCCAGATTTGTCGTAATCCAGATTCGTCGTACTCCCTATTCAAGCAAATACGCAATTTAATATACATAAAAGTGGTTTTGTTACAAGTCTAGTACAAACCTGATGACTTCTGGTTCTGAAAAATCTGGTTTATTTATATTCCGAATGTGGGAGAAATTTTCACTAGTTCAATTTACAGTTTGTAAGTCAGAGTCCGAGGGGCCCCCTAAGCTTGGGGGTCCAGGGGCACTGCCCCGTCTAGCCCTCCGGTAGCTACGCCACTGGTGTACGTAAAGCAAAACAACATTGCTTGTTATGCATTTTACGTACAATCTATAAATAATTAGTTGTAACATACCTCATGAGGATAAATATCCCAAAATGAAGTGTGAAATCCAAATTAACAATTGTCTAAATGATATGTTTACCTTCCTTGTTATTTGCAGTACGCAAAATCCCACTAGGCACAGAACCAGGAGACCATGGGGATATTTAATATTTGATTAGCAAATATTACATATATTCCTAGAGTATGACACTTTGAGATTTGTTAATGTATACAATACCTACTGTGTTAAATTTGTTATTAAGATTACATGACGTTCCGGATACAAGTTTGTAGGTTTTAGTTATAACATTACGCTGCGACTCATGCGAGTTGTGTAGTAGGCATAAGGGCCAACTAAACTATTTAAGTACTGTATTACGAGACTAGCTGCGCCCCGCGGTTTCAGCCGCGTAAGTCCCGGTGCCGTGGGAATATCGGGATAAAAAATAGCGTATGTGTTAATCCAGGTTTTCAGCCATCTAAGTACCACGTTTTATTGCAAAAAAGCGGCGGTAGTGTAATGGCTAAGGCGAGTCCGACACTTGCGATCAAGTGGTTGCGGGTTCGAATCCCACCCAGTGCACTACCGGTGTGAGCCCACTCTTAACACAAGCATTTAGCTTAGCTGGACCCCTCCAGCTTAACCCCTTAACAAGAATACTAGTAATGTGTGACCCACGTTAGTAGTATTCTTGTTTTTGCGTGAAAGAGTAACAAATATCAATACATCCATACATCCTTACAATCTTTAACGATTAGTATTAGTAGGAAGTATAGGCCAATGTCATTGTACTCGAAAAGCTCGCGAATTATAATGTTACCTACTATACGAAGGTATAAGGCGCTTTCGCTTGTGTTCGCACTTGTTATCAGTGGATTATTGTAATGGACATGGGACAGAGATATTTCAATTCCCTCCCATTCAGTCCTCTAATCGCGCCGACAGAAGGTAGACAGCATTTTAACCGTAGTGAGTGAAACCCAGAAAGTTAAAACGAGTATTGGATTGAACAGGGATTGAAAATTAAGCTTGAGTTCTTAAATGATTAAATCATTATCATATTACAAAACTACAGGTAAAAGTATAATAAGTAGGTAGGTACTATTTATTTAGGGTATGAGCATAGAACTTTATATTACTTTGGAATATTACAATTGATAGTAGCACCGCATGGTGGCAACTGTAGAGACAACAGATTACATTTATGTTATTTATACAGATAGATTAATTGAATTTTCATTTGAAACATGTCCGTTTGGCGTTGGTCCAAATGTATTATCAAAGTTTTTAGTTTTATTTACACAAATGTACTGAATTCACTATCTATTTAATATGTGGTTCAAACTCTTAAAGTTTTTTGCGTAAGTGTATTTGAGTAATTCTTTACATAACTAATACGACAATAAATCAAACATAGATGCAGAAAAAAACAAGGAGCAGTGGCTTAAAGAGACAAAATTGTTAACCGACAATGAAGACTTTAATTAGGAATCCAGAGACAGGTCTCCTGGACACCAAGGGTTAGTACGGACTTAGAGTCGAGCTGTAAAGAATTTTTATTTCTACTTTATGAACTTTCAAACCTGCCTCCGCGGGCCTTTCCAGTGAAAAGGTTTTGAAACGATTATTTTAAATGATGTAATCATCCACACAATGTTTAATGTGTATTTTGCCCGTTCTCTGGATCAAACCCAGGGATCTACTGTGGTCCTAATAGAAAAAAAAATTACATCCAAGTTTGGGAAAAAATCCGAAAGTCGTTAATTTGTTGTTATATCTGTCTGTCTGTCTGTGTGTCTGTCAAGACCCTTTTCCTCAGAAACTCGTGAAGGCATCAGGTTAAAATAACATCAGACACTAATGTCAGCGGTCCCTTGAAGCTGTAAAAAATCAAGATTCTAAGTCGACGCAATCAAAAGATACGGCCAAGCCTTAGATTTTAACAAATTTGAACATTTCGCAGGTAAGTCAAAAACTATAGGGTACTTCCCATTGATCTAGAATCATGAAATTTGGTAAGAAGCAAAGTCTGACAGCCCAAATAAAGGAAAAAATCTGAAAGTGGTTAATTTGTTGTTATGTCACATAAACAAACAATTTTTGTGATTACAAACTAATATTTTGCGGTTGGAAAGTTGATTTTGTCGTACATGTACAACGATGTTTCCCATACATCGATGTATTTATAGAACAGAAAAATACGTTTGTCTTTCCGAAAAGACGGTCAAAAATCTTAGAGAAATGATTTCCGAGATGGACGTACTATCTAGAAAATAAAAAACGGAATGATATAGAAGCCTGTTAATATTTTTATTGCTTTTTGTAGCCTCCGTTCCTTTCTAAGTACCGTCGCTTGCGACGGAACCATTGCCTGAAGCATTGAGCGCACTCTTCTTTAGGGAAATGCAGCTACGGCTTCTTCAGGGTTCATAAAACGAATTCCTCTAAGTTCAGGTCGGGACTGTAAGAAGGATGACTCACTAGCTCCACACCTTCGATAGGCAAATATTCGATAGTCCGTATGGCGGAGTGAGCTGGAGCGTTGACGTGGCAGAGGAATAGAACATTTTCCAAGACAACTGGTAGACAATGACTGACATACCAATTTGTAGTAACAGTCCTTTTATCTTCTAGAATGATTGTTGTGAAATTACCCGTCCATCCAAAGAATGAGGAAATCATCTTTTTCACTTGACTTCTCTGCCCTTCTTTACTTTTATCCGCAAATCTTCGAATGGAAACATCCATTGCACAGATTGTCTTTTGGTTTCGGATTCGTAACAATATATCCAGCTTTAATCACCTGTGGCGATGTCATATACAGCACTCGAGTCACCTCCGTCAAACTTTTCAAGCCTTGAGCGGCACCAATCCAAAAGACTCAAATTATGAGGTATCTATCTGGTACTAAGCTCCCTGACGCCTAAATGTTCTTCTAAGATTTTTTGTACTTGACTCATACTAATGCCTAAAGCTGCCCGAATCGGTTGATATGTACCACCTTTCTATCAGCTTCTATCATTAGCTGCACAGCACTCACGTTATCTTCAGTAGTCACCGTAGAAGAACGTCCTTCTCGAGAATCATCAGTGAGTTTGCTTCGACCACGTTTAAACTCATGAAACCAGTTATAAACAGTGGCACGAGATGGGGCTTCGTAATAAAGTGCCAACCGAAGTCTATCGTAACATTGTTGTTGAGTAAGACCGCAACGTCGCAGCAAAATTTTTTTCTAGTCAAATCCATTTGGATGTACAACAGACACTTTTTAAATTGCCACTATTTTCTAAAAACAAATGACTGAAATCATTAAACATATACATATTCCCAGAGTTCATAATTCGAAATTTAAATAAATTTTTCATCGGCTGCTTTTCTTACTGGCCTATTCTAAAAACTTTTAGTGTGACCCACGAACAAGTTTTGCTTACGGAACCCTCGGTTTTGGAAGTGAAAACTTCTTTAGGCACGTACGGCAAAACAAATCGAAAGTATATTCTATTTATTTAAGTCAAAATAACATTTATGAAGTCCTATTTTTAGAAATGGGGAGTAAGTACATTAATTTCCTAATTTATAATTAAGTATTTAGGTATAATGCACGGGTAGATAAAATTGCTCTCATAAGAGATTGATTGTAACGTTATGTTATCTGGAATAAGAAGCAAAATAGCAGCTTTAGTTTCGTAGGTTAAATTTATATGTACCTATATCGTGATTACGTTATTGCCCGATTGAGATGACCATGAAGATTGAGAAACAGTCCATGACGAGTGATTTAGATGTTATCGTAGACATAAAATGCCTGACATAGGATGGATATCTTATCACAATATATCAATATCTAGCGTGGCTGATCTTGCCACCACTTGCTCTGAGTCATAACAGGCGCCGGTTTGGCATAAAATGCGTATTTAACGTTTAGGCGCTTACACAAACGTCTGAAAAGGACCGTAATGATATTTTCATGATTCTTTGATGCATTATAAATCTCAGAATAATCTTCATGAGTGTTTGTGTTTTGTTTCAGGAGCACCGTAGGGCTTTACCACCATACAAGCGCGATGTTTGAATTATTTGCATATAATTGACGTCTTCTGAGTTATTTGTTATTTTGATCATGCTCTTCAAAACGTTTTTAAAAAAGAATTAGGTAACGTCGACTTCATTTAAGCGAAAACATAGAGTGGTTTAGAAAACAAGAAATGAGTACCTACCGAATACTAAGATGGTCACCATAAATAATACCTACATACTAGTGAAGTAACGAAAATTCGTATTCACGAATATTCGCATTTTTGATATTCGTATGTTTGGCAACAAAAAAAATCCATGGAAATCGAATGATACTAAAACTAATAAGAATTATATTTTTTTTATTTACTTGAATAAAAATAATAAAATACTTTCTTTTTGCTCTTGTTAGTCTATTTCAGAAATTAACAAAATCACAGCTAAATAAAAAAAAAATAATTAATTCTCTTTTTCCAAAATAAAAAAAAATCTTTTGTGAGAAAAATCTTGAGAAGTCTAACCAATTTAATAATATCCATTTAATAAATTATTTATTTAATAATATCTAAGTCTTGTTACGTATACATAATAGTTGGTTTGTACTTATTTTTTAAATAAAGATTATAAATTATTTTAACAGAAAATAAAAAAAATACTTATTTCTATTTTTAACAAAACTAAAAATCTAATCCATAATGTTATTTAACCTATAATTTCAATTATATCACTAAACACATTATTTTTCTATGAATAAAAGATAATGAAATAAAACCACTTAAGCACTAGAATAGTCAAACTTGCAGTAATGTTAAACTTTTAAAATAAAAGTTTGATGCTCTTTCTCCATGCAGCCTGTTTTGGTGTGGTGTGTTAACAAGTCCAGCTCCACTAAAATCTCTTTCATGGGGCACACTTATGGATGGAGTTACTCTTTGTTCTTTGGCTACAGGAGAAAAGTCAAATTCACATTCGTATTCGCGAACATTGGCTATAAATATTCGAATTCGCATTCGGAAATCTGAAAAATCCAACATTCGTTATATCAACTAATACATACAGTTTTGGTAGAATTATTTGAAAAACGACAACATTTAAAATTGAATAATACGCTTCGCTATTAACACTTATGTGGATATATTTTTTATTTTATTTTACTTTTTGCCGCTGTCTGCCTGTTTTTATAGCTTCTACTATAAGAACAGGCATTTTAAAATGCAGCGAAAGAATGAATGCATCGGTCACGTTTCGAGTTTTACGAGTACAGAGACACGCAGACACGAATGTCGCCACAGGAAGTTTATGATGACGAAATTTTTAATCCAGCAATGTTCTTCAACTAACCGGTACCTGTTTCTGATTTTGTTTGTGTGTATTAATTACATTACAAAAATTCAACCACAAACATTGTTAATGTGAAACTTACACATTTATTAGTGTAAAAGGGCGCATGATTGACGTCATTGTTTTCAGACGGGGACAAAATAATGTAGATTGAATTTGTTTATAGTATATTTTTAAGGTGATGTTCTGTAGAGTGGAGGTACGCCCCGTACCTCCACTGGTCAGAAAATTACTACCAGCACATGGTGGCGCCTCTGTTGTCCCATTCCAATCCATCAAGCCATGAAGATAGAAATGGGATGATACGGTTGACAACGCGTTAGTGACCAGCACTAGTGTTGCGAGTTTGTTTGTACGCGTAACTTAGCTTAAGACTTGTGATAGTTTGTTACAACATGAAACCAAATAAACCATGACTTTATTTTATTTTATCTAAATACCTACTACTTAAGAATTGAAATAATTGGATTGAAGAACTCAAACGCAAGTGCATAAACAAATGAGAATTTCTCATTCAGTGTTAAGGTTTAAATAACATTGACCCACTTTTCTTGAAGGACGTCTGCTTCTCATCCCCTTCGTCAATGCAACGATTCCATGTCGCATCATTTCTTTTGTTATTTCGCGTGACAACATTAACCCATCCGGATAATCAAAATCACTTATCGGCCCTCGCAATAAACCCTGAGCATGGCCTTAAATACATTTTTACTTCTGTTTCACACAAAAAAAGACAACTTTAACACGTCATCCGTATATATAGATACAATTCAGAGCCCGTAAATGCGTAACATTCAACAATATGAGAACGTATCAGATTACGCTACCGTCCTGCATTTACTCTCAAGAGTTGCTTGATGCAAACGTCTAGATTGATGCGAACGATAACCTTCAGTCTTCTTTACTTGTAAAAACATCTGACCGGCTGTGTCAATTAAGACTTAACAGTGCCCTTTATACAATGGGAGTAAATACAATTATTACTGTGCAATGATTTCATTAGGTCGTTGAGCAAATTGTACTCGCGATGTACTACAACATAAGCTCGAGACAATTGCTGACAATTGGTGCGGAGCGGCGCCAGTCGTGATATCACCAAGACTTCGCAAACGCTTTAAATCTTAATATCAAAACATTTAAAACCATTTGCCGTACATGTCGTGAATTCATTCAGACTTATGCCACTGATTTTGTACTCTGTGTACAAAAGCAGAAATGCAAACTACCCAATAACAAATGTTCGCAATGTTAGACGAGCTTTCAATCTTGTTCCTAATTGGTAGGTAGGGATATGGACGTCCTTTGGGTATGTAATTGCGATGTTAAGGGTCTACATATCTACTTTGTATCGTAAACTATAAATATATTTGTCGTAATTTTAGCTCGTAACGATACTATTTCGATTGTCCTTCTTATATCATAATTGAGTAAATGTTAGACACTTATTGTCACAATCCCTCGAAAATTGTAGGAACGAACAGTGTTTCTGTTTACTTTTTCATTACTTTATCAGGTATTTGCGTTTAGAAATCATCACACCATGTAGCTGAGCTGATGATGAAAAAAAACCAAAAAATAAAAATCTTTTTAACAAAAAATTAAACCGACGAAAAGAACTAAAAAGCAAAAAATAAATAAACCTTAAGTCTTAAGTATTGAGCTTATTTACATAAACTATAAAATTTTACATAAACTTATTTTGAGTCGGCGCCAGATAATAAAATTATTAATTACCTACGTAGAGCCATGTACATTTCTACATAGGTACATATAAAATTTTGACAATTAATCAGTTTGTTGTTTGGCGCCGCCTCAAAATTAGTTTATATAAAATTTGATAGTTTATGTAAATAAGCTCGATACTTAAGACTTAAGGTTTATTTATTTTTTGCGTCGGTTTAACTTTTTGTTAAAAAGATTTTTTCTTAATAAAAACAGTCAGATACGAACAGTACAACCAAAGAGATTTTTCTTCAATTTTAAACATACAAAATAGGTAGGAAAATACTTTTTCTCGACCTATTATATATTTCAAGATTAATAAGATATATCCGATAAATGCAGCAAAGGAAAAAAAAAGGAGAAATTAAGAAGCCAAGCAACATTCTTTGACCATTTTCTTGAATGTGGCCACTAATTGAGGACATTTAATAGTTTACCTATTCCATAACCGGACAGCCTGTACACTAAAGGATTTGTCGTAAAATCTGGTATAATGATAAGGTAGGATTGGAATGCCCACTTTTCAACAATAATTTTACAGTATTTTTTTTTTCAAATAGTTCTATACAGCTATATTGAACATTTCTTACGTTATTTATTGTTTCCTACATTAGAATAAGCTCATTGACAAACCTGTAGTGAAATCGCTCCAATACTGTATGTCAGCGATAGGGCATAATGACATGATGACGACACACAGTCCGTATTCTGACTTCACAGTCGTAAATCTAGACCAGAGGACTATGAATTTGTATCATAATAGATGGCAGTAGTCTTTTGAGAATAAATCATGAATACTGACGGAAAGTTACACTTTCTGAATATTAAAACATATTGGATAGGTCAACTCATGAAAAGATTTATAGTTAGCATGATCTACTTTCAACTCGTGAAAATTCAGCATACGAACTTAGAATTCAAATCGATCAATCGAGAATAAGATAGTTTAATACGATTTTAAAAGTATATAAATCTACATGTTTTAGTTAATTTATTACTGCTTGTAATAACGCTGTTTACAATTTCTTGAGTCCAAGTCTTGTGTTTAGAAAGCATGGCGACGTCTCTTATTTTTAGCTAGTAATCTACCAAGGCGAGAGTAACCTATATTTGAACTACCCTTCGTTTAACCTGATTAACAGAACGGATATAAAAACAATGAGGATGTGAGTGGGCCCAACGAAGGTATAGTTTTGATATTAATACTATAAACATAATATCTAGCTGTATGTAGGACACCTTAAGTATTGCACATGGCTTGTATAAAATTATTTGATTCGATATTCTTAGAAGAGAATTCCATTACCTACTGCGTAGAAGAAGTAAGTACTAACACATCTCTGAATTACACACCACTGAGACAGAGGCACGTTTAAAATAATTAGTTATGCCGGTTTCATACTAACTAATAGTCGTACGTAAAGGTTGGCGCCTCAGCTCATCGGGATTCATAGCAAGTCGCCATGACAGCAGTTTGTGACACAATCTATTTATCGGCAGGTGAAGTGTGCCGTCGCTATTTATACACATTCAAACATTTACTTATACCCCTAATGGATTATTAATTTTATTATCTTTTGAAAGCATCTATAGTAAAAGATATGTATAGTTTCGAAACTTGGGGATGGAGCTACATATTACCGTTCGGCATTTGTTTCATACATATATAGAGCTATCTTCCAGTCTGTGCTAGGTGAAAAGCATTTTATGACATTAAAGAATATAAGAAAGAAAATATTATAGGCCTGCAATACTTAGTTAAATGTCTAAAATTTACATAGAATTTACTAAGCGTTTTGTTATGTTTCTGCCTACTACAGTAGTACAAATCCTAACTACCCAAGCTAGCCCTACCGCCCCTACTCCGAAGAAGAAATACAAAATTAAGTCAGTTAATGGCGATTCTCAGTAGACCGCAAGTGCTTTCCCAGGCTGGTATTTGAAACTCGAATTCGAGAAATAAGCTCTGGATTCCTCTTTTTTATATATTTTTATTTGCAGAATATGGGTGTACAAATACAGATGGTAGAGTCAATATTATTAGTAGCGGAATACCATTCCAACCGTTGCCGGTGTTCAAAATAATGATATAATTTTTTATGTAAATTGTTATAATGCATAAATTATTATTAATTATAAAATAAGGAAAACATGTAAGTATAAAAAATGTAATATTAAATTCAAAATATTAATCATGCCAATCTAATAAAGAATCAATGTAAATGTAATAAATGTAAAAAAAATGACAACAATTCTGTTATTGATTTTAAGGAGTTATTTATTTCTGACTGAATTTATGTTATAATTTGTCCAATGTAGATGACTGTGCTATCATCTGCAAACAGAGTAATTTTACAGCTTGTGGTGGTCGTAGGCAAGTAATTTATGTATAAAATGAAGAGTAAAGGCCTGGGCACACTTCCTTGTGGCACACCAAATTTAACAATTTTTAACTGATAATTTCTAAATTTTCCCGTAGTTGTGTATTTTACCAGCCTCTATTAATGATTGCATATCCTCTTCATAAATAATCTAAGTCGTCTACGAATCTTCTATGAAGCAAAGAAATAATAAACAAAATATTATAATAAGATTTAATCGCAATATATAATTATAAATAGCATCGAGCAAAATCTCTGACGTATAAACGAGTAGAACTCGGTCTAGACAGACCATTCGTATTTACCTAGACTAAATTAAGAACAATTTACAATATGGTTGTTTTATGTTTGCAGACAATTTGCTTCACGGCTCATTCGTAACTACACATTTCTGCAACAACTAATTCAACATTCTTAAATGCAACCTAAATACCTTTGCGCAGTTAATTTTACTTGGTAACGAGTGGAATAGCCCATATGAGAATAATAAAATGGCATCTTTGATCTATGTAACTCAGTGCAATCGTCAACTCGATAGGTTAAATACGCTTCGTTTTATAGCGGTATTAATTTTGTTTTTATGTTAAAGATAAGATCTTGTGACGGACATGAGACTAATGTTATTTTCCTGATATTAAACCATTCATCTTATATGTATGTAGTATGGTTATTTATATTTTTTAATGAATGAGAAAGAATTGTTTAAGAGTTATGTTTACCGGCAAAAACCTACGGGCGTATTTAATAATAATAATTTTAATATATTTTAATCAAGCTTTGATAAATGTACTCATCGAAACCAATTTATATCAAAACCAAATTTCATAACCAAAAAGTGTTGCAATATTGTATTCTTCTCCAAATTTTGCTTTTTAACTATATAATCTGACTTTGCTTGTCAAGACGTAATTTTTTATTGTTTTATTTTAATTGACGAGCTCAGTTTGAGATCGCTATGATAATTAGTCGTCACTTAGGACAGTCCACGAATTTCTACCATAGTTTGGTCCAGAGTAACAGAAAATGTTTTTCATCTCATCGTTAAGGTTTCAGTGAGGGTCAAACAATATTAAATGAGTCTTTAACTCCCTAGTTTGCAAAAGCATGTGTACAATAGCTGACCTCATTTTAAATGATTCAAAGATTCCACATACATATTGGATAAATACAACATGAACTCTTTAAGTCATTGCTTTGAAGAAGTTGTAAATAGCGTTATGAGCGTATGCTTTGAAGAGTTGTTTACCATACACTTACCTACTACCGACGTGCTTAATTATATACATTGTATAAACTTGACGAAATAAAGTGCTATTTATCTGTAGTCCTCGAAGCTAATTGTAGCCAATACTGTTATGGATTAAATGAAACGCGATACAATTCAGTATTTGATTGTAATAAAGAATAATTGCCATTTTATCACACTTACGAACTGTGATGGTGGTCCTTTTTCAACCAAGGTTATACAAGTTAAATTAAAATTTGTCGTATCAAAACCGTAAAGTTGTATTAATCATAAGCTTTAATTTATTCATACGTTTTTATTACACTTGATCATTTGTGTCGCCATGTAATTTAATTACTTACTTGGTTGAATTGGTAGGTAAGCTTTAATTAAATGAAAAATAAGCGAATTATCGTCATAACAAGAAGTCGTTAACTGCATTGTGACTGTACACCTGTACACTTAAGGTCCGATTGTTGATGATAATTCCAACTGTTTTACTTCTTTTAGCTATCCAAGGTTGTCAACCGTTTGGACGAGAGTTAGCGTATTGTTACAGTTTCGGACAGGGTGGGACGTCTCACTCTCATAATGTGACGTGCGTATCACCGTATGTCCTTAATTAATATGAATACTACTCAAGATAGTTTTTTTTGCGAATCGGATAATTATGCAATATAATGATAACTGAGAGAAAAGGCGCCACCCTATTAAGTTTATTTAGTTTGATTTGTCTTGACTAACGTGGCTTTAGAAGATGATCCAGATGGCAAAACAATAATAAAAATGAAAACAATAGAGTAGTTTCTATGCTTAAAATAAATTGTATTACAGTCCTTATGGAATTAAGCATCAAAGAGGACTTTAAAAAAATAGAATCGTTATTATTTTCATGCTTTTGATTTTTAATCGTTGAACGTCAACATAAAAAAGTCAATGATTACCAAATGAGTAACAAAGCATGACATCAAAGTTATTATTTCATACAATTTTCTACAGAACATATAGAAATAAAGAACATATCGTTTTTATTTTAATTTGTGTAATATATTTTAATTCCATTGACGTGGTGATTTGAATACCAAGTTAAATTAGATATTTCTTTGAATCTGTAATTCAATAGCTTATTGAATAGTAATAGGGTCAACTACCCTATTTTCGAGTCAAATCAGCTTCTGTCTTTTAATATGAAAACGGTAGGTTGTCCCAAAAACATAGCGTCACCAAACGTTTTACAGGAGGTGGGGTGCAGTAGATTCCAACTGAAATTGCTGAGAAAAGACACAGAAGACCAGGTTGTCTAGAACCACTATAATTGTATTGTACTGACAAGTAGGGTCGACAGATCTCCCGAGGCTTTTGGGTCTAGTTTGGTTCCTCAACCTGCAACTGCAGTCACTCTTTTTAAAAATGTTTATAGGCACCAGTAACTTTAACATAGTATAAAAATACTAAACCTTAATTAGTTTGTTGATAAGAGTGATCTTAGTAGTAATCAATGGACAATCAATCAATGAAAAACACCCTTTAATGATTTTTGATTTCTTTATACATGAGGTACATTTTTTATTTCAATCCTTCAGTAGGACCACGAGAAATACCATACCCTCGTGGTCCTACCAGTAGGACAAAAAAGTAGGTCCACGAGAAAACACCCGTTTTAATGTGTGAGTGATGTGTTTTTTCTTAATAGATTTCAAAGAGTACGGATCATATTTTAATGTGTTCACAAACGTAATGCTGGTATATTCTTTTATTATGTATGTACCTATCTCATAGCTTTATTATAATGAGTGGTACCCGTGATAAATCACTTAACATCTAGTCTGAAAGCTGACAAATGTTTAATGGCTAATAGCCTAATGATTAAGAATATAAAACTTATTAGGAAATGTAAATCTCGTGCCCATAATGTACAAATGTAAATGAATCTATAAACTAACATATTTATATTTATTTAAAATATGACACTGACCATTATTTATTCTAAGTTGCTAACATTTTTCAATCATTAACTGGTGTCAAAATATTCGTTTCGATGTCAATTAATTGGTATATTATAATATTAAAATTTATATTACCATCTGGGAGTGATAGTAATATTTACGTATTTATTATATTACTAGCTGACCCGGCACACGTTGTTTTGCCATATTAATTATTTCTAATGAATAATTATGAAGTCAAATAAAAAATAACTAACTTACTGTGGAGATGGGACCTATGACTGAAAGAAGAATGGAGCGCTGTGGTCTATTGACGGCCTATAAAAATAACAAAACACCAACCATTCATTTTCTTAATTCAAAGTACTTCATTAACTTAACTGACATATTTAAAGTTTAACAGTGGGAGAGCCATGCTTCGGCACGTATGGGTCGGCTCGAACGAAGTGATACCATGGCCTCACAGAAAACCGGCAGTGGAGCAATGCTTCGTTGTACTTCGCCAAGCGAGTGAGGTTACCGATGGCCCTAACCCTTCCCTCTCTCTATCTTTTTATCTATCGTTAACCCGCTATTCCATAAAAAAAAAGTTTGATATCGACTTGACGGCAATCGATTATAACAATCGCACTTTCTATTTTCACTGGGTTAAATACTTTTAAAAAGTTGTACCAATCAAATTAAAATACTAATATCGCTATTAAAAAACAGGGTTGATCGTAAAGGGTTGAAAATTCAGGGTCGTATGTATTTTCTAATGCTGTATAATAAAATTTTTTATCTAAAAATTAAAAAAAAAAAGTGTGTGTCAGCTCCGACGCACGACTGGAGTTTACAATTTACTGGAGTCTCTCTCTCTCTCTCTCACTATCTCCCTCCTCCCCACCCCTTCCTTCCTCCCTCCCTCCCTACCTACCTCCCTCCCTCTATATATTCTGTATATATTTACACATATATATGTGTAAATAAGGTATACACATATCTACTTACATGCGTCGAGAATAAGGAGTAAACTCCAATAAAGCATAAAAAGCACAATAAAGCGTTAAATACTTTTAAACTTAATAAACTAAATTTTACTCTTCATATTTTTTTCATACCGGGCGCCTTATATGTAAATCGATTCTTAAGAATTAAACTCCAAAAATTAAGGGTGGACTACTCTTAACATTAAGGGGGATGAAAAATAGATGTTGGCCGATTCTCAGACCTACCCAATATGCACACAAAATTTCATGAGAATCGGTCAAGCCGTTTCAGAGGAGTTTAATTACAAACACCGCGGCACGAGAATTTTATATATTAGATTGTGGTATATGTTAAAGATCTTAACAGTTTTTATTGCATTTATATATAAATGAATAACTTTTAATAATAGTAAAGCTATGTAAATGAGTAAATTTGATTGGGACTCAGAATTAAAAATCCGTTACAGCAGTCCTATCCTTTCAATGAATATAAATACGAGCTTATTTTAGAGGAAATATTTTGCAAAAGCTTAAAAAATAAACGCTGTAGCAGACCAGGCCCCACTACGCAGTGTAACAGAGTGAGAGCCCAGAGCGATCAGACATAACTTATTTTCACATAGATGAAACCTTGGGTTCTCAGTAGCGTCTCATGTGCTTTGAATACCTGCGTGCTTGGGCTCGCCTTAACACCTAGGCAGGTACCAGGTAGGAAAGGTAGCTACAAATTAGAGCTACTTAACTTAAATTTGTATGGCTGATTTTTATATATGTTTTGAAGAATATTATTCTAAAGTAGTATCATAAGTATCAGACACTTTCCATGGACCAGAACTTTTGTCAGACGCTTTAAAGCTCAACAAAAAATAATGGAACTTTACTTATTTTTACATGTCTGATTTTTAAATATGTTATTAAGGTAACCATTGCAAAGTTATATTTCATTACTCAGACAAATTGTAGTGAACAAACATACCCTAAACACAAAAATTATTCAGCCGAGAATATGAGCGCGAGAGGACTATGCGCATGCGTCTCAGAGTAAAATACTTTTAAAGTACTTACTGCTTTCGATTTAATATTTTTGCATCTCTATTTAAATTAATATTTAAGTAAATTATTTTATTGCATATATTCGGGAAAATAAATTTATTCGGTGCAATTTTGTTTAATGAAGAATTATTTTCATTTTATTATAAAGCTCGCCTCGTTATTTTTTTAAATGATTTGGCGGAGTGGGACTTCTGTACGTGTACTATTATGTTTCCTGTGGCTGTGGGCATTGGTGTACAATGCTTAACCATTGTAGACCAACGTTAGCTCTTATTTTTTAACCTATTTTAAAATATTTCAGAACTTCACTTCTAGAGATCAATCGAGGTTAACGGTTTTTAGTTATGCAATTATCACAAAAAAAATGCACAATTGCTTTCTTGAAGAATAATGCTTGTTTGTCAGCGATGAACTCCTTAACTAATGAACCGATTTTAATGAAATTTTGTACAATGTGTGCAGTTTTCTTCAGCTTGAGAGATAGTATAGTTTTTATCTCAATTTATAGTCACAATATTTTTTATTGCAAATTAATTAGCTACAGCAACGCGAGGCTAGGTAGCTAGTATCATATATATTAAGTCTTACTGTACCCCAACAGCTTCAAGTTTTGAGAACAACGCACGGTGCTAGAGATCTTGGGCGCATTGTCTTCGTCGTTGACACCCGGGCTCTAATACCGTGTACGTGACGCATCAGTCATACCGCTTTCGCAGAAAACAAGCATCCGTGAATGTCGGTCGTAATGCCGGCGTCGTCTTAAGCACGACCTTAGGTAGTCCTAAACCCTCGCGAACCACCGTAGTCAATAATGCAAAAAATTAATAGAGGGATTAGTCTGGGTTTTACTTTTTCGAAGAAGGTAGAGTATAAAAGAGACGTTTGAACCTTTAATAGTGGAAATGAAACATAGTTAGATAATTTAGAAAAGAAAAGCAAAGACAAAAAATAAAAAGAAAAAAAATAGGCAGTCATGGGACTGCCGACAGAAGTGAAAACTTAAACGAAACGACGAACTTAAAACGTCACATTAACAGGTTGGTGACATTCATTAATAAAGAGCTCTACTGGATCTATATATATGTATTATTAGCGTGACGGTCAGAGTTCAGTTCTCTCTCTCTCTCTCTGTCCCTGTCCCTGTCCCACCCTCCCTCTCTCTACATGTCTCTCTGACGCTGTACATGTAAATATAAGAAACTAAGCTCCGTCGTACGAATTTTCGATGGGGACAGAAGGACCAGAGGACATCAGGGTCACGTGTCCTGACGCGAGTTTAACATTTTTTACCCATCAAAAAGTTCACAACGCCGCTAAAGAAGTTTTCACTTCAAAAAAGACTTGAAAAGGACATAGAATTTGATTGAATTGGATTGAATTTAGTCGGTTCGTGCCCAACATACCACCTTGCCATTACACCGGTGAGGTAATGACCTGTTTCCACACGTAAAAAAAGGGGTACATTTTCCAAAAAAGTATTTTATCCAGAATGTGGCGAGCTTAAGAGTAACAAACCCACCAAAGATGTAAAACCAAATAAGCGGTACGTAAATTTTCCTAAAAACTCGATGACATGTCAATCGCATCATCTGATCCTTTTTCCGAGAAATCATTCTATATTATAAATAATGGCATCTTATTTTGAAATATAAAATGGGTCTTGTAAAGCTTGGTACTCACGTACAAGGTCATTTAACATTCTGCATTTAATTCGCTTGGTTTTAATACTTTAAACGAAAACGAACTAATGGCCAAACGTTCGCGTAGCGGAAACTTGAATTTCTCCGAAGTTTATGCATGCACTTATTTTATTCATACATACACAATTACACACAAATTTTTGGACACATTTTTTTTTCTTCTAAGTCCATGGATTAAAAAAAGTTCCGCCAGGACAACGTTCGCCCAGCTCAGTTTTTAGCGAATTTCTCCACAATGGCTGCATGCACAATTTTTTTTTACCATACACAATTACACGACGTCATACACAAAATATCTGCATAATTAAAATCTTTAAATTCAACAACATTCCGCTGCGTGAACGCACACCAAGAAATTACATGTAATGATTTACATGTAATTTCCTATGTGTGTGTGTTAGCTAAAATATTTTTTAACTATTGATTTAACGTATAACGTGTGAAGTTGAAATACAGTAGTTCACTTGTAGTACTGCGAATAGTACTACCTCGCGGTCAGTGAGATGATGATTTTCTAACTTAACTACTCCTCTCCCCTCCCCCCTTCACAGACTTCGTTTGTAATGAAGTTCTTATTCTCATTATAAAATATGATCTAAATCGATCAGTAAATAATGTGGTATCGAACTTTTCCCTTTTTTAGGGAACCTTAAATGGAAAATCATCAATGACTAAAAAACTTTAAATAATCAAGAATTCGGAATACTTACCAAGTTTTTTCTTGAAAAGTACCAAGTAAGTAAGTAAGTAGTAAAAAATAAAACCTTTACAGCAAATCAATACAACCGAAATCTAAATCAGCCAGACCTAAATCTAGATGATAATCTTGCTCACGCTCATGTCTTTATTCTTACAGGATATACCGCCAGTACAATAAATAAATAAATTATAAACTAGGTCAGCAAAACAAAGACTAATAAAGAAAGTGTAAATTTTAGTGAATAGATACATACTGTCTGTATGAAACTTTACGAACAACGAATAGCTATGAAACAAACATTAATAGGGTTGATGTCTTAAACAAAGACGCATTGCGTTTTGTACTCATTCATCGTTTGTATTTCATCAGATAACTGAATTTTTTACCCGCGGGCGCAGACAGCTATGACCATTGTTTCAATTTCAATCGTGATTACACTAGATGTGAAAATAAATACTTAAAGAATTTATTCGCCGGCTTGAAATTTTATATTCATATTGTTTACTATCATTATATACTTTTTGTTTCTCTTTGAGGGTATGAGATCAAAATATTTAAGATAAATTATTACCAGCTAGGTTCTGTAGCCGTTCAGGTTTATTGGTGGCACCTGGGTATCCGATGAATACACTTGCTTTGTGCACAAACAATGTCAAAATTTATTCAAGCAAAGCCCAGCGTCTAAAATACATATGTTTTTTCATAATGAACCTACAGAATGAAAATGCTATAATAGCGTTACCTTGAAAGTAAACCTACCTAGTTTCATTGCATTGATTAAATTAAAGGAATAGATAGAAACCTCATAGATTAAAAACCATTCCGCCGTTAAGATACGCTGATGGCATAAAAATTACCCCATGCATACAGTTCTGTCTAAATATAAGTGAGAATTTTGATGAAAATAACAAAAAAAAAACTTTGGGATGAATCAAAATTAAAACATACAAATGTCTAAAAGATACAACAACAACACCAACAATTGAATACACTGATACAATGATATGAGAAGATACATCCAATAGACTCATAACCTAGTGTAATTTTTTACAAGTAAGCACAACGAGCACAGTTCAGAGTTACATTTGATAAATATTTTAGCTACATTGTAACTGGTTAATTTCAACTTCCTCTTATTTTTACGAAAAATATATCTCGTGTTATGTTCGACACTTAAAGAGAAGTCGGGTTTTTTATTAAAGCTTCTACTTGTTTTATCGAAGTGCATTTGTTATTATGATTTTTTTTTTATTTCATAAAACACTACGAAGAGTCAGTCAGTATTTTTTAAGTTTTCAAAACCAGCTCCTGTTTTACTACTCAAGGTTTTTTATCAGCTTAATAGTAAATTAATTGCAACTAAATGGCATACATTTTTCTTTTGCTCGATTCAATTATTTTCTTGGAATACCGTATAAGAACATGTAGTAACTCTGTACCATTTTTGTATTATGAACCTTGACTCTCCATAACAGATAATAATGTAATTATGTTTTGGAATCCATTAGTAACACATGACGTGTAAACCCAAATTAATCCCAATGACGTCACATAGTTTAGTTTGGGTAACAGAAGGTCCATTTTCGTTCCATAACGGACAGGAATTTTCGAGATAATTGCTTGACAACGGTTAGAGCTATTTTTGTTGGTCATGATATTCGAACCTTTTAAAGCTTGGTCCGTCACAGTCTTAGTAGCGTCATGAAAATTGGAAGCACCTGAATAATAGCCACTTAGTTTCTTAAAAGCAAACTGCTTATGTTTGGCTTTCTATATAAGTTTGCAGGAAGTGTCTACCTACGTCAAGCCGTCGTTGTGTCGAAAATGTTAAAAGTTACAAGTGTAACTTTTAACATTTTCTGCTGTCGAATCAAGTGATTCGCGACAGCCTTGAGTAAACATTTTTTACACTTTTATTTGCATTCGTATTCAATCGAGGCATATTCCGCTATACGTGACGAACCGGCAGAACTTGTTGATAGGCAGCCGGAACTTACTGTAGTTCTTCACTTATGGCGGCTTTTAAATTGATTCGTCATCATACGGTGGATGTCCGCCGGCCCGGCCTTCACCGTCTGCAAGGCCCGTCGGTCGTTCACGCACCTTTTTAGCTAATTATAGAAACATTCAATGGTTCGCGACATGAGGGCACATTCTCTTATAGAACTTCTGGAATAGGTTCCTTTAAAGTTCCTGTAAATCCATTAGACTTAGGTTGGCAACATTTGGTTTGGGTGTCTCGCTCTTCTAGGGAAGTTACATTCGATGTAACATGAGATAATGATGTTTGATATCTTCCCGAGCCAATACTGTGCATTATAGAATAGGATTTATTTTATGAGTTTGTACTTGAAATACTCTTTGTCCGGCGTTATTACAAATACATACATAGATACTTCATCCTGGGTGAGGACGGAGCGTGTCACTAGTAACTCTATTGAAGTAGTTGAAAGCGCGGCTCCCAAATAGTATTTTAGCGGAATTAGCTGAATTATACAGAGAGTCATCACACTAAAACTGTTTAAAAATTTAACAATAAGAACTGTTTAAAATATGTCAATTATAGTGTTCTTATTCAAGGCCCTGTGACAGCCAATTTTTTTAGATATTACTATTAACAGCTAATCATTGTTGTTTTCCCCATGTGTCTAATTTATAATGAAGAGATGGGAGCTAAAAACTTCTTTAGAAGACGACTTACATTGCAATCGAGTTGCCAAAACAGTCCTAGGTTTTAAGGAATAAATTGTGTTGGTATACCAATCACACTAAATTACAAAAATGGATAATAAATAGATTAGTAGATTGAATCACCCGGTTAGTAATTATAGCATTTCTAATTCTCGGCTTTTCTACATCCATGTGCCGGCGGCGACTTTTAAAGTTTAAATACACAGAGCATTCTTCTTCAAATTGTACCAATTATAATGAAATAATAATTTCGGCCAATAAAATATCGTTGAACTACAATTGCTAGACAGTGGTGCCGATTCTATTGTACACTCCACTAAACTAAAACCTGACTTAATTTCTTCATATAAAATCAACCTCGTGTTCTTCGTAATAAGGTCTATTTGTTACTAGCATCTATTTCTCGGCGCCGCTAAATTTCAATAAAACCTGTCAACGTATACTCAACTTTATTTCCACCCAGCGAGAGTCTTAATTTATTCAAACGCTGTATAATTGCCGTATAAAAACTTGTTCAAAACGAACAAGGATGACGTGTTTTTAATCTACACCTACGAAGACGCTTACTAAAAACACAGAGCAAAAGAGATGGCATTCAACGGATAGCGGCTCTCGCTACGTGGTATTAAAGTTTATTTAAGCGTATCAGACTTTAGTCGACAAATAAATTGCTTATTTCGATAGCGACATATGTTACCTACTTGTTTCAATTTGAAATAAGACCTTGTTTTGAAGTATACAAGGTTTACTTCTTATATGAAGAATATTTAGTGAATTTTAATTTAGCGAGTGAAGTAACAGAATTGGGGCCAGTGACGACTAAACTAAATAGGTTGTCTGTGTTTATACATACATATTTGGGACAATCGGTAAATTTTGCGAAACCTAAAAAAATGTTCTACATACCCAATATTTTTTTATTAAATCTTTTTCAATGATTCACCACCACTATTTATACAAAGTTTGCAATACAATTTTTCGAATGCACTTCAGACGCATCCTCCACAGCCTGCTCGAAAGTCAGCTGTCGCATCTTCCGGCGACGTGAACTGTATCCCTTTCATTTGATTTATTATTTTAGGGAATAAAAAGAAGTCACACGATGTTAATTTAGGCTTGTAGGAAGAATAATACAGAAGTTTGATAGTTGTGTTGTCCAGGAAGTCCCTCGCCTTAAGCGCAGAGAGCGCAGGCGCGTTGTCGTTCTGAAGCACTAGCCCGCTATGTTCCGCATTTGGTCGCTTGCTGATGATAGCAGTAAACACTTCTGGCAAGAATTTGGTAGTATACTAATCGATATTAATGCTGCTTTGAGCCCGTAAAGATGCCAAGAATCCTGTCATAGTGAAAAATATCATAGTTTCGATCGCTTTACTTTGGTAGGCCTTGGCTTATTTTGAAACAACCAAACTATTGAGTGGTGCTTAGTTTCTAAATCGTATTAATAAATCCAAGATTCGTCACGTCATAATGTTGTAAACGCGCCGAGACAAGCCTGCATCTAACTTAGCTATTGTATCATGGCACCATTCCACGTGAGCCTATTTCTGAGCGTCGTCGGTCGGTTCGGAACGCAGCGCAAAACTATACTCCTCATGCAAAGGTGCTCACAAAATCTTGTAAAGACTTCCTGAACCAATCTACTGTACTGAATCCCTTTATACGTGATTTACCAATTCATCGATGAAATGTTTAATTTCTGATTCGTTTTCTTCCGAAGGTAATAAATAGCTGTCAAAGGACCACCACATATTTCTTTCATCAGCTAAAAATCGCTGAAAAATCAGAATGCAGTTGCCCCAAAAGGGTCTTCGTCTACAAATGCAATTTGAAGTCTATAAAACGATTCTACCGCTTTTAGGCCACGTTTAACATCGTACAATATCATTCCGAAATGTTCTCAAGACACGATAATTACATAATTATAGTTCGTAATAAAATGTGGAAATGTGGGAAATTTTAAGTTGCAACTTTTCTATTTTTTATTGTAAATTAGTTTAAATTATTCGTCTGTTAAATAAAGTATAATCTGCCGGTGTATTCATACATAAAAATTCTTTTTCGCAAAACGTTCTGAGTGGCCTTTTATATTGTGGTAACATCTTATTTACCCGGAAAAGAAAAGACTATGCAAATAAACCACGAACTCGGCAACTAATGAAGTAATTTCCATTATTGAAGTAAATGTTTCCTTTCTAGAGTTTATTTGTCTTGCATATTTGTATTTAATTACCCCGTTTAGGAAAGCTATGGTTACATGAACTGAATTTGAGTAAATATGGTCGAATCGAAGTACACCATTTTGTCAAATCCGTTTTACTCGTTTACGATTCGCGATACGGTGATCATCTTTTCAACCACTTTAGTGGACCCCGACAGCTCGCAGGACAAACAGGCGTTGCTCGGTTAAGTGCACTATTAACGTAGATATTACCCTATCGTACGGCGAAAAGACGTATGGTTATCTTTTACGTTACATTTTGTGTTCGTTTATGGACATGTCTTTTTTATATCACATATATATTTTGTGATATAAAAATTGATTGACAATAAAATAAAAACATTTAAATGACTAATAAATATGTCGAATTTTGCAAGGATTTAGCGATGAAGAGGTTGGAGAATCGGATGGTGAGATTAAGAATAATTTGCAAGAAGATGAAGTTTGCAGTGATACTGAAGCTGAAGAGGTGAATCTATCCCATGCTGAATTGAAGCTGAAGAGGTGAATCTATCCCATGCTGACAGTTATTTAGTACTTGTGTATGTAGCAGCTCAGCTCTTCAGCTACAAATGATCGTATTTATAAGCCAATAAGACCCTAAGGCGCAAAATGGTCATATTTGGGCAGCTACAATAGGGATTAGGGGATGGGATTCTGAACATGGCCTAAGTAAATGCCTACTTTATTACTGTTATAACGTTTTGCGCAATCAAAAAAAACAATTGAGTCGCCGCAATTTTATAAAAAACTAAACATGTTGACACAGCAGAATATCCCTACTTTGAACTCTGGAAAATCTGAAATACAAAATCAGCAATATTCTACTAAAGAGGGCCGCTGAGTCTCAAGAATAAAAAGCTCCTATGCTATAAAAGAGGAAGTATTTTGTCCTTCAAATCTTAAAAGGAAGACAAGATAAATCTCTCTGTGAAGTCCCATATATGGACGTAAAAGTAGTGTATGTTCTAAGTGCATATAAAATAAAGTCTGACCATTTAGTTTACTTTCTTATTATTAAACAAGGAAAGAAGATATAAAAAGTTGAATATGTAAGAAATAGCTTTGAATAATTAGTCTGAAGAAGAGATTTCAACTCAAGTTCGTTTGTTTGATTAATAAGTAAAAAAAAAAATATATATATTCTAATTTATTCTGTTAATATTCTAGAAAACAAACCTGTTTTTTTATTTTATTTATATAAAAATACCATGGACGATAAGAACCTTTTCTAAAAAAATCTCAATTTACATTATGATCTTAAATATTTACTAACAATCGGTACACACGTCGAAACGAGATAATTATGGTTATCTTTCTCGTACTATAATTTAAGGTTATCTTTCTAGGGTTAATAAACATTAGATTATTTTGAATGTAAATAATAAGGTTATAAGCGCCATATATAATAAGCGCTGTTTTTAAGCAGTAGGTGTTATTTTAATATTATTGCATTTATGTTTTAGTCCTTTAGTTATCGACATAAAAAAAAAATTCAAACTATGGTCTGCAGCTTTCGGTGTTCTCTGTAAATAAGCAAGTACGCATAAAAATAAATTGCAGTATTGAATGATCGTTAAATAAAAAAGTCACATTGTGTTACATTTTATCAATGAGTTAACACGGTTGTATCAATGAATCCTTCAATACATTTATCACAATAATGTCACCAATTGACGCGATTGCACACTTGTGAGAGAGGTTATTAGGTCGTTTTAAAAGGACTTATTACCTGACTGAAATGAATGGATGAACTTTGCTGCATGTTCTAAAGTAGTAAATGACCCAATAAATATATACCTAATTATATATTACATGTATTTATTAAATAAAGTATAATACATTTGAATGTGGTATGTATAATTTATAGACGTTTCTGACGTTAGGGATCATTTTTCTGTCAATATATCATAAAAAATTGGTATATATTTTTTTAATACAACTAAAGTTGTAGGCCCGCACACGATCCAGCTGATGGTAAGCAATGAATAGTTACTTAAGTTACCGCCTTTACTCTGAAACACGTAGAATAGGTAGGGTTTTTATGAATAAACAATGAAATCGATGGTTGAAACTGTGTTGGTATTTCCTTTTTAAAAGACGAAAAAAAAAAGGAGGTTCTGAATTCGACCGTATAATATATATTTTTTTATGTCTGTTCAGCCCTCACTCCGTTATTTATGAACCGATTTTGATTATTTTTATTCTATTTTGTTAGATAGGGTTAGTTACCTCAAGGGCGGTCCCATGTCAAGGAAGTCAGGATCTGATGATGGGATCCTGATAAAATTGAGAGAGACCCTCGAAAATTATAGGAACGAATACTGTTTCTGTTTACTTACTTTTCGTTACTTTATCAGATATTTGCGTTTAGAAATGAGCTGATGAGGAAAAAAATCATAAAATAAAAATCTTTTTAACAAAAAATTAAACCGACGAAAAGAACTAAAAAGCAAAACTCATTTTATTATTTGGCACCGACTCAAAAAAGTTTATAGAAAATTTGAAAGTTTATGTAAATGAGCTCAATATTTAAGACTTAAGGTTTATTTATTTTTTGCTTTTTAGTTCTTTTTTTATAATAAGACAGTAGACGGTTATTCAATTGTCTGTATTTTTTAAATTACTATTTATATTTTGTAATAAAGCACACAACCCGATAGTAAACAGTTACGAAGTCAATAAACAATGGCAGCCCCAGTTGTGACCCTTGCACATCGATAGCCCTATGCTAGGCCATGGAGCTGTAGGGATCCTACTCATCAGCAAGAAGAAACATCACTATCTTATTCCTGTTTATTTTTGTCACTGATAGACGTTATTATATTTTACACATAATGTAGAATCATTAACAGGAAAACTACAAGAGACCCAGAATATATATTCTAAAATATTCACATATTAATTTAAAAAAAAGTGTGTGTGTGTGTAATTCACACACGGCAGAAGTGAAACTTAAGAAAAGTAGCCTACGAGAGAATGAGAAATTAAATATAAAAAAATATATAATACGGTCGAATTGAGAACCTCCTTTTTTTTTCGTCGGTTAAAAACAACACAGATAATTTAATAATGTTAATAAATTTAACTTTAGATAATTTATATAAAAGTTATTAGTCAATTAAATAAATAACATAAATTAATTAACCAACAAATTTTAATACGCAAATGCCTAAAAATTACACCACGTTGACATTGATGCATCACTGATACTTGTATTCTATCTCATTCTCTCGCCGACTTAATCCTATACAGATATGCTTTTGTTTCTTTATCGTGACGCATTTTCGTTTCATCGAGTTTCAAATCACAATGATTCTAAAGAAGTTTCACTGTATACGAGTACTTAGGTGTTGTGTGAAACCATTTTCCTGCGTCATAAAAGGTCTGAATTCATACGACATCTTTTTTCCCTTAAACATTTGTATACTTACACGTCAATAATAAAGCAATTTATATTTTATATTGTATCCTCGTTTTTTTCGGAAACAAAGACTCATTAATATCCCTGGGTTTGTTTAATGAAGTATAGCTTGTTTTATCGGCGAGTCTTCGATCGGCGGCTCCACGGCCCACACCCAATAATACCACTATTATACGCTCGATTACTCACAAATTACCTTTACTTTAGAAGCTCCATGTCTCGATATCAAACGATCATCATATGATCGAAGCTAACGGGTATAAGAGTTTTAATCGGATGATGTTTTACCTTTCTTTTTTCTTATGCTTTAAGGCACATAAGCGCACGAAATTATATATCCTACTAATATTATAAACGTAAAAGTTTGTGAGTATGTATGGATGTATGGATGTTTGTTACACTTTCACGCTAAAACTACTGAATCGATTGCGATGAAACTTGATATGTAGATAGCTGGAGACCTGGATTAACATATAGGCTACTTTTTATCCCGATATTCTCACGGGATCGGGACTTACGCGGGTGAAACCGCGGGGCGCTGCTAGTATAATATAAACAATATTCTGTCGTAGGTTACGTTACGTTACACAAGTAGGTTCATTAATTTTTGTTCTTCCTATTACAAATATGATATGGACGTGAGTAACAATTTAATGACATTTTGAATAGACACGTGATTTTGGACCACGCAAGTTAAGAACCAGAGACGTAGATAACGCGACAAATTGTCAAATGTACAATTTTTTTATCGTTTATTTTATTCTATGGCAAGCACAAGAGAGAATCCTACTAATATTATAAACGTGAAAGTTTGTGATGATGTATGGATGTATGGATGTTTGTTACTCTTTCACGCAAAAAGCACAACCGATTGCGATGAAACTTGGTATGTAGATAGCTGGAGACCTGGATTAACACGTAGGCTACTTTTTATCCCGATATTTGCTCGAATTATTGTTATTATGGTTATCGGCAAATAGTATCCAAGTATGTATTTCCGTATTCTAAGAATCCATAGAACAGGCTATGCTTCGTTTAGATCAAGAAAGCGCTGTGTTCTGTGTCCTAGAATATTACTACTATTACCTATTCTTATTCTATAAATTACGCACAGGCCTATTCTCTGACTAATATTCGTCTACACTTAGACCACTTCTTCCTCTATGAATGTAGGTTCTATTAGAAAGATTTAGGTTTTATGACATTAAAATCAATTACTACAATTAGATCAGAAACATTTGCAAATACCTAATCGGAAAGGTCTCTCACAAGACATATCGTATGAAACGCGCATCCTTGTTTGGTTTATGCAATTCTTAATGAATGGTATCGTTGCATCAGAGTGCATTACATTAGCATCGACACAATGAGCCGCACCATACAATTCTCTCCGCACTGAAGAATCTCTGAAATCAATGCAGATGTATTATTGCGTGTACGAGCTTGCACAATTTGCGTTGGTGTTCAAGAACAAATGTACTTAACGGCTATGTAATTGATGAGGTCCTCGACGATTTTGCTAATTTTACTGTAGGTATTTATTACATTTGCACATTTTCTTATTTACAACTAAATGATACTCGGAATCTGATTCAAATTCACAATGGTATTTAGTAACAGCAAAGATATGGCTCTATGTCTATCGCTTATTTATTCGGTTTTTATGAGATACTTACAAATCATAAAGCAATTAAAAAAGTTACGAAAATGAACCTTAATAAAACCTAACAAGAATAAATTGGGTAATTTATTAAAAGGATATCAATCCAATTGTCTCAAAATGTCAAACATATGAATTAATTTAGAATACAATAGATGATTGACATATCGATATCCTAATCTAAAAGTGTATCTATTAGTTCAAAATCTTTATTCCCACTGTGGGTGTCAGGTCGTCTCCTACGCTATATCGTACCTTCTAGCAGTGCCGCAGCGTGTGAAGGAAGTTGACTCATACCTCCACGTGAATACTTCCCGGCTAATAAATTTCAATTTATTTAATATTCCGTGGAGGAGCTTACGCAAATCATTCTACGGAAAATCGATCACACCGGTCATACTAAGATATTAAGGAAGTCAAAATAAGGGGGTCTAAAATTGTAATAACTTTACGCTCAGAACACGTATGTAACCGAAAAAAGGAGGTAATTGGACTTGGTATCTGGAATTTGCGATTTAAATGTCAAATCTTGTCGATAGTCGATAGTATGGTTCAAGCAACTTAATTTCAAAGCGGATATTACAATAAACTTAGGCATTATGTGAACTGCTTCAAATGGTTATATCTACTGTTTGTAAGTATTTAAGAATTGTAGACAACAAAGTAGTGAGTTATAAGATTTGACAAAATTAGTTATTAGGTTTGTACGTTTGGTCAGTAGAATAGTTTCCTATGCCATTTTTTTTCAAGTTTTGTTTTAAAAAGACAACGTCCGCATTAGTGTATGTGCATAGTCGCATGTCGTGGAGAACTTAACAAATAAAATCACTAACGGTCACATAGTCAAACCCAAACTCAAAGTAATGTAATGTAAATCATAAAAATGAATGTCTTCTTTAGGAATCAAACATATCACTCGACGCCTTAGTAGTAGCCGAGTTAATATTTTATTTTAAAAACTGTTGTCGTTTTTAACCGACGAAAAAAAAAATAGGTTCTCAATTCGACGGTATTATATATATTTTTTTTTAATGTATGTTCAGCCCTCACTCCGTTATTTATGAACCGATTTTGATTATTCTTTTTTGTTAGATAGGGTATACCTCTAGGGTGGTCCCATGTCAAGGAAGGATCTGATGATGGGATCCTGATAAAATAGAGAGAAACCCTCGAAAATTGTAGGAACGAATAGTGTTTCTGTTTACTTTTCATTACTTATGAGGTATTTGCGTTTAGAAATCATTACATCATGTAGCTGAGCTGATGATGAAAAAAAATCATAAAATAAAAATCTTTTTAACAAAAAATTAAACCGACGAAAAGAACTAAAAAGCAAAAAATAAATAAACCTTAAGTCTTAAGTATTGAGCTTATTTACATAACCTATCAAATTTGTTATAAACTTATTTTGAGTCGGCGCCAAATAATAAAATGATTAATTACTTACGTAAGTACATATAAAATTTTGAAAATTAATCAGTTTGTTGTTTGGCGCTGACTCAAAATAAGTTGAAAACAAATTTGATAGGACTTAAGGTTTATTTATTTTTTGCTTTTTAGTACTTTTCGTCGGTTTAATTTTTTGTTAAAAAGATTTTTATTAATAATTTATTTTTATTTAGTTTATCGAAATAAATTTTATATATTAAGTTTGCTGTAGAATAGAGGTAGGTATTTCTTCTCGATACGTCTGAAGTTCTCAGGAGTTTTGTAACAAATTAGCTGTAGAACAAACCAGAAATAGACAATATGATATGCACCTGCGATTGGCTTCAGACGAAGGAGCTCCTCAATAGTCAACAGTACAGACACGAAACTTTACACACACATTGAATTATTATAGTCTGTTGTAAAGTTCACCATGAACTGGCTGCTGCACCCTGGATTGGCTCCAGACGTGGGAATTCCTTAACGGTCAACAGTATCTACAGTCACGAAACTTTATATACGCATTGAATTATGACTGTAATAGTATGTTCTAAAGCTCACCATGACCCGGTTTCTGCTCCTACGATTGGCTCGAACTGAAGGAACTCCTCAATGGTCAACAGTAAAGACACGAAAGTTTATATGCACATTGAATTATGATTATAATAGTATGGTCTAAAGTTCACCATGACCCGGTTTCTGCTCCTACGATTGGCTTGAACTGAAGGAACTCCTCAATGGTCAACACGAAAGTTTATGTACACATTTAATTAGCATAAGACTATTATAAAGGTCACTATGACCTGGCTGCTTCGCCAAGGTTTGACTCTAGGTGAGGGAAGTCCTCAACGGTCTACAGTATAGACACGAGACTATATATATGTATTGAACTATGCTAGTCTGTTCTAAAGTTCACCCTGGCTGCTGCGCCTGTGGTTGGTTCCAGATGAGGAAACTTCTCAACGGTTAATAGAGCCGGCATGTGTACGCATTGAATTGTAATAGTCTGTTTTAAAGTTAGCTATGTCCTGGCAGCTGTGCCCAGGATTTTGCATCTGAGGGGATTCTCCAACGGTCAACAGTACAGGCATGAAGCTTTATATATGCATTGAATTGTGATAGTCTGTTATAAAGTTCACCATAAGCTGGCTGCTTCGTCCAGAATTGGCTCCAGGCGAAGGAACTCCTTAGCATTATAATTAATTGTGATGAGTGCACATAGAGTATACGATTCCCATTCCATACAAATATTTGTGTAATCCACTATTAGTTGTCCTGAGTCTAGGTGTTCTTTGTACCCGTGGTTTGAATGTTTGTAAAGACCCCCACGACACAGGAATTATTTCTGTTGCGGGAGTTATTTTTTAAGGTTTATAAAGAAGGATGATAGCGTTTTCTGAAGTCTGGTACGACTTGGATTAGTGACACTTGCTTGGCTCCACACAATGTTTCGTGTAATTTGGCGAGATGGGCGTCATTAGCATTGGTTTGAGATCTGTATGGCAGAAGGAAAACTTAAAATTAAACGCGAAACTGCGTTTCGCAATCAAGAGTTGCCGGCCTTTGAGGTGGGAGTAAGTTCTTTTCTTTATATTTTGATATGATATAATATTAGAAAATTGTACAGCCGTGACCATGATCGGTGCAATTCAATTGAAAACTGGTGGTAAATAAAAAAGTATGGTACCTTTTTAATATTATCGCGATCAAGTCCCGACTAATAAGTGGTCGTCCATTAATCACGTGATGTTTTCAGCAACTTTTGGACCCCTTCCTCCCTCCTGGTGTGACACGTGGTGATTTTTTAGGCTAACACCACCCCCCACCCAAAATCACGTGTATTGTTTTAAGTACAAATTATCTTAAATATTTTCAGAATATTATCTTTAACTAGTGCTATAACTAGTCTTTAAATAATGTTGGATAATTAAGCACTCAGAAATTGTTGCCTGGCAACGGCGGGTTACGGTCACGCACCGCTTGTCGGTTTAGAAATCGCGCGTTCAACGAAAAAATAAATACACGTGATAACTTACTAAACCCTTCCCCCTTGTGATATTTCATGATTTTTTCCGAACCCTTCTCTCTTTCGACCCTTACGTGATTAATGGACGACCCCTAAGTATTAAAATCGCAACAGTTTAAAACCAAATATTAAGGCAGTATACGGACATGTAATTGTATTTTTTTTTACATAAAAAGGTTAAAGCCCTTTAGTGTTGTATACGAGTAATTATATACGTTTTACAATTTAAAGCTTTAGTATTCAACTGGGCCATTCGAACTTACTCACTTCAATGTTGTACTGTTTAATAAGTAAACAAACAGTGCTATTTCATCAGAAAGGACATAGTGATATTTGTTTTATAGTTTGAGGTGCATAACAGGCAGTAATTGGTAATTTGTGAACAGCATTCTGTACGGAACGCGAGGGCAGGTTGCCCAACCTCACCTCGTCGATAACCTAACTTGACAATGTAATTGTTAATGAAATACTGTCTCGTTAACACGCAGTATTGGCGAAATGCCGTTCCGTCGACTTTTTTACTAAGTATTGTTATAATAATATAATTATATCATAATTTCTAATACTACAGAACATTTAAAAATCTTTCCAATTATTGATGAAGACATATTTGAACATTTAAATTATTATTTTAAGAGGTCGAGAAAGTGAGATGCTAATAAGGTATTATTAGAGGTACCTCAATTAGTATAATTAAGTGGTAACAGTGGTTTACAGTTCAGGTTATGGTGTGGTTTCAAGCAAATGTTAAATTTCTAATTATTACCCTCGGCGATTGATTACGTAGGAACAGTTTATTTTCTGTTATGAAACCAACTCTTAGTTAAAAAACCGGACAAGTGCGAGTCTGACTCGCGCACCCAGGGTTCCGTAAGCAAACAAACTTATATGTAGATAGAACGTCCATCTCGGGAATCAAATCTCGAAGATTCTTGCCAGTCTGTTCCGAAAGTCAAACTTAACTTTAGGGCTCTAAAAATACTCTCCCATATATTGATTTACGACAAAGTCAACTTTCAAGTTGTCAAATATAAGTTTGTAATCACAAAAACGATTTATTTATGTGATATAACAACAAATTAAGGACTTTCGGATTTTATCCTTTACTTGTGCTGTCAACCCTTCCGTCTTACTTCTTCTTCAAACTTAATGATTCTAGGTCAGTGGGAAGTACCCTATAGGTTTTGATTTACCTGCGAAATGCTTAAATTTGGTCAAATCTAAGGCTTAAATGGCCATATCTTTGATTGCATTGACTTAGGAGCTTGACATTTTTACAGCTTCAAGGGATCGCAAACTCAAGTATTTGGTATTAATTTCAACTTGATACGTCTACTGGTTCCTCAGAAAAAAATTATTGACAGACAGACAAACAAGAAAGTGATCCTATAAGGGTTCCTTTTTCCCTCTTGCGAAACGGAACCCTAAAAACTGTCAGTTTACATATTTCAGATACAAATATAGTAATGTAGGTTTTTATTTTTATGAATAACAAAGTACATATTTATGACTTTCAAGTTTGCTCCTTGTAAGTGACTACCGCCGCCCATGGACACCAAGAGTCACAAGTGGGGGGGGGGGGGAGGGGGCGTTAGGGCTTCCCTCACTTGTAATAAACCAAAAAAAAAAAAACTTTATTAATCTCACGATCTCGTGGTTCGATTATGAAAGAATATTTTTTTATTCAACTAAGTTGGCCAACACTTCCTACCTAACGGCAAGGGGTTACTAATATTATACTTGTGCTGTGACTTGTTTGTTGACAAAACTAAACTCTAGTCAGTCATGCAGCTCTGTCAAACCTACTACTCTTTCAAAACACGGTGTTCTGTATAGTGGACTTAACTGTTGGTTGGGGCTGGTTATCTCCGTACATATAGTAGTAGTTTATAGTTTAGAACAATACGTTAACCATGTAACCAAAGTATTGGAAAAAAACATGTTGGAAAAAAGTGTCCTTGTTTCTTGCCTGTTCTTCTCCACAGAATCTACATATTGGAACAGGCAACTAGCTTCACGACTAACTTAGTTTGACTGACTACTAATCCTGACAATTCAAAAATACCTATAATGAGGTCTTTTCATTTTTAATAAATTTGCTGGTTAGTGGGTTGGTGGCTAGGTGACTCCCTTATAACTCTTCTTTAACAATAGTAGGTTGGTAAATAAGTTCTCTACTATAATATTAATCTAAATGTAAGCACTATTGATATACATAACGTTAATTATCAAAGCGCATCTCGAGATGTTTCAGCCAGATTATCCGTTCAAAGCTCTTGTATGAATGAGTATTACAATCCATTTCCAAGAAAAACAAAACACTGCATCTTGTTTTAGTTTCAGTTCTAGTTATTGTATTTTCCAGATATTATATTCGTGGAATTTGCCTTCATTTTTCTTTTTCAATGCATTTGTGTTTAAAATAAACAAAGTTTTGAAAATCTATTAAGAATCTGATAGGTGATTAATTTGGTAATATATTATTAGTAATTCCTTGTATGTTGTTTTTTGTCGGAATAATTATTTTAATCGTGATTCATTATTAAGAGTTTTTCGATAGAGTACCCAAAGGTCAGTTTTCTGTCTCTTTCAAATAAATGTCTTATGCAGCAATTCTACCTTTATTTTTATCTTAGTGTAATAAGTCAAACGTCTAAATCCCATTTAAGAGTATGCCTTTTGAATTTTTGAACATTTTAGATTACTGGTAGCGTTGCAACATAATTAATTTATTTTAAGATACGAGTACACACGGACAGGCAAAAGGACGAGCAAAAACCTATACGTTCAGATTTTCTTCTAGACTTTAAATTTAATAAATAATAAAATATGTTAGTTAAGTTCAACGTGGGAGAGCCATGTATCGGCACGTATGGGCCAGCGTATCAACGTAACGACGTATCGACTCCGCTCGATACCACGGCCTCACAGAAAACCGGCAGTGAAGCAATGCTTGCACTGCTTTTCGCCGCGTGAGTGAGGTTACCAGAGGCCGTAACCCTTCCCTCTCCATTATTCCCGTCCTTCCCCTCTAATCCCCATCTCCCCTCTTCCCGCTCTTCCCCCCCACCCCCTCTTCCCATACTTCCACCTTAAAGGGCGGCAACGCACTTGTGACTCTTGAGTTACAGATGCCCATGGGCGGCGGTAGTCTTTTACCATCAGGTAACCCGTCTTCTCGTTTGCCCCCTATACCATAAAAAAAAAGATTGCCTAAAGTATCTAGATATGATTTAACGCAAAGTCTGTCCATTAGTATGCTAATAACTCAGCAAATGCTAAGCTGGTTCGCGTGAACTTTTTTTAGGTTTGTAGGTGCTCTGTCTGGATTTTCCAGGCTCACTTTATAAAATATCACAAAATCCACATGGATACCGTTTTTAATGTAACAAAAACATATTTCTGTTTCCTGTTTCAAGGAAGTTATAACGAAGTTATTATGATCTAACATCTTTTTACACGTTCTACAGATAACCAAAATATAATATTCCACTTACTACTAACAGTATGTATAATACATTCAGTTTATAAGTTTGGCCAAAGTCAATAAAAAGATTTTTTACTTCTTGAACTTTACAATATAATTTGTAATGATAATTGTTTTTATTTTTTAATTTCCGGAACAAGTTTGGCCTCGACTATGAGGATACGACGGAAGAAACATAGCTGGTTTGTCACATTTTTTTTATTTCACGATATAACATGTCAGAAATAAATTATTGTATGCTGCGAAGCGAATCATTTTTAATATTTAAGCAATTACTTTGTATACTTTAAACTAAGACGCATACTTGCATATTTTGTGTTATATTAAACAATGTTGATTAATCTTACAACCAGGGTTTGAAAAAAAAAAGTTCAAAAAGGAGTGTGCCAGTTGGTAAGTTCTAGAGAGTTCTAATTGTCCTGGACGCCTGTAACAACATGCAATCTGTTAGGTCGTCATGTAATTTTAAATGTGTCGTATTATACGACACGACTCATGGTAAAATTATACGACTCGTATATCCACATATATTATTTTCTATGGTGTACAATAAAGAATATTGTATTGTATTGTATTGTATATGTGTACTTCTAGCATATTTTTGCGATTCTTAGAACAAATTATTTTAAGTCGTTCGACATCGTAACATAAGGGGCGTCGTCAGCAAATGTATGTAAAGAACTGATGATTTTAACCGTGACCTGAAGAGTAAAATCCGACATAAGGAGTACTATTCAACTGAGGCAACGTTCAAAAATAACGTTTCGAAACCATGAAAAATTAATGGTGTAAGTGTAATAAATCATTATAAAACATTCATAAAACAAAACAAAAATTGGTATTGTTATGCCAGAATGTAAGAAGGTACAATAAGTACTAATATTGCAATGCAACAACAATTTTCTTCGGTCAGATTTCTTTAAAATTTACTTGTATATAGTATAATTCTTTTTCCGTAAAAATAATCGTAATCGTAAACGCATATGTTTATCTACAAAGACATATGTAAGTGACTAACACAAACCAGTGCGTGTAGCACGTGCTTTTAACGTAAACATGAAAACCCTCAGCAAGGTTTTCATAAACACAATTAATGGGAGTACGTACAAAGCTTACAAAGTTTCAGGGCTTGTAATACAAGGCGAAGGTTAATTTTCAATACCAATATTCCTCTGGGAGTAAATTCACTCTTTACAATGTATGTATTTATATTTTACAAGCTCCGTATATTAGGTCAATGACGGTAGAGCAGACAGATTAATGGTCTTTGGTTTGCTGAATCCCATGTACCGTGAAGTTACAAGGGAGACTTGATATGTGCTCTTATTACTTCGGATATTATCGTTATTTTAGTTATATCAAGATCTGTCTTATTGTGTAAGAATTAATTGAATAAGAATTTGCATGTGAGGGATTCAGAAGACAATTATGATAAGTGTTGGATAAAAGTTACTTGAATTGTTGCATTCGTATAGAAAATAAATAGGAACTTACAACTGTACACTCACTCAGCTGTAGTACATGCCCGTATCGTGCAAACATATTTTTATGCCCATGTAATAAGAGACGAGCCTATTTCTGACTGTTGTCCATATTTTCACGATCCATGCTGCTAAAGACAATTTAATTTGCCCGATCCGGGATTCAATTGTCACACTGATAGTTTGTAGTCTTGATATATATAAAAAAAGTATTTTTGAGCAAGTTTTTATCTTCCTATAAATTTAATATAAGGTTAACACGCTTGGTGCGTCGTTTGTACGCAGCAAATCACGTCTATCTACTATCTCATTGTTATGGTCACTCACGCATCTTCCATCAATACGTATATAGAGGAGAAGAGAAGAAGAAGTATGGCTCTAAACGTACGTCGGTGTGGCTATCATCACGAATAGTCTAATTGTCGTTTTTAGTGTCTGGCTAACCTAAAATCTGTATCATTGTGCGTATGGCAATATTGATATTACATACATATATTAGATCCAGATTTGATACCCAGCCCACGTATCTAATGTATCAGAAACCCAACTCACCATTTGAAGCATACTACTACATAGTTGCTCTAATCGACGTTGCACCTAGTACACTGGCTAGTAATAAGTAGGGCCAGACGGTCAACGTACGTATTACTAAATAATTCATCGGAAAACCGCTCCATTTAAAATTAGGTGTGAACCTCATGATATCACTACTAGAGACTAATTTGAGCAATTATCTAAATTAATACCTGTAATTAGCGTACCTTCATCAAAGGTGTGCAAATCGTGTTTTTAATGCTCCGACTGTGTTGTGTGTGCATTTTCTGTTTGCTAGTGACTATTAACAAAGTTGGATACTCTAGCAGAGCAAACTCAGGCAGACTGCGAGGCGCTCAGTTTTGAACAGTGGCGATTATTTCGCAGTCAGTTTTAAATCTAAAGTGAAACTCCAAATTTCTCAGTGGTCTACGCATTTGCATTATTAATGTTCTCTAAAAAATATCATGAGATTTAATTATAGAAGCAATCAAAAAGATAGAGCGACGTAAATTAACGAGAAAGTTATGGAGACAATAAGTCTAAGATAAATATGAAAGACGCAATAGTAAACATTAATAAAAAAAAATATATATATATATTGTTATTCTGAATATAAATAATTGCTGTAGTGATTTTTCATTTGGAAAAGTATGTATGCATCTAAAGCTATAAATTACACGTACAATGTAGAATACGTTCAATTTAAAAATATCAAAGTCAATGTGGTTATAGATATATCTATAATTCGCGTCTGAAAGTCAGACTATCAAAATTCATTCGTTCATTGTTATCAATGGGAAACAATGGAGTCGTTGAGAAGTTTTGGCGATGGCTGGAGCTTGGGCCCACGCCATGTGCCATATTAAGTCCTATAAGCATGATGAAAGGAAGCCGACCTAAATTTAAGGCAGTAACCTGTGTAGCCATTTATAAGATCACCATACTAGTGGATCATAGACTATTATTTTCGAAATCCTGTTGAATCATGGGAATATTTATTTTACTGCTACTAAAAATTTAACGCTAAGAATAATAAAATAATATTGCTGAATACAGTATCGACTACTTATTAGTAAAATGCGGAATTATATTGACCCTCATGAATAAACACGTAAACTTCGAAAACCTTTCTTATTTTTATGCGTCCGTAAAACCCCCACGGAAACACTAATGCCGCGTTCCAATAAACAAGAAGCGATTCGTTTTGCTTACGGATGGTAAAATTTTCGTTGAAAATTTAACGAAATTTTACCGTCTGTCTAAGCAAAACCAATCGTTTCTTGTTTATTGGAACGCGGCATTAATGAACTTAGCAATGTGTAGGTGTATGCTGGAGTCGAACAGTCAATTTTTTCAGTCAAGTTTTATCGTGACTTCCTTGGTTAGTATATGATCAAACTTTAAAATATATATTTTTTTGCAGGTCTGTATAACCAGTTGAGCTGATATTTAAACTTCGAAGGTTATTTCGGTAACAACTACTATAAGTTAGAGGTTTCAGAGTTCCCGGGAGCTGGCTTGAGCTATTGCTTACACTCCCTGTTCCATTCGTATTAGCAATATCGTTTTCCTTCCATTTCCTTCCCTTCGTGACTACCTCTCCTTTTCAACATATTCCGAGTTTTTTCACCTATAGTCAAGCAACAAAGTGCCCGGTTGGCGGCAATAGGCTTGGCCCCTATTACCGCCACCTTATAGTTGGCAAAATGTAGATGGTTAATACGACTCTGCCTACCCCTTCGGGGATACAGGCATGGCTGTATGCATGTGCTGTAATGTACCATGGAGGTGGTATGATAAAAGAGCAGATAGGAGGCTACAGGAATTACGTATCTTCTTTCCAACTGAATCCACAACCGGCAATGTACGGCAATGAGGGTTGGGTGCAAAAATTAGAGGAGGAGTGGGTGAGTTCACTGTCTCTGGATTCGATTAGCCTAGTAAAACATTCTGGCGGAAACTTTCCAACGGCAAATTCATACCTTTGTTCTGCAACTGACAGGAACGGTGGTTCTTCTCGGTTAGTAAATAGAAAGCTTTAATTAAAGCGGCACTTATTGAAAGATTTATTTGATCGTATTTGATAAAAACACTAAGTACTCAGTTATAAACATCTAACGCTGGTGAATTCGTTTCTAGCAATTAACTCACGTTATTATACACGCCATTGTCTGCGAGGTCTACTGTTCGTAGAACCACTAGTAAAATAAAAGTGAAATTTTGTGAAGATGTTTCTCAATGACTAAATTTTTTACTAACACATACGGAAACCGAGATCTTCACACGTGTCATATATGTATGATTAAGCCTTACTACCGTTCAAATCTAAGGAGGTAAGGGTATTTTCTTCAGAATAATCATTGTCTAATGGTATTTTTTTACTCTTTGCCTGTAACGAAAATAATGATTGGTTGGTAGTAGCGTCCAAGCATGCATAATTTTTACGACATTATTGTTCAATGAGTTCAACAACTTCTATACGTCATGGTATATTTTCAAATCCTTACAAATTATAGAATACGAAGTGCTCTGTCTGTTGGTCTAATTCTGGCAATACAGATTAAATTTTACTATTTACTTTTTTATTCCATTTCCAGATGGTGGTTGTATGCAAAGGTGCGAATAAGTGCTTATTTTTAATGCAATTAAACAAGGGAAATCATTTTGAATTATTTCACGATAATACATAAAAAATAAATAACTATTATGAGTAAAAAACTAGTAACTCGATGAACGAACACATTTATGTTTATCAAATGAATTACCATGCATGTAAAAAAACATTACTGATGTGTTTGAAAACTATAAAACTACGAAGAGATTGTGTATTTATTTTCTTCGTAATTTAGTTAGTGAACACGGTCTCATAAAGACGTGCATTTGTAACATGTTTTTCACACGACTTGTTAAAACATGTTTTAAGGTCTTCGGAATTGTACCACTCACTCACTCACTGTCTTAATCGGTAGTACTATGCATCTACCTACCCTTATCGAGGTTAGCTTCTAATATAAACAGCTTGAATAAACTGTAAGCTTTCGGTGTCATATTATACTATTACTTACCTTTGACCTTACTGACGTTTCGGAACCATGAAGAATCTTCCACCTCACGGACGTCAAAGGCTGTACCCGTCACCACGGCCAGTGTGACCTAGAAGAAAACTCAGGCAATTCGAAGGTATGTACATACCCAAACTATCGCATTAATTAAACCGTACATGTATACAAATTTGATGTCCTGTTTTCCTATGGGCTAACTGTTATCCGAGTCTGTTATCTGAATTTGTCTTTATTAAACCAATAGACTTTCAACACTAACAATACGGGGTCGCCCACTCGCTATTGACCCTTTTCACATGTCCAGTGGTTTAAATGGTCATTTAACTGCTTTACTCTGAAGCTGAGAACTGCCACTATTTATAATATTACCAGAAGACACTAAAATAAACGACACAACGTTATACACCCATTCTTTATAGTTAATTCTGGACTGGAGGACGGAAAGGAAACCCTTCCTAAACAGTGTATAAATAACGCCATATTTGTTTAAAACCTGCTGTCATGACTGCCTTGCTACAGCTAGGTTCCTAGACTAGTGGCCTTCGAGTATTCCGGAGAACTAATTAAATAATCCAAGACTATTATAGACGTAGCTTAGTAGGTAAATACTTCATTAGCCGGGGTAGGCCATGACTGAGTTGTCCGTTGTGTCCTATCTCTCTAGAATTATCCCATACCGTATGCCTATACGAATACCGTATACGAATGCGTGCATCAGATGCGGAAGGATTTTAGACACGAACATACCTACACAAAAGTAGAACATGTAGTTTCGCCTAAGAAAGCGTTCCATAAACAAAGTCAATTGGTCTAAACGAGTGAATTTTTATTCTGGGGCGATGAGATCATTAGGTGAATGGCCGGTGGCTGGGCGGCTTTTGTAGAAATGGGTCGCGGGGACTTCCACCATGACATTGATGTGTTGAGCTCTAGGCCTGCGCTAAGAAAGCTATCGGTTGTTTTATTTATAGAACTTTTATGGAGTAGAGCTGAGATTAGTAACAATTGTTTGCGTGTGTTCTATTCTATGCATTAGCAAATGATTGATATATAAACTCATACATATTAAGGGTATGAAATTGATGTTTTGTAGAGGAAAATGTTTTTATTTTGTGGGATGAAATATACAGGCTGTTACATAGAGGTGTGGGCATATTTTAGGGTCATATTAGTAGACCCCTAGAATAACGTAAGGCGCTAAATGTTATAGGATTCGTGATTTTTAATACAGGAATATTATTTTGAAACTGAAAAAGCAAATATTTCGTATGAGAGAGGGCTGACTTGAATTAAACTATAGATATTTAATAACTAAGAATGTTGATGGAGTGTCCAGATTTCTCTAAAAATGTATGCATAAAAAATAAAAAACAAAATCATTGAAATTGACATGAAAATTCATAATGTGTTGTTTAGAAATTTGCAACTATACTAGGAAAAGCATTTTTAGGAAAAAAAATCACACATCATATTTTAAATTTTACCGATTTGCTACGAATTGGTCAATATTATGGGTATGTTAACATCAAAAATTTTTTCAACATTTGCTAATTCCTTGTTAGTTTAATACCTTCACCTTCAATTCATCGTTATTTACCTAGTGTCTAGTCTTCCTCGTGGTTCATTCATTGAGTCGAAGTTTATACAACGACAGATGTTTAACCAATAGTGGTGCGTCTGTTAGCCGTATTCTCTCCAAACACAGCATTGACATTATAAGCAGTTTCTGCTGCGTTAGACCCAAGTCGGAACTGGTTTTCGAAGATTACTCTGATTTTCGCTTAATATGGATACCACCATAAACTAAAATATATTATATTGACATAGACTGGCAACTCGTTTTGGCAACTTTAGTTCCCTACTTCACCTATAGAGGCGCTGACTACTTACGTAAAATGTATTATTATTACTATAGCTATAATTTATAGTAATGAGGGCAGAATAAATAACACAAACATCTAATTTAATTAGTTTAATAATAACGTATTTTATTATCATTTCATTTACAAAACTTTATTAATGTTATCAAGCATATATGAACTGTCACCACATACATATTTATAAAATTTAGAACAGCTTTTGACTGTTAGAAGATTGTTCACTTATTTGCACCAACTCATAACGAAAAACACTTACTATTACAATAAATCATAACACTTTTATTACAAACAACGAATATTTATTAATTGTCGGCGATTTTTTTTCTGACATTTGACATTTAGACAGAGACCAGAGTTGCCAGCATGTTATACTGGTTAACTACTTTATGGTCTCGAGTAATCATTTATTTTATTTCGAAAAAATGATTTCTTATTTTAAATAGTAATGGATAAAAGTTTTAAACTTTTTTTAATTAAATATTAATCAAGGAATTATTGAAAACGACAAACCTGGTGAAATGAATGTACAAACTCAACAAGTTGTATAAAATACCTTAAATGTGTGACCGTAAAATACCTAGAATAACAGTTTTATGTATCAGGTGAAGATGTCTCTTTTAAAAAAATAAAAATTTGTTCCCGAGTTGCCAGGGCATGGATACCACCTTCACGTTAAAAACGATTGAAATTTGAACAACACTGACCTCTATTGTACAAGTACATTGTCATTTTTAAATTTAGAATGTTATCGTTTTCATGTGAAAAAAGTGTCACTGAAATCTGACACTATGCAGGTTTAATTTTAAAATGGCTAGTGCGATAATACAGCAATTTGTATATTAAGTTCCCAGGTTTCTGGTTCCGGCATTTCTAGTGAGCTCCGCAAATATTATTAAAAGTTTAGTATAAATCTATAGAATAGTGTTAACCGTCAACTTGGAAAGAACTTTCAAGAGGTGCATTAAATAAGAGTTTAGCGCATAATCTAAGTGTTCAATCGCAATATAACATTTCAAAAATCCCCCAGCGTAACCTAAAAAGTACTCGGCAACCATTTTCATAAAATATAGTACTAACATAACAACATAAATACATATTAACTTAGACAGTGACATCAAGTATTCAGAGCTGTTATCACCAACTGTTTAATTTCTACCAAACAAGAAATAATGGAAAAATAATATATGGAGATGTTATTGTCTAAATTAGTTATAATGATAAACCGGGAACAAGAATCACCTTCATCAACAACAAATTACATAATAGGATACAGGAATGAATACGGATATATCTTGGGCAAATCATAAGTTTACGGGGCAAATAATCTCGCCAATTATTGACGTTAAAATAAAAGAGATGGAAAGAAGCACATGCACAGAAAGAGATACTGGAGCCTGAACTCTTCAGGTTCCATAAAAAAAACGAGAGAAATGAATATGGCTGTCAAAAAAATAATCCTCTTAAACACCAGTATCTTACGGCTACCAAACCTGGGCCTTTACCAAAGCTCACACAAGGAAATTAGAGGTATGTCAAAATGAGATAGAAAGGACCATGTTAGGGAAATTAACAGAATAAGAACAACTAGTACAAAGGACCATTACAGACTAAAGGACGTTACAATAACACCTCATTAGAGGTACAGACAAATGGAGTAAGACGATCATTTATTAGTTTACTAACAGAAAAATTAGGAAACGAGGCAAATTAACCAAACGCTGATGCGATTTTTTTTATTGTATAATGGTAAAGGTGTTTGTCTTCCAACTCACCTGATGAAGGGGTGGAACCTCTGTCCGCATCTAGTCATCTGATGAAAGAATGGAGAGGGTCCAATTAGTTTGAAGAGAGCCTTCGCACACTCACCAAAGTGAATCCTATAGAAAACCGATAAGCAGGTGACTTTACGACGATGGTCAAGATTATGTAGTGCCCTATTAGATCGAACCTGAGCTGTATAAAGATCAAGGCAATTGCAGGCAGTTTGTGGACTAGAATAGCTGGAAACAGGATGATGTGGAAACAGTTGGGAGAGGCCTAAGAAATCGAATCCTTACCGACACAAAGGCAAAGAGTTAAAAATATCTGTTTACAACCGTGCCGAATACAAATAGCCTAAAATTGGTTCATAAAATTATGACAAATCCTTTGACAAGATATTAATTTCAACGGGGGAAGAGAATATTTGGGAGTATGCCCATTCTAGACATTAGTTGTTTTTTATATGCCTTCTCATAGATACACACTCAGAGACTGCCGTAATCGGTTGCATGCGCACCACTCCCACAGCTACCCTTGAAGTGGCTCTCGATTTACCACTAGACCTGTATATACAACAGGAGGCAGCTATGGCAGCCATCGGACTTAAGCACCTGGGTCTGTAGCACAACCGAGAGGGCCTCCATTTCAAACCATCCACAGTATTGAAAATTGTTATCATTGGTGGGCAATGCTGAAGACCTAAGACTTTGTTAATGTTTACACGCGTTGAATGCTAATCTCAGCAACCATCAATCCCATTTGAAATATTTATTTTGTTTTTTACCTGTTTATTGAGAAAGGCTATAAAACATCATGCTGTGATCCACAGAAGCGGGGCAGTGACCATAAAAGTGAAAGAAAATAGGGGTAATTGTAAAATAGTATGGGATGGCGCATGAACTTGCTCGATTCCCCTGGTACAATTTCCCTGGTATTGCACAATTATATTTTTATTTCCCTATTTGCCATGAGATTCTGTTAGACCTGTAATTATAAATTGTTAGGCGTGTTGTCGATATCATAAAAATTCGTAATTGCGGCTAGGTGTGAATATCTAAAATGTGTATCCTTGGTTCGGAAGGAGGAGAAACATTCTAGGAATTTTAGGACAGTGAATTATTTAAAGAATCTTTTTAAGCAGGTATGTAGATTACCTTTAATCGTGATTTATCAACATATTCAAAAGGACAGATAAAAAGAAGGTATACTATTTTATTAATATTACCGCTATATTAGGCGATTCAGCCACTCCGTAATAGGGCAGCCATGCATGATCTTCCTCTTCTGCCACGACTTATGACGTTATGTTAGGTTCATAAAAACTAGTTTGTAGGCGATTTAAATATTTATAAACAGAATCGTTGGCTGAGTGTGAGGTAACTAAAGTGCTCTTTAATAAAATGCGTTTATGTGCAATAAAATTCAAACACATCAACCAAAAACACGGTGTCTCTTTATATGTTGACTAAATAAGACAGTGTTTAATTTGTTTCACAATTTCGACGCCTATAGTTCTCTTACCTAGTTTTAAATAAATTAGAGTTTATTTTAGTTTTATGAGATTAGTGTTTTGGTCTTTGTTAGAGGAATATTTTTGAAAAAAAAATCTTAGTCTGCATTATTTGAAAATAAAGTTATTAATACTCTTAAATAATTAACATTAGCGTCGCTATCGTTGTTTGTCGAGTTAATGCTCTTTTTATTTGCGTAGCGTTGTGTAAACGTGCTATAAAATTAGTGTTTAAATATAGATCTTTATGAACTTATAACTTTTTAATTACTATTTTACATTACTATTACGCTTACTAGCCTGCATTTATAACGAAAAGAAATATATAATATCATGCTTAAATTTGAACGTACGATCTTAAGCAACGAAGTAACTAATCTCATAAAGTTTTAATGGAATATATGTTGACTAGTGAATCCTTGTTGTATTATGTAATTTATTTATTTGGAATAACAAATAGTTACACATCATATAACTTAAGCGTACAATAACAATTTAAATATAAGAAAATGTGCTCTCACTCTGTTATTCACAGAACACATAGTAAACAATATTTAAATATTAACTATTAATATTACAGGTTTCCAATAAATCAAATTAAACAAAATCCTAATGGGCAAAGGATTAGGCTATTTCGAAATTTATCGTCAGGAATTGCAAACAAATCTAATTCTGTAAAAAATCATTATAGTTTTGACGTAGAGCGTCGGGAATTTCAGCAATAGTGCGACAAGAAGCAACAGCGAAGAAAGGAGGTACTCGTTCGTAACTTCTTGGTACACATCTGGCTGGACTTTTAGCTCAGTAAGTTTAAGGTTTTAAGTAATTCATTATACGAAAGCAATGTGTGAAAACATCTATAATGCATCAATTTGCGGAACTTGCGATGTATTTGATTGATATTGGAGCCGGCCAATATATTTTAGAGATATAATTGTTGTAAAACGAATTTCAAACTCCAGTTGAGATCACAACAATCTTTGGTAAAGGTGATTGTAAGTACTAGATGATTTACAATCAGTCGTGGACATCATAACAAATCTAAACATACTATATGCTCTATTTGTTGCGGCATCTACGTGCTGGTCGAGACGTAGTTTGCTGTCAAGTAGTACCCCGAGGTCACGAATTACGGTGACTTTGGATAAAACAATATTATTTAAGTTTTAATAGAATAAGATTTTTATATTTGGTAAACGGAATTGCACCATAATAGATATTCAAATATTATTTATTATTACAGCAGTAACTAGTAATCCTATTCAAATCTTTTTGAATCATGGCACAGTCATATGTACTGTTAATTTAATTGTTTTGTATATAGCTCACCACCTTGTCAAATGCCTTCTGAAATTCAGTGTATACTGCGTCCGCCTGAGCGTGTTGATCCACGTAGTTAAACAAATAATATAATCAGTAAAACTTATAAGTTTGTAGTAGTTGAATCGAGATATATTGCTTCGTGTACAGTCAGCTACAAAAGTTCATTAACACATTTAAATTAACAAAGCTCTTGAACACAAGTATATGCTATTTAAGTAACTGTCGTAACTAGAATACAAAATTAACTCGCTGAACTGAACCATTTTTAGATTAATTTAGTTGCAGGTGCCCTTGGGCGGCGGTAGTCATGTACTATCAGGAGACCCCTCTGCTCGTTTGTTCCCTATTACATAAAAAAAATTGTTTAACACCAATATTCCATAAGTAGGTGAACATCAAGGGATGGAATTAGCTTGACAAACATTAGTTTCAATGTTTGGTATGTGTTTGTTCTATTGCCGCAGTAAAGAATATTTCAGATCCACCAACCCCCCACCTTAAATTAATTATTTATATAATACTATGTTACTATTCATTGGTTGTGCGGATTCCTGAACAAATTATAGTTAGCAAAATATGGGTATTTAGTACGCTTCTACCAACCTCTACGAGGATACCGGCATGAGGTTATGTAGGTATCTATTTATATGTATCACAGTGTTGTGTCTCTATAACACAAAGGGAGACCCGGCAAGGAGCATGCCTGGTGGACCGCGGCAGCACAGTTGATGTTAGGAAGTTTTATATTCACAGATTGGCGCGATAACATTCTTTGCGATGGAGGATCAGTAGTTACTAAGTAGGTCGACTAGTCTTTGCTGGATGAAGTTGAAGTATGTTTTTGTTTTATGTGGAAGTCGCCATATCATTCCCCTCCGAGAATGGAGGTGGATACTGTTGATGAGTCAGCTCTCTCGTGAAGCGTTGTTAATAGTAATATTAATGACTGGTGGACTAATGTTTGACGTATTAATTATGCTTTTTACTTTCATACATGCAAACACGTTTGTTAATTTATATATTATCTTTTAAATATTTCTATTGTTAGAATTAGCGAATCTATATAATTAATTTTTCTGTTAAGTAACGCATCTTCTTTCTCTAGTGTTGTTGAGTCATGTATTTGTGTATTTTCTTTATATCACTATTAATATACCTATATTATATTGATATATATACTACCTACTGTAAGTTATATATATGTATGTATATATTTATTTGTTTATTCTACTGCAACACTTTTACACCAAAAACTACCCATTTTTTATGTCGTCTTTATCCATCAAAGGTTGCCTATAAGAAATTGCTCTTAACGAAGGGGCCGCCCATTGTACGTATTGTTTTGGTAATTAGTGTGAAATAAAGTTTATTTCTTTTTCATTCCTTATTTTTATGAACATAAATCAAGTTATCATAGTAAACTGACATCCCACCCTCATTATGTTTATTTCTTAAAATTTCTGATTCAGTGAATCACGATTGCTCAAGTTATAAATAGCTCTTCTGCAGCACAAAGATAGATTGTATATCGGTGGCATTCTCCCACAGTAGAATACCATACGACATTATACTATGAAGATAACTAAAATAGACTAATCTGTTTGTCTCAATATCAGTCAGTTCACGAAACCTGGGTGACGGTATTCTCTAAAAGCAGAAAACGTTCTGATCGGATCATGATAAGAGTTTAGAATATAATAGACTCGACTAAGCCAAAAGTTTTCCGTCACAAATAGCTCCAACCGTAAGGCCACCGAGAAACAAGCCCCTTTTGCTCCTAGTACATATTTTTATGATTGCTTGGACCTTTATTTTTGATTTTTAACACGACTTTATTAGCTTCACTTGTAACTAATGTAATAAATGTAAAAAATCTTAGAACTCAATTTTAAACTACTTAATTATCGTGACGGAATGAAACTTTGTATAAATAAATAAATAATAACGTTGACACATCTCACGCACGGCCGTCTAATCCCAAGCTGGGCAGAGCCTGTACTATAGTAACCAGACTGCTGATAAACATACTTGTATATTTCTAAATACATACATATTATAAATCAATTACACCCAGATACAGAAAAATCGTGCTCATCACACAATTATTTGTCCTGGGTGGAAATCGAACCCACGACCTCTGGCTTAGCAGTCAGGGTCTCTAACCACTAGACCAACAGGCCAGTCAATATGTAGGTACTTATATATTTTTTTTTAAATCAATTGTTATTAATATATATGTAGTTTGGATGATAATACCATAAATGATATAGAGCTGATCTGATGATGGCACCAGGAGGTGGAAAGTGAATTTCTTCAGTGGCTAGGTGGCTACTAGTAACCCACTCGAGTTAGACCGTATATGATTAGTTTTAACGAGCCCCAACAGATCGGGCTTGGTAAAGAAGATCTGATGATGAAGCCAGGAGGTGGATAGTCGAAATTTTATTAGGGTTCCGTACCCAAAGGGCAAAAACGGAACCCTATTACTAAGACGCCACTGTCCGTCTGTCTGTCGGTCTGTCACCAGGCTGTATCTCATGATCCGTAATAGTGTAACGCGTGGAGTACTTCTCGTGCGTACTCCACCACGTACGACATTATGAGTAAAGAAAAATAAACTCCTTATGTCAAAATCTTTGACAACTCTCGTCTGTCAACAATTTTCAAAGTTATTAACTATCACTTGGAAAATATTATTTGCTCTGAAATTGTTTCAATGAATCTATAATATTAGACTTACTTCTCCTCCCCGAAAATTATTGAAACAATTTAATTTCCTACCTTCAAGTTTTACTACCATTCATTGTGAACTTTGTTTATGTTTGTTCTAAGTAACTGTTTTATTATATTTCCCGAAGTGCATACTTTATAAGCATAGCAACGACTTTATTTATATTAAGAATAACCTAGCAACAGATATTGCTACTACTACAACATAATATTGCCTTTTTGACAGGAATCTATTACATCGCGTGATACAATTTAATTTATTTATGCGCGACACCGCGCCCTCTGTATCAACTGCTTCTTCTGTTGGCATAACAAACAACTTCTAACATAACTCTCTATTTCTTTTTCAGCTTCTGAAATGAAAAACTTTTTCCTAAAGTTGGATAACGTTTTCATTATACCTAGATGAACACCTGATCATGTATCGTCATGCAGCTCTCGCAGGAACTCTGTTAATAAAGATTTTGGAACGACAACTATATTCTTAATACCATTTATTCTTCTGGCTTTCTTACATAAGATGGCATTCACAACTAGAAATCCTTTGTATTCCTATACATTTCTACTAGCTAAAACAAAAAAAAATCACCTATAGAAAAATCTCTACGCTAAACATCCTGCAATCTAACAGAGTCAATCCTATACAATTGTAGTCCATGTTGAACAGGAGCAGGTTCACGTTCCTCCAGCTCTTCCACCAATGGATTGCTACTAAGAAAATCTGCTACGACATTCTGCCTATCCGAACAACAACTTATATCAACATCACCTGTACTAGCTTTCGATTTATTAACGTGTTGACCTCATTTTCCTTTAGTTTTATATTACTATTTAAAGTGTTAGTAACAATGTCATCCTTCTGATCAATTGTCTTATTGGAACATAAATATTCTATTTGAGGAAGTATGCGAGTTTCTGTCTTTACCTTACAGCTCATAATATCTTTCTCGATAACCAACGAACTTAAAGGTTGAATCTCATCCTCGTTCACAAAAGGTACTATAAAATGTTTTTTTAATAACAATAATCTATCCGCAAAATCAATCATACATGAATTATTATTAAGAAAATCTATTCCTAACACCAATTTTATATTAATATCCTCTACTACAAACAGATCTAACTTCACTAAAATGTTCTCTATTAATGCATTAATTCTACACCGTCCCGTGATCTTCACAGCAGAACCGGTTATGCTCTGAATTTGCGTCGTGTTATCATTTTCACATATGTTAAGATGTAACTTGCGCGCTAGTGTCCCATCAATAACACTGACCGAGGCACCTGTGTCTAACATAGCATTGCAATTAACCCCACAAATATTAAGAGTAATAAATGGAACGAACTGACCAGATTAATTTGTTTTCAACATCGTATGGAGTTGGATGCCGAATCTGGAGATGAATCTCCAGATTCGGCATCCAACTCCATTCTCCTCAGATTCTCCTGCCGAATCCTTGCCGAAAATTCTGGCGAGTAGTGCGTGGTGTTTCGTTTCTATAATTTAAATTCTGATTAGCACCCTCCGTCCGCGGTCTTTAATTGTACCGTGGTGTATGAAACGCGTCGCGATCACTTCTATAACTCTCATTTTCACTTGGAGACCCCGGCGAACGACCATCATAAGACCTATTGATTCTTTGGTTTTGTCTGTTCATGATGACATCCTCCTTTCTTTTGAATTGAACAGAATGCTCTAACCCCTGTGGTGGGTTTATTGGGAGATTAATGTTTTTATTTTCAAATCTAGGGGTTTCAGTTACTTCTGATAATTGAATGACTGTGTCTCTCAATTCTTCTCTCGTCTGATACAGGAGTGAGGATAGTAATTGTTTCTGATAAAATCCCATAGATTTTAAATATGCATTAATAAACTTCTTGTCGTCAGTAATATTTGCTTTATTTGCTAATGACGACAATCTATAAAAAAATTCTGTGTTGCTTTCATGTCTAAATTGTTTTGCATTATAAAATTCCGCAATATCGTCAACAAACGACGGGAACTCTTTCTCCAGTTTAAGTACAATTTCCTCAAACATGATATCATCATAGAATATTGTTTTATAGAAAATCAGAGCTGCACCCGATAAATACGCTCCCAAAATTAGTGGTCTGTCTTTCTCATCTTATTTATTTATTGCACAAATTACTTTAAACTGCTTTAGGAAATCTTGGAAGGATTCTCCTCTGGCCCCCGCAAACGACTTATAATCCGCCATAATGCATAAATAAAATTATACAGAGAGACACCGATAAAATAATTCAAATGGCTATCTGTGATATGTAGGAGAGTCGCTCCACTCGACGACTTGAAAACCCTTCGACTTTTTCCTTTTCTTCTCGAACCTTCAACACGTAGGGTGATCACTACGTCCGTAGCGATCATCAATTGCTTGGTAGTACTTTTCCTCTTAGACACCTTAGGCGCCTCCACCACGTGTAAAGCGTGGAGTACTTCTTCTAAAACAACTGCGGCGTACTCCACCACGTATAAAGCTTGGGGCTTTATGGTAACCGGGTTCGATAGGTTCTATCAGACAGTCTTCTGTCCTCTCCGCGACTCACTTGTCTTCAACATTTATTCTTTATAAAATATTTCGAACGTGTTCTAAATTCGAGTTTGAGGCCACCAGTCCAGGCCTCTCGCATTTCAAAGAGTTATTATTTCAATCGAAGGAGTATGCAAGCTGTGCGAGAGGTCTCATCACTACAATAGATAGACAGTTGAAATTTTCACAGAATGTGTATATCTGTTGCCGCTATAACAATAAATAATAAAAATAAATTAAAAATTAAAGGTTTTTAGTATTAAATCTTGTACGATGGTGGATGGACTCGCACTTGGCCGGCTTTTACTTTTAATTCGGTTTGCCATTTGTTCTTTAGTTTTACCAAACTACAATTTCATTATTAATTGTTTGTTACGATGAGAATACGATGCTTCAAAATGGACGAATGCGAAAGAATTAAAAAAATAATTAAGTTGGGTTTTAATTTGGTGATTGTTAACAAATAAGGTAAAGGCTCAATCAATCGGTAGCCCGAGATTTCTGTTACAATGTAAAACCACTTCAGAGACACTAAACTACTACTACTGCTGCTACTACTACTACTATTAAGAGTAAGTGGATAAACTGTCATTGTTTGAAGCAAATCACTATAATAGTATCACAAGTGTGATTTTCTAAATCGTGGTATTTTTTTTTCTTTGTCGTGATAACGTCTTATAAATCGATGAACGCTGGCTGCACGCACGAAAAAGCATGACTCATTGTCACGTTCCGCCTGAACCGAGCGTGCAAGCGAGAGCGCGGAACAAGCGATAGAGAGGCACAATCAGCCTAAGCGTTCAGCTTGTGACGTGTAGGTTTTCTTATGACGTTATCGCGTAAAATTATCGTCCGTAAACCGACTTTACAGCCAACCAATTTTTTTAAAGATTACTAGTAACGTGGGTCATACATTACTAGTACTCTTGTTAACCCCTCCGGCTAAGCTTAACGCTTGTGTTAGGAGTGGGTTAACGTCCGTAGTGCACTGGGTGGGGTTCAAACCCGCATCCACTTGATCGCAAGTCCGATGCCTTAGCCACTAATCCTTAGCCTTAGTCACGTCATCGGCTACGGTCCGAGAACAAATCTGTACTTCCTTTCTTACAATGAATAAGAATAATGTAAGTTTCACGTGACTAATCCACTAATATCATAAATGTGAAACTTTGGATGGATGGATGTTTGTTACTCTTTCACGCAAAAACCACTGAACCAATTGCGATGAAACTTGGTATGTAGATAGCTGGAGACCTGGATTAACGCATAGGCTACTTTTTACAAAAAAAGAGTAAAGTAAGTAAAGTAAAGAAAAAAGAGTATGTCAATAGATACATCGAAAAAGTGTAAATACCCAGGTATTTCATTTTCCTGCTATTGTATGATGAAAAAAGATGTACATTATTAACAAAGAAGGCTTTGTTTCAATTGAATGTGAATCATTTAGGTACTAATATCTAATTTGAGCAATTAGTACTTTCCAGTCTTGTCGTGATGAATAATATACAGCACAGGGATACTGTGAATCTTAAAAACATTTAGGTTGACAGCCATTGGGCGGCTAATAATAATAAATCTAATTACTTTATTATTATTTTATGAATCTTTACTTGTATTATGAGCATAAAATAAAAACATAAAGATTCATAAAATTAAATAATGAAGTAATGTAAGATAATTATATATATTTATTAAAGATATGATTTACATATATACTAGGCAGCAGCTGGGTCCATGCGTGGGCTACAAAATTTTCCACCTATTACCACTAAAATAGCGCTTGCACAACCCCTTCTCTTTTACATTCTTGATTATGCCGATGCCTGCTGATGATTTGTATAAGATTCATATTTGGACTTCGCAAATATGATCATGTTTCTAAGTATCGCACAAAGCTTAAGTGGTTACCCATACTTCTTAGCCGGAATCAGTGATGGGCAAAAAGTAATTAGACTAATAATTACAAATTATAGTTACATTGTAATTTGTTATTGAAATACTTTGAATTTGAAATTGAATCCCACTAATATTATAAATGTGAAAGTTTGGATGTATGGATGGATGGATGTTTGTTACTCTTTCACGCAAAAACCACAGAACCGATTGCCATGAAACTTGGTATGTATATAGCTGGAGACCTGGACGCATAGGCTACTTTTTATTCCATTATTCCCTCGGGATCGGGACTTACGCGGGTGAAACCGCGGGGCGCTGCTACTACATTATAGTTCCTTTCAATGCACATCCAAAGTAATTCAAATTTCAATGTGACTAAATACTTTTTTTTTGTTTTTTTATTATGGACAACCTCTGTGTTAACAAACATTTGAACAACGGGCACGAAGAACACCCAGACTCAGGACAACTATTTGTGGATCACACAAATAGTTGTCCTGGTCGGTTCTAAGTGCAACCTGGTCGAAACAGCAGGCAGTTCAGAGGTATGTAATACCTTTTCGTGATCGCGTTAATTCCCGTTTGAATACATAACTTTTGTGATGTTTGAAAATTTAAATAATTATGATATATGTTGTTTAAATTTACATTTTTCATTTCGATACATTTTATACTCCGAGAAATAAAGAAAGATGAAATAGGTAATGATAATTGACGAGCCTTAGTCGATGTTGAATGTATTCGAAGACACATAATTTTGTAGGGTTATATGTATTTCGTATGTATAAACTCTGTCAGTTGGTGAAAACCGTTCGGTAGTTATTGAGTTTACCGCGAACGGATAGACAAACAGACAGACGCGGCGGGAAACTTTGATTTATAATATGCAGTAATAATTATGTTGTTTTCATGACGACCTAATGGCGTGGTGGTAGAGCTCTCGACTGCAGTGTCAAGAGACGCGGACTCGGGTAACGTTCAGTACAAAATTATTTGTATGAATGATTTGGATGAACATGTCCATTGCTTATCTTGAATATTTTTATGTATAGGTAATATGTATGTTTTAAAATATATATATATATATATATATATGAGTATCTTTATATAGTATTAGGCGAGCGCAATCAATAACCATTTTCAAGAAAATGGTTCACGAACATTATTTGTCATCATTATTACTATACTATGTACTACTAATCACTCATATAATTGTATACTTATAGGTAGGGATACTTAATAGGTATAATGTTGTATATAATATACTTAAGTTTATGTATGTATATTTATATATGTTTATGGTTAAGTATAAATTTATAGAAAGTAAAGTAGTTGAAAATACAATATATCTATCATTATTTATTCTATTTATTAGCCATCACATATTTTGTTACAATTTTTAAAAACACCAACTACCACTGTCTCTCTGAATCATTTTGATCCATCCTAAGGTTGCCTGAAAGAGATTGCATCTAGCAATAAGGCCGCCCTTTGTACATTATGAGTTTGACACATGTATGTATGATACTTCTACTGTAAACAATGGTGTCTATCTTTTTTCCTTGTTCTGTGCTTAGTTTTGTTTTAGACGGCGCTGTGTGATGTCCCAGGTCATTAATAGTAATCATTACCATTATAATTTATGTACTACTCACATTTAGTGAGACATAGTCGTTGGACGCGGTATCAGATATTTATACCATGCTTCAACACTAGTATTACATTATAGTGATCTCCCTAAGTCGCCTCTTATAATATACTGCGATTGCAACGGGTGACCTAATCCGAGGCCGCACTGAATACAGGAAGTTGTAATTGAGTTTTTTAATTTTACAATTCAAGCATTTTCATCATACGTATACCTGCGTATTTCGAGCCCTTTGCTATAATCAGTATAGCAAAAAACAAATATCTGTCTTCTCGTTATAACTCCGCTAAACGTCAAGTTTTAGCGACTCTAAATAACAAGGTAGTGCTGTGTTCATCGCTTGTTTATATTTTTTTATTAGTGCAAAAAATATGTGTTAATCTTAAGCTTAACCTTAAGCTTCAACTTAAAGATAATTAAAATGTCTAGTATTGTTATTTATATAAAATTGAATTCCAAAACCATAGTAATGTATAGAGTTTGTGTAAAAAAAATACTTTTAACGAGTGGGGCTACGAGCTCATGATGGAGAATCAGCATTAGAAATATTAGAAAACTATAAAAAATAAATATTATTATTCAAAATAATTAAACATGTACATATTCACTAGATGTACCTATTCCATGTAAAAATTATTTTGGTGTAGATACAATAAAGTTTATTCTATTCTATTCATCATCTATAGCATTATCAAGATCTTAAGATATAGAATATCCATTGCTAAATAAAACCCTTCCAGACTTTTGGTACGTTCTTGAGCAGATTCGTATGCAATGCACGTATTTTGTGCGCAGGGATTGTCTTTCCTAGGTTCTATGCGGTGAATTTTTGTATTTTTAAATTTTACAATTCGGGAATGTTATCACGGTAATCGCTTATAACGAAGCGGTGCATATGTATATTTATTTGTCATATTATTCGTTTTAAAAATATAGTATGATGTATGAGAAGTACATAATTGTTACAAACCTGGGGTTTAACCCAGGGGAGACCAATAACTTTTCCTTATAGCCAAGGGTTAAACCCGTGGGTTAAACAGTCAAAACTGGCCAGGACCTATATCCATTGCTTTTATATAAATTATTTAGTAGATCTTCTTTTATTTCTGTTGCCGAGTTGGTGACAACACTGTCACTCTTAATGCCGTAATCATATTGGTGCAATCTATTACTATTACTTTACGTATGTAGGTTGTTTATTTGTTCACTTACTACGATCAATCAAATTAAAATATTTATACTTACAATCAAAGTTTTAAAAGTCTCTAGGATATAAACAAAATCATCCGCTGCATTATCATCTAAGCCAGAAACTATTTTGCAAACAATTTACTCGCCGATTAAGCTGATTGAAACTTTTTTATTTTGATTAGTGCCCCATTTCTTGAGTGTCGACTTGACATCGTAGTTGATAGATTGGATTGTGCGCCATCAATCTGGCTGATTGGTGAAATTGATAGGCGCCGTCTAGTCATAGCTAAATGCTCCGTGACTTGGTCCAGGGTCTGACTCAGTACTACCACGTGACCAATCAACGCGCTATGGTATTCATTTATTTTATGAAATGTTCCGTTTGTTTTATTGCCTATCTTCGGCCCATACTGGGTGGCGGAAGACAGGTCGGAATCAAAACACTGTGACTCATCTGAATTTTCTGGATGTCGAACCAAACCTTTGGGTCAGAATGGACGATAATTATGATTAATTACTTTCATATCATTCAGTGTATGAATCATTAGTAGAGACTTGGTAAATTAATTTATTTTTCTTTTTATACAAACAGACACAATATTAATCACATCCTTTGCTTTCTATCTATATTTTACAAATTAAAGACGACTAATTTAGTACTGATGTTTAAGAATACTAATGACAGTCTAAATAGAAAAGAAAATGTAAGTTTACCCCTATTTTTTAACGAATTGTTTCCCGAGAATAAACTGGCTGACAGAAACATACCACAGTAAATGCAGTACCTACGCAAATGGGTTCGAGGTATTTTAAACTTTTTTAAACCGAGTATTCTGGCGCCGCCCGTCATCACCTATTTAAGTTTCAGCACTGGCTAGTATTTAGGCGTTTTGACAGCTAATCTAAACGTTTAAAGTGAAAAAAAAAACACTTGTACAATGTTTTCACTGTTTACGCCTTAAACAAGTGTGGCATGTCGTTTGTGTCTAATTTATACCAAAATGCTTTCTTTATATATATAAGCTATGAGAAGTTCTGTTTACCTGCCACTGCCATAGTATTCCCACTACTGCGACTACGATATTTTGATTAATAATCAAAATATTGTAGTCGCAGAATGACTGAAATCGAAACGAATTAATATTTTCTAACAATGGGAATACTATCAATCAATCTTTCCTGATGATGTCAAATGTATTTTTTTAAATATATTGTTTCTAACGGTTACCAAACGCTCTAGAAGTTTAAAACAACATAACATACAAGTTGCTAGACAGCGCATGATGTTCGCTACAATTTTCACGTAACAGCGTAATAATAGAGTATGACATACTTTAAAAAACGTTGGCGTTCTCAGTTTATGAAAGTGGCGCCTGCCGCCGTCCAAATCTGTAAATCATACAATCTGGCATTGCGCCGGTCAACGATTAGACAATAAGCATAGAGTAAGTGGGTGTTACAAAACCAATAATGCAAAAACTCCATAAATATTTTTACACAGTAACCAGTAAAGTAGCCTCGTTTTAAAAATGATGTGACAAGTTTTCAAGAAAAATTTGGTGAAGTTTGGTGAAGGAGTCAAGTTCTGTGAAATATGGTAAAAGTGAGGTCAAGTTACACATGTTAGTTTTCAGTTATTATTCCTTAATTATTTTCCAAGTTTTTTCGATTTCGTTTTGTAGTGGTGTTCATTTTAACTGAGTTTTTTCTTATTACTATATGTAGTTTTCAGTACTTAGATCCTCATGTACTTATATATCTATTCATGGTGTGTGTTTACTAATAAAAAATGGCTTCTCTAACAATATTCCTACACATAAAAATTATTATCAATAAATCCTCGTGTCAATTAACGAACAGCCTGTTGTAGAATAACTATAGGTACCGGTAGAGTTGGTTTTATTTCCGATTACCTCGTAAGGAGTTTATAATTTTAGGGAGAAATACATTCCAAGACTATCTCACTCACATAGTTTATGGACTACCGCTATTGTCAATGTCTACCATGCACCGTAGTTCATAAGGAGCAGAATGCATTGATCGAAAAAGTGTTTTATAGAAATTTTAAATGTCGACTCAAAACCAAAAACAAAAGCATATAATATTATATAATATCTATATGATCTGCTTTCCAATTTATAGAGATAAAATGGGAATCTCAAACTCATTGATATCAGTAATGTCTTTAAAAGGATGCAATAGCAAATTTAACAATAGTATTAGGTCTGAGTAAATAGCTAAAAGAAGTAAAATGCGTAAATCTAAACCTATAATATTGTTTAAATGGAGCGCATCACACACGCTCTAGATTTGCCGCAACATATTGCAAACTACCGGATGTAAGTAAACCACATCCCGGGATTAATGGGCGATGTATGTACTAAGATCGTGAATGGACTACTCATTGATCTTGTTTGTTTTACCAACAAATCATCAATATGAAAACAGGCTGGGTCGCACATTACACATTTTATAAGATATATTTATTATACTTTTATACGAAATTAACTGTCAAGATTCAAGATTTATGACAACTTTGTATGGATGGAGCAATCAGCTTTTTCTCCCTTTTTAAATAGTAGTATTACGTTGGCAGATTCCTATTCTCTTGGTATTTTACCCTCTTTAATGCACTGGTAAAACAGTTTAGAATGAAATCTATCACATGTTTTTCTCCTTCTTTAACCATTTCGATTACTACCCCATCTCCGCCTGGAGCTTTGCCATTCTTTATTTTACTAGCTTTAGTTGTTTAGATTTCTGAGTTGGATTTCTCCGGTATATCCGGTATTCTTCTTGATATGTCTATTATGCATTTCTGTTGGCTTTGATCTTTTAGATGAATAAAGCTCCTGGTAATACTGTTTAGCGGTTTGCAGCAGTGATTATTTGCCCGTTACTAAAATCCCATTTTTATCCAAGTGTTTTTTTATTTCTTCTGCTTCATTACAGATGGTACTTTAAAGGTGATTAGCAAGTTTATATACGTTAGAAGATGGAAAAGGCAACAAAAGGACATCGTTGACTCTTTTCTTATAAATCTCTACTAACCAAGAGGCTTATTGCATATTGTATATTATGACTTTTGCTCAGATAAGTCGATGGTCGCTACCAGTGTTGAAAGTATTAAGGACGTTAACGTCTTTGATAATACATTTGTGACTGCTAAGCACATAGTCTATTTGATTCCTGTGTCGTCCACCTGGAGATATGCGTATTTATACATATTTAGTGTAACCAATATCTTAAAAAGTATCTTGTAAAAGTAACTCCATATCTCGATATGCCTCTTTGTTCCTTTTTCCTTACTAAAGTTCTAAACTGATCTTAAAGCAACTTGGCAAAAAGCAAAAGTATAGCCTGGGTGCTACATTTGTAAAAATATACATATAAACACGATAGCTATTATTTCAGCGAGAACCGATTTTCATCACCTTACTACGTAAGATATGTTGTCGAAATTATGCAAAGATGACACGAGTGAGATTCAACATAATAATGTATGAAGCGGACGTCTGCTAAAATAGTGACCATTCATTTGTTTACAAAACAAAAAAGGCGAATGAAATGCGGAGTATATCGTAATCATACTCGGAATTATAACTATTTTAGAACTTGTAAGCAGTGTACAATCTGTTTTATTACAAGTGACTAATAGACCAGACGGCTTAGATACTAGGATGAAACGTTGGAAGCAAAATCAGCAGTGCAATAACCGAGGGGCATATTTCAAACACTTTACGTTGACACGAGACATATCGTGTATGTTTACAAACTTATTATTTTAGTAGAATATATTGTTTGTTATCATATTAGTCTTATTATTAAGGATAAGTCGTTTTGATTTTAATGATGCTTCTACTGTCATACACTTTTTTAATAATAACTGTCTACATAATAATTATTGCTTATTTTACTGTCAATAAACAAATTTATATTTATTTAAACCAAATTTTAATTCTAAATAACTATATTACCTTAATAAATATACTTTTTTTTTTCAATAACTTTTAATGTTGTGAATTCACCATCAGCGTCATCTTTGCCATTGGACTTTCACGGGTTTGCTAAGCCTCGATAAGGTCAAATGATATATATTTTTGTAATATATATTTCTATTGAACAAACCACTGTATGTTAAGAGCTTAATAATGAAGACAGTGATATTTTGGGAGTGAGTAACTCGAAGTGGGTTTGTTTGAAGTGGTGTCGCCGTTGCTAAATTGGAGCGATGTTATGACAGACAATTGCGTTCACAAACTGTTATTTGTGCTAACTACCCGTTATTTGTAGTTCTATCTTGGAGCAGAACTACAAATGTTCGCTATTATTTACACATATTACGATGACTGTTGATGTAAATTATTCGATGGTTTTACTTTTATTTCAATCCGATAAAAACATTTATTAGAAATCTAATATGTACCTTTAAACGAGCAATTCTTGTATATAAGTATATATATATATATATATATATATATATATATATATATAGGTATAATCTGAATCTCGGAAACAGCTCCAACGATTTTCATGAAATTTAGTATGCAGGGGGTTTCGGGGGCGATATATCGAACTAGCTAGGTTTCATTTTTAGAAAACGTAAAAAAAAAGGTACTGATATTTAATTCGCAAAATTTCGCGCTATTCTAAGACGTTGTGCTAACTATGAACGGTTATAATAAAAAAAATCGCGAGTGGTATTGATATTTATTCTAGACGTAAGGTTATACTCCTGTATATCTTTCAGGGATAACCGAATAGTTTCGGATCAGACGGGAAGCCTTTATTAATAGGTTAACCAACTTACCGCGTCGGTATCAGGTATGGCGCCTTACACAGACGAGGCAGGTCGCTTCACACCTACAAACTAGCCGGGTATACCCGAAATACACACATGAATAAAACCTTATATCTTTAATAAACTACGATCAGTTAAGGGTCTTGTTCTGGGTCTTAACAAATGAGCTTCATATTATTTGTATTTTCAGTATCGTTTTAATACATGCATAATAAGAAGTACCTATACAACTTCTATACCTATATTTTATTGAGTTTGCTCTTTTATTCGTAATATGCAAGTAAACAAAATATGTAACTAGAGTTGCTATCATATTCTGCAGTAAACCATTTGGTTTACTACACGCATGATAGACTGCTCTAGATGCTAACATCAAGTTTAGATGGACTGTTCATTGTCGTTTAAACTAGTTCCTAATTGTATATGCATAGTGCTCCATTCGTTGTAATCTCTATTAAAGTTCATATAATTAAGCAATACTGAATCTGTTTTAATTATATTGTGACATGTAATTGCATTATGAATATACATTCAGAGCTTAGAACGTATTAGGAGAGAAGCTTGTTGATGGTGACGCGTGTGATCGTGTTGATACGATTGGTGACAAGGAGAGAATGGTATTGTGAGATCAGAGGTGACAATTGACATTATCTGACAACTGGTTGATGGCTAAACGGGACCACACATCGAACAAAACTCGTGTGTTACTTTCTCAATATTGCAAACACCCATACATTCTACGCTAAATTTGTACCAGTAGGTGGCATAAAAGCTTCTTTGCCACGGGTATAACAAAATAATAAAATCTTACAAGCTTCAACTTTAATGGAACCAAAGCAACATTTTTATAATTATTCTAACATAAATATTACGTAGGTTTTCATTTTGTTTCACTTCCGAGTCCCCACTGATGAGAATTTAAATCGTTAGAACTTTTCATCGAAAAAGGTTTAGATATGAAAATTGAAAGTCAATTATATCAATGAAACCTATTACAGATATTTAGGAATTGTCAGAAGTAGGAGGCAATCAGAATAACTGGGCCTCATCTAAATAGGCATCGAGCCAAGTTTGGGGACTCAGTATTTCATAAATTCCATACGCACTGGATTTGTGATAGCTGTAACTGTGCTGTTTGGGATTATCCTTAACCTACCTGTAACACAGTTTATTACTAGCACGGGAATGGGGGAGGCTAACCTTGATAGTCGCTGCAGCCGAACATAATAACATAGGTGCTTTAGTTTGTAAGTGGATTTACCTGTATGATTGTATCTTTTTTGCCAATAAAGTGTTATTATTATTATTATAAATAGGCTGTGAAGCTAGTTGCTTGTTCCAATACGTAGATCCTATATAGAAGAACAGGTAAGAAACTTCAAGGACACACTTTAGCCGACTTCAAAAAAGTCGTAAGTTCGGCTGTACCTATGTATTTTTTTATGTATGTTCACCGATATTTCTGTTGCCTATAGACCGATTTTTTTTGGTCTCAGGAAAACCGAAGGAAACCCTCAGAGATTAAGACCACTAGTAGTTTTGTTGATTTTTCTTGAAATTAAGCAACATTGACGAGTCGGACTCGCGCACCGAGGGTTCCGTAAAATATTTTTATTATATGATGTAACTAAAAATTTACGGTTTCCGCAATTTTTCCTTTATCTGTGCTTTATGACGTTGCTTCGTACCAAATTTCAAGATTCTGAGTTCACGGGAAGTACCCTGTAGGTTTTGATTCCCTTTGCGGCATTAACGGCTGTATCTTTTGATTGCGTTGGCTTAGAAGTTTAATTTTTTCACAGCTCTAAGGGACAATAAACTTAAGTATTTGATATAAATTTCGGCTTGATACCTTCACGCGTTCCTGAGAAAAAGGGTCTTGACAGACAGACAGACCTTCTGACGGACGGATAACAAAGTGATCCTATAAGGGTTCCGTTTTTTCCTTTCGAGGTACGGAACCCTAAAAAAGAGGAGGTTTTACGTTCAACTGTACCTATCTATCTTTTTTTATAACTTATTCAATATAGTGCAGCAAGTTGCTAGACAAACTAAAAATGTTACCACCTTATCTTAATAATAATAAAAAAGCGGGCTCATTAAACTAAAGTGAATTTAATCTAACGCACCTCCTGCAGTTGGGTAACTTAGATTACAGTAAGTAATGTTCTACTGTGAATACCGAACCTACTCTGTACCTACGTACATATCTTGCACTACAAAATGGAAGAATAAACACTTGAAAAAAGTTAAACCGTTTTCAAAAAAACACTAAAAGGCACTGATTTCTGAAAAATAATTGATTACAATCTTAATTGAAACGGCACTAGGTATCTACTCGTCTGTTTGAAAGAGCACTACTAGTACAGTGTTTCTGATGAGAAATTGGGTCGCCGGAGCTTTAACAAGACGTATCACACAGCATTGTCGTGAATCTTTACAGTCAGATCATGTGCTTGTCTACAAACCTAATACTATAGGGAACGGGCAGAACGATGGATGTGCCGCCTGGTAGCGCAAACCCGAATATTTTACGTAAACAATACTTGACATTGGCACTTCACGTTATTAAATAATCACATTAAAGAAGTGAAAAATAACATTTAACTAAGTGAAAATGTATTGTTGCAATTCTGCATGCTCGAACACTTTAAAGAAAAATAAAAGTAAGTGAAATGGTCTAAGATTCTGTTTCTTTCTAACGAATAGTACTCACTTTCGATGGTTATGTGATAAACGACAATAAGTATGAGGTTTAAAAAAATTAAGAAATTACTAATAATGTTATTTGCAAAAATAGCTACGTTTTGTATACTATTCAATACAAACAAAACTGTAAGTAAACATTGCCTCAAATAATTTTCAATAAATAAACCGAGTTCAGAAAATACTTTACAGTTATTTTGACATCATAAACGTTAGAAATTTTCGTTTGAGCTACAATTTTGTCAGTTATTGCTACATTTTCATGATTCCCAACTGTTTCCTCTACTTCTAAGACATGCCCAGATTCGAATAGTTTTTGGCCTTTTGACATATTCTAGCCACGCTGACGAACATTTCTAATCGACAGAAACCTATATTTTATAATTTTAATCATAATAATAATAAAAACGATTTAAATATAATTTAAACATTGACGACAACACGAAAACAGTACATATAAGTTTCTTTTTTTCACCACACTGTGGCTCTCGTGTCGATTTGTGCTGCCCCCTATAGTTTGTGGACGATACTAAGCCAAATATTAAATCCCCGTTATGATATAGCTACATTCAGTTTTTCAGTAGATGCGGCATACTTTCTCTATGTATGTTCTTTACAATTTTGTCGCAGCGCACATTTATCTCAACATCCTCTTCTCTATTTAAAGTAATACATTATTAGGCATCCCTTCTTCTATGTTCTTATTTTACAATCCTAGAAAAATGAAGCATTCATTATTTCCTTATTGTTACTGACAATTAGCGATGATCTAATGATGCGATCCATGATCCCGCACTCTTGCCTAGATAATTCCATCCACTTCCGAATTACGACTTGAATATACCAAGTTATAGTTAGTTTTCGGGCAAAAGAGACACAAGCAACGAGTTTCACGTTTTTAATAAAAATAAAAAACCAATATAATAATGTACCTACGATGTAGGTACCTATTCGATTTATCTAATCAAATTGCAAAAAAAAAACAGCGATGACTTTTAAACGAAATGCTAGTTCAGATGATTGGAGATCTCTGTCAAGTGATTAGAGAGATATTAGAGATATAATCGCAATTTAAAATAGTTTTACATTAAACTAATGTGTTAATTATTATGTTCGTTAGACAACAAGCAGTCGAATCTTTGGCCACAAATGTGAATGTTGATTCACACCACGCATATTTATACGCGCAACATTTTTATTTATTGCAACAGCACATTAAATTTTATCTTCACGTTGTAAAAGTGAAATATAGTACATTAGTTCAGTATGTTTACATTGAGCCAAGGGCCGGGAGCGATCGAATCGCTTCGGATCGACATACCGTATGTTGCGCAGCGGTAGAGGCCCTAATCCTGACAAGTGCTGCCGATAAATCAGTCGCGATTGGTGACATCATATTCTGACCTTCCAGCTAATAGCCTAATACATTTTCATGGTAAATAGACGAAGTAGGCCAAGACGTCTTCAATAATTGTTAATGGTATATGAACATTTGCCTACAATATTTTTGGCAGAGTTTTGTAACCATCATAAAATACTAAATTATATTTTGTCCCTTTCAATTGATTTATTGGACGGCTGGTTAAATGTATCAAGCTTTACTGGTGGTCAATTGCGTGTTTATGAGTTTATGAATTGTTTAGTTGGAGATTATGGGAATCAATGGATGAGATAAATACATTAGATTACTTGCATTCAGACTCGCCGTATTGATAACGATACGATAAGTATGTGTATATGTACACTATGTACAGAGTATAGGTATAGGTATATAAAAAGGCAAACGCAGAAGTTATAATAACTTATATAGAATATAGGTACTAGGAGGGCATGAGCTCCAAAGATTTTTTCTTATTCCTCAAAATATTCTGTTTGAAAAATACAAATTCGTGTTTGATTTTTACTGTACCAATCGTTCCCTGCAGTTTCACTATCTTCTATCGACACTGCTCCGTTTCTAAGGTTCCTATTCTGAAATTAAATAGCCTATCATTATCATCCTCTGCGCTTTTTCCCAATTATGTTGGGGTCGGCTTTCAGTCTAACTACGATACTAACTACTTATTAAATAGCCTACTTTTTTAATACAAAGAATATTTTTTAATACGCCTGGTAGTTTCAGAAATTAGGTGATGAACATATTATATTGTTTTTAGATATTTTAAAAGCCAATAATGATAGTGACACTTTTGTTATTATAAGCATATTATGATGCTGATACCATCAGGCGCTCGGCGACTCGGTACACTTGTTTGCCACCTGCCTGTGAACCTTATTTGTTTAAAAATTAAACTTATAGCAACAGATTTTATTTATATATTATCTTAAATGTACCTTACACAAAACTAATCACTTTGGGATTGGAGTGGTGTCTTAAATAATTGTTAAAGAGCCTTGGTAAAGTTTAGAGAATGTTTTGTACAAATGTTTCACTATAAAACATCACCATGTAACATAGTATCAGCCTCTTTTTTGAATTTTATGTTTCTCTGTAAATTGTACAAACAAGGAATATTTTGTAACCTATTATTGCACAATTGTTTTTTTTTTCTGAAAAAATCAATCCTTATTCATTACAGCGATAGTTATAAGGCTAATAACACTTTGTACGAGGAGACGCCGACAGTCAGACACGCGTCGCCCTATAGGTTTGCCGAAAGTAGAGTCGGAAAAGTGTATGCAGACATTGCCGTTCAATATTAAAAATGGAAGAGTCGAAGATCGACAGCAATCGGGTGCGCGCACGCAGTCAGTGGCCCGCAAGTCGCCGCGTCGTGCGCTCCGCTCTCCGAGACGCTCTTATAAACGAGCGCACCGCACCCGACTCATTTTCCGAACGCACTAACTAACTACCGTCTAACTGATGCGAAAATTAAATAAATACCGATTTATTGCATAAAAATAAAGAGGATTATTTTATTAATACCGTATTTAATACAAGAGTCGAATTTCAAACTATTCGACACGTGTTTATATATAGTTCGCGCGAACAGAATACGGTGTTGCTAATCCACGTTTTTCACTGCGAGTGAATAAATAAATTAGCGACCGACGAAGTCGCGAGAAATTTCACTTTTTACCGGCCAGGATACTTCAACTTGTCTATGGACTGTCTATATCCACGCAGCGAAGATTTAATCATTCAAGTGAGTATTCACCCTTATACTCAACTTTTGTATTTTAGTTATGACTTGTTGGTTTATTAAAATATTTTTTATAATATTCTCAAGCTTATCACGATCATTATATATATATATATATATATATATCTGCAAACTATTCCTTCAGTTGTTGTTTTTCCAGTAGATATGAATGAAGTCAAAACCAGGCGTTCTGCTTATTCGGTTCATAGAAAACTATTTTTTTTTTCAATTTTTAATGACGCTGTTATTTCAATATAGTGAATTAGAAATCGTATTTTCTGACGTAGCAACATACCCACAAACCAAACAAAATAATGGGTGTGCAAATATTGTGTAACTCGTTAATATTTGTTCGTAGACATTATCTAGTGGCAGATGTGTTAGATAATAAGAACTAGACGGCAATTTAATTCACCATAAGTGCTTTCTATTTATACAGTAGTTAATGTATACAATCATAGTACAATCGATATCACCTGAGTAAATTAGCTTTATACCACATTTCTGTGTTCCTATTATAGACGAATTCTTGTCCGACAAGATACAAATAATTTGTCTTATGATGTAGCATATAATTATGCGTATTCAACGTGATAATGTCCAAGATTTGCATTAAAATAACATAAAAAAGCGAATTGCGTTAATATATTAATTAGATATTCTTAGTTTATTCTGTGAATGCTAATTTATGATAACCCACATTCGTTACTAGGTGGTCCGGAATTAGTTCATGAAATTACAGTTTGCTTATTTATCAATAATGTGATGCCTATATTAGTCAATTTAAACATGACTGTCAAGGACCTATAGGTAGTTAATTAACCCGTTAATATATTTAGATCTTTTCTAGACTAACAACTGACACCGACACGCAACAACGATGTGCTCTTTAATGAAGGACAGCTGCTGCTGTTGGTTTCAAAACTAGATTAGGTTTTCCGAAAAATGTACATTAAGTCCATAAAATCGCGTACCTATAATTTTAAACGTTGAATTTTAAAGATAGAAAAGAATGTCTGTAAAAATTTTAATGATTAAGTAGATGGTTTTAAAAATTCCTAAAACAGTCAGAAAACTCACTGATGAAATTATATATAATAGTTATAACTGTCAAATTATGCACCGATGTGTCTGATATATCTCTACCACTGTTAAACCCAGGATGGTTTGCGTGGTATATTTCACTCTTTTTAATTCATTTATAATCTATCACAATTAAAAAAAAAACACAGATTATAATATTATCATTCGGGTGCATGACCTATTGATATTTAACATGTGAACACGACTTTAATTATTGAAAATAACAATAATAGATTATATTAGAAGATTTTTATGCCTTTCGACGAACAATGTATTAATTAATTAACATACATTTAAATTGAACGATTATATTATCTAAGGATAGGACACAATAAAATTAGGTTCATAGTAAGGTTATGTATAAATTCAAATGTGTTGCTGTTGGTTCGGAGGCCAAGAAGCATTTTGTTTTGTTATAGCTTAATTTAACAAGTGAGTACTTAGTCATACGAATAGGACCAATATGGTTAGGTAAATATATATATCGATCTATCGTTAATGCGCTAACTTAAAAATAACTACATAATAATAATTTACATGGCCCTTTTCAATTTAGATGGGCATGATGTCTAATCTGATTTCAGTATATACAAAGAAATTGCATAATATATTGTAGATAAAACAACCGTGAATTGCTAGTCTTAGCGTATAATATTGTTTTATTTATTCTTGTACATATTGTACACATTGTACATATCATGTATAAAATTCAGTCGTGTTGATATTACGAACGTGTTAACTCGTATTTTGTAAAAATATATTTATCAAATTGATAAGGTCGAAAAAATTTTACGATCTTGTTCGTATTTTGTACACAGATAATACAATAGGCGGTTTTGAAGGTGAATGACCAGTATTTCACACACATTGTGTTAATTTTCGCGCTTGTCATTAGTTAGCTGAATTTGTTTCACGTTTCCTTTTGAAAAGACCTTGCAAGCCGACTTGTTAATTGATCTTGCAGTCTATGGTTTGTGTAATTCAAGAACCTACTTTTCTCATTTCATTGTAGATACCTATTTGAAACATGAGAGTGTATATCTACCCAGTAGATGTTATAAATATTTGTTAAGCGCCAGTAGGATGACGTTACTGCAGTTCACATTTCCTGGAAGCAATTTCAGAGCTGTGTCTAAATCAGCAAGATGGAGCTGATTTGTGTGGCTTCTTTCTAAATATAAGTACAACAGGTTTAATGCTTCTATTATTTTTACCGTAACGATATTAGACACTTATATAGAAAAGTAGGTTTAGGATTATGAAAGTGCTTTGGAGGAAATCATTAGTTTTAATTATTATGTTATTGTATTTGTTTTTGAAACGTTTCTAAGTAGGTAAAAGATTAAAAACGTGTTTCACTTTCTTAAAAAATAAAATTGTCAAAAAGAAACGCTTCCGCTATGAAATTATATTTATACTGTAGTTGTAGATTCCATTTGAGAAGCACTGTGGGGTTTTAGTCGGTCCGTGCCCAATATAACTCATAATACGCTGCACATCTGATGAAAATACAGAGACCGAATACTTGACAGAAACATTAGCTCCAGTTCATCCTAAAATAGGGATACAATGGTCGATCACAAAAGCGTTTTTACAAAACTTTGAAACACTTTTAACGAAATCTAAATAAAATGTACACAAAGGGACGTCCCATTTCATATTTATCAACATAATATATTAATACTAGGTAATGTTCGCATAATACTCGTATTAACCCCTAGAAGTAAAGTAAGGGCTCGCGCAAGGTTTTACATAGTATGTGATTTTACTTCTAATCTGTAACCTCTGGAGTATCCCACTAATATTATAAATTTGAAAGTTTGGATGGGTGGATCGATGGATGTTTGTTTCTCTTTCACGCAAAAACTACTAAAGTAATTGTGTTGAAACTTGGTATGTATATAGTTCGAGACCTGGATTAACATAAATAGGCTACTTTTTATCCCGATATTCTCTCGCTAGTAAACCATATTTTTTCTATTGCTGCGACCTAACTAAGATTCTTCTTCGTAATACTATAATAACACTGATTAATATTTAGCTACCCTAGTTGTTGAGAGCACTGTTGCTATACCACTATGTATAGACAATATGCCAAAGAGGTTGATCGCCTTGTGTGTCACTTAAAAAAGGCATGTTATAGGATCAAATTATATTAGTTTCATTGTCAAAACTCTTTCAGGCCTATTGACCCGATGTTTATCGCGCCATTTAAAACTGTCACAGCTTGGCCACCCCGCCAGGCAGTTTGTATCAATTTAATCGTCGTTGTTAATTTTCGCATTAAACTCGTGAGAACGAATCGCTCCGATCGTTGAGGTCGGACGGTCAATGATGTGGCGACAGACCCTTGAGAGGAAACACACTTCATAATTGCGCTAACTTGGCAGCTATATATTAATATGAACAATATTAATTACTGTCAACTATGGAAATTCAACGTTAAGTCTGTTCACACGTTTGTTTCGTTAGATGTCGTTTGGTTTTTACATAGATATTTTTATTTAATACGTAATATATTATTATGTCCGGTATGGTCCATCCACTACTGGCTTTAATATAATATTAAAAGCAGTATAACTGTCACAGTCACTCACTCATTTTGTTATCACTTAAAAGCTAAAGCTAGACATGTTTTGTAAAAAAACGTATAAAAAATAATTGAAAATAATATTTTGAGACCAATCGTATTGCACAGAGTTTTCTAGACCAAAACTAAGCATAGCTTGTGCTATGGGATCTAGGGCACGAATAAACTTACTTACATACATTTTTTATTGTAAATACATACTTATTATACATAGAAACATCCAGACCAATGCAAATAAACGTATTCACGCATATAAATATTTGTACTGAGAGGGAGTCGATTCTGTGGACCCCGACCTTGCTGTCGAATGCTACCTACCGGTCTACCACCGAGCCACATACCGACGATTTTTCGTTCGATTCAAATGTTTAGATTGATAAAACTGTTCCAATGCATTTTTTTAAATGTATTTGAATTTAGAACTGGCAGACAGGTGTAAGATTGCTCGCAACGAATCTGCTTGGATACACATGAGTTTACATTGCAATTTCTCATATAATTTTTTGCTGAAAGATGGGACATAAAGCGCTCTAAATATCCATTGGTTGCTATTGCAATTGAAATTGATATCATTCATATAACATTTCCTAAAATAGGTACTCAACTATAATATAATAAAGCCTAAGAGTTTTTTTTATTGTTTGTTTGTTTAAACGCGCTAATCTCTGGAACTACCCGTCAGATTCGAAAAGTTATTTTTTATGATGTATGCTTATGAGTTCAACTGTTATAAAAATAAGCCGTTATTATTATACAAGATTATGAATATTTATAACAATCTCAAAAATATAAAGTTAAACGAAGTCACAAGCTGTTGTTTTGTTTTAATTACAAAAATTCATGGATTTACCAAAGTCGCGGTTAGCTAATGTTGTTTTAAATCCGTTCAGGTTAGGCGGAGATGTAACAAACGGCAATATAATTTATGCAGATTTAGAAATGTTTTTACTGATACAAGTCTGTGAGATGTTTTATATCGTGAGCACCAAGGCAACAGAAAAACGATAAAAAAGCGTCGGCTGGATTACGTCAATGAAATAGGTTAAATGGACAGAAGCAATAAATGTAGCCCTCGCCGTGAACTCGCGACAAGCGGCCCGCGCGAAGGCCGCAACACCGTAACATCAGCAGACCACTCTTTGTAAATATTGATTAACACATACACTACTTAACTTTCCTCTTCAGCTAATTTATCTGTTTTAATAAAATGGGATTTACATAATCCTTATCGTTATAATCACTTAATTTGCTCATTATTATCATTCTATAACGACTTCTAATGAGCAATTTATTAGAAAATGAAGAAGCTCGTAGCTTCTGTTAACATTTTCATAATTTTATGAATCGGAATATGTAGATTTAAACGTTATAAAAACTTTCAGGTTTGGTAAATTAATTCTAAAAGTACTTGGTTGACCCCAAAATTCTCGTTTTCTCACACTGCTAAGCTATTTAAGAGCAGGTCTAGAATACCAATCGGTAGCATCACTGGCCTTAACCATTTCCAGTTAAATTAATCTCTAAACGGAAAGACGAGTTCGAATGCAACGATATAACTTTACGTGACTTAAAGAGTAAAGACTTTACTTAAAATTAAAACACGCCTTTACTATTTTTATTAAATATTATACTATCGTTAGTCTATTTATGTACATCTCTAGAACTTTCTATAACAAGTTTTCACGCTAACTCACTATCATTAGTTTTATGTTTGTTAATACTAGAATAAAAAGGTTTTTAATGAATAATTGTGAGGGTAATGGCATTACTTATAAATGCTAGTTTACGTTTTGTTTAATTTTGTGAATTTGAAATCGTATCATAGAATAGCGAAAAAACTTTAATTACCAGAATCTTTAAGTACCAGAACTTATAAACAGGGCCACGTTTGTAATAGAAATGTTAAAGTTATTTAAAATATAAAAATATTGTTTTGAGTGAGAGATCGCGGGTTGGCAGTAATGAGTCCGAGCATCGCATTGAATGGTAATGATAACAGCGGTCGTTGAACGACGACTCCCCTGAACTTGGCAGTGCGGCCTTCGTCTTCATACCGTCTTATTGTTGAATATACAAGGTATTGTTACGTCACCATTTTTGGATGTAACGTTTTAAATTTTTAACAGTACAGTTCCACGAATGTAGAACGGCTGTTCCTCTGGGAAACATATAACCTAAAAAGAATATTCGGTTTGGATTTTTTATCTAAAATTTAAAGTAGACTTTTAATAAATAACGACTGTTTATTAAAAGTCAGTTTGTGGCTTCAGAATGTCAGTTGTTATTTACGTGAATGCACTCCTAGCCCAAAATTTAAATCGTTAGATATGCTTAGCCATACTTAGATCGCGCGTAAAAGTGTCCATGTTCATGTGAACTAGCCCACTTAGACCGCATTAGTCGTTCATAGTAATACATGTCGCAGTTGTGTCCTGCAGGCATCCACATAAATACACACACGAAATGATATTATAAGATTGTTTTTATTCTGTTATTGTTACTTTTAGTTTTCTGAAAGCGCGTTGAACTTACAACAAGTTTAAGCCATGATAGGGAACAACTTGAAAGTCAGTGCCGCGTTTTTTGTTTTAGTAAAATTAATATACCACTATTAGTCTTATTTAAGACTATGTGGACTTAGGGTCTATATATAAAAGGAGAGCAAAAGGTTTATGTGCTTAATACTTACTTTAATCATAAAAAATAATATATGTATACATTTTAAATTTCAAAGTAAAGACAAAAATTCAATTGAATGCTCATACGAGCTGAAAACTTTTGGCTCGTGTTAATAACCTTGGAATGAAATGTTTAAATAAATGACTATAAAAATGTAAATTTATAGATGTATAATAATTAGTTACGAACATGTATAATATTCTTGGTAGCGTAATGAACGATTCTCCATTATAAAGATAAAATCAATATTCTTTAATTTTTCAACATGCCGTAGGTGTATGCATTATACATTTTAATTAAAATCCCCATACATGGCGCCCCCAAGTAAAACATAATTATCGTTTTCTAATGAATTCTTCTCAGCAATCAAGATTTATTTAGTACATTAATTTTTATAGCATATATGAACATGGAATCACATTTTCTAAGTGAAACACAGTTTAAATTTATTATAACAATTATCATAAAACTATAAATAATTTTGATTTCGGTTAACAGAACAAGTGTGTTGTTTCAGTTTAATTAAGGATTATTATAAATTGCCATTGCGAAAAATCCGAACTTTCCAGCAGTATCCTTAGTATTTATTGACTACAAGCTGTTGCAAGGGACTTAATTTTTCGTTCCGTGAGAACCTTCTTGGTATTAGAAAACTTCTAAAGTATTAGAAAACATAATAAGATGAATGAAATCGGCTAAGTCGTTCTCAAGTTATCGCGTGACCAAGGGAAATAGAGATTTATTTTAATATAAATATAGATAGTTGCATTTATGTCAACCCTCTCTCGTATTCTCTTTTTAAATACCTAACGTTTGTATTATAGAAATCGCGATTGGACCTTGAAAAAATTGCCACAATTTTCAAATATAACAACAGCTTTCGTAACACGATCTCTACACAGGGCGGTATGTAATCCTTTAGGAGTTAGGAACTAAGTCCACCAAAATATTGTTTTCTGTGGAAGAAAAGTAAATAAATTTTCAATGCTAAAACGTATACGGAAAGTAAAAACCTTGTTAATATGTAACCAGAAACCGCACATAATAGACATTTTCTAATAAGGGGACTTGGACCATCATCAATTCATCACGCATGTCTGGTGTACTTTTAACATCTAGGTCCGTCCGTGACACGTTTTACGAACCTAATTAGTTCGTTCACGTGTGTACAATATTTAAGATAATTATGTTACATAAACAAATATCACTAATATCTTAAGGAAGAAGATTCACGTGCTGCACATTATTGTAGTACGTGAAGTAATGCTCGGTGTGGTACACCGAGATAAGCCGGGAAAGAAATAGGAAGCCAGTTCAAGTGATTCACTTTGCAGACTTTATATACAATGTCATTGACAAATATAGATTGTATTGATTGTATAAATCATACATTCATGTCATCAAGCGACATTCTAAAAGCAAAAGTAATAACACAATGACACAAGTCATCTTACGTGTGGAAAGATAGACAGTACATACATACATTGTACAAATCTAACGTTATAAACACTTACATTTACGATCGCTTTGGATATCGATAATTGATTGGAAGTTTACTATAAAGGAAATTTTAATTATATAGTTTTGCTAATGTTAATACCTACCTATTGTGAAAATCACACCTTTATGCCTTGTTACGGCGAGCTCGCCATTGTCACCCTTATTTATTATTAATATGTTTATCGTTCTAAAATTTCATAAAGGAAAGAAATGGCGAAGACAACTTAATGTGAAATGAAACCGCCTGATTTTTCTTACAACGAATATTACGTTGAGTGTTGTGGGTTCTATTCCCATATGAGACAATTATTTGTATAATTCACAAATGATAGTTTCGACTCTTGACATACTTACTTTTTGACCATTATTAGAATATTTGTTAAGTCCTTTCGATACTTTTATAATTCTCTGGAGTGAGTGTAGCATTTTTAACCAGTCATCCTTTGACTTTCGTACTAGTAGTAACTTATAGTGTAACAATAAATTTAATGACTTTATTAACCGACTTCTTTTTGTTTTATTTTAAATCTCTAATCAGATATACACATCAGATAATTTTCATAGGCGTTTTTAAACTTTAAAAACAACAGGATTTTAATAAATATAATACAGCGTGTCCTGCCTATTGTTTTACTTTTAAAGTTGTCTTGAAACAAAACGTCTGTGTGATTTGAAGTTCGCAACTATGTTAGTCTAGATTTGGGTCGTACGTGATTATATCCGAAACTGTAAACGAGTTCTACTCTAAATTTGTTAGGACCCGTATAACTGGCCTCAATTACTTTAATAATTTTGAACCGTTAAAAACCCGTGTATTTCGGACGGCCTATATTGGTAAAGACATAAATACCGCACTATGTTCTTTATATTGTATGACTTGAACATAAATTTTTCTCAAACAGTCTCCTATCGTTTGTATGGAAACTAATCTGGCATATTGGCCTACATTTTTACAGTTTAATAAAACATTTCCTCGACTGGTTTCCCTGAACTTGCACGCGGTCGCTGTGACGCTTAACGGCGGGCGAAAATAGATCAGAGATTCATTTGTCGATATGCTAAATATATTGTAATTTGGGGACGGAAACATGACCTTTCAGATCTTTTTTTTTAAATCGATCGAATCAGATAGGGATGCAAATACAAAATAGCAGACGGATCAATTCAAAATTATGTAAATAACTACAGGTTTGGAGGATAAAGGCGTCCTACCTTACGACATTTTTTTCATCGTCCGAGGACTACTACATTTACTGTATACTGTGTTTTTTATGTCATCATGATTCCAAAAAGCAAGAGGATGTCCTTAAAGTTCAATTTGAAGCCTAGGAGCGTAGCCTGGGCAAAACCCGAAAACCACAAAGATACATATTCATTACTATTAACAGATAGATTGTATATTATGTATATTTCCTTCACTATAAATAATTGCATAATATTATGAAATCACCAGCAGAACCATAGTTTTTCAAAGGCAATTTATAGTTTGTAATTGAATTAAAAACAAAATACAAACTACAAAAACTGTAGTAACTATAAAAATAAGGCTGATAGCAACGGTATTTGTGTTATATTTAACAGCCACACCACACCCGTAATAAGTCTGTACTTATGTTTCGTCACTATGTAGATACTAAGGGGTCATGTGTTTATACATATTTTTTGTGGCAATTTTTTCTAGAAACGTACTGATAATATTTGAATATACTGTTAAAATATATTCACGTTCAGTATTGGGAATAGTTAGTAGGAAAGAACGTATGACTTTTATTTCGGGGCAAGAGAGGTATGCATGAAATGTCGTAAAATTTTAACCGCCGAACGTATGCAAATGTTGCTATTTGTTACATGTGAATTGAGATAAAAAAACATGGTATTGGATTTACAAGGGAGATTCTGGTTTCACCTGGCTAAAGAAATTAAAGACTAAATCATTTTTGCAGACTTTGAAAGTAAAATTTAAATACATTTATGTCATCTCAAAACCGAATTATAATTAAATAAGTTATTTTCACACTATATAAAATATATTAAATATTATAATTTACTGAAAACATAACCTAACCGCGTTTTCCTCATGATGACAATCTCCTTACGTCAAACACATCAATGATGAAAGCTAATATATAATGTTGTAGGTAGAACTTTATTGCTTTATTTTCATTCTAACAGGTTTACATTCACCAAGACGTTGAAAGATTGGGTACATCGATTTGCAATCATTCATTCATTCGTATCAATAAAATTCAGAGACTCTTGTTTACATAGTTGTGCATCTTGAAATATAGGTTATAAATTTATAACATATTTATAAAGCATAATGAGAAAAAATATTCTGAGCACTCTTCAAAGATTTTTTTCTTTTAACTGTACTTTATCGAGATAAATTTATATCGAGTGCCTGTCTAATAGGATTCTAGACACATCAATCATATCGTGATACAAAAACTGGAGTCGAAACGTCTGTCACCGCGAACGTCAATCGCTTATCACTGCGGATGCTATTATTTGCAAAACCCGGACTGGACTGTGCACCTGACAAAGTTTACTCGTAGAAAATTGATAAATCGACATGATAACGCTGCCTGATATAATTTCGTGTTATCATAATCTAACATTTGACGTAAACGCTGATAAAAAACTTTCAGTTGCATTTAACACTACTAACACGGTCTCTCAAGGCCGTCAGTCACCGAACTTCCACAGTGTCCGCTCAGCTGCTAGGGCTTCCATAAACAACGCATACTACAGTCCACAGTTCACACATTGTATATAACTGAATATAAATGTTATTATAATCATTATTATTGCCATGTGGAAATACAACATTTATCAAAGTCGCAAAATTTAGATCTTCTAGACTTGAATTAAATTATAATATTATTAAAATAATACATATCTCGTTCCAGGCCTGCAAAGTTTTGCGTTTGTGTTTGTATATATTTTAAGAGTTTTTATTCCATAAGATATCAGTATCTTCTATTAACATAATGAATGCTTTTGAGGATAACGTACAAAGGCAATGGGTACCTGTGTCGGAGCATAAAACGAAATGATAGACACACTAACGTGAAGGTGACGCGTGCATTGAGTGTAGACTGCACGGTGGTTGCCCGGCGGCTGCGCGGTGGCTGCGCGGATGCTGCACGTACGCGGTGTTTGTGGAACACGCCGCCAGAGATCGATCTGCACTCTCCGGCGCCTTTCCGGTTTTGATTTAACTGCGGAATGTTCAAATTGGTTAAAATCTAAGTTTATACTCGTATATCCGTATTTTTTTTGATTGAGTTGACTTAGGAGCTACATTTTTTACAGTTTCAAGGGACCGAAGACGTATTAAGTATTCGTTGTTAATTTCAATGATACCTCCACGCATTCCTGAGAAAACGAGGCCATGATAGACAGTCAGACGGACAACAAAGTGATAATTAGAGGACAATAAAGGTTCTTTTTGAGGTACGACACCCTAAAAAAAGTAATATCAAACATTGAAATAAAGTAGATATGTAGCAATTTATTGAATTTTAGTTTTTTATACGCCGTCGTTTATGACTTTTTCTTAATTTTTATACGAACTGTAACAACTTCGAGTAAAATATATAGAACTCCTGTTATCTCTCAGTATAATTTAAACGTTATTTTTATGAACTAATTACTTTCTAACGATTACTACAGAAACCGCCGTTGATTAGTATAGCGCGGCGGGCGCCCCGTCATGACGAATATGTATTTAAAGTTACAACTAAAGTTTATCCTAAGGTCTCATAACGATAAAACCAACATCACCGACTTTGTAATAATTAGTTCTTTATCGGTGAAAATTTATTGTGAATGTTCGTACAGAATGGTTTTTGATACTATTGTGGTCTAATTAAACTAAGATAAGAGATCCACATGACCTTAGGTCGTCATGTTTATTATTTAAAAATGTAACTGTATTTTAATTTTTTTTTAAGAATCATATATGTTATGTTTTCAAAATCTTCTTGAATGTACAATAGCGTGCTTCTTATTTTTCGACTTTTGAAATGTAACTGCGTCAACCCGCCTTTCGCTTCTATCACGTAAGAAACGAACCTCTGATTTTTTTTTAGATGGGGTTTTAAGGGGTCGCTATCGCAATATTAGCGATAATAATATGATAATTTACAACTCCATTTACACAAAACAGTTTAATTCATTATTTACATATGTCATGATAAAAATAATATACTTTTGCAACTCGTGGCATGATTCCGTCCAAACCGATACACACTTACTTTTGACATCAACCTTCAAGAGTGCAAAGCAAAGCGTGATGCGAAGATAAATGATAGCAGAGTCTTTAAAGAAATAATTAAATCCAAATATGCCTCTTATTATTCATTGGCAAGTTAATAGAAGATATAAAAGGACACGAAACAGTGGATGGGTAGGGGACCCATTTTAGTGTCAGGACAGGGTATGGATCAACTTTTGGCAGTTCCCAAAGTAATAATAATAATAACTCGGAACCGGGGAGGCATCTGTTTCAGCTGTGTATGACACTATTCTTTTCCGGGACTTATATGACAAAATAATGTTTGTGCTTTGCCACCACTGCGGTTATCACAGGTTTAAGAGATGGTGCTATTAGAGCAGAAGCTACAAAAATATGTTCTTTGGTTAGCCCGTCGTCACCATATAATGGAAATAATGCTAGAAGCAGTCAGTTGTACTTCAAGCACTAGGTCCGTAATGTTTTTTCTTTTTTTTTAAAGAATACTAGCAACGTGTGTCACACATTACTAGTATTCTTGTTAACCCTTGTTAATTTTTAAACGTTACACAACTGGTTGGTCTAATATTGATCAGAATAAGTTCAGTTCAGTTTCTTCAGGCCCTGGCGCTTTAATATGCATAAATAATGTAGCAAGTAACACAATTAAAAAAAGTCCCTTTCGGTGTTAAAAATATATATATATATATATTCGCTGAGAAACAGCTAGACGATTATATCAATCTCTGGACGATTACTTATATTTATAACTAGCTGCCCCGACAGTCTTCGTTCTGTCCAAAGTTATTGATTGACGTCAAAATAATGTTTGACATCTGGGGATATATGTGTTTTTATTATTATTTACTCTATGGTTTGTATAGGAAAAAAAAGTGTTATTTTTACTATTTTCCTCGAAGTTTTTACGTTTTTCTCTCCATAAAAACCTTCCTTGTACCTTAATGAAATTATGAAACAAAAAATTGCTGAATTGGTCGAGCCGTTCTCGAGTTTTGAGCTTAGCAACACATTTGGCGATTCATTTTTATTTATATACTAGCTGTGCCCGCGACTTCATTCGCGTTTATGTCCCTCGTTAAGTTTTCTTAAATTTTCTAATTTGCCGCGCCACGTTCTTAATTTTTTCTTTCATAAGAACCTTCTCCAGACAAAAACAAACACAAAAAAAATAATTAGCGAAATCAGTCCAACCATTCATGCCTGATGCCGTGACCAAGGGAAATAGGGATTCATTTTTATATATATAGATAGATAGGTAATTTTTCTAGAAGCTGTGCCTAACAAAGGAATATCATATATAGATTCATCATCGTGCTCGATGGATGGCAAAAGCAATTTATCGCTTGAAGATTTCATGTTTAAAGACCAGTTTAAATTCGGACTTAAAGCGATTACTGATATTTGTATTTTCAGTGTTATAATTTATGTAAGATGCTGGTTTCAAGCTTCTGTGGCAACTTCAGCACCAAGGAACGATTTATGGCTGTTTAAAAAATCTTAAGAATTTTGAGAATATAAACAAAGCTATGTCCAAAAAGCCTTAAGTTCATAGGGCATTTGTGGTACCTTTCCGAAGAACTTAGTGCACTTGTTTAGAGATGACGAAGCTTCTCTTGAACGTAAACAAAAAATGGTGACCGCACTGAATTAAGCAGGTTCATACTTTAGCCCCAAACGTATTACCTTGGATATAAATGACTTGATGAAAAGAAATTGAGGATTTTGTGTCCAGTAACACATTTAGATTTTTAAATCCTTGGAATTCCGACACCATTTTTTTTTTTAATTAACCTCGCCTTTGGGAATAATATGAAGTACAAAGCTAGCAGAGACATTGTCCGTTCTTTGAGACTGGTGAACGACATTGCGGTATGAGGCGTAGCATTCTTTGAAGAATATAATAAATTAATTATAACAAATGAAGAACAAAAATAATTTCTTCTTTTATTGTGCAAATTTTCGGACAAAAGTACCCTAATACAAATAAAACCACATTGTTAGCACAGATTACTTATTTTTTCTAATATTTATATGATTTGTGTATGGTTTGGTTATCCACTTTTAAACTTAATAAAAATAGTTATCTAAATATTTTACCCCTAAATATTATTTCCAAAATATGCAAAAATGATTTTATTGTTGTTTGTGTCTTAGAACAGAATAAAAGGGTGATGCTCGAAATATATAAAAGTATTTTTGCACTCAAATGAGAAGCATCCTAATGTAGAACATTCAAGAAGATGTTTAAAGCATACAGTTTACGTCTTCTCTTCTTCTCGTATTCTTATCTTCTTTTGCTGGAAGCATTGTCGTGTTGTGTTTTTGTGGTTGTGCGATTATGTGATGCATTATGATATCTGGGATTAATGTACCCACGATTAATGTGGGTACCAGAGAATTATTTATTTATATATATATATATATATCGATATTATATTCTTACCTTTGAAATTGGGGTTTTTTGCTAAAAGTTTATTGATGCATTCGTTACAGAAATCGGGATGGAAAGAAATCCTTTAATTTAGTCAAGGCATTTTCCACTGTCCAATCGAGTATGAAAAACAAACAGAGACATGAAAGAAAAATCACAAGACGTAAAACAAATGAACAACTGGTTTCCCTAACAAACGTCATCATCATTATAAAATTAATTGGAACTCCTAATAACATTATTGACGAGCCAATGTTTAATATGGTAAAAACGAGACATATAGTAAAACTTTGTTTTGCAGTATCCATATATAGTATTGTATATCATCACGAATTGTAAAACTTACAAACTGTGTATGACAACTTTATTGAAAATATGTCTTTTTTTTATGGTATAGGGGGCAAACGAGCAGACGGGTCACCTGATGGTAAATGACTACCGCCGCCCATGGGCACTTGTAACTCAAAGAGTCACAAGTGCGTTGCCGCCCTTTAAGGTGGGAGTAGGAGAAGAGGGGGAGAGGGGAAGAGGGGAGAAGGGAAGGACGGGAATAGGGGAGAGGGAAGGGTTAGGGCCTCCGGTAACCTCACTCACGCGGCGAAATGCAATGCAAGCATTGCTTCACTACCGGTTTTCTGTGAGGCCGTGGTATCGAGCGGAGTCGAGCCGGCCCATACGTGCCGAAGCATGGCTCTTCCACGTAAATGTTGTTCAATTCGTGTTATAAATATCGATAAAATCGATAATTGCAAATCATTAATTAAGTAGCCTACTTCTTCAATACTTTCATTTAAATCTCAATGTGATCATCATAATTTATTAGAAATCTTGTGAAACTCGAATTAATTGCAGAACAAGACGCAGCAGGCATAATTTTATCGTAATATAAGTTTGATAGGAATTTATATTCGCACATAAATGAGCTTATATAAATTAGTTGTCCAATAATTTAATTCTCGACACCTCCACTTTTTTTTTCAAATGAAATGATTACATCAGTGGTTCACGAAGAGTGTAATAACAGGTGTCCTGCTGCTTAATACAATTTCGAACACAAACAAATATACTGCAGTATGCACGCAAACACTAGATCGTAAATTTATAAAGCTTAAAACGTTAATTCAACAGCTTTACAGGAAAATTGTCAACCAATTTATCATATAAAATTATCTTTTTAACCACGTCAAGTTTTAGTGATCGTGCCAGTTAAAATAAATAATAGATAATATTAGACAGGTGGCCTTGCAGGGTCATTACCATGAAACTTACAAGATAACGCTTATCGCAACTAATGTTAAAGAACTGATCACTACAATTTAAACAAGTAACGTTGGTTTGCGACTTTACATGTTTGTTTTAACAGACTGTTATAAATTAGGTCTTGAGTTTGTTAGAGCATGGCTGGGTTCACATATGGATCCTATTTTTTAACAAAATAAACTTGCAAATATCTGCAAACATTTTTGTAGCAACTGAAGTAACGCAGAAGTTTTTGAGTTATTTCCATGTTTTTGAATTACTTCTGTATAAGGTAAGTATTTACAGTTTATGCTTGAGACACTATGTTGCCTCCCTGGTACAAACTGTGAAACGAATACTGCTGCAATTGTGGTTTAATGGAGGAACCATCTGATACCAGACAGTGTAACACTTATTCCATTTCGTACCACTGATTTGGGCGACAGCCGCTTCATATCCATATTTACAAATAATAATATTTAAATATTATGAATATTAACCGATAAAGCGAATATTTTGTAAGAGAAAGCTGTAATTGATGAAAGTATAGGCAATAAATAGTAAGGATATTGACAAAATTCGTAAATTTGTCCGGAAGTGTCTAATAAAATCTATATACTTAAATAAAAATGAAATGCCGTTGGTTAGTAAGCGAATCACTCGAGATGTATGTCATTACGGGTAGGACGCACTGGTTGAATGCCCTGGTTTTTAGGGATTGTAGGAGCGGTGACTCGAAGATATGATATAGCTTCCCATACACCGCCCAGCCAAGACGAATTCTGCTATCGGTCTCTCGGTCGAAGTTGTGCAGGCAGATTTGGATAGTTTGGCCGAGGTAGACATATTCTTGCACAACCTCAAGGGTAGCACCATTTACGACCACGGGACTCGGGGATACATGCCTTTGGTCTTACAAATGTTCATCCCAAGTCCCATACTGTTCAGAATTCCTTCCAGTTCATGCAGAGATTCTGCCAGAATGACTATGTCGTCTGCAAATCGCAAGTATGAGATGTATTGGCCGTTGATATTGATTCCCCGCCCGTTCCAATCGAGCGTCTTGAAGACGTTCTCCAATACATTAGTAAACAGTTTCGGAGATATAACATCTTTTCATGACTTTACAAATAATCCTGAGTATAATATATGTAATAACCTGGAGAATTATACTCATTTGAACTGTTCCACATTTGATAGACGAAAGTGTTATGATTCGTATGTTGATTCAAAGGGAGAGAAAGAATAGTTAATGTGCCATGAAATCGAATCAACGACCAAAGAAGATTTATGTTTATTTTCATTTATTTAAACATGAATCAATGTAATTTTCTGAACGGTACAAGAGACCAAAAAAAGTAAGAAGTTAAACTGTTCTGTGATTACATAAACCTATTCTGATAAACGCTACCCTCTCTCCTTATCTTATCCGTAGATAGTATCTTATCATTTAACTAACAGAAAGTTGTATGAAAGGTACAAGTGATACTTCTAAGTGTAAACATTAGATAACAACTCGGCCCCATTCACAGATTAATATATTCATAAAAAGGAATATAAAGCAATGGAAAATTACAATCCATGTAAAACTTTATTTTATCGTGTGCGCACTTCTATGTTACAATGCGAAAGTATTTTTGTGGTTACAGACAGCGAGCAGAATCGCCGACAAAAGCTAGCTTAGGCCATGGCTTAACATTATAAAGCTGATGATTTTATTGAAGGTTAAAGGCTTCTCTCAATCATATTTGGATTAGAAGAATCATTTTGAATTAGACATTTATTTTAAACAGGAAGGTCAAATGCATCATTACAACGTTACGCTTCGACGCACAGGAGCAGAAGTGAACTACCACTTCTGCTCTTGTGCGTCGTTTTTAAATTTAGCGCAGGTGAAATCGATGGACATAGCGGATGGAAATATATAATATTGCGATCAGCCAACTAGACGTCTGTATCAATTTTTTACAGACTTTACAATTAGGTTAGGGGTACAATTCCTGGTTCAAACGAGACCATGAACTCGTTTCATATTTGGCAGCCACGAGAGTTTATTGCAAAGCAATGAAATACGTCAAAGATATACTTTTGGTTATTTATTTATTTTAACAACTTTCTTCCTTTATACTTTCTAAATAAACATTAATGATGTTTTGGTTGCAGGCTATCTACCGGTACAAACTGTATGATATTTTTTTAATTAATCAATCGTCAAATCAAATTATCGTTATTCGCAAAAAATGTATTTTGTTCATCGTAAATGATACTCGGATGTATAGATGAGACAAGTATTTCAACTAAAATATTGCACACACAAAACACATGTGGTTTCCCTTAACACCATGATTTTTATTTGATACTTATATTAAATAGTGCCTTAATATTCAAAAATGTGCTTTACTTTGCATAAGTCTTTATTTTACCGCTAATTCAAAAATCCCTTCAAAGAGTAGAAAAGAGCTGATGTTCTTTTTTTTGAATTTCAATCACATTTCCAACAAAAAACACACTAAACCCAAATCTTTCCAACTTTTTAGGAGCTATGATGCCACAGACAGACACATAGATACAAACGTTAAACATAAAATACCCCCCCTTTTTGAGTTGGGGGTTAATAAGGAACGTGGAAAATTAGCGTACGGCCCGCTTTGTAGGCGATGTTTTGTTTTTCGGTGTTCTTTTTTCTAAATTTCTACAACTTATTCATACAATGTATACCTATTTTGTTTTTTCTGTAATTTTTATAACTTTTTGAAATTTTTAAATTAATTAATTTTTTTTTACGAATTGACAATGTATTTATCAAAGACTACTTATGATGATTAGATTTTGGTTTAAAAAAAAGCCACAAAGTATAAATAAGCTACATAAATACCTATGTAATTATAATGTATAGATAACGTTATACAATGTGTCTTTGATTGAAGGTTATCAACTATTATAGGTTACATTACATTCATTCAGAAAATATATGCCTGAAGTATGTGTTTACTTATAGATAAGATTTGACTAAATCACAAAAACAAACACCAAAGTTCACTTAGCAATTGTTTTTATAAAATTATCATAAGAAAGGGATGACAAGAATCTCGTTGACAAATTTATTATAATCTTAGTATTTCGTAAACTACACATTAATCATTTTATTGAAACACTAGCAGTGCCCCGCGGTTTCACCCGCGTTAGTCCCGATCCCGTGGGAATATCAGGATATAAAGTAGCCTATATGTTAATCCAGGTCTCCAGCTAACTACATACTAAGTTTCATCTCTATCGGTTCAGTAGTTTTGGCGTTAAAGAGTAACAAACATCCACACATCCATACATCCTCACAAACTTTCACGTTTATAATATTAGTAGGATAGGATACTTTACGCAGTTGTTCAAATGCATACGCATTATAATATTATCTTTACTTACACTACGGTGTACACTATCCTGCTTGCAGGGTTAATTAACTTTATTGTAAACTAGCTGACCAGACAGACATTGTCCTTTTAAAGTTTGTTTTAATTTTATGGGAAATAGCACTTCCAGTTTTCTCCGATTTCCCTATTTCGAGGGACTATTGTTAACGTATAAAAGAACGAATTAGTCAAAACGGTCCAACCGTTCTCAATTGATGCATTTATTATCTAACAGAATTTGATTTTTATGTATATAGATAAAAGTGGCGACTTTTATCTATATACATAAAAATCAAATGAACCTACACTCCAACTGTTGCGGTTAAGTTCGAAACCAATTCCGTGAAACCTAAACGGTTTTAATCTAAATGATCAGCAATGTGATTACGGAGGCGTCGCCGCGTCGGCCGTCAACCATTTAGTGACTGCAAAATTTTGTTGCCAAGTGTTCGGTTGATGAATACATGATGAGTGCCGCAGCAGTTTTGCGAGACTTGTACCAATTTAAAGCCTAATTGAATCCATCAATGAAATCAAACTTTAGTCGTGAGCAAATTAAGTCGTAATTTTACGACTTAAAAAGCTGATTTTATTTTTGTTTAAAACAACAACTCCCACACTATGGATTTGTATTCAAAATGTGAAATCACGAATTTAAAATGGGATGTACTTTACGTACTGGTCGGAAATAATCTGAAAGTATAGTTTTTTTATTAAATATAGTAGTAGCATAAGGTTTGATACTGCAAACGTCAAAGAGTATATAAACACTACGTTAGAGCAAATGTCTTCTTTTACACCTCTACATACTCGTATGTAAGTAAACAGATACAGAATAGACGCTCTACAAACACTCGCATACTCAGTAGTGTCACTCATACGTTGTCACATTACAGACTTTAGACGGCGCCGCTACTCACTACTAATGGTATACAATGAACTTGAAACAACAGTTGTGTGGATTGCTAAATCTATCTCATGGTGGCCCGTGGGTCACCATGGGCCAGGGTTGGCCAGCTTCTTGAAAGGAGACAAAAAAACACTACGATAGAAAACGGTCTTCTTTAAGGACTAGGGTAGAGGTGCTTCCCCAGCTAGGAATAAATAGTGATGAAATGCAAGGCAAATAGCTATTGATGGTCAAAAATTTAAAATCCTCTAAGTTTATTTTAGTTTTTGCCAATGAATTATGATAGTTCTGTGCATTTTCAAGTTTAATGGTAAAGATTTGATTTATTGTCGGTGTTTGGTTTATTGTGTATTAGCAGTTCCTGAAATAAAAGTAGCCTAAGTTACTCCTTATAACACCAGTTATCTGCCAGTGAAAGTCCCGTAGAAATCGGTAAACCCATTCCGGAGTTTAGCCGGAACAAATAGAAAGACAGAAATAAAAAAAAATGATTTTTATGAATAGGTATTATGAAAATAACTGTATGAGCTTAAAAAACATATTATTTTGACATTACAAATACATAATACAAATAAATATAATGGAAGTGTCTGTTACACTTCAATTATATTTATTTGTATTGATCGTCTTGTTGTTACAATACCCTTCTATATCAGACTTCTGCTGTTGTTTGTAATGGACCTCTTAAAACGAAATGTCGTATATATTGGTTTATTAATGACTTTATAGTTAAGTGCACTGGAATTAATTTTTTGTGCAACCAAGAGCTAAGGTAGGAGAAAGCTGGAATATCTAAACGTTAACAAATATAAGTAAGTTAGACGTAAAAGATATAAATAATTTCCTCCACCCACGATGTTTCAAACGGTGCCATGGACTTGCCGTAGAGCAAGATCAGCACGTTTGGTACCACGGTTGTCTCCCGACAATCACGGACAGATTTATGGTTCCTTTTCACGGCCCACGCGTTACTAGATCTCACTTTATGTAAATGGATGCATCTAGTTGAAAATTTAAAAACAGGCTGAGTAATTTCTTGTTTCCTCAGTAGTATGCATTTTGTCTGTATGATAAATATTTACGCAATTGATAACTTGTAAAATAATACATACAGTACGAGTTTTTTTCGCGATAAGTCTACCGCCCGACCTCCACAAAATAGAAGGAAGACTAATGTTAGGCAATAGTTTGTTTTTGTTTTATATTTTTATGGTTTTAAGTATCTGAGTTCTATATCTAGGGAAAGATATAGCAACGCACTACATAGTTTCTGCGAGCGTTTATAGGCACCGATACCCAATTCAGAGGCATAAAACATTACCTACGTAACACAGCAAGCTATTTTAGAATATATTTTTGTAGTAATTTCAAACTTCCTTCATCTGTCTGTGTGTTACAATAGTAAAACCTCAAAAAGCAGAGCAGAAAAGAAGGGTTCTTTTTGTTAGTTGTCTCTTGTCTTTCAAGTTGAAAATAAAAGATACTTACGACATGTACCTTCCTTGACTGCAAGTGGGCGAATGTCTCGAGATGTCTTAATGAAAACATTTGAATTTACAGCAGACATACGACGCAACGCGATGTGGACTAACAATATTTGCTTTTCATTTACATTTAAATTAAATTTACTGCAATTATATTTAGAGTAACGTTATCATTTTACTATGTTGCCATTTTGACATAGTTTTAGAAAATTTAGACAAATAAACCGTTGCCGAACCCTTACGGGGTTCAAGGAAAACCTTGATAGTTTAGTTCTCACTGTGCACAGTTGGTTTAACTGTATCTTTAAGAGAAAGTTGTAACTTTTAGGTATTCTAATCTGAACGCTTTCATTTCTTCTAATTGTGCATCGTCGTCAGTACAGAAAATGTATTTTAACCCGCTTTGGAATTCGTTGTGGCTTTAGGTATAACATTTACATACCAAAGTGTTTCGATTGTAGACGCTGTTTGTTTAAATTTCTGTGTATTACAGTGTTTAGCTTTAATTACTTAGAAATCGGTATTGACCTGAAGAATATATATCTTTATATATATATATATAATGAGTTTGTATGTATTATAATATAAAGACATCTGTTTTGTTAACTGATCATCAAAATAAGTGTTGTAAAACAATTGACTCCATAATAAGTAACTCCACTAAAATGTCTTACTAATTATTATAGTTATTTCGCTATGTCTGTGTATGTATATGTATGTATGTATGTGTATATAATATATGTATGTGTAAATACTTCACGTATTCCTATTCACCCCATTCTTACCTCTCAGATAATATCATTCGCTTTACCTAGATACTATATTTATTATTTCATTGTTCCCGTTCTAAATATTTTTGGTACGCCACCAGCTACCGATTACTTTCCTCTGTTGTTTCCATACAAAGGTTGTCTGGAAGACATCGCTATTAGCGAGTCCGCCCATTGTACTTGCCGCTTAGTATAAACTAACTAATAATGTTTAATTTCTGTTCAACTGTGGTGTACAATAAATAATGTTCTATCTATCTATCTATCTATTGCCATTGTTATTCTACTACACTATACTTTTCAGATATATACCCAGTTAGTGAGATAATAACTTCACACATCGCACACACGACCCTCTGATCCCAAACTAGGCAGAGCTGGTACTATGGTAACCAGACTGCTGATAAACATACCTATATATTTCTAAGTACAAACATATTATAGATAAATTACACCTAGACATAGAACCAATAATCATGTTTATCACACAATTATTAGTCCTGGGTGGGAATCGAACCCACGAGCTCTGGCTTAGCAGTCAGGATCACTAACCACTAGACCAACAGGCCAGTCGAGATAATGATTTCCTTATTCTAAGGATATCGGTTGTTTGTTAGTTTTTGTACAGGTGTAGATTTTTTTTGGTATATATTTATTTGATTCACGATAATAGGTGATCGCAGTAAATTCCCAAGGAGAATATACAAAACTTTATCCTCACTAACTGTTACTGCGTCGACTGGTGGGTAATGGGACTACTATTTACATAATGTACAGTATTTTTAATGACTATAATTCAGCAAACTCAAGGCACGTCTTCACAATATACTCCATCAACTATTGTTGACATTTCCAGACTGCTTAGAAGTTTTAGACAAAAGAACCGGAAAATATTTTGTCTGGAACTCATTTGGCTAAGGCAATTATATTTTGCATATTTAACTAAGTGGCAACATAACACTAGTGATTATAATATCGTAATACAGAAAATAATAGACTTTGGTTATTAAACTATGTCACCATCTATAAAGAATGGCTAGAATTCGAGTAAGCTTACATATGAAATAACAAGATGCTCTCAACTTTGCTGAAGATTCTTCAACAAACACACACTTCATTTTGAATGCAAAACGTCAAAATTTATGACATTTTCTATAAACACTTACGTGCTCTCAAGATGTGGTTCAAACATCAGAAGCTTAAAAGAATTAATTCTGCTTCCTAGAATATTATTTTAAAGCAAATTAGGCCCCTCATCTGTTTTAAAATTAACGATATTGTGTTTCGTATTTTTTTAATAGATATAAGTACATTATTAGAATAATTACTTTTTCTCTTGCGTCTTAGCACCAAAATAAATGCCTTTTCTTTCTTCTTTCTTTCTTTATTTCTTTGAAATTTATAAAGAGAGTTATATATATTCTTTGTCATAAAAATTTAAACAATTCTAGAAAGTATCCGAAACCTTAGGAACTATTCGATCACTGTAATTGTATTGCGCCGAATTGAACCGGGCATTTATCAAACAAAGTAGCGGAGAATTTTTATTAATCGTTAAGTGTAACGTAATACATCACTAGCGGTTGACCTTTCTGACAGTGCGGGTGGCGAGCACTCGTGTGACAGGACGATATGCAAGGCGACGATGAACAAACGACAAGCCCATGCGAATTTTATACGAGTGACAAACCAATTAGCACCTTTATCGCGAGTGCCAGCGCCGTATACCGCCTACCAGGTCTCACAGTCATAACTGTAATGACGTGAAATATATAACGCAACCCTTAAGCGTGGTCATGTGCAGATTATACTCCTACAGAACACCACATGGTCAACTTCTGATAAAAGGTAGTGCGCAAATTAACATTTAAGAATCGAACCCACAACTCTCAACGAAGTAGGAATTTCTCAGATGCATGTTGTGCACTCAACAGAAAAAAGGTTTAATGTTGTTTATTTTAAACATTCTACACAACAAAAGATTTAAAAGGGGCAACACAAACTTTACCAGGAGCCAACTTTAGCAAGTGGTACAAAGTAACAATAAAAGGTCTGTCGACTTTGAGCATTCACTTTGACAGTGTCATTGCCCTATACTAAAAAAACTAATAAAGTTACTACTACTGTAAATTGGTACCTACCTCCAATTATAATTTTTTTATAATAAATAATAATTAAAAACAATTAAAAGAGATCTATCTAATTTACTTGAGAATTCAAAACTATGACATCAAATAATAAAAATACCTTTATGTTCGTACAACCAATGTTTGGTATATAACGCTATACCAATAACTCTACCACAACCATCAGGACATTTTCTGAACACTTGACTAGCTTATAAATGGCGTATAATACAATATGTATTTCTAAGTTGTATGTGATTTATTCAAAATGCTATACATAGGTTAGTTTGCTAAACAGTAGTATATGTAAAACACGTAGCACAATTCACACACGATTCTAGTGCGACAACGGTGCGACCCACATCATTATACTGGCCCATTAACATTATTTTATAAAAAAAAAGTTTAAATGGAAACATAGATAAATAACACTTAACATTAGAATTTTATTGCATTTCCGCGCTACGCTAGTCATTTGAATTATCTAAGACTTTAAATAATTTTATTTTGAAACTAGCTGTGCCCGCGACTTCGTTCGCATCTATGTCGGAAAAGACCCAGCACCTCTTACTGCAAGGGGGGATTCCTCTAGGCAGGATTTTTTACAATGTATAGGCGATAAAACAATTTGAAGCATTAAAACAATATTGTTTTGATTGTTTAAGTACATTTTGACTTTCATCAAATACCAAATTCATCTCAAGGAAACCTGAATTTCGGGATAAAAGTATCCTATGTCCTAACGTTGTAGGAACTCAAATCATGCCAAGTTTCATTTGAATCCGTTCAGTAGTTTCAACGTGATGCGCGGTCATGATACAGACAGATAGACAGACAAAAATTAAAAAAATATCGTTCAGTTTATTATATTATAGAGTGCCCCCCAGAAAAAAAAATCAAGATATCTTCAATGTACAGAATTGGACGTGTTACAGTTTTATTATAAATTAGATTATTATCTATATATATTTTAGCAGATATTAATATATCATATATCATTCGGAGACTTTTTCACCAACACTCCTTAAAGAAAACCCGATTAATATTTTAAAGCTCTCGTTTTAACATCTGAACGTATTTCAACACTGTGCTATTTATATTCTACCTGCTGACTGCAGAGTCTAGCTTCCATAATATCAGATGCAACTTCCATAACATACAATTTAATAACGCCCTATGTATGCAGTTTACGTAACAATTTGTACATCCAGACTAGAACTCTTAAATATCCAAGTTTCTAACAAATAAATTAAAATAAATTTGCTTAAAACGAATACATACCTACGGCATTAAGTCCGCCTTTTGCAATATATTTGCAGGAAGTATTAATAAATAAATAAATAAAATACAGAAGGTAGTCATATAAATTAGGGTTTATTATGAAACAGATACATATTGTAGTGATGAGACCTCACTCGCCGTTTGCGTCCTCCTATTGGAATGAAAGATCCTTGAAAAACATCGGAGGTCTTGGCTGGTGGCGCCGAACTCGAATTAGAATAATTCGAATAGTTCCAGAAAAATTCAAAATAGAAAAAGGGAAATCAATCGTTCTAGAAGACTGATGTCACAGACTCCGTGCGGTGTGCACACGGAATGCTCAGGAAATATTAATTTTATTTGAAGTGTTTGAATCTATAATTATTGTATACACAGTTTGAGTCCGATTATAGCGCCAGTTGTGTTTACTTAATCTTTTAATTCTTCTCCCTCGCTAGCGACTCAAAGGTCCCGGAAACCGAAGTTTCTCCGATCATTGCAACATTGACTGGCTTGTTGGCCTAGTGGTTAGTGACCCTGACTGCTATGCTACAGGTCGTGGGTTCGATTCATACTTGAGTCTGGGTGTTCTTTGTGTCCGTTGTTTGTATGTTTGTAAAGTCCCCCGCGACACAGGAGTAATTCTTAATGCGGGCCTTGTCTTTTTTAAAGAAAAAAAAAAAAAAAAAGATCTACAAATCGTGAGGTACCTTCAAAAGAAAACTTTCCACATTTTACTGCAAATAAAGATAATTATTATATTCTATTCTAATCCTATAAACGTCAGTGTTACCCATACATTGATAAAAGAAATTAAAGATAGAATATCTTTTAGAAAAATCATGTATTTTGAGAAAAATTATTTTAAATGGTTCATGACAAAATACGTATGTCATGGTCACTAATATAATATTTTCTTAGTAAAAAAAAAAAATCAAACAATTTGTAACCTACATGCAGCAAATTTAAATCGTTAACAAGAATACAATGGAACATAACACGATAGATATTCCGATAAATCTCGGCCTACGCAACCTCAATATATGAATGTAGATGATCTATACGATCACATGAGCTATTCTATGAAACTGTTTGCTGTCAACGTTAAGAATAAAGTCCGTTCGTCTACTGTCTTCGTTGATAAGAGTAAATTTTCCATAAATATGAAATTTAGTTATTGCCATTGACTGTCATTCAACCTCACATAAATCTATAATTACTACGACAACAGGTCAGCACAACGTCTGCCTTTGTGAAGTCAATTCTGAAATATCCTTAAAATCAGAACAAAAGCCATGTTGTTTTCAGTATATACCTACTTATATCAATGTATAGTTAGTGATATGTGACTTTGATGTACGGCTAAGTATATCAGTATTAAGCTAATCTTTGTATTAATGTTTTGTATCTTTTTTTTGTTTTGTGCCAATTATGAGTACCTTAAAAATTTAGTCTGATTTAGTATAAGAAATAGCTAAGTGGCGCTAGTTGTGGGTGGATATTGATAGCCACTCAGGGTTGTCATCACGGATTATGCCCTTTCCATATTACCCACCGTAACGTAAACTTATCTGATAAGCGCTGCACTTATGCGATAATATTATCTTGCACGTCAACAAAATTAAATCAACTAAACTACTGTGTACTTCAGTACGTATGTGATCATACACGTTTAGTTAATAGTTGCCAACAGAGATTAAGGCACCTGAAATGACGTCACACCAATATTAATGAATTAGGGACTAGCTAGAAGAACGAGTTTTTGCAAGAAATTTATATGTGATAGGTAAGTCCTGTCTCATAATTACAAGTATTGAACTATGCAAGTATTCCCGGACCTTATTTGTCTTTTCTAAGGTCTTTATAAGGGTAAGCGATAGCTAAGATTACAAACATCTAAAATGAATCTTAAAACACATTGCTGACAATTTTTTTATTATATATTCAGATTACAAGCTTACTTTTACAAACAATGCTATTTGAATTATTCATGTGGCTTACTGACAATAATAGTGTCAGCATTGGCGTAATGGTGAACCTCCCCTTTGACTCATAAGTATCTCAGACTGCGCTAAATACGTAAAGTGGAACACCAGATCCGTGTATAAAATATTTCTTTATTTATCTATAGATATCGTTCCGGTATCTATAGATCCGCTTCTTGTAAAGCGGGTTTTCACATGTCAAGTTGTCGTATGGACTTTTATGAAACAAAATAATATATATTATCGAGAGCCTGGGTTGTGACTCTTGTACGTAAATAAGTGAAATAAAAAGGGAAAGTGTCATACTCGAGAAATACCAGAAACGTGGAATCCGCACACAACACATAGAGCCCAAATAGTTAGCTCCCTAATTTTTTTGTTTAAATTAAATGTTTGCCGCCAAGTCGAAATACAGTTTGACTTGCAGTTTCAGGGCTTTCAGGAAGACTGTGACAACGTTATTCCCTAGTACCTAGAATGTTATGACCTTAAGGAACACTGGAATTAAGTAACGATTTAGTCGTTCTCTATTATATATAATAATAATAATAAAAAAACTCCACACATCTCACACACGGCCGTCTGTTCCCAAACTAGGCAGAGCCTGTACTGTGGTAAACAGACTGCTGATTAACATATTTCTAAAAACATACATATTATAGATAAATTGCACCCAGATACAGTACAAATTATCGTGTTCATCACACAATTATTTGTCCTGAGTGGGAATCGAACCCACGACCTCTGGCTTAGCAGTCAGGGTCACTAACCACTAGACCAACAGGCCAGTCATATAGTCACCTGATAAAACTGAACCTATGAACAAATGCACACATGATAAAAAAAACAAATCGGCGTGAGCCCCCTGGTGTTATTTTTTACAATAACTTAAGATTTTCTACAAAGATTTTCTTATGTGCGAAGGCTTCATGTGTCCTATACGCCGAAAACAGGAAATTGAAAATCTTAGTTGTAATCTTCGAAACATCTATCTGTTATTATGTCGGACCAAATACTTATACCTTAATAGGCTTAATAGGCTAAAGGTTTTCCAGTTTTTGCCCCTACAGATTGTCAATAAAGATAGCTATTGAGAATCGCATTGCTGTTTAAATATAGACAACATGAATCGACCTTTCCTTGATTGATGGGAACCTTCGACTGATCTCCTGACCTAAACCATTAGTAAACGTTGTGACATTTGAATGGACCTTAAGTGGGCAATCGTCCAGGAAAAGTAATAAACGAATTTCCATTTATTACTTTTATGATTTTCTTTATTAAATTAATTACAAAAAGCCCTTGCAATTTTTATTGCGAATAGCGATAATATCACCCTGTGTGTATATCCATCCATTATCAATAAATATTCTTTGCCGTTGTTGTAAAATCATAGACATGACTATTTACAGTCTTTCTCAAAAAATATAATATCCGTCCTCACACATGGAATTCGAAATACCTCACGTCACCGAGTTAGGTACTGTTAAGAGCCTTTTCGAATAATAGTTATAATGGTCCTGCGTTCCTTCTTAACCAATAAAACGCCCTGATGATTTATTATAAAATAATGTTACCTATTTCTATTATAGACTTTAACTTATAAATTACATTACGTAAGTTTATCAAAAGATTAAACAAATTTGCCGTTCCTCACAATTTCATCCGCCTTTATGGTGATGTTCAATAGCCGATAGGTTATTTACCTCACTTTCTCAGTACACTATCAAAAACAAATTCGACTGATAGTTCTAGAGATTAGCACATTAAACGAAAAAAATAAACTCTTCAGCTTTATTTTTATATTACATAGTACCTATTGATACACACAGGTATTATTTTGTCTTTTGAAAGGGAGTTTCTCACTTGTGTCAATGCGCAGCCTACCGTGAGGTCTTCAAAATATAAGAAGAGGCAAGATTAGTATATTAGTATAGGTCCACTCTCCTACTAACATTACAACTCAGTCTTTAAAACCTCTCCAATGATACATATTAATACTGGTGTTGTTTGCATTTCATTGTTTCTTACTTTTGTGAAATTAATTCTGATTCTCTCCATACATTACTATAGTTTGCCACCGTTATCGCCAGGGGCGCTCTCAGTCAATTTATGAAGAGGTAAATTACATACACAAGATTTGATTATTAAAGCTGTAGTAATAAAATTAAGGAATTATTTCAATGTTTTAAATCAAAATGGAATTCACTTTTTTTTACAATTTACTTACGGGGTAGGAAAAATAAGCAAGTATTTAATATCGAAATAGATTGAAAATGAAACATGAAAGATCCAATCAACTGTCAAAGATACAACATAACTTAAACAACGAATATTATAAGGCTAAAAATACATTTGAATTCATGGAATAAATAAATGAAGAAGTAAATATTTGCTGTACTCTCCAAACTGACAAGCAGAATGTTAAAAAAACAAGTTTAAATGAAATCTAGAGCCGACAGCCGTCATTTGTACCCCGCCTTTATTAATGGCGCTTGTCAAACTGACGCCATACGGGGGGACAATAGATAACAAAAAAAATAACTAGACACGATCGTCTACGTTCACTTCAGACTGCAAAATATTTCCGGGGTTTTTAGGTTGTATTTAAATGGAGATTCTTTCGTGTCAAACAGATGCATTTTCTCTCGTTTCAAGGAATATTCAGAACACAGCATAATATATGACTAAGGTTAAAAAAGAACAAGTGGTTGGGGGGAGACATGAATGACTAGTATTTATTTATGCATATTTGGGGCTCGTACTCGATAGTCGATGGGACTTCGGAAATCACTTTCGGAGTCTGGCCCCTAAACTCATAGGGACGGCGGCTGCACTTTCGCGACTGCTACCTAACTCAGGAGGCCCAACACCTCCTGTAGAAGACTCTATAAATATGTGGAAATGCTTTAGTAGGGAAATGCATTAGTCGAGAAACGCTTGGTCTGTTTGTAGGCAAGAATAACATTTAACTTAGTTCTACAAGTTCGCGGTAAAATATTCCGAAATACTTTTTTATATGTCAATTTTTAGTGGCAATGGCAGTCAACGTTGTTGTAGAAAATAGGTAGAGCATTACTTTTTGTAAATAGCTATTTTCATATAATAAGAAAGTAATTACAACGTATTTGTCTTAAATCAACGATTTTAGGAATGTTAGGAGTGTGGTTCGAACACTGCTCATAAAACCTGTCAACTGTCAACGTTTATTTTTTTATGAAAATATATTCTCCCGAACGGACCATAAAGTATCTATTCCCGCCTAGTCTACAAGGTGAAATGCATATCCAAAAATTGTAGCTAGTGTAAAAAAGAGATTTACTGAAACATACCTATTATATCCAATCGATATCATATCATATCTGCCAAATATTGTAAACATGTTGCGATTTTCCCCTAAGACTACGGTACATATTCAAAAGGAGAACGTATCAATCAAATTCAATATGAATGACAGACAACGTGTAGGCTGGTGTTGGGCGCCTAATGGATAAATTGAACTATCAATATTGTTTATACATGACCTCTGTATCAATTAAGCTTGTTAGACACATTTTATCTGACTTCCAAAAGAGGTTTTTGATTAGTCAATGTCACTTTGTTCACACACCACTGGAGGTACTGTTTGTATATGGAACTATGGACCTATTATTTATTTAATTAAACAGATATACAATGTTCCTGTTAGTAATATTTAATTTTACTCTTTTTACTCACAAAGCGCTTGATGGCAAGCTTGAAGGCATCTTTTTTTTTTAGATGCAGGACATGGTCTTATATGGATTAAAGGAAAAAGTCGTTCATGTAAGTCTCTTCTTCATAAAAATTAACGGCTAAGATATCTAAGGCAATAAAACAAATGCAAATTAATAAAAATAGAAGCCTAAGTTTTACATTCACTTTTATGGTACGTCACATCAGTCCCCCCACAGTCATCACAACATACCCCTCAATTTAAAAAAAATTGCTCTGCAAAAGTATTCTACAGGACCTAAGTACCAAATACTTTAAATATGTCCTTTCAAATCCCTCCGTAAAAAGCTTCGGTTACGAAAAACCTTTTATTTTAATTTACCAATCTAATTTTAAATGTACCTAACTGAAAATAAACAAAAATCCGTCGCAATGCATATTCCCGATGGATTTGAGAGGCAGGCCACTGGGCAGTCAGTTCATAAAGGGCAATAATTCGAGCTGAGCACAACCGGCGCTACCGGTCTGCAGTCCGCACAATGGGTCGAGACAAAGGCAGGCGCGAGACGATGACGGATGCCCCCGCCGCGGCGCACGCGCATTGTTTAGCTACCTTCACATCACGGAACTTGGACACCAACGATTTATTCAGTTTTTTTTTGGTGGGTTATTGATTATAATTTGTGTAGTTAAAATTTAAGCTGTCGGCCAATATTGTAGTGCTTATACCCCCTACATAGTAAGGAAATTATTCAGAAAGAGAAAAAATAGACTAGATTTGGTTCCACGATATCTAAAACCTTAGCACCACGCATTTTTACCATAAAATATTTTTTTTCTACACCACATTTTTTTAACTTACAGAAAATTATTTTCTACTTTTTAGTTCAGTTAGATACAAAAAGAGTTTTTAGTTTTTAAAAGTATTATTTATTTTTTTACAGATAGCTTACATACTTAGAGATACTGAGATCTCAATTTAAAGATAAGTTCATCTCTGAGGAAGCCTTTAATTCAGACAATCCTCTACTTTCCATATATCGACAATCCACGCTATTTCCTTCATATATTTATGTAGTTGGCATATTCTGTTGGCATTCATATTTAATATACCTTTGCTTTATCCTCTATTAGAGAACCGAAATCACTTTGCAAAACAAATATCGAGTGGTGCCCACGGACAAATAAGTTCACCGTAGGATGTCCCTCAACAATGTGTAATTATTGTGTATACATTACATATACGACCGTATACTTACATACGTTACACTTACATTTACGGTTGCAAGCTTTAGGACATGCCTAAGTGCAGTGGACGTCTGAAAAAAAAATGAGGGTGATAACGAGCGTACCAATTGGCACTATTGAGAACAAGGGATGAATACACGGTCGATTACCTTTCATAAACACAATGTATAAATGTATTATTCAGTATAAAGCAACTTACTCTGCGTCAATATGGCCTTCATGTTATTAATGTTTTATATTCTATATACAAAAAGAAACTGTTTAAAACTACGCGTCCTCTTTACTATCTCTGTCCTGCAATGTGTAGGCGCCATACTACCGACTCAACCACTTTTTCTTACCGACAACATGTCATCCTCTATATTGAGCATTCTTTCAATCTATAATTTAAACTCACTTATTTGTTACTTATTTCGAAGTACTGCGAGTATATCTATTTCATCAGTTGCTAACCCAGGGCTGTATATTTAATGATTGCTCATCCTACGCATCGCATTGATCTAAAGCGATCCACTTTAGATTTTTTATCTCATAGTGATTTTGATGGCTTCAATAAGATCTGAACACAAAATATCACAACAGAGTTTTAAAGTACACCTACAAACTTATTTTACATAACGATACTCACGTAATATAACTGTAGGCTGTATAATTTTAGATGAATTTTATGATTGTGATGATTACTCATGAGTTCCAGGATATTTCCTCTGTATAAGTTGTAGTAGCGAGACTACGGGAGGAAATAGGTTCACACTATTTTGTTAGGTATTGTGTTTTGACCTGAGCACATTTAATATTTTCTTATTAAAATAAAAATACCAGTCTCTATAGACACTCGCAAAGCCCTATCAAGCTTGCAGTTCTGGGGACAGGAGGTGCTTTTGACATCGGGCAGCTCTATCCCCCATTATTACATTTTATTATTAGATTTATTAATTAACACATTTGCATATAAACATAAAACTTATAACCTATAAATTTTGTGTACTTTATCAGAACTCGTTAATATTATTTAGATTTTATGTCCAAATTTTAGGATTTATGGTTTACAGCTCTACAGAGACCACACTCGTTATCTAATGTTTGGTCCCTACTGATGAAGAATGTCAACAGAGCTTGAATTAATTGTAGCTGCTAGCGTTTCTAGGCACCGATAACCCCTGCCGTGTTCTAAGTTAGAAACATCATTGCTATATTAAAAAAAGAAGAGTTTAGATATATTAACAGCTCAAGGACGTACTTAAGGCTTTTATAACTTAAGCCATCTCGTGTAATGAATAAATTTCACCGTTTCTATGGGGGTCACGATCTCCGGTAACCACTGACTATTAGGCAAACTACACACAAAAAACTGTTCTTAAAAAGGTTTCTGATATCATATATGCATATGTTCAGTGATTAAAAATATATATAACTCTCGAAATGACTCCATGCCCTCATTAGTGATGTCGTCTAAATCTCCTTTATCTGGTGTTTGAATAAAACAGTGGAAGAGATTGAGTCCAGGTCATACGTCATTATTAGCCTAGGTACGAATCAGGTCAGCACCAAGATTAGATGTTGTACACAGAAAGACTATTATCTTTACTGATAAGAGCCATACTACGTGATACCGGGAAATGAGAGTTGTAAAGATTAAAATGTTTATTCTCCTCTGCGGTGTCACTATTTTACTCGGTAACAGTTTAATTATTATATAATTTATTGCCTCCTTTGAAAAATTTCGTAAGTGTCGTACTAATACTATTAGGGAAGATGCTGACTTTCTTATTTTACTAATTATGTTTTACTGAATGGTCTATGATCGCTTGTACCCAAGGAAGCACTTTACACCTTAGGCGCTCCCGAATATGTAAAACCTTAACAGTAAGTATGCAAGTAAGATATAGAGCAGTTTGCCAAAAGGCAGTGATGAACAATGATCATTTGATAGTGAACATATCTGATTTATACCTAGTTATATAATAAATGGACGCCGTAACTGAGACGTTTGTACGCGAGCAGTTGAGACGGCTGAGGCGATGATCGGATGGCTCTCGCGTGACAAACCACTTTTTGATTGTCATTCTTCTAAATATTTTTTAATCTATTTAAAGGCTTCAAATCTCATTTTTTATATAAGTACATATTTTTTTTACCGAGATATCGAAAGCTATGCTCATGAACATATTAAATACATACACATAATTTGGGCACAATTAAAATTCAAAACGTGAGGTAGGTCTAACGTAAAACGCAATATCTGGACGGGACCTAGAACTCGAGCCGTAATTACGAAGATTAGCACGACGTTTAAAACCTATCTTACAATGATGGCCTACAAACTAGCTAGTTAAAAGCTAAACTTCTCAAAATACATTATATTAACTAAGGTTCGGCTTAAATAAAAAATAGATTAAAAAATTAGAAATCTTTCTACACCACGTTTTATTCAACACGTCATTTTTACAGTGCTTCGATAGCATGTTGCCAAGCAGATTGTATAATGTGTCCATAATGACGAAAAATTTACACAGCTGTTATGTTACAGATCGTTATTAAAATTATGTACCTAATGTTTGATACACTATTGGCACGGGCCACAGCACTACTCACTGCGACTAATAAAATAACGCAAACCGGGACGGAACTAAGCACGTTAACACTAGTGAAACCAAAATCGAGAAATGATTTTCGTGCATACATACACTGTATAATTTCAGCAAATACTTTACTAATAAATACTGACTATTTTATTTCAATTCTTTTGCATTCCACGTTATTGTTTATACTTTCATAAGCGTCAAATGAATCTAAATTCGTTTGTTGAGATAAAATTTCTTTGTTCCCACTTGTACAACGTTAATTACGGACCCATAAAGACTCATAGTACATTCGTTCAACGAGACACGAGAGTAAGGCGCCGCCATGAGGGATCATGGCGCCATACCGGGCAATCGCGTCTTCACGAAGGAACCAAATAAAAACAAAGAGAGGTGGCTGGCGCCTTCTTATCGTGCGGCACGTGGGCCCTGCCATCGCCCTCTGATTCGTGGAACACATTCCTGTCTCGTCATAGAAAAGCATTCCTTGTCTATTGTTTTACTCTATACTTTTAGCACGGGGTCCAAGAGTTTACACTAAACTCACAGAAATACAAAATTTACATACTCTCCAGAAGTATCCACGATGTATATTTATGGTACGATAGTTAATTAATCGTCATCGTGCTAATATAATCGCATGCATCGATCTTGTACCTTATGACTTGGATCGGGACAATTCGATGGTAGCGCAGAGAAAGCAATAAGTATATACTATGTTAGGTTGATTAGTTATTGTTATTATACACTCACGCCTATTAATCCCCGAAGAGGGAGGCAGAAATGTACGTGGTACACAGCTTGTATTTAGTACATAGCTTTTTATATTTATAAAATGAGCGAGCCTATTGTTGTTTCCCTGGCATGTTTTCCAACTAAATATTATGTGCTGAGAATTTTGTAATGGAAACACCCAATAACAATTTGAACCACCTGGGAACTTCACGTCAACCAGCGAAGCAATGTCCTTTTTTGGGTATTGTCGCTAACTGATAATTTCTGAGCGAGGTTAGTTTGAGGATGCATCATATAATTGCTGTGCAGGTAACTGTGTATGGAAATCACTGTATATGTTTATATATGTGCACGGTTGCTTTAAAGACGTTTGATTTATGGTGTAAAAATGTGAGTAACGGAAAAGCTTGTCAATCATTCTTGTTTATCGCGGTGGCAATGAAGAAAGAGTCACCTTATAAAGACTCTATTGCGATTGCGAATAAATGTACATAATGTCCAGTTTTTGGAATAAATAAAAACTATAACATGTTTCAATCTCAGCACACCTGTTTTTGGTTCGCATACATTATGTTAATATTTATATCACTTCTAATGAAGCGACAATATTAGATATTAACATAATGTATGTATGTATTCGTTAAAAGCTGTAAAAATGTAGAGCTGTCTATGGTTCGGCTAATAAGTCTAATAAGTGATTTCTTACGTGATCTGATTATTTTACTTATAGCCTAAATAATTACTTGATCAAACCCAAAATATTGGAATTAAAGAGATATTTTTTTTAATTATTTGGAGTTTGCATAAAATCACATAAGGCAGTACCATCCTCAATGTCTACTCGTTTCACATTGCTTTTGTATGTGTAAAAGCAGCAAAGCAAACAGCACGGAGACTATAAAAATAAACAAATAGTTGATTTTACTTGAGTTGGTTATTGTGTCCAACTCGGAACAAAATATGGTTTAGATTAGCTATTCTGCGTAACTAAGAAAACTTATCACATTCGCTATAGGTATGAACGGAACCAGTAACGTTAGTCCATAAACTATTTTTGAATTTCGATTTGAACACTGTGTTCTATAACCAAAATTAAATACGCGTTTCTATTATAATCTAAAATCATTATTACATAATGAAAAAAGGCCCCTGATTTTCTTGTGGACTTATATTTGACTTCACTACCTAGTCTTTTCAACTTCATATACTATTTCATATACTAATTAATTTGCTTTAACGATCTAAAGAGCATTTGACTTTGACTTGAAAATATTTTACACAAAAATTAAAAAACAAGTTGTAGTTGTATTGATTTTTAAACAACTTCCGTATTAGATATATGGCGGCACTTTCACAAACATACAAATTACACACACTAAGGATACTTAAAATTAAAATAACTTTTTGTGTTACATACAAATTTGACATTCACAGTACTGAAGGTCGAACGACGAGATGATACGACTTCAGGTATCTGCAAATTAGGCAATTAATTCATTATTTACTTGGATCATAAACGCATTTAAGAGATTACATTGATCTGTGGGATATCCGACCAAATATCGTATGCGTGAAGAGATGAGATAAACGTAATTATGCATAATTATGTAACGTATGAGCCGCCACTCAGATAGAGATAGCGGTCTTAGTCAGCGGTCGCGTACACACCACGCTACATGTATACATACTGTTCAAGTTAAATAACGTACCTGAACCTATTATATATAACTACTTCATTATAAAATTAATCACAAAATTTCGTAAACGTAACCTTGATTGATACCACAGTGTTGGGAGCTGTTCAACCAATAAATAAATTAATATTTTATTTATCAATATATTGACTTGTAGATAAATTATTGATTGGTTTGCTTATGATCACTATAAATAAAAAGGTTAGTTTATAAAAGTCTTAATTAAATTCTATTTATTAATACATAAATTTAATATTTTATTTTGTATTTGTCCACAGGTGGTGTATGATGAGAAACCAGATCAAAAGGCGAATGATGAATTCTTTGTCAATATCCAACTACAAGCATAAATTCGTATAAATGTTACACCGACAACTATTTGTCCTGTACATTTATCGGTAGTGTTGTGTCATTATAGTGAAATTTAAGACTATTTATTGTAACAAAACGTGGACTTAAAATGCGTGTAACAGACTGCCGGGTGCTCAGAAAGATGGATATGCGGTGTACGCTGTTCAAACTGTTATTGTTCCAAATGTTGGTGTCTTGGTGCAGTGCCAAGCACATCACAATAGACCTTTCGAAGGAAGTTCAGCAGTCGGAAAACGATGTCCAGGAAAGCATTAGAAACCTGATACATACTGGTGAGTTTGATCTCTTTTATATAATATATTATCTTTTGTGAAATTAGAATTCGATGCTAAATTTATTAGGACTTATAATAATTTATTTTTAAATTAATGAAACAAGAGAGTAATAAAACTTGCATAGTAATTTATTGTACATGCATATAATTTTGCTCGCGTTTCCCGCAGAGGAGGAGAGTTTACTTTCCTTTAAATGGATCGGAGTCGCTAGTAGCGACAATTTTGTAGTCATATCATTCCCGTGCAAATTGCTTCTTCTGATTCATTTTATACTAGAAGAAGCGTGTGATTTTAACTGGTTTAATATTATAGAACCCAAATTACTTGCCCATATACACATAAATATGAGGGGTGGTTTCAAACACCGCAAAGTCCTTTAACGCACGAAATCGAGAAATTGAAATTTTATTTCCATTTATTGTAGTATTTTTGTAATAATTATATTTGTATGTGTTGTTAAAAAAATATTGCTTATACTATGACTACTTATTACATTTTATAACTTATTTATAAAGTTATAATGCTTTACAAGTGAGAAATATTGATGCCTGGACAATAAGAACATTTAAAAATGGACTTTGCGGTTTTTTAAACTATACCCCTCAATAGTAACTAGTATATAACTAATTTGTTATAGTCACTAAGAGAAAAATTAAGTACATTTCAAATAGGATTAAAAACCTTCCCTATATGTACCCGGCTATCAAAATAAGCTAAAGCCAGGAAGCACGATCATGAGGTTGGTCTACTTTGTCTAACCAGTTCTTCTGGTTAATGAGAGGGTCAGCTGGTTACTCCTATTCTAGAATGTCATTAAACTAAAACCAGAATGTGAATGAATTGAATTTATTGTTTGTGAATGAATTATAAAAAAATATACATAATATATATTGATTCATCAGTACCGGTCCTAACAAAAAAGGTCTATCTAGAAACAAGTTTTATTTCAGTTTATCTATATTCTCACGTTGCCATAGAACGAAACAAATAATTTGAAAGAAGAAGATATGTTGAATTAAAATCTCTATGAACTGAAATCATTTGTTTGGAACTTGGTTTACTATATTCGGGACTTTTCACGTGGCATGTAAAACATTAAGACTCGTTTAATTCCTGAGTTTAGGAAATCTGGGAAGACTAGGTTCATTTAGAATTGTTCTCCGAAGATTGAAATAGAAATTAATTCAGTTATTCATTATCTATATTATAGAAAGTAACTGTTAGCAAAATAGCGTTTAGATAATCCTATTACGAACCTTAATTTAAGTTTAATGAACCTACAACTTACGCAAACCTTATAATTAAAAAAAAATTAGAAATAAAATGAAGTCTTTATTAATAATTATCATATAGTATACACTTTTTATTGTTTGAGATGGTAATTTCGTGCGATAACGCGTCATTAGCAAACAATAATGATCCGTATATCGCGGAGATACAGGTCGACAAACAAACCGACAGACAGAGTTGTAGAGTAAAAATAGCACCGTTTTGATATCATATCCTATATTACATTGTAAAGTGTCTTACTAAAAATAATGTTAACTACAATCTCGGTCTGTTCTGGAAATAACATCTTAAAAATCTTAGTAACAAGAAGAGATGTTGAGCAGTATCTCTTTGAAGTAGTTCTCCAATTATTAAGGATCGTGACCCCTTTCCAGACGATCAATGGTCTGCCTCCAACTGATTCAGTCCGGATGACGGCGGCTCACAACACGGTGTAGGCAAATAAAGGACAGACTTTGGGTGTTTTTTATTTTGAGTTCTTTGAGGACCGAGACGTTTGTGCTATGGGTTGTCCAAGGAATCCTTAGCAGGCGGCGCTAGCTCCAGATTTTGAAACGTCTGTCGGCGGCTTTGAGCGTCCAGATCTCAGCCCCATAGAGAAATTATGAAGAAGACCACGAGTGTGCGGACGAGGTGCATCTTAGTCCGTTTCGAAATATTTGGTCATCACTGTTTTGGCCCTGCCTATTCGTCTACGTATCTCTGGTTCGTAGGTGCCTTTATACGTAATTACCGAGGCAAGGTTACGGAAATGTTTCACGTTTTCGAAATCTTGGAGCATTTAGGAGAGAGAGAGTAGGAGATTGGTACGCTGTGTAGCATTAAAACGGTTGTCTATTAACGCCCCCTTGCCAATCTCCAGGGTGTTTCGCATTAACCATGGAATCTAGAACTTCGCTGATTTTACATTTTAAAAGTTGCCATACCATATGCTAAGTAGGAGAGGGGTGCAGCTTATCGGAATACACATTATTCTGTCTGGCACAGTGTTATATCCAACTCCAACAATCAGCAAAAGATGTCAGCAAAATTTGTACTCTTTGTTTCAAGCCCGGAAAAAAACATTTAGTTGCCGTTTGCTATTCTGAAATGACCAGAACCTTTCATGTCTGTTTAGCATAGCCCCAGGATCGTAAGTTTATAGAAAAATTTATAAAGTGTATAAAAAATTACTGATAGATTCCCAGGTTTTAAAAGCCCTCTAACGATTCAGTCTTTATGCATGAATTATTTATGACTTTATAAATAGCATTTTTTTCATTAGATTGGGTACATAAGTATTCTATCCTATTCTATTCTAATGTGTAATAGTAATAACACAGATAGCACCTACATAAGTTTAGTGGAATGTCATCGATATGGGCAATAGAAATACGAGAAAGTCGTACTATTTTTACAAAACGGCGGATGTGATTAAAGGTTTTGTAAAAGCAGTTTAATTTTTTTATTGTTTTAAAAAAATAATATAGAAATACATCAGAGAAAATAAAAATTACAAATGGGAATACATTATAAATACCTCGTTGAATACCGAGTCTGATACGTCAGTATTGTGGATCGAAGACCAGCAGTTTAGCCAAGTTAAATGATAATGTTCATTAATAAGAAAACACCAGACCAGTGCAAGTCTTACTCGCGCACCGAGGGTTCCGTAGAAACTTGTATGTAGAGAGTTCGTCCATCTCGGGAATCGATTCTCGTACATATAGATACCAGCTTCATTGTCCATGCAATGTCATTTAGATATCCTACCTTCGCCACTACTATATAACAAAAATTCAACCGACTTTAAAAAGGAGGAGGTTTTCAATTCGGATAAATATTTTTTTTCGTGTATATTACTCAATATCTTCGCCATTTATGAACCAATTTCAATAATCATTGGTTGGTTCCATTCAAAAATTTAAAGAAAATATCCACCTAAAAGGGTGGAAAGTTAAGGGATGAAGAAAACGCCATACTACAACTTATCATAATTTACGGGTATTGAAGTCAGTGAATTATTTAATAAGAGAGAACCTATTTTGCTACAAAAGTCCTTTCCAAATCAGCAGCAGATCACGCGGTCTGAAGTATTCAATTCAATTATACATAAAATTCTAATTCACAAACTGCAATAACAAAGAATACTTAATTTAAAAAAGGATTACAAAGAAACTAGGTGTGCTCATGTTTTAGAGAAGCATTAAATCGTTGATAAAATTGGTAGACAGGTGTAAAATTAAAAGTGACAAGGGTTAGCGTTCAGCCACAGTGTCATGTCACATTTCATTACAATGATTTAATACCACTAAAGTTTATCGTGTTAGCAGTAACTAAGCAAACTAAACTTGTTGCACGACTTTTTGGTTAAAACTGGAACTTGAAAACTGTGCACTCAATCAACCTAATAAATAGTTGCAATCGAACAATTTTTTTCTAATAACAATCAAATTAAAATTTACTTACAGAGTTATTATGATTGCTATAGCATAACTTTCTCCTTCTGACCTGTAAACGTATGATTTAACTTTGATAGTGTGCAATCCGTTTTCTCATTTAAAAGTATTAAATATGTATAATATTGTCTGAAGTACAGAATAAAACACAATACACGATATACGATATAAAAAAAAAGAACTGTCAGTCGTGGGACTGCACGTCGGAAGTGAAAACACATATACACACACATCTATATGTCATCATGACAACATATGTCACCATGACAATATAATTATGTCAACTGAGTGTGATGGTCACGCGAGTTCAGTGCTTTTTCCCCATACCAAAAGTGCCCAACGTGCCTAAAGAAGTTTTCACTTTAAAAACATGAGAATATTTTATTAACTCTTTCTTCATATTTATAATTACTAATTCGTTAAACCTCATACGTCATTCTTATCAAACGATTATAAAATAGACCACAGTCTCGTTTTAGTTTAAAAACAAATTTATGACGTAATAGCTAAAGCCTAAAGCATCAAACATTTGCATGCATCTCTTCAAAGATCCATTGTAATCGAAAGGAACATCCATATATGTACGTAGGAGCAGTCCACAGCATGCGGCTACAGTTCATATAAATCAACACGGACTGCATTTTTTTACGTTCTCAACAAAGATTTGACAGATTTTTTAGTCTAGTTTACAGTTAAAGTTCGTTTGTCAAATCGTGCTACAAGATTGTTTTGTATGTGCCATCGACCTTCAAATACATATATATGATATATGTAGAATACAAATGACAACTGAGACCCCAAGATTTATTTCATCATCCCTTGGCGAGATGACGTGATTTTATTTATGGGATTAGATGATTATATAATTAGGCTTCGTTTCTGTAGTCTCAGATAAAATAAATAAACATTTAAATGTTTTATATCACATGTTATCTTATCTATCTACTGAAAGAGCTGTGTATATTTTAAATGACGTAGACGTGCTAGATTTCATGGCGATTGGCCCGGAGTTGGACATTCGTTTCAAAGTATTTTAATTTTATAATATTTGCGAATAAAAATTATAATAAATTATTATACCTATGCCATGCCTACTCCGTCTACGTTACGATACATAAAACTTATAACGTATAATTATTATAATTACAAATTTCATCTACTGTACGACCATATTGGTTACAAAGCCATTTCGAGCTTGTTAAAATTCTGGATATTTAAAATTAAATTACCTACCGCATTAAATCAGCTTATGAAAGACTTGTAAAATAAAACTTTAAATAATATTTCTCAGTATTGTGTTACCGACGAAGTCGCAAAGTGACAACTTTAAACCCGGTCTGGTCACGGAGGAGACCTACAGAAGCGAACATTTTAATCTTACAATCTGGCATAATATAACCGTCCAATAGGAGGAAAAATAGAGCCTTACCAAGCATGAAAAATGCAATGGGGATTATTTAATATATAACGGTAATTTATATCTATAAATAGCGTTATTGTCCACCTTAAATAGATACAGTAGGTAGACGTAGACGGTTCAGGTAACATAGAGAATTATTATAAGAACCTGAGAAAACATGGTAAATAGGGTAGTGTAAATAAATATTGAATTGAAACGGATTTGTAAACTTTGTGGGACAAAGATAGTTAACTATGTTATTATATCATGCGCTCTGTCCCAGTTACGTCAAACGACAATTAAAGTCAGCTTCAATGATTAACTTCAAGAGGTTTTATGGCCAGAACTTGTCCGTAAAGCTAGGCTTGACTATAAAGCATCTATATTTTATGAAACTTAATACTAGGTGCGTTCTGTTTTATATACTAAGTGGTAGGTATGAATTCCGAGGTATATTAACTCTTTCTTTCATTTCACTTTTACAGAACTTAATAACAGTTTGCCCGACCCGAGAATAAAACCCAAAATCTAATCACAGAAACCTGAGCTTATAACGCGGGAGCAACTTGGTATATGTGAAAAGAAATTAAACTATTTCCGCTGATATTATATTTTAGTTTTACGACTAGTTATACCGTTCACACTTTACAATTTCTTTCAAATGAAAGAATATGTGTAGGATTACACTGGTAAAGTTAAGGTGAGTCGCATGAATGAACACTTATTTCTTTTTAAAATCTAGGACATGCAACTGAATTACGGTCGGTTGTAAATACAACACCAAGTTCTATATTTTTCGTAATATCAGGCTGCCGACGATATATATATATATATATATATATATATACACAAGTGTATCAAACTAAAGTTGCTTACGGTGCTGTAGATGAAATCATACGATGTCCATTTTTTGATGAGCTTGGCACAACAGTGGTGTAATTTCTGCGTGAGCATTTGTTTGTTAGACACTGTGGCTCCAGTAATCTATAGTATTTTGTATTTTATACCACTACGGCAAAAACAGCACTAAATAAAGTTTTTGGTTAATATAGATACTTAAAAGACACCAAGAATAGACTTATTCTAGTAATATTATTAAAAAAGTCTTTCTCAGTCAATTCCTGGTATCTGCGACCATGTAAACCTCTGTTTGAAGCAACTACTTATAAATCCATTTCCATATTCTCATATTTTTTTTATTATATCCATAATATCAGTCACTACTATTGCGGCTAGTAATATAATCATTGTAAATTATTATACTTTTACAAGTTTAATAATCCTATATCTTTCTCCTATATTTCTACTTTCAGAAATTTCGTAATAAATAATTATATATTATTTGGTATGTTCATCAAGTGGTAGTCCACTTAATGAAGAAACTAAAAACTTATCTTAAAACAGCAGCGAGTGGCCGATAGCACACGACTTAACCAAAGCACTGAAATGCTGCAAGAAATTCTATTTGCAGAGACTTAAGAACATTTCAAAAATAGGCCGGGATAACGTGAAGTGAGTTGAACTGAAAGCTTCAAAATGAAGCATAAACGTAATCGAACCAATAACAGTAAAGCAGCAATCGCTGGCGGGATTTATAAAACATAGCTGTTAGTCGCTAAGACACGGTCATCGAACTTCGATTCTAAATCCGTAACCCTTCAAATGTGCCATTATGCCATCTAAAATTGACATTTATGCATTGTCCCATAAAACCAGGTAAAAATAACCTTTATTAATTATCATTAATCATATCGTAAAAGTACTTAATTAATTTCAAATTTATCGCAGGAAAGTGCAAAGTATAACGATCCGAAATTGCTTATCTATTAAGTTCAATATTTGTCTAGCAAATCTTATCAGTAAGGTGCAGATGGGATGCGTATCTGTTGATCTTGGTGACGTTTGCGGTGACGTAGTCGTAGTGTACCGTCTGAAGATATAGTGTAACGTAAACTCATGTTATCAGCAACGCTCAACATTGTAAATGACATGATTTTCCGCAAAATTGTATTTTATTAAAAAGTGATTTTAAACAGAGGAGATAACTTATGGTTATTGTATATTTGAATTCATTTTCATTTCCAGGCACTTCCTTAAGTATATCTATTAATCATAGCATGGTATATGAGTACATTAAGTAAGTATTAATATAGAAACATATTAATGACTACATGTTCTAATAATAGCATATTAACTTAAGTTTCAGAACCATCCAAATTCCTTCAGTAGTCGACTTGTCTGGCGCATTAAATTTCGGTCAATGTTTTTCTGGTAGGATTATATTATTTTAAGATATTTGTTTTTGTATTTTTTATTAAATTGATGCAATATTTAATTACTGATAAAAAATATATATGTACCTTTATCTAATATGTTCTCTTTTGCTTTATTAAATATCATTTTCTTTTACGGTCACTTAGGTAGGTACTTATTATTTATTGTATTTTCGAGGTTGCTAATATCGTCATCATTTTGGAAGATAAGGCTGATATTGCTATTATCACATTAAAATATTAAGCATTAACTATTATAACTATTTAAAAATAGAAAAAGTTCATTTGGAAAATCTTATATAAAACTAGAGTTTTATATTTTACAAGTTGAATTTACATCTACATACAAAAATTTATATTTTGGTACACGACGGAAATAAGAGTAATTTATTGACGATACCTGCTGCTATCTATTATGAAAACCTTATTCACTATGTAAATAGTTACGTATCTAGAACAGGAAACTGCTAATACATATTAGTTCTTGTCACATCATATAGGTGTCTCATTAATTCCTTTGTTTACGTACACTGATTAGGACACAAGTTAGTGAAAACACACTTTTATTATCTCGTACTAATTTAAATTGGTTTCTCAACGACTAATAATTGCAACATTACCAATTTGATCCGCTTATAATCAAATTTAAGGCAAAATAACTAATACCAATAATTGTTTAAATGCTACCTTGATAAAAAGCTAAATGATGAAGAAATAAGGCAAAACAAATTATCTACATACTGGTTTCTATCCGGTATTTTAAACGATGAATAACTAATATATTAGATTAAACTAGATTATTCCTTATTACGACTCCAGGGGGTAACCGGCGCCGTAATAAAGACACATTATTAAAACATTCATTGCTATAAGTTTGTTAACATTCTGCAAAAGGCCTTGTGGGACGTCCTACGGAGAGCACATTTTACAATTATCTGGGTTACCTACCTACTCAAATAATAACTACAGTCATAATCATAACATAAAGTTTACGTAAAGTGCTATACAAAGTGATAATGCTGAGTGCATCTAAATATAGAATTAAATAACTTCTTTATATGATACGGATATTGAAGGAACATTAAGAAGTTTTAATTACATAAAGATATGCAAACCCATTATGTGAGGAATAGGCATTTACGTAGGTACCTACTCAAAAACCGAAACAACTTCAAGGTAGTGGACAACCCATTCATAGAGTCAAATGTTACTTCTTTTAGTAAATAAAGTCTAAGTCTTTGTAACATTGTAGTTACAGCGATTGAAATATGATGAGTAGATATAATAATGATTCCGAAAATATTTCTACCTACCCGTCGAGAACTCGCCCGGGTTGAATAGTTAATTAACTATAATATATATAGGCTTATGATCTTTAACATTTTTCAAATGGTAAAATATTTTTTTAATAAGTACATAATGTAATTCCTGAGATTACTCCTCACCTACACACTAATTTACAAAATTCGTAATCTTTCTTTGTCATATTAGATTTAACATGTTAACGTTCTTCATATAAAAATACAATAAGTGTACAACAAGTAAATACACGATTTTTCATGAAATCTAAAATTCTATATCGTGGGGGCTTTACAAAATATTTACTAACATTCTCTTTTAATAAAAAAGTATCACCGACTTCAATGTGCTTTTTAGTGGAAAGTAGATGTATTTTGTTTAAATATAATATGGGTAGGCCAACTAAACGCATTGCTCCAATGAGACAGCGCTGTTTCAGAGCAAACGAAAACATCATCGATGTATACAATATTTAGATATTTGTTGATTTTTAAGAAACCGCTCGACTGATATCGATAAAATTTAAATGGGACCATCTGGGAAGTGTACCCTTTGAAACAAAAAAAGAATTTTCGAAATTGTTTCAGGGCTCTTCGAGTAATCGGTGAACATACAAAAAAAAAAGATTCAAACGAATTGAGAACCTCCTCCTTTTTGGAAGTCGGTTAAAAATCAGACACGAGACAATTTGTTGTTACAAAGACGCAAAGCTCAGTTTCTGGTACGAGATAACCCGTTAAACGTAGTCTTTGTGTAGTCAAATCTCCTTAGCAATATCTCCATCTGAATAAATAATATGACATAACTTAACAAATGATAAGTCAGACATACATATACCTACAGAATTTTAACCTGAGCTAGAGCAACAGTATCATGCCGGTAGTAAAGGCACGATACTGTTGCTCTAGCTCAGGTTAAATTTTGGTATTCAGTCGATTTATCATCAGTTCAAGTAAACATGTTACGTCGTTAAGCCACGTATTCTTTGCTAGTCTATTTTAAGTTAGGTATAGTTTATTTAAGAAGAAATTGTCCATTAAGCCATTTAGTAGTCCACCCACTCTTTCTGTAAAGTGATGCGTTTGGTATTCTATTGGTCTGCGCAACGGTAGGGGGTGATACCTACGCACGAACCTAATTACCTGTAATAACACCACATGCAGCAATTCTCTAATAGCGAACCTACGCCCCCATTACAAATTAATTTTACCTGACCGAAATCACATAGCCCATTATTCGTCTCTCACGGATATAATCATAAGCCATTAAAAATAAATAAAAATAATTACAACAGACAGAGCAATCATATTCTTAAAAATTAAATAAAACTGCCTCATTTTTTTATAATAACTCGATTTATATCCTGAGTAAGCAAAAATTGTCAAATTTATTCATTAAGGTCACTACATATATGCTGATTTTAATATCCACAACAGGCTGTTTTGACACTGCGTCGGCACTCACTAAAATGTGAATAAAAACCGTCTATTTGCCGAACGTATCGTGATTGTGGTCATAACCTCGATAAGCTATACAAAACAGCTCGACTACCTATACTAGCGATATAAAATTAGCAATCAAATGTGCGTCGCATAGCGATCTGTCGTCGCATCAGGCTTCCGTAAAACGAATAAATACGAACGTAGTTAATTGTAAAAGGATGGAGTGTGCGGAGACCCTTATACGTTACGATTTTAATTTTCATAACAAAATACTGGTATTTGGTATAAAAACAGACGCTATTAAAGTTCTTTGACGCTAGAACATTCAAGGCTGTTCCAAGAAAATTATCGCTCTATTAATCCATTTATCGTCTGGGTGAGCAGTTAAACCCGGTAAGGCTTAAACAATTGCAGTTTTTACCTTAATTAAATTCATTTATGTATGAGGCTCTGAGACTAATATGGATTGAGAAAAATACGAGTTGCAAGGGGCTTGTGTGGCCTTAGTAGTGAGCGAGTGTCAAGTAACTAGCGCCGCTGCGGCGCTGACTGTGCACGCAGATTTCATATGAAATTGTTCATATTATATGATTATCTATTAAAAACTGAACGTTACTAAGAATTTAGAATTCCTTGTCTAGGAACGTGGCCGGCTTGCGTGCCAAAGGCTTAAGTTACCGGATAGACAATGACACCAGTATTAAATATTTTACTTAGTAATATTAAGGCTAGCTGTTGCCGGGGGTATTACTAAGTGATAGAATCAGGTCCCTACATGTCGGGTTCGAGCTCGAATTAGTACACTTCTCATGTACTTCTATTTTAATACAAACATTTAGCTTTGTCGGAGGTGTTATAAAATAACAACTAGTTACTTGTTACCACCGTGTAAATATAACGTTATCGTAATTGGGTTTTAATTTTTATTTTATTACACTTCACCCCAGCTTAATAACTTGTAACCTTGCGTAGTGCATTCCGACTCACTTAAAAAGAGCCACACACCTAACACTGTTTAAAAGTAACATGAAAATACCTTGATTTCACCTATTACTGTTTTTTTTTTCAGTGTCATTAATCAAATTAATATTAATTTTGTAAAACTTTTTATTTAAAAATAAATAAAATCTTATTAGACATCATTGTAGTGCAGGATACGTTAATGTAGTGTATACCTATTTATTTGGGATTTCATAAAGAACAAAAACATCTAAATCAAAACCTGACGGTCGAGAAAACAAAACACTGTTATTAAAATAATCTTTTTTTAAGTCTTATCAGAAACAAAGATAAAAATAAAATAGAAAACTCTAAGGAGTAAAATGTTACAATAATTTATTAGAAGAACGACGTTAGTGTGTAATTAAATAAATCAAAGATATAAAAATAAGAGCACAATGGCGCCAAGGGCCGGCCCTATGCGCCATCGCGGCACCTCGCCATGAGCCCGCAGGGAGTAACATTAAGTACCATCAGTAAGCACTGAACTATAGTTCAGTTTTGCCCCAGCCGCTCTTATAAGACACACGTCACACTCTCTATGACGTCTTTCAAGTTTTAATTGCCTTAGTCGATTTATTACTTCTGATTTTTTAAGTAACGTAACAACCAAACTGATTCTTATCGGAGTCTTAGTTTATAGAGTAATATGGACACCGAGAATTTAAACATGCACCGTAGGGTAAACAAACATTTTAAATGATATAAAAGTTTGTCCCAAAAATATAATAAACTCACCACAACAGTCAGAAATATTTTCAGGACTTCGGTTCTTCCATCGATCTTCCTGGGGGGATGGGGACATTACATTTACCTACTCGCGGTCTCCACTTTTCTTATTACCTTGCTAAAGTCAGAAAACTCTTTCCTGTTACTCATTCTTCGCATTTTTTTAATTTTACGATAAAATAAGTTTAAAGTTTGAATAAATAAATAACCGCTTAGTATCTAGCCGGTGTAATTTCTTTATTACATAAAGTATAAATAAGCACAATAATACATTTTAGACTAAAGTTTTTGAAAACCTTGCCCATTGGATTTAAGGCCTCGCGTAAAACTCTTAAAGATTCAACGGTTTCCTAACAAAGACGAGGAAGTTTTTGTATATTTGTTGGTGTTTCTACTCTATATTATTAAATGCTTTTATTTAAAATTTTATTGTGAGGTAGAGATTAGAATAGATAAATAATCACGGATTATTAATTTTAAAGTCGCAAGTTACAACTGGTAGGTATAAGTGGTATAAGTACAAAATGTTCCGATCTGTTGGTTTTTTAAACTATACACGTGTAGCTTTAAAAACGTGTTTGACAATTAAATTGCTAATAAGTTACAACATAATCATAAAGATCATTATTATTTTTTTTTTTTTTATAAAACGAGCCTTTCGGGTTTTCAAATAACTGTGACCTTTAAACTACTTTACGAATTATTCAATGGTGTGAAAAGCCATCCTTTTACTTTATAATATTATAAACGCGGATGTGAGTTTGTTTTTTACGCTTTTACGCCTAAACAACTCAACGACGATCAACGATTATCATAAAATATGCATAACACATGTTGTCAGGGGTAAAAGGACATAGGGTACCTTTTATCCAGAAAAAGTTTTGTTCCAAAGGAATATCTGAACTGAATAACAAAATCTACATGAACGCTACCTAAGCCGTACGCAAAGACTAGTTACAAATAAAAGTATTGTTATCTGGTAAAGTAAAAAAAAAACTATAATATTAATATAAAGTGTCATTCCGCGAAGGGAATATTAAAAAAATGTATCACGTTACAGTATGGTACGATGTCTTGCATCATTAACGATTAGACGTTTATTTACTATTATCAGCACAATACACAGAGGTTACTGGCTTTTGATATTATTGACTTAATTTATGCTGTTACCGCATTGTCATCAGACTGTAAACTGCAATGACGTCTGTATAATGTAAAACAGGTTGATATGATAGAGTTTTTAGAATCACTACCTCATTTCTCTGAATTCCCGATCAGGGGTTAGTCTATCGAAAACAAAATAAAATTCATAAATCATGTTACCTAAATAATAAATGCTAACTATGTGTTACAGTGTTACCAATACTTAGTTTCAGGTTCCAACCTTCTTCTCAAGTTATACGCATTATCAAACTTTGAACAGAACAAAATCGTATTTAATCATCAAAAACATCATGACTTAAAACTATAATACTGAGTGCACTGAGGAGGTACTTATCTATAGGTAAAGTTGAATGGAATGGAAAGGGGATGGTTGTATTTTACCATAGAACTCTATAGTCTCGACTGCCATACCATAACCGTCACCGACGTCGCCTTTGATTGACCAAAAAAATCAAAGGAACCGTCGATGTTGTCTACAAATTTATACTTATTTATTATTACTATTAAGTCTAGAAATATTGCATAGTCTCGTGCTGAGTTCCGAAAGCATTATCATAATATTATTATTCTATTCACAGGTATCTACTCCCACCGACACCTGGACCCTTCCCGGGTGCAAGTAATCCATCCGGTGAAGGTTTCCCGCGAAGGCGAGCTGGTCTCGCCCGCTGTAGATCACTCGCACGAGCACGGCCATTCCCGGGCGAGGCGAGATCTGCATCACACTGAACACTTGCAACCACATATGCTACACTACAACCTCACTGTCGATGGCCGAACCCTCAGACTGGACCTGCGGTAAGAACTTATCTGTTGTAATCGTTATTCATAAGTCCGTATTTCGTTGTGCAGCACTCACAAAGAGATAGATAGACATACAAACCTATAAAAACCAAATCGCCCGAAACTGAACCAGTGAGACCTCGTTCGCTCGGTCAACTGAACACATTGACTGATATCTGGTATCTTACAAAGGAATGTAATAAACGATTGAGAGAAATTGAGGCAAGATATTTCAATTTGAATTTGAGCCTATGGAATCACGTGCATCCTACAGAAAAATACGCTGAACCAGCATTACTAGCGTTCCGTATTTCTGCTGTAGAGTAGGGTAGTCACAGCTCTATTGGGTTAAAATTATCAGTGAACTGTGTGTGAGCTTTGTTCCCTACTTCGTTCTTTTCTGGCTTAGTGGTAGAAAAATAAATTATATAGAGCAGCGTCTAGGACTTTCTCCATTTACCTTGTGATTATTTCAGTATGATTAATGCTCAGCTAGTTATTAAGTACTGTAACAAATTAAACTTTTATCTGTTAAATTAAAAAAAGACATTATTAGCGATAATGATTCGCTAAATTATTTAAACATACGCAGAACTAATTAAGATTTATATATTTTATCAACAATGAAATTCTAATAGTTGTTTTCTAATATTAAATACAAAGATAAGTAAATACATTTTATGACAGTATCTGGAGTCCTCATTGATACACCGAAGTTCACGGACACGAGAATAATAGAATACATTGATTTTGTTAACATAGTTATGTACATGAGTAGATAGTTCGAATTGTCTATCTGGTTGGTGATAACCCGGGCCATGTGAAATTCAGCGTCAGACAATAGATAAAGAAGCAGACGTGCGTACACGCAGCTCTCTGTTGCCGACTGACTGACATAGTTTGTTTTTTGCCTATCGCGAATCGACCTTCTCAAATATTTGAACTTGGCTCGGCTATCGCACCGGGCACATCTGCGACTTTATCAGCAGCAGAATCCACTAATGTCATGTTATTATCCTTATCACTGTTACATTAATTTTCGTTTTCTTGCACATGTTTTTTTTTTTATATTTGATTAAACACACAGTGTGTTTATAATTAAAAATGATGTACACGATTAGTCATCTTCACGTATTGATTTAATTCTTAAATGACCTATAAGGTTATTTGTAAGACTTTTATTTATTTAGATTAGCTGTGATTTATGTGTCTATTTGTATTCTAGTGTTATCTTGAATATTGTCTTGGTTTCGTCTGAATTAGTAACTAATAGAATGCAATCTGGAGCTGTTTCAATACTATTCAAAGTCTAATGAGTAATATTAATCAGCAATACCATAACCATTTTAGTAGTAAATTAGTTAGGTTTAAATAACTTTAACCTTGAGACATTCAGTGAGCCCATTTCCGTGGAATATGCTCATAAATCTCAGTAAATCTGGCCGCAGTTCTCTTTGACGCGGCATTTATACTGCTGTCGCTACCGGCGACGGATTTGCTTTTTTATACAAATAACTCTTAGTTTATTATACTCTTTATTTATTTTATAGGTTTTAACATATACCGTTATTATAATAGAATGTTATCAGTCTACGGCATTACTTTTTTTGACATAAAAACTCCGTAGATATTATCTAGTTATGTTGTGGGTGAGTTATCGGCTTCCCTGGAAATGCGCATGGCATGCAATCCATAACTGGTTTTCGGCTTCTCAACCCTAACGTTTAAAACGTTATTCTACACTCGTTTACACGAATGTATAATCAAACGAGTAAGATCAAGATAGAATTATATAAACAGAACTCTTACGCCGGATAGCGATCACGTCCGAAAGGTTTGCTTCGCTTATTAAATTGGTTATTCTGCCAATGGTTGGTTATTTTTTTTTTATTTAGCTAGTTCACTACTTTTTCAGCATATGGCGATAAAATAATGGTTTTCCATTGAAAGGCCTACGTTTACCTCTAGTTAAATAAGCAAACTTTCTCAAAGACTGACAATTATTGAGAATTAGGGTCATAGGGAATAACGTTTCTGTCACATAAGCCGAACTCTTTTTTACTTTGTAAATCTAGCTTCAAAACGAAGAAGTTTTGGATTTGGCCATACTGTTGTGTCATTTTTAAAAAATATCTCCGACATTTGTTAGTAAATTTTAATCTTTCACTTTTATTGAATAGGCTCAAGAATATACATAAAAATAAAACCTAGGCTAATAAATTATAAAGAAAAATCCATTCCTGAAAGTGAAAAAACAGATAGTACATGATTTTGTATGCGGTTTTATATTGTTATACCCAAAACTCGTTTTACAGGTAAATAATTGTTTATTCTATGATGCTGAACTACAAACACGAGGAAGGATGTTATTTACAAGTTTTAGGTGCTATTTCCAAAATTTTTATAATACTTTTATAAATATTGTCGAGAAGGTACGATTGAGTTTCTGATAAGAGAAATTTTATACTTATCTTATAACGCTATTGGCACTTACAACATTTTGACCTGTAAACGAAATTATCGTGCATACTCTCGCACTTCAATATGTATCTTCTATAGCAAATAAGTATGTTACGATGGAGACAGGCGGACTCAACGTCATATTTTTATGAATTTTAATAGTAGCCGAACTTTTGAAGACACATCATTTCAGCAGTTTATAAAGGTCACATAGTTATTGTAGCTATAGTCTGTAGTAAATCACATCTCTATAAAATCAGCTAACGTGATTTGAGATCTATAATTGTGTATCTAATTAGGTGGTATATCATTCGTGTTCGACTTAAGATATTAATTCAAACATGTTGTTGGCAAAGCGAATAACTGACCGCACGCACTACTTACTTGACATTTACTTTACTATACATTTTTACAGCTAATTGCTAACTAATATAAAACTGATGTGTTAGAATGCACTTATGTGAGCAGCTTCTTCTAACACGTTAATAAATTAGAAATCTAAATCTGTAGTTAGCTTATAAATATAAATTATACATTTTTTGGAAAATTAATCATTTAATGTATTTTTACTACTAAAGGTATTATGTTATAATGGATGCTTTATACTTTAAATGCAGTTAAAATACTTAAAAACCGTGTTTTTTAATTCAAATGTACCATAAACAACTAACTATCAGCTGGTGTAATTATACTTGGCGCCTAGATTGTAAAAAGTAAGTAGCAGTCTCAATTCGGAAACTAATATCCAGCTATAACTTCTTCCAAATAAGTAAGCTTAATACTAAAAGTAAAAAAAAAATAGTGTAATACTGTAAAAGTTGATAAAGATGTTTTTTAACTCATCATGTTCTTAGCACTAAACGGTTTAAGAATAAGTATTAGTACAGATAGGTTTCATACTCGACTAATACATAAACGAACGAGAACCGCGGTCCACGCGAGCGAGGCCACACGCGAATATTATAGATGTGAAAGTTTATAAAGATGCGTGTTATTGATTCACGCCTTTCGCCCTCAACGAATTTAGGTAAAGATTTGCATACGGATTGACTGATTTAATTTTGATTAACAAATAGGTACGCGGGAACTGATTTCCACGCGAGTGCGACCTGAAGCTAGTCATTTGATAAAAACACCATTATTATCCATAAAAGGCTGGTTTTCCACCGCCTTAAAAGGTAGTAGATCATAAAAATTATGAAAAATTAAGATACTTAAGGCCATCCGATGTGAACCGTTTCTTAAAAAAACTCATTACTCATCTTTAACGTCAAAAAAAGTACAGCTCCAAAGGAATAAATTAAGTGTACAAAAATAAAACAACGATTAAGCTAGTGTTGATATCATAAATCAAATAGTCCTGTTACCGGTGTTGCTAACCACAAAATAATGTTAGCAATTTTCCTAATCGAGCTTAAAACTTGTTTTATCTTTGTTAGATATAATGAATTCCTAATCTGGAAAATTTAACAGCATTCCTGTGCCAAATGGCGCTTATAATTTATGAAACACAAGATAGTTAATAAAATTAACTATGTCCGTAAATATGTATTTGATCTAGTGGATACTGCACTTATCTGCTCTACTGTTATTATTGCTGCTAATTACGCTATTTCACAATTAAAAATATGTTAGTAACATTCAAAAAATTATTACTCACTTTGTTAAGTATTTTAAGTCCGTTTAGTTACCGTGAAGGGCTCTTTTGTCGTTTGTCGGCATTATGGAAAATATGATCTGATCTATAATTATAAATAGGATTGTCTCTTTATCTTCTTTCTTGAAAATTTTTTTTGACTGCCACACTGCAGATCGCAATCATTTTAAGTTAAATTAACTCCCTTTCCTCAAACTAACTTAAATTATTCATCCTAAAACAGTGTAATATAAATTAAGAACTATACCTAATAAAGTGTTTTGTTCTACACTTAAATTTATTTTACTTAGCTAGCATTTTTAGTTGCCCAAATTTTGAGGTATCTTTATGTGACCCGGATTCATTGCTCTCAAGTGTATATACATATACTACTAGCGGCTCCCCGCAGTTTCGTCCGCGTATATGGTTACTGCTCCGCTCCTAAGGGTCGTAGCGCGATATTAACAAAGCCATAACCTTCCTCATGAATTGGGCACTGAAATGCAAGAAGTTTTTTCTTAAAATCCGACTGGTACTTTAAGAGATTAACGCGTAGAAACAACTGCAACAAAAAACTCATTAGCTATATTATAATAATTTCAAAACATAGGACTTGCGGAACTTATACAGTACGAATGAACAAGCTTCCTTGGATATTTTCTAAATCGACTCAATAACTAATAGGCTATCATATAAAGTTTATGGTTAAATTAATTGAGAGACACACGGTGACGCAATAGATTGAGGCCAGCAGTGTCGCCATCCACTAACGCAATCCCAAAGTGTACGCACACGGGATCAGATACATGGCACACTCATTATTTCTTTCGAAATACTAAACCCTAGCTAACCTGTGCTAACTTATTGACATTTATCTCTGTTACTTCCGTCATTGTAGTTTGCAAAACTTGTGCATTTGTGTGATTTATGAATGTGATAATTAATTATTTGATATTGAGTAAGTTTACAATACTATAGCTTTGACCGTAGGGAAAAGTGCAAGACAAAAATGGAAAAGTCATAACATTTTAGGCGCTCCATGACATTTGCTTCTATTACGAATATACCAGGCAACATATTATATCAACTTCAGTGTTACGTAATTTCATAATAATTTTAAGCATATAATTTAGGTTATTTGATCATAACCATAGTTAAGATTAAATAATATAATTATTTTTTTTATATAATTTATATAAATATATAAATAAATTATACAATAACCATTAACGGTCCGAAAAAACATAAAGTATTTAATGAAAGAAAATACAAGGGTCCCTATATATGTGTACAAAAGGTATTTAAAATATGAACTCCATGAAGTCATAGTTTTCGTTGAATATGGATGCCTTAATGTATTGACTTCGATGATTTCCATGAAGCGCATAGCCCGCGGTAACGGTAAGCGCTCTTCAGTTTTGTCAAAACGCAATAGGTACAAAGTGAGATATATGAATGTGATAGATAATTAGTTATTTTAGAATTTAATTTAGTTTTACAATAAAAAACTTTCGTGAGTGGTATTCATATTTATTAAAAACTATATGGTTTTACTCACGTTTGTATTTCGGGGATGCCCGACTAGTTTCGGAACCGACGGGGGCGTTTTCTCAAACAGTAGCTTGCAAACGTGAGTAAAACCGTATAGTTTTAATTAAATTTTAATTTAGTTATTGATATTGAGTAAGTTTATAATTAGACTTGCAACAAATAGTGTATTCGGCCACATGCCGAATACCGAATATTCTGCAGGCTTCCTTGCCGAATAGCCGATTATTCTGCAAAAGTATTCGGCTGACGCGTAGCAGGAAACTTTTATCGACAGTTTTGTTTATTGTTTCTACTTTCGTTACTTACGTACTTTGTTTTAACGACTCCAGCAATGGTTCTTAATAAGAATATGTTCCGTCCGAATGTATTATAAGCGCATCAAGGGCACAGCACATTTCTGGCAATTAGAGCCACCTCGTGGCTTCATTATCAGACCATCGATATCAAGCCCAATCTGTTGCACTCGTCAAAACGAATCATATGAGCCCAAAGTTGAGGGGCATATAAAAAGCATAAATCTATACAGAACAGAAATTAATTCTTCACCTTTTCTAAAAAAAATGCTTTTTTGAGTTAATACCCGTTTAGATCTAAGTGTGCGATATCATAATTGAGTGTTTAAAGGCTGGTAGCCACTTACCGCAACTACTTAGTAATCTGTGCTTACCGTCTCGCGGTTCTTGGCTTGTTTGCGCACTTACTTGGATAAAAAAATATATAATCAATAATATTGAAACAGACAAACGTTACCTATATTTTAAATTGCTTAAGAACACATGTATAACATTAGTTACTAGTAGTTATTAATTACTGCTTAAATGCTATAAACAGCAGCTACAAACAGATAGTTGCAGGTTAGACCGGCAACTATCTGTTTCTTGATGTCTTCATGTCATTCGCATCAATCAATACAATTAAACGGTCATGCATGCATGACAGCACATAACGCATATCATGCCATGATCGTTTGGAAACGGCAGAGAGAAAGAAATCAAAACTCAAATATTATAAATAATAATAATAACTTTACACATCCCACACACGGCCGTCTTATCCCAAACTAGGCAGAGCCTGTACTACGGTAACCAGACTGCTGATAAACATACTTATATATTTCTAAATACATACATATTATAGATAAATTACACCCAGACACAGAACAAATGGTCATGCTCATGACACAATTATTTGTCCTGGGTGGGAGTCGAACCCACGACCTCTGGCTCAGCAGTCAGGGTCACTAATCACGAGACCAACAGGCTAATTAACTACTTAACCGATCATAATGAAATTTTGCACTAGAAAAGGACATAGGTTTCCTTTCATTCAGGAAATAGTAGGTACTGCACCCAACTTGAATTAATTGACGAAATCTAAATTCACGCGAGTGAAGCCGAGAACATAAAATTCGCATATAAGTGTTCACAAAAGGTGTTACCATATGTCGTGGCCATATCTTAAAATGGAATACTCCATGATGTATCTCATCATCAGGATGTTATGGTCTGACCAGATTAAAGAATAATCAGTGTTTGATGATTTGAACAGTTAAACGCACGACTACTTCAAGATATTGTCAAACATTTGTAGTAAAATAGTTACACTATACACAGTTAGAGCGATTGACAATTATTATGTTTTAAAAGCGAAAAATATTGTGCAAAAAAACAAGTGCAGTGAAATGTCATAACGACTATTTAAAAGAGAAATATATAAGTTGATTTTTTTTAGGATTTCATTGAACCTTTTATACCATGCAGACCCTACATTAATGATCTGGCCAAATGTGGGTTGACATAATAATATCAGCAAACATTGACGTATAAACGACTATTTCATAAAATTGTCGGACATATCATGAAGTGGTCAATTCTAAGATCTGACCGCGACCTATGTGTATGCAATGTATGATCAAGGCAATGCGCAAGAGCATACCTGCAGCGCGTTTTCGCCACGCGATAGTTTCGCGGAAGTCGCGTCGCTATCACTGGCACTCGTGTGAACGCAACACTAGCTAGAAGCTGTTCGTGCACTTTTTATTCTTACGCGCGTACCATTGCAACCTGCCATAACCCGCTGACACTTTCTAAACTTACTAAAAGTACCAATACAGTTAAACTTCCAATAGTCTTGTATCGAATCCTTTTGATTCTTAATAAATCAGTTTCTAATTGTTTGTCGATTTCATTCTATTACATTTTAATTTTTTTAACCTACCTAGCAACTAATTATAAATATGTCTACAATATAGGTATCTAATTATGAAAGTATTAATTATGATGATTAACATCTAAAACCTCTAATCTCATATATTTTTATTAAACTGTCCAACTTAAAGTTAAAAGTCAACACATCTGTAGTTTACTACCTAATGTTTGCATAGGTTGCGCGTGGTGGTTTGGGTATTGCCCAGTTTTCTTTTTTCTTTCTTTTCAGTTTTGCCTTTTTTAAAAGAAGAAAAGTAGTGTGATTCTTTTATTTTTTATGGAAAAATGATGTCACAAAACATATTTACTTACAAGATACACTAATTAGATACCAGACAGCTTAAAGATGTACCTACCTACTTATAAAAATATTCACGAGTACAATTAACACCACTGTCTAGGTTTTTGCTTAGAGCTAAAATTAGTATAATTTACTGCACGCCCTCTCGACAACATTGAAACTTCCTCTTCAAGATTGTTTCAATGTAAACAGCAAATGTAATGTAAATGTAAAAAAAACAGACGATCACCTTATTGCAGTGAGATATCGCCAAACATGAGACTAGGACGCGAACCGTCCGACCTCGACGAATATCTTCTTATGAGACAAGTGGGACGCTGCGCTCATACATTTTTAATGTGTTGGGGACAAAAACTCGACAGTTTGAAAGTTGCTGTAATGTCTTCTGAGTTCAATTCATACATATTTATGCGGCAATTATTGTAATACAATGAACGATGAATATTGCAAGCATTGCGCAATGTGACCCTACGTAGCGGGACCGACCCGACCATGCACCGAATATAGTGTTGCCCAAATAAATAAAAAAGACCGAATGAGAAAAGCTGTCAATTACACATTCTGCATATATACAGCTGCATATCCTTACACGTAGGTAATTATAGCTGCTTATTTTAAGCGTTATGTACAATATAATAAGTATTCGTTAATAATGCTCATTGCTAAGATCTACATTAAAGTGTCAATCCCCTCAAAAGTTCTGAATAATCACCAAACACCGGTAACCACAATGTTTAATCTATTGTTGGAAAGGTTTTATTTCGAGTTTTCCTTCTCTGGCAGTGATAATATCTGCCTGATTTACCTGTTATTTTGCCTGCTCGCTTAGTCGGCTCTTACACAACCCTCGGGACGGGGTTTGTATTCTTCAGATGCTACCACACGACAATGCCGCGCCGACTCGGCAAATTTTTAAGGACATATTCTTTAAACTTTGCGCGAATAAATATTTTTTGCGATGAAGCACTACAGTTAGTTTCGGGTGTGTGCAATATTTCCTCCATACATGCTCTAATTACTATTTTTTTGAAAAATTACGTTTATAAGGGGATTTCAAAGAGATGGATCCACGAGCGCTTACGTTTCATCGGTACTGATTTTAACTTTTAATAATTTCTTCGCATCGCCTTCTTCACTTATAAATAACCGTTTGAAAAATATGTAGATCTTAGATTTGTGGGTGTAACGAATATTTCAAAATTTTATATGCTATAAGAAAATAGGTATAGTCAGTTTCTCGTACGCCAATCTCTGAATGTCTAAACTATATGCAACACTCATGAGATACTTGTATTTATATCGTGATTATATTATTTCTTGAAAACCGTTACAAATTTCTAAGAAAAAACTGTGATTTTTCCCGTTACCATTACAAATGACTTCGATATTATTTTATTTATATTATAAATGTGTAAGGCCAAGGTGGAACATTGTTTATGTATTCAGCGATCGCCAGAAATGTTTATGTATATATAATAGAAATACACATAGATACGGGTACTGCTCAGAACATATCTTGAAAATGAATAAACGTTATGAAGATTAATTAGACTGGTTGTATTCCAAAGTCTGTATTTTTGTACAGGAACATCTATAGAATGTAGTGATTACACTTGATGATTATCGGCTATCATGCTTTTGTAACCCATTTAAAGCGTAACAACAAATTAGTAAGTACCAAGTATTTTTTAACAATACTGATTTTTATTATTATCTAAATAGTTTATTTTGATACTGTACACGACATTGGTAAACTTGTAAAAGAATATTTTTTTATCTCTATCAACTTGTTCTGTCATGATTGTTGTTGTTGGTTGTGGTTTTGATATACCAAATTTATTTGGGTTGGCGCAATGTGTTTTGTTCTTCTATTCTCCTCCATCATTCGTCAGTCCTGCTTATTTCCTTCCTAGCCATATCACACAAAAAAACTCTTTTCATCACATTTTGCTCATCCCTTCACGTCCATACTACGATAATCTGTTGCTCCTCAACTCTTCACTATAGAACATAATAATGTTATTAATAGCAATGACCTAAAAAACTTGATATACATCTATAGGGTCGAAATAATCAGAAATATAATTATAATTTCATTTATCTGTGGACATTCTACACCTGCAAATCAATTTTACCATTAAAGGTTTTGCAATTGAATTAAACCTGAGCTTTATTCGTTTCACCCTTCAAACTATTAATATAGTTTTCGTAATTTCTAATTTATATGCAGTCTATTACAGATTTTATAGATGAGAATTTAGATTGGCAATACTCGTTGCTATTATCCAAAGTATCAAACAAACATAGCATATATAGAGCTGAAGATTTTGCAATGCTATGTATTTTCTTACTGTATTGCATGTGTTTCTGGTAAGGCGGAATCGAAATAAGTAAAACTATATAATATTTTGTTACGTGATGGGTCTATTGGAATTCTCCGGCAGCATTCCTTCCTGAAGTATTAAAATTTCTTATTTCATTTTATTTTTGTCTTGTATATTTGTTATTAGATACCTACACTTGACCAGCTAAACTTTTGTGCCCACATAATAAGCACAAGCCATATGCCGCTTACCGGACAAATTTCCTGACTCCGTGTTGCTAAAACCTGCACGTACATTTACTGATAAATCCAGATACATCCTGGTACAAAATACTACATTACTTTTTGTGATACAGTAGTTCCCTAAATATTTGTATTCAACAAGTATTAAATAAAATAATAATTTAATTGAAGCGTCTTTGCTGTATTCAAAATATTCTCACCACTTTACTGACACAAAGCGTAAAGTTAGAGAGTAATACGATCACGAACGAATAAATTCCTTTTTCGAAAATATTATCAATTTAGTAGCGTCTCGTAAAAGTTCCGACGGTTATTTGAGAAATTTCGAAAATTACTTGTTATCACTTATTGATCTGGGCGGCGTAATATTTTTATAGTATAAAATTGGCCCAGTGATCGTACCAAAGCGGTCTAATGATTACTGTATATTTCACTCGTGGTTCGTAAATTGGGGCTATCGATAATAAATTTTAGCGCTAGTAATACCGAGACGGCAACAGAACAAGTTTTGCGTGCCAAGTCGTTGGGTTCAAAATGATTTGCATAACAATTTGTAGGTATTCGTGTAATTACTCCCAAGTAAGAGCTCTTTTATAACGCTCCTTATTAAGGGTACTGGTGTGATTCACTTGATTTATTTAAGATACAAACCTGTCAATTATAATTTCCACTAGTTTGGAATAACTATCAAGTAAACTTTAGACTTTAAAAGGGTTAGCCTTGGATAGATGTGAAGGTATATCAAGTATCATAGGTTTATAATGCTAGCACAAACATAAATTTATACTACCCTTATAAAGCTATGCCACTAAAGTAGCAAACAAGCTTTTGACACGTTATTAAAAAGGGATTGGGATTTGAAGAACCGTCACATGACAAAAGCATGGCGGATAGGTCATTCCAATATTTGAGCGTGCTCGAAACAATAATTTTGTAACAATTCTACACAAACTCCATTCAGTTTTACCCTACACGCAAAACATTTTTGCAAAGACTGTGAAGACAACAGTATAGGAACAATACAAGTTCAAGTGCAAGGACCTCGTAAAGCTATAATAAAATAAAGGTTTCGCACGGCATGCGGCAGGGCGCCGAAACCACAGGCACTGGGAGACATATATATCTACATATACCGTGTATATCAATGCGCGATACCTGATACTGTACGAAAGCACCAACGAGTCAAAACAATACACTTTTAATATAACACTTTTATTACGTAATATCTTTTTTTTATATGCAAACTGAGATGGCAAACAGGCATACTACCCGTCTGACAGTAAACGGTTACCAGAGCTTCTAAACCCCGGTATACCACTGGTATAATTCAAGCGCTGCCAACCTCAAGGTGCTTGACAACCCAGCCCACCAACAGCGATACGGTGTTCTGGAATGTGTTCGATGTTTTTTCTGATGGCTCTAATTTAAGCGGAAATTTGCTATACCTACTCAACCTCTTTACTTATTGCTAAGGAAATTTGAGTGATTCTAACACTTATTGTGCAGAGCTTTCTAGATAAAAACAAAGCATAGATTCGATTTATTTACCGACAAAAACGGCGGAGGTTCTCAAGTCAACCCGTATATTTGTTTTTTTTTTGTATGACTATATCTATGTTTGGCGCCGACACCAATGCAAATAGTCACATTCATTCATACAAATAATGGCACTGGACGGAAATCGAACCCAGGAACTTTGAGGTTACAGTCGAATGCACTACCGCCGCGCTATATTTGACGATTTTTGTTTTTGACATAAGCCTACTGAAAACATTATACTTTATGATAAAACAAGACATTTTTCAAAGCTCATACACACAGTAACATTGCTAAATTTGACGAAGATTGAAACAGCCGTTTTCAAAATATTACGTTAAACAGTATTTGAAAACTTTAAAGTGGTCTCCTGTAAAGTTACTAAAAATCAATTCCGTCGTTTTTCTACAACGATGACGATTTGTTAGCAGTTTGCGCCGGCCGTCTGGGGGAGTATCCTTGACCCTACAGGAGACCGCTAAACACCACTTCTACCATTTAAGTTTTGTTCTTACTTTTAAATAGTTCTGTACAGTAACCTCACACGATCTGTGCGTTGTATGGAATCATTTTTACGAGCTTTTGTCACATAAGTTGACATCTAGACATAGGCTACAAAGTCGTATTTTATTATTAATTTCTTTTATGGAATAGGGAGCAAACGAGCAGACGATACACCTCATAGTAAGTGACTACCGCCACCCATGGGCACCTGCAACTCAAGAGTCACAAGTGCGTTGCCAGCCTTTAAGGTGGGAGTAGGGGAAGGGGGAGGAAGAGGGGGAGTAGGGGACATGGAAGGGTTAGGGCCTCCGGTAACCTCACTCACTCGGCGAAATACAATGCATGTGGTGCAGTGGTATCACTCCGGTCGACCCGGCCCATGCCGAAGCATGGCTCTCCCACAGTTATACATGAATAAACAATTTCTTATATTAATAGCCAATGAACGTTGATGAATAAAAATGTCATTATTGGCCTATCAAAACTTTATAATTTGATAGCGCTATAAGTGGTGTGGTATGTTGTACCAACAGTTCAGCAACGGTTCAGAGAGTGTAACCCACTTGGGTTATAGGGTTTGCTTCATTCTCCATGGACGGGGTTCCCTAGTCGGTCAGTTAGTGAAACTATCATCCAGCTCCCTTTATCTCTCGGTGAAATATCAAATTTCGAAGACAGCATATGATTTCAGTCGTTCTGACTTCGACGTGAACACTTTGTCGTGTTTTTGTCTATATTTTTGCCCGGAGAGAAAAAAGAAAAAAAAACTGTCAGTCGTAAGACTGCACGTCAGAAGTGAAAACACATACACACATGACCGTGACGGTCACGCGAGTTCACTGTTTTTTTCCCATACAAAACGTGCCCAACGTGCCTAAATAAGTTTTCACTTCAAAAAATATATTTTAGAATAAAAAAATCCTTAAACGCTTATTACTTATTATTTATTTTCTTTATTACGTTCAAGTATTAATGTCTTGTTTACCTCAAGGTATAATGCGCGTAATTGTAAAACTCTCTTTAATATAGAAGTTCAGTACTAGATTAACATAACGTTGATTATATTTTAAAGGTTCATTTGTATGTTAATCTCGGCTATCAGGTGCCTGTATTGTCGTATATTGTAAGGCGCTGGTATCCGCGCCGCATTTCAACATTTTAAACGATATACATTAAAGTCTACAAACCCGTTTTTAATTTCTACGATTATTTATTACCTTTATAACGCCATTCTTGTTTAAATAATATGAAATTTTAGACAACTATTTAGTTACAGATGTATTTCTAGTTCGTGTTATGAATAGTAACACCGTAAACATGTTATGTAAATAAGTCAGTTCCCTACAACATCACTATAAAATAATTAATTTAAAGAAGCAAAAAAAAACAGCCGCCAAGTTTGAAAAAATTCAAAAATACAGATTTTTGGTAAACGGATCGATGAGATTTAATTAACTTAAAATTAATGTAAACCTAAGCATCATACTGATGGATGGACAAAAATTAATAGGACTATTGATGATAGGACCAATTACAAAGTTTCAAAATTGGATCTTTCAAACAACTCTCAAGTTTCAACCACAGTACATTCTAATGGAAGCAGGCATTTAGCATTAAAACAATCACTCGTCGATGATGACGGGCCAGTATAGCACTTTAGCACGTATGCACAGACGGACACACACAGACATTTGTGTCAACACAGCTCAACACGTAACTGGGGCGACTGTGTTTACCTCTACTAATTGCCGTAATGAGCCTTATCTGTGTGCTTAGTGCTTTACTCGCCACTCGAACAGTTTGCCTACCTATCGACAGCTAACCCACCCAAGGCTGGTAATGTCTACAGCAACTAAAAACAACACTCCTTCTCGCATATTGGTTAAGTGGCGCCCGATAGATGAGTGCATGTTGATGCACTGCCGTCTTCGATTGCAAGTTTATCAGCGATGTTTGTATTGATTCTGGTGTTACCAATTGAAATCATTTTAATTAAACTTTACCCTAAACTAACAACGCATATTGCAAAAAGAGAATTAGTAATGAACTGTATTTGATTCATTCTTGTTAATCAGGTAATTGAAATAAGCACCACAATAAGAAGGGATGCCTGTTCTTTGGAACATATAGCTCAAACATGCCATGGTACGAACGCCACTATGAGATGCCTTAAATTAAACGAGTGAGATCTCTATATTATTTTTGGACCCGCCAAATATCGTTTTAGGTGCAAATGTAGAAGCTATTTAAGAGGTAACATCTTAGTACGATATCCATCCATTAGCAGTGTGAACATCTGAACACATTTGCAGTAGAATGGTGTAAAATTTAATTTAGTTTCGATCAACATTATCAACAGATTATTGACTGAAAACTTATCATGAAATAAATTTCATTAAACGCTTTTACGTACGCATTCATAACGTAGGAACTACAAGAACAGGACATAAAAGTTTGTTACAAATGCAATAAGCAATGCTGTGATTATCCTTTTCCTTTTTCTTCTGAACATAATATATCGTTACATTCCACAATCGCAGCATTCTCCGGTATCTAAGGCCAGCTCATACTGTCCGATAAATCTTGACCGTGTGCCAGTGTGAAGTCTACTTTTTATGGTTGTGGTCGTCGCCATGGTGGACAGATTCCTTGGTCGATTAAATCTCAGGTTGAATTTATTGCTATCGACTGGTGTTTAACAACGTACGATTGTTAGTTAACCATACAAAGGTAAACAGAATTCACTATAATTTCAAACAAAAAGTTATATTTAAACTGCCGTCTGTTGGAATGTTAATCATTACTTAGCTTTAAAAATAATCCAGACTCATCTGTAGACTAAGTATAGTCGTGGAACCAAATATATTCTTATTTTATTTACTGAGTAGTCGCATAGTTGTGTTGCGCGCGAAGGAATTTGAGCCTCGCGGGCTGTTGGGCAAAGAGCTTGCGGTAATCTACTCAGTCCTCGTCGTAAAAGGCGCACCTTCCGGTCGAGAATCTTAATTATGTCGTTAATGTACATACATAGCTATTATGTATATATAATATGAGGATAAACGTCACAATAATAGAAAAGGCGTAAACATTTGGTTAATTTAAAAACATTTTTACATATAAGGTAAAGTAAACTCATATCATAACTCATAAGTGTTTTTTTTAATCATAATTTATTATATTCATTTATCGTACTTGTATTGTCAAAAGAAATTACTAGTTCGAACTGCTATTATAAGCTTCAGTAGGCCGAAATCCAACACACTTCAGCGTATAGGCATGTAGTTTTTTCAACGAGTATTACATATACATATTTGCATCAAACTGCAGATTCATCAGATAAATAAGGAATAAAGCAGGGTTGTATGACCCTTAGCCAAGACTCGCATATATTATCTTTATAACAATTCAACTCCTTAACTATAGTTATACCTCATCTCAAGTCTGATTTATGTAGTCATATTGTGTTGTCGTTGTGGTTGTACATGCAAAATTACAAATCTCATGTGTATTAAAAACCTTTTAATTATTCTCGTTCTTATTATTTAATACAAAATGTGAACATATATAACGGTACGGGGACGTTCGTGATCCTTTCTCGCACCGCTTGTATCTACAGAGTTAAACATTCAAGTCTCCAGATTTCAATAGAAACTGAGCAGAACTTTCGAAGAACTTTTGAAAACATCAGCATTGTTTAAGCTCATTATCCTTGTTCCAAACTGTCTCTGCTGTCGCCGAACAATCAAAAATATGCATTCTCAACAAATCACTTCCTTCAAACACTTAATAATAATCTTGTACAAATGAAAATAGAATATAGTTTAACTCGCCATCGTCACAGACACTATCCACAATTTTTTATATCACCGACGCAAGAAGAAGGGTTTACCTATCAGTGTTTCTGTCTGTGGCATCATAGTTCCTAAACACGTCCACCGATTTTGATTGAGTTTTTTGTTTGAAAGGTGATGTCATTGATAGTTCTCTTAGCCGTTCGAGGTATTTTTGGGTGGGGGGTAATACCATTCTTTTCTTTTTAAGCTTGTTTCAAAACTCATACAACTTCAACTACAATTAAATAAGATGCTAATATGCTCAGATCTAAATGTCTCACATTTTTCTTTTGTACCCAGGCCATCAGTGACTTTCATCACACCAGGAATGATAGTGGAGCGACATCACGCTGGCGGGCGGACAAGAGATAGGCCGCACCCCGAAGCGACTGCGTGTCATTACACTGGCAGTGTGCGGGGGCAACCTAGCTCGAGCGTAGCTCTCTCTGCTTGCGACGGTCTTGTGAGTATTTGTTTGCACCAGTAAATCCCGTAGATGTGATCTTCAAGTTTTAACACATTCCAAGTCTATGCCATATAAGTGTATCAAGCTGAAGTTTAGGATTTAATAAAGAAGGTCGTTCTAGAATAATATCTTGCAAAATAAAATATTACGGAGCTATTGAAAAACACATAATTTGCTTGCCTAATATTGTTTTTTCGTTATCCATGCATCATTAAATAAGAAATATATCCTCTTTTTTGACAGAATAAAACTACAACAGCTTCGTTATTCGAATTTTAAATCATGTAAAAATATCTAAGGTCTTCCAAATAAAGCAATCCCGATTTAAATAGGAAACTGCAGGTAGCACTTATTAAAGGCTTGAAAACCAACTATAAATGCTTAGAGACGCATGCGCCATCTAACCACAAGTTCAAACTTTTTATGTCTACCGCTAAATCGTGAATTTTATCGCCGCATATAAATAAACGAGCTGTAAGATAAATCACAGTGCGACTCAAGACTTACAATAAAACATATTTGATATAACACGGATCAATACTGAGAACCGATGAAGTCAATTAGGTAACAAGGTCCACGGTAAATTATTCTTTAAAGAAGTTTTCAGAACAAGTATGATTCTATTTAAAATACATATAGTGAATCTGTTTAGTGGAATATACTGTTTTATACAGCTATCACCAGCATTTTCTTAAAGCACTTCTTGTATTAGGTCTAAGCAGACCCGAGTTGGCGGTTCGACGTGTTCTCTAAATTAGAAAGGCCAGGACTCACCCCACATCGTGGTGGGGTCGCATTGCTCAACAGGCGGTCAAGTCTGCCGGGGTTCATAGGGATTTCCTTTCTACACCAGAGGCCCCGGCCATAAGACCTGGTAACGGAATTCTGTGTGGTTTTAGTCGGTTCGAGTCCGACATACTACCTAGCCATACTTAACGTATGTCCCCGGTAAGATGATGATGCGCGATATTTTGATAATAATTGTTTTACCTTGTAGACGCTAATAATACTTGCTGTAATTTTTTTCAAATAAAACATAATGTTGTTTATGACCTTGTTGTCTATTTATACATGTAAGACCTTAATGTCAAAAGTAGACAAACACAATACGAGATGTTCTTACCATTTTTATAAAAAGTGTTGGCTCTACCTTCACCTGCAACTATTCATAGAAAAAATACGACAACTATGGACAACTAACTCTTAAATTTGCATTAAAATTTTTGAAAGCTGCGACCGGAGACGACGCGTTTTGATTAGTTTATCATATTGTCATAAATATCTACGCTTTGCTAATTACACTTGAATTTTTATATTTGGTCACCACCCATATTAGCAACAACATAATATAAACAATTTCGCCGTCAAATTAGGAGTGCAGTGTGACAAAATATAGGTACATTGAAAAACATAAAATATTTATTTTACACAATAGCGTTGTTAACGAGACTGATAAACATCCAAATATCAACATTTGATGATATAAAATTACGTTTTGTGAACAGGCGTGAATTTTATAAATTTCCTAGTCGCATATATCGATAAGTTTTCTGTTTTCTTTATCTCCTATTATGTCCAGTACATTAAAATTTATGTATGTGTATTTTTATTGTTTTACTAACTATTATGAAAGTTTGGATGGATGGATGTTTGTTACTCTTTTACGCCATGCATTTACAACGGCGTATCATCATTATTTCAGCCATAGGACGTCCACTGTTGGATATAGGCCTCCCTTAATGACTTCCAAGAGAACCGGTTGGAAGGGGCCTGCATCCACTGACGTCCTGCGATCTTTACCAGGTCGTCTGTCCACCGCAATAATGGACGTCCTACGCTGCGCTTTACGCCGTATACATGTTTCTATAATCGTTACAAGCAACAGAATATTCATATACATGTATAAAGGAGTTTTTACTTTCCACAGCAATGAACTTATTGTATAATTACTTTCGAACTGGATGAAGATAGTGAAACCATGATTTACCCCATTCCCTAGATAGCACAGTGATTTAAAATCCATTGTTTAGTTAATTGGTTTCTCGACTCCTAATAATCAAAAGCATAAAATAATAATAAAGTATTTATTACCACTTATTTATTTTATTTATCTTCTTATTGATGTCAATTCGATTTAATCTCAATAACTTTATCTGTGAGTACATAGTAATTTTCTGTTAACATTTACTTGGTGAAATTGTGAAAGATCATTATTCGCTGTAAGCACTTAAACAACAACAACCTTAACACATGTAGTAAAATACCTGTTTAGTTCTTAAAGCCGATGACATGAACGGCGTATGCATACTATGTTGTACTAAGTGTTGCCCGCGGCTTCACTCGCGTTAAATAGATTTCCTCAAGCCGGACGACCGTTTAAAAATGTTCTTTGCCTTTGGAAACAGTACTTGTAATCTGGATGAAAGGGACGCTATGTTCTTATCTGTACCTCTAAGTTCTAACAACGTGCATGCAAATTTGATGATGATCGATTCAGTAATTAAGACGTCAAACCGTAACAAACAAACCAATAAACTAACATTCGCATTATATATAAATACGATTAGATAATTAGGATACGTATTTATAATATTATAGTTAGGAGTTCGTGTTACGATATCATAAAGTAATTTTATGGATAACTAGTTTTTTCTAGCTTCTATAAAAAATATTGAAGTGTTTTTGCACTTTCCTCATTTAGTGTGCTATTGTAAGTGGTAAGAATATATTTTACATTTTCCCAGATTTATTGATGATGACGCAATGTATTTTCTTCTTCCATTTCTACTCTAGCGTTTGTCATTTTACTACTTAGCCATATCCTCTTTCACGCAGTCCATCGATCTTTTCTTTGGTGGTCTTCTAGTATCCGTGAACTCCCATACATAATCCTCTCTTCACCACACTTTGCTCATCTCTCCGCATCACAGGTCCACATTGTATATACCAAGATAAAAACCAAATGAAAATTGCTAATCATTTATTAAATTTTAATTTGGCCCCTGAAAATAATTTAAGCTTCAATTGATGATTTCTTAAATTGCTATATGCATTACATAGCAGGTTTACTATTACTAGTGTAATCCAATGGCTTGAACTATTAACGGACGCTTTAATCAGGTAAAAATTAGTCACCTTGCGTGTCTTAAAAACGTACATGACTCAAATAATTAAAGACGGCTGACGACACGTATGTACTATTATTATTATTAAGTGTTAGGTCAACGACACTGCTATTACATGTGCAAGAGGTGACTGGTCGAGACGTCTTCATATAGCCAGCCAGCCAGGTGTACGGGCACTTTACACGTCATGTTGCCAAAAGACATAAATATTTACATGATATATTTATACAATATAACTTCTAATATCTTGTCATGATTTAAGTACCTACCGGTTTATGACGTTGATAGATTAGCTATTAATTCGACAATGTTGACTTAAACTTCTAAACAAACTTATATGAGGTAACTTCAAGTGATTTCTATGACAATTGAGTGCTCTGCCTTATGATGCACCGTTATCACTAAAAAAAAAATATGTTAAGATGTTATATATTTTACTTTAAACCCTAGCATATATAACATAGGTTAGTCGCATTAGGTTTCCAAAAAAAAAACAAGTAGGAACTTTGTTTTTTTTCTTTGTAAAAGTTATAGCTTATACGGTACTTTTCATTTTCACTTTGAAGTTGTAACAGCCGTAAACAAAATAATATATGAATACGTATTTCAAAGTATATTTAGATGAGAACAGTTCAAGCATCCTTACCAGTTGAAAAAATGTTATTATTTTAAAAAAATTATTTAGTGAAATTTGCCTTTCAAAATATATTTATGAAGAGTTTAAGCATTCTCACCAGTAAAGAAATTACTTCTATTATAGTAACTCTAAATGTAGAATTGGATTACAACAATATATTAGCCTTGCTCTCAACTGCCTAATTTGCAAAAAAAATAATAAATTGCTTGTGAAAACAGAGCTACCGAATGACAGTGGGCGTTGTTTTAGGTTTTGACATTTTAATTAGTAATAATTAGAAGCACTCTAAAACACGACAGAGATGAACTGAAATTAATTTATCTGCTAAAGATGCCTACTATTCAAAATCTAATATATCTACACACAATAATAATTTAACTTTCGATTTGACAATTACATAATGTTGTAATTGAGTTTTGGCATATCACTGTAAGCTGTAGGGAAAATAATACTCTTTCCGTATGGGAAAATCATGTTGACCAATGTTTATCGTATTTCTTATTAAATTTACCAGAATATGAAAAAGGTTTCTGAATATTTACCTGTATCCCGATCCGTAGAAATCAAATGTAGATAGATAGATAGATAGATAAACTCTTTATTGTACAAAACATACAAAACTGTTTAAAGACATTCTTACAAACTAAAAGTAGTGACCTTGTACAATTGGCGGCCTTATCGCGCTCTGCGATCTCTTCCAGGCAACCATTGGATGGAACGAGAGTTTATGTATGGCAAGAGGAGTTGCAGTGTATAATTAAGAATATTATCTAACTCTTATGTCAACTTATTCAAAATTGTTAGCTTTTTATAATGATTAAAATTAATTCCTACAAATTAATATAATCAAAGGTCAAGTAGTGGTGTTTCATACCTTAAACCTTTAAAATTCTTTCTTTCATAGAAATCGTTCTTCAATGAAGGCAATTCATTATTCATCCTATCAATATCGTGTAGTTCGTAGGGTTGAACAAAGATTGTTCGTTGACTTTGTACAAAAATGCCGTATAAATCGATTTATGTATGTGACTTTACCTATTCGATTATAGTATTTAAATGTTAATTTAATTCCACGTGGCCGTGGTCACTGAAGGTTCATTTCAATATATTGAATTAATTATGTAAATATACATACATCTATAGAATTCGTAAGTGTTTTAACACCCGATTATAATATAAATTATATACCTAGATAGTTTTGTAGATTAAAAAAATGCTAATATATCTCATCAATAACAGTTTTACTAGGTTATCACAATTTGTGAAATCCCGACACGAAAAAGGAAAAATTATCTTGGTGTAAGTGGTTCAGCTAATACAAAGACTCTTGTACGAGCTGAGCTGGCACGATCTTGGGGTGTAAAATGTAAAATCTCTCTTTCAAAAACTAAGGTCGTTGCTACAATTTGTGCTTAGTTTCCGAATGTTCATCAACATTCAAGGAGCATTGCATTCCGTAGATGTGTGCTAAGTGCATGTCTTCTCGTTTTTACAACCGTTTGTTCTTTCAAGTTGCTAAGCGATTACAATTCGGTACATAAGAGGTATGTTTTTCTTATCTTACAACTTAATAATAATTAAATCCAAACAGTTTTTAAGGTTTTTTGGATAACATACAAGCTTCGTGTAAAAACATCTGAGCACATACAAGACGTACAAAATAAATAAAAACACAAATTTTTACACATGTCAGATGTCAGTTATATAATAATTTAGAATAAATATCATCATCGGATTTTTTATTATCGTTTTATATATATAATATATTTACACAACAACATTACATATACTTTTTTATTAGAATGGAATAGAATAACTTGATACTTATCGATATACTGTAGTAATCATTTATGAATTTCGTGATGTATGGTGATGTCTGACGAGTGAGAATTCCACTGGTGTTATGGTGTTGCAAATTTCCATAGGCGACACTGACCACTCACAATTACTTTTGACATAGTACTTTTTGCTACCTTAGGAATATTAAAAAATGACCGTTTTACACTACCATGATGACAAACAAGCATACAGCCTGGGCGATGGGAAGCGGTTAGTCTTCCCTACGACTATCTGGCGTCACTGATGCTCCTACTCACTTTAGACTTAAATGACACCATACGAAGCAAGTTGTGTTTTTTCACTAAGTTCTTCTGTTCTTCCGTTGTCCTACCTTCCCCAGACGGGCGACTCAAGCGACAATTCAAGAAGGAATCTGTATAAATTTAAAATTTAAATTTCAAGATATTTTGCTTAAACATTGTTTGAATTACAATAGTTTCGATTACAATCAATGTTTGAGATGAGGGTATGGCAGTGAGTAGGGATAATTCATCTCAGCTTAACTGTCAAACGCTTCAATTTGAGGTCGCATAATTTAATTAGATCGGCAGAATGGTTATTTTATATGCTATAAAATTGTTATTAGATGCATTTTTAACATTTAAAAATTACATTACACTAAAATTGTACAAAGAAATATAGTTTTATGAATAACGACAATTAACAAGATCGAATGTTCTATATAATATGCATAAATCTCTCAATCATATTCTACAAACCCAATGGACTGTCCATCATATATACGATATTTCGTTTTAAATAAAAAAATATGTATTATTTATTGTTTAAAGTCTGTTGTGTCACGGACTTGACACCCATTACCACCAGTGCTACCTAGTAAAAACGTCCTTATGTATAGAGGACTATGTTGTAAATTGAACAGTGCTTGTGCCTATGACAATTGTATTTATAAAAAAAAAAACTGTGCTTTAAAATAATATTATCTACGGCAGTTGAAGCATAATTTGTTAACTGTAACTTAAAGTCAGTTTTGATTTTTCTACACCGTATCAATGCAAATAAAAAAGAAAATGTATTATTTCTAGCTCAAAAAGTTAATTTTTTTGACTTTATTTATTGCTTATTTATTTAGTACATATTTATAAAACATCTTTTATTCTCACCCTAATATCAATTCATATAGGTAATAGATGGTGTAGATGTAACGAAGCTAAGCTCAATTTGAAGTGTGTTTATAAAGCAGCAGAAATTGTCGAATTGTACCTTGATCCCCTAACTAACTATGTACCTTGGACACTGGCCAAGGTCGAGGGTACCTTGGCCAGTGGGATGCTTGACAAAATGAAGCAAAATGTTAGCCAATTTTGCACAAGATATGTTTTAAAAAAGTTTTCGAGAAGAGAAGAGAAATCTCCTAAATTAGAGGGCTCTCACTTCTGGCATCACAAGTATTGGGTTCTTTATTTAGTAATGTTAGTTTTAATATTTTTGAAGTGTTAGTTGTGTGAACATACTGAGCTTCGAGAGTCGACGGCATTTTGCAAACACAATCGCAATAGATATATTGTTAGTCTTCTATTTCTATCGCTGCACGTACCAAGAGTAAAGGCATAATAAATATCAACGGAAGTAGTTAATATTCTATACACACGACTGCGGTATATTATGCAAAGTTAATGTCCAATTACAGCGTATTATCTCTCCAAATACTGTTGTATTTAATATTCATTATTTGCAATTACAGATGTTTTGATTGCACGAAGAGTTGTAGTCGCTCAAATAATGGCCGGTCAAGGATTGTCAAACCATTATCTGAAAATAAATTAGAATTTACTGTCTTTGAAATAATATTGTTGATAGAGACTGCTTTTACAAAATATTGTATTAATAAGAGATTTGGTTTTGAAGTTTGTAAGAAACAGTCTTGAAACCACTGATATAAACTATCAAAATCACTAACAGTAACTGCCAAGTTGTTCGTACCTCTGGTCGCACTTAAGTGAAGTTCCCATCTTATTTCTAACCTTTTATAAACCCACTATTCGTTAATATTTATCAATCGACCAATAGTACCCAGTAACCAGTCAAAATAATGTCTATTAACTTGTTTTGATTAAATAGTGAACTATATTATCATCTATTATAGTTTGTCCCTAATATTATATAAACAAATATAAAAAAAAGATATATTTTATAAACAACTAAGTAGGTACTACATAGTAAGTGGTATTTCACAATACAAAAACAAAAAACGATTTTTTTAATGTTGTTTAAATTAAAAGATTTGTAAATGTGTTCGTGTCTGAAATCTATGGTAATTGATATGTTGTTTTGAATTGTTCAAAATTAAAGTGTCATTTACAAAGAAGAACAAATAAAGCACACTTAACACCAACAATCCTTAAACACATCCAAACAATATTAATGTAGGTAGTGAATAATGTGTCTGAGGAAAGATTTTAACACTCACAAAACATAGACTAGAATTTCAGTTTGCAAATACAAGTTATAAACAAATTCGGCTTAGAAAATGTCCATTGCTGACCGTACTACTTATACGTTATATGTGTAAGTTTACACACGTGAGTGCCGGGAGGTAATGAAGTGTTTCACGTCAGTTCCAAAAGCACATCAATCTTTAAAATCCTTAGGATTAATAAACTGTGGCAGGTGAATGAATGCTCGTACTAAAGGCGTGTCAAACATATATGATATATTGAACTTGCTCCTTTTAAAGTAGGTACATAGTGTTAAAGGCCGGTTAGAAATGTAGAAATGAATTCTTAATTCTTGTGTAACCTCTTAAATCTTAACATTTGTGTAACAAAGTAACATTAAAATTATGGGGTCTGTGTGTGGGATAGTTTCGGTTTAAAATGTTATAAGTACATTTTAACTTACATAAGTATACGCATGTAAGTACAAGTTATAAGTTCATATTACCTTGAAAACTGTAATATCTCCTTTTTGTGTATATACAAATTAACAAAACTAACATTTCCAATTAACTCGCACTCCTAAATTTTAGCATTATCCAATGATTTTCGAAAAATACAAATAACTTTCAGTTCTAAGCCATAATCAAGCTAAACCAGAAGAGTATAGGTATAAGATAGACTAGTTTTAGTTGAAAAAAAATATTTCATGTCAAGATCTCGGCCATGGGACGTCATAGTGTTGAACATAAGCCTCTTCCACAAATGGTCACCTCTCGAGAACATTCCTAGCCCAGCGGTCATCGGTTCACCGGCCTAATATGGACTGACTACTGCACTTACAACGTGTTAATAGCAAGGAGTATGTCGGTTACTTTACTTCCGCTATGAGTTTCTTCGTTCGGAAAAAATCACCAAACATAGATCGTTTAATGCTCGTTGAATTACTTATCAATCGTCTAGATGAAAAAAAACTGTCCGTCGTAGGACTGCAAGTCAGAAGTGAAAACACATACACACACACATCTATGTCATCATGACAACATATGTCATCATGACAATATATCTCAACTGAGCGTGGCGGTCATGCGAGTTCAGTGCTTTTTGTGCCCAACGTGCCAAAAAAAAATTCACTTCAAAAAAAACCTTTTAATGTCAGTGCAAAATACTCTAGGTACACTTTTCAGAAACAGTTAAAAGTATTTCTTTTTATTTTTAGAATACTATTCTTAAGTGTCATTAAACACAAACCACCAATTTATAAACTTAAGATATATTTGAATGAATAAACATTTCCAAGATATCCGACCGCCATGGAATTCGATCCGAATGTATTAGATATTTATTTATAGGTAAACAAACGAACTTTCAACTCGGTTAACAACAGTGGCGCTTCAAACATGATATTAGGATTATTTGTTGAAATACGTGTGGTGATTAGAGATGGGTTTCACCCGGGTTAAAACCCACGACTAGGTAAAAACCCAGGTGATTACCCATCTCTAGTTGTGATTTTATAAAGAATTCAAGTTATTAAATAAAGAAGATTCAGCATTTTGACCCTATGACCTTTCTGGGAATCCAGACAGTCTCATTAATTGAAGCAAATCTTGGAACACTATTTTGATATGGCAAACTGAGATTATAACCTAAATTGAAAAAGCTGTTATTAAAAATAAAGGTGCAGAAATAATTTATTTTTATTTAATTTAGGAATAGCTTCTTCTGAACAAACCTTCTTGGAAATCGTCCCTCTTTTTTAGATGCTTTGTATTGCCAAAAGATTTTGATTAGGGTCATCTTTAATATGAAGTGAATTCCGCTGAGTGAGACAAAAACAAATTGTACCTACAAATAAATTAACCTTTAACACAAATAAAAAAGCCGGCCATCGTACAAGACATAATATTATGTAGGTACTTTTTACTAGTACGGGTTTCTAATAGGAGAGCCCTCTTTAACTTTTAATTTATTTTTATTATTTGTTGTTATAGCGGCAACAGAAATACACATTCTGTGAAAATTTCAACTGTCTACCTATTACCCACAGACAGACGGACGGACTGCGGAGGCTTAGAAATAGGGTCCCGTTGGTTACCTTCGGGTACAGAGTCCTGAAAAGGAGCAAACCAGTCTTAAGCTGGAACGCACACGAAAAGAGGCTAGCAATCTCCGGGGTCACTCTTTGCACGTTATGTACCTACTTCAAATTAATGTAAACTGGGATTTGCCTAAACATGTAGACGTATATATATGCGTTGACCGTCTCAGAAGTATTTAATTAAGAACAACTGCTTTCTAGAAGTCAGGTCGTGAATCTTTCAAGTCCTCACATTATCAGGAATTTGAATAGATTAAGCACAACAGATCTATTTGAATTGCAGCCACCCTACTTGGGAAGTACCTTCATCCTATAGAAAACCATTAATTAGGGTCAAGAAAGGTACATGTTGAAGTGGAACAGAGCTCGCAAAGCTCTATGTATCACTGGTTATACGATTGCTTATAGGCACCAATAACATAGATAAGTGTGTTTGTTTTTTCACTGACCTCTTATGAGAAGACAACGGACCCCAAACAACGGCAATATAATTGTTGGTTTACGGTCCGAGCACTCATTTCTAACAGAAGTAGGCATATCTAATATTTACATCCGTCGGTATTTTAAATTCACTTTCTACATATATCGTACTTCGAGGATAATAAAATTGAAAGTGCGGACGGTGGATGCTAAATGAGTATTAACAGGTACAATTGTCATTTTGCTGCATCAATTAAACAGATTATAATCCTTTTACTATTGTTTATTCGTGCTTGTTTCCGGTTCGGAATCATAACACGAAATTAAAAAAAACACCAATTCCAAAATCGAATTCATACTAATATTAACAATCAACATGTTTTTTATTTCCTTTTTGAACGAAGCAATGGACCAACGCATTATTTTTGCACAGAAATATAATAGTTTATAGGCCCGAAAGTGACACAGGCTACATTTTATCCAAAAAAACTGTTACCGAGGAATAACCAGTTATTTTTTGTCTGCGAAAGCTAGATACTACAAATACACATTTTATAAAACAAAGTAATCAATCGCTTAACTACTACATACATAAATGCAATAACAGATAGCAAAAATGCAGTAAACCTTAACAAAAGCTAAAGGGAACATAGAATTTATTTAGAAACTAGAGATTACACTAAACTTTATTAAGAGGAATAAAACTAGCAATGTATATAATATGCGGCTGCGTATTAAAATTGTAATTGAATGCCCATTTACATAAGGAATCATACAATTTATACGCTAGTAAATAAAATATAACATCAATCAGTTAATGTTAAATTGCGCAGTGTGACTTTCGCGGACGGCCTTCTATGTCGCAAGGCCGGCGACATACAGGCTAGCTGATCACTGTACATAATTATATATACTACATAAAGATCTTACACATAGACGTCTTAGATACGATGTTTTGCATAATCACTGAATCTTATGACGTGTCAAACAACACGTTTAGGTGCCTAATGCCTTATTCATGTAATACATATTGAATGTTTGCTTCGAAAATATATTGAATTAACGGCAAAATACGTTGGCGCGTAAATTATATGCTGTTTAGTTTTTTGACAAATACCTAACACCAAAAATAGAAAATAGAAGTAGCATATATTTGTTTATTGTGAATTCTAAATTCTTTAGACAGATATAATAGACTCTGGTATTGCCATGTCGTCGAGACTCTGTGGCTAGGAACCAAGGCTAGAAAACTCTTAGTTACGTAAAGTTTGAGCCAAATTTGTAAACGAAGGTGTTGTGAAGCAATAAAAAACAAAATCATGATAACGAAAGTTGCCCTCCCGTCACCAGAGCTAGCAAACATTCACGAGTATAACATACGTATAGTTCTCAATACTGTGAAACTTATCCGATTCATTATTTTTGGGCAACGTCAATGCATTGTTTATTAGGCAAAAAATAAATCTAGCTTCGTAGTTAGATCTCTGTTTATAAGTGTAAAAAAGCTTTAAGACATGGCATTTTCTAACCATATCGAATATAGGTAAATAAACAAAATACAATTCCATGTTCAACGAGTTTTCTCAATTGTGTTATATATAAGAAGACATAAATAAATTAGATCAACGAACTACCCTGGGGTTGGTTCTGTTCTCTGTCGGTTACAAGAACGAAATATAGCGATGAAAAATGTCCCGCAACCGTGCTCCTAATAACTTTAAATATTGAAACGACATAATATTATCATGATCGTAAGACTGACCTGAACTAGGAACAATTTTACTGTGTCACCTTTAGGGTGTATGGAACCTATCTACCTATTTTACTTAGAAGAGTATTGAAATTTTCTTATAAGGAAACTAGGCGTATAGACATATCGCAGCAAGCATATTTGTTCGGGTAATTTATACCATAATTTGAATAAAACTTCAACCCTATAAATATATAGATGGCAAACTATAGGTAAAATTATACTAAAACTATAGGTGAAAAATTTTTTATAAAATACACACAGAAAACCTTTTTTTAACGATAATTTAAAAAAAATAACATTTTTGTGTCGAACTTTTGAAAAATTACACCCGAATTTCGTACGTAACGTACGTACATTGTTATAATAGGTACATAGGTACATATTAACTATTAATTGCTATACAGCAATGTGATCTTATGCAGTAAGGTAAAGGCGACTAAGTGGTTCGGATCGTCATCATGTTAATGTACATAATATTGATTAAGAGATATTGATTTCCAGAATTAAAATACAGAAAATACATCGTAATTTTCAAAAATACTCTATTTGTTGACACTAATTCTATGAACTTGGAAGTTTCATCATTAAACTTCAGACATCCATGGCAATGTACCTACAACTTATAATATATTGAATTACTAATCCAGTTTTGAACAAAAAAAAAAGAAAATCGCTGAAACGTTTATGTCAGATATAAATCATTCCACAATCACGCAGCAACCAAATTGATCAAGATATCCGCTCAGATGGAATAGTTTCCATTAAATTTCGCGCAAAGCCGCCTCTAGTTTGTTATCAATCAATTTATCTAGCTTTGCCAGCAAACACGCCAGATTTGTTGACCCACTCGTCCAACCGGTTTGAGTCTCTCAATGGAACGTATGCCATTCAACGTTGCTTGGACGTAGGCATATTAAGTTTATTGTAACCTTATACTTTTTTAAATTAATTTCGGAATAAATACATATGTATATATATTAACTACATAGCTGTGATATCTATGTATCTTAGCCTTGTCTGCTATTCCTACAGGATTCATAAAGGATGTGTGACTAAGCAAGTTAGCTGTAGCACCCAATAATTATCATAGAGGTTTTACTATAACCATAATAGGATTCTAAAATCTAGCTCCAAGAAAGTAGCAAATATTTAACCAAGCACGTCACCGTCATAAACGCACCTCTATGAATTTCATACATAATAAATATTGCATTATATGATATTGCGTCCCACATTAATAACCAACTTAGACTTTTAACGTGACCTCGACGTACAAGTTTAACGCTATTTGATAGAGGTAATCATCATAAAGCTTTTTTTATATTATCACGTTCGGTAGACTATATGGTGTTAGCAGTACAAGTTCATACACGTTTGTAACCTTAATCACGTTAATTTATTATGAGAGGCTTTATTTATTCTTGTCCATAAAGCAATTGCTTAGTATAATTTGTCTTGTGTTATTTATTGTTATTTTTTGCCCACAGGCGGGTCTCTTGAGAACAGATCAAGGAGAGTATTGGATTGAACCATCTATCCAAAAACCAGATAATAGCTCAGAGCCAAGACCACACATTATATTTAGAAGATCAGCAGTTGATAAGGTTGAAGCGTACCATAGAACAAAGAGAGAACTTGACAATAGAAGAATCACCAATACTCACTTAAACAAATATTATCAAAGAAAAGATAACCAATATAATAAACGACAACGAGTAAATTCTAAACGATATCGCGAGAGTAAAGAAGCTAGAGACAAAAAGCGAAGGGAATATTTAGAACAAAGGCGAAGGAAAATGCAACTGCTTAGGCAAAACCCTACGGAATACAGAAGACATCAAGCAAAACTACGATTGGAAGAGAGACGGCTACACTCGAATTCAAGAAGTAATTCATTGGAAAACAGTAAGTCAACGGACCAGTCATCATCCTTGGAAAATAGGTATAGAAAACGAGTTAGGCTTAATGCCAGTGACGTAGAAATATTACGGCGCGTCAAGAATCGAAGACGACGCAGGAAGCGATCGAAGAATTGCGCAACCAAAGAGCCACGCAACTATATCTGGAGACAACAAAACTTGGAAAGGAAAGAATTACATCGACAAAATAGGGAGAACAGAGTAAGTAGAAACTGTACAAATATTTTTATAAAGATGCATCTGTCTAAATAACCAAATTTACCCTTTCGTTTTTATATCTGAAAGTGTATTTAACAGTAAACGTATAAATACGTCTTTCTAAATAACCAAATTCACCTTTTTGTTTTTTTTTTCTGAAAGTGTATTTAACAGTAAATGTATAAATACGTCTTTCTAAATAACCAAATTTACCTTTTTGTTTTTATATTTGAAAGTGTATTTAACAGTATTTATATCATAGTGCAAAGTAAGAGTATGTCAAATTCTCTTTTAACGACGACAATGCCGCAATTCAGATAGCAGAAAAACAGTATAATAATGAAATATTCCTTTACAGTATTACCATCGGTATTCCCATCACAATACGTCGCACTACGCCAACGCTGCAGGAGCAAAACGTTCGACTCGTTCCGTCAGCAAGCCTCGTCACGTCGAAGTTTTGTTAGTTGCTGACAAATCTATGGCCGAGTTTCATGACCGCCATAATTTGCAAACCTACCTCCTTACTATCATGAATATGGTGAGTATAAAAATCTACACCTTCAGAATTTTCTCCTCATGCCTCATGAGGCAAGAAACATTCTATAGTCAGTCATGACTCGTGATCCTATAGAATGTTTCTTCAAACGAAACTAAATGGTGTTGATGGAGCTAACGACCTAACGATGATAGAGAAATGCCAGATTGGACAACCTCAGTATTTGACATGATATGTATTTTTTTGTATTGCTAAGATAAAAACAAGCATACATTACATACGTACGTTACATACGTTATCCGTTAAAGACAACTCCGCTGACCGATGCTCTTCCTTAACGTCAGAACTTTGCATTGATGGCAAATGCCTTGAAGTTACTGAAGTCGTACTCACTTGACACATCTCACACACGGCCGTCTGATTCCAAACTAGGCAGAGCCTGTACTATGGTAACCAGACTGCTGATAAACATTTGGGTGGGAATCGAACCCACGACCACTGGCTCAGCAGTCAGGTTTACTAACCACTAGACCAACAGGCTAGTCATATATGTATACACAGAGTGTTACAGAAAGGTGTGATAAAATTTTAGGAGCGTTATGTGTAGCCGACAAATAGTTGATTAAGCTTGAAAATAAAAATGGGTTTTGAAAAAAAATACTGTTAAAAATATTTTTTTTCTTTGGGAAACGCTTTCCCTAATGTAGGTACCAATTTCTGAATAACACATATTATGTATTTTCATGTAAATTTCAGTGATTTTATTTTTTTATTTTTGTATGCAGACATTTTCAGAAAAATCTGGACATTCCATCGACATCCTTGGTATTCAATACCTACAGTTTAATTCACGTCAGCCCTCTCTCATACGAAATATTAGCTTCATCGGTCAACTTTCAAGTTTAATTTTTCAGTTTCAAAATAAGATTTTTGTATTAAAAACAGGAATTTTCAAAAAACTGTTAGCGCTTTATTTTATTTACGGGGTCTACTATACGACCCCTAAAATATGAAAACACCTTTCTGTAACACACATTATATACTTAGTAGCTTAAACTAAGTAAGCACTTAAAATTTCCTTAAATATCTTACATTGATGTTTATACATACTATCTTTTATGCAATCTTTCTTAATAAAGTGGTCAGTTTCGGTTAAAATATCTGAAAACAATATGCTCCCAGGTATCTTCCCTCTACATGGACCCGTCGATCGGCAACTACATAAAAGTGGTAATTGTGAAAATTATCCTTGTGGAAGAAATTGACACGGCTCCCCAACTGAACGTGACCACGAACGCTGACGTGACTCTAGCATCGTTCTGCCGGTGGCAACATCAACTAAACCCAGCTGACGATACACATCCCCACCACCACGATGTTGCTATTCTTGTGACCAGGCAAGACATCTGCAGCCAGCATGACGCTCCTTGCAGGTAAGAATATAACGTGATAAGTTAAAATGTAATAAGGCCAAGCTTGTGTAACATATCAATCAAAATAAAATTGTATGTACAAATGTCATACTAATGTAGTATGCACATTAATAAGTGCAAGTAATATTCAAATAAATACACAAAACAAATAAACACCTCATTCGTAAATTCGAACTTAACTGTCTATTTTATTCCTTGATGGTATTGTAATAATAAAAACACATACATGATTGCAGGAAACACCGATGCATTTATAAGTTACTAACTTGTATTTTAAAAACATTTTTTTTACTGTTTCCTTGTCAAATAAATGTAAATAATATCGTATAGATTATGACCGAATCAAGAAATCACAACGCGTGTAAGCAATCACGAATTTCCATACAAAACGTCTGAGAATCTGAGGTCTCAAAACAACGTGTTAGCATTTCTTTTTAACCAAGCATCGTGCGAAAAGAAGGTCAATGGCAGGAGCCTGCGTCTGTTAGCAAAGTAAACGAAACACGATGAGTAACTAACGACCGAAATAGAACACTTTCAGACTTGATTGTCGACACCTGGCAAATACATGTGTTGGCGCCTCTAATTGACGCTTGAGATTTTTCACTTGTTGCAACGATCGACCAAAAAAATGTTCAGCGTAAACTGTTTAGACCATTTTTTTTCGAATAAATTTCTAGTTTCATTTGCAATCCTCTGTTTATATCAGTTCTATTTGACATTTATTACATACGTTGAGACATATTAGCCGGTGTCGGGGGCCCGAGCCCCCGGCACCAAAGACCCTGAACACAGGAGGCATTAATTACAAAATGTAGGTATTTAAAAATATTAATTTTGTATTTAATAAATATGACCTAATAAAATAGACGAGTTATATAAATGAATTATATAATATTTTAACACATCCGTAAGAAAATAACGGCCAAGTGCACATCAGACTCACACACTACCGATGAATTTGCCACGGACCTCAGATGGTAGGTATAGTTACGCTACTGGTTACAATATAAAAACGATACCTCTATTTGTCATGTACCACAATTGGGTTGTTGAAAATATAAATAGTTTTTTATGTATTTTAAAACTATCATAAATTATGTTAATAGTCGATGCGAAAAACTTTCTTTTTTAATAATTATTTTTAAAAATAATCAGGTGACTCCGAACGCGCCACTATAAGTAGCCATGTTTTTGACGTGTCCTACGATTAGTGGAAATTACAATTATGACGTCACAAGCAATCGGGTTTGTTTGGGAACAGTCAGCGTGATTTCGGTACTGGGTTCAAACGTTTTTTTGTTAAATAAATATAACTTTTAAATACATTTTTTTTTTCATAAAACTTATATTATGATCTTTCAATTTATTACAAAAAAAATCTTTGATCAAAAACCCATTGTAGTGTCAGATTTGATTTAAATCTTTATGAACCGATAATCGTAGGTACGCCAATTTTATATTTGTCTGACGTTATTAATCTTGCATATTCATCTCCATGTTGACCACTAATGACTTAATTACAAGTGAAAAAAAAAAGCGAAAGGATTTTACACCGTTAGTCTACAGACACGCAACGGCAGCATTTGGGATTCCGCAGACTTATGTTGCAAGACGATATACGCCAAAGCCAAAGGGGATAAAAACCTGCGCAATAACATTGCGCTGAAATGAAATGAACTGGATGCCGTGTTAATCATATATTTAACGGACACAATATACACAAACTCAGAGTAACAAACTCACAACTTGCCGACTTATTTGTCCCATGTGGGAATCGAAGCCAACAGGCGGCGCGTAGCGAGGCGATCGCTGTGCTGTGCGTGTTGTGCTATTATCAATTTAAGTATAAAAACATTGTCTGTCTTATATTCGTGTTTTGTTTATACTTTTTAACTGGTTCTGAAATAAGTTCACCTACTCTCACAGTAACAAAACTAATCATATTCTTTGTTGCATTTGGTTCTCGTCGAGGCATCGACATGTTACGTTATTTCGTTCATGTTTAGTCTGTAGGTGCAGTTTAGTTGGAACGTTCACCTTGTTGCTATAGTTCGTGGAACACTTTACTATCAACACTCTATCAACTCGCTACAGCAATATCTCATTCACATTTAATACAAAGATAGCCAAAGGTTTCTTTTAAAAAAATCAGGAGTACTAGGTACTGTAACCACAGAGAGGTAGATGTTTCAATTTTGTTTAAAAATCGCATATGTGTAGTGTTTCCCCAAGTCGTAGACAGAGATGACACCTACATTTTGCATAATATTTTTGGTACCACGTAACAAAGCTAAGCTAATTGCCATCCAAAACTGACGTCTCCATACTCCCTTCTACCACTAAGAATGTCAATTCGACCCCAGGTCGGTCATAAGTAGATTACATAATAAAATTTATAACCGAATCGCATGTAACCTAAAATATTTTCAATAGTAACTAGCTTCACCTTTTTGCTTCAGTTTCGTAATAAGCACTCAAAAACAGATACTTTTTTTAACTTGCAACGATCATTCATCTTGTTCACAGTTACGTCGAATGATTTATAAAAGCCGTTGCAATAATCCTGGACCTCTCGACAAATTGCTGTTTACATCATTATCGCTTTTTTGCGTATATTTGCGAATCGCTAACGGCAATGGACACGACCCAAGCGGTCACATGAAAAGAGCCGACATTAAGGCCAAGGCTGTTGGGTGGGTGCAAATTGGGCATTCATTATTTTAACAAAAGCCTATAACCATATAACGTTACATAATTACAAGTACACTTTTTGGGCATGCGAATTATGTTCGTTACACAACGTACAAAAACCGCTTCTATATGGTAGGGATTCCATCTATAACGAGACGGTAGCAATTTGTTAACAACACTAGACGGGCTATATGTGAGCAATTTTGTGTAAAGTCACAGTTTTCAAATTCTACAATTTCACCAAGAATTTGCTCAACGAAGAAAGTCTTCAAATAGTTTTAAGGGTAATCGTCCGTATACAATTACAAAGGCGGCCACACCATTTATTTTTTTTACTTTCCATTAATCGTTATCAAGATGCGCACACACATTCTTTAAATCAAATAATTTGCAGAAGAAAATTATTTAAGAAGTTTTAATTAGATACTTCTTCATAAACTTCATAAGTTTATATAAAATAGTTTAATCAGGCGCCGCCAGCCCCATTAGAAAAGTGAATAATGTCAACAAATATTTTAGTTTCAACAACATAATGTACGCCCGTATCCCACAAACCTGGATACTTTGAAGATAAGCAGACGCGAGCTGTGGCGCAACTTCCTACCGACAGGTACATACTCGAATGTAGTTACCAAAGAGATTGGGAACCAACATTTTGTGCATAGTTTAATTATTTAACCTAAAAAATAGTTTATATTTGCTAATATTTATTTTGGCTTTCCCAGAAATGCACGTTCCTTTTTGTATAAAAAATAACAGGAGAATTGAATTAGCAAGAAAAATTGGGAAAGAATGTTTATAAAATAAAGTGCTTTAAGTAATTCTGAAGATATTGATAGCTCTTTGAATTTAATATTTTAACACACAATAATTTAAATTTTATCTTACAATGAATATAAGATATTCATCGTCTACATATAATGCTATGAATATCATATTTATATATAGATTTTTTCTCTCTGTAACAAGACTCACATTAATAAGTGGTGACTTACGACACTACTTATTACGACTAACCATCTGAACGATCGGACAAAGAGAAAGATATAAGCATCTTTTAATTTATAATAAATAATACAAGACAAAGATAGCAATAATATTTTGACTGTTTTGAAACAAAAGAGAGTGTCCTCTCTTTTGTTTCCGTCTAATACCACGGCCTCACACAACCAGCAGTTAAGCAATGCTTGCATTGTATTTCGCCCAGTGAGTAATGTTACCGGTGGCCCTAACCCTTCCCTCTCACCCCCTTCCCCTATCTCATTAAAAAAGTGAACCTGCAATTTTACAAGTTTTATTAATTATTTGTCGAGGATAATAAAACACTGATAAATTTGAGCGTGCTGATAACTAGTAAGAATTAACCCTACAACGATGTTATCCACATACGCAGCGTTGTCAGCTCTCGACAAGGGGCAGATCGACTCGTTACCGCAATTAATTCGTATCCAGAGCACGCATGACCAAAAACCAGTGTGTAATGAATGCAATGAGGAAGCATGGTACGTTCGGTAAACGGTACAAACGAGTAGTCGAATGTTCTCGGAAGGGAGCAATCAAAACACAATCGCCGTAACGGTGTCGATGCAAAGGCGCTGGCGGTCCCGCCCTGCCACCATACATTATGCATTCAATCGCATAAAAATTGCAATCATCAATACGTAAACATCAATAACAGCAAAAAAACTTACATAAACGAGCTGACACCGATTCGACACATGTTTTATGGTAAAAAGGCATATACACTCTGAATACTCAATATCTTGAGTAATGTCAACAATTGTAAAGAATGTACAAATCATTTTATCGTTGCTCAATCGCGTTTACTAATGAGATTGTAGGTTTATTAACATTACCGGCGGACCATTCTTATTTTAATTACTATTCTAGCAACATTTCGGATAACTTGATATGCATATGCAAGAGACATGCACAAATTATAATAAAATATTCACTTACTATTCTACACTGCCCACGATTGGCAAGTATTTGATATATGTATGCAGTTAATTCAATTAGTTGTTATATACGGAGTCTGTACCTTATAGAGCGATGTGTCTCATTACTCATAAAAAGATTCTAGATAACACTATCATCTATACTCAAGACATGCATGGAGGTATTAATCTCTTGCACAAATGAAGGCAGCATTTCTCAGTAGCGGCTGAGTGGACAAAGGGCTCTCGTTAAAAATAATGATGTCGGTTAATTTTAATTCGTAGTTGCGCTGTGTGGCGACGCCACGCCGTCTCGGGTGACCGGCGGCGACGCGCGGTCCAGCCCAATGCGTCCGCTCACCTCTTATCTCTTCCTCTATACGATCGCTAATCTTATAATGTACGTACTATAGATATACCACATTGTTGATTGGCAGCCGCATTTCGTTTTTCTATTAATATTTATTGTCCTATACAAGTACGACACTTGCTTAAGATAAAGAAAAAATTAAAAATAATATTGTAAAGTGACACAGATGTTTATTTTGATTTAGCATTTTCATAATGATAATACTAGCACGTTTACGACTAGGACGTGTGAAAGTGAATCTTCTTACTAGTATTATAAACTAGGCTTTGCCCGCGGCTTCGCTCGTGTTAATGTGATATTTCTATCCCTCGGGAACGGAACTTTTTGTGTTTGTTTGTTTGTTACGCTTTGAGGCCTTAACTTCTTAACCGATCATCATAAAATGTTGCATACACCTTGTCAGGGATACAGAAAACTATTCCCGAGGGATAGAAAAATAAATAATACGCGAGCGAAGTCACGGGTAGTAGCTGGTTAAACTTAAAATACCGAAGGTGGTTCTGACCCAATTTGATGCAATTATTTACCGAAATGGCATTGTATTCAAAAATTGTACCTGTATTCGCAGTGCTACTTTCTCCAGCCGTTTGAACTAACCGCCTGGAGTGTGCGTCAGAGCTTTTGACCGGCCGAAGTCATGTGTGCGCTCAATTATCATTTTTGCGATTATTTCCTGATCGAGACGTTGGGTGTTACTACAAGTAATAATAATAATAAATAATACGACCGGAACATACGGCATACCAATAATATGACTCAAATCTGGATAGAAGTATTTAAACGAATTTAATAGAGAATACGAAATCGAGGTTTTTTATTTTCATTGCTTATAACGACATCATAAAATTGTGCAACACTCAATTCCGACGATAACTATTTTGATGGGTTGTTAACAAATTCTTTATTTGCCTGGAGGTCAATAGTTCTCAACCTGATAAAACGTCAACAGTCAAGATGTATTAAAGATGCATTATTCAATAATATTATTATCACCTTGTTCTAAGGGCGTTTATAGACTATGTGTGTTATAGACTGAGTGAATTCTAGATCTACGCATAAGATATAATATGTATATGTACGTATATATGCTTTGGTTACTCAATATCTCTATCAGTTATAAGATTTGGATTTTAGTTTCCATATATAACCACAGTCGTGTAGTAAGTAGTCTCCTATGCGTTACACACAAGACTACTCAATCGACGTCTTATATTTTTGAAGTGAAAACTTCTTTAAGCACGTTGGGCACTTTTATCATGGGGTAAAAGCACTGAACTCGCGTGACGGTCACGTTCAAACGATAGATGTGTTAGTTATGTTTTTTTGTTAAGACTTAATTCCGAAAACATTTGTAAATTAAACTGCCATGAACATAAGTAGTATATTTTATCTTCAATGATACTGTGAAGTGGCAAAAACCTTGTATTTGTATCTGACTTCAATTAATATTTTAATTAAAGTTTAATGGCTCGTTATAAAGCCAGTGTACAATTAATAAGATCGTATGATGTATTCGATTCGACATAGAAGGGTAGATATATTAATGAAAACTTTTAACGTCATTAAAAGGTAATTACGCATGTCTTAACATTATAATTCTTCATAAATTAATATGTTTGAGAGTATGTAATTTCCTACACAGGTGTATACTCCTTGGATAGTCTCAATAAGACTGTCAATCATCGTCATTCACGGCTTGAAATTCAATTAATCTACGCTGAAGTTATATTTCATTTATAAGCAAACTAGAGCGCTTTAAGCGCCTTGGCCGTCACAGTTACAAGTAGGCAACCAGCAAAAGTGTAGTAGTCGGCCCTATAACACTTTATTAATGAAATGAGGCATTTTGAACAAAATTTTGTATGTCTAACAAAATTTTATATCTCTTTTAAATATGTAAACAGACATTACCAAAGGGGCTAATTGTGTAGAGATACAGATGAAGATAGTGCAAGTAAATTAGTCTAAAAATCTTTGTAACAAAAAATTTAACCGACGAAAAGAACTAAAAAGCATAAAATAAATAAACCTTTTAAGTCTTAGGTGAGCTTATTCACATAAACTATCAAATTTTATATAAACTAATTTAGAGTCGGCGCCAAACAACAAACTGATTAATTACCTACATAGGGCCATGTTCATTTCTACGTAGGTACGTAGGTTTAATAGTTTTAGCGTGAAAGAGTAACAAACATCCATCCATCAACTTTCACATTTATAATATTAGCGGGATGGGATTTCTCCAATACAGTAATATTTAACTTTAAAAATAATAATAATAAATATAAATGTAAAGAAATAGCACGAACACACACACACATTAAAAAATAAGACAACAATACCTTTCTTCATGACGTTCATGCTCCGTGCGTTGAGGTGACCCAGCCGCTGATGCCAAGCCTCCTGTGTAATCGTCTCATCCTCAGAAGTACGCTCCGATCGCATACTCCCGTCAGAGACCACATACTGAGGTTCCATGACATTCTCTGATGCTACATTACAACATAAACCTGAACTAACAGTGTCTAGTAAATATACACCATATAATAATAATATTCTTCTCGTAACTTAAGCGATAATGAGACGTACCTTTAAGATACCTAAGTACCCTTTTTAGCACTCGTTGAACTGACTCAGGAACTCACGGCATGCATGATATCTGGTCTTGTGCACACTGCAATATACATAAGACATCCGATAAGATTCCTATAATCATATTTAGTATCCTTATTCTTACCTTTTTCAAGCTTCAACCCAGTTTCCATAGGTGTAGGAGCAGGTTTACTCTCAGTCATGTTAAATTTATGCAACACCCGCTGAATGTAACCACTCTGATCTAAAGTTATTTTATTATCACCACATTCCACGCGCATTCCTAGAACTTGATGAGCAGGACCAAGGTCCTTCATCTCAAACTCGTTCATGAGTTTTTTCTTTATCCTTTCTCTCTCGGTTGACGATGAATCTGAATAAAATATGAAGATGTCATCTACATAAAGGGCAATAATATAATAAATCATGTCCAAAAACACCATTATGGCTTACCCTCAGAATGGATGTCGAAGTGGGGCCCGTGGCACTCCTTATACTTGACACGATCATTAACCAACAAGTTCGCCGTAACCGAAAGGATTTGGCGACATGTTGGATAGATTATAAAAAGGCCTATGACTCTGTGCCGCATACGTGGCTCTTGAGGGTGATGGAGTTGTACAAGATTGATACAACTCTATGCACTTTCTTGAAGGCATGTATGCGGCAATGGAGAACCGTCCTTTGCTATCCAGGATGTCGGCGGTCTCAGGGTGACGGCGAATATATAAAGATCAGGCGTGGTATATTCCAGGGTGACAGTTTGAGTCCCTTGTGGTTCTGCTTAGCTTTGAATCCTCTTAGCACTTTGCTGGAGGGTTCAGGACTAGGCTATTGTTTGCGGAGAGGATGTCGGGTAATATCCCATCTCCTTTACATGGACGATTTGAAACTTTTTGCCTGCAGCAAATCCCAATTAATAAGATTACTAGAGGTAACTGAAAACTTTAGTAAATGTATCAGTATGGAATTTGGTGTGGATAAATGTGCAGTCATGCATGTAAAAAGAGGCAGGATTGTGGAATCTGACGGGATGGAACTCTCAGATTCCACACACCTTAGATGTCTTTCCGCCAACGAAACTTACAAGTATCTAGGTATGTCACAGTCGTTAGGGTTAAATGAATTGTCTATGAAGCAATCGTTACAGGAGCGCTTCTTTGGCCGCCTGAAAAAAGTATTTAAAAGTCTTTTGTCAGGTGGTAACAAGGTGCGGGCCTATAATGATTGGGTCATACCAGTTCTAACCTACTCCTTTGGCATACTTAGATGGACTCAAACTGAACAAGATGCCGTGGATAGAAGAGTTCGTACACTGCTTACTGCGTACCCAATGCACCATCCGCGTTCATCGGTCATGAGATTGTATATCCCGCGGAAATGTGGGGGTCGTGGTTTTTTAAATGCCAAGACCCTCCATAACCGCGAGGTATGCAACCTTAGAGATTACTTCCTCTCCGTTGACCTGGATGTGTATCGGGATGCGGTGGCAGTTGACAACGGACTCACTCCGCTTGCTCTAGCAAAAGAGAACTGGCGCAAACCAGCAGTACTTAGTATTACAGATCGCAAGGAGATATGGAAAAGCAAGGAGTTGCATGGACGTTTTTATCGGGCCTTAAATGGGCCCGATGTAGATTTACTAGCATCAGTATCCTGGCTACGGTTCGGTGACCTCTTCGGAGAAACTGAAGGTTTTGTCTGTGCAATTACGGACGAAGTTGTTATGACAAACAACTATCGGAAACATATCCTGAAGGACGGCACGATTGACATTTGTCGGGCATGTCATCGTCCGGGAGAAAGCCTCAGGCATATAATTTCCGGTTGTTCTCGTCTTGCCAACGGCGAGTACTTGCATAGACATAACCAAGTGGCCAGGATAGTCCATCAGCAACTTGCTCTTAAATATAACCTTGTGACTGTCGAGTTACCATACTACAGGTATGTGCCCGACCCAGTTCTCGAAAATAGTCGTGCAACATTGTACTGGGATCGATCTATCATCACTGACAGGACTATTGTTGCCAATAAGCCTGATATAGTGGTTATAGACCGATCAGAGCGCCGAGCAATGATTATTGACATCACCATTCCCCATGACGACAATCTCTTAAAAGCAGAAAAAGATAAACAAATAAAATATTTGGACTTATCCCACGAGATTGTCGACATGTGGGATGTGGATTCAGCAATCATTGTACCGATAGTCATTTCGGCCCATGGGTTAATTGCTAAGAGCCTCGACCAACACCTTCAGAGGCTCACGTTAGGCAGCTGGATTAAGAGCCTAATGCAGAAGGCAGTCCTTCTCGACACGGCACGCATAGTGAGGAGGTTTCTGTCTCTGGAACCCTAACCACCGGTAGCTTGGTCCCTGTACCCGATACCGGTGGGACACTATTTTTTATATTTTTAAATATATTTGTATTTTTTTTATTGTAAATGTATTTAAAAATGTAATTTATATGTATATTAAATAAATAAAGAGAATAATAATAATAATATTTATTGGTTCAAAAATACAAGTTAAACTTACATATCACTAATACTATTAACAATAATTAAAGAAATTACAATTTTACTGAATATAATACTGTGATTGATATGTTGAACGTTGACAGCTGTACTAGAATTAACTTTTGTAAGCTGTCTAAGCCTTTACTTGGTACCATATTACGTACTTACTTGAAATTTTCTACAAGGAAGTAGTAGTGGTAGTGATTGCCTTAGAAGTTTAAATTACGACCAAACCAAAAAACAGAAAAAAAAAAGCTAAATGAGTAATAATAAATGTGTGTGTGTGTGCTCGTGCTATTTCTTTACATTTATATTTTTCTTTTTAGTTCATTAATGCTTCTGTTTCTGTGTATTGTAATTGTAGAAGCCACTGTTTGGTTTGAGTTTTAGCTTGAGTGTAGTTTACATTATACAAGCCGTTTCGTTTTACGCAAGATGAATGGTTCAAAAGCTTCTTACTTACCTATTACCCGAAGCTTGACTTCTATAGCCTACGAAGGATTTAACCAGTTTCCCGATGTACAAATAAGCCAATGCTACTTCCTATCAAATACCAATAGGTGGCCTTTCACGCTATTTTATAAGTGTAATTAATTAGCGTCATCTATAACAATATTTGAATATATTTTTGTGACAACACACATTCTATAAAATACGACAGGTTTGGTGAGAGACATTCACAGTCACGCTTGGCAATGAATGAACCGTACGAATATTCATCATGTGTCAAGTTATCAACCGAGTATCATTTTTACACCAATAGGGCTCAGAAATGTATTTTTTTATTTTTAAGTAGATAAACGTATAAGATATTTGTAATTTTTTTCCTGCAGTACGAAACTCTTCTGTGACCACACTCATCACAGACTCCACAAAAGTACAATTATCGTAGTATGTAAATCACAAAAATAATAGAATAGTTGACTGTCAAATGAAATAAATTTTTATACCTTTAAAATTCAGTCATAAAAATCGTCGTTGACCACTGTCAAAATATTTTAAGGCTTACTTTATCTCTCTATTCTGTTCTGTTCATTCACTTTGAGGTAGCATCGCTGTTGATGTCAAACAAAAGACATCAACGCGTCACAAAAGTAATTTCATAACAAATTATTGTTTATTTATACCCAATAAATTGTACGCTTGAAGAAGTTGACTTCGATTTAATGTTTGGAAATAAATATCTTTTAACAAAGTTATAATGACGCAGAGGTCGTGACATCTCGACTATAAATATTGACATGTGTCATATTTCGATGGTTGGTTTATCGTAAATATGACCCGGAATGGCTTTTGGTTGTACTGTAAATAAAATTTAAGCATATGCATTGTTGGTTCAATGAGAAATATATTCAAGTGTCTAGGATTTTTCTTTAGTATACATTGTTTTAGTTATTTAACATCCAGAAAGATCTGGATGCAGTGGCGTAACAATAGGGTGGCAGAGCGGGCAAAATGCCACAGGCCCATGGCCCTAGAGAGGGGCCGGTGCCCACCCCAAGGCCCTAAGCACACGCGGCACCAAAAGTGAACTTCTGCTCCATCCGATGATTTAGCCACGGGCCTCAGATGGTACAGTTACGCCACTGCCAGGATGTGAACTTAAACCATTGAACTGCAAAGTGCGAGGAGGGACCACGTCCTATATTTAACAACCTAGTAAGAAATAAAAGATTTTTTTGCTTACAAGCAATAAGCGTTCACCTGTGTCCATAAACTTGTACAATACCAGTGATGTCACTAAAGCGTCCTACGCTAGCAATCATTCTTCTACCAGAAAAAGCTGTTGCGACCATAGTCAAAAGCAGAAATAAATCATTACGCTAAAAGCACATAATAACTGGACGCTGATAAGCAATACAGTGTCAAGCCACACATACTTTATTTAGAGAAAATGGCGTTTTAAGATGTCATACCAATTCCTAATCAATTTGTTTGAAAAATATCTAAAAATCTACCTAAAAGGTGAATAGATATTTTTTGGAACACCGTTAGCCCCGGTGAGGTGATGACCCGTGGGGGTCTCCACACGTAAAAAAAAAAAATTCTGTCCAAAAAGAGTAGTGTGTAGAATATGAAATGTTGTTGCTTTTTGAATTTGAGAATCAGCACCAGAAAGTATGATAGAAAAGCAAATGCTCTTTGCTATCTTCGATAGGGTTCACAAAACGAAGATCCCTAATTGTAGCAGAAACTTCTATGAATTAGCATGAGTTTCTAGTCTACATGTACGATCAATGTACAAAATTATCTCTAAACGTTTATGGACAAAATGCCAATGTTATAAGGGACGATATCGCAAAATATCTGTAGATTCACGGCGTTGAACATTGAGATATACATAATCATTGTTTTTTTTTGTAACTTTAATAAATTCATCACCAAGATAGTTGTGTTGTGTTTTGTAAATTTGAGCACAGAGACAAGAAAGAATGAAGAATCATTAAATTTTACAACTTATGTCAATAAGAGCCACGGAAAACATCAGATGCTATAAACCGTCTCTAATACGCAAGTCCCTCACCCCGTCGGGAGTAGGTCGGGATGTCAGGTGCGCGAGCGTAAACGTTATGTGTACATGTTTATATATTAGTACATAGAAATTATTACGTGGAATTTATAGTGCTTTTCATCGGCTTCCGTGTGGCTATGAGTCAGCGAACGCGAGCGTATTATTAACCGGCTATTCCCGTACGCGCCGACATCAAAGAATAAATAAAATTTCCATAGATATGACAACGAATCCATTTCAAAAAGTCGAAAGTCAGTACAGAAATGTATTGTAGTCAGACTGAAAAAGAAATATAAAAAGCTACCCATTATTATATTTCTCACGTTTCTTTTTTTAATAATTTATATAAGTCTTTTTCATTGAATTAAATCAAATTTCTAAATTTGAAAAAAAAACCGGTATAATAGAGTAACAACATTTATCCGTGTTCACTTTTACTTTTTTATGAATGAGCTGTGTTAGATGAATGGGGCTTGGAATCACGAGTTTGACGGGTCTGCGGCCACGTCTATCTGAAGCCTTAATTATTCCGACCACACCCATTGTGTGCGGGCATAGTTATCGCGCAATTACTGCGACTCTCTTGTAAGCCGATAATTAATATGTTAAACGAGTCGATAATTTTCTCGTTTCCCGTGTGATAACTTAATCCATTAATTAGTTGGATACACATATATTAACTTAACACACTTAGGTAAAGTATTTACATATGTATAATAGTTAATCGTTTTAAGTTTTGAATGAATTGACGGAATGAGGTCGTATTCTCACAATATGGATTTGTGTTTTATTGCGCTGATTATTTGATCCTAGGGATAGCGAGATATCGGTACGATCCCTAAGACCAAAACAGTAACCTCAATATTATTAATAAAAGATAGAATAGGTTTATCTTGGATAGGCGTGTAAGAACTTCGTCTTCATCTTTACTTTCCATCGGGTGAGTTGGAAGATAAACCTCTATTCCAATAAAAAATAAAATAAAAAATAGTAGAACACACAGTGCACACATTTATGCTGAAACAGCTGTAACAAGAGTAAAAAGACATCATACTTATTTGAAAAACGATTTATTTTATTTAAAATTAGAACGTACAGTGTAATGTTTTTTTTTCAGTACGCTGGGAGTGGCGCATGTGGCCGGGATGTGCAAGCCAGACCGCAGCTGTTCCGTCAATGAGGACAACGGCATTGCACTCGCACACACCATTACGCATGAGCTGGGACACAAGTAAGAACACCTACATATATTTTCATTCAATATACAATCTTTTTTTAAATAAATTATTTATAATATATACTTGGACAAACCACGCATCGCTGACATACTTACTTACTCACGATAAAAATAGATTCATATAATACATAGGTATGTATCAATTAATCTTGCTATCAGAAAAAATTGTTATAAAATTTGAATAAAGATAATTAATATAGCATAATATATTTTGAAATAAATTATTCACGAATGTTCTTAAAAAGCAAATAATAGTAGCAACAGTAAGAAGCACTAGTTTCTCTACAGCTTCCTATGTAGTTTTACCTGTGATAGTGATAGATAAGGATTATATTACTTAAACATTTCAAAACACATTTTTATTATTCAAAATATTTAATGACATTTGTTATTTCTAAAAACATAGTAGTCGTTTTTATATTCAAAAAAACATAAGAATATACTAAATGAACTCTGAAATGGTCTGAAATGACACTTTATAATTATGCTACTAAATTACCAGCAAACGTGTTTTGTAACGTGGCAACGCGGAATAAATGATATAATAATAAATAAACTTTCAAACAGTCATTACGTTTATTCATGGATGTTTCCAAGAACAATTTAAAATAGAAAAATAATAACAGCATTTAGGCAGGCAGCCAGTGTCTGTGTCTCCACTGTCGACAATTAATTTATTAATGACGTAAGGCAAAAAATGCAAAATTCTTTTATATTGGTTTGTATACGTGCATCGGAATCATCGGACACAGTAAGTTCACGATAGGATAGGTAGTTGCCTATGTTTAAAATATATATGTTTTAACCATCCTCATGAAATGAAGTGGTATTTAGGAAACGTAAAAAAATAGTTCCAATGATTACTTTCAAGTTTTTGTGTAACTTAGTTGGCGATAACAGCGTATGATGTCACAAATTGTAATTTTATACAAGTTTCTATATAACGTACCATTTTGAACGTTAATAAACAGAAATTAATTTGACTTAACAGTCAATTACCGTATTACAAAAAATAAAAGAAGTGCCAAACTATAGAAATTGCAAAATAAATTTAAACACCAGTATAAAGAAAACTAACTTAATCTGAATTTGAAAAGGTTAACTAAATGAAAGGAATAAAATAAATACAACTATGTATAAATATCTAAGTGATTTATGGTTACAGTATTAAAACGTAATTTCTATAAACTTATTCAGTACTCAAAAGTAAGTCATAAAACATCGATGGGTTTTAATAAATCCTCATAAATTTCACATTTTACAGTACAAAACCATTTTACATTGATTTATTGATACTTTAACGTGAAATTGCGTCTTCAAAATATTTTTAACCAATATTGCTTCTTTTGTATTAATATAGATTTACACATTCGAACATTATCGGCAGTCTATACCGCAAACGACGTGATTAGCGTGGTGTAGTTTCTCATGGGTCTTAGATAAATAGGTTACACAAACATTGCAACAAACATTACTCAGTTATAATAACGTTTACGAACGTTCTCAGTAAAACGGATACACCGTTTCTTCACTCATCTTTGTAAGTAATTTGATAGATATTAAATACTAACTTTTTACTGCGGCTTCGCTTTTTTTTTGGGCATGGGCACCTGCAACTCAAGAGTCACAAGTGCTATGGGGAGAAGGGAGGAAGAGGGGGAGAGGGAAGATTAGGGTCTCCGGTAACCTCACTCACTCAGCGAAACACAACGGAATCGTTTCTTTGAGGCCGGTTTTCTATGAGGCTGTGGTATCACTCCGATCGAGCCGGTCCATACGTGCTGAAGCATGGCTATCTAACTGTTAATGTACATTTAGTCAATCAACTCAGGTATCCTACGGGAAGCGTAACTACCTTTTTTCAGAATGAAAGATGCCCTATGTCCTTTTCTCTACCTGTCACAATGTGTATGTAAAATTCATGATGATCCGTTGAGAAGTTAAGGCGTTAAAACGTCTCAAACAAACGAACTCACTTTCGCATTTAGAATATTATTTAGGATAGAGAATGAAGTAGTAATGTAATAATTATGTTTAAACCACGTTAATGTTCACTACCCTACTACTACCTACTAACCTTCAATCGTAGCGTGATGATATATAAAATAGCCTATAGCTATCCTTCATTAAAAGGACGATTAACACAAAAAAAAGGAATTTTATATAATGTAATATTAATAGCATCCTAGACCGAAATAAAAAAAAAGTTAACCAAGCTTTTCTTCAGACATTCAATTCAGAATTTTCATTCAGAATATCAAAATTTTGTACTATTTTTTTTATTGAGATGACCGACATTAAAAATTTGGCGTTGTGATAATTAATTATTTTTAAAGTCATTTTTTTCATATATGGAAATTCGTCATTTTCAAATGAGAATCCTTTGATATGACCCGGTCTATTTATTATTTATTAACTCACTCTGTATAGAGACTGTAAAAAACAGACCTTTTCATCTAAATGTAGATCTCATAAAGATTCTAAAACAGCATATATTTACGTACTTATCTACAGTTATATACGCTATACACCACATCAAACGAACGACTTATTTTTAAAATACATTATACAATCACTCGTCGTTTATATCGTATGTCCCAATCCCCAGCACCCGTAGCTATAAATTTAACGTTTTGTCAGATTACAGACTAAGAATTTCCGGTTAAAAATAACTAATTATATTTGCAATAAGATCCGTTTCTATACTTGTAACAGGCAAATTAGTTCAAGAAACGATAAATAAATTTGATATAAAAAAAGCATATAAAAGTATTGAACTAAAAACATAAAATACCTGTGTTTAAACAATCGAGCTGCAAATTACCTTTATGAGAAGTACCTGTGACGTATTGTATACCTATACTCTCGTCTTTCATCTCTGTGGTTATCTTAAAAGCTTTTTGAAATTTTTATAAGCTTTTCTATTTCTATAGAGTTACTATGTGTTGAGATTCCAAACTTCAGGAAGGGGATTTCATTTTTTAGGCCGGATGGCTAAGCAAGTTTATATTATTTTTATCAAAGAAACAGTAAACCGTAGGAAAAATCTAGAAAGAAGGATGCCATTGGTGCAAAAATAGACAATTGTGTTATTACTATTTGTACCAAATAGTATTTTATAAACTTTTTGTCTATTAATTTTAACCGCAAGACACAAAACAATGACTCAAACAATATACAGGCAACAAAGCATATCTCTGTCAGTTTATTTAGTTTTCATCAGACTCGTAAACATAGATTTCTAATTTTACAAAGCTGAGCAACTATGCATATTATTGTTACTATTATTTTGGAAATAAGTGCTAGTTTTATTTGGCAACAGTTGCCGAGTGCTTCGGTTATCGATACTGAGTCATGTTTCCACGCCAAGATTATCGCAAGGACGTTGCTTTCAAGAGAGAAAATTATGAAATACTTAGTTACAGCTAATATTTGCGTGTTCAGTAGCATTTTGTACTATGTACTATGTTATTACACTATTAAGACCGCGTTAGACAACACACTTATGCCACGTGCATACGTAATATACATGTACGAGAACTGACGTCACTTTTTGTAACATAGCATAGAATTTTACACTTTATTTCTGACACACTGTGATGCATTGTTACAGTCTTGTAGAAGCATCGACTCGCGTAGGTATAAAATATTGTGCTAAAGAAATCGTACAGACCCTCCGCTTTTTTAAAGTCGTTTAAAGCATTCAGTAGTTTTAGTTGCCTAAACCTAGTGGTTTAATACGAATATACATACACAATGCTTCAATATAATTATCTTGTGTAAGGTGTTCGATTGATGTTACGTCTAAGAACGCAGCTTTTTGACCACCTAAAAATAACTGATTAATGTGATACGCTTCGTGTCTTCTAATCAATCAGGTATCATATCAAGTAGGACGTAAGGTACAGCAGATTTCTTCTTAAATTAGAGCGGCCTAGTATCTCAACTCTACAAAAGACCGTGTTAGACAGCAATAGTAGCGTAGTACCGCGCTTTTACTATGATAGACCCACAAAAGCTCCAAAGGAAAAGGATAGGAAGTGACACCATTGTTGTTAAAAGTGTATAGTTATATATATATATATATATATATATATATATATATATATATATATATATATATATATATATATATATATATATATATATACATTGATAACTGATTACTATCCTGCTCTGAGTAAAGCTGAAGAGTTTGTGCGTTTGGTTGAATGCGCTAATTTCAGGAAGCACTGGTTCAAATTGAAAAATTATTTTAGTCTTGGATAGCCCATTTATCGAGAAAGGCTATATAACATCACGCTACAACCAATAGAAGCGAAGCATCAATGAAAAATGTTACAAAAACGGTTAAAATTTTCAAACGCAAACGAAGTTGCGCGGTTCGGCTGGTAATTAAATAAAAATATATGTACCTATTTAAAGTAGTAACACTTCTATGCAAAACAATGTCTATTAGTAAATTATGAAAGCAGTTGAACTCTATGAAAGACCTTTTCCATTCGGGAGCTCAATTCTAAGAAAAAAGAAATCAGCTGAAGCTTATCGTACAAAACGCTTGCAAGGGGTACAGACAGAATAAAGTGTGTGACATTTCAGAAGTGGACCTAATGTTGTTCCAGCCTTAAAGTACAATCAGTTGTTATTTTAAGGCATCGTACGTATTAGAGATGAGCCATAATCATAATACAAACACACGTTATGTAAGTTGTGCAAACATCGAGACACAGCCATTGACCTTCTCTAGACATATGAATGCATCATTCGCGGAGTACAATGCACCCGGTGCATTGACGCCACACTATCGGCCCACACAAGTGCACACTTTTTCAGCCTTATCTTGAATAAAGAATAAGGGATAGGTTTAATAATAATAAACGGAATAGTTTGCAAGCTACAGACAGCAATGAGGGTCGCGACTCGCGACATCTGACATTTGCGCTCATGTAATAGGTACGCAACAAACACGCAGTGTACTCCGGGATTTTATAGCCGGCGTTAACGGAGTGCAATCTCGTGCTTTTAATTTTATTTCTGCCAGTAACTTTAGCATTAATGATGTGCTAAAATTTGTGGTTTTGTTACGGAAGTTTTCCCGATATAATATTTTTAGATAACGATTTCCTATTTAATATATTATCTGTATATAAATAGGCAAAAACGAAACACTTTTTCTCAACCTATATAATCAAAGTTCTCAACTTTGTTTCTTTTTGTCAATGGTTTTTTTTTTATTAGTAGCTATTAACAGCTGTCACTATTGTAGAAAAAAACGTGTGCGTCGCCCGACCGAAGTGATAACTTAAATTAATCTAAGTTGAACTATTGAGAAAGGGAAGCCAGACAGACTGGCGCCGTAACGCGATACGTAACGAAGTGGTTTACCATCCCATAAGAAGTTATCACTTCAAAAGGATCCAGTTTTTTTGCTTCCTTCGAAGAAGCTCATGTTACAAATTATGTAATATAGTTTTTGCACGTGTATATTTAAACATCGACCGCATCAGCATTTGTCTTACTTCCAGGCCAATATGAGATCGAGATAATCGAATCAACTTTAACAACAAAACAACAAACGGTAATCCGTTACAGTGTTCTTGTACAGGATGGAAGTCGTGGTTTGTGACGCTTCCTCTGTATCCAACAGATTTTGCTTCTGATACTTATTTTACTATTATTACTATTTTAATCTGATCCTAATCGGTTCACATTGCGCTTCAGGGTCTTGGGCCTAATTTAACTGCCATGGTCATGACCACAACAGAGTCAAGCTTTCCTGCATCTTAAACAGGCCCCACTCATTTCTAGATGGAACACCATATAGTCTTATTCGATTCGATTCTTACAAATTCCTAGCCACACAGTAAATGTACCAAGTATGTAAGTCATGGCAATTTAAAAAAAGTATTTTTTTAAGAGACAACATTTTGTAAAGATATTGCATTATATATATATAATCTTGAGTATACGACACCTTTATGGAGTCTTGAATATCTCCTTACAAGTTTCGAGAAGTTTTATGTAAGCTACTAATTAGCTTATATAAAACTTCTCGAAACTTGTAATAGTTACAATCTAACATTAAATGATAAAGGGGCAATAATGTAGTGGTTAGTGATATCGAACAGAAACAGAACATTCGCTGATTCGGTTTTGGACGTAGGCCAACGGGTTTTCAGTCATCGGTAATGACTAAATGTACATATGCAATATGTACCTAGACATGTTTAGTTATGTGAAATAACCAGATAAGCATATACGTAGGTATACATAGATTCGAAATAGCATTACTGCTAGTGGTATGAAGCTGTGTGTAACCCCGGGCGTCGTGATCATTTTTTAGCGAGTACACTTTTCATGACGTATTTTTTGCCAGATATATTTTGTGGTAGGCCAAATACGTTTTAGGTAAGCTCAAATCCTTTTTTTTTTTTTAATCATGTGGTTGAAAGTCGTTTAAAAATATCTATTAAACTGTTTTGTTAGTTAGTTAGTGGTTTTGGTAGAAGTATTTTAATTTTGGTAGTTAAAACGCAGTACCCTAAGTAATTAATGGCTTAGGGTGCGAATTGCCATAGCTGATGCTAAGTTCCTGAATGTACATTAAACTAATTTTGAGATTTACCTAAGCTTATAAATAACTATTCAAAATTCTACAGTTTATCTTTGCTTTCTTGTCAAGTTTCAATTCAAAATTCTTTAAATCAAGCCAATTGGCAACTTACATTCTGCTGTGAGACGTATTTCACTTTTCAAAACGGCCTGTATGTTATCTTGTGAAGTAGGTGAACTAATGACAGTGATCAGATGTGTATACGATGATAATCATACGTAAATGATAACCCGAGAGCTAAGGAACTTGTTTCATTCAACTACCAGCAATATATCATTCATAAACATATATTTTCTGTTTCGTCACGAACTCAGTCACCTTATTAAATAAGTAATTATAGACTTAGCTACCTTATGGTTATGCCTGATACAAGAAACTTAATTAAACATGTTTTGCGATAAATTATGTGTACTTATGTCTCAATACACACGTTTCTTACAAGAATATATCACTAGTAAAATAAATATAATAAACTTTGACTCTGATTTTGACTGCAATGTTTAAAGGTATGAGTAATTGGTAAATCTAAATTCAAATCAAAGCTTTAAAAAATAACTACTTAACAGATATTGAGTTTTGTTTTCAGAAATTAACATAAATGTTACAAACAAAAAGCACTATTATGCCTCATTTCAAAATGATGGACAAATCTTTCAGATTATTTGATAAGTGTTTCTACTAAACCTACTTTCTACTTTATTATATAACAATATAACTTCGGACCCTTACGGAGCAAAACGGAGCAATATTTACGTAATGCGGCAATGAGTAAAAAAAATCGCAAGGTACGTAATTATGTAAAGTTATATAGATACTCATCAGGATTCATCACTGTAATATCATTCTTAGTTAGTATCCATTGTATTGTAAGTTAGCCTAAGAAGGCAAGCAACACTAAGATATGATTGACTTTTATAATTGTCTTGAATAAAATTAAGTTTGGCTGTAGTATCCATCTATTGTATACGACTGGCCTGTTGGTCTAGTGGTTAGTGATCCTGACTGCTGAACCAGAGGTCGTGGTTTCGATTCCCAGGACAAATAAGGGTGTAGTTTGTCTAGACTATGTTTTTAGTAATATATAAGTAGCTGTTTGGTTAATATAGTCCAGGCTCTGCCTAGTTTGGGATCAGACGACCGTGTGTGAAGTGTTTGATACACTCATTATTATTACGTCTCCGTGTGTATCATTTTCACAATCATTAACTCGCAGTTATAAAACATAATCTGATTGAGTAGTATTTGCACTTTGCACTCTTAATATGTTAGATAACTAATGACACAACGTTGATAATTTGCCTGACTTACATTGGAGGCCCTCACTTAACATCTCTTTCGAAGCGGCTAATTTCTGCACCATATGCTGTAAGGAAAGTCTGACAATTCACAGACATAGATACTGCGCGTCTAGTATATGCTACCGGTCCAGTTCTGATATAAGATAACCATTACCAACGATACTAATAGACCTATAAAGATTAAGCGTGTTGCAACACAAACGATAAACACCATCATAGTGGGATTAATAGTGTCTTATAAATGATAAAAAATAGATAGTATGGTCTTTATAAGACTACAATTTTAATGATTGTAAATTTTAATTTGTCGTTATGAATAACAGATTCATTCAATTTCTGATACGAGTTAGACGCCATAAGGTTAGAGTTGACGGATAATACAATAGGTACTTGCAGTATGCATCCATGTTGTTTGACGAACAACTCGCAAACGTGTGTCTAGATGTATACAATAAAAAACTAGATGTAATGATAACATGGTGAGGTATCGCTAACGGGATCTCGTTTGATTTGCATATAATTCAACAAGTGATGTTCAATTCTTAGTGTTTAATATAATTATTTACCGTGATAGAAACGGATAAAACATGTGAGACGTTTCTACAAGGAACAGGTCACTGCTTAAAATTAAAATATATGTATATTACGAATAAGTATTGTTAACATTTATTTAAGTTCACTAAACCGATATGTATGTTTTTAACTAACTACTGGCACTTTGACTTTGACTTTGTAATTTCATTGTTCAGCGAGTGCAGATGACTATGCTTATTGTGGTCGCAAAAATAAAAAACTTACGCGCAGAAGGCTCACTCATTAAACAAACATAGATTAATAGCTACTTTCCCATTTACTCAATAAGGTGCAAATTAGCTTGATAATAATAAAAATATTTAAAAAATATATACTCTTTCTCGTCTAATTTGAGAGCAGTACGACACTATTTATTTTCTAATATTTTATTTTACCAATTTTTGTTCTAGTTTCGGGTTATACCACGATACAGAGAAGATAGGTTGCAACCGCCGCACCGGGTCCACTTTACACATTATGACACCAATCTTCGAGGCTGACACCGTGCAGGTGGCCTGGTCTAGGTGCAGTAAACGAGACGTCACCAATTTCTTAGAGTAAGTCTGTCATACCCGTATATAGTCATAGACATCCACATTTGAGATAACTAGTCTATAGTTATGTCAAATTACTAACTAACTTTTTCTCATTTCATCGTTGTCTGCAATCTTAGAATAGCTTACTAGAAACCGCTTCCCATCAGGCGGGCCGTATGCTGTATGCGTCTGCGTTCAACGTGCTATAAAAAGGGGGACGCTTACGGTCCCCCTACTACTTTTCCGCAAATCATACCGTGGCTGACATGCTAGGCACTAGGCAAACCTTATAATCTCTTACGAAATACAATTTTCTTTTTATAAGTATGCATAGTCTTAATGGAGTTGGAGCAATGCAGAGATCTTCTCGCATTAGAGCCGCCGAACTAGGAAAGGACTTCTCTACAGAAAGTTGCTGTTAACCAGTACGATCAGCCCATTCTGACGGGCCTATTGGTCTAGTGGTTAGTGATCCTGACTGCTGAGCCAGAGGTCGTGGGTTCAATTTACACCCAAGACAAAGAATTGTGTGATGAGCACGATCATATTTTGTTCTGTGTCTGTGTGTAATCAGTAGTAAATAAGTACGTATGTTATTCAGCAGTCTGGTTACCATAGCACAGACTCTGCCTAATTTGGGATCAGACGGCCGGTTGCGACGTGTCTCAAGTTATTATATTATTCTAGTATTTTTAGTAGAAATTCCGCGCTATTGCTGTATTTTTACTAATTAGTAGTTTTACCAGGAGCAGGGGGGATCGGGTTGGCAATGCAAGTGTCACTTCTAGGGTTGCAAGTTTAAGTAGTAGTAGTAGCTCTGGTAACTGCTCATCATAAGATGGTCCATGTGCATCACTATTCACTACCAACTCTACTAACATTGTATTTAAAAAGTCTTCAACTATTTTATATAGCACTGTAAAAACATTCGCGTTACAACTAAAAAAACCGGAGCAACAAGTTATCTTTACAAATTGTTGCAAATAACCAACTTTTATTAGTTTGAAAGCAAACGAGCTCGAATCATTTTATTCTTCATTTAAATCGTTCAAAATCTCGTTTTTGAAAGCTCACCTGAACGAAAGTACTTAGTACCGAAAGCTGTTAGTCCAAACTTACACACGGCCTATGTTCACTTCCTAATAACAACTTTAAACTTCCTAATTTAGTTTAAATGTTTACGATATAATTTCCATTCATGCTACTTAGCTAAATGTCTTTTACCGTTATTATTACCCGTCACCTCAATTCCATTCTGACATAATTTTGTAAATATAACGTGCCTACTATTGATACTACTAAACGATATAAAATGTTTTATACTGTCTATAAAGTTTAAACCATAAATCCTACGCATTCATAAATAACTATTTACCATCGATACCTAATACTGGCGTTGTAGGTATACGATCTCCGAAACTCATTGCAAATGTCGCAAGTTCGCAACACACTACCTACATTTTATATAGATTTCATCAAATCGCTTAGCTAATTTGCCATCATCCAACAAACTAATATAATAACATAACATGGAATTAGGTCGTTTTTCTAATGAATTAGAAGCAATGATTGCTTGAATTGAAATCTAAAATCAAAAATATTGAAATAAATGTTTATTCGTCATGTTTATCAGATATCTACTCAGGACTTGAATACAACTGTTGCGAAACGCGTACGTTTATAGCAAAGGCCTATTCGTACGCACAAATCATTGTAAAGTGTGTAAACGCGGTCGTAATTGTGAGAAATGGACTGTAATGAATCCAATGGGCGCGGCTCCTGTTCTGCTTCAGTTGTTATTCGCTCGGCTACGTCCAAAACTTATTGTGCCACAATTTTATTGTCGCCCATTTTCTAATATAACTGCGTATCAGAATACTATTTTAGTTCATGTTGGATAATTTAAAATGCGTATTTTTTTCTAGTGCGGGATTAGGCGACTGTTTGAGCGACAGACCCTCTCAAGAAGATTACGTCTACCCTGAAGATCCTGCTGGTACGTATATGTTCAAAGCCAAATAACAACCTATATTTAGAACTAGCTGACCAGTTGATGTTCCTGTCTTTGTGGCCTCTCCAATCACAGGCCGTACATTCGGGTACGCGACCCCGGCCTGTTCGATCTATTGCAGTCTCAGTCGCGTTTTCTCATCCGAGACTTGAGGGTTATCCCTTACCCTAGCTTCAGGTATCTAGTACAAAAAGGACTAGGACTTTCATATAAACTTACTAGAGCTCTATAGACCTCTCCTTCATCCGCACCTGTCGCAAAATCCGTGCTTAGCTGACGTATCCTACCTATAAACTACTTTCCTGCCAAATTTCAGGTTTGTAGTACAAAAAAAAATTCCAAAGTTTCTTCCTCCTTTCATAAGAATTTATGTCACTTTTCTTTTTATTGTCACCTGATGAAGTCTTGACTTTTATTGTCACTCAACACTGTCTGCCTTTTAAAGTTTTTTCATACAAACTTTATCACCCTTTTCACCCTCAAAATTCCACTCAATTCAAAAATCGTTCTTATCGGATAAAAAATACTTCCTCTAAATTTCATATCTCTACGACCAGCTGTTTAGGCTGCGGTGATCCATCAGTCAGTCAGTCAGGACAATGCTTTTTATATAATAATAAGATAATATTATTAGTATGATTATTTTAAATGCCTAGTTTTACCTCGACCATTTCTGGTCTTTTGTTGCGCACTCTTGCTTTAAAGTTCACTGCTCAGACTGCTTCTTCTTACTGCTTCGAGAAACCTCCAGATCCTATCAGCAGTGACTGTTTGTACTTCCTGCGGTTGCATGATGTGCAACCCTAGGTAAATACTTCGGTGCCGCGTTAGTGGGCCACAAGAGTATAGAATATGCATTGCAGTTTCTTCTTTTAATATGAATATATATTATATATAAATGAATGAATTTCGAAATCGACCGCGGATTTAACCGGAACCACCGAAGTGACACGCCAATAGATAGTTCACTCAGCTAGCAATACATTTTTAAGTTTTCTATGCCAGAAATGAGATTTAAAGATCTTACTATTATATATTTAAACGGGAATTAGAGCGATCACGAAAAGGTATTACATATCTCTGAATTGCCTGACGTTTCGACCTGGTTGCACTGGCCATGGTCACAGGCTGACTGGCTCAGCGATCGCGTTAATTCCCGTTTAAATACATAATTCTATATATCATGGAACGCGAAAGTTTAAAAGTTAGTAAAATCTTACTGATACACATCGTCTAGCAAACTATTTCCGTGTTCTCGAACAACTTAATATTTTTTTAGAACCGCTTTTTTTAAATATATTGAAGGAATAAGAATAAACGAGGACGAATTTTATATATGAGGTACCTATACGCGTCTATCAATTTGCAATTTTACTTGACAGGTGTAACATTCGATGCAGAAAGTCAATGCCACATGCAGTTTGGAGCAGAAGCCGAAGTGTGCGCAAACCTAACAGAACTGTGTGAAATACTTTGGTGTATGGTGAACAATTCGTGCAAGACTATGTTGCGACCAGCTGCTCCTGGTACTGCATGTGGTCCGGATATGGTGAGAAATATCTTCATTAATAGTAATACAGATAGTATAACAGCAAAATTGTACTCTCATACTGGTTGAACCATCTATCAGAGAACAGTGCAGACTCTCCAGCAGTAGAGTTAATTTTGAAATCACTATACTGGTGATGATAAAATATCATTGATTGACATGATTGATATAAAAAAACATTGAATCAGTAGTCACCACGCGGTCGATCGATCCGAACTATGGAGGCATAACCGGGGAGTTAACATTCAACGTCTCGTCGGCGTTAGACCCAATGTTTCACTCTTCTGTCACTATTATACTGGTTTAGTGTACAAATTAGTTTACCTTTGTCCTATGCATTGTAGTAGACAACAATAATAAATACTGATAAATGGGGTAGGTACCTTGTACTCCTGTACGACAGGTACTATGATCTGTACAAAATTAGAGAATACTGAGAATACAAATTGTTTGCATTAGCCTTATTTGATAGAATTATTATAGTGGCACAAGAAATAAATCCATTCGGTATCAAAGTGTTACAATATATGAATATTTCTGCAGTGGTGTCAAAATCAAACCTGCGTACCTCGAACACCGTCCCCTGCACCAAGAGACGGTGGCTGGGGCCCGTGGTCGGAGTGGAATGAGTGCTCGCGAACATGTGGCGCTGGAGTGTCCACGCAGTCGCGCGAGTGTAACAACCCTGAGCCATACAATAATGGTGCTTATTGCATAGGAGACAGGAGTCGGTGAGTACCAGAAGCCTGTAACGCTGCTTTTGAACATTCCGCCATGTCACTCATTACATTGGGTAGGGAACCATTGACATGTAAATAATGATTATAAACAACGATCTATAATACCACCACCGATTTATAATACGACGATATAAGTACTAGCACATGTAGGAACAAAAAGGCATGAAATCGTTAAAGTACCTATACAGTACAGAGGCCTTATTATTAGATTTATCTATAATATCAAATGACACTTTTGCCCAGTTAGCCATTCATGAAGTAACCTGAGTAAAGGTTGCCATGCCTCTACAAACAAACAGGTACAGAAATTTGAAACGCACTTACTTTTTAATTAGCTCTGGAGGAAACTCAGCATCAGCCTGTTGGCCGGGAACTGGAATAGTTAGCAAGATATTGGACCGCTATGTATAATAAGATAATAACCTAACTCTTACCTCATTTCTTAAAATTTTATTGAATAAATAGTATTGAAGTATTGAAAGTATTGAATAAAAGTCCTTACCTACAATTGAGACCAAAGTTAGTTGGTATGGTTTTGATTTCAATACTTTAGCGTGTTCCGTACCATTGTTTGCACAAATATCACAATTTGGTGATTGATTACAGTGGTCAATTGTAATTGAAATGAAGATTGTTGTATGAAATTCATTTCTGACGTCCATAAATATTTCTGACCTTCATGAGTAAAATATGATTCTGAAGTGAAGCTCAGGAGAACATGTTCAAATACTATATTCACGATCTGCCTATTAATCTTTCACGCAAGTTATCTGATAAAGTAGGTCATGCATTAATCACAAGTTACTTTCTAGCTACAAGATCTGCAACACCGACCCGTGTCCGATCAACGAACCAACGTTCCGAGACGTCCAGTGCTCGAAACATAACAACATGACGTATAAAAACGAAACTATATCCGAATGGATATCGTACTTCGATCAAGGTAAAGCTTAATATCTGTGTGATTGCTACAATGTCATCTTATTGGCTTCACTTTTAAAGCTGTACACGTGCACCCCGGTTATTTTACTGTATAAACGTAGAAACCTGATAGCTTTGCTTAACATAAAGGTTGATATCGATTATCTCGGTAGTATGTAGGATTATTATTAAACAAGACAGAAACCAAATTGGTGGAACTTTAATGAAATTGAAATTGAACTTGTTATGTCATGTAACAAAGTTAATTTAAAAGCGATGCCGCGATGTTATGTTTAAAGCAACATTATCAGAATGAATACTTCAAAATAATAAAATAATACGCATAGTTTGTTATTTATTAAATTTGAGTACCTAACCATATTTTAAATGGATGCATGGATTAGGCCTTACTTATTGTCTTATAACTTAACTAAGTTTTTCCCTATAGACCTTTAAAATTTCCGGCGTCGTCATAAGTGCTACCTATTTTATTCACCTTTTGGATTAAGATAGTAGCAAAATAGTAAGGAGTTCTTCCATGCCCACCAGTGCATCGAGTGCATATTAGACTCTCTCACTCTAAACACACCAACACGATGTCATGACTGATACAATATGACATAGAGCTCGATATGCTTGCAGTTACCTATTAGCTCGCAGGTCTCATTTTGTAAAAAAGATAATTTAGGAGTACCTATGTAGGTACTCCTAAATTATCAGAACTGGGGGTAAACGTAGATAGTGTAATTAAATAAGTTATTTATCTAAGCATCTATATATAAATTATGCGTTTAACTTTAGATAAACCCTGCGAGCTGCAGTGCGTGGCGCGAGACGGCAGCGAGATAGAGATGTTGGGCGGCTTCGTCGCTGATGGCACTCCTTGCCGCCAAAGCGTAGGCGCTAGGGATATGTGCATCGCTGGTGAGTATACTAGTTGTTTTCTGCACATCTTGGGCTTATATTGTGTCCGTTTGTTATTCGGCTTTTCTGTTAGGAAGTTTTCAGGAAACACCAAGTTTCGAAACGTGCCAGGTAGATAGCAATACAGCCCATCGAGGATTTAAATGCGAAGAAAGAATAGATCCATAGAAGTAATAGACAATGAGTAGGTGTATAAGCATGTACTTAGGTACTCTAAGTTCATGTACCTAGTACCTGTAGTAAGTACATGCATACATAAACAGACAACGCGTTCATTACTGGTCATCTATTCTAAGTTAGGTATAGGTATATCGTCGGTACACAGGTTTATAAAACGACAAAAATATTTTCAGGTGTATGTTACAAAGTCGGTTGCGACTGGATTGTCGGGTCAGAGGTTGAGGAAGACCAATGCGGTATGTGTGGAGGAAATGGATCAGCCTGCAAGACCGTGCAGGGTATTTACAATAAGGACACCACTAAACAATCAGGCTTTAGTGAGGTAAGACGTTTGTACTTGAGAAGGTATAAGAAGGTTTAGGACTGCAAAAACATATTCCAAATTCCCTAAAGTGGCATTATAAGTACCCTTAAATTTTTTATGCCCGCCATGGCCTTGCTTGTCAAGCCATGCCGTGCCCGGGTGCCTGTCATGCTATACACTACAGCTACAGCAAAGTCAGCGGTAGCAACTCGTTCCGGCAATGGTCCAGATCCAGATGCAGATATTAGTCTGCTAAGCCGAGTATAAACTCTAATTATATTATTATCACTTTAATTTGACCTACTGGGTATACCTGATAGATTTTATTTTGAGGGGAGTGTAGGATGGATAACTATCGTACTAAAAGGGAAATTATACCGAAGTTTATCTTTGTTGTTTCGTCACGACAATAATAATAATAATTTTTAATAGGTTGCGGTGATACCTGCCGGGTCAAGGAATGTGAAAATTCAAGAGAAAGTCAATCCGGGCAATTACATTTCTATTGGAAGTGCGAAATCAAACAAAATATACTTAAGTGGTGCTCGGTAAGTCTAACAACTGCCTCTCACTACTAGTGTTAAATACTTGGTTAGACAAACAAAGACATCACAATGGGGCATTTGTAAACTTGTTCATATCAAAATGCTGTTTTGTTTTTAATTAAGTATATTGAAATGTTTATGGTAAATTAATGTCTTTTCTGATACCAAAAAAAGTACATGTAAGAACTACTCTCTGGTTTGTATTGATATTCACACGTGTGCTACAGAGTCCACATAGTCCATTGAAAAGTTACATTTGGGGTTGCGTTTCTTAGAGGACGCAATTTTATTTTTTTTATGTGTAGGGGGGGTAAGTGTAAAGCTAAAATCAAGTTTGTGGGGTCGCCACCCTTGTCCCACGGCCGCCATCTTGAAAATAGGGGTTGAAACGGTTTTTACGATATATCTCTTAAACTATTTATCTGATAAAAAAAATTTGGTAACGTTTTTTGTTGCAAATTAAATTCTCTATAACTTTGGTCCAGTATCTTTTTATCGTAGAACTATAAATAAAAAAGTTATAAGTGAAAATGTTCAGAAATTCGAGAAAAAAATTATATTTTTTGATATAACTTTTTTTTTTATCATTTTACGAAAAAACGATATCAGACCATTTTTGTAGATCGTTTTTTAAGGAACAACTTTTATGAGCAACATTTTTTCATTAAGTCAATAGCTAAGGTTTTACAGCGCTCCGAAGTGAGTACTATTTTTCAGTACTCTTAACTATACATATTTTATACGTGGGTACTAATAATGTGTCATCAGTTATTTATTTATTTTTTTTATTTTGTTATTATAATTCTTTTAATTTAGTAATTTTGCAATGTTATTAATAATTAATTATTGACTCTTTTCCACTCCATTACAGAATTTTACAAAATTAAATGTGACGGCCGTTACCGAGAATGCTGTCCAGGTAGAAAATACCCAAGCGACCATTAGGGAACAAAAGAACAGCTGCTATTATTATTATCATTATTTCTAACCTCTCTTACTGTACGAATAGCTGAGAATATTGTGTTGAAGTTGTCGTTCAACTTATATCTTTTAGTTGTGCTACATATTTCTCTACGTGTGGATGTATTTTGTTCTGTTTTTAATTGTGAAGACAATTTCGAATGATTTTAGACTCGATTTTAACTGCAGTGAAAACTATTCTTTTTTTATTAGCATTTAGACTTTTTAATCGTGCTTTTTCTATTATTCCATCATGAGTGATTGTTTTATTTGTAAAAACCCTTTAGGTGAAAATAAAATAAGAACTGTGAAGGCTAATTAAAAGAATTATAATAACAAAATAAAAAATAAATAAATAACTGATGACACATTATTAGTACCCACGTATAAAATATGTATAGTTAAGAGTACTGAAAAATAGTACTCACTTCGGAGCGCTGTAAAACCTTAGCTATTGACTTAATGAAAAAATGTTGCTTATAAAAGTTGTTCCTTAAAAAACGATCTACAAAAATGGTCTGATATCGTTTTTTCGTAAAATGATAAAAAAAAAGTTATATCAAAAAATATAATTTTTTTCTCGAATTTCTGAACATTTTCACTTATAACTTTTTTATTTATAGTTCTACGACAAAAAGTTACTGAACCAAAGTTATAGAGAATTTAATTTGCAACAAAAAACGTTAACAAATTTTTTTTATCAGATAAATAGTTTAAGAGATATATCGTAAAAACCGTTTCAACCCCTATTTTCAAGATGGCGGCCGTGGGACAAGGGTGGCGACCCCACAAACTTGATTTTAGCTTTACACTTACCCCCCCTACACATCAAAAAAATAAAATTGCGTCCTCTAAAAAACGCAAGGTAAGGCCTAAAAAATGTAACATTTCAATGGACTAACAGATATATCATCCATTGGCGTACCCTGAGGGAGGCAGGGGGGCAGCTGTTCCCTGCCTCCCTCTGCGCGTGACTGCGCGTGAGCACAAGTAGATATTCTGCAGGAACGTTGGTATCATAAAAATACATAAATTGACGTAGGTTTATACGTTGGTGGTCACTCGAATTTCGGGCGCAAAAACAATCGAACGGAACGAATGGTGGCACTGGGCGCCCTCTATTCGAGTTCCTACTAGAGCCCCACGATTGCCCTACGTTGCAGAGAAAACACTAATATAGAAATTCGACATACCTACTTTGAAGTAGTTTTAGCAGAGTTGAACTTGAAATTGAGTGTTAGCAGCTTATAAAATAAGCTAATACATTTTATTACAGTAATGCAACAGTCACAGAGTACTTTGTAGCGGGAACGCAGGCTATTTACGAACGAGATCGCGACTGGGAGAAAGTAAGAATTACGGGTCCACTCGCAGAAGACATTAAAGTATATGTAAGTAACAATGTGTTAATTGAACTTTTAACTAGCCCCATACCTTAGAATTTTGAAATTTTAAATTAGAAATGAAAGGATTCCTAGATGGCAACATAGCAAGTTATTCGTAAGTTTTAATGTCTTATCACTTTTAATAATTTCAGCAACGAATTTATCGTGGGCTTCACCGTAACCCTGGTGTAACCTATCAGTACACTGTGGATCGTCAGCGCACGCACAAACGGTACAGGTACAGACTTTCCGAGTGGTCTGCGTGCTCCGTGTCTTGCGGCATCGGGTATATACGGCGACATTACGAATGCGTCGATGAACATAATCGTATGTATATTTGTTTTTTCCTAAATATAACAGATATGTTCAAACAATGTAGGTATTCTTATAATATATACTTTGCATTTATAATCTTTTTATTAATTGAAAAAAACGCCAAACTGTCGCAATGGCACATACCTATGCTTCTATATGCTGTGACAGAAAAAATAGTTAAGCTATACAAGATATTAAAATTATCAGCAGACAAACGATGTGATTCCACGTCGTTTGTCTACTGAAACTTAATTTGCAAATTCAAGTTTCGATTTTATAAAATTTTGGAGACTGAGGCTCGTTCCTATCATAAAAAGCAGACCCCAACTCACATGGATTTGAAAATTACTCAAGACGATAAGAAACGTTGCTAAATCCGCACAGATAAACTCCACAAGTCTTTATTTTATTCTGTATGTATGTATATAATTATATTAGTTATAACTTTATGTATATGTAGTATATTATGTGTAGTAAATTTTATAGAAGCTTATTTACGTAACCAATTCTTAGGATTCTTATCTACTTACTCTTAAATACCCACCTGCCACACACATCTCTGCATCGCCCAAAGGTTGACTGGGAGAAAATGCCTACGGCATTAAGTCCGCCTTGTGCATATGTATTTGTAGGAAGTTAAATAAATAAATAAATCAAATAAACAAAATATAATAAAAGATATAATCTGTAAGAATTAATATTATATTTCAATTGTACAGGTGCGGTGGAACAATCCGAGTGTTTCCATATCGAGTCGCCGCGCCACGAGGCGTTGATGCAGCGGTGTCGACAGCCTCCGTGTCCTACTCCCAAGTTACACACCCACTGGTGGGTGGGATCCTGGTACCCCTGCTCCAAGTCTTGCCACATGCCGGTAGGTGTCACTCCCCTAACACAGGAAGACAGAGCCTTAGTCACCGTTCACCTAAGACTGAACAGGAAATCAGTTATTTTTAAGAGTAGTATTTTTACTTAAGCCAGTGGGCTAAATGCAAGCCTCAAAAAACCGATGATATTGGCAAAATTTATTATATACTTTATTATTAAAACTATGTATAATATGTACGTATTAACGTAATAAAGTATATCTTAAAATATATTTTGTCCATGCTCTAGTGCACGGCATTGGTACCTACAGGACACGCTTGCCCAGTGTGGAGTCAACAAAGAAACCAAAAACAAACATTACTTCTGGGAACAAACATTTTTTTTTAATTAATACTTACCTTACTGATAGGGAATGCTTGGCATTAAGTCCGCCTATGTACAATATAGATTAAGAAAAAAAATATTACGCATGTAAGATTATGGAAGGTAAAAAGATGATAGACGTATAGAGAATAGAGATATACTTACATAGATCTGCGACTTAGAAAACAAATGTGCTAAGTACAAGATTCTAGTTATTAACTCAAATGTGCTGTGCCATTCCTCCTACATATTTTAAAGTCAAAATAATATTGTAATTAGCACGTTTGTTTCTAGATCATCGGAAATCGAAATATCGGATTTATTATTATTATTAATAAGAGATGATTCCACACACCGCCTAAACTTGGCGCTTTGTTTCAGGGCGAGGAAGCGACGAAACAGCGCAGCGTTTACTGCGTAGACAAATTATCGAACAAAGTTATAAATGAATCTGAATGCGATGCACTTACTAAACCGACCAGCACTATCAAATGTGCGGACGTACCAGCTTGTTAACGATCAAACGATGTAACACACTAATGGGAAAAGACCGTAAGGAATACACCGAAGTTGACAAAGAAGGATTCTTTGTTCGAAAATGATGCGCTATGTACAACTGATAACAATTTGGGTCGAAACCTTTGGTACGACTAAAATGTCAGTTATATAGCTCAGCGGATAATGCGTACGTGTTGCTGAGGCACAACGTCGGCACAGAGCAGAAGTTAAAGAACAAACCACGTTGGAAGCTTGGAGTGAAGTGAAAAGTGTAGGACTCGACTCGTACGAGCAACACTCGGTCGCGTTATGAACATAAGTAAAGTGACATCAGAGCTAGTGGTGTGTACTGCGTATATTGGCAATAAAATATAACCCATCGAATAGACAATAATCAATTGCGTATAAGTATTCGAATATAATGATTGCGTGGTGACATGCGAATCTCGCAACTACGTGAAACAATGCTCTGCAATTACCACTTACTGCCATACTATAAGTAACTAGATATAACATAGTCTTCGCTTAGTTATTGACTACTAACAATTAATATTTTATATTCTGTAACATCAGTATTAAAGTGGTGTATGTATTTCTATAAAATAATACAAATTAACATTATTGATGACAAGTTTAAGTATGATATAAATTGTTTTGGACCAAAAATATTTTAGAAATCAAATTCACGTTGCCATAATCACTATAACTGCCAATATGACATTTGTATAATATAAGTAGGTGTTTACTTAATTAAGTCCCATTATGTATTATTGATTCATATTTTTGTACAAATGAATTATTGAGTATTTAGTAACATTAAGTCGTATAATGTTGTCACACTGGGTATCCATTATGTTAGAACTGAAATCTGTTCAATCACCTACATTGCATACCTGTACTGTAGACAATAGTAAAACAGCTAGTCAACAACATAGGCATTTGTACCACCAGGCACTGCACAGTTGTATTATGTTTAACTAAATCCATATTTGTATTTTCTAAATAGCTTTTAATTACGTCAGCTACGTAACCTGCTGAACACGTTCTAATGTTTCGGCTAATTATAATTATGTAATCTTGTACCTATCTGATGGATGGTTTTTGTACTAGAGAGATTAATTTGAATGTGTTAAGGTGTTCGTAACTGATTTTTTCGTTGTATCCATTAAACTAGGTAGTTGTCATATACGTAACTTTAGATAATAAACATGTCTATCCTAATTAAAGATTGATATGTATAAATATATGGAATTTATACAATTGTGCCTCTATCTGGAACAAGAATGCCAATAATATTTATGTTATTTAAGTAGCATTGTTTGTGTACTCTTTCAAGTGACTATGCATAATTTTATTAAGTTAGTTTTTACCTTTATTTATCTTGTATCTATTTCTAAGAACATTAACAGTTATGAGTTTCCAGTTGTCTGATGTTTCAGTTCTAAGATACATCAGGGGACGCGTCGATCAATTGCTACACAATTTTAATTTCGAAATAGTAGTTTAGGAACTAACAATTAATTATGCACAGGTTATGTTAAAGTGTTTAGCATTACATTGATGATTGTAGTAGAATATCGTTCTGTTTTATCAATTATAATTGTGTATGTAATTAGATTTGGCAATAAAATCGTGCATTGGTTTAAACAATGTTTTATTTGTTCATATAAAAAATTATAAAGCCCTAAATTACCACTTATGTGGAATGAAATCACAGTGAAAAGGAATAACTAAAGTAACAGCTATTTTACGCACCAATCATAAAGAAGTAAATGATTTAACCTAGACGGTCGTATAAACCTAAAAAAACATAGCTTTATAGTACCACAACTCTTAAAATAAGGAAAAATAAAGTATATAACATTATGAGTTATTCATACCGACTACGAAATACGACGAAAAGATTCAAATTGGCAATAAATCTTAATCCTTATTACTTCAGCGAAATTATATAAGGTTTTAAAATTCGCATAAACCTACATATTTAAGAAGCAGAAGCAGAAATTTATCGTAATTCCTTCCATCGTCCATGTATTTTGCTACTGATAAGGCAGAACCATGATCAAACTTTTGTCACATTAAATTTTTCTTTAGTCAAAACATTAGGAAGGTTTGAGCATTAGCTCGCCAGTTACGACCTCTTAATTTTCGCTCTCACTTCTCTATTTGTTTACACTAATAAAAACAATCTCAAAAAAATCTGTTGCAGCCAATATATTGACCCTATATACATGTAGCAGATCACGTGTTTAGATACCTACTCGAGAACAAAGGTATCCTTAGAAAACCCTCTGATATAAAATCTTTCTTTTAAATAAATTATGAGAATGTGGCTCACATCTGGAAGAGATGAAAATAAATTAATCCACTTGCAACGTAACCGGTATGTTTAAACCCTTTATTAAAACATGTATAAATTTAATATCAATTTGGGCATGCATGTTAGTTATTTTTAATTGAATCTATAACACTGATAGGCAAAGGAGTTCTGTACAGAGTAAAGTTGTAGAACCATGCTAAAATACGAAATGGAAACAGCTTTGTGCATGACACTTCAGACAGATAAGTACAATGAAACATTTGCAGACTACATTCTACTGAATATTCGTACATTACATTTCCTACTAAACACTATTCGGCTAATACATTATTCATTTAATTGTTTAAAGAACAACAGCGAAACAAATACTTAGACTACAGATCAAGATTTGGAGCGATAACTAAAAATGATGCATGTCTTTAATTACACTGTAATGAATTATTTAACAAATTAGTCTTTTTTAATATAGCAAAACTTCTGAGTGTCATGAAAATCAAATCGCTAATACTTAACAAAACTATTATTTCTTTAACTAAATACTATGTTATGTATCACTGTCTGCATTCAAGGTCTTAATAAATTACTTATCAGATGTTTACTAAATCGAAGATAATATTCGGATGTCTTGCAATCCTCAGTTGGTTAATTTTCACAAAGGATTGGTTTCTCAAAAGGTTGCCGAAAACGCCGACACACATATTTTATTTACTGGATATGTTAATTAATAAGGACACGAATTTCTTTTCTTTGAAATAAAAAAGCTTGTTAAATCACAAACTTAAGTATGTTTATCACTCAAAATTGACATTACCTAACATAATTGAGATGATTTGAGATTCATAATGTCAGTACTATTTAATACTGTGTATAACTATTAGAAATAACTAAATCTCTTAAAAATACTAATCCATCAAAATACATACAATAAAAATCTTAATGATGGCTTCACATTTATTTCTGTTTTTATGACATTTATGTATTTATTATTTAAATATAACTATAAATCTTCATTTAACCAGTTCCAGAGCTAGATTCCTTCGATATAATAGCTTCGGATGAAACATCGAAGCGTATGTTTTTCTTTCTTGTAGTGCTATACTTCTGCAAGGAAAAAACACGAAATCAGAAAATAATATCACGAAGTAGCCTCAGTTCAGCCTCTCTTTTGCTCGACAAAGGTGGAGAAATTCAGTACGTACCGTCAACTCGTCACCCAATTTATTTGTGGTATACCAGTGATCCTTTCCACAGTAAATATGTCGTTATTAAAAACCAATTTAGATTAAGATAGACTTCTATAGACATATTTATATAATGAAAACAATATGTAGAAAATAATATAGTAGCATGACGATCGCTGGCCCCGGTGCCCGGTGGGGTGACGACCCGTGGGGGTTTTTCCGCGACGATCGCTAGAGGCTCTAAATTTCTCCTAATTCGTTTGAATGAAATATGCGATTAAACCTAGTAACCAAAATCGGAGACGGTCAGATATATGATAAATTACCAATTGGTTTGCCAAAACAGACATTGTTTTTTCAATTTTTTATAGAACTATTCGCTATTATTACAGTAAAAAAAATTGTTTTTAACCCCCGACACAAAAAGTAGTGATATTATAAGTTTAACGTGTGTATCTGTGGGTCTGTGTGTCTGTCTGTGGAATCATAGCTCCTAAACGGACCTATCATGATTTTTTTATTTGAAAGGTGACTTGATCGAAACTGTTCTTAGCTACTGTAACAGTATTAGCTGTCATACGACGAATGAGATGCTGATGAGACGCTAGTTCAATTCCCGGTTCAATATAGTCACTATTACTCTCGAGTCGGTACGACGATATTCGACCGTCGCGTCGCATAAAAATAAATTTTGTAATCAACATATTATACGAACCCTATTCTAAACTACTAGTAAAAGAAAAAGTAATAGCTTACATTATTTTTATTTTGTCTAATAACTTAAAGCTACCTATTCGAGCTACCTATTAAAGCTAGCTATTCAATTCAAAATTGTTCAGCCGTTTGAAGATCATCAGCTCTTTTCAAATCGTTGAAGGGATTTTTAAATCAGGGTGTTCTAAATTTTAATTAAATTTATACTTGTTACTCTCGGGCATCACTTTATAGCGTCGGTGACGCAGTTCCTATATTTTGATATATAAGTTATAAAAGCCCGCTCTATATGTAACGTTAGTAATTTGTATGTAACGTTCATACTGCGGGACTGTTTCACCTGCATTTAAATAAATATGAGTATGGTTTACCTAAGTTTTGAAAAGTTTTCAATTTTGCAGGGGCCATTTAGCAATTGGCGCATTTTGATCATCAAAGAGCAATTGCTTATTCAGGTATAAGGATGCCTTAGACTTTGCCATGTAATGTTTAGGTTAAATAAAGCGACATATATGGGAGTTTCGAAATATCTGATATCAACTACACCTAGTTTGCCATGAGTCTTCCGACCTTAGTCCTGATAACTCAGAGAAGAGAATCTAGACTATATAATGTCAAATTTTGAGTTATGTACTGAGTTTCAACTTTATCTACTGAAATTTTCTAAAAACTTCTATATAATTTTTTAAACCTATTCAGTCCAATCTACACAACTTGTATTTGGCCTAAGTGTAATCGGAATTCGTCCTTTGACATTCCTCCAATACATATAAACCTATTGAGAAATACGTTCACCTCGTTTACATTCCTTTTCTAGTGAATAAAGTTCTGACCTTGTCTTTAGCTCTTGGATCTGTGTTCTTTGACCGTTCCTTCTCTAGGTCTGTATGTAGTGACGCCAGCTCCGTCGTCAGTTCAGTCTGCACCGCCCGCAGCCGCTCCACCTCCACCAACACCTCGGCTTTGTCTTTCACTGGAAAGTACACTTTTATATTTAATCCACAATATCTTAGATACAGTCGGCTCTCGACTAACACAATACTTCGAACTGCTAAGAGTTCGATAGAATGAGAGGTTGTCATACTAAGAGGAGGAGTAAATAGTGTTAACGCCCTTACTTCTTAGATAGTAAACGTTCGCAGAGAAATATCGAGACAAACTTTCTCATTCGATAAGAGAGTTGTGTACTTACGTGTCCGTTTGTGTGTATACAAGTTTCAACTCGTCCATAGTTCAATTTTTCGAGTGTTTGGGTGAAAGAAAATCGAATTACCTCAAGGTTTTGGATAGTTAAAGATAATTTTTTCTTCGCATTACTTAGTGTACCAAAACCCGTTCACTTTATTTGATTTGATACATATTTATGAGTAATATATCATTATTAATAATAATATAAGAAATAATAAGAAGCGTGGGGTGGGATCATAAAAATGTTTCTTATCTGAAAGCTAGTATTAACTAATTCATTTGCAACTGCACTTACTTTCACCCTGGCCAAGTATATTGCACAATTTCTTGTTTCTACACTTCACTGTTAATAGCTCCTCCTTTAGGCTTGTAACCTCTTTTTTCAAAGCTGCTATTTCTTGATCTTTTCTCTCTAGCGCGTCGGCGAACTGCACGCGAGTAACTATCTCGTCGGATGCCGTCTGACGATTTTTTACTCTATCAATGATTTTGTCCTTTAAAAGCTCATGTTTTGTTTCATTTTTGACCCTTTCGAAAAATTCTGTATCTTTTAATTCCGGGGTCTTCACTACTTCCGCAGAATTCTTCTCGTCGACATGATTGGCTAAAAATTAAAATAGTTATTATTTCCAACATACAGAAAGCATTCACAATATACGAGGGTAATCCCAGAAGTACCCGACCTGACTTACATAATTATGGCAAATGTTGTTTCAAAACAATTCCTGTGGCGAAAGTAACAATCTTATATAGCTTAAGTTTGAAGACGCCACGTTGTTTAGTATTTGGTTGACACCATCAATAGTGAACGCTCTCAGTGAATTTGTAAACATGGACAAAATTGGTCGTCGTTATGTGACACTTTTTGTGATACTTTCATTTGAAAGGTCTCAGTCCCACCCATATCAAAGCCAAACTAGATTCTAGTCTAGGGTAATCTACTCCTTCGTTTACAATAATAAAATATTGGGTGGCAGAGTTTAAACGACGTACGGGCTGCCAAGACGAATATCGCAGTAGTCGACCAAATGAGGTTACCACGCCAGAAACGATAAAGAAAATTCATAAAATGGTATTAGATGACCGTCGATTGAAAGCGAGCTAGCAGACATGGTAGGCATTTCGAAAAGTCCTATACATTACATCGCACATTAACTGAAAATTTGGATATGAAAAAGATGTACGCAAGATGGGTGCCGCGTTTGGTCACAACGGAACAAAAACAGCGTCGTGAAGATGTTAGAATCGAGTCTCAAAAAACTCACTATTTTGCGTGGATTCATAGCCATTGATGAAACATGGGTCCATCACTTTACCTGAGACGAAAGAACAGCCAAAACAATGGACTGAAAGAGGATAATAGGCTCCAAAGAAAGCGACAGTTCCATCTTTTTGGAATGCGCGTGGGATAATTTTCATCGATTACCTTCAAAAAGGAAAAACAATCAACGGCGAGTATTATGCGAGCTTATTGGAGCGTTTAAGTGATAAAATCAAGAAAGAATGTTTGACGAAAAAAAAGGTGTGGTTTCATCAAGCCAATGCACCCGTTCACACATCCGTTATCGCGATGATCAAAATCAATGAGTTTGAAGTTCGAATTGCTTCCTAACGCACCCTCTTCGCCAGATTTCTTTCTTTTTCCGAACTTGAAAAAATGGTTCTTTGATAAAAGATTTGCGCACAATGAAAAGATTAAATCTGCTGGAGACTATGTTGAGAAATTATTTTATTCTTCGTTAGGCCGGGTACTTCTGGGACTCCCTCGTATGTTTAGACATTTGAAAAATATATTAAACAAATGAATCTCCAGCCCAGATTGGAGTTCTTAAATTATGGTGAAAGTTCTTCCAATTTAGGAAGTACTTTTCCATACAGAAGATCGTTGCTTTAATAACATCAGTCAGTGGAAGCACTTTCTTTGGCTCCGGTGTGCTTCTTACCCGGCGTTGCGATAATCCAAAGGATATTACTATGAGATGGATGGCTTACCATTATTACAGTAAAAACAGCTTTGAAATATATAACTTATGTTATTGTCAACTCCTACTTTTGGTTTACACAACACAAATGTTTAATTGGGTGCATGAAAAGCGTTTACTTCAAAACTTACACTTGACATCTTCACCATTATTCACCAATTCATTGAACTGGTCAAGGCTCATTACATTTTTCTTTTTCTGTTTCTTGCTGTTTGCACGGGTATTTTGTTCTTTCGCCTTTTTCTCTACATCAGCATCTTTCTTTGACTGTTTGTATACATTTTTCTTTTCTTCAAAGTCCAACTTGGATAAAAGAATGGCCTGTAATTATCTTTTATTTAAAAACATTTCGCTTGTTTGCAACAATAGCGACATAACTAAAAATTATTGATTTTAGAGAATGGCATTGTTTTGTGAGTTCCGCTAGAGTATTTTGTTCTAAATATATTGTACTATAACTTGTCGCTTTCTAACGAACGTTAGCACGAAATTGGCGTTGCATCTTTGTTCACCATAAAATATCAAAGATTTATGATAGTTTGGCATACTTAGTTCAATTCGACTGAATTTGGAATTATGTCAATATTCTCGCAAACTTACTTTAGACTTACTATAAAATTGTAAGACAACTAATTAAATAAAATTAATTTAAAGAGAAGGTAACGTAACAGTTCAGATGCGAGTTCTGTGTGTGTCCCATTCAAAGAGAATGGTAATGACAAAAATGTTTTGAAAACCCAAATATTGAATGGTTAGTGGAGCCTATCATAAAAATTTTAGACCTACTTGATGTGGGAACATATTTTTTAAATGTTTGACTTAAAAAGTAGAAATAAACCCATATTGTCTTTTATTAAATTTTATATTACCAGTATAGAAATCACAAAGCTTTCAATGTGATAAAAGCTGCATGAAATGCTTTTTGCATCTCTCCTTAAATGTGGAGGTCTCCAGGGATACTACTTAACTAGGTTTAGATGAAGCTGTATCACATGTAGAGTCCAAGGGGGAATCTGGCCATGATCTGGAGCCAGAAGTTACTAGCAAAATTCTCAGCACAAATCAATTGGCGCTTCATTAGATAACTTATCTTACTAGCAAGCACTCTGCTTGGACTAGTGTTTTATCTGCTGCTAATGCTAATTGATTGGTAAGTATAAATACTTCACATAATCAGAAAATGAGAGAAAAATAGGTGCTAACCAACTATTATTTTCCTTTTAACAAATGCTCATATATTCAGTATCGGTTATTGAGAGAATTCCTATGAATATTGATTAACTTGATGCAAATTTCTAATAACACTCTTTTAGCCAAATGTAAATGTATAATATATATATTCATAATATATATATTTTCTTTTTTATTTATCACAATATAAACAACAAATACACAGAACAAAATTGTAAATAAGCATTTAGAAAACCTATGCGGTTTGTAATCAATGCTGAGTCTACGTCTCTAAAGTTAAGGTGTTCTTAGTTAATTATAATTTTTGTAAGAAGTATGATCTCAATTTGTATTTCACATTATGGAGATGGACATCTTCCACACTGCGTAATTCTGGCGGTAGTTCGTTAATAAGTCGAGGAACTAGGTAAGCAGTCGTTCGTTCGCCGTAGGTATTGTTCGCTGCGCTCGACGTACATAACTGGTTCTGAGCCACCGCCCGCGTGTATACAGAGTGTTTTATTTTATGCCGAAGTTTTTGGTTAAAAAAGTTTTCTTTAAGAAGTGTATATTTGACTTGTGTTGGTACTGGCAAGATTTTACAATAATTGAATAGGCCACTGTCATCATCGTTAAACTGCTGTTTGATATTTGTGGATACAATATTGCGGAGAATTCTTCGTTGAAGATTGAATATGCTTTGCAGATATGTATTATATGTGCGACCGTAGCTGCTCAAACCATATTGGATATACGATTCAGCTAGGGAGTTATACAACATAATCGTGATCTTATATGGAATGCGATTTGTTAGTATAACTATGTTCGCAAGGAACTGTCTAAGTGTATCACAAACATATTCAATATGGAGACTCCAGTTCAATTTGCTATCGATAATTACACCAAGATACCGTTGATTATCAACATTTTTGATGGCAGTGCAACTACACTTTTTGTGTCAACGGCGCATGTAAGCAGCTGTGACTATGGGCAATTATACTGTTATATGGACAATGTTTCAGATACGGATATTTGATATGTAGTAGTTGTGTCTTATCTGCATTTAATACTAGCCCAGAGTCGTGTCACCATCTCGAGAGTATATTGAGGTCAGATTGGAGGCAATCAACAGCTTTTTGTGGGTCTTTGTCTGCAGCGACTAAACATGTGTCATCAGCAAACTGATAACATGTGCAGTGTTTTATGTAGTTCACCATGTCATTGACGTAAGAAAGAAAGTGAAGAGGACCAAGTACTGATCCTTGCGCTGTTCCCTCAGTGATGGCTTTATAATCACTGTACGTATCATTTATCTTGACTGTGAATTTACGGTTGTGCAGGTAATTTTCGCACCATTGAAGTAATGGTCCACGTACTCCGGTGCTTTCTAATCTTTTTAGCAGTTCTTTATGGTTTAGAGTATCGAATGCACGTGAGAAGTCAATAAACAAAACCAGAACATGTTTTCGATCATCAAGGTACGTATTCAGTTCATCAGTGAATTTCGATAAGAGTTCTGATGTACTTTTACCTGGTTGAAAACCGTACTGGTTTTGGGTAATGATTTTGTGTGTTTTGTAATAGTGGTATATTTCCTGACTAATGTATTTTTCGACAATCTTGTCAACGGAAGACAGTAGCGTTATAGGCCGATAATTTAAACAGTTGTTTTTGGGACCTTTTTTGTGTACTAGTCGAACGCATCCTATTTTTAGTTCGTCTGGATAGAGACCACTTGAAACACTAGAGTTAATAAGATCGGCAAGCGCACCAGAAACTTCTTTACCTACTCTTTTTAAATGTGATATTTTTATATTGTCTATTCCTGGCGATTTATTTACATTTAATGAATTAATTATTTTATTTATTTTGTCACTTGAAGCTTTTTTAAATAACATACTCCTCTCAGTTTGCACCTGGTAAATACTTTTGTCTAATAGTTTAATACTGCAATTTGGTACAATATTTTTTACAGCATTATCAAAACATGTCGCAAAATTCTCCGCAATATGTTTGACTGATAAACATTGGGCATCGAAGGCCTTTAGAACAGCTGAATCTATGGATAATGTCACCCGACCAAGCATTTGGTTAACAATTTGGTAAACTTTTTTGGTGTTTTTATAATTTTCATTTATTGAACTAATGTAACATTCATTTCTACTTTTTTCTAAAATTTTATGTATTTTATTTCTAATCATATTGTATTTTAACCTTATTTCAGGATCGTTTGAACTGTTCTTCCAAGTCTTATATAATTGGTTTCGTTTTTCACACAATTTGTTAATATTTTCATCAATCCAAGGAATATTAAATCTAGTAGATCGTTTGTTTTTTTTTTCTTTAGTAGCAATTTTCCATGCGTTTTGGAACGAACTACATATAAAATCATAAATTTTATTAGGACACGGCATTTTATTAGTAGTCATCCAATCAACCTGTTTAAGTTCATTGTAAAGTATGTTATGATCGATTATTTTTTTGTTATCACACTGTATACGCTCCGGCGGCGCGTCATAGATGCAAGTGAATATGAGGGCTCGGTGATCGGCCAGTACGACATCGAGCACCGCCGACTGAGGATGACTAGCGGGAAAACGCGCAATTATCTACTCAATGCAAGATTTAGTGATTTTGTTTAGTTTATTTTCTATTCTTGTATATTGAGAAACTCCGCAAGTCAGTCCGCACCCGCCGAGTGTGTTTAGATATAAATCTTTGTAAGATGATATGCTTTTAAGATCTATGTTCATGTCGCCGACCAAAAGAAAGTTCTGTTTTGAATTATATTTAGATACGTGATTACCTAGTTCCCTTACAAAGACATTCTTGTTTGTTTTTGGTGGCCTATAAGCTGCGCACACAACCACCTCTTGAGTGTGAATATGGAGGATATTTACTTTTATACCTTTATGGATTTCTATGTACACTGTGATATTTTAGTAGTTTTTGAAACGAAGCGAGCTAACTTATAATGATTAGTACTACCAAAAAACAAAACTAAATTAATTGTACTGGTTTTAATAAAAAAAGTTGAAATTCGAGTATTTATGACTCGTTCTAGTTTAACCGTAGTAGGGTTAAAAAAATTCATTCATTCACAAGCCATCCACGCTTTAGTACGCGCCACGGGGCAGTGACCTGTCAGCTGATATCTACTTTATTAGGTTACTAGTAGTACCTACTTACAAGTTAGGACCGTCATTGATTTCAACAATGTTTTAAGATAAATAACTTTATTGATTATGTTAATCATAAAAATAAACACAGCGTTTATTTATTTACAAGAAATCAACTTACATACCTATTAAAAGTTTAAATTATCACTTACTTACACCGAAACAATTGTTCGAAAACGAGTCTGCCGGGTTCGATACACAAACGCGCACGTTTTACTGACTTTTCCCTTTATCAAAAACGTTCACTATTGCACTGGATACTTATCACAACTTTTGTATTCACGGAAATAAACAAGTCTTTTAGTCTGCTAAACATCTTCGATCTGCGGCGAGTCACTCCAGCGGGTTCAACCTTGCGCATGAACTGCCGGGCTGTATCTATGATGGTGAATAAAACATGAACAGACAACAGCTTAGAGTTCATCATTGCTAAACTCTGTATTCGTATATTCGTACTGACGATTTACTTTTTCGCGGGCACGTAAAAATAATAATTTGTGACGCCTATATTTCTTTATTTTAAAATGATTTGCGGCTTAATTACCTAATGTGTAAAACATTGAATGAAGTCGATTGTAGCGAAACGTAGTGACCGTAGTGTGAATAATGAGTGCCCATACCACGAGTTCTCATTTTACGAAACGAATACTTTGTATGGATTATGTTATTGATATAAGTAGAAAATTTTCTTTTCCGAAACCGATTCAAAATCACGGTGTATATCAGAGCAAATAGATTTCTTTTCTTTAACGTAAATTATAAATATATATATATATATATATATATTATAAGCCTACGGGCTCTACGGTCAACAGAGTCCAGAGTTTCTAGATGGTACTTAGCAAAGCCATCCCAAAGGTGCCTGCAGCATTCCATGCAATATCGAACTTGGGCTGTATAGAGATGAAGCAGCTGTTCAGAGCTAAAGTACCGCAGGACCTTCGAAATGACTCCCAATTTCTTGGAAGCTGTCTGTGCCATGGACTCGATTTGTTGACCGAAGTTAAGTTTGGAGACGTGACGGTGATGCCCAGAAGGCCTACATGGTCAGTAATCGGTAAGGACACGTCTTGGAAAGTGGGTGTAAGTTCGAAAGTATTCTTTTCGCAGAGAAGAGACACCAGTGTTTTGGAAGGGTTAAAATTTACAAGATTGGCGTCACCCCAATCGGACACCCGGTGCAATGTCAAATTAGCCCGTTCAATCATGGACTCGGATAAATACTTGGGTGTAAATGGATAAATATAGAGTATTTATCCGTTTTGGAGTATTTATCCGGTTGAAAACCCATCACTAGTAACATTGTAAAGGCTTTTGGCTGGTTTCTATTATGGGTGGCCGCCTGCCTGACGCAAACCCTCCTTGGGAATGTAGTTGTAAGACGGTAAAGGCGGAAGAAGGTAAATTTATACTTATATGAAAATATGGGTATGGAGAGGAACCTAGGGTAAAGGATACTGCAAGTCTCGGATGGGAACGGGACTGTGACTGCAGTAGCTCGCAGAGACCGGGGTCGCGTACCTGAATGTCCTGTTTTTGCTCTGACTGGAGAGGCCACTAGGACAGGAACACCAAATAATTTAACTTTTATACAACTTAAATAAAATGTAACTTTATTATAATAAAAATTAAATAACACTGTAAAGTCTAACTTACCTGTTGGAGTTCAGTTTCAAAGTTGCCATCATTGATTTCCTCATCTTTCTGTTTCCAAATCTCCCACTGTTCAGCAGAGGTATTGTTTTGCTTGTTTTTCTTCTTTTTAGGTGCAGGTTGGCTCTAAAAAAGGAATATATACAGGCCGTCAAAAAACTTTTTTTTTACTTTGCCCAAATATTAAATAACATCAACCAGGGATGTAACAGATATGAAATTTCGGATCTGGATATGGTTACGGATAATTATATAAATAATATTATACTGGTTTCGGATTTGGATATGAAAATATTTCGGATTATGCGATAGTTTCAGCAAGTTTCAGTTACGGATATTAGATTTTTAAGGGATGGAATAGGAAAATACAAATAGATAATAATGAGTTTATTTTTATGTGATAATTCGGTATTACAACCACAGAAAAAAATAGCCTTATAAGTGTTAGTAAGCTATAACAATAGCTACTCATTTATAAGTGTTATGTACTTGAAAATGCAAAAACAATATTATAATGAAACAAAAACAGTATAATGTTGTTTTGTAAAAAGAAATAATAAAAACTTAGCATAACATGTCCCATTTAGACTCCGCCCGACCGATATCCTAATTTATTCGAATCTTTCATTTCAGATGCGGGTATGGTTTCGGATATTTTTTTATTTCAAGTATCCGTTAATTTCGGTTCCGATTACCGAGATCTGATCATACCATACCTGATATGAATCCATATTTAAACTGAAGTTTATTCTTATTGTATTTATGCATCTCTTTATCAATAATAGATAAAAAATTATAAATTTCGTAAAATATATTTTATTAAATAAATATTATAATTTACGTCGTTTGCGAAAAATACTCTCATTCCTCTCACTACGGTCACTATACGTTTCACTACGGTAATATTATCTATACAGTATTCTATCTTCATACAAACGACCGGAAAGCAAGTCAAACCTACGCATCTCAAGTTCGGTATGTACACTCGGTTCACAACCAGTAGCGAATGCGCCGCAGTGACGAACGAACGGTGTGATGCTTTTGTAAGCAGCAAACTTGCAATCTTGGGATCTGTGTATTTGATTGAAATAAGTATAAGTACTTACTTAATATGGCAATGGATTTTTTATACTATATTATTTAACAATAAAGCTTTTCGTACGTCTCATTCGAGGCATAAATATTTTTTAGTCTTAAAATAAGGATGTTTTTTTTATTAAATCTACTAAAACACAACATATATTTTTATTGAACACTTTCTATTTCATTCACAACAAATTTGAATTTTTTAAATAAAAAATATACTTACTATAATATTTACAATCACGTAACTAGAAAGAAATACTTAAATCTACTAAGAAAAAAACACAACATGTATTTTTATTGAACACTTCCTATTTCATTCACAACAAATTTCATTTATTTAAATAAAAATATATTATAATATTTACAATCACAAAACTAGAAAGATACTCAAGTAGGTAGATGAAATTGAAATACTGTGGGCATGGGGCAGCCCTCTCGCGTGTTTACGTACCGTGCGGCTGTAGGTAATTATTTCAAAGACAGCGCCGAGTCACAATACTGGATAGATATATTACGACTACGATCGATTATATTCAACGTTTTACGCATTAGATAGCTAGCGGAACATTTTATAACAAAGAATTGAAAGTGTTACTACGGCGCGGCGGCGAGACTTCTCGACGACACGCCCCTCCGCTTTATTTCACCACCGATGGCAGCTCGCGAAACGTTTACTGTTACGGTGCCCAGGAGAAAATAAGTCGTCCGTACGAATATGCGAATAATGTATAAGTTTAGCAATGCTGCAACTGTATGCTGGTTGCCAAAGCGATTAAGGATTGAAAGTTTTTTAATTATTTTTTTTAAGACTAGTAATGTGGGTCACACATTACTAGTATTCTTGTTAATTTCTTTCTCTGTCTCTTTCTTGTTAATTCAATCCATCTCAACCATCTTGACTGCAACCCGGCTACTCATGCGCAAGGTAGAAGACGCCTGAGCGACTCGCCGAACGACCGAAGATGATACCCTAGTGCAACGATTAATAAAGTGACACCAGAAATTTTTCTCTTTCCTCAAAACGATTTATATTTGACAGTTAAATAATTCCATATTAGGAATAATCATTATTTTGAAATAGTACAAAATATCTGCTGAGAAGAACCATTACTCTAATGCAGTTCGCAAAAACCATGATAGCCCGACTATGATGTTATTTATAACTGTTGGACATTATACTGAAGTATAAAGCAATTATCAATAATATTCTTCACATTAAATTAAAGGTTAAAGTAAAACATTAAAGTAAAGGACTTCTGAAATGAAATGCTTGAGAAAAAAATTATCACAATTCGGGCAACTGACCCCCCCTAAATCTTATATGTTTGCATCCCTTTAAAAGTTTAAAAGAAATTCTTGATTTACCAGCGACTCCCTCCTGCTTCAATAGTGTTGGGCTAAACATGAATGTGGGGTTCCATAAAATATTGAAAGTTTAGGAACTTCTGTCCTAGTGGTATGACTGAAGCTCAAGGATGGCACACCACGGGAATTTAATATCAGCCAATGAAGGTCATTGAAGAGCATAGACTTAAAGCCCCTCGATTTCCACTTGTGGTCAGATATAAAAAGACTTGTTTATTCTCGTAAAAACAAGTTTTGATCACTGGGGAAATATACCCAGAGCGATGATGAATGTTTTTCATAAAGGGAAAGCATTACATTGTGAAAGCTAAAAGACAGGGCTCCAGCTATCTACATACCAAGTTTATTGCATTCATTACTTTTTCCTTTTTATATTATAGGGGGCAAACTAGCATTTCTGCATAATTTATTACTTGACAACTAAGCTAACAAGACTTGGCAGTTGCTACACTTGCTACACCTAGCATAAGATCATGATAAAACATTAAAGTAATGTGAAATTCTGATCTGTGCTTATATTCATCAGCTAACAATACTTACATTTTTGTTATTTACAGCAAATACTAAAGTCATCTACCTGTGTTTTGGTGGTAGTATTAATCTTCGCTTTCTTTGAAGGCTCGGACTTCTTGGGGATGTTACTTTTAGCAGGTTTTTTAGATTTTTGACTTTCGCTAGAAGAAGGGTATTCATCATCCTCTATCTTGAGGCCGGCAAATCTAGATGGTACTACAATTGCAGCCATTTTTTGAATACCTTCCTGTTTAATCAAAATATTGTTAATAATAATAAATACACTATAATTATTAAATAGAAATGATTGACCTATATTTTAGAGGCTGAAGCTAACGATCACAACAAAAGGAAGGGTAAATTAAACTGATGTATGTATTTCGATTTGTTTACATCTTTCTCTGGTAAATTTGACAAGCTCGATGAATTATCACACAAGCACAAACCTTATCAATGCAATTGAGAAGTCGATGAGATATTGAATTTCCCTTTAATTATAAATAATCAGGCCGGCAAACTGAACTTCCTTTTCTCAGAAATAAGGGGTTGGGGGGTGAAAAAGTCAACAGGAACCAGTGTGACCATTTTTTTAAAGGGGTTCTTCTGCATGTCATAGTGTTTTCTACTACAGATGTGCAAGACCGTTGCTAAAAAATCTACCAACTGAAGACCGTAGGATTTAGAAAGCCCAATAGGAGAAAAAAGAATTGACAGTTTCAGCCACAGACAAGTCACAACAAATGGAAATTATATCGCTACCTATAATACCGGCACGAGAGGATACCGAATAACTTGTGCGGACTTGTGCCTCATTCAACGAGCTATTTAATATTTACTTTAGTTACCAAACAAATATCTCATTTTGATCAACAATTTCTGTCACTCACTCATACTTGTATTGCATACATACACTCATATTACTCATATATCATATACAATACAAAAGACTACTTTTTTATAATTTTAAGATGAACGAATAGACGTAATTTTTTTACGTTTTTGTTATTTAACTTGTATAATTATATTTAACACTTGACATTAGTGGCAGTGAGTGGGTTACTGAAGCTCAGCTAATGTTATTCAGTATTTAATAAGCACAGAACACTGATACCCTAGTCGGGTATTAAAACACATCCGCTCTCGCTAACGGCTCGCACGTGACTGTTGCCCTACTGCCCGTGAACCCGAGACAAGAATGCAAACACTACATCCCTTCCTTAATATATTTATTGAAAATTATAATTTTGTATCTATTTGATCTGTGAGTTTTATTTAATCTGTGGCAAAGCAATGACGGGCGAAAAATATGCAAAATAAAATCATTGAAACTACTGGAAACTACACGCTCTTTGAAAACTAACTACACGTACCAACGCGTATTGATGAATTAAGTGTTATAGTACATAAAAAAGTTTAGCTAGATCGTTCACCAAATAACGTAAGTACTATGGCTCCGCAAAAATAGGCTTACATAAAAATATTTATCACTATTGTTTTCATTTCATATTGAAGTTTACCAAAATAAATATTAGGAAACGATACAAAAGTGCAAGTATGTAGTTAACTTTTTGATTTATTGGTTAATTGCTTTCAATGTTGTTATCACATTGAGCGTAAATTTATAGTATATTATAAAATAAAGTGTACTGATATAATATATTAACATGTATTTCTAAACTACAACCTATAATAAATTACAGGTCAAAGGACTAAAGAGAATTCTAAAATGGATAATCAAACCTGTATCTTTCTCGGGATTAAAGTAAAACCTGGACCGATTGAGCGCCATAAACTCGAAAACTATGGCCTGGACAACACAGTGGATAGTTTAAAAACTGAGGCTGAAAAGAAGGCCAATGTACCATCTGCTTCTTTAGGTACAGTTGTGTGCTTGCTACAGTCAATACTTTGCAAAATGTTTGTAAGGCTTTCTTTTGTATAAATATTTGCAACCTGCCGGGCCTCGAATGTGTAGCAGAGACATCTTCAACAATCATCATCATATTTCAACCAATTTACACAAAACCTTAACAAGTTACATACCTAAACCTTCCTCATGAATCAATCTATCTATTGGTGAAAACCGCATGAAAATCCGTTCAGAGTAGTTTTTGAGTTTATCGCGAACATACAGACCCTACGGTACTTTGGTTTATAATATGTAGTGATTTTGTAAAGTATTGACTTATAATAATAATAATAAGTTTGGATATTTTTAAGCATGTTGTTAAAATTCAAGGCTCACCCACCAATATGTGATTGGTTGGTAGATTGTATAGTTTTAAAAGTACCTGCCTCACCTAGTAAGCAGATCTTTGTTAAAATGTCCCTAATCTATGGTATTTCATTGAGTTTTATCCTTGACTTTTCATTGTAGATATTATATATTAATATGAAAATGTTAAAATGAACTTTTTTTCCTTCTATCAAATCTAGTAAAAATTGTAAATTAATTTTTGTTTGGATTTAAGTTCCCTGTGATCTAGGTGTGTGTCCTAGTATGGAAGTTGTCTGTTTTTTAAGAAAGCAAGGTACAAATAAAACTATGTATACCTATTTTAAAAATTTATTACAGAATTGATCCATCATGGTAAAATCTTGAAAGATAATCTGACACTCCATGACAGTGGTGTAAAAAGTGGAGAGATGGTGCATGTTGTGAAAAAGAAGGTCCAAACGCCTCCTCCACCCCCTCCAACATTCACTGATAATGATCTTCAACTGCTCAATAGTTCTTTGAGAACTTTAGGCTGTACACCAAATGCTCCCGGATGGACTAGAGCTATGCAGGTATTTACTAATAATATTATACAGAAAACTGATTTAATCACCAACTGTAGTCCACTAAGTAATGTAAATTTAATAAAAAATGTTTTATAACAAAATATTAGACAATGTAATTAGTATTAACACCATACAGTCTAGCAATCATTGATGTTATTTGAATAACTTATATTATTGTCAAACTTTGCTGTGCCTAAACTGGGTCTGTTCAGCAGCAAAGTTTGACAATAACAAAAACTTATAAATTAATTACATGGAAATATTCAAGTTTATATTGATGCTAATTACATATAATTATTAATATTAACCTAAATATCTAAGCATATTGTTCTAGTCTGTGCCCACGAGTGGGATCATGTCAAACTATTTTTAGATTTGGTATGGTTTAAGATTGGGATGTTGCGGTTGCGGATTTTGGAAGGCTCTTAATATTTAGTTTTATTAAACTTTATATGGGGGCAAAAATATAGTAATTTTTCATTTTTCAAAATTATGTCATGTAATTATGCAAGTTAATTACTAACACTTCAATGTTAATTCAAAAGCAGGTCTGACATTTATACTTTTAATAGATTGTATACCAGTAGGAAGTCCTCTTTTTGTGGATTAAAAATGCTTAATCAGGTTTATCTTTTAATAATATTCTTACAGCTGTTGAATGATGAATCTGCAATGGCCGAGATCATAGAGCAGGCCCCTTCCATTGGAGAGGACTGTGTGGCTCTATCGATTCTACATGAAGTGGAATTATTAGCTGCTTTAGGAGCTAACATTCACACTATGAGAAGAGGTGCCAATGCTCATCCTGAGTTGCCAGCTGCTTTAAGACACCTAACACGTCTTGTACGATCCCGCAACAGTACAACATCTTCTACTGACAGTGGTAAAAAGACTTACTTCTTTATAATTACAGTTTCAGTGACCTTTGATTACTTCCATACGCCTAAGAAGTAGGCACAGAACGGTTGTAGGCTTTCACAACTTCAACCAGTAGACATATACTAAGTAGATAAACTATTTTACTTGCTTTAAAAATTATTGATTTACAAGATCACCAATTAACGGCAATTTGCTTTTTATTTGTCTCGCCTTTTGGTAGTTCTCTAGTGAGTATGGGAATTTTGGAAGACTTGTCAGTTAAAAGACATGACATATCTTAGAATGGTTGAGAAATAAACAATATTGTACAGAATATTTACAAGGAATACATCTGGTGAATATGTACAAAGGGCGGCCTTATCGCTAAAAGCAATCTCTTACAGGCAGGAAACCTTCGGATGGACAAAGACGGCAATAAATAGATGAAAGTTTTGGTGTGAAAAGTGCTGACATAGGACATATTTTAATTATTCTAAAAGAAACATCATATTTCTTAAATTGCAGAAGTGTTTTTGGTTGTTTTTTTTTACAACTCAGTTAACTAACAAGGACACGGCCAGTCTGATGATAAATCTGTAAAGCACCTATAAACAATCTCAACTCTATTTGTTGGACGGCTCTAATTTAAACAAAACATCCGGGTCCTCACTCCTTTTGTCATTCGCACGACTCTTCAAATAATGACAATTTATAATATTCCTATCTAAGCTCGTTATTCCTGTTTATTAATATTTACACCTTTTTACTTATACTTTTATCATTAGCTTTTAGGTGGGTATAAAACGTCGAGTCGTCAATCACAACGAATGGTTTCTGTGTAATACTTCTCCACCATACTCTTACCTGTAGCTAGTTGCAGAACAATGTGTTAATTATTCTAATTTTGTTTTAGTCCCCACATCAGGCTTTGCTTATTCGTTAGAGGCGCTCTCGGAAGATGAGGATGCAGATGAAGAAGAAACTGAAGAGGCTGAGAGGAATCCTATCACCCAGGAACAGTTTACTGCAGCTTTGCAGGTTAGTTCACTATAGCTTAGTAATACCACAGATAATGTGTAGTGTCGAGTACATGATAGTACTCGACTCGAATAGCGGCTCTTGCGCCGACACAATAAAGTACAACTCAGTTATATACCTAGCAATTGCCTCACTTTCTATCGCGTAACTTTTACCTCTTCTGCCGACGCGTGCCGATAGGGTTGTCTTCTCTTAGAATAATAATAATTAAGCTGAATATTTAATTACCAGTTATGTGCTTATTATACTTTGTGAACAAATGACGTTTCAAATAAACCTAAGCTACCTACCCATAGCTAATACCTACTTAGTATTACCTATGTAGATTAAACTTTAATTAAAGAAAACTATTTTATTTCACAATATCTGCATATACACTTTAACCTAAGAAAATAGACATCGGCACTTACACCCTCTTTGTAAAACTATTTATTACTAATGTATTGTAGGCCGCTACAGACGCTATATCGTCGTCGAGTAGTCGCGGCGGCGCCGGCAGTCAAGACAGTCTATTGAGACTCTTGCAGTCAGCGGGCGAGTCAAGCAGAACTACCTCCTCGGCTACAGAGTCCGGTACACCGACTGGTCTTGGTAATTACAACTCCTTTCAAACGTTTTTTTTAAGTCTCTTTTTTCATTGTCCGCTTATGAGCTCACATCACATTGTTTGCGCCCACTCAACATACCGTACAAAAAAAATTTTCACTGACTTTAGAGGTTTTTTTTGCTGCAAAGGGGTTACTAGTGCCTATAAACACTTGTAACAACAGTGGTGTCTATCCTGTTGAACTCTGATAACCCTACTCACCTTAAAAAAAAGACCACTACTCTAGTTTACTACTATCTAACTGCGATTTTCTCTAATTGTCACTAAGGTGAATTGTAGTTTTTGAACGAGACTTCACATGTTATAATTGAGTAACTTTATTTAATATTCAGCTACAATTATTTTAAACAAATTAAAACCAGTTATTAATATGTTCTTAATCTGAACTTCTTTTTGAAGCGCCTATACGATCCCTCATAACTCCTGAAATGTTCAGCGAAGCGATATCAGAGGCTATAAACAGAACATCCAGCAGTAGATATCCGGGTGGAACACCAATGGAACAGAGTCATCCTGGTAATTTTTTTTTCATCACTTCACAAATATTTTTTTTTACATAAATTCAACATTAAACTTTCAGCCGTTAGTAGTGTCAAACAAACTGTAACAAGTTATACAATTTTTTGGCTACATGCAGCCAAAAAATTGCGGCCTCATGGCCGTACGGCCAGTGGATTAATTGGTTACCACTGCCACCACGTCGAGCGTTGGGGGTTCGATTCCCACATAGAAAAATTATATGAAATCCCACATTTGTGTTAATTAACTGTATATTTGTTAAGCCCCGGACAGGAAATTTCCCTGAGGAAAGGAGTTAACCTTGCTTTTATGTGGTTTTGAGAGCCAATGTTGAGAACATAGCATTTGGGACCTAGGAGTAGAAAAATATTAAAAACAAAATTCTGCTGCCTACTAGATCTCATAAGTAGATTCTTTATCCCTTAACTTATTGTTAAGGTTTTATTGTATGGTTATGAACAAAAAACTTAAAGGTACAAGGCCTGAACTAAGGATGGACCTAAATAACACGTGGCAAAAGGAACACATAGAATATCAATTTCGCATAATTGTCTTGTCTATTGTCAGGTGTGGATCGGTGAATGGCGGATGGTGGAGAATACTTAAAATTTGTATTTTCTTTAGTTTCATCTTTTATTTATATCGATACCTCCCACGTTAGTTGTTGTATCCCATAAACTGCAACTTTACAGTAGATCGTTTCAAAGGTATAAATTGAAATAAAATCGTCATTCTTTAATTGATTTTTGTGAAATTTGGTATAACTATGTATATTATACATTCTATACATATATCAAAATTCCCAAAAAAAAAATCACAGTCGCTATGATGTAAATCGCCTCAGTGCTTGCACCTAGGGCTGACCTTAACTTTGTCTAGCAAGGCGTTAGAACTAACGAAAGTGTCGGGCTAATTTTAGCACACTTTATGGATGTCTGGCGGGACGTTGCCACCATACAATGTCTGGCAATGAAAGACGTGACTTCTCATATCATCCTGAAGATAATATAAAACAATTACGACTTTATACTGTGACGAAAGTAGGTCTAAATTTTTGCCACCTCTGGTGCCTCAGCTGCCAAAGCCACCATGATCCAAACTTCATACTTGGCTACCGATCCTACCTCGGTTGGGCACATAAACTGAAAAACTTTCAGCTTTTATAAAATGATGAAGGTCTGGCGACAAAAAAAGTACCTAAGTATGTTTATTCGTGTTGTGGAATAATAACCAGTACCATTTTAAATAGTTAAAAAGTCAGGTTTGTTGAGGTCGGCGGTGTCCGCGTGTGCCTGGACGTCGCCTAATTGAGAGATTTTACCCAAGGTGGTGCCCGAACTTTTGCGTGTAGGCCCTAGGAGGAGTACGGATGTCAACACACCGACCTCACCCACCCGCCGAAAACCCCGTTGGGATGACGGCTCGAGGGGGTTTCCACACGCACAAAAAAAAAGATTTGTTGGGGTCAGTGAGTCTCTCCTACTAGCATTATTACAAATTACCAAACATGAACTTGTGGGCTTTTGATAATTCACGTAAATAAGTTCGGCCTTCGTAGTTAGACTGAAAGCCGACCTCAACTTAGTTCTGAAAAGGTTCAGAAGATGATTTACTTAAATTCAGTAGTAGGTATATTTATAAAACTATATTTTTATGGCATATGTATGAGCTATAGCTATGAATATAATTCAACTATTTTATTTATTGAAACAAATATTTTCTTCTAGTTATTATTAATATTAAAATTTTAGTGCTACATCGAAATTTGTATTAAACTTAATTTTAAAAACAAAGTTACTAAAATTCCAAAAGATTATGTTTATTAATTTATGAGATTTATCTTGTATTGATTTATTGACATGGAAATTGCATACTATACAATAGTAAAAGTGAAAAAAAAACCATTCGCTGTAATGTAGGTATATCGCCTCATCTTAGTCCTCACGCCTTGGGCTGACCTTTAACTCTGTCTGGCAGTATATTAGCACTGAGTCTGTCTGTTTGGGTAACATCTTTTAATACCCAAGTAACATAAATCAAATTCGACTATTATAGTATGACAAAAGTAGAATTACAATTTATCAAACTTTGAGGATGTCTAGCGGGGGATGCCATAATAGTGTCTAGCAATGAATGGTATCATTTCTTACATTATTATTAGATAATATAAAAAACTTACGCTTAATACTTTGATGAAAGTACGTATCAATTTTATGCACCTTTGCTGCTTCATAGCTGCCAAAGTCACCATGATCCAACCTTCATCTTCGCCGACCGTTCGTACCTCTATTGGGCACATGAGCAAAAAACCTTTCAGCGTTTATAAAATGACGAAGGTCCGGCGATCCCCGTGATCCCCTCTTGCTTAGTATAGATCATAAGGAGAGGTGGAATAGCCTTAGGAATACACAATATAAAAATATAAAATTATTTAAACCTCTTAGTTAAGTTTGAATACACAAACAATACCATAAGACAGCTTTTGAATAGTTATTTCCGAACCTAAATTAGCCTTAGGAATACACAATATAAAAATATTAAATTTTTTAAACCTCTTAGTTAAGTTTGAATACACAAACAATACCATAAGACAGCTTTTGAATAGTTATTTCCGAACCTAAATCCGTTAAAGGTACAAATGTACATTTCGTATATTTTTTTTAACACTAGGTTATAAAAAAAATAGCAGATACCAACACCAACATGTTTGTTCCTTAATTTAGTTCTAAATTCGTAAACTAGATGACATCTCAATATATTGTTCCTTCTCTAGCAACACAGGAACTAGCCAGAATTGCCGCTAACATCGCAGAAAGAGATCGATTGGCCATGTCCGTCGCCGGGTCCCCACCGAGCTCTCGAGATGAGCAGCGGAGCCCCGAGAACCTATCACAGCCCAATGTGAATCCAGAAATTGATAGGACCGAAGGTCGTTAAGTCCTTTTGTGGACTTACTGAGCACCTCATTATTGCTCCTAGATCAATTGATGTATCTTCTGCATGAGCCTAATCTTTCAAAGCACGGGCATGTTAGACTTCATTGTGTACATACATTTGTTTTTACATTTTTGTTTTTTCTTGTGATTCTTTTATTTTTAGTAACGCTTCGTACTTCTTTTATTAAGTGTCTCAATATACGCATTTACTTTCTTTTTCAAGTAATGTTAGTCACTATAAATAGTACTATGTGCCCCAGTGCAATTGAGGAACAAACAACGCGAATTCTTCTACCCAAAATAAATAATATCAAAAGAAAAAAGCCTAAACGCCTCGATCAGTTTTTATAGTTATAAGTAATTGTCTTAGAACTCTTTGAGTGAGTATTCCGAGTCAATGAGTCCAACTTGTCTGTATTTTTTCGTACAAACTGATAAATTTTTTTGGTCGACACAAAGTTCCCGATGCCAAAATCCAAAGTCGCGGTTTTTTCTAATAAGAATGTGGACAATTATAGAAAATTATATTATTATATTTTACTAGTATCGCCTTGTAATAATGTTGATAATATTTAGATAGACAACGTCATTTGTCACGTAAATAATCTTGCTTATGATGAATTATTAAAATTCTTAATAAAGCACGAAGTTGATTATTTCATTTGGCTAAGATTTATATAATTTTACAGATTTTAACGTCTTGGTTTTCGTATATTGAATTCCTACCTTTTTATCAGCTTTAAATGTTTCAATACTTACAGCTGCCCATAAACACTGTAACATGTAGAGCCATTAGGGCCAATATTGTTTTATAGAACTTAGCACCACATCAATTGTAAATATATATATTATGCATTATCATGCCTTTATCAAAATCAAAGATCATTATATAGGTGAGCAGAGTAAAGAGAAAAAAAGACAGGTACTATGAATATAAAGTATAAAACTTAGTTTTATTTTACAGCGTCATCATCTCAAAGTCCGGTGGCAAGAGAAAATAGCGAAGACTTTTCAACACAAATACAATTCATGCACGAAATGGGCTTACTGGACGACGCGCTCAACATGCGCGCACTCATTATTTGCGCAGGTAGGCAGAAATAAACAGTTTTATGTTATCTACAGCTGTATCAACATTTTTTAAGTACGTAATACTACGAGTAATTGAAATATAGGTGAAACAGAATGATTTTCATACAATAGAACGACGACTTCGACTGTTTAACCGTGGAAACGTCTAATTCACTTAATCGATCGGAACAAACACACTTTGAGTGATCCAAAAAACCAAATATAGGGTGATGGTCTAGTGGTTAGTGACCCTGACTGCTGACCCAGAGGTCGTGGGTTCGATTCCCACCCTATTCTGGGTGTTCTTTGTGTCCGTTGTTTGTATGTTTGTAAAGTCCCCCGCGACACAGGAGTAATTCCTAATGCGGGAGTTGTCTTTAAAAAAAAAAAAAAAATGGGTAAAAAATTAGTTCTTTGAGTTTCCAAAATGAGGTCATTCTAGAATGACGCAGTCTTTTTGGGTAAAAGAATTGAACGTTTTGTAAATTTGACATACCTACTGGTAACAAAACGGTTAGGGAATAGTAAGTTTTGAATCATATTCGTACAAGCATGCATAGATAGTCAAATTACCCCAAGAACAAAAATTTAATTAAGTACCTATATGTTTACTGTACCTGTATGCATTAGTGTGAATATTATGCTAGCAACCAAGTTTTCAATAATATGTTATCTCTCACTGTTCATTTTTAACCCCTGATGCAAAAAGAGGGGTGTTATAAGTTTGACGTCGATGTCTGTGTGTGTGTGGCATCGTAGCTCTCAAACGGATGGACCAATTTCGATGCGGTTTTGTTCATTTGAATGCCAGTTTCCTTGCGGTGATTCTTAACTATGTTTGGTTAATATCGGTCCAGCAGTGTAAGAGTATCAGCTCTTTTCCAAAATGATATAAGGCATTTTTGTTATTATTTTGTGTCGGGGGTTTTTTAAATTTTTTTTATACTTCGAATAGTATCTATTCTTTAAAATATTGATGTGTCTATGCGGTTGACTACTTTAAGGACTAATACCAAAATACGTACACGTTTTTACAAAGGCTGAATTTGAATATATTATTATATATACATACATAATATATATTTATATATTATGTATCTATCCAAGTCTTTTGAACTTAAACAATATAACTTAAGAACTCAAAAATTCCTCCGAGTCAACACGGCAAATCTACTGCTTTGTATTTTATACAACTAGGGTGGCAAACAAGAACTCGGCCTGTATGATGATAATCTATTGCCGGTGTAAAGGCCTGGTTCACATGTGGCGGTAGTGCCTTTAACCTTTTGACAGCCACGGTTGGCTATATCCGACAAAAGAAACATGAAAACGACGAACTACGGAAAATCAAGGTCTGTTTCAGATCAAAAATCGATAACTTTTTTGTCGATGAAGATGATTGAAATTTTGCACAAATATATAGTATAGTATACAGTATAGTATATATAGTATACAGAGGAGATAGAGAGAGAGCCTCCAGTAAATTGTAAACTCCAGTTGTGCGTCGGAGCTGACAGTTTTTTAGGGTTCCGTACCCAAAGGGTAAAACGGGTCCCTATTACTAAGACTCCGCTGTTCGTCCGTCTGTCACCAGGCTGTATCTCATGACCCGTGATAGTTACAGTTGAAATTTATTCATTGTAGCATAGGAGCCACTTCAAATTTGGTTAACTTATCCTTATCAAATAATTAAGCTACCCTGTTATTTTCAATATATAATACTGCTTAATTTTTAAAATATTGTTGAAACATTGCTGACACGCCAGGCGGTCATCAGTCAGGCAGGTCATCGGCACCTGGAAGAAATTTAGAAGAACACGAGAGGCGTGTCACCGGCACGGAAAGTGTTATAAAAACATACCACAAACTAGTCAAATAAATAGTCTATATTAGAAACCGCAACAGATAAAAGTTTTCAGTTTCCTGACTTTTATCACATTTTTCGCAATAACTTTGGAAACCGCACATATCCGCAGCTGATTTTTATAAATGTTATTTATAAATATCAGGTTAACAAACAACATCAAATATAAAGCACTGGGAGACATCCGTAACTGTTAAAAGACTCGGTGAAGTTAAAAAACTGGCTTTTTTCCCTTATTTTGTTAAATTTTTGATACATAGAAATAGAAACACGCAACTTACAACCTTAGAGTTGTTTTAAAATTTACGTACAATGAGCTTTTTAGAAATGTATAATACTTTATATCTATAGCCATAAAAAATTACAAGAAGTTAATTTGACTGTATTTAAATCCATGAGACCTGAATTGGGAATTCATAAGAACCATAAAAATATTTTAAATGTAATTTATGTAAAATGACTATATTATAGTAAAGTTCAACTCATAAACTATTCAATAAACTTAAAAGAGTGTGCCAGTAACGATATTAGTAAAAACATTTTTGATATGCCATTGTTCTACTTTTCTCTACTACTCTATTTTCCATAGTGCGACGCCCACCGTCTGCAATGTCCGACAGAAACAAGACATTTTTGCAGTACAAAATAAGCATATAAAATAGGTTTTCTGTGTTTTTTTCGCTATTATTTACACAATAATCATTATTTATATATATTCAAAGGTTAAACAATTTAATCTCATTAAATAATAGAACAATGATGAAATGAAAAACATCATTTCGTAATGCAATATGTATTTCAAATATGGCAGTCAAATATTGTCGGTTATCGCCGACTGTGGCGTGCCACAGCAAGCAAAAACATAAAATAAAAATTGGCATTCATATATGATGTGATAACTAAAGTTGTCAATTGATAAAATTGACAGTAAACCCAATATAGGTAATCAATTTCATGATTTCTTAACGATAAACGAGCATAATTAAATAACAGGTATTACGTTCCACCTTTAATTATCTATACATTAGTATTTGCTCAAGGTCGAAGTCTCTCTACATTACCTATACTAATGTATAAATAATAAAAGGCAGAACAGTATTAAAAAGTTTTCGATCCAATAACACCAAAAACGTTTTACTCAAATATAAACCTTAGTAGCAGAAACTAAAGTATAAAAAGTATTATATCAGACGCATAGAAACAATTGCATTGTCAGATGACATAATATTGAAAACTTGGTTGCTAAGATAACATTCACTGCTCGGAATGCTTATAACAATTTCCATATTGTGATAGCTAACATATAATTGATTTGTTTTAACCGACGAAAGAAAAGGAGGTTTCAATTCTACTGTCTGATTTCGATGATCCTTTTTTGTTAGATAGGGTATACCTCAAGGGTGGTCCCATGTCAAGGAACTCAGAATCTGATGATGGGATCTTGATAAAATTGAGAGAAACCCTCGAAAATTGTAGTTTTCTGTTTACTTTTCATAACTTAATCAGGTATTTGTGTTTAGAAATCATCACATCATGAAGCTGAGCTGATGATGGAAACCATACCTTTCCTAAACAATCAGAAATTAGATATAAAAACTGTAGTTTTAGCGACAGAAACGACTTAATATGCTTTAAAGAAAAGACATTTGATAGCGTATTAAAGTATTTAGTATTAAATATATTAAAAGATAGTAGTTGTCAGAGTAACAAAAGATGACGCAAGCCACAAAAAAATCATAAAATAAAATCTTTTAACAAAAAATTAAACCGACGAAAAGAACTAAAAAGCAAAAATAAATAAACCTTTCCAGTCTTGAGTATTGAGCTTATTTACAAAATTTATAAAATTTTATATAAACTTTTTTTGAGTCGGCGCCAAACAAACTGATTAATTATCCAAATTTTGTTTACGATAATTAATCAGTTAAATTGCTTTTTAGCTCTTTTTGTCGGTTAAATATTTTTTCTTCATCTGAAGCTGACTATATGTTTCGATTGTACACCTTGTTTTTAAAATTGGGGAGATTCTATGTATAATAATGTATATGTAATGTATTTTTCAGGTGATGTGAATGCGGCAATTGATTTAGTTTTTAGTGGAGCCATCGGCGACGAATAACTGGTTTTAAAAGACTATTTAATTGACATGCTCAGAACTCAAACTCAATCTTATATCAAAGCTAGCTAGATATGTAATATATATCAGTGTGAAACCATTCATGTCTTACAAGAAAAGTCTGGATAGGGTCATTTCTAATAAATAGGTGTTGAAGTTGATGTAATACTATGATTATAATGGTGTATTGTGATAATGCAATAAACATTAAAACCAATTGTTTTTCATTCATTTATTAACTACTATGTAATTTTAACACTTGCTAATTTAGAAAATACTGTATTTTATCACGAGTTGCAGAATCCATAACGGTGAATAATATGAACTATAAACTGCATATAAAGATAATTAAAAGAAATGCAAGCACTGATGACAGCGAAGCTAATTTCAAGAAATTATTGGAAAGTCACCAAAAGATATTAACTGACAATTATTTAATCTCGGCTAAAGAGTTTCTGAGAAAATTAGTTTTGTTACGAGATCAAAGACAACTAGATAATTCTAAAGAAGGCAATAATTGACAGACTAAGTTTGACAGTAGTAAGTGTTAAGCACCAGTAAAGGTTCTATTTATTCTTTTCCTATAACATCAACTCTAAACCATGTGCAAGTATTTAAGTTTAAAAACGTTTCTACTTGTTTCCAGTTGTGGTCATTTTGTTTGTGATGAAAATCTATTAAGTAGGCCTATCGCTAATCTTTAATCTAATATCAAACAAAGGGTCATTTAACCACATAACGGCCAATATACTAGATGACGAAACAAGTAGGTGTCGACATTCTTTGCACTAAGCTTGCACTAGATGACCTATTAATATAGTTTAAGGTGCAATATTCTTATGTCATTTCTTCATTTTGAAATTCATATTACGTTTGGAAAGCTTTTTATAAGTACTGTTATCACTCTTTGCGCGGCATTGTTCACGTTTTTGCATACGCCTAAAATACCAGCCGGCATTATTAGGACTTGTCTCACCAAATAGCTCATGTTCAAGCTTCTTTCGAGCCTCAGTTCGAAGAGCAGCCCTTTTCTCATACCAATTGATATCTTCACCCTTACAATTTTTCCCAGCTGCTTTTTCGAGTTTTTTGTTGTGGACATCTTTTGGTTTATTACTTAAATTTATTTTTTGAGAACTATCTGCTCCTGACAACTGCTTAATATAATGTATGTTTTCAATTTCTTGACCCACTTTATGTCCATCAAGTTTCTTGAGAGCATTCTCGTTTTCTTGGAATGAGGTAATCGAAAAATCTTCATAGTCTTTCATGTAACCACCTTTCATTTCCCATTGTTCATATTTGTTTCTCCTTTTTTGCTTCTTGTGTAGTTTTTGTCTATCACGTTTTTTTCGCTCTTGTTTGTGCTTTTGTCCAATATATCTGTCATCTTTTTTAAATTCTTCTTCACTAAAATTTACATCAATAAACACTATATCTTTATCTTTTTTAACTTTTTTTTTAATAATATGTTTGTTCTCTTTGCCAAGTGCTGCAATAATATCTCTCTTCTGAACTTTGTGGGGTTGCTGATCAGATTTTAATGAATCTGCATAAGTAATCTTTTTTGCTGCTGATGTATCACTGTTATTAGTGTCCAATTCTATTTGAATTAGCTGTTTAGCTTCAGGACTAATAATTTGAAATGTAGGTTGATTATTATCTATGTCAGGTTCTATTTTTGTGTTTTCATCTTGCAATACCCTTTGTTCCTCGGTTATGCTACTCAAGGGACTTTTTATAATTTTTTCAATCGTTTTCTCTTCATGTTTCATTCTTTTTGCAACTTCATCATCTAGCCAGCTTCTATTTTGTTGATAAATTTGCGTCAATTTATCAACATCTCTTACAAACTCCTTTTCATAGTCTGGCTGAACCAAATGATTATTTAATTTTTTTTCAATATTTTTATTAATCTCACTATCAATGCATTTTGTGATTTTATCTGTATTCTTACTATGAAGTGGTTCTTCATATACTTTTTTGCATCTCTGTTGCTTATATGGAGTTTTTTCAACTGTGTGAAGTTTCTTCTGTTGCATTTGTAAAGTACTGCTTACAAGGGTAAGTTCTTTTAGCTTGTTTCGTAAATATGTATTTTCCTCTTGTAGTTTATAAAGATTTGATAGAATTTTATTGATTGATGGTGAAGTATGCATTGAACACTCATTTCTTGCACCCCACATGTGACCTATAGCCACACCAGCAGCTGTGATGACACTACCCAACATAATAATGTTTAGGACTGTGCTAAGCCTCTTGTTTCTTCTATGAACATAAGTTTTATGTTTTCCTGCATTATGTCCAAGAAAATCATCCTCACTTCTTAAAACTTCCTCATTACTATTGGGGGGCAGAGTGTTAAATGAAATAAATTGTGGACATGGCAGTTCTGCTGGACGGTTCTCTTCCGTAACATATTTGTCAAGGATCATCTCACATTGAGCCGATGTATCTGGTTCACTGTCACTGATGATAGATATCCCATCTGTGTCTTCATCTTTATCTACATTAGGGTCAGTTGTTTCCCTGCATAATAAATTTAATTCAATAATTGTTATTTTAATACTTGAGTGGAAATAACCACACTATTTCTTTACTTAATCAATTTGTCATACATTAACCATAGCCAGTACAGGGGAAGTATTCTTATCAATATTTACAAACTTAAAATATCAACCTTTCAACAGACTCATAGCAATTTTTTAACTACAATAAATAAGTATATAAAAATGTGTGACTACTGTTAAGTTCTTTATATTCAGTATATTAATATGATTACAACAATATCCCTTAATTCTTTCTTAGCATTGAAAACACAATTATATACATTAATAATGCTACATAATGGCAAAACATTTTAAAACCTTCAACTGTGCAAAGTTTTCAATTAACAAACAGTAGCAATTTTACTTATTAGAAATGTCAATTATCTTTGGAATAAAAAATATTGATGCACCCAGTATTTAAATGATAAATAACTTGACATGTCAAATCAAAGACTAGCAGAACATAAATTTAGTATTGAAGTTTTAATGGTTACTTACTGCTGGAGTATCTGATTATTTTCGGCAAAATCTGGCGCGTCATCTCCATAGGCAGGACTGTTTTCAAGAATTGTCCAACTATCTCCAGAATCTGAATCGCTGTGGTCTAGGGAAGACCCGTCCATTTAAATATCTTTAACAAAGTACGTTCATTAGTACATATCAAGGACGCTCGCAGACGCAGTAGAGAAATGGAAACCGTCCCCTCGCCAGATAAATGCGCATTAAAAATACCGTACCTCAGTGCACGCTCCAAACAATAAATTTGTGAATCCAATAATGCTTGGAACGGACCAGATACACTGAAATTTATTATTTTTCGAAAACTAGTATTTTTGTGACATGTTTTATATTTTGTTTTTATAAAAATACAATGTCAACGTCAGACAAACGACTATGTTTTGTTTTGAATTGAAGTTTGAACTATACTGAAGTTGGCAACAAACAGAAAATTCATCTGATGTCTGACAAATGACACATTGTAAAATGTTGCCCCCATACTCAATGTCAACAATTAAAGTACCCATCACGCGAGATAGAGTCCATAAAAAAAAAAAATAACGTACCCATACTCATAGAAAGATCAGCGTGTTCACGAACGAAAGGGCCATTAACGAACGTTGTTATACGAATTGACCGAATATTTTATCTCCTTTTGTACAAGAAAAATATGTACAATTTTAAATTATACACAGTACCACAGTATAATCATAAACAGTATTGTATCTTCATACAAACGGTGGGATCGCGAGACATACCTACACGCCTTGCGTTCGGTTAACACTCTGTTCACAAACAGTTGCGATTGCTCCGCAGTGACGAACGAATGGTGTGGTCGGTATGATTATTTTTAAGCAGTAAGCGTGCGATTTGTGTATTTCATTGAAATAAATACAAGTACTTAATATGGCAAATAGAAATTATAGACTATATTGTGCTGTTTTTGGTTGCTTGAATTCTTCAAAAACGCACCCAAAGATAACATTTTTTAAGACGGGAACGGTTCGAAAAATACGGGTTATTTATGGTTCTTCGTAACCACTCGCGCGAAGCGGAATTGGTTCGCGAGCGTTATGATCGCTGGGATTAATTTCAAACGAGAAGTGGGCGGATCGTTCCGACGACGCGAAGCGACGTACATAATCGAACTTAGGGAAGGTAAGTAGGTAGGAGTTATTCAATTAGTCAGTGCAATCTGTTCAAAATTTTCTTGATAAAATACAATTAATATAAATTATTCGTATTTGTTCAAAGATTCGATTTATTAGTGTTTAAAAAATGGGACGTAATAAGAAAAATGCGATCCACTGCTACTTCACGTACAATTTTCACAACATGCGTTAACCGTAATTAGGTATACAGCAATCCCCAAATTTATTTGCAGGGCTGACTCTCCGTATGTGCCGCACATCCGGCACATCTAACAGCACACACTTTTGGTCTTAAACTACTTGTTTCAGTATTATCTCCGGGAATTTCGTCGAATTGTAATGCATTTGTTATCGGCTGATATCCTGATTGCCTAGCAAAAATTCGTTTAGAAAATTTACATTTTCTTCTTGGGAGTTTTTCTATTAGACGTGACATATTAGAGCCATTGTCGGTCGTTGTAGAGTAAATTTGTTTGACTTCTATGCCATATTCGCTTAAAATAAAAATTATGGTATCTTTCATTTATCTTTTATACGGTACTTTCCAGTATTATTTTCACGCAGTTCAACGACACCTAAATTTCGCAAAACAATCCTATCCTCCTCTATATGCTGGATATTCAATCCCAAAAAACGACGAGTTTTAACAGAACCTACATCAGCTTTAAGAGAAATGAGTTTTTTTAGTTAATTAAATATTGTCTTGCGAATCTCATATGATTTCTCTGTAAACAAACATTTAATGGATTTGGCAGCAATTGAAAGACATTTTGTACTAGGTATAATTTTTTTTAAGAGTTCTTGAAAGTCATTAATTATCTTCAAGCATTCTAAATGGACGACCATGTATTGTGACTAAATCAAGACAGCACTTGATAATTTTTTAATGCACGAATGAAGTCCAAAGACGTAAACGAAGTTACAAAACTGTCTAAAAATGGACTTAGACATACCTACGTATTTATCGAGGTAACCGAGGTCCGCGCAGACGGAAACGCGGGCAACAGCTACATAGTTATGCATTGATGCTTCTGTCTGCACAATTTCTCGGGTGGCCCATAGGAAGGAAGCTTCAAGAGATCGCTTTGTGCCAGACCCGATCGTAGGCCTTCGCTATGTTCAATATAACTGACAACGCCTCCCCGTGGTCTCGATTGCCTGTGCCCACCGTGGAGTCAGGTATACGAGAAGATTACCAGCTGAACGGCCCTGACGGAAACCGTATTGTCAGTCATTGAGTAACCAGCTGGTGGTCTTCTATGTACCGAAGGAGCTGGCAGTTGATAATGGATTCCATTATCCTGGAGAACAAGGAGGTTCTGGCTATGGGTCTATAGTTGGATGGATGCGGGCGGTCACTTTTTTTAGGGATCGGGTGCACTAAAGCTGTCTTCCATGGATTCGGGATCGACTACACCTAGAGGACTGGAAAGCCAATAGCACACGTCTTCAGCACGATGGGAGAGATTCCATTAGGCCTACTCGACTTATGAATATCGAGGAAAAGAAGTGCTTTACCCACGGAGCTTTTGTAAGAACCGGACTTCCGGCATAGAGCTCTCACACCGCGGTATGGTCAGTGGTACGTTTCCTCCGTCATCCAAAGTCGAGTTGGACGCAAAGAGTTTGCCAAAAAGTTCAGATTTCTCTTTAGCGTCATGGCCCAACGAATTATCTCCCATTTGCAGGGGCGGAAGGGATGGTATAAAGAAATTCCCCTGGACAGCTGTGGCTGTCTTATTACCAAATTTCATCTAAATAGGTTCAGCGGTTCAAGCGTGAAAAGTGACAGACAGGTAGACAGGATTACTTTCGCATTTATAATAATAGTAGGGATAGGGACAGATTAGATACTTAAAAGAGTTGTAACCTTTTGTTTTTTTAAAGAACAACCTTGCAGTTCAATAACATTTTTATTTCAGTGAAAATGTAACTACATACGTATAGGTAGGTACTGATACCGACTTTGAAGCGGGACGAAATAAGTAGGTATTATTGTATAATTAAAATTTGTGGCTGCTAATAAACAATAAACATTTAAGTAAAATTGAGGTAAAGTACACTTACCCCTATTCATTTCATAATTCTTCTTGCACTTTGATGGCCTAGTAATTATGGTGTTTTAAAATGATAAAATCTGCTTGACTGCTGACGCCTGACTAGTTGAGCTTGTGAAAATGTAAGTAAAGAGCTAGGCTATTAGATAAGATCAGTAGGTGAAGGTTCATTGCGGGTGGGGCCATAGTAACTACTTAGTAATCTGAGGCGGGGCGAACAAAATTGCGAGTGAAATTAACCGTTATTTCGGGCACGAACAGTTTTATTTTGCTCTTTGATCAGAACCGAAATAATATCGATTCTGTTCGAACGGAATCGAAATGAAAATGCTCTTTTTGAAATGTATGGCGTTTCTGACGACCTGGTTAATAAAATTAACCAGGTTTCCGAGCCCTGCTTAGTACTACGTAAGCTTGCTAAAGCCAGGGGAGGCAGCTGCCCTCACCTGCCTACCCTCCCCCTCGGTATGCCCATGGTACCATCTACCACATGCAACTTGCATAAAAATGTTTTTGATTGTTTAACATAAAATATTTATTAACAACATAAAAAATCGTCTTCTATGAAAATTCGTCAACAACCTTTTTCTTTGTTCTTGGCGATATTAGTGTAGTCAGTGCCGGTTTTAGCACTACCAGCGCCCTGGGCGAGATTTCTACGGCGCCCCCTGTCTTCCATTGAAACCCATACGATCCTTGATAAAATGTAAAATAAGGACAGGAGTAACCACATTCTGATCAGGCAAAAAAGATTTTAGACTTATGAGTTCATCACACAACATACAACCATCAATATCTGATTTGGAGTCTACAGTTAATTTAAATTGCAGATCAGCACACAGTTAAAAGGTCTGGTTTTTCTGGAATCTTTTTATATTGTTCGAAAAAGACCAAGCGGAATATTCATTAAAATGTTAAAATCTTTCATTGAGTGAATCCAAAATTCTCCTTTGAACCATAATATGTTTTCCTTTCATATTCGCTCCGTTGTCGTAACCATGGTCGCTGCAATTGTTTAATTCTAGTCCATGTTTATTTCAAAAAAATTATAATTACTTCGGTAAGTATTTCACCAGTCGACTCATCGACAGGTATAAATTCTATAAAATGCTCTTTTACTGATATTTGGTCGGCACCTGATTAGTCAACAAATCGTATTGTCACAGAAAGTTATTCGACATGATTAATGTCTGGGGTGTAGTCTACTATAAATATTTTGATTGTTTTGCGCGTGATATGATCTCTGGACTTTACTTTTTCACCCATCAGCTCTATTAATTCATTTTGAATATCTTTTCACCAGCAGTGGTCAGAAACATCACCCTTTACAGCTAAATACAAGTGCTCCTGCATAACTGGATCAAAGTTGGCTAGTTGTTATACTAAGCCCATGAACTTACGTTATGTGGCGTATAAAGTTTATACGCCACATAACGTAATGTGGCCCCATGTCATTCTTTGGATAATTATCAATGTGACTTTGCACTGGGCCAGTAGCTATTATATGATCAATAGTTTTGCTATTCCGAGTGAGTGGCCAAGTAGATGGATCCGATGTATTCGTGACAACATTATTAACATCATCTGGAACTTGTGCTTGTTGTATATCACCAACGGTGTCGTCTTGAGCAACATCTGTAATTGTTGCACAACTTGTCTCATCACTTCGGGAAATTTCGTTGACAATCTCTTCAACAGCTACTTGATCTAACTTGTCAGACAGCTCCACTACCAATACACCCGTTTGTATTCCAGATGTAGATGCCACGTTCAGGTCTTGGTTTTAAAAAAAATATCTATATCTGGCGCCCCTGAGCGGTCGCCCAACCGCGTCCTACCCTAAAGCCGCTACCGGGTGTATGTAGTTGCACTCTTTCAAAACCTGTTTTAAAGGATTAACAAATCGCGAGTGCACTCCGAGTATTACGATTAGATATATTCTACTAAAACCACGGAGCAGATACAAAAAGCACTCCATTACACTGCATTCGCCAGATCGTAAGCTTATTTTATCACTTCTATGGTAAAATATTTGCTTTGATATAATATTAAAGCAAATATAGCGTCCAGAATTATATATATTTTTTTATAAATATTATTATACTTTTAGAGAGTTCAGAACAAAAACAAAAATACATTACTTTTGGAATGTTAATTTATTTCATATTTATTTGTACTGGGATCTTCAATAGCATACTGCTTATCACATGTGAACGAAATAGTAATTGCATATCTAGTGCCAGAGGTCACTTTTTCTACATAATGCAAGTTCTCACGTCCACTTGTGAACATGCTGAGTCGCGATTTTCTTGGCTCTACGGTTCTATTTAATTTCTCATCAACGAAGACGAATCTTCCACCCTTAAAGTCAATGTTATAATCTCCTAGATATAGTAATGTGGTGTAGTGGAAAGATTGGTATGTCTCCTGAAACAATATTCAAAAAAGATTACACAAAAGTACAAAAAACTGTCTGTTCCTATCTGTGCTTAAAACCGGCGGCACACTGATCTGATTTTCCAAAACTGATTGTTTTATTGTATGTAGAATACAAATATCAAGAAGAAAGATTATGTTTTACTTTAATGTGGGCTGGCAAGCATATCTATACAGGGTGTTAGTAAAACGCTCCAGAAAACGAAGACACACTTACTAATCACACCTTTGATGATGGGTCAGAAAAAAAAAGTCAATGCCAATGAAAATAAGAACATCTTTTCACGTTTTATTAGCATTATTCACGCTCCATCATGTTAGTACGGCTAAATAAAACGATAAATATATAATATTAATAATAAGAAACTCATAAACAGCTGACGGGGTTAATGACGTGCGGGCGCCCAATTCGCGCGGCGCAGCTAGCATCATTTGTTTATATACCAATGGCTAGCCTAACTGCTGTTTTTTTTAGTCAAGTGATGTATTTTTTATCGTTTTATTTAGCTGTACTAACATGATGGAGCGTGAAAAATGTTGAGTGAGTTGAGAAGAGCAATATAACTATATTGACTATTTCAGAAATAGACAATTATCTTTTAATTGGTATTTTCAATTTTAGCCTACTAATGTTAAATGCCTTTGGTCTCTACAAAGACCAAGACCAGTGGTATCTTTCATATTTTGTAAAGCAAGTCAAATCCAAGAGGCTATAAAATCTGTAAATCTGCGATACCCTTTATGTGTTAATATGTTCTAACGAACTGAAACAAATAAATACAATTAGGACCATATTCAGATAGTCATATCTGAAAATATAGCTAGTAGTATTGATATTGCTATATAAAGATCTTGATTCAAGAAATATTCAGAATACATACTTTATCAACATGAGGATGCCAATATTCATCATGAATGGTAACAGCTTGTTTTGAATTTATTTCAGAAAAAAATGTAGGGTGTGTCAAGTATATTTTGTTTGGATCTACTCCAAAGTGATGAGCTACAGCATATTTAATTTTCTCCTTTATCACCTGTAAAAGATAAGTTTCAGAAGGTTAACCACTTCGCTGCTAACTCTGCATATGTGCAGGGTGCGAGTCGTATGCTGGGGGCCAGCCCCGCATATCTGCGGACCATGCGAGTTGTATTTCTATCGGTCAGTGTGAGGTCGGCACTGAAGGAATCGCATTGCGTGTTTTGTGGCCTCCCTCGCAAGAGACGTAAAATTATCGTACAGGTGTTGGTTTTACGATTGGTGGACTACATACAAACCAATACTCATAGTAAAATACAACGAGTTTATGTCAGGTAACTAATTAATTTATGATATTTTATATTTTATTAATTATCATATTTTGCACCAGTGCACCAGTGCACAGTTCCGGTTTGACAGTTGTCAAGTAAAGAGCTATGTTTGTTCAGTGTACGATGTTGCCGAATTTCGAGTGAAAATAACCACTATTGTGACAATACTACAGTGCCCCACGGGTTGTACAACATCTGGACCGTGTGAAACGCATCGTGAAGGAACTCAAAAGCACAAATACAAAGAGAAATAGACCGAAAACCGCCAAATCACTATATACATCCACAACAATACCTGTATATACAATCATCAGTGCACAGTCATCATAGCTGTCATTTTATTGTGTCAACAGACAGGAAAGAGTGATTGAAAGGTCAGTCGTTCATCAGTGCTGCTACAACAAAACCATAGAAACTACCCATTATCCAGGGTGACCAACTTTTAAGTGTGGCCAGCACCAAAAAAATACCCTTAAGTTGGGAGAAAACAGTAGCAATGGGGGACCAAGATAAATTTGAAGTTATTCTTCAAAAGTTTAATGAGATGAAAGTAGAATACCAAACTCAATCCACGATTATGGCCGAAACACTCACCAACAAACTTACCTCCGTGATGGACGAAAAGCTTGGTAAGGCTCTTGGTAGAAGAGAACGCCCAACTCAGAAGCGAAGTAAATATTTTACATACGAAGCTGCAACGGCTCGAGAGAGAAGTTAAGAAAAACAACATAATAATGCATGGTGTCCAAGAAAGCGAAGAAAACAACATGGATCTCCTCGAAACGGTACTTAAAATCTTCAACCAAGCTGGCTCGACGGCAGACACTGAAACGGAATCATGGGATAAATGGGAAATAAGCAAGGTACATAGATTAGGCAAGAAGAGCAATAATAAGGTCAGACCAATTATTGTCACAACAAGTTTGGAATGGCGCAAATGGGAACTCCTGAAAAATAAAAGCAAATTCCCACCACAGATCTATAGAGGATTTCCCGGAGGAAGTACTTAACAAACGGAAAGAACTGAATAAGAAACGGGTGGAGGAATTAAACAAAGGTAAACTGGCCTTCTTCAAATACGACTAATTGATCATAAAGGAGGCAAACTCAGCAGAGAAGATTGGCAAGCGCAAGCACTCACCATCTAAGTCGCCACCTCAGCGAGTACATGGCGCCGATGCCGACACAATTGGACAGTCCAAAAACAAAAATGTTTTGAAGAAACCTACACTTGAATTCCACAGGAAGAAAACGAACACCCCAACCGAACAACAATAGCCACCAACAAACCAGAAAACCCGGAAGCATAAAACAATAGCAAAAACACCAGACGAAACCCAAACACAAAATCAGACATTCCCCAAGCCGGCCGGTCACCGTGGGGAATTAGACCACTACCCTCCAACAAAAATAGATGAAATGAAAATAAAAACTACTACCAACACAAACAATTGTATTTCTGTAGCGACATTTAATACACTGTCCCTGAGAACAGATGAAAGCCTAGATGAACTACTAATTGCCCTGGAACAGATAAAATGGAACATAATCGGACTCGGAGAAGTACAATGCCTGGGCGAGAAGATTGAAGATCATGACCAGTTTGTTTTCTATTACAAAGGGATAACAGCAGGTAACTATGGAGTTGGTTTCTTGGTATCAAAAGAACTAAAGAACAATATAGAGGAAATAGTGGGCATCTCTGACAGAATCACAAATCACAGAGTGCTGAATCTATCAATCCCACCAAACAACGAAAAATGGTCAATCATTCCAATGGTCAATCGTTCAAAGTTCCTACAAAACCGAAATAGGTGTCTTTTATAACGCCCTAAATTCGGCAATAATAAACCACACACATGAAAATAAGATATTAATGGGCGATTTCAACGCGCAAATAGGCAGCAGACAAGATGGCGAAGAAACAATCCTAGGTCCATACAGCTATGGGATGAGATCCAGAAACGGAGAAAAACTTATTGAACTAGCGCATGAACACCACCTCAGTGTTCTTTACACGCAATTTATAAAACGCAGAAGCAAAAGATGGACTTGGAAATCACCAGGAGATAGATACAGGAACGAGATTGATTACATACTTACCAAGAGAGGCAAACAGTTCGAGGACTGCGGGGTTATCCAAAACCTGAACTTTAACAGCAACCACAGAATGGTAAGGGCGAAACTCAATCTTGAGACGGCTAAGCGCAGCAGGCCTTTCAAAGCTAAGCCAAAAGTGCCGAACCTATCAGTATCAAATGACAGACTAGTAGAGAGGCTAGAAGACTTTAGAAAACTCACAAAAGAACTAACCACCCAAGAGAAATTCAACAAACTACAGGAGCTAGTACAAGTAGAAAGTACGAACAAATCGAGCAGCCCCATAATTAGTGATAAACTAACAGATTATACTACGAGATTGCTGCAAGAAAGAATAGATCTGATAGACTCCAACGTCAAATCGAAAACAACAAGAAAGAAGATTGCTGAGCTCAGCAAAGAGATAAGAACGAGCATAAGAAAAGATCGTAGGGATATGCGAATGAAAAGTTTCGAAAAACACATCGCTCGAACAGGAGGAATAAAAAAAGCCATTAAAGAACTTTCCGACAAAAAAGACTGGATACCAAAATTGAAGGACAAAGCAGGAATATGCAAAACCAGAAGACCAGATATTATCTCTGAAGCGACAAAGTTCTATCAGGACTTATACTCGTCCCAATGCATGAAAGAACCTACGGAGCTAAAGAACACAGAGGAGGTACCTGTAATACTGGTAACCGAGGTAGAAAGAGCTCTTCTTACGCAAAAGAAAGATAACATAAGTAACGAATTTCTAATGAACTCTTAGTAAAGTTTTGATTCCAAACCTCACTTACGTTTTCAACGATGTTGTGGAAACTGAATATATACCGGACCAATGGACAACTTCGACAATCATACTGTTGCACAAAAAAGGGGACAAAAATGACATCGGAAATTACAGACCGATAAGTCTAATGTCTAACATTTATAAGATCTTTGCTAAGGTGATACTCAACTGCATAACGAAAATCCTGGAAGAGAATCAGCCAAGGGAACAAGCAGGATTCAGAAGCGGATTCTCCACAATAGACCACATACACGTTGTGAGGCCGATCTTTGAAAAGTGTAAGGAGTATCAGCAAACATTCTACTGTTGCTTTGTCGACTACTCCAAAGCATTCGATTCCCATTTTTCCATGTTCTACATGGAAAAATATGGCAAGCACTAAATAAACAGGGATTGGAAGCGAAATACATAAGGGTAATTCAGAACATTTATAAGAACAGCAAAGCAAAAGTGAAATTAGAAAGGGAAGGAGAGGTGATCAAGATCCAAGGAGGAGTCCCGGCAAGGCGATCCACTGTCACCCAAACTCTTCTCAGCAGTCCTCGAAGACATTTTCAGAGAAATGCCGTGGGAAAAACATGGTCTGAACATCAACGGCGCAAATCTAACCCATCTACGATTCGCCGACGAGATCATTATCTTGGCTACAATACCTGAAGCTCTGCAAACTATGCTCATAGATCTTGACACGGTTAGCCGAAGAGTAGGTCTAACAATGAATGCTCAAAAGACTAAGATCATGTCCAATGGGGATGAGGTGCCGATTATCGTCAACAACAACACCATAGACTATGTCACTGAGTATGTATATCTTGGCCAACTAATATCTCATGAAGATCTTATGTCCAAAGAAATAGCTACTAGAATAGGCAATGCATGGAAACGCTATTGGTCACTGAAAGACATCATGAAAAATAAGGAAATGGCTATGCCCATTAAAACAAAACTTTTCAACACATGTGTCCTGCCTGTTCTAACATACGGCTGCCAAACATGGGCTTTGACAAACTCACACACCAGAAAGCTCGAAGTATGCCAAACTGCAATGGAAAGGAGCATGTAAAGCAAAAGAAAGATCGATAAAATCAGAAATAAAACTATTAGGGAAAAAACCAAAGTTGAAGATGTGACAGTTAAAGTAAGGAGGTTGAAATGGAGGTGGGCAGGCCATACCATAAGGGGTCAAGACAAGTGGAGCAGAGCAGTAACAGAATGGTACCCAAGAGAAGGAACTCGCAAAAGAGGTAGACCATTGAGAAGATGGGCTGACGAAATTAAGAAGGAGGCTGGACAGAATCAACTCAACCGAGTCGAAGAGCCTTTCAGCCAGTACATACATGATTTATTATTTTGAATTTAAAAATTGATTCCAAAGATAAATATTAAGTAAGTTTAAAGAATTGATTAGTCTAAAAATATGGAAATGTAACTACACAGTTCCTATAACGTTATGAATAATGGCATTATAAAAAAATGTGATGTTTATAGGAATAAACATTGATATAAATTAAAATAGATAGTTATGTGCAGACCTGGCATAGGCAATAAATTTTCAATCCCTGTGGCAGGCCCACATATGTACAGGTTTTTCTTTATTTATGAATTCCATACAAAATATCAGTATCAGTAGCAATATAGCAGCTAAAAATGACAAAAAAATATATACCACACTAGGAATTTCAGCTGGCAGTCAAGTTGTTAATGTTATATAACACAACACATGAAACATTTTAAGAATCTGTTCATTGACTTACCCTATAAATATTGAAGTCATTCTGATTAAACAAGTTTTTGCCTGCTTCTTGTTTGTAAATATTGATAAAGTGTTGTCCCATTGAAAGTGCACCACTATGTAAGTCTAATATTGATGCACCACCAGATGAACCTCCTAACTTGAGCCCTTTCTTAGCAATGGCTAAGAGTTCATCTGCCTCCCTCAGTGATATTACTTTGTCAGTGACAAATCTCTTACATTCTTGAGGAAAGCATCCTTCATACTTGTCCAACTCTTTTATGTATGAAGGAGAACATTCAACAACTAAGCCTTTACCAACTAATAGCTCAGATTGTTTGGCAAAGGTCTTCAATTTATCATCTTTTGATGAAAAGTATACCACTGTCAGAAGAGAAAATATCATAACAACACGAGTCAGTACTTTGAGCGATATGTTTTTGTTAAACCTGAAAATGTAATGAAGCAGACTTTAGATGACAATTTTAATATCGGGAGTCCATGAAAGATCTAAGAGATTATTATAGCATATTAAGGGAGACTTAGCCTGATATCGACTTACTGCATTTTATTATGAGATGAAGAGTTAGTTGCATTTCTATCTTTATTTTCGGTTTGGATGACATTGTTACCTTTACTTCTTTTTTTGACATCCTGCATGGCAATATTTTATTATTTAAACTGTAGGAAAACAATGTTTTATTTAAGCAATGTTCCTTTATAACATCAAGATTATTTCATTGCCGATTTTTAAACATAACACTCTGTCAATAGAGAGAGATGTACCTTTATAGGATTGGAAAATAATGCAGCTGTAGGGAGGAACTATGGCTTATGTCAGGTAGGCTTCTACAGAAAATATAGATAAATCGAAATATTGATTATTTTTACCCAAAATATTTTAATACCTACAATATATTTAAATTCGATATATCGGAACGTAAATTATTGTCAGTAGCTGACGTAAACTGTAGACATGTTCCGGAGCGTAATAGTTCCTGGAACTATGTCCGCAGTCGGAACTATGTCAGTTCTTTCCGACTTGCTCAACCTAATAGTTCCAGTTCCACAGTTCTTCGGAACGATCACGCGGATTGAAGGAGCGGCCGGGGCGGTATTGAATGGTGGAACGAATAACGAACTGTCCGTGTGACGTACGTGATACGTGCAAAGGTGTATTTTGAAAAGCAGGACTTACTTTTATGGACAGAAGGCAACGATTGAAGGCATCAAAGGTGCCTGAGCTACTTTTTATGTTAGCAATTATAAATAAAGTACCTATATATAATATATTATGTATTATGATGTACAAATTTAAATTTTACTTAATTATGTACATATACTATTAATTGATTTTTAAAGACCCAGCCAATACATTAGCTTAAAACTTTTTAAGTCTAAATGAACAATATCATTGTTTACAACTATGTATGTCCGAGGAACTGTCTGAACCGAATAAAACTGTTAACTACAATGTCCGGATAAAACTAAGGAACTAGATAGTTCCTCGGACATGTTTCCTGGAACTAGTTCCGAAAAGGAAAGGAACCGTTCCAGGTTCAATCCCATGTCGGACATGGTTTGCGCATGTCTAGTAAACTGGTCATTAAAGTGACAGATATGCGTAACCCAATATGTATATCTACAATAATTGTTTAAGAATTTGACCATTGAAGTTATAGTTGGACGCTGATAAGCGATACAGTGTCAAGCCACACATACTTTATTTAGAGAAAATGCTTATGTGTGGCTTGACACTGTATTGCTTATCAGCGTCCAGTTTAAAAATGGTATTTTCATCAAGGTTATTTTTAATTTACAAATTTTGAACTTTCTGGGAATGTCTCATGACATGATGAATGACTATGAGTCATAGCACTGATCACAGTAGAATAACATAAAGCATGAACTGTTCATCCATTGTTATTTTTCGGTTGATAATAATCGATATTTTTTTCAGTAGCACATCCCTAATGGCAGGTGATGGCAACATCAATAAAATGTCGAATTCTGTGTTGCCAACTCTTACAATTAAAGGTCCCTAGACTAAACATCAAAAGTCCCAAAACTGACTATCAGGGGTCAACTTATACACACCAGAAGTGTGAAGACATCTGTTGATTACCCTGGAGCACTCGCAGTCTGATCACTGTTATTCTCTGAACATTAATTAAAATACCGATTTTTTTATACAGACTGTAACCCTAGCAACGTGTGTGCAACTTTTCATGATGATCGGTTGAGTAGTAAGTCGTAAAAACCTAACAGACAAACACACACAGCAAACAAACACTGAATAAAAACTACAACACCATTTTGCGTGTTGTTATTTTTTTTCTGTTTTTTTGCCTATGGAACTTACTAATTATAATTTTTTGTAATATAAATGTAAATAAGTAAATTAGTATGGTGATTTTACTGGTATATGAATGACAGTCCTAGACATGCAAAGTATGAAGAAGATCCAAATATTCATTCAATGCAGCAATGTACTACTGAACTTGTACATGTGAGCGACTGTACTAGATGGGAGCGCTCTTTTGAGTGACCGAGCAAGAACAAGCCTAGTTTAAGTACTGGGTAAGTTGTACAAATTAACTATATTGTGTAGCTGACCAATGTAAATAAGTATTCGTCGCTGTAAGTTGCCTCATATGAATTTGTGAACATTAAACCTTTCACCCGCTTATGGTTTTGTACTGTCTAGTTACTATAATATCATACGAGTATATAGTGGTGGTAATGTTGTAAACGATTACGGACACAAATACTTTTAGATAATACCTTCTATTTCCTTGTTTATGTTCCTTATTTCTTTAGATATTTTAGCAGTAATTTATAAATTGTTGTTATTGCCTACTGAACCTAGAAGAGGCGGGCATCTACTAAATGTAGTAGATGCCCGGCGGGCATCTACTAAATGTAGTAGATGCCCGCCTCTCACTGTAGATAAAGGCCCTCCATGGCAAGCTGTCTGTATTAGCTAGTGATACTAGTTGGAACGGTTTGCAGGAACTTCTATGGGGCCTGAGAGCTGCGCTCGACACTAGCTCTCGAGAACCTCTGCTGCTCTCTTCCACCAACGTGTTACCTCAGTCTCCCAGGTCCGCGCTCCGCCGGCTGACACCGACCAGGGGACCGACCAGGGGAGTGTGGTATTGTAGGCCTTATACGGAGACCAACCTTTAGTACCAGCTTACCGAACCTACTACCTACTTTTATTTTTTATATTTTTTATATTATTAAATCTACTAAGATACTAAAACTTTGTTCGTTTTATTTGGACTGTTAGAATAAAACGTGACAAATTGAAAACAAAATATAAAAATTTGTTGCCGTTAAATAACGCATCATATGCAACAACATATACAAAAAAGCTAACGTTTAATGAAATACAGGGTTGCTGGTAATATGTTGGCAATCCATTCAGGTCATTTACATCCAAATGTCCCGCTATGCGGCTGTCTTAAATTGGCGGGGAGAAGTCATTTTTTACACTTTTTGTTGCTCTTTCAACTGTTCGTTAACTGATCGTAACTGTTCGATCAAAATTTTTATTTGTTCATCTTAGTTTTTTTTTTATAAATAAAATAAAAAATTTGCTTTCTGAAGTTGGCGGGGAGAAGTCGTTTTTTAACCTTTTTTTTTTGCTATGTCAACTGTTCATTAACTGTTCGTCATTGTTCGATCAAAATTTTTATTTGTTCGATCTTAGTTTTTATTTAAAAAATAAAATTAATAATTACCCTCAAGTTGGCGGGGAGAAGTCGGTTTTTTACATATTTTTTTTGCTATTTCAATTGTTCGTTAACTGTTTGTCATTGTTCAATCAAAATTTTTATTTGTTCGATCTTAATATTTTTTTTAAAAATAAAATAAAAAATTACCCTCAAGTTGCCGTGGAGAAGTCGGTTTTTTACAATTTTTTTTTGCTACTTCAACTGTTCATTAACTGTTCGTCATTGTTCGATCAAAATTTCTATTTGTTTGATCTTAGTTTTTTTTTTTAAATAAAATAAAAAATTACCCTCAAGTTGGCGGGGAAAAATCATTTTTTAATTTTTGATTTGCTATTTCAACGGTTCGTTAAATGTTTGTCATTGTTTGATAATTTTTTTTTGTTCAATCTTAGTTCTTTTAATAAAAAAAAAATTACCCTCAGGTTGGCGAAGAAAAGTCAATTTCTTTTTTGCTATTTAAACTGTTCGTCATTGTTCGATCAAATAAAATAACTTCCTAAGCATCACGGAGATTTTTCATGAATCGAACACGAAGGATACGTAAGGAGCTCAAGGCAAAGCGTAAGGATTATCATAGAACCAGAATGTCAGACACGTACTTTTAAAACACGATGCGCGCACCACCCAACTTTTACAAAATTACCCTCAAGTTGGCGTCGAGAAGTCTTTTATTTTTGCCATTTCAACTGTTAGTTAACAGACTGTTCTTCATTGTTCGATAAATTTTTTTTTTGTTCGATCTTAGTTTAAAAATAAAAAAATACCCTCAAGTTGGCGAGAAGTCGTTTTTTTTATTTTTTTTTTTCTATTTGAACTGTTCATTATTGTTCGATTAATTTTTTTTTTTCGATTTTCGTTTTTCTTTTATAAATAAAATAAAAAATCACCTTCATGTTGGCGGGGAGACGTCTTTAAACAATGACGAACAGTTAACGAACAATTAAAATAGCAAAAAAAATAATGTAAAAAAACGACTTAGCCCTGACGACACGCTTTGCATGTTGAATGAACACAAAATGCGATTGGGATTTGTTTGGACCAAATCAGGTCTCGTGTCTTTTATTAGCGTCGGGTTTTAATATGCGCCCCGCATCGGTTCAGTAGTTTTTGCGTGAAAGAGAGATACATCATACATCCATCATACTTACAACGATGTATATTAATTTGTTCCTTTTCGCCTTTTGATCCAGATCCTATCCAAATTCAAAGTTTCCTTTTATTTAATATTAATGTCTCTACCTTTTGCTTCTTTGTGGTGATACGAACCGTGAGCCTTAAGATAAAAAATAAAATTTGTAGTTTTATGATATTATGTTTCTGGCTTAAACCAGCTATATGATGCCCTGAGATTAATTATTGTATTATTATACCTAATTATTTTTTGCAAGTTATCATACGTTTGTATATTATTTTGTGCAAGTCCAAATGTTTTTTGTAACTATTTTAAATAAAAAATATCTCTATGTAAATATGGCAATTGGCAACATTAGCGACTAAAAAATAACACGGCGGTTTTGTATGTTGACTGCGTTTGCAATTATCAATTTTATTTTGAGTATTTACTCCAAATTTTCTGTGTTTCGTTATATTCGGTGGTATCATGTTTGATTGTTAACTGCGGTCACACGGAAAATTCTAGCTGCTATCCAGAACAGTGAAATAACGTCATGTATTTCGAAGAAGAAGAAAGATTTCTTAATCCGGATTTACTTCACGTTGTCCGACGTGAATTGTGTATGTCTTTTTTTCCACATTATGTTCATTGTCAAAACAGTATTTTAGTTAATTAATAAGTATCAGAACAAAGTACGCGTTCGTAGGTGTAAGGTACTATTGTAGACCTCTTTAAATAACAAACTGACTGATTTGCATTAAGACGAGTCGTGTTGTTTTTAATGTTGATGATAGATATAAAGTACGTTTGAACCGATTTAATTTGTTATAGATGCTATCAACTCAAACCTGGAAGTGACACCTTTTGGTTTGAAATACGTGCCCACCCATACTGAAGATGGAATACCTATACGAAAGTTGTATGTGTCAAATTTACCCCCAAAGGTAACATTTTCTAATACTCTGTGTTGTTTTAATATCGTAGTTACGAGATAAAATTTCGTGTAATGTAGAGGGTATCAGAAATGTTATAAATAACTTGTCTATTTTCTGTGCAATGGATAGCTTTTTATTTGTTTTTTAAGAATATCTTATTAATTTCAGGATATTAGCATCCTTTTAGTTTGAAATTCCTCCTCATCCCTTTGTTTTAATATTAATGCAACTTATACATATACATGCTAGCTATTACATTTTATCATCGTTGGTGTATTTAGTGACACAAAGACCTCCTCCAGCTTTCTCCAGTCTTCTCATATTTGAGTAATTTTTCGCAGTGATAGGCCTGCAATCTTATTAATGTCATCAGACTAATGTTTTCGTTTGGAATAGGGATAGGATCTAGGGACCCACTCTCATTACGTCTCTTATCCATTTATTTTCTCTGAGTATGCAACTACCCATCACCACCACCCCTCATCAACATAACCATTTAATTTTTTGTTTCTTTCACTACATCTACTTTGATTAGGCATCTTATATCCATGACTTTGTTACTGTCTTTTTTATAAGACTGATGATGTGTGTGATGCTTCTTCCCACAGCTCTTTGACATGTGATTAGTTTTTCCAGTAGTTTTTTTTGTGTTGTCCACAAAAACAATTTTGTGAAATAAATACTATTTTTTATATTTGTAGCATTTTCCCAAAGAGGAAGACAATTCTACTAATATTATAAATGTGAAAGTTTGAATGGATGGGTGGATGTTTGTTACTCTGTCACGCAAAAAACATTGAACCGATTGCGATGAAACTTGTATGTAGATAGCTGGAAACCTGGATTAACACATAGGCTACTTTTTATCCTGATATTCGCATGGGATTGGGACTTACGCGGATGAAACTGCGAGGCGCTGCTAGTGCCTTATATTTTAAACAATATAACCATGATATGCTTGCAATGCTTTTCTTTAGACTGCATAGTTGTGAAAGAAGCCATACTGCATATGAAATCTTAATACTACTGAATCCCATGAGCACTGATTATCCACATTTAGTGCCAGAAAAGTAACATTGTTAAATGCTTTTATAAATTTATATTATACATCCCATTCAAATTATCAATATTGGGTGTATGTCTATTGTAAAACTGTATATATTTAGTTTTGTCAATATTAACCTTTAGATTGTTATACCCCATCCACTTAATGACTTTATTCACAGTCTAATTTATTACCTGATTAAAGTGTTTGTTTTCTTGCATGATTACTACCGATATATTGTCAGTAAATAGACTAGGGCAAATCAATATTGTCTAGGAGGTATATATACAGCGTGTAAGTGTCACCGTCGCTAAGAACTTACAAAAATGGCTTTCTTTGGATACTTTTCACAGTGCATGTCAGTTCATCATAAAAATGTTAGATTAAGGATCTACAGTCGTTAGTTTGATTTTGCGCTAGTAATGTACAGCAAATTACGTAGGTATCATTTTTGTGCGGTACGATGAATGACCTTAAACGTTCGGTGCTAAATGATTTTCCACTCGGAATGATGGTCTGAATCTACTATTTCAAGATTCAACAAGCCGTTTCTTACACCCATTGTAAATAAAAAAAAAAAAAGCAGTAAAGGTCCTAGAATGCCTTGTGGGACGACACCTACTCTGTTTTCAAGCATTGTTGACCTATAAGCTATTGGTTTACCTTTATCATTAAATCCTCAAATTTTTACATCATTCCTTTTTGGCTCAGCCATTCTTTTCTAACATAATGGTAAACTCATTTAATTTATAAGAGATTTTATTCATGGAGTAATAGTTAATCAATAATACATGACATAGGACTATTACAAATAATTTATTAATAATTATGACTAATTTAATCATTTGTATAACATAGACAACCCGGGCAGAACTACATGGAGTCTTTGCCCAATATGGCTTCATCAAGAGCTGTTGGCTGCGAATGGGAGACAAAGGTCCAAATCGAACACCAACACCTACATATGCATTTGTTACCTTCAGCAATCCTGGTGATGCACACAAGTAAGTCATTACATAATATTATGTTACCTTCTTAAGATTTGTATTGGATAGTTTTATATTGGATAGGTGAGATAGGTTCAAATGATACCTAATCTGTTTATGATTTGCAACCACAATTAGTCAAAGCATCAAGTATAAACATGTGGTAGGAAGAATTTCTACCAACCTGGTATAATGTATCCAGAGCTATATTCCTCTTTAGAGTTAAATGCATACATAAAACAGAGACTTTGATACAGCCAGTGAATTTATTTTAAATTTAATTTACTTTAATTGTTCACTTTTTCTAAAGAGGGACTTGTGGCTAAGTGGTAACTGAGTAGGTTAGCACATTACCAAGTTAAGTAACACTAGCCAGGTCAGTCTAGGATGAGTGACCTAACACATTGAGACCCCTCCGTGCCTCGGAGAGCAAGTTAAACCGTCGGTCCCGGGTGCCATACGATCATCTGTGGCATTCGTTACGGGTAGTTGGAACCCTAAAAAGTCCGACAACTTGGTCTAACTACAGAACTTCGATATCGCCTAATACTCGGGTTGTGGAGGTCTGATGGCAGTCGCTTCACGTAAAATATCAAAGTTCGGCCGTATCGTAGTTAGACTGAAAGCCGACCCCAACTTAGTTGGGAAAAGGTGCGGAGGATGATGATGTTCACTATTTCTAAACTAATTAGCAATAATATTTCTAATAGTGGAAAATGTTAGAAAAATTATTGCTACTAACATCAACCATACATTTAGTATTATTTATAAGGAATTTGCTAAAAGTTAAAGATTTTTAGTTGCCAAGGCAGTTTTGGGTCGAAAAGTTTACTTCTTATCCTAATGAATGAAATGATTAGTAGATGATTACTGCTTGCATCATATCTCAAACCTTCAATTTGCATGTTATCTAGTAAAGTACAAGTAAATAAATAAAATACGAATTTATCTATTTCAGTGGTAGGGGCAGCAGTAAAGGCTTTTGAAGTAAAATTATTTTCTGATAGTAATGTAGATCAAGATCCATAATAATAATATACACTCAGAGGCACATTTAACTGTCCACTCCTCTAAAATTGCATACCCAATGGTTAACTATAACATATTATGTTAAGATTAATAGGTGTATTTGCTTAAGTGGCGGTTCTGCAATAAATAATTTTCAATTTTATTTATTGCTGAACACAGGTACATCATTACTAATATCTAAGGTGTTACATGACGATGTCCAAGCCATGTTCTGCCTGTTTAGGCATGCAACATTAGGTAAGTACTACATTATTTATAAAACTTGTTAAATTCATAATTATAGGAATTACAGAATAACTTAGTTAAAGAATACATTAGACAGTATACAAATCAAAATAAACAAGAATGTCATAGAAATATCAGAATTATGTCATTATCCTACCCAACCCAACCCAACCAAGTGCCAGGCTATCGTCGTTGGCAGTCAACAAATGATTAGGAGGCTAGATCCAGATAAACTGCCATCTATTACTTTCAACGAATCAATCGTACCCTTAAGTACCTCTGTTAAGGATCTGGGCCTGTTTATCGATTCCAACTTCGGCTGGCAAATTCAGGCCACTAGCGTCAGCCAGAGAGTCACAGGCACGTTACGGGCCTTATATCGGCTTAAGAACTTTCTTCCATCCGAGACAAAAGCGATGCTAGTACAGACCCTAATTATCCCCATTATGGATTATGGTGATGTATGCTACTACGACCTAAATGCAGATCTCCTCAATAAATACGACCGACTTCTGAATAACTGCATTCGATTCATTTTTAATCTTCGTAAATTTGACCATGTCTCCTCCTTTCGTCACGAGTTGAATTGGCTGCCGATTCGGCAGCGCCGCCAGCTACGCGCTCTCACCACTCTTTATTCTATTCTCAACTCTCCTACTTCTCCCACATACTTAACATCCTTATTTCAGTTTTTATGCTCCAATCACAACAGAACTCTCCGTTCTTCAAACAATCTTCTTCTGTTATGCCCCACTCATACATCCGCGTGTGTTCACTCTTATTCAATCTGTCTTGCTCTGGAACGCTCTATCTCTGGAAATCAGGATTGCACCTAGTCGCCTTTCGTTCAAGGCGAAAGTACGAACCCACATTTCGCGGAACCTAGCAGAATCATCACAACAGTAATACATTATATTTATTTATATATTTAACGTGAAAGTTAGCACGTATCTATGTTTATTTGTATGTGTATGTATGTATGTATAGGTATATATATTTGTTCTCCTGTCATCTTTCCTAGTTTCTTTTTTGTTTTCTACTTAAACCTAGTGCACCTATTCACTCATTTCTGCACCACCCTAAGGTAGACTGGTAGAAAATGCCTACGGCATTAAGTCCGCCATTGTACATTTTTTTTGTGCATAAAGTGTAAATAAAAAAATAAAAAAAATAATATTATAAACGTGAAAGTTTGTGAGGATGTATGGATGTTTGTTACTCTTTCACGCAAAAACTATAGAACCGATTGCGATAAAACTTGGTATGTAGATAGCTGGAGATCTGGATTAACACATAGGCTACTTTTTATTCCGATATTCCCACGGCATCGGGACTTACGCTGGTGAAACTGCGGGGCGCTGCTAGTCTATAATATAAAATTCTCGTGTCGCGGTGTCTGTTACCAAACTCCTCCGAAACGGCTGGACAGATTTTTATGAAATTTTGTGTGCATATCGGGTATGTCTGAGAATCGGCCAACATCTATTTTTCATACCCCTAAATGATAAGGGTGATCCACCCCTAAATATTTTTTTGACAAAAATTTTTATTTTTATATTTCTGACATCAGAAGAAAATGACTGTTATATCATTTAGAACTTTCTTCGAAGTCAGTTCACAATAGTTTCTGAGGTTTCTGCTTGTTTGAGGAACGAGATGTAAGTGTAGGTATAGAACCAATAACAAGAATGTTAGCAGAAAGGGATTTGATAGTATTTAAACCAGGTTGAGTTCTACAACTTACCACAGCTCACAAAAGAGCGAGACTAGAGTTTGTCCGAGAAAAAATAAATTAGACAACGGATCAATTTATGGCAGTTGTCTTCTCAAACGGATCAAGAATTGCTTTACGTGGTCTTGGTGGACGTCAGCGCGTGTATAAACACCGTGGTCAAAGGTTTGCTGGACGTGCTGTGGTCAGAACAGTGGACAACGGTAGGGGTTCAATAATTGTGTGGGCTGGCATTTCTTATGACGGTTTTATGGAGTTGGATCTATGACAGAGGCAGTGTTAATGCTTACAGGTATCTAGAAGAAGTCTTAGAACCACATGTCCTTCAATTTGCGCCAATTATTGGCAGTAATTTTGTTTTAATGCACTACTACACGCCCGCGAGAATTATTACTAAATACTTGAACGAGGTCAAAATTCAGCAATTACGGAGACCAGCTTGTAGTCCTGACCTGAATCCAATCGAACACGTCTGGGACAATCTCAAACAACAAGCGTAATCGAAGTGGTATACCAGCTTTTACGACCATCAGAGACCTAAAAGCTGCAGCGGTTGAGAGGTGAGAAAATATATCCCAAAGCGAGTCTCAACACAATCATTATGGACGGGCTTCCACATCGATCACAAGTGGTTATTAATGCCAGGAGAGGAAACAACCATTATTAATGTGACAACTAATGCAGCTTTTTCCTAAAATCAATAATTTTGTCATTGTTGTTTTTTAAAAGGAAACTCTTAATTTCACAATTTTTCATATTTTTCCAGAAATAACCATTTCATATCCGACTCCTGTACAGTTGTTTTAGTTAGGGTTCACTTAATTTAGTTTTGCAATTAGATTATAAAGGAATTTTTTAACATGTATTAGGTGGTCGGTTAATTGTGCCTCTGGGTGGGTGTATTAATAGTAAACTGTTACAGAAATTATATCTAAATATAATTGCTTTTTAATAACAGAGCTCTTCAAGCACCAGTTCATGAGAAGTCACTGAGGGGTCGGAATTTGCGCATATCTCCTGCAGATAGCTGGCACCAACCTGTAGAAGAATCTGATGCTAACTACAAGCCACAACGTGCAACGCGCCCTTTAATGCCTCCACAGTCTTGCACCGTTAGGTCTCGGCACGGTGATCGTGAGTTTTCATATTTTATTTATAGGACTGCAATAAGGACGTTGGCACTAATCACAAATTTACGTTACGTTGCAACTAAATGATTAATTGTGATGTTTGAAAACCTCAAACCACATATTTTTTTCAACAATTTTTTTTTTATAAAGTTGAAGTTTTTTTAATAGAATATTATTTTTTGCTTTAAATAAGAGCCTATCTAAAAAATAAAAGCAGTTTAAATAAATTGTTAACATCCCTATTATTGGTAGCATATCTCCCGTAGATATTTGGGTGAGTGTACAGTGAGAAGAAAATATTCAGATCACTAAGATGTAATATTTATTTCCAAAGCGTAGACAAGTCCTGAAGAGAGTAGCACTAAATAGCACACAGTCTTATTTGCTAAATTAGATAACGGGTAGCTAGCAAGCAGAGTGTTAGCAGGACACGGGCTTCGCGCTGAATTGCTGTACAGTGGTCAACTGACTCCAGTCCTCTGATGAATAATCGCTCATGCCTACTTGCGAACAATGGCAACAGCGACAATTTGTTTTGCTTATGCTTCGGACAGAGTAAATTTAAAGTAATCTTTTGGGTGCGAATATACAGCAGTACTAACGTACAAACAAATATTACATAAAGTATATGTAATGTGTTATGTATTGCGTATGAGTGTCGTGTGTATGCTACATATCTCAGAAAAAACGAGGCAGAGGTCAATAATCATGTGACTACTATGATACACGCCTGCGTCTTCTTAATCAGTACTAATACGCGACACAGGAATATTCCTAATGCAGGAGTTGTCTTTTAAAAAGAGAAAAGAAAATAAAATCTATAGTGACTAATTATAATATTTATTTTTAGTTATCACTGTAGAACGGACCATCCCATGCCCTGCTACAACTAGTGGGGGGTATGTTGCAACCAGTGCACCACTGGATCTACCACCTGTAAGTATATACTTTTATATTATTTTTTTAACGAACTTTTATTGTGGTGTAAAATTGAGCATCGTAAATTAGGTAATTCGTAAAATAAAATTAAAGAATTGAATTGTGCAATCAACTATTTATTAAACCTAGGAGAAATATTGCTCTCTCGAGTATTTTGAATACCCTAATCAATCTTTAATTATTTCTACATAAAAACGTGTTTATCTATCTGTTGTATTAGTTCGTAGACAATAAACACGCCTGGCCTTTCCATCCAACTCATTATAAGTGACGATATAGGGCCATCAGCGTTTTACTTAAATATAAAAAAAAAAAAATATTTTATAAAATCACTACATAGTATAAAACAAAGTCGCTTTCTCTGTCCCTATATCCCTATGTATGCTTAAATCTTTAAAAGTACCCAACGGATTTTGATGCGGTTTTTTTTAATAGATAGAGTGATTGAAGAGGAAGGTTTATATGTATAATAACATCCATTAAATAGTGGAGAAATACTGTTATTTTTGAGGTTTCTAATGTGATGTCGTAAATAATTACATAACTACTGGATCGATTTTAATCATTTTTTCAGTGAATGACATAGGCTATATATTGTATACCCGTGCGAAGCAGGAGCGGGCCGCTAGTCTCCAATAAAGCACAAAGCTTCAGGCACTCAAAAAGACTGTGGCTTGTCGAGTTAATTTGTGGGTATTGCATGCATTGCTTATACGCAGTCTCGCGCAGTGGGTTGCCGACAGCTGCATCGCGCGCACAAGCTTTTATTTTTATAGTACTTACAACTAATTATAGTAATCCGATATCGTATTGACATATTCTTTAAATACTATAAAATTCGTAGTGAAAATTAACATGGTTGCCTATGTGTAGTACCCATAAGAATGTGCGCTATTTATGAATGTAATATTTAATGAATGTATTATTTATTTTTATATATTATTAATTATTTTATTTTCCACAAAGTAAACGTATTGCTGTGACATTGTGTTGATCGATAATTTTTTGTTAAAAAAAACGTTTTCAAACAATTTTTAAATGAATTTTATGAAATAAAGAAATTTCACTTAAACTATGTTTCACGAATTCTATGCGTGGTCGTTATAGAACAGGTGTATTATTAGTTAATTTTTAAAATTATGTTTCGGGAATTTGGGGTTTTGTAGAAAGATATGGATGATGTATTTACTCTAACAGCGTTATTCTGATTTCAATTTAGGATTATGAGATGACGAAGGAACATATGGAACTTGAGGAATTGACATCACAATGTGTCGACTATACTGGTTGTGAATTTCCTACTTTGGCTGAGCTTACTGGTGAAGTACCCTTGAGACCCCCTAGGCCGCTAAAATCGCTGCAACATCCTGAGATTGCTAAGACCAGTTCTGAAAAACCAGCTGAGCCTCTTGCAGAAACTTCTATGGGTCTTCCAGCCGATGTCAACGTTCTAGATGTACTAAACAGAGATTGTCTTGCACATATATTGGCGTACATTCCTATTAGAGATCTTATACGCTCCGAAAGAGTCAGTAAAACATGGCAGAACATGGTTCGTGAATACCTCGATGGTAAGTTATTATACTTTAATCATTACAATTCATATTGCTGTGTCTCAACAATCATGTCACGTTATCATATATAATAAAATGGAACCGATTTTGATGTGCTTTGAATTCCCTAACGACCTGCACTCGGTCGTCTAAATCATTCCTCCCATCCGTTTCGATTCGGACACTCCTCATTTAATCGATTAACATTGTAATTTTAATAGACATTAGTATTTTGAATTGTAAATGCAGAAATGAAAATGTAAAGAAATATAAACACAATGTAATGTTCTCTAGGTATTCGTGTATTCAAGACGTCCTGGTGGCAGCACGTGCCCGTGATGCTGACGACAGCGGTGTTGCGGCGCGTGCTGCAGCGCGTGGGCACGTCGCTGGCGCGCTTGCACATCGACCACCACTGGTCCGCGCTCAACGACCGCACTGCACACACTGTCGGCAAGTTCTGCCCTAACCTCGAGGAACTTAAGGTAATACTTGTGGCCTAAAGGTTCTATCCCGAGGGTCACTGAGGACTGGTTGAGTCCCTGCTCCCTTCAGAAGACCTACATAATTTTGTGTTGGTGATTAGAGTCTTCAGAGAGCCATGGTTGGCACTAATGCCTGGTTATTATCAGGTGGACCATGTGTTTATCTGCCAACAGAGTAGCAAAAAAATTGGCCATGTAATAACTACTCAATAATTAGATGAGAAGTAGTCTTAACCTTAACTAACATGTATGATAGTCTTCAATATTGTTATGATTACCTACAAATTTATATAATTCATAGATTCGCTTATTTCATTAATCTTTATTACTGATGGTATAATGATGTTTACATTATTGATTTTGATTATCACTATGACTAAATGCCCTACTTTTATGATTTCAGATTGTTGGTATGCATACCAGGAATTGGAACCCATTAATTTATGGATGCAAGCAGTTGAAGAGCTTATCCTTTGTATCTTGCAATAAGGTAATTTTCTATTAATATCATCTTCTTGTCGTTTTCATAAATTTATTTACAGTATATTCAAAAATATTTATTTTCTAACCATATCCTCTTTCATTCACAAATTTATTTACAGTATATTCAAATATATTTATTTTCTTACCATATCCTCTTACATAAAATTCACTTCTATACATAAAACTCTTTTCACCACATTTTGCTATTCCCTCCGCATCACATTTCCAAACTAATCTGTTCCTCCTCAACTAATATCAGTATGTAATTTTCTATTACCATCAAATAAAATGAATATAATTCCATATTTCTATTACAGCTTACTGATTCGAGTTTAGTTCATCTAGTCAAGAGCGAGTCATGTATCGAAAACTTGACCGTAGCAAATAATACCCACGTGACTGGGCTGTTTCTCACGGGGTCGAATCCTCAGAAGTTAAGCGCTCTTGCATTTTATAATTGCTACAGTCTTCAGGGTACAGTGCTTAGCGCCGCCATGGATAGTTTACCGATGCTCACTTCGTTGAAACTTGACGTATGTCCTCACACCATGTGGAAGATTATACCTTTGATTCTAAGCAAGCTACCGAAACTTGAAGAGCTGTCACTGAGCGAATATATATCCGTAGAAATGTGCTTCTCGCCACAATGTAACGACGCATTCTGTGATGCCCTTGCGACACTGTCCGAATTGAAGATATTGAATGTGAGCCGCAACATCTATATAACAAATACTGTTTTGAAGCGAGTCGCTCAGTGCTGTCCCAAATTGGAGTCGCTTAACATCTCCAGCTGCAACTCCCGCAGGATCTTCCCTCATCCAGGTGAGATGTCGTTTGGAGGTATGTCCTTATGGAGAATGTTACAGAAAGATGTAGTAAAATTTTAGGGGCGTTATGTATAGCCGTCAAATAGTTGAAATAGTTTGAAAAAAAAAACTGAAAAAATTAATTCATCTAAAAAAAAACTTTTGTGAAAATGCTTTTCCTAGTGTAGGTGCACATTTCTAAACAACATATTGTCAATTGCCATGTCAATTTCAATGATTTTGTTTTAAATGATTTAGATGTTTTTTTAGACATTTTCCGAAAAATCTAGATATTCCATCAACATCTTTGGTATTAAATACCCATAGTTTCATTCATGTCAGCTTTCTCTCTTACTAAATATTAGCTATATAGATAAATTTTCAAGTTCATTTGACAGTTTCAAAATAAGATTTCTGGCTTAAAAATCAATAGTTTTCCTAAAATTGTTAGCGTATTACGTTATTTACGGCGTCTACTATACGACCCTTAAATATGACCACACCTTCCTGTAACATAATGTATATATAGTTCGTTCGCTATAAACAGTTCAGGTAGAATTATGTGTTTTGATATAAGTGATTGAATTTATTTATTCAATTATCGTATATATTATCATTAATTTCAAAAACAATTATATTTAAAATTATGTGGTATTATGCATACGTTTATTTGAATAACATATTGGGTTTTGGGTTATACCATAAAAGGCAAAAAGATTTAAATATAAATTGAATGTTGATTTTATTGAAATACGTCGTACGTGAAGGTTCGTTGAGTACAGTCGTACGGTTGCGTGTACGGTCCAGGCGTGGGCGACGAGGGCGTGTCGGCGGTGTGTCGCGGCTGCCGGTCGCTGGCGGCGCTGGACGTGTCGTACTTGGGCGCGCTCACGGACGCGGGGATGCGCGCCGCGGCGGGGCTGGCGCGCCTGGCGCGGCTCACGGCGCGCGGCAACCCCGCGCTCTCCGCCGCGCCGCTCGCCGCTGCGCTCGCCGCCTGCCCGCTGCTCGAGGTACTGTACGACGCGGCGACGGAACAGGACACCCACTTACTTAACTTCATGCAATATCCCATGTTCCTTAATAAAAAGTACTAGTAACGTAGAACACACATTACTTATATTCTTGTTGACACCTTTGAGTAACCTAATAAAATTTCAATCGATAGTGATGTGATAACAGATTTCGAACTCGCATATTTTTGCATTTCCGATAAACGCTTACGCTAGACACACATTACAAAAATGGTTTCTGTTATAGGAAGTTGATGTCTGTGGTTGCGATGGAGTATCCGAGGAAGTGGTGTCCGCAGCAGTCCGGGCCCTGGAGGCCAGGCCGCGCGCCGTGCTCCTGCGCCTGGCGGGCACTGCCGCCGCGCCTGAGGTAACAGATTAGCACATTCCTTACTTTATGCCTATGTATACATCGATGTACGACAAAGTCAACTTTTCAACTTCAAAATATAAGCTTCCAATCATAAAAAAAATATATTTTTATGTGATACAACAACAAATTAAACGACTTTCGAATTTTTTCGACTTTGCTTTTTACCAAATTTCATGATTCTAAGTCACTGGGAATATATATACCTTATAGGTTTTTATTTACCTGCGAAATGTTCAAATTTGTTAAAATCCAAGGTATTAAATAGCTGTACCTTTTGAATGCGTTGACTTAGAAACTTGATTTTTTTTACAGCTTCAAGGGACCGCAGACAAGTATTTGGTATTAATTTCAACATGATGCGTCCACGAATTTCTGATAAAAAGGGTCTTGACAGACAGACAGACAACAAAGTAATCCTATAAGGGTTCCTTTTTTTCTTTTGAGGAATGGAACCCTAAAAATTACTTTTTTTCCAGATACAGCAAGAGTTTCCCACTCACAGACTGTTGACTGTAGATGTTCATGACGATCGCAGTAACCCACATCTCCGCCCTGATTTCGTAGACCGCATTTTTGAAGATAGTTCCGATGATTCTCTTGGTGATCTTTACGATCACGACGATTTCGACGATTTCTTTGGACCAGGTACTTCCTATTTTACTTAATATACTTTAACTTAAATTATTATTATTATAAAATTTATTTGACGGTTTAATTATGCAGAAATGGTAAGTAGTAATATAGGCAGAGTTTGGTCCTTCATAAATGAAAGAAAGCTATTTTTGCAGCTCTCATCAAATTGCGGAATAATTGGAGGAATTTAAAAAAATCAAAGAAAACAAAAGAGAAAGCATCTCAAACTCATTATTTTTAATGAGTTAATATTTATTAAAATTAATTATCAAGGTATTGTCAAAATTAGCTAAAAACAGAACACAACACACGAAAGTGAAGTCCATAACTGCTCGTTGACCGCGCTCCAAAAGCCAGAGCGACCCGACCTTGCAGCATTTTAAGATAGCACCAATGGGACTATAATTACTATTATAGAAATATGGCGAAGTCGATCAGGCTATTAATCAAATGACAGTTGGATGTTTCTACTCTTATATTATTTCGATCACATAATTATCATAATTCGACGGGCGTAGTATAAACAATGTACATATATCAATATGTTATTATAATAATATTTATAATTTTAGATGACGAACCCTTTATGGACGACGAGCTGGATAACTTCGAGGGACTTTATCAGTTCGGCCTAAACGCGCCAGACATCATACTGCTTTAAACGGCAAACGTTTCATGGTCTTAACCGCAGTAAGCACACCACTACAGCTTGAAGAATTAGTTGCAAGGGACAAGATTTGCAATACAACTTTTTGAATTGCATTATACAAGAAGGATATTAGAATTTGTAGTTTTGTTCCAGTGATTTGTTAATATTTCTTGTGGAATGAAAATCAAGGTTTTATTTGCTTAAGATCCAGTTTTATTTCTTGTTTTTTTCCCATGTTTGTATCTATCTTGTCATAAAAGTTAGGCATGAATGCAAATGGGAGCAGTTTTTTTGTTTACTAACCTTACCTTTATTTGGTTTAATAATAATTTTGAAAATATGATTGTAATTTTAAGAGGTGGATTATGTAACTTGTTTTTTTACTGGATCTTGTTGTTTGTGGACTTTAAACAGACGTTGAGAATATGTTAAATACATGAAGTACTTAAACAACTACATATAATAAGTCGCGATTTTTTTTCTGAACTAACTACATTCTAATAAACATTTATTAAACCTACCTGTAAAGAATATGTATTTAACATCATTTTATCTATACAAAGTTTTAAAGACAAAAATGTGGATAGGTATGTATTCATTATGATGTATGCACACCCCTTGAAATTATCAATGATATTTAGCCACATGTTGATAATTCACTCATTGCTTGTATTACTCTTGCAAACAAATAATTCTACTATTATTAGACTTTAATTGTTATAATAACTATATTATCTGTGATGAACCATTATTTTCGCACCACGGGAGTCCCACACCTCATTTAGATTTAGCCATTTCTTTACTTATGTATGTATAAAAAAAACATTTTGATGTATCATATTAGAACTATAAGCAAAGTCTGAAACAGTGTGATAGAATAAATGATTTCGAATCTCTTTTTCAATTTCTTATGCAAGCATTTCAATGGTGGAAAAATTAAATTTGAGTTATTGTTACTACTTTAGTGAAACATTAATCGCACGTTACTTTACGCCAGTATTCATATATTTTGTTACTACACTTTGCATTTTACATACATTTTATAATTACTGTCGACCAAAAAGTTATTTTTACTTTACTAAATAATTACCTTTTGTTATCTTTATTTGCCCCTATGATATGAAGCATGTTTGTCAATGATCTTGCCTCATATTAGAGAAATGCGCATTGAAATTGATTTATATTTGGTAATCAACTGATAAGTGTGATATTGTTATTTTTAAAATGTGCCCATATTAATTAGTATACCAGCTTAATATGCTTTCAACTAGATGTATGTTTGTTTTTAAAACACGTGACTAGGGAAATGATTTATCTAAGGCCTAATATTTTTCTATGGAACCATTGGATTATAAAGTATATGTATGTTTTTGTTTAGTTCGTTAATTTCTTTAAAATCTAAACATATTAAGCTGGTTCATCTTCCAGCTATAGTGCTGCTAGTAGGTACATAAAGCAACATACTACTACTACTACTTAGTGTATGAGTGTTGCCAAGTATTTTTATGCTATTTAGACAGGAAGTTTTAAGTTTAGAATCTTTTTTCAGAAGTTTTTATTACACTACTGTAATTTATTGCGATTTCGCTTTCTAAGAACTCAATACAATCAATGTTGTGGTTTTTATTGTTTTTATTAAAGAATGATTTTTGTTTTAATCACAGTAGCAAAATCAATTATTATTTATATTTTTAAGACTTTATTGAAAGCCTAGCAAATTACAATTTAATTCACTGGGTATTAGAGGAAGATTTTTGTTAATTGGGACACTTTTAGTTATGATGAATATATACAAATATTACAACTAAACTTATTTATTTTGTTGAAGCTTACATGTTTTTATTCATTATCAGAAATGTCACGCCTGTGTTTCTGTGTATGTCTGTACATTTCTTTTCTACTAAATTTGTTTTTCAACTATCATTTGTTTTCATAAAAACATGTGAGTGTGTAGACTTTAGTCAATCCCAATTACTGTAGTGTCAAGTCAAATGTTATGTTTGTTTTCAATATTATACCATCACCATTCACTTGAGAATGTGTTCAATGATATAACTTTATAGAAGGATATATGTTATTTATATTTGCTGGTGCCACTAGCAAATAGAAGTGATTTGTTTTTAGAGTTGTTTTGATAAAACCCTGAAACATGCAATGATTTGTGAAATAGTTTTTATACAATAATTATTTTAACATACTATAGTAAGAACTGAAATACAAAACATTTTTCTTCAACATTGTTGGCATTTTATTTTATAAGAAGCCGATAATTTATATGAAATTGAAAACCACCGATCTGTTGTTGACTAAAGTGTAAAATGTACAATAAGTTTATTCATAAATTAAATAATATTGGTTGATTTTGAAAAAAGAAATCATACATTCGTTTGTTTGTTGTATACTACATAAGCGTAAATAAAATACGAGTCACGTGGATTACACTTGACTGGTATTACCTTAACCCTTGTAACGCTCTTTAGAAGTTATCATGTGACCATCATTGTCATTGTACTTTTACGCAATATAAAAATGCACACTCCTAATTAAGAGCAGATTGACATTATGAATGATAAAAATATGGCGTAACGTATGCGAAAGTTTAAATATACATACTCTTTATGGACTTACAAATAACCCATTATATATTCTAAAATAAGCGTATCCAGAAATCGTGTTCCGTGGGCATTCTACTTTGATGAATTCTATTTGAACCCATAACTATATTCATGGCTGATGTTCTCATCATCGGAGCCGGTCTTCCGCATAGTCGTAAGAAGAACTAGCACACCGAATCAAAATCCCAACCATGCGAATTACGCCTGAAGAAATAGCTATAATTAGGATTGTGGAATGAATACGTAATTAAACCGTCGTCATAAACAGTCTGGTAAGGAGCGACTGACAAGTAACGGAAAACTACGAGCATTTCAAATAATAAAACTTTGTGTTAATATTTTTATATTTTGTGCACATGTTCATAGGAATCGCCAAAGTATGGTAATTTAATAGAATCTGAACTTGTGCAGCTTGTGCTAGGCAAATCAGAAATAGTCAATCTCTCATCAGTATTTGTTATACATTCAATAAGGGCAAGAACCTTGTAATATTTTCGCTCAAACTTCGGATGCATAGCAATCTTCGACTTAGAACTAATATCTTCTATTTCGCCTTGTACCTGATTAAAATCATTTAACACATTTTGAGCTCCTAGCGCTCGCAATTATAAATCTGCTTGCTGTTGAGCAGATCAATCTAATCCTCGGCATGAACTTTTCATATTTTTACAAATTTGTTAACCGACATTTTATCGACGCACGTTTTTTCTTTAAGGCTTTCATTATTAATTCTGTTTATATTCCCCTGATGAATTAATTTGAAATAATGAAATGTAATACTCACGGCTTTAATCAGCGCTTATAAAGCAAAACTCAACAAACCCTGTGGCGAGCTAAAGCGTACGTGCAAGCAGACATGCAAAATGGCAAAGCGCTAAAATAACCATAATAAGTATCACACATACAATGTACTCTTAGTACACAAACTCACGCCTGTATCCCTGAAGGGGAAGGCAGATGGCCATTAAAGACGCAAATTTATATTAAATTAGCTGTGGCCCGCGACTGCGTTCGCGTGGAAATTCAAATTTATCTTACGGGAACCGAATTTCTGCGCAATTTTTACCAAGGGAAATATAAATTGTAATTATGAACTATATATGCAAATTTATCGTAATACAATTATTATATTCGATTGCCATCTTGCAACCCTATTGCGGATCTGTGGATGGAACAGCATAATATAAAAATCGCGATTAAAAACGGGTTGGTCGTAGAAGGGTGAAAATTTGAAGTTGTATGTATTTTTCAATGCTAAATCATAATAAAATAAAAATATATATTTAGGGGTGGGCACCCTTATCATTTAGGGGTATGACAAATAGATGTTGGCTGATTCCAAAGACGCTGATTCTCAGGCCTACGCCTACCCGATATGCACACAAAATTCCATAAAAGCCGTTTCGGAGGAGTTTGGTTACAAACAACGTGACACGAGAATTTTATATATTAGATATCTATAGGTTATTAGCGACAGAACTATGTATATAAGTAAGAGGGGAAGGCAATGTCCTGAAAAGGATACTGCCTACACGGATGGATTGGGGAGTGTAAGCAACAGCTCGAGCATGTCAGGATCGCACACCTGTAACTCGAGCTGGAGGTCCGAGCCCTCTAACTAGCCACTAGATTGTAAAGAGGAGATTAGGAAAGGTAAAATTGGAAAGCCACATCCGAAGCACCGCTATCCATTAATGTTTGATGTAATTTATGCCGAGCAAAGCACCGCGCGGCGTCCCTCAGTCGTCTGATTTTAATGCGACGAAATCCGGCTCGAAGGGCCAAAACTTATGTAGCTGCGCGTTTTTCTACTAATAAAGGTACATTTAAAAAATTACTTTTTTTTAATAGTTGGAGAACACAAAAAAAGTTGATAACACATACCTTACGTATTTTTGTAGGCTAATTCTTTTCCACTATTCTGCAGAGAAATCATAGACCATATCAACACATCGAAAGGTAAAACTCAGCAACTATTGCCAGAAAATTAAAAAATAGTAGTTCTCTGCAGCAGAATCTTCCACTGCTAAATTTTAATCATGTTTTAAATGCATGGAGAGATGTTGTTTTTTCACATTATGGAAGTTAATTTTGTACGAGTATTTTATTGAGAGAATAAAAAATGTAATTAAATTAATTGTTTTCTTTCACCAATTAAGAATATAATTTTTGCTGTTATCAGACCTTTTTTAGCCCTTCTTCAGTATACTGCAGATCTGGAAAGTATACATCATTTGAGGCCTACCCGCACCAACTCTAACAAAAAAACCTAATAGTATCATTTGGTTTTGGCCGAATAGTTCCTAGGTATTTGGTATTTTTCCGAATAGGCCGAATACCGAATATTCATTGCAAGCCTATTGGAGTTATAACTAACTAGCAATTCGCGCCGGCTTTGCACGGGTAGCAGAGACATCTTCAACAATCATCATTATATTTCAACCAATTTACATAAAACCTTAACAAATTATATGCTTAAACCTTTCTCATCAAACGCTCTATCTATTGATTGATTGATATGAAAATCCATTCAATAGTTTTTGAGTTTATCGCAAACAGACAGATAGACAGATGCGGCGGGAAGACTTTGTTTTATAATATGTGGTGAAGCACAGTGACACAAGAAAATAGTGTTTACAAGAATTTTATCTATTGTGAGTGTATCACAAGCACGTAGAAAAGAACATGATCCATCTCCAGTGGATGATCCAGTGATGATGATGTGGGGTGTTCAGTCCTGGTTTGGTTTACTAAAAATGATAAAACTGTTTCTTTAAGGAAGACATCCTTAATAAAATCATGATAAAAAATAAGTACATGTCTGATTACTTGACATTTATTAAAACACTAAAATAAATATGTTCAATCAATACACAGTAATGATACTATTAACAAAATTGTATCTAAGACTTCACATCATAATTGGTGGTCTTTATAAAAAGATTCCACCATCTACCTCCAATACCCACATCAACTATTCTTGAAGAAAAACTAAGATATGTAGGTTGTACATAGGAACAGTGTGCCTTATACAGGTCACAGGAATCATTTAAATCTGATGTGTACATAATAGATGCAATTCCCAAACTTTTATAGTGCAGTACACCTTGATTGTAGCAGCTATTTAGAAATCGAAGATGGTCTGCTGCATTTTCATTTAAACAAGCACTGCTCACCATAACAACTTCATTATTAATCCGTTTCAAATTATCTTTGAAATCAATTTCATTTGGATTATTTTTAAATAAACTGAATACTGTCATAATGCCAACAGTATATTTCATAGCTTTTGTTGGGTTGTCTTGGATGTCACTTCTAAGATCTTGCAACATTTGGCGATAATCAATAAATAGGTTCTTCCAATAATCAGCCCATTTTTCTACTATAGTTCCTTTGAATCTTTCAGGGAATTTTACCTTTCCTACCCATGAAGGTGGAGCCTTGATAAGATTCTTTGCCATTTCGTGTGTACAGTGGACAAATCAATAAAACAATTTTGTCTGCATTATACCGTTTGAGAAATGAGTTAATTAACTTACGAATCCAATGCGATTGGAATAAATACTTCAATTTGGATACAGTGTTGTAGGTTAAGTGTACGTCAATGTCAATATTGTCATTAATCAAATAATGTCATCATATCCAAAGAGTATGAAAGAGTATGTAAGAGTATGCTTGTGTAGTTCACGAACTAAGTACTATTAGGAATTCACTCCTGACATGGAACTAGAACGAAATATTTCTGTAAGCTTATAGTACTTCGTTCATTTAGTACATTAGTACTGTGAAGAAACATGGAACGACTGAATCGTCAGCTTAAAAGTCGTACGTTGCGTCCCCGCGCGACACGGCGGCAAAAGAACGAATAATAATCAGATGCATGCTGTCTGCATTAAATTTTAGATAATTCGTACTCATTAGTTTCCGTTTTGAATTTAGTACTTTGTTAGATTAGCAAACAAACACCGAAACCAAAACAACAACATCATTTTGCGTGGTATTATTTTTATTTGGTGTTTTTTGCTTATGCACTGACTTACTAATTATATTGTTACATAATATATTTTTGTTATATAAATGTAAATCAATTAGTATGGTCATTTTACGCGTATAAGAATGACAGTCTTAAGCATGCAAAGTATGAAGAAGATCCAAATATTCATTCAATGCAGTTACAATGTACTACGTACTACTGAACTAATAGAACTAGAAGTCCGAACTAGTACATGTGACTGACTGTACTAGATTTAAGCGCTCTTTTCAGTGACCGAGCAAGAACAAGCCTACAGTATGCAAATAGTGCATTGAGGTAATAATACATATTGTTAAGTCAATAGTGCAATAATGCTACCTACTTTAAAAGTGATGCGCAAAATGTGTCACTGGGCTAGGGATATTCACATTTCTATCGAATTTACTCGATGTTTGCATTGCGATGTGTTATATCGGATTGAATCGATTTTTTGACAAATATATATTCTATTCGAAATGTATCTAACTTTTCAAGTCAGTGTAGGGGTATCCATTTGAAAAATATATCGATATTTATATTTGATGTAAAACATCGGATCTCAGCATCGATGTTTATCGATATATAGCTTGAACACACCAAAATTTTTTCAGTATCGAATTCTTACCACAAAATTTTATTATTACCCTTTCCAGCCAAACGTAGAATGTTTGCTGTCTTTGTTTCCATTTGTGTGATTGTAGAATCAAAGACCAGATTAACATAGCTATTCTAATAATGTAATTATAGTTGTTTTCTATGAGTGTTACTTGAATAGAAATTGTACTACTATGATAGTGGCGAGACGACAGATGAGTTTTACGTTTGTAAGTGAAACAAAAACGACAAATTAATAGAAATACTTTATAACACATCAGAACACTTCAAAACAGCAAAAGAAAAAAAGATAGAAATTTACTACTATTCTTAATCTACGTGCAAAACTTACTTTCACTTTACCACTTAAGACGAACGCTCTTTATACAAACTTTGCAAAATTTTACCTTTCATTATATTTCTTTGTTGATGTCACTACCTGTTAATGAATTATGAATGATTTCTTTAAAATTTAAATCATCAGTGTTAAAAATTTACTTCTGTTTCTATTGTAATTTTTAGTCAGAATTCGTTTCTTAATAGATTCGACATAAAAAAACAAAGATTCAATGTTGCTATAAATAAATATATCGATTTATCGAATAAAATAAATATTATTTTTTTATTTATCAACACATCGATTCGATACGATATATCGTATGGCAAAAATCGAGTAAATTCCATATATCGATATTAAGTAAATATCCCTACCTCTATAACTCTATTGTTTATAAATTTTTATTTCTGAATCTATCTGAAAGTAAATTTAATAACCTAAACTAAAATATATTATATTTAAATATGAAATATACTAGTACAGCACATATGTTGATTAGAAATATTTTGTTCTGCTTCATTCTTTATAATTGTTTTGTGTTTGGACACTGTAAGTATTTATGGAATTGCGTTTGTATTATTTGATGTCAGTGAGTTTTATATACATAATAATAATTTTCTTATAGGTTCAATATATCACAACCTAAAGTATTTTGAAACTATACATGCCTCAAGTCTTTCTCATAATATTGTTAAAAGAGGCACCAAGCTGTCCAACCACCCATTCAACACAATCAAAGAAGTACACTTTAAGACTTTAGGCAAGGAATTCAGACTGATTTTGCATCCTCACACTTCAGTTCTTCATTCAAATTTTAAAGCATTTGCTGTGGATGGTGATGGCAAAGAAACTACTGTTCATGTTGGTAAGATTTTACAATTAATTATTAATAAATGCTTTTTATTGCTGAATAGATTCACATGTGAGATAATTATATTATTTTAGTAAGTAGGTATTGGTACACATTCACACCTTTCTCCACTTGAGGTAGGCAGAGACAAGAGCCTGCTACTAGCTTCTACCCTTACATATCTCAAAAGCTTCCTCTACTGTCATTAAACCTTTCAGACAACCCTCCAGTAATGAATACTTCTGACCTAGCATTATACGGGGTGTAAGCGACTTCTTACCAAATCCTATAATAGTGTATTCAGACCATAATATTCTGAGTGGAAAATCATTGGATTTTTTTTTTTTTTTCATATGCTTTATGCATAAATTATCCCAGTTTTCTGGAGTTGTGGTCATCTTATACCATCAACAGGGAAAATAAATTAGTAAACAATGGGATTTCATATCAAAAATTTGTGCTCCTTTATTGAAATTAAAAGATAGAGTTATTGATGCATTATTATTAAAGTTAGTATCAAATGAACAGAACATAGTCTTTTAGTCAATTTCTAATCTAGATTTAGACTTTGGCAAAGGTTCTGTTTTAAATAATTGTAATAAGTAACAACTGAAAACCCACCAGCTAAGCCATCAGGATTAAGTTATTAAAATGTATTTATTTAATTAGGTAAGGTGATAATTGATTATTTTAACTTCTATATATAAATAACTTCAAATGGATCATTTGACACATCCTTGCACCTACCGTATAACATTTCTACATCACCCTAAGGTTGGCTGGTAGAGAATGCCTTGGGCATTAAGTCTGCCTTTGTACAAATGTGCATGAAGTTTTAAATAAATAAATAAAGCATTGTAATCAGGATATTTTTTACATATGACACTGTAATAATTGTGCATGTTTGTTCTCCACATTAAGATTGAAAAACTTTTTGATAAAAAATTAAACCAATGAAAGAAGAAAGGTACTGAAAAGCTAAAAATAAACTAAACTCCTACGCTAAAGTAAATATCTAAATAATTATGAGTTGGCGCCAAACATAAACATGATAGAAGGGTAGGCAGATGATGTTTGTATATTGTCGTTAAACATGTTACATCTGAAATAAACATAAATATAATAAATAAAGATCTTGAATAATATTGATTATTGATCTTAAACACTTCTTTACAATACTGCAAATTTTTTAACATCTTTCACATTGTACCATACATCCTCTGTCTGCCTTAAAGGTACATAAAAATATTAACATCTCGAACCTTTATTGTAGATCAGGGAAACTTCTACACAGGCAGGGTGTTTGGTGAGAAATCCTCAGATGTAAAACTGCACATGGAGGATGGTTTGATCACAGGAATAATACATACACCAGAGGAAACATATCATATTGAGGTAAACTATATTGATATCAGTTAGCATGCTATCCTTAGAAAATATCAACATTGAAGTTTATGGCAGCAGTGGCTGTAAAAGCTTAATAGATTTGTAAAACAAGCTCTGGTGGAGCGCCAATATATTTATAAAATGCATACATAATCGCACCATAATATCTTTCGTTATATTATAAATTTCATAGTCTTTATAGTAAACCACATTCTGTTTGTCGAATGCAATTAGTGCTGGTACTGCTGTAATATTGCCAATGTATTAGTGTTTTCACTTGAAGCAAGAATACAGTTCTGCAAGTAGAATTTATTTTTAATGAATTTCGCTCTAAATTAGGTGTAGTGTTAACACCTTTTGATTAGCATAGGTTTTTTCATGTGCACATCCCATCATGGAGTATTTTATACATTACAGCCCCTCACAATTCCGAACATTTTTATTTTAGCCGTCATGGCGTCATTTACCACATCTGAACGATAAGACCATGATCACTTACCGCGCATCCGACATACACTTCAGCTGGAAGGACGCCGAGGGAACTACTACAGGTGATGCCGCAAGACCACGAGTTTGTGGTTATGTAAAGGAAGGGAAAGGTAAGTTTACAGAAGAATATAGTAATTAAGAGCACAACACTAGGTGATGAGTTGAATTCCGTCGTCGATATGTGGGGTTAAGCCGGTTTCTCTTCACTCCATTAAAGTCCAGTCTCCAGTAAAATCTGTCTGTAATGCCTAATTACCAGATTATCGATATTTACCAGGCGTCTTATTTCTACCACATTCAGTTCCTTTAATTTATATTGTTTTTTTCTCTATTCTATCTTCGTGGCTCGTACGTTTGTATTCTTTTCAAGATTATTCCTGAAAAAAAGCAATGCAATAAGGTTTAAAATAATCACTACAAAAGTCTGATAGGCAACTTATGTATTTATATGGCCTTACCTCAACGTTTTCGAACCAAGCATTTCTTCCTGAGAAGCTTATTTATACTTGAAAAAATATTTCTCCCTCATGTTTGAATCATTTTTTAAGAAGTATTCATGTTCTAGAATTAGAAGAAGATGATGAGGACAATGGTCAGATTCATATTGATGTTGAAGCAGAGCATGAGCAGTTAGAAAAAGAGAAATACCTACAGGACGTACATTCAAATAACAGAAGTGACGCAGACAACCATCGCAGGGCGAAGAGACAAAGCGACTATGAGTACACTCCTACTAAAACGAGATGCCCATTGCTCCTTGTGGCCGATTACAGGTTCTTTCAAGAAATGGGTGCTAGTAACACTAAAACTACTATCAGCTATTTGGTAAGATTTTGGTACATATTCGTTCTTACATAAGTATGTTCTTTTTAAAAGATAAGGACTATAAATAAAAGGGACAGAAAAAAATCGTGTTTGTGTGTGTATGTAAATACAATTTAAGTATTCTAGAGAGCATAATCCAATCTTCCACGCTTGCATACTTTGAAGGTAAGAGGTTGAACCGTCAGCGTTGGGTCAGAGATGCCATGGTAAGAAATGATGATCTCACACAATTTCTTTGAATACAGACCACTTGAGAGACGACAATAAGTCTAATAACTTCAAACGAGCGTGAAAGTGGCTCTAACGCTTTAGATCAAACTTAGTATGTAGATATTTTTAAGTTTATCTACATAGGCGTCTTTCTAAAAATAAACGCCATTTTCCAAAAAAAGAAGCGCACAGGTGCTTTAAACAGTTTAAGAGCGAATTTGTACTTTTAGAAGTTTCTTTTGTTTCAGATAAGCCTCATTGATCGAGTTCATAAAATTTACAATGATACTCTGTGGCAAGATAGACAGGTGAGGATATTAAGTGTATCAAAGCAAAAGTTTAATATTTAGATCATTTAGATGTATAGAAAGTAAGTTTTGTTTTCATTCGTAAATAACACCTATTCTGAAAGTAGTATACTAGTGTAAGGAGATAGCGGATTAAGCCCCATTTTTAAATAAAAATCTCCCTCTCACCTTTTTCACGTGAAAGTAGGAGAAAAATAGTAGAAAAAGCGATATTCGATGTTTAAAAAAGTGCGAAAAGGTCCGTAAAACAGTTTTTACGGTATACAATGTAAACATTAAAAAAAAAACAAAAATAGTGTGACACAACACAAATGAAATTTTTTTAGTCCAAATCGGTCCATAAGATTTTTGCATAAATAAGTAAAAAAAAGTAAAAAAGTTATGGACCGTTTTGGTACTCCAATTAGCTAATTTTTTTCGTCTTCTCAATCACTATTTCACACATTTTTATTTATCATAAATTTATGCAACTTCGCATTTTTTTCACATAGGTTCTCTGAAAATTTGCTTTCTAAAAATATACTCAGTTATTTCTACTATTTTTTTCCTAATTATCCCGTAAAAAAGTGGGTGGGAGATTTTCTTTAATTGATAAACTATCTCTTCACTAAACTGTAGTGTTGTGTATATCGCTAATTCTAAAATCAAGTCTAGCTTAAAGTACGAAAAAAGCTGCTTTTATATATCGCACTGCTATTACGAGACTGTTTCAACTCAAAATAGGGTAAATTTGAGATAATTCATTTTTCATACGTAAATATCAATTCCTTACGCGTCAATAAATATAAAATAATAATAATAAATTGTAATAAGCCAAATTTTTCAACAAAACAACTAAAAATAATTCATATTCTTTTTTTTTTCAGACAGTTGAGTATTAACTCAAAAATTGGAAATAACTTGATAACCTGCAATCTTTTAAATAGTTCATTAATACAGAAATCCCTTAATTTTATCAAAAATCTATATACAGTGTTCACTTTTTATAATCTTTAACAGGAAGCGAGTAATCAGTTTTCTGTCGTTTCTGAAAAAAACTTCATTTTGAGTTGATACACTCTTGTAATAGCAGTGCGATATATTCTCTATATTTTTAGGACATGGATGGTTTTAAAGGCATGGGGTTTGTGATAAAGAAGATTCTAGTGCACTCGGAGCCGACGCGAGTGCGCGGTGGTGAAGCACATTACAACATGGTACGGGAGAAGTGGGATGTGCGGAATCTCCTTGAGGTAATTTATTTTAAGTGGAGTAACTTTCAAAAGCTACTGACCTTAGATGGCATGGTCAAGGCTAACAGAAAATATTTTTTAGACTACAAACGCAAAGAAAAACTTTTGCCGGTGCATAAAAACTCAACACACCAGCGGTGTGTCAACCCTTTCCTAACTTCCCATGAAGCACTGTCGATCTTAATTAAAAAGGTACATGTATATAAATAGTCAAACACAATATATATTCGATACGTATCGATACGTATTCGACATTCAAATTCAAATTACTTTATTGCGAAAATGGGTAGGTACAATGATTGTTGTGATATAAAAATGATGTATGGATTAACTTGTATAATCTAAAAGGTTCAAATGATGACATTTTCTTTGCACAGGTGTTCAGCCGCGAGTATTCCCATAAGGATTTTTGTCTCGCTCATTTGTTCACTGATCTGAAGTTTGAAGGTGGTATTCTTGGCTTGGCTTACGTCGGCTCGCCCAGACGAAATTCAGTTGGTGGTATATGTACACCAGGTAAATATACATATATTTTTATATTGAAACTATTATTTTATTTATTACAATTTTGTATAACATATATTTTTTTATGTTACTATTCTATTATGTTTATATAATTTATGTTTGTTTTATTTCCAGCTATAATGGCGCATAGTGTGAGTGTCCTTATTTGTTTTTCTTGCATGTTACATTTCAACGTAGTTTGTTCAGTTCCGTTGCAAATTTATCATTTAGCTTTGTAACACTGCTATTTTATTTAAGTTATAATTTTATACTAAGTTAATTTAGTAGTAGGCATTAGATAGTTGAAGGCAGACAATATTAAAATTATAGTTTTAATAACTTTGTTCTATAATTACATTTGCATCTGCTATAATATATTACCGTTATATACCGTTTTAGGCTTATATGTACTTATGTGGTTCATGGGCTATTAATTTAGAAAAAAATTATGTCAAATTAATCAAATAATAAAAATAACGATGTGAATGTGATGCGACCGCCATATCTACATTCATAAACTGATCAATCGGACGACGTGAAGTTTTTTAGTGGCTCGATTCGGTGGATAAGAACGAATAATATGAACGAACTTAACTTATTATTATTTTATTTTCTGCTGGCCTATCCATGAAATGTTGGAATTACATTTTCTCACAAACGGAAAAACAGTCGGAATGAACTGGTTATATTTTCTAGTAACTCCATTCATCGGATGAAATTGAATTACCAGTATCCCAAGTCAGACTGACACGTTCTATATTTCGATAGTGTAGGTTAGTGGCAGTAATCCAAGGGTTAGATAGGCTGCACGCTTGCCGTTCTCGAGAGGGAGGAAAATTTGCTTTCTTCCAAGATAGTGTTTGAATAACAAATATCTAAAGAGCTTGGCAAACTTTCTATTATTTAACTTATATGAAGAAAATTAACAACGTTTTTAGGAGCGCCATCAATTTAAAGATACAGATGTAAATAGATTTTAAAATAAAAATATTAAAGCTGTGATATAATACAATATAAACATAAAAATAGTTGTCAGTAAGTCAAAATGTACCTATCCTCAACAGCGGTTAATGTTGGTCGCATCTGTTCAATAATTTTGTTCGTTAAATTTGTAGGAACCTACTTACTATAAACTTATTACAACTTTCAAATTTAATTAAAATTTCAATATTTGCACATGTATAACGTTTTATATTTCACCAGAATACTTCAAAAATGGCTATACTCTCTACCTAAATTCGGGTCTGAGTTCGTCTCGCAACCACTACGGTCAGCGTGTGATCACGCGGGAAGCGGATCTCGTGACCGCTCATGAATTCGGTCATAACTGGGGCTCCGAGCATGACCCCGACGTAGCCGAGTGTTCCCCGGCCGCGAGTCAAGGAGGCTCTTATCTTATGTACACGTATAGTGTCAGCGGATATGATGTCAATAATAAGGTATAGTATCAGACCGGCCGTACACGTTCGGTTTCCTGTTTCGATTTTCGAATACGTTGTTCGTTTTTGGCTATCTGGCCGCAGGTTTCCTACGCAAAGCCCCATTTGTTTGATTTATTTCGGTACGAATAAGGCATACGAGAGTTTTGCAAACCTGTATACATACAAATATGTATATTACAGGATATTAGGAAAACGCTTCCGAAAATTAAGATAGATAAAGGTCAGTCAAAATCGATTCCGATGAAAAAAAAACATCTTTTTACAACGTTTTAGTCGCATGTACACATAATTATAGGTACATGTAAATAGACATCGTATCAGGAAACCGAATGTAAGCTAACTAAGTCTTTTTATAAATACTGGCAATATGCGAAAGAGGTTTGCTTTTGGTTTGTTAACTTCTTGAAAAAGTCAACGGTAGTTTACCGTCGAGTCCAATCATTTTACTCTTTATTAAATGTCAAAATAGTAGATTTTTTCATAGATAGTTTCCATATATAAAAAAGAAATTGTATGAAATATTTATTTTCACGCCATTGCCGAAGCTATTATCAAATCATTTTCTTTAAATTTTTATGTTTACATTTAAAAATACTAACGAACAACATTATTCAAATTCTCATATAAGACTTAATTTCACGAAGATAAAATAATTTATTTTAAATATAGGCAACTACCCAATTGAGATTTATTCTAAAGTTTCAAATATTTTTATTACTCACTTTTGAAATATCGCTTTAGGCGACAAAACCTTCCTCTACTTTACTAGTTATACGGGGTAAATTTGAGCTTTTATAATTCCATCAATGTACATGATCAGTTGTTATTATGTTAGGGTTTTAACATGTTGGTAAAACGAGTAAAATAATATTTTTAGATATTAGCGGATAGTCTCACCCAACCGTTAAAACCTTTCTTTAAACCGTACATTTAATACGAGTGCCTTTTTCAGCAGGGCGAAGTTACGGTCAGGGTCCTCCCATAAGCAGCAGATCACGTGGTGCGGTCATTATTGAATATGTGATTTTTTTCTGTTGCAGAGGTTTTCGCCCTGTAGTTTACGGTCCATCCGGAAAGTGCTGCAGGCAAAGTCAGGGCGTTGCTTCTCGGAGCCTGAGGAGAGTTTCTGTGGCAACTTGCGCGTCGAAGGCGGCGAGGAGTGTGACGCTGGATTGCTCGGTATTTTAATTTTACTGATTGTTTATATGGAGCGAAAACTGAGTACGTTCGTTTAATGAATCTTAATAAAATCAACCTCGAAATAAGATTTGAATTCATAACAGGGTTTCGTACCTGGTAGGCTTTTTTTCCCAGTATTATGATGAAAGGCTCCTCTGTAGTTTTAAACTTTCTAAAAAGCCTAAAAATAGTAAATTTATCAAGTCATTAAAAATTAGCACATTAATAGAGAGTAAACGTATTAATATGTGTAAAATTATTATTTCAGGCACTGAAGACAATGACATGTGCTGTGATAAAAATTGTAAACTCAGAAAAAATCAAGGTGCTGTATGCAGGTGAAACTATATTTATACTAATATTATAGGTCTGAATAATTCGTTTTATTTAATTTTATTTATTTATTTGGAAAAATAAATAGTCACACACATAATTTAAAAAAAAAACATTAAAATAAAGTAATAAATTTGTGAGACCAACAACATTATTTGCCATATTAATATAATATTTCAACATTTTTTTTTAAACCATCATGCATTGTTTTCACCCAGACGAGTTTAAACAAACCCAAAAACGAACTTACCAACATGACTTTATCGTGAAAGTTGTTTGTTTAAATGTGCTAATCACTATCAAATGAAAGCAACGTTAATAACTCTCGTCTCTTATATCCTAAAGGTAGTGGGTAGAGTGGGTAGAGTGGGTAGTGCAAAGCAGCATTGTCTCAGGTTGTATCTGGTTGTTGATCTGTGCAGCGACAAGAACTCTCCGTGCTGCGCGGGCTGCGTGTTCGCGCCGCCCGGCGTCGTGTGTCGCGAGGCCGCGCACTCCGCCTGCGAGGGCGAAGCCACCTGCAACGGGGCCTCCGCCGACTGCCCCAAGGCATGTCACCAATTAACCGACAATACCGATTAACAATCACAACAAAAGATTAAATAATATAGAGTTGGATAGCCTTCCCATTTAAAAAAAACGGTGTAGCAGTACTAAATAAATTCCATACACCTAGAAGAAAATATTGAATAAATAAGCCCACTTTTAGACAGTATAATACTTGTTTAGTATCATAACGATGAGTCATATTGAAATTGAATGATATATTCGTATTGTCATAGGCGCCAGCGATAGCGGACGAGCACGAGTGCGCGGAGCGCGGGCGCTGTCGCAACGGAACGTGCGTGCCCTACTGCGAGACGCAGGGCATGCACAGCTGTATGTGCGATATAGGTGAGCGACAGTGTAGCGATGGCTACTGGATTTACCAATGTGTTATGTAGTACTGCCAACGACAAAGCTATTATTACTTCTAAAACAAAATAGCTTTTATGCATTTAAGCGAGGAAGATATGTATACAATATCTATCAGATATTGCTGTGTAATTAAATGTATTCAAAATGGGCGCAAAGGGCCACGGTGATATCTAAGGACGCACCGTTGTGTTATGTCCATATTACCCAGCACTTTTACTCCATCAAATAATAAATTTGCACATAGTAATGAATGTTGTGATGGTTGTACCAACCTTGATTTTTGTTTACACAAGGTACTTTAGTAAATAGAACAGGCAGGTGTAACATTCTGTGAGTTGCCTGAGTGTTTCTTTACGGGTTTGATCTGCTTCTTTTGATAACGTAATGTAATTTAATAATATAAAATAACATAATGTATTTTATTGGCAGTGGCGGACGCATGCAAACGTTGCTGCCGTAAGAGTCTCAATAAGACTTGCTTTCCAGTAGCCCAGAATGACATACTCCCAGACGGAACACCCTGTATTCAAGGATTTTGCAATAAGGTAAACAGTCACTTAAATTATTTTTGAGTTGGAACACAACAAGACGTAACACCCTACGAAAAAATTATACAGGAAAACAAAGTTAGCCGACACCTATGCGTAGCAATAAACTATGGAGATGACAAATTAATGAACATATACAAACTGACCACTTTCTGATTCCAGGGTGTTTGTGAAAAAACTATCCAGGACGTAGTAGAACGCTTTTGGGACATTATAGAAGATATCAATATTAATAATGTATTGGGTTTTCTGCGTGACAACATTGTGGGCGTCGTTGTGCTTGTTACCGCCTTCATCTGGATACCTGCTAGTTGTGTAGTAAGTTTTTTAACTTTATAATATTCCTCACACATCCTGTCAGATAAAACCTCAATTAAGGGATACATTATTTAAACACTGTAAATTGAATTACATAAATCATATTTACTAACGACACTAAACTGTGTCTTGTTCTTTCTGTCAATATAATTTTATAAACTATTACGTATTTTTTTAAGGTGTCTTGCATTAAAAAAAACTGTTATTATGTCTATTTTTGTGTAATTCATAAATACAATTAAATGGGTATTTTATCTGCCCAATTTGTTAGATAAGTTACGTGGACCGTCGTCGACAGCGCCAACACCAGAAGTATTTGGAGTGGGAGAGGCAACACGATCTCATACACCCTTCATCACCGCGCAAAATAATATACACCAGGTACCTAGTAATATTCTAAAAAACATATTTCTCAATAGCTTAAACAAAGTTGTTGTTCTACTTACTACATTGTTCTAGCACATAATACATTGTATATTCAGTTTAACCGACTGCCTTGACCATTGAATAATATATACAAAATTTCATCCCCACCGTGCTAAACTGTCGTGGCTATTTTTTTTTTTGGTTTGTAAATATTTAATCCAGTGGTTATGTTAACCAAGATAAAATATTCATTTTCTTAAACATCCAAAAAAAAAAAAAATTGGTTGAAAAATGAAAATAAGTGGCCCCACACTAGGCAAGCCTGTCCTGTGGGTGCCTGATACGGTTACAATTTTCCACATGCATTGTTGTCTGTAAAGTCGGTTTACGGACGATAATTTTACGTGATAACGTATGACGTTATGAAAACAGTGGAAGAGAGATAGATGCGTCACAAGCCGAACGCTTAAGCCGATCGTGCCTCTCTATCGCTGGTTCCGCTCTCTCGCTTGCACGCTCTGCTCAGGCGGAACGTGACAATGAGTCATGCTTATTCGTGCGTGCAGCCGGCGTTCATCGATTTATGTGTTACCTTTTCTTTTCTTGTGTGTGCAGATTACCAAAGCAGAAACCGCCTGGAATGAAGGGTAATATTCAAGGGTCGAGTCAGCTATAGATGTTAATTTGTCTTTTGTGAGCTTTAAATAAATATTAGGAATATATTTTTTATTGTGTTTGTATTTTTTGGCAATACATTTATTTATGTTAAATGTCGATCTCACATTACAGCTAATAAGCTGTAATATGAGATCGATATGACTTAATTATATTAATCTAGGAGCTAGCCAACCGCGGTGTTTTTTTAAATATTACCACTGCATTTAAAGTGCATATATAGTTATAATTTCGTATCATAGTTTTACAATTAAACAAAATTGCTGACCCGGCACGTATGGACCAGCTTGACTCCGCTCGATACCACGGCCTCACAGAAAACTGGCAGTAAACCAATAATTGCATTGCTTTTCGCCGCGTGAGTGAGGTTATCGGAGGTCCGAACCCTATCCTCTCCCCTATTCCCGTCCTTCTCCTCTAATCCCCCTCTCTTCCCCTATTCCCACCTTAAAGGGCGGCGACGCACTTGTGACTCTTGAGTTACAGGTGCACATGGGCGGCGATAGTCATTTACCATCAGGTGACCCGTCTGCTCGTTTGCCCTTTATACCATAAAATAAAAACCCTTTGTGCCCGGGTTCATTGCGAGTCCTCATAGCATTGTTTGTGAATACGAGCTTCACAGTTTAGCAAACCTGTTTTTTAAATTTTGCTACTACCTTATAAATTAAGTTCCTTAATAGAAAAGCTGTAAGATAGTATGAAATAAAAACAAGTTCTTCACATAATTATTTATTTGCGGTTAATAAGCGTTTAACGCAATTACATTTCACTGAGCTGCGATAAAGGATATAAATAACATTTAAACGTTACATTATAGCGTGCACTTAATACATGCAATAAATAAAATTTTGCGGTATGTAATTTTATGTTTAACTTAAATAAATAATTGGAGTGATGTATTTAGTTGAGTGCGGTGGAGGTGAGTAGAGCGACGCCTCTCTCGTAGAAGGCGTGCGGCTCTTGCCCCGGCGCGATGGGCAGCCGCACCGTGAACAGGAGCTCGGAGCGAGCACTGTTCAGGTACACCGGCAATGTCAGGGTTTGACCTCCTGTTGACGTTTCCGGGCCCCTGTAAATAAGAAAAGGTTCAGAGATACCTGTGAGGTATTATTGTATGATGGTGCCGACTCTGTTTTAAATCTATTAAAGCTAAACTGTTTCTATAACTGTATTAAATTATTTAAGGGATATCAAATATGTTAACTGGTTGTTTGTTGCCGAAATGACGAATCACGTTAGAGTAATTATGGAATAGGTTGAGCAACTTTAATAATCTTACTTGTATAAAACTAAAATAGATTCGGTCCAACGTTTTCAAAATATAAAACGTTTGACAGGAGTAAATTAAATCAAAAGTAAATATACTTTAGAGTTATGTAATATCAGGACCGTCACCAATATTGGACTACAATGGATATTAAATTTATTATGTAAATAAATAGGCAGTAAGTAAATGAGATCTTCCTGTGGTTCTACTTCATTGAATGTGTTTCAACCTTTAGTATAATAATACATAGACATCACAGAGGTAGTCTCATTTAGTGGATATCTCTTATATAAAATGTATGCATTAGTGAATGTACTTACCGGATCCAAGTGAGGACAGTGAGCGGCAGGTCAACCATAATAGTGTTGGTGAGCAGCAGTCTGTTGCCCTTAACAGTGGCACCTTGCAGCTTCAGCCCGGTCACTGAGAACGACCATTCTGTTTGCGCGTTCTCGGTAGGTGTACCGGGGTCAGGGATCGTCACCTTTAAATTAATATGGTACATATTCAATAAAATTCCATTCAGCTGGCAGTGGTAAGGTATTACTGATTCATCCGTATCCTCATGAGGCCTCATGTTTTTCAATTTGAAAAATTGACCGGATTTTTAGGATATGTTAACTTCGCACCCGATTATTACGAGTTTTTGCCTTACGAAAATAAGTTTTCGTTGTGTATCTCGGTGGGTAGTGTGTATATATGAATATCTGACGGTTTGCACACAGAAAAAAAGTTATGGACTTAACTATATCTGTATTTTTAACAGACACATTTTCAAATTTGTTTCCTTGCTGCTATTGTGATTATTAAAAGTCGACGAAGGGTACATACTTGCAAATGTAGTTCTTCCAGGGACCAGGAGTTCGCCTGCGCCACACACTGACGAGTAGCGGTGATGTATGCCTCCGGGTTTAGCAGCCCACCGAGCCACACGGGAATGCTCTGTAACGGCATGAAAAAAGATCAGTAGACGATAAAATATACAGTTCGGTAAATAGAACAAGTTCAACCAGTACGGATGTACGACATGAAAGATAGCGCACCTGCAGTTTCTTGGCGCCCTGCACGGCGACGGTGTCGGACACGTTGGCGAGCTGCGTGACGCGCTGCGCGAAGTCGCCCACCCACTGCTGCACCGTGCAGCCGCGCGCCACGGCGTAGCGCAGCCAGCCGCCCGGCAGCATGCCGCGCACCAGCGACCCCACCATCGCGCGCGTCTCGTTCGTCTGCTTCATCTCGCCCTGCCGTACATATGCTTTATACACTATATGCAACTACTCCCCTCTAAAGTCTTCAGAGACATCAAAATCCTTAAAATCCATATTGGTTCCAATCAACAGCAGCAAAAGTGGTCCCGAATCCATTAAAATTTAAGCCACTTTTAAACCACTTTATCGCCACTACTATTTAACATCTATTCTGAAGAGATTTTAAGAATATATCTACTGATATCAGCTCTGCTGGCGAGTGTCAACATACCTACCGATATCAGTTCTGCTGGTGAGTGTCAACATACCTACCGATATCAACTCATGCCATTAACGTACGATATGCCGATGACACCGTCTTGATCGTTGATAGTGTGGAATCATTACAGAAATTACTCTGTTATGTCAGTACCGCAAGTGCCAATACGGGTCTGAGTATAAATATAAGAAAGACTATTATCATACCATCACCATAATTATTGTTATCTCCAATAAAAAAGAATAACACAAAATGAATACGAAAAATGTGGAGAAAGTCCCGTTCTACGTTCAGTTGGATAAATGAGCCACAGTCAGCATTGGAATCCTTGGCGTCGATATATCGAGCAAAGTCCAGTTCCGCGGTCACTTTGAGGGTAAGGCCAAATTAGCCTCGAAGAAGCTTGGTGTGCTAAACAGATCGAGACAGTATTTCACCCCGGCCCACCGCCTACAACTTTATAAGGCGCAGGTTCGGCCGCATATGGAATACTGTTCTCATATCTATGCAGGAGCACCCAAGTACCAGTTCCTCTCTCTTGACCGCATTCAACGGAGAGCGATTCGAATCATCGATTGCCAGGATATTTCAGATCGACTTGTCCCCTTGGCGTTGTGTAGAAATGTAGCATCACTCTGCATTCTCTATCGCATGTATCATGGGGAGTGATCCGAGGAATTGTTCGGACTTATACAGGCCGCAACGTTTCGCCATCGTTCAACGCGACAAAACTTCCATCACCATCACCTGGATAATTGGCAGTCCACCACTGTGCGGTTCTCCAGATTTTTTTTGCCTCGCACAACCAATCTCTGGGACAAATTGTCGCCTGCGGACGCACTTGTGACTCTTGTGTCCATCGGCGATGGTAGTCATTTACCATCAGGTGACCCGTCTACTCGTTTGCCCCCTATATTATAAAAAAAAAGGAGAAAGAAATTAAAGTTCGCATTAAAATCGTTGTCTCGACTTTCTTCAAAATGAGCAAAGTAATGTGTGACAAGGACCTTAGTCTTAAGCTGCCTACAACACGCTGTTACATCTTTTGGACTTACCTGAACCTTCATGCAAAATATATACATCCAAAAACCTGTTGCAGTGTATCTGATTATTTCGTTAGTCATACTGACAGTACTAACAATAAGCCAATCAGTAAGGACTCTAATGAAGCATTTACTTAAATTACGAATAGATAATGCTGTAGCCGTGAATTCATTTGCCAATGTTTTTACAAATTTGCTGTGTCAAAAACGAAATTGATTCAATTCATCGACTCTTATTGAATTCAACAAGACACGGCATCCGGTTTCACTATTTATAACAGGATCAATGAGTACATGGTCTAATCGAGTCACGTAAGAAATACATTTTAATAACACATTTTTATAAATTACCTGACAAATGGAGATGACGTTGCGTAAATCGTGTAATACTTGTTGTAATAACGAAGCTCCAGCGGCTACTTCGCGTTCGAAGAAGCGATACAATGGGTCCTTGATGTTCTCTACAGTACGCCGCAATGTCTGCAAAGAAAAAAATATAATCATATAATCATTCTAACGAAATATGATATTGTGTTTTCGATAATCAGATTCAACTCAGATAGAGCGGATAAATTCTCGAGCATACTCGAGCATGTTCTTTGCCGCCACTCTCATCTAGCGTATTACGCGCGTTTGCTCGAGCAGTCGCCGATATTTGGACGGGTGCTTCTACCTCGAGCTTAAAGCCCGGTGCGCAGTTCAGAGAATGTACACGAACATTAAATTATACGACTGGGCTGATAATGAATAAAATGTGTAACTTACCGGTAACTGTTGTGGCAACATCTGCAACCACTTGGTAGCGGTTTGATGCAGAGTCTTCATCCAAGCAGGCCTGCCGTCCACCATCGAATCTGTAAAAAGTAATTTGTAACATAAGATGTTTCTTGTATAAAAAGTAAGGGAAAGGCGAGTCGAATGTATATGGAACGGAGAGAAACGAATTGGAGATGCTCGATTGAGGAAAACTTTTCACTACCTACATAAATTCGTTAATATTGATCTCAATTTTTGGAGTTGGGACCCACTATTTATATTTGTTGAAATAAGCTTGCCTGGAACTTGGTCATGATCCTGCGAAGCGGCATTATACGCTAACTCCTCTTCATCTTCGAGTTGTTGCATCTTGAGCAGCTTAGACACCAAGTCGCTACCTTCAGTAGTGAGGAGCACCTGAACGAAGAAAATAATAAAAATAATGCCTAAATAGTAGATAATCAGATTGATTTTACGTGATCTTAAAATGAAATGTGTTCAAAAACTAATTTAAAGACAAACCTAAATCTAAAAATAGTTTTTAAGAAACATAAAAAAAAAAAACAATCAGAATAACATCTTGGAATTACGAAAGAAGTGACGACTAAGTGTGTAGACTATTACCCGTGTGACTGGCCTCACGAGCTGTAGGCTCGGTCTAATAAAATTTATTGTATCTTGGACTATGTTATGATTTATTACTTCGAAATATTATCTTCCACCATACCATCTTCAATATCTGTTCGAAGGTTGTGGTGCTTAGACAGAATACATAGATGCAACTAATACATAAATTTGGTTGACACTGGCTCCTGCTGCCTATTGGTAAGTTATTGAAACAGCATAGTATTACCTTCTCAGCGTTGTTAGGTAGACCAAGCCAGGAAGGTGTCTGCCTATCAGACAACTCTTCGATCCACTTGAGGAAGTGATCACGACGGTTGCCATCGGGCATCGTTATGTGGCGCTGGTTACCACTTGCCTGAAAAAAAACATACAGTTAAAAAACTAAATCTCTGCTATAACCAATTCATTCACCGAGATTTTTTTTTTGTATTTGGGAGTAAGTCCTATGAGACTTTTCTAAATATTCTTACTTACCCCATCAACATTAGCTACAAGTGCGAAGTCAGCCTCAAACGACTTGGGCGTGAACAGCTTGCATAAGAAGGAGTGTAGTAGGCGCTGGTCGAAGGTGTTGTCGATCTTGCCGCCGTAGATGCATTGAGAGAGGAGTGTCACGAGAGCCTCCCATGGAACCTTCTCGGGAGGTAGATTTGTGCGACCCTGAAAGAAAAATATATATAAATGTATGGGATGTTCCTGGTGAATATGAAACTAACTACTCAGTAGCACAAATTTAACGTAACAGTTTTTTTCGGAGTTCGTTATATCTGTTCTATATATATATTATATCGTTTATTTGCGAGAATATCGACATAATTCAAAATTCAGTCAAATTGAACTAAGTATGCCGAACGATCATAAAAAACAAAGATGCAACGCCGATTTTGTGCTAACGTTCGTTAGAAACAAGTTCACTATATATTTAGAACAAAATACTCTAGCGGAAATCACAAAACATTGCCATTCTCTAAAATCAATAATTTTTAGTTATGTTGCTATTGTCGCAAACGAGCGATATATTAAGTAATTTAGTTTTTGTTATAGAGAGCCTGTTTTTTAACCTACTCATATTACAATGCACATTTTTCATACGAATAGTACTTGGGGAATTTAACGTTTTTAATATGCAAATAACAATATTCCTTGTAAAAACTACAGCGGTATTTTCTAACTAAAACGACAAATGGTCGTAAGATTCATTCTAAAAGACGAGACAAACTTTTGCATAACTTCACAGGGTTATACAAGTCCTCACCATTGCTGTGGAGTCGATCCAAGTGTCAAGAGTGTCACAGGCCACTCTGAGATCCGACTCATTAAACTCGTAGTATTTAGCCCATCCCAGGGGTACATAGCGGAGACGCTCCTGAACGATGCCTAGAGAAATAAAATTAGACAAATAAATTTATAATGCATAAAGATTTGGTGAAATTTTTGAACCATGGTAAATCGGTTGAAGACCTGTTAAAACTAGTTCCAGTTAAAACTTCCATTCCAGAGAAACATACTTCCAATTAAAAGTATACATATAAAACATGGCAGTCAATTAGAGATCTTATTTGATAATTGAAAAGTAACTGACAATAAATTCTAGATGTTAATTACCTACACTTAAAAAAAAGGATTATTATTAAAGATAATATTTACCGTGGAACCAAGCAAGTAAGAAGTACAGCCTCGCGCGTTCCGATGGCTGCTTCATCATACGAGCGGCTGGGACCTGTAACATTAGGTTTGTATACAATCACACTTCACTTAATTTTAAGTAAATGACAGAGAAACCAACTAGTCAGTCAACTTTAGACTTCTGAATGCATTAATGGGCATTAAATATTTACTCTAAAGTGGTAAATCACTTTATAGTCCAGAAGAAGTTGGATTAACTCTAGACTTCTACAGTTCAAACAGGCTCATAAGATACCACTAAGATGCTTCAAGTGCAAGATCTACATAACAAGTTGTTGTTGAAATTTTGATTTGATTCGTTGTAAATATCAGCCCAGTCAAGGAACGAAAATACTTAAAATTTTGGATTACCACGCATTTTTATTTTTGGAAAAATCTTTGGCTTTGTTTGCTGCTAAACAAAAGCACTTAGCGACTTTTAATAGGTCTCATTTTGTAGGTAATTTAATGGAGAACAAAAAATCTTTGGGTACATATGACGAAAAACGTACTAGAAACAAGATATCATATAAAGTGTAAAATAGTATCTTTTTTCGTTAAAATGTTTAAAAAAAAAATTACGCCCCACTCCTCCTCCGTCAGACTGCGGGTATCGAAATTCTTAAACAGCGCATTTTTTTTACTATTTCTCCAAAAATAAAAATGTGTGGTAATCGAAATGTCCGTTTTTGATCATAAAACAGCTAGGTTGACTGGGCTTATACATACTCTTACAACAATGACTAAGTACAGTAACAAAATAAAGTGAATCTGCTACTGAACTTGGATGTGATTTGTGTTAGAGAAATTATGACAAACAATTCTGTAACTCTTAATCGATTCACCTCTTGAGAAAGCTAGACAGCACAGCTTACTGACGGTCTTTTGAAGAAACTAGATTCAAACCAAACAAATGACAATAATTTATTTTATATTTGAGTATGATATACTATTAACTTACAGTTGCAAAAGTCCTGAGCAGATTGGCGCGGATGCCAGGTGGAGGTTCAAACACGAGCACTTGTCCAGCACGTAACAGGTTCACAGGCAGTTTGGGGCTGATCTCAGTAGTCAAGAATAGCCGGAAGTTCGGGTGTGGTTGTAGGGAATGCAATTTCTTCTCTAGTTGGACCAGCCATACGGGCGCCAAGTGGACGTTCTTTAGCATTACCCAGCTGTAAAACAATAGAACCATTAAAGTTAATAATAAAATAAAGAAGGCACGTTTCACGTGTCTCACATTTGTGTTTTAAATAACTTAATTATTCAAATTGTTTATTATGATTTGTTTAGTTGTAGGCATCTATTCATATTATATCTTACCGTCCAGTCTTGCAAGCAGTGTTGATAGCACGCTCGGCCTGGTTAAAACCTTCGGCGGAACCAATGGCTATGCTGGACAAGGGTTTGTTCAACTCAGTCGCCATATCGTCGACGCGACCTGAAAGCAATTAACATTTACGTATCATTTTGAACAAACTGCGTCAGTAACAACGGCTCTCTTCCTTTTTTTAAGGGCAGAATTTTTGTTGAATAACTTCCAGTGCAGAGTTTATAAGGTTAGTGACTTACGGGTTTAACGGACTTTGTAACGAAAATTTAGATTTTAAAATCTGAAAAAAATAAAAAAAATTACTTACCACTGGCATCATATCCGGGTACGGAACATAAAAGAGCGGGTGTAGTGCCGTTCAACTGGTTTTCAATAATGGATTGCAGATCGAGTTCAGTTTCGGCTTTAGCCATGAAACCGGCGCTCAACACAGCTGTCACTAACTGCGTCGCAGCGGCGATTACACGGTCCGGTCGGAATGCCTGTTATGAAAATAAACACACTTTGAAAACTAATTTCTCGTTAATAATAAATAGATAGTGAATTGTATGCACATTAGACTGGCTCGGGGCTCGTGGCTAAGTGGTAACCGAGTAGGTTAGCTTACAAAGTTAAGTAATACTAGCCAGGATGGGTGACCATTCTTAACATATTGAGACCTCTCCGTGCCTCGGAGAGCACGTTAAACCATCGGTCCGGGTGCCATACAAACATCTGTGGCATTCGTTACGGGTAGTTGGAGCCCTAAAAAGTCCGACCACCTGGTCTAACTACAGAACTTCGATATCGCCTAGTACTTGGGTTGTGGAGGTCTGATGGCAGTCACTTCACGTAAAATATCAAAGCTCGGCTGTATCGTAGTTAGACTGAAAGCCGACCCCAACTTAGTTGGGAAAATCCGCGGAGGATGATGATGTATGCACAATAGGTAATATGCATGTTGTTTAAATTTACTTGATTAATTTTCCCTTGAATCTTTATTGTCCACATATTATGCCTAAACAATTATTTTCTTATTTAGTTCGTCTTTAATTGCAAAAAATATTAATTAAAATATGCAAAATAAGGGAGCGAAATTCAACTTTGCAAAACGCTTCACTATTGGTCGAAACAAAACATGACGTCAAATTCCCCGTCCTGTCATTTATCGGCGCCTATATTCGTAGTGTTACGGAGAAAGATAGGTGTTTCTGTTGTTTTTGCCCTTAGCTAGTGCAATTTAAGCATTCTAGTGATATTAGAAATTATCTAGGACGATGACTGAATGTAGTTTTGTAAAAGAACAATCGGACAATCTACCGAAAATAGATGCATTCATGATGACTACATATTATCAAATCCAGATTTTACGTCTGCTGAGGTCAAAGGAGTGAAATCCGCAAGGTAATTATTATAATACTTGTTATATTATAATCTAAAGGATAGGTAAGATATGTATAGTTAGTTATATTCATGAAGTTTTATTGGACTTTTGTTACCTAGTTTAAGTAGACAAGCAAGTTGCCTTCTGCTTGATATTTAAAACCAACATAAATGGCCTACTGCTGACTAATTCACACTATTCTAGCAATTAAATTGTAATATGCTTACATTAAAGTGATCTTCACAACAATATAAACACGATATTGAAGATACTTCATCTCTTCTCATTAATTTACACCATTGTTTTCGTATTTTACATTATTATTTTGTACAGGAAAAAATACTGTATTGGGTGTACTTCTTTCTTATAGTGGTTTTACACTTAGGGACAAGGCAATACTTATAAAATGTTTTTTAAACTTTATCCATCGTCTATTAATTACAATACATAGTAATTACAACTGAAAATCGGTATAAAATTACTGTAACACTTCAAGTAAGTATACTAAGTTTATGAAACAAACACTGAGCGTGATATCTGACGTCATCCAAGGCCCGCGAAATATGGCGGCGTTCAAACAGATCAAATTTTATCGATGTTTTCAATGTTATTTTAAAAATTAATTTGAACATTGCCAAGGTTATTTATATTTTTTATTAGAGTAGAATGATGGAACAAATCAATAAAAGATAAAAAAAAATACATGCATATTCCCTATTGCACATCATCATTCTCCACTTAATAACGCTTTATATTGAATTGACCACACCTGTATCTATCTATGTAACGGCATTGGAACGGACACCCCATGTTGATTTTTAGGCTATTTACTTCCCTTAAACCTTTCACCTCCTGCAGGGGTTGTTTTTGAAAAACCCCGAAACACGTGTTTATCTATTTGTGGACTGTTGAGTAAATAGAGAATTTTCGAATTGACGCATCTCTATATGATTTTTCGTACAAAGTTTGAACCCCTGGTTTCCCTTATTTTGAAATTTTTTAAAGTCGTTTTTATAACAACTTACTAAGTTAGGTAGTTTAAATTAAGTATTTGGAATTTAAAAGTAGGAATAATTTCTGTGCGAGAAGTAATAAAAAGCTAACCTGTATGAGTAGCAAGCGGTACATAGCGAGTGTATGCGGCGCAGGCGGAGCGGACGCGTCGCAGTCCCACAGCGTCGGCACCAACTGCTCCGGCGCGGCCTGGGACAGCCACGCCGAGAGCTCCGGGAGCTCGCCTGCTTTTTCTAGCAAGCGACGGAATGCTGGTAACCTAAAAATATGTGGTCAAGCTGTGTCAAAATAAGAGTTTGTACTAAAATACACCGCTTATTGTCGGACGAAAACGATTAGTATTCAGAAAGTTATAGAAAAAAAATATTTTAGACGTCATACGTGACTACGACTGAAAACTAAATCATTAAATATCTTACTTTTCTCTTTTTTTGGCTTTTATATGGCTTAAACTTGAAATCGCGAAACAAGGCGTTATTGAAGTAAAAATACTAATAGGTACTAATACGCATTCTATATGTTTTCTGCTACAAAGACAAAACAGTAGAACTGTATCATATAATAACAGTTTCATTTAAAAAACGGTTAGTTTTAATCTCAACTTCTTTAGGGACAAAATAAATACCAATATATCAATATACAATTTTTTTTATGATTTACCTGGAACTGAGTCTGGCAGCAGCGTCATGCTGTTGATGCGTAAGAGGTTCAAGCGGTGGGGAGTGAGAGACGAAGCCCTCCTTTCCTCCGAGGAAGACTGCGAACGATCGTTCAAGTGTATCCTCGGCACCGGTACCTTTGAGGTGAATTCGGCAGAGCAGCAACGCGAACGTGAGCCGGTCTGTGTGGAGCATGCCACGCGCCACTCGCTCGTACACCACCTGGAAATTAGTGGCCCACCACAACTTTTAAATGCAAAATCGCATAAATAAATCCCGAACACTTTCAATAGTAATAATATACCTCTTTATTGTACACAGAAATATTAAAAAACAAAATTGCGGTTTATACAATTTATTGGTGGCCTTATCGCAGTATGGTGCACGTTTAGTACATTATTTAATTACGTAAAATATCTAATATACATGACACATATAAATACATAAGTATTCAATGTTCAATAACTGCATTACTGATACGTTACTTAAAACGTTTGTTGAAATAGCACTTTTTTGTGAGCTAATTAATTAAGTAATGAGTTTAATATGAAATTAAGTACGTGTATGTACAAACCGTAAACAGTTCCTCAGTGATAATCTTGAGTCTAGCAGTGTAGTCGGTAATTCCACTGAGTAATGGACAAACTAGAACGGAGCTAAATATATCGAGGAACATCTTCAACGAATACTGGTACAAGAAGTGGACTTGGTGGAGAGATTCCATCGTGAAATAGATGCTGCTGCAAGCCTGTAAAGTGTATAGTTCTTGTGAAAAAAAATAATAAAAACTTTTTATAAAAAATATATTTTAAGTAGGTAATTTATTTGAATAGCTGTTTAACCAGCATGGTTAAATTTTTTTAGTACATATTACTTCACCGATGGGTTAGTGTAGTGATAATATCCGATACTTACTTGAGACAGTGGCAAGTACTGCTGGCTGACAGTTTCAATTTCGGCTATAACTTTGTCAGTCTCTTCAACCTTCTGTCCGATGTCGTCTGCTTCCTTCTTCAAGGTTTCGAGGGTGGCTATCACGGAGTCGTCGTCTAAGATCTTGCCTTTAGCATCGTTGAGTGCTTGCAGCAAAGACTTCTCCAATTGGCGCAGACGGAGGTGGAATTCACCTATATGGTTAGAACAGACATTCGTCGTGAGTAGACTATTGCTTATAATTATATCATATTTATCAAGAGTACTACTGATTCTCATTATTTGTTTTAATTATAAGTGTTAGGTCCTTTGTTGAGATAAGTTAAAAGTTCTAAAATTAAAAGTTACATATGTAACTGTTTCTATCAAGGTCTCAACATTATCTAAATTAGAACTTGATCCTAATAAAATAAGGCAAAGATTAAATAGAATAAAGGCTGATTTGCAATGTAGGAGCTAGAGAAAGAAACAAAGGCGAGATAGAGTGAGTATATGTATCTGTTTTTAAACTGGTCTAGTCAACTCTGACCTGTTTTTCAAATATTTCACTTAGATACTCAAAAGTACATAAATCTTTGTTGGGAAGATTCTTCAAAACCAACTTACCTTGCAACTTAAGCAAATCAGAGCGTTTGGTGTCAATATCAGGTCTTTCTGCCTTAAGTACGCGATGTAAGCATTGCGATTGTAGAGACGAACGAGTTACGGTGAAGTTGACGAATGTCACACGAGAGCACATGTCTGGTGGGAATTCTACTGTTGGATCCCTGGAATAAAACGCAACTATGACAAAATGCTACTTATAATAAAATGTTTAAGACAATACAATGTTTAATAGATGTCACTTCTATCTTACAGATGACAATTATTAAAGGTTTCAATTTATAATGAAAAATAAGAACAAACCTGGTGCTAAGGAAAATGACAAATGAAGGACTGAGATCAATGTCCTGGTCTCCTAAAGTGATGAGGACGCGACCGCCAGTACGGCGCAATTCTCTGTTGAGTACTGGGTTCAGAATCGGGTCGTAGTTCTCTACGTCCTATAAATAAAAAAATATTACAAAAAGAAAAAAACAAACAGTGCCTCACAAAACAGCTGTATATTTTTTTAATAATACTGCACTTACTTGCACGAGTAACGGATTGCCGAACCGCAGGGCTGATTCCAAGTTCTTTCTGAATGAATCATCGAGGAACGAAGTCTTGGTGATCTTACGTTCCTTGAATTCTCGCATTATGAACTCTGTTGCTTGGCCCGAAGGATCGATGATCAGTGGGTAACGGTTGAAGCGCTAAAACATTAAAACTTTAATTATTGAAGTATTTTATTACTAACAATTATTTAGTATAATGCGTCGCTTGATATTTCTAACTTATCATGGAAATGAGGTAGGTATAAGTATTATTTTCATGTAGGTTTTTACAACTTTGTTTGTTGTAAATTATGTCTAATTGCAGACGTTTATGAATAAAGAGTTTTTTTATTTTTGAATAACCTAAATTTTATCTAGTTTGTCATTGATTTCATCACAACACAATATTAATTTTAGAGAACTTAATTATTTTAATAATCCTTATGTAATCTTCAATTTAACAAACAAATTTAAATATTAATAAGTACAATGGGATACTATACTAGTATAATAGGATACTATAGTACAATATGATACTATACCTTCAACATAATAGCATTCTCAACACATAGTTCATCGGTAGGTAGCGCGTTGGCTTGCCAGCGTAGGCGCTCGTCTGGGTTACTGAGGTACTCAGTACGAGCAATATCTGCACGATACTTGATGTTTGCAGCTGCCAAGTGTGCTGTCCATGTCGTAAACAAATTTTGTCGATACTGAAAATTATTTAAACAACTTGAATCCAGCATATATTTATATAAAGTAAATTGTAAACAATCTATCAGTAGCAACAGACTCATACTAGACAATAATATCTAAAACTTGTTTCGGTATGCTGACATGGGATTAGGTTCAACATCTTTTGCGCAGAACTTAAATAAAACCTCATTCATAGCTGGTTGCATTTCCTAGGCCTCAGTTGAGTCTAAAATCTATTCCATTTCGATTCTATATGTAAAGACGCGCAGTCTCGTTACAAACTAGCAATACCAGAAACATGCCATCTTGTTGTCAATCAAATATGGGAATGCTTAGTTTTAAAAGACTTTACTCCGTCTATGATTGGTCCATTTACAAAAATTATGTATGTGGGGCATAAGTAAATAGTCATAGTCCGACATAACTACGTCATCTTGCAAAGTTACAGGGAACATAAATCACACATCCAGATCTTGGTTTTGTAACATGGCTCTTAAACTTCTTTTGAAATCAATCATCACTACCTCCAAACAGTCAAAAATATTTTTGGAAATCACTAATTTCATTTCATTAATCATATTATCTCGTAGCCAATATTTCGAATCCTTATACATTGTATAGTATGCCTCAGGTGAGACCAGTCTCTTCTCAGTCAGTTTTCTTGGTAAACTTACGTGTTGGTCGAAGTATCCGCCGTATGCGATAAAAGCTGCCGATAATAGGACATCACCGACAATAGTACTCATTTGTGACCGGAACGTCTCGGAGCTTGCCTCCCAACGTTCGCGTTCGATCACCAAACTCTTCAGGAGCGCAATGGACCTATCCACCTGTGGGAATCATAGGTGCTTTAAACCAAAATCAGAGGGTTTAGAAATGAAATATGAAATAAAATATAAAATTTTATATATAAGTAAATAACGTGCCGACTTCTTTAAGTTGTTTTTTTTTAAGGATTAAGTTTCTTTTTCTTTTAAAAAAAAAGACAACTCCCGCATTAGGAATATTCCTGTGTCGCGGGGAGCTTCATAAACATTTAAACAACGGACACAAAGAGCACCCAGACTTGGGACAACTATTTGTGGATCACACAAATTTTTGTCCCGTGTGGGATTCGAACCCACAACACTCGGCGCGGCGTAGTGGCGAGGTGACCACTTAAACCATTGCGCCATCCGTGCAGTAAGTTATTACTGAACTTTCATAACAAGCGTAGTAACTATAATAAATCTTTTCTTAACATTAGCAGTGTTAAGAAAAGAGGTTTTGTAGTTATGTGTTCTTTTAAGGTACGTGACCATGTTAGTACTAGTATTTAAGAAGAGAAGAGAAAGTTCTTTAAAAATGTCGCAATATTGAATGTAAAGTAATGAAAAGAATGTAAAGGGGTACATATAACAGATTTTTTAAGATTACCTTAGCCTGTACATTCTCGAGATCAGTCTTAATGGCTTGCGCTTGGCTAATGAGTTGGGCGTATTCCTCCTTGTAGGACGCAATGGACTTTTCTAATTGAGCTATCAACTCGCTTACTTCGTCACCGGCGGTTACATTGCTCTGAGCTCTGTCTTCGAGAGCTTTGAGCTCGTTGCGTAATGGTTCTACGCGTTTTAACATGTCTGCGTACTCGATCTGTTGGAAGATAGCTTGGTAAATAAATGAGACGACCTTCCACCTCCCACAGTTTTTCTTGCTGTATGTGTAAACAGAAAAACTGGCAGCAGTTTAAGCTGTTGCACCGAAAGGGAAAACAGTGGTGTCGATTCTATTGTACACTCGACTAAACTAGAACCTGAGTAAATTTCTTTATATGAAATCAACCTTGTGTTTTCCAAAATAAGGTCTATTTGTTACTGGCATCTATTTCTCAGCGCACTAAATTTCACTAAAACCTGTCAACGTATACTCAACTTTATTTCCACGCAGCGAGAGTCCCCATTTATTCAAATGCCGTATAAAAACTTGTTCAAAACGAACTAAGATGACGTTATTTTAATCGACACCTACGAAGATGCTTACTAAAAACACAGAGCAAAAGAGATGGCATTCAACGGATAACGGCTCTCGCTACGTGGTATTAAAGTTTGTTTAAGCGTATCAGACTTTAGCCGACAAATAAATTGCTTATTTCGATAACGACATATGTTACCTACTTGTTTCAATTTGAAATAAGACCTTGTTTCGAGATGTACAAGGTCTACATCCTATTTGAAGAAAATTTAGTGAATTTTAATTTTGCGAGTGAAGTAACAGAATTGGGACCGGTATAGATTTTTTAAAATTCGCTCGTTCAACTGTAAGTATTTAAAACTTATTTTAATATATTTGTTGCCACAAAGGTAAAACTATATATTTTAATGAGGCCTTCACTGTAGGTTGGGAATAATGTAGAGATAAAATAGATACGATTATCAAATCTTACCTGAGCAATAGCCCACTTGACCATAGGGCCACAAGCCATACTGGCTCTGTTAACCTTCTCGAAGTTGTAATCGGGATTACTCAGGTATCGAGTCTTCATCTTTTCGCGAACGTCGTCACTGGCGCACAGACACAACATTAGGATTAAGATACCATTTTATATCTTAGAACATTGCTTTTATTTTACGTGCATATCGTGCAAGTTTAATGAACCAGACCATCTCAATGAACGACTTTGACCTTTTACCGGAGGTATTTTGTTTGGATCATTCGGTATTTCGGTATACTGTCAATCAAATTCTTAAATGTTTGACTTTTTCTTGTCAACAATCCATTTTAAAGTTCGAGGAAATCTTTGATGAATTGGATTATTTTATAACTAAACTAGAAGCACACTGTAGTGCAGTGTGCTTTAAAAATTTATAGATAAAGAGTGCTTTCAGTTTTTTGAAATAAAATTAAAATACATAATTTTAGAGCAAAGCAAAAACATCGCTATGCTTATGTACAGTAATTTGACCGACAGTATGATTTATTCTGTGAAAGGTCTCACATGCATTATTTGTTACTCCTCAATGAACCTTATGTAATATATATAATCATGGACGTCACTTACCAACACACGCCAAACACAGATTCTAGAGATAAACACAGTATGCCTAATCCTCATTCGACACATAAGATAGCAAACAAACGAAAAACAAAATAAAAAATAGAAACATAAAAAAAACAAGCAAATTTTTCACCGTTGGTAACGACTTTCTTCTTCGATGATTCGGCGACTGAGATTATTTATTGGCAAATACATTCATGCGTCCTGAACGTGTGTAGTAGCACGGGTATGATATCAATAAGTATGAATAAGTTATACAAAGTGTGTACTTTTTAAGTTATCGCAGGTTATTCTTACATTAGTGTGATGTCACTGAGACTTTAAAGTCTCGGCACTGATAAAGGCCTGCTACTGTTAAATGTATTGTGTGTGAATTAGTGTTTAAGTTCTATCTAATCTATATTTATATGTCCACCACGTACGTACTAGTTACCTTTACATGCTTGCGTGCTCCAACTCATGACAAAAAAGTACAAATCATGCTAAAGCATGCTTCAAGCATCACAACAATATTGTTAACTGCACGCGACAGAGAAGATAATATATTTAAACTATTAAATAAATCTCAAGTTTAATGAAATGTTACATGCATTTAAATGCTGCAATATTGTGTTGTAGTTTCTCTACCTTACTAAACTCATGTTTAAATGTCAACACAACAGATATTTATTGTTCTGACATTTAAACAATATCTAGTATAATATATTATGTAAATACACAGTTTTAATAATTAAATTTAGATCTTACAACACGTGACTTCAATTTAGGAATTTGTACTAACAGCATTTTCGTTGCTTATGTCGTGCGCAGTTAACATTTGACATGTTTTACAATAAATTGACCAAAGTTTGTATACATACAAAGTGTACATACCACCACCAAACAAAAAAGAAGAAAACGTGGGTAGGGTGGAAACAAGCGGCGGTGCTCACGTTATGTCCTCGGTGGAGAAATTGGAGACGATGCTGTTGATGAAATTTTCCCGCATGATGACGGCTCGGATCGCTTTCCAGTCAGTCGCATTCTCTCCGAGCAGCAGGCAGATGGATTCGAGCGCAACCTTCACAAGCGCCGGTGGATTGCCCATAGACCTCACTTCCACCAAATGCTGCTTCTTAATAGATTTCACCGCTGTACGTTACAAACGTTGTCGTTGTTTGGACGAGGTCGGTGCGGCATCGCGACGCATCCGCCACCAGCACGAAGCGAGAGCGACAGAGTACAAAAAAGAGAGAAACAAAAAAGGCATTTAGCTGCTTTCTGTGACACATGCGGCTGGCGTTATAAAGTAACGTTCTAATATATCGCTTCTACCAGCGCTGGGACTCAGAAAACCGTTATATTACCTTGTAACTACGAAATACAGATGCTATAGGGACACTAGTAACAATTTTCTGAAATTCCTTTGGCTACATTGTAAAAAATATTGATTCGACTATATTATGTTCTGAAAAGAAAACGGTTAATGTTTGTATTGTTAAAACAATTGGTTAAGTTGTACACGACGATGCTTAGCTGGGTTAGTCACGAGTATTCACTGTATATTAGTGTGCCTTACATTATGTGGATGCCATTTTATATTACGTACAGTGATCACAGCATTACGTTTTGTTTCTATATTAATAACAACAGTCACATGATGCAAGCGAGCTTAGCTTATTTACAACAACAAACTCGTCTATAAAATTCATTCATAACAATAAAGAAAAATATATAAAGAAATTGTAATACATCAAAAAATGTTCTGAAAGTGTTAAAACTTAAAATATGTAACATTAAATTATTAAAATGCATAGTATAACAATCAAGATACAGTAGTAATGTTTTTGCCAATAAATACGACTATATATTATTATGATATAGGAAAACTAATTGCTATCTAGAATGTTCATCTCTAGAATAGTACAGTCGTATAAAAAAATCAATCAACTTTTGTATGTTGAGATAGTATGTCGTACAAACTAACTAAAATAAATGTGAAACTAAGATCCAAAACTAGATAAGTGCAATACAATCGGGATTGATGCGCTATGACCAGGAAAAGTAACTTAATATTAGATTCGAATCTTTCAACCTCTTATGGCATACTGTGGATGTTTAAAAAGATTGATAACATTTAGTAAGTTTAGAGAGAATACTAAAGACCGTGATGAAAAAGGTCTCCCTGGGCACGTTTTTAAGACCAATAGTAGGAACACAACAGTATGTACTGTTATGATGTAAATAGCGTTAATACTTCTGTATTATGTATATGTATTAAAGCGAGTACATCGACTTCGTTGCTAGCTGTACAAGCTCTTTATTCTCCGTGGTCGTATCATATCAATGTCGTAGATAGTAAATATTGAACAGTAATAACAGAACAAACTACGACATGCTACCTCAAAGTGGCAATAAACAATACAACTAACGTGATGTTCTCAGTCTCGAAGTTAACAATAGTCGATATGAAGTTGTCTTTCATGACGACGGAGCGGATGCCCTTCCACGTGTCGCCCTTCTCCCCAAGCAGGGTACAGATGGACTCCAGCGCCATTTTGACGACCGACGGAGGGTTGGCCATGGAACGCACTTCCACTAGTTGCTGCTTCTTGATAGATCTCACCGCTGTTGTATGGGATTCGCGTGATGTTTAATACTAAGTTGTTATAGTCAGACTCATGTCAGGTATCGACATTGCTTATCTATATCCGTTTAACTTTTTTTTATAATATGCACTAGTTAATAGTTTAGATATTTACTATAGACTACAAAAAAAAAACTATCATAAAATAAGGTTCCATCTATTGAATCTGACTATAACTGAACTGTAATAGGAAACATGCTCATGTTTTGAATATTCTACTTTAATCTAATACGGAATTAAACAATAATTCTAATTAAAAAAATCAAAAAATTAAATTAAATTAAGTACATATAATACGAGTTATTGAATAATTAGGCATCATTGTTTTGTGACTGTCTGGAAAAACAAACTATGCTACACTAAATTACTTGTTAATTATTCAAAAACGATTTGCAAACCAAAATATTTTGAATAATTATCCTAATAGCTTATAATTGGATAAGGTACAAATGTGGCGGTTTCAGATACTGTCATAAAAAATAAGTTGAGGTCTATCTAATCCTACTAATGTTATAAACGTGAAAGTTTGTGAGGATGGATGTTTGTTACTCTTCTTACACGCAAAAAATACAGAACCGATTGCGATGAAACTTGGTATATAAATAGCTGGAGACATGGATTAACACATAGACTTTTTATCCCGATATTCCCACGGGATCGGGACTTACGTGGGTGAAACCGCGCGGTGCAGCTAGTATGTATATAAAAATCAATGTTTGTTTGTTCGTATTTTATGTGCTGCTGTTCCGTTTATCCGAACATCATGAAATACACGTTACCAGGGATACAGAGAACATAGGGTACCTTTCATGCAGATAAAGTACTGTTCCCGAGAGATAGAAAAATACTTTTACGCGAGCTGAGCCGCGTGAAAAAGCTAGTTCATTATAAAAAACAATTGAGGGCCTTAATCTGACTAACAAACATACTGATGAAGAGTTATTAGATTAAGGGCCCTTGCACTAAGAAAAATTCTTAAGAAACCTCCATACCGCATGACATTAAAACTGTATTAACAATATCAAATCATTATTTACGAAAAATATATAACATTTTCTCAATTTTTTTCTGTTGGTCATAATTTTGCTTGCTTTTAATAAAAACGAACACCTACCACGAAGGGAGAAAGAAGTGAATTAATGTAATCCAATGAACATAATACCCATTTACTAACCTTTAAACTTTCGCGTTCCATGATATAATTGGATATATATACGGGTATTATCGCGATCACGAAATAGGTATTACATACCATTTATTACAGTTGTCTGAAACCGGTAGTAGACGTAGGAGCATAACAGTAGCATGCATATAATAGATAAAGTCAAACCATTCTGCGCCTCGATGACAGCTGGCTCCACTTGAGCCAAGTCAGCCATTACGTCTCTGCGTTTCGCTTCAATCTCCTTAGTTTGTTTCTCTAGAGCGACCTATATTGTATAGTATACTTTTAAATATCACATTTGATTCACGCAAAGTGGTTAAATAATGATCTATGCATCTCAAAGAACAGTTGTTAGATTTTTATTGAAAAACATAAATAAGTTATTATTATAAAATATAGAAATTCCAATAATCACCTTTTTTATACGTTTATACATAGTTGTTAAATAAACGCATGGTCCGCCTACTGGTAAGAGGTAACCAATGCCTACAAACTTGCTACACTAGTGGTTTTACTTGTGAAATCAAAACCCTTTTCACCCTCTCATGGAAAAGGTCTATCGGAGGGTTAATAGGAGTTTTCGTTCAGGACGACTCTGTTCACTGTAGTGTTAATTAACAGCGATATTCTGCAGGGTGGACTAATCGAGTGACTCCAATCGAAGAAGCGAACAGAAATATGTAGTTATAACCAGTGTTTGAAGGAATTTAAAGGTTTTTGTAAGTCTTACCTGAATTTCTTGACTTTCAACCTTTTTCTTTTCGGCTTCTTGTTGGTCTTTAACCATTTGACGTAGCTTGGCATTAGCCGCCTCATTCTTGGCTTGCAGTTCCTACAAAATATATATTTTTTAATAAATAATACATATTCATAACGATAGGTTGCGTAGTTTGGACGTGAAAGCGTACTCACTTTCGCATATATAATATTAGTGAGGATTAAAATACCTGTGATTTGACAGCAAGGCTCTTTTGCATTTCCTCGACTTGTTCGACAGTCTCGGCGATCTTGCCCAGACCGACGTTCAAATGAAGCTGTTGTTCTTCAAGGTCCGCACGCTTCTCAGCATACAATTTTACCATTTGCTGGATGAAGTCTAGGTAATGTCTATAAAACATAAAGTAATTTAATTTGACATAAGAACGTTTTCAAACGAACATTTTTCTCAAAGTAAATTACTTAATTGTTGATTGTTTCTAATTTTTAGCTAATTTTCAATGTAAAACATGTTTTCATATTGTTACAAAGCATAATAAAATGTAATAACTTATAAATAACGGAGAGGAACATGTGTCTAATCTTTTTCAAGGTCTTATTACATAACACTTAAATTCATGAGGACTATTTAAAGAATTTATTTTAACCATGGGCAACTACGAAATTGACAATAACTGGACTGTAACTCTTCTATTTTTAAGTTTAATTTCTTAAATGTAAGCCATATAACCAATAATAATAAATCAAATGGGGCTCAACTGTAACACGTTAAATGTCGTACCGATGGAGAGAGACTCAGGGACATGACACGGCCACCAGTCTTTTATACGCATAAAAACGCCTGTCACACAACAAAATGGCATGAAAGGAATTATCTACCTGGGTGTGATAGCCATGGTCCTATTTGCTTTCTTGGCAAGGCTGGTGTTAGCTCGGTGCAGAGTCTGGTGCACGTACACACAAGCGTTAACAACGGCCTCGCGATGTGCAGGACGTTCGCTGATCTCGTGGCAAGCCGCAGGGAAACCGTCCGGCGGAGAGTAATCGGCCGAGTCTAGGTCCATGCGCTGGGTGAATTCTTTACCCACCTATAAAGTTAACACATGATGACATATCAAAGCTTATGGATGGTTATACAGTTGAAGTTTGTTCTAATGATAATAATTGGCCATTAAAGTTGTGGGCCTGATATTATAAGGGCTGCTAAATATGTCTATTTTCATATATTTTATATATAGAAAAAATATATATCTTAGTATGTCTATCTGTGTTTTGGAACTCGTAGTACAAGCTATGCTTAGCTTGGCTTTAGATAGCGCTACGTAATTCTATGTCATCATGCCTATCGTCATGATGAGTGGATCCAGACTGCGAATAAGCTGCAAAATGGTAATTATTGTAAACGTTTCAGGTTCGCAAAAACAGAAATTACTATCGAATCATTTACTAGTAAAAAAATATCTAAATAACTTATTATCTTTTGGTTATGTTAGTAGCGGGAAGGGGGGGGGGGGGGAGAGGTTAGTAATAAGCTATCCTTACTTGGAACAGCGCGCCATCGCTCCAATCACCGAACCAGTTGAGCACGCAACGATTGAACAGGGCGGGAGAAGTGGCCGCGCGGTCCTTTAATCCTTCAGACGACGGGTTCATCGTGAATACCACATGCAAGTTGCGCATTACTTGACCAGTGAACCTTGAAACAAACAAATTGAATTAGGAATATAAGCAGTTTGGAAAACTGAAATATACAAGTTTATATTTTAAATATGGAGAATATTAATAGCAAACCATTTGTATAGCTCGTCGTTAGAATCCAGCATCAAACCTTCTCTTTGAGCACCTTCTTTACATTGAGTCATGAGTGCGGCAAACTCATCACCTTCGAACAATCCTGGTACCTGAACAATAAAAGAGAGAATGTGGATACACTTTATTGTGTCAGTTACATTAAGCCAGTGAAATTTCTTAGTGCAAATCCGTAAAAAAATTACTGAAAAGAACACTTGTCATTTAAAAAGCTATCTTTCTATAATATGCAGCTTGCCTATTATAGTTATGTAGGACTATATACTTCAGGCAACCAATTAACATAACGAATTATTTGAGTGAGAATAGGTTTGAGCTCTCCACCTACCTCTCCATTGGCTAACAGGGTATTCATTCTCTCCAGGAAGCCACTGTCGAGCACGTTGGACTCGTCGAGAATGAACGCGACCTTCTCGTCGCGGCACCCGGCGCGGCGCAGCACGGAGCGCAGGTCCTCGTCGAAGTCAGCGCCCGTGTATTTGTTGTGCACCTGGACGATCATAGGTAAGTCACATCACAGAATATGTCACATTACTAGTGACTTGAGTAACACATTGAATAGTATTGTTTAGTTAGACTTAGCTAAATGTTATCGCTAGAAGTGAGTGCATGTCAGCAAGGGACTGGGTGGGTTTAAACCGACTAATATCTCGATTACAAAAAAAGAAGAATAAGCGATTACGCTATCGCCACTAACAAAGCGACCTGTTTGTATATCATTAAAATCGTACGTCAGTGGCAATCATCGAATACTTACTTATTTTATAACCTCTCAATTTCTAGCAACTAATGTGCTATAATAGAGATGGGGCATTGTAGATACCGTAATACGATTAAATTTCTTCATATTTAGTACCTACCTTAATCTGGAAGATACTAAGTCCGTTCATCCACGCAACAAAGCGACTGAGTGTCGTTTTGCCGGCGCCAGACACTCCGATAAGCAGTAAGTGTCCTTGTGGCTGTCGGAAGATTCGGTCGATACGTAATACGTGGTCCAACACCTCATCAAACAGTACCAGAGGAACGTCTAGTTCTTCTTCATAGAACACCTGAAAAAAGTTATTATAAAAGTTCTAATTTAGAGAAAATTTGCAGTCAGTTAATGGTATATAAAAATGTGAATATTTTTTATATGTTTTACAGATCGTGATGGAGAACATAATATATAATTTTACCTTGAGTCTAGCTTTAACGTACTCCCGCAGTTGGTCTCTTAATACAGGCACGTAATCTTTGCTAAGCCAGTTGCTGTACAAAATTGGACGAGTCAGCGCTTGTTCTCTGTTGATACCTATAATATTTATTGATACATTTTATAACATTAAAACGTTAAACAAAATATAGAAGTAAAGATGCGTAGAAATCGATTTTAGAATTAGTGAAATAAGGTTCATATTCGAACAAAGGCTTGGTATTTACCTGGGAAGAACCTCATAGCAACATTATCAATATTCTCGTCGGTCCACTGTCTCTCAGTGTCGTCAACTAGACGGTCCTGGAACAGACGGAGAGCTTCGTGCGCCCACAGTCTGACGAGACCTTCCACGTTAAGATTATCTAGTGGCCTATGAAATCAAAATACAAAATGTTGTCAAACCAGTTTTCGTGACAAGAATAATTCGTTTAGAGGAGAAAATATTTAATGAAAATATACAAAGTTTTAACGAAAGGTGTCGTCAAAATTATACTAGTACGTCAGAGGTAGGGTCAAGAATAACGTAAAATATTAAAAATGTTAGAACCACGGAGCAAAAGAGGTGTTGTAATTAGATTTCCCTATGAAACAATGCGTGACAATTTGCGGGGTGAGGGGGTGTTAAGCTCCAATTCACTTTTTTCCATCTACCAAACAATAGTAAAACTACTCGCATCGTTCTATGTCGATGTTGCTATGTAGTTTGGCTATCTGACACTAGTTATAGGATGTAAGGGACCGTACTCAGAATTTACTTACCAGGTAGTGGTTTTTTCAAGATAAATTTTTATTTGATACAAAAGGGAAAGCTTGTGAGTTCTTTCTTTCTCCTAGCCTTGACCTTATCCCACAGCTGGACGGATTTGGATAAAATTTGGTATACAGATAGATTGCGACCTGGCTTAACACATGGGCATTGGGTATTGCTAGTGTGAGAATAAAAAAGTTTGTGGTAAATCACGAATGACGATTCAAATTTGTTCACTTATTTTTTGTCATCTTATCTTTCTTTATTCGTATCTGCACCGCAAGCTGGAGTTTATTTTGTAGATCTAAATTAATGAGCTTAGAATACCTTTTAAATCATCAGCCTAAGTACAATTTATTTCATTTTAATATTTAAAGGACTTTCAACTGAAGATACTCGTATAGTCGTGGGTTGCTAGGTAAAATAATTGGGTTCTAATTACGGCCCTGTCTTTTTGTTCTGTTTATATATGTTCTTCTAGTTGAAGATAGATGACAGTCTATTCAAAAAATGATTACAAAAAGTATAAAAATAATACTTTGACGGCTAAAAATTCTTTAGGATTGGATGTAGAACACATTTCAGTATCTTCGTATGATTTATTTTACTAATACTTAGCTCTACGTACATTTGCTTTTTTAATTCCCATTACACAAAGTTTTGCCATCTAGTGACGGATAGATTAAGCCACGCCCACTGTGATGACGTCAGGACCTCACAGGAATCACAGAGCACAGTTTAGAAGGCCCTCTCCTCTTTGTATCTGCTCCGTGGTTAGAACAGTAGTGTTTTTAAAGATTATGAATTTTATAATAATTTATCGATAAAGTTAATCTTTCGTAAGAGAGAATTTGTCATTATTGAAAGGTCACAGATACTTAGGGTCTTGATACGTTAAAAAAAAAGCAAAATCATTCAGATTGACATGAAAATTAATAACGTGTTTAAAAATCTGTATATGCGATTTCTTTTGAATTTCATTTATTTTAGGGTTACGACTTAACTACGATCTTAAATGATGACCAAATCTTTCTGTAGCACCTTGATGATATTACAGGGACAAGAAAATGCAAGTGAAGGCATATTGACCTGATAGCCTCGCAAATGCCGCGCACCCATCGAGTCATCTCCCGGGGCGAGTACACGTAGTGCGGCTGCATGTCCTGCGTGAAGCGCTCCTGCGAGGCGAGGTACAGCTTGACCATGGCCTGCGTCAGCGGCTCGGCGTAGCCGCGCAGCGCCGGCTGCATGCGGAGCATCGCGCGGGTGAACGTGCCGTAGATCTGTCACACACATACCGGACGAGTGCCTATTAATGCTCATGTATTTAATACTTTATAAGTCATAGTAATGGTAAAAAAGATGGGATCTGTTAGGGTCCGTCACCTTTATATTTTATCGTGAGTCGATGTCGTTCAGAAATCGTAAGGTGGTAGGATATATGATATGCATGGAGTTTCTCGAGCTTGAATGTTTTAGGTGTCACTAAAAGTAAAATATCTTTTTTTTTAATTACTAAGCCAATAGACTCATTTAGGGGAATATCAAACAACGACTTGCATATTCTTATTATCAGCTCCTACACTCGCTAATCGATCACCGCTAAAGAATAGAAAATAACTACTTAAAACCTTTTCACAAGCATGCAGTTTAAAAAAAAGTATAACGTAGTGACGTGGATATAACAATTCACGGTAGCAATTATATTTTACCTGTTCAAGAGAGGTCTCTCCAGGGTAGTCGACATATATGACAGGTACATGCCTCAACAAACGATGAGACAATGGTTTTCGGCCAGGGTCCGTAGGCGGATTGCACGCTCCCACAAACTGGATGCGCTCCAAATGTACCCACGAGTGATCTGTATCATATCACTAAATTTAGTTCCTTTGTTCTTTAGTATTTATTATTCGCATATAAACATAAACTGTATAAGTATACCCCCAACATAATCGTATAACTGACTTACCACTGGCTCTATAAAAGCCCTTGTGCTCCAGCAGCTGTCTCAGGAAAGAGATAACTCTCTGTGTCCCGTACTGATCCATATCTGGCAAGTTGATTTCATCGCAGAACAGCACCAGCCATTTACCAAGCTTTAATTAAATATAATATTATATTTTAACTAGCACTTTCAGCGCGGCTTCGCTCGCGTGTACATATTTATATATTTTGCACAGAACCCTAATTCTTTTTCCAAAATAAAAGTAGCCTAAGTTACTCCTTATAACACCAGCTATCTGCCAGTTAAAGCCCGTTGAAATCCGTTCACCCGTTCCGGAGATTAGACAGCACAAACAGACACAAAAATTAAAAAAACCGATTTTTAGGCATAGGTACCATGCAAATAACTGTAAGAGCCTAAAAAAAAAATTATTTTGACATTACAAACACTTCAATTTTGTTTATTTGTATTCATGTATTGATATAATTATCTCTAGTCTAGTACTGACGAAGCTAAATGAGGCTGACACTGTATAATTTACAAAGTCTGTTTCTGTAAGAAAACAATATTTAATTGAGGAAGTCAAGCTTGTTAATAATCAATGCTTAATAATTTTATTATGTCGTGCAATTGTTTTAAGTTCTTGGTGGTAAAAAGCGATATCTTTTAGTTATAATCGTTCTAAGCTTTAATGCAAGTAAGTACTATATTATAACACAAATTACCTGTACAGGAGCAAGCACAACTCCATTGGGCGTCTTTCTATATTCGCAGTAGTGATCGAAAGTCTTGAGCAGAAGTTCGGGAGTAGTAGCCGAGGAGAAATTGAGACCGACGACCTCCATATCAGGCAGCGCACGGAGCGCCGAAAATAGCGTCATGGTCTTACCGGAACCAGGCGGTCCACAGAGCACTACGGAGAAAAGTATTTCGTTACAGATGTACGTACTATACGTTTTGCACTAATACCCTTAATGGAGGGTATACTTGACCTTATAAATGGATGTTAACAACGCTGAAATATATTCAACAATTGCTTTCAAAGCGTCAAGCAATTTTTTATGCAATATTTATCACTTCCAAGTGGATGTGTGGATTCCAAGACAGTGTTTAGCTTTCTGTGGGAATCACTAAGTATCATGCTCGAAGTTGTCGTAGGTCGATATTTGTGTACAATACCTTTAAAGCTAAAATGTGGAAGTCCGGAGCTACCTTTGTCCATAAGCCGTTTTTTAAGAGAAATATATACTTTTTGAAAATAGATCACTTACCAAGAGGTTTATGTTCGGCCAGCCAAGTGTACAGTAGAGCTTCGTGACGGACTGTGTCGAGAGTAGGTACAACTACGTCGGGTGCAGCAACTTTATGAGTTTCCACTTCTATCTGTGGCACCTTCGCCGACCAAGGCACCCATTCACCCGTTATACACACCTACACACAGAACGTAATTTATTTATGTATAAGCGGCGGTAGAGTAATGGCTAAGGCATCGGACTTGCGATCAAGTGGTTGCGGGTTCGAACCCCACCCAGTGCACTACCGGCGTGAACCCACTCCTAACACAAGCAGTTAGCTTAGCTGGAGGGGTTAACAAGAATACTAGTAATGTGTGACGTTACTAGTATTCTTAATAAAAAAAAAAATACGACGATAATTATTCATTAAAAGTATATGAATAAATTACATTTCTCTATTTAGTTCGATTACAAAACCCTTTGCACATGCTAACATAGTGTGTAAAAGCCCTAACAGTCCCTGAATGACATACTGTATTCGTGAGTTAGTTAAATATTCTTCGCATTAAGGGGATTTAAATGTTTCAAGAGCACAATTTATCATATCACTGCATATATTTATTTTCACCTCAAAGTCGATAATATGTTGATTAGCTCCACAGTTGGGAAGTTGCATAGTACTGGCCGATCTTATAAAGTCCCCGAGCTCATTACGATCCTAAAACAATAATAAGGTAATTAGCTACAAGTCTAAATACACAAATCATGTTATAAAAAATGTGTGTTGTTACCTTCAGCTTGGCGTCACCAGCAAATGACCATAGTAGAGAATAAACTAGCCACTTAGGAACATAAGCTTCTAACTGTTCGTTAGTGATAGGGAAGTCCGGATGTTGTCGGTTGTAGCCCAAGATGTTCCTAAATGAGAAAAAAATATAATTAGAACTTAAAATAGTGCTAATTTGGTAAATAACAATTTTTACTGCATTAAAGTATTGTTGTGGAGTAGTTGCTGAATAATTTTAGTTTTGTTATTCGAGAGCCTACTTATTTTGATATTCCTAAGCTGAATCGTTATATTTTATGAAAATATATCTGCCTATGCTAGATATTGAAAATTAAAATTTAAAGATCAAGAGTGAGAAAAACAATTTAGACCTTATTCGGATACAATTATGTACTTTCTTAAGTTTTGTAGTGAAAATAGTCATATTTAGGTTACCTCACACCACGGTTAAGCATAGAATGTAGCGAAGACAGCGCTCTGTGTCGTGTGAAGTCCATGATGTGGTCGAGACTGACCGCGCGCTCCAGGCACTTCACAACAAGACCGTCACCAAAGAACAGAGGCTGGAGGATTGCCGCTACGTCACGTTGAGTCTACGAAAAAATCATTATAGAATTGCCTGCCCTTTCTCTTCATAGTCAATCAGGAAACATGCAGGGGCATGTTAATTAAAAAAATATAGTAGTATATTTAAAAAAAAATATAGTGGTATATTTAAAAAAAATATAGTGGTATATTTAAAAAAAATATAGTGGTATATTTAAAAAAAAAATAGTGGTATATTTAAAAAAAATATAGTGGTATATTTAAAAAAAATATAGTGGTATATTTAAAAAAAATATAGTGGTATATTTTAAATAAACCTTTGAACTGACAATATTTCGCTTTTATACTTACTTGTAAGGCAGGCGAAAGAATGTTCTCAGTAACGTTTTGATCGGCCCCAGAAGCTGGAGCAGCCATCACAATACTAAAAGAGTCCTCCTCTCCATCTTCAAGTGGGATATTTCTCAACCTTAAATATACCAGTTCATGAATTAATAATAACAAGTTGTTACTTGAGACACCTCACACAAGGCCGTCTGATTCCAAACTAGGCAGAGCCTGTATTATGGTAACCAGACTGCTGATAAACATCTATAAATATTATATAAAAATCAATGTTGTACAAATGTCCTCTATGCGTTTCGAAACCATTGATCAGATTGTGATAAAACTTGGATAGGACGTTCTGGGGACGCCCGCGAGTATTCCTGGCCCAAAAAATCAGTATAAAAAAAATGGCATTGCAACGCATGCCGGGAGCAGCTAGTACTTATACAGGTCGATTTTTTTTTCTGACCCACCCTCAAAGGTATCATTAGCACTATCGTCTGTCTTCGTTTTCGGGAGCGTTTCACTAACACCCGGTATATTACTAAATACATAAATAGTATAGTATAGATAAATTACACCATTATTATAAATTTTATTAATTTATGTTGTCGCCACATCAAAAACTTTACTTTATTAAAAATAGGGCCAAACTATAATAGATGATAACACAGTTCACTATTTAATAAAAATAAGTTAATAGATATTATTTTGACTGGTTATACCGATAACGCAATACTATTGGTCCATGGATAAATATTAACAAATTGTGGGATTATAAAAGGGTAGGAATGTGTTTAGATTGATGGACTTGAGTGCAAACAGAGGTACGAACAACTTGGCAGTGCTGTTAGTTAGTGAATTTCATAGTGTATATCAGTGGTTTCGAGACTGTTTCTTACATTTATATAACAATGCATAATTGGTTCATTCAAACTGAAAAATTATAAATTGATTTACCTCAGAAGGTAGTTTTCGAAGATCATTTCCGTAGTGAGCACGTCTTGAGAGAACCATACCATACCACAACGTGATACTGTAGCAAGTGTTGCATATTTGAGGTCTTGTACCTAAAAATATATAATTTATAGTAAAAGTTCGAGTAAAACTGCTTTTATTTATTATACGATACACTTATAGTTTCTTACGATACTGAAGTACAGCTAATAAACTTCTGCTTAACACAAAAAAGGATTTTATAGGGTTAGTGTTGAATTAGCGAATAGAAAAACTTAAAAAAAAAACTTAACCAAGTTCGTTTTTGTTCTTAACCATATTTTTTTGGGATATTTAAATTTTGATTACCTCAAACATAACTCGAACATTGGGCGGTAGCGATAGACGTTCGCCGTTGGGTAAAGTTAGCAGTTTATTGTCGTCCAGTACAGAGTTCAAATTCTCCACCCATTCGGGGTCCACATCGCCATCAAATATAATCCATTGACGTTTGTTGATCTCGCCACGGACATTGTCAATGATTTTCCTGTTTGGTATGATAATGGATTTTAATACGAGGGAATAAGAGCATAATATAATTATATTTTTCTGGAGACAGTCTTTAAAAATTTCGATATCAAGAGGTTAGGTCAGTACCTGAGTATATGAGTGAAGAGACCATCAGTCCATTCGCGCGTGTTGGGATCCAGTACACCATATAGTGTTTCCTTAGACATTGCCTTCGGGTCGATAACGTGTGCCACACCTTCTATTCCTTCAAACCTATATTACAACAAGTTTATAAATGGAACAGAGTAATATTTTCTTTTACACCAAAATTCAAGACCATAATTAATTTATAATAAATACTTATAGTCTTGTAACTCTTTTATATTTTTTATTTGTAAATTATACATTTGAGTTATATTTATATAGACTCGTGGTTAAGGTATTATTGCACTAATTTTCGACTTTAGTTCTACACTTTAACATTAACCAGCTTACTTACCTCTCTAGCGCTTTGAGAAGGACACGCCAAGCGGCTGTTTTGCCACTTCCAGAAGGACCGACCATCATAAGGCCATGGTTCAACTTGCAGATTTGATATAATTGGAGAACCTAAACACATACACTAAGTTAATAATGTTCATGGAGGGTTGTGTGTTTTGCTAAGGATAACCCTGTTCTTTCTGTGAGGGAAGGAGAGGGTTATATATCAAAGAAGTTTGAATATCGTAGAAGTAATAACATTACAGGGAAATGACTACTCTTAATACTGTAGGTTCTCGGTACTTCTAAAAGTACTTCGTTGTTATTTATTTAAATATTTGAACAAATCTGATGCGTTTCAAATAATTTTATTATCAGTTTAATATTTCATCCATGTCATCTTCATACCGCTCCTTCCCCTTCAGACCTCTGTATGATATTTTGAAGACTCTATTATTAATATAAGACTCTAAAGTTAGGACATGAATTATAACAAAGTTTATAATAAGTAATTGTAAAAGAGTTTGATTATTTCTAAAACAAAAGCTTAGGCCAAGGCAAACTGCAATACAACAAGAAGTTTGAAATAAGTGACGTCGACGTTTGAACGACGTGACGTATGTTAAGTGACATTATATACAAATTCACTTTTTAGAATAAATATCATTCGAGCACGCTTTCTACATTATAACGTCTATTTTACGTTAAACATGCGCACTAGCCGTTGAATTTGTATAGAAAAATAGACAAAAGCTACTTAAGACTAACACGCTAGTCAAATTGCTAGTAAAAATGTAAACAGAGAAGACACATTGTGACTAGGCTTCCGGTGTAATGGTGTTTAAGCATAGAATGAAGAGTTAAGTAGTATACGTGAGTGTGTCAGAGGTGTAAGCAGAGATGGGTAGGCCCGAGATTATACTCTGGATCTATGACTGGTCCCTGATCAACCGTAGTCACATTATACGAACCTCTTGGAGCTTCGGTCGCTGCATGTTTTCTAATGTCTCAGTATATCACCGACTTTTTTGTTTCAGCTTCATTATCCTTTGTCTTAGTATTTCATGATTTCATTAATTCATTGTCATTTGAGTTCATCTGCTCTTACTTTTCAACTTATTTGTCGTAACCTTACAATAGTTACTTATTTTTGTGGCAACTTCTTTAGCGCAGATTTTCGGTATGTCGGTTCCTTCGAAAATGTAATAAACCCCGTCCTACCCATCTCTAGAGAGTACACATAGGCACAGGGTAGTGCGACACAGACACCGAGCCCACACCGGTCACTGACCTTGTCGATCCACGTGCTGTGTTGGGCGCGCGTCGAAGCGCTGCGCCTCTACGTGCCGTTAGCGGGTTAGCATGAAAACGCATACGCATTCACACTCACGGACTACCGTTTATGGTATTATTATATGAATATATTAAGACTGTTTCTCATAACAAAACCATCTAAGGTAAAACAGTATTATCAGTTTTAATATATGGAACATTGATATATATTAAGGTATTAGCACTGTTTTACTAAAGTCACAATTTAATATCAAGTCTCTTCAAAAAGGTCGTAGTCTTTAATATTGTACATGGTGTTACTGAATGATAGTTTACGATATAAAAAACAGTCTCAATGTAATCAAAATGGATAAAGCAAGATGTTAAATTGTTATGATTATTGTTGCATGAATTATATTTCTTATATAAAAATAATATTATTATTATTTCCATCACCTTTAAGGTTAGGATGATCGACATGAATGTTATTATAAATAATTCGATCACGATGTGCATTAAGACACAATGGACCTTGTGTTGAAACAAATTAACTGTGCAATCATCGATGATATGAATGGGATATTAGTTGTCCCTGGACCAATTACATTTATTGTCTTAAAATGTCTTGTATTAAATGTGTAGTTGTATGTAAAGAATTTACCTTCTCCATCCAAGTGGAACCTTGTTCGTCCCCTTCGCCACAAACTAAAAATTCTTCAGCACATACTGCCCGAATTTCGTTCTTCAATCCTGTTTTATAGCATTTTTAGAACAGATTCATTACAATGGAATTGCTAATATTAAAAAAAAAGGGATTACAAGACCTTATTACTGTTATAATTAAGAGAAGTACAAGAACCTAAGCAGGAAGAAGAACTCAGAATAAGAATCTTTATTCTTTTTACGTCTATAAAATGCATAATTGACGTTGTGAGTTACCGAGAACTGGCTTAGTAAGTACCTCCTACACGCACGGATTTTTATTACAAAGGAAATTCGATTTTATTGCCAAATGAGTTTGATTACGTTACTAATCCATAAATTGACAGTGCTCCACAGAGCGAGAGAGTGTAAGTATATACGTAGGGAATAATATGATACCAACTGACAGCTTTCAGCTTGTTTATGGGTTAATGACGTAATGTCTCTGGTTGGTGTTGTCAGTCACGTGATAAGTTGATAACATCACTGTTATCAACTGTACTTAGTGATAAATAGTCACCTATTTATTATTTAGTAACAGCGTAACATAAATTCGTAATTAATTTCAACATCCCTATTGCTTAATTAATCGAATTATTATAATAACACTCACCAGTCATCTCGGCTCTAGTATAGCCAACATTAGGGAACACATCGTTGAGCAGAGAGAACAGTAAGGGTATGTCTTCGGCTACTAACTTAGGCACCATAGTTTCGCACACAGACTGTATAAGAATGTCTTGTTCGGGAAGAGATTCGGCTATCGATGCTTCATCTGGCACTTCTGTACCGCGTTCAACTAAGTTCTCCTGCAAAATAAATACATTCAGTTTCTTTAAGTGTTTTTCACCGTGATTTTCAACAGTAGACAAAAATCAGCACCAGAAAACAGGTCAAGCACGATCCTCTAAGATCCTGTAACTTACAATGTCGTGCTTTGCCTCGATAGGGATATTCAGGTGGAAATACAACACAGGCAAAGCCCTCATATTTATTTATAGTATTGAAGGTAACAATTGCTTACTTTTATCTTTTGGATGCGGTCGCGCTTGACGTTACCGGCAGAAACGAGCACAGACTTAAGAGCTCTCAGTCCAAAGTCGTAGTGAGATTGGTTAGAAAGTTGTTCGTCGCAAAGTCTGCAAATTAAATTATCGTTATAATTACACTGATAACTAACACATGTGTCACTTACTACACATGTGTCACTTACTACACTTACTTTTTATCCTGTTACCATTTCAACTTTGTAAGAAACAGTAATACAACGAAACTCTCATACTCTTTTAACAACTTAGTGTGCAACTTAGTGTCAAAACGTAATATGTAACACCTCAAAACTTTTCGTGACAAAACCACATCACAGCTAACTACATATCAGCGGTACACTTTTTAATTAACGTCCCACTGTTCTATTCTTTGCTTAGTGAAATTTTCGGTATTTAGTTACACTTCTTCACATATTATTATTGATAGTGTGTTAGTTATAAGATTGGATAACCTTTCCTTAAACATTTCTTAAAGTGTATTTAATGAGTAGGTGTAATTCATCAATACAATTAATGGATTTAAATCTAATTGCCTAAGTGGTGGCAACTGACTGACTGGCCTGTTGGCCTAGTGGTTAGTGACCCTGTCTGCTATGCCATAGGTCGTGGGTTCGATTCCCACCCCAGTCTGGGTGTTCTTTGTGTCCGTTGTTTGTATGTTTGTAAAGTCCCCCGCGACACAGGAGTAATTCCTAATGCGGGAGTTGTCTTTTTTAGAAAGGAGAATAAAGGAGAATTTTATATAATTTTGTCATATTGTGTCGTAGTAATACTGCAGTACCTTAAGAATAATTTAGCGACAAAATAATGGATGCAATGTTTTAATAAAGGAAAAAAATTATTTTGGTACTTTTTTTGCATACTATTTCCTTTACGCAAATTCGAACTAGATGCGAAACACTATGCTCTTAAAGCTAAACCACCACCAGTCATATTTTATAACTATGTCGACGGTGCAGCCAATGCTCGCGCACGTTTGCTCACAGAATGGGATGCTGTAGCCATGAAAGGGCACATGCGAGAGCTGATCATCCACGCTCCTCTGCTAATAATTAGTAGCAGTCACCATAGCCGAAATCGGCTAGGAAGTATAGTAGTAGTAAAACCTGAATAGTGACAGTCTACCAAAGATGTCTACCAAGAAATAATATGTTTTTGTTTTTATAACACTTACTTGAAGAACGGTACGATTTTGCAGGCCAGTTTCTCAGCCGTTCTGAACCCTTGGCTGAACAGCATCACTTCAGCAATTAGCTGTCTGTCTGGGGTCGTCATGGCTAATGATCGGAACAGTTTCTTCAAGTTGTCCGGCAGGTTGGAACGTCCAGCGTATCCAGGGTTCATGGTGATGAAAATTGCCATATCTTGACTAACGCGAACTTGTTTGCCCACTAATTCGACCGTTATGGACTTGCCTAAAAAAGACAATTTAGTTTAAGAAAACATGTATGTTCTATATAAATAATTATGGTAAGCATTTTTTCGTAATGTTCTAAGTTTAAAATATTAACCAGTATTGTCTACTTCTTGGTGGCTCTTGAGAGCTTCTTGAATGGTTTGTACTTGTTGAGATACAGCTGAGAGCATTCTTTCTTCTAAACGATTGAACTCGTCGAAACAACCCCAGGCGCCCACCTATAAAACGTTACGTTGAACAAAATTATTGACGTAATTTTTATTCGGAATTCAGGCGACGAAGTTCAGTGGTTTTATCACTTATGTTGCACTAAACTTTCAATAGTTTGATCTAGCACAATAGGTACCTTGAATTAGTTTTGTTGTTGATATAACCACTGCACTATACAAATCCGTTGCCTGAAGTTTATTATACACTTAACCATGCATACACTGTTGTTTACGCACAACAGCATACACTCAAAGCTACATTATTATATGTATGCACGCCACGGGTGTACGCCAATTTAATTGAGCTAAGGAGCACTAAGAATGTTTAATGTAAGTAAAATGAAAAATATTATTCATACCATTAACAATCGAATATAACTTTACCTGACAAAGACCAACGAAGATACGGCCCATGGCTTGGAAGTCGAATGTTTCATCACAGTTGAACACCAATACAAATCGACCGAGTTGATTCCCAAGAGCTTTCACCGATTCGGTCTTGCCAGTACCGGCGGGACCTGAAAGATTAAGATCATGTATTTTAGGTTTATTCCAAAGGTGCTGACTGAACTGTTTGTTCTAGAGCTGTGTAAACGTACCAAAAGGCGATCCTCCAAGCCTGGCTTCCAAAGCTTGTGTCATCGTAAGGTAGCATCGGTCGGTGAGTGGAGTCTGTACTAGCCGATCTTGAACACCTAAATACTCAAATCCGTACAAGAATTTGGCGTTTGCCATATGAATAGTGAGCTGTTGCAGTACCTGTTAATGAAAGAACACCAATATATAAATATTGACATGATATATTTTATGGAAAATAACATTATACATATTTACATTACGGGTCGAGACTCAAATGTGTACGAAAGTAGATAAGGCCTGGGTTCGATCAAGATCTTAGTCGAAAAGAGCGTGGAGTTTTTCCATTTAAATTACGAATGTAAAGTGTTTGGTGGCAACCTTTGTCTTGATAAGGTCAAATCTACAGCGTTGTAAGAAGTTGCGAGTTGAGGTTGTTTTACAAATGAAAAACCCATTTATTAAAGACTCATTGTTTGGTGAAATGGGGGATCTTTTCTCTAATAAGAAATAATTTTTAAACAAGCGGTTCTTAAAGTTTTATACCAAGAAAATGTATTCGACTGACATAATAAAAATGTAAAAGAAACAAGGCCAGGTTTTTTTTTCCAAACATTAATTGAATTTGCTCAAGTACTATAAAAATAATCGTTCTCTTGTATTCCCTGCATCACTAAATTTGTTGCATAAATATGTTAGTAGAATATGTAGTACTTACATCATTATTTCTAGGATCAAAGTAGAATCTCATTTCACATAGCCACTCGAATGACCGAGGACTATTAACGTCAGAAGCTATTAGCCGACGTGTCACTGTACGTTTGTGTACGAACTCGTTGATCTAGTAAAAGAAATTTACAAGTAAAACCAACTGAAAAAAAAACCCAAGAGAAAATAAAATGCTAGTCAGCATTAAGTGAATTTGGTATCTCTTTATAATAAAATCTAGATGAATAAATATTTTTTTATTTAATCGATTGTGAATCTTCGCATAATATTACAACAATTTCGCAGTGTTCATTTTTACCTACAAAAGTTGAATCACTTGATTATGCGGTAACTCTAGTACGATTTACGATTTACGTTTTAAAGGTGTGAATATATCTTAATATCTATATACAATTACAGTGTGTCAGTTTAATTTTCTAAACTTTAAAACTTAAGTAACTAACGAAAAATTAATCTAATTTCTATAAAAATGTTTGATGTGTTGCAAGTCCAAAACAGTTAAATACACGTGTCCCGATTTAATGGACTCTAAAATGAAAATTAAATAGAAGGAATAAATTATTTAACCATTCTTTTTAATTTTTATTTTTTTGGCTTGAATCGGTTGTTTATAGGTTATCAACCTTCAAAAATGTTGCAGTCTATCTTAAAGATCAGCTATTATCTCAAAAATCATGTATTATAACAAAAAAAATAGATGACTAAGTGTTAAAAATAATTTCATTAAAATTACAACTGGTTGTCTGCGATAAGCTTTAGTAAAATTAAAGCACTTACGAGATGCTCAAGTTTCCTTCTTCTCAGTGGCGGTTGTTCTTGCAATACAGAATCAGCAAGAATGTTGAGCATGTTTTCTACATGCGCCTGTACTCTCTTCAAGCCATCGCCTCCACCGCTCGCTAAGGCGGCCTCTACATCTTCAGACCAGAGAATCTGAGCTGCCAGTACCACGATTTGGGCCTGAGAAATTAAAAAGTATACGTAATTTAACTTCTATATTACAAATTTTAGGAATAACGTGCATCATGTGAGGACATGTTTTACACGGTGCTTTCATTGCTAGGTACTCGTTTTTATGACATTTTCATTCATGGATATGATACTGTCAATAAATATGACTCATAGACTAAACTTTAGACCAAAGCACAGTTTACTAAGTAGTTACTAGGTAACAGATAAAGCATCCTGACAAAAACATCTACTGTGTAGGGTTACCCTTTCAATATTTTTTTTATAAAAAAAATTACAATTGTTATGTAAATTAAGTACTTAACGCTTATTTTTTTTTTCCAATCTTTTAGTATACAAAAATTCTACATGTGTTTTACTTTTATGTAAAGATTAATAAACTTTATCCCTTTTCTAAAATCTCGATTAATTAAGTCTATGGTAAAAAATATTCTAAATCTTACAAAAAGTTTTAATGAATAATTTGAGGGAATTTGGGGAAGGGTTAAAAGGTGAATTTAAAAAATGACAAATAGCGCTGCCGGGTTTTTTTTTTTCTCTTACTTTATCTATATTCTTTTACTGCACATAAACAATTATGTCAATTTTCACCGTGAATTTTACAGTATTTAAAGAAAATATCAATACAATATGGAATTAAGTTTTTTGTACCTTAAAAATAAAAGCATATGTACGCGTTGCAGCCTAGTAGCCTGTAGCGTATAAGGTCCACGGGCGGACAAGCGGACGGTAGGTATTTAGCGCGCGCAAGTACAGCTAGTGACATAGGCTTGACCAAAGGCCAGTAACGCACTTGTGACTCTTGAGTGTTGCATGTGTCTATCTGAATAAACTTTTGATATACTTACTTGGTATTTATCACACCAATCAATAAATTTTTGTGGGTCGACGTTTCCATCTTTGAACTGTTTAACATCACCAACAGCGTCTTTTAGACGACAAGCTAAAGTCACACGCATTTCACGTTCCACCATTGATAGCCAGGAGTTGATCTTGGGATTCTCTATCGTCGATACCGGTGATGTGAAGTACACCTGAAAGTAATGGTTACTAGTAAACGCTAATGTTTTTACAGGCACATTTTGATTATAACTTATAACTAAATAATTTTATTATACTATATTGTACTAAACAAAGCTTACAAAAAAAGAATTGGGTAATTGCTTATGTTTAAAATATTTGTAAACCCAAACATTTAAAGAAATAATTAATAAATATAATTTGACAATAGCTAAGTATGAACTCAAAATTGTTCTTTCATACAAATTTCTATAGAACATACCGTTTTGACATTTAATAAAGAGTAACTGAGTTGACTCGACAGTAAACTAGCGTATTGCTGGCTCATTGCCGAGTTTGAACAAACGTCAATGTAGGAGTTAGTGCATTAACAAACGACAGTGTTGTACTTCATAGTAATCTTAAAGAGACCCTTGAAGAGGATTGGAAAATCTATTCATCGTTAGCAATACTTAACAAATACGGAAGACGTCATACGTCAGACAAATTAGAGGTATGTGATACCTATTTCGTGATCGCGTTAATTCCCGTATAAACACATAATTAAGTAAATACCGATGATCCTAATCACTGATAGTTAATGGGAATTTGGATTAAATGGAAGGATTAGCTGATTATTTAATTTCTGCTAGTTAACGTTATATGTTTGCCAGAACTTAAACCCTAGTACTAGTTGGCCAAAGTATAAGTAGTTCTTACCTCTTCACCTTCACGAGACGCAATACCATTAATAACGGTGTTATCTTCATTGAGAATAATAGCTGCGACGCCGGCAAACATTTTCTTGAAGTGTTTCTGTAGGCGAGCGATGTTTTTGCTGTTACCAATGATTTCCAGAAGATCTTCATCACCCACGAAATAGAATCTAAGTAACAAAACAAAAATGTAAAATCAAACATTTATTGTCTAAAAATGTGGAAGAAGGCCGGTACGGGACTTCGACAAATACTTCTTCCACATGAGAGTCTTATGGTAAGTAGTTTTTGAAGGCTTTAGATTTTTATTTGAAAAATTGAAAAGGTGGTCCTTCGACGACATGGGAGCAGGTTGGACTAACACCGACAACAATAACTAGTGCATTCCCTTCCCTTTACTTCAGTTTTCAGACTTCGCGTCGTAATACAAAAATAGTAGGTTAATATGTGCGTAGCAAAATCATTTATGGAATACCCTTAAATAAAGTGACTAATATGTTATTATATGCCTCGTATCTTATTACTTTAAACGAGCAATTCTTTTATGTATGTACATATTTATATTTCGATATATACAGATACAGTTTTGCATTTTAAGTTCGACTGCATAGTTGTAATTCCTGTAAAAACACAATTTTCCAAAAAAATATAATAAAAAAAAGAAGTGCGGTCTCCTAGGTACTAAGTTCTTATGGACGGATGCAATGGTTTAAGTGGTCACCTCGCCACTACGCCGCGTCAAATGTTGTGGGTTCGAATCCCACATGGGACAGAAGTTTGTGTGGTCCACAAATAGTTGTCCCGAGTCTGGGTGTTCTTTGTGTCTGTTGTTTATATGTTTGTGAAGCTCCCTGTGAAGCACAGGAATATTCTTAATGCGGAAGTTGTCTTTTTAAAAGAAAAAAAAATTATGTGCCCTAATTCTACACACAAGAGTTTGTATAGTTCTGTATGTGACTTGTATTAAAGATATATTGATGTCATTTGATGATTGCACATAGATTTAAACTGCCATATTAAATTGCAAGGAATCCAAGGGTACGTACTATTTCACATTAAGTAAGAGTTCAAGACTACCTCAAGTAGTAATTAGTAATACTAAATCAACTTCGTAAACAAACAACAAAATCCTATGACTTGGAAACAACAACTTGGACAACTTACCGAGGAAAGCTGCTTCTCTCTCTCTCCAAGTATTCTCCGAGAGCCTTCTGGATTTTGCCCAGTAGGTCAGCGAGACGTTCCAAGGAGCGCTGCACGCCAGGAATGTTAAGAACATCCATCACCATTGGTGATTTGCTTACTTTCTTCATCAGTCCAAGGAATTCAGAGCTACATTAAAAGTAACTAATTAGTATCGTGCATAGTTCTGGTAACAATAAATCAAGGAAATAAAACATAAACAACATATTATAGATATATAGTACATATAATTTTTAATTATATTATTCGGCTACAATTTAATTAGACCGGCTACAAATTAATTACAATTGTTACGAACTCATTCTGATGGTTTTACCTGATACTTTGGAAACGGCTGGTTTCAACTGGTAGCAAAGTCTTGATATCGGCGGAACCGCTAAAGATGCCTTCCAAGTAGACCCATCGACGCTGCACGTCGATCCACACATCGAATAACGCATTGATACGATTCAGTTTCTCTTCCCAAGTTAGAGCTTCTTCTTCAAATACCTTTACAGAAACATCAGCTCAATAAAACTATGTAAACATACTGTTAAAGTGGTGACATACATAAACATTGTATATGTTTATACTTTGGCTCTTGGCTTACTAGCTGGCACATCAGTTACTATATTATGTTGTTTTCTATACAGATTTGTCAGCAGTCAGATCAATTTTAAAAGAACGCTTTGAATGTTAAATACCTTCTAACAATTCTTTTAAAATTGATCTTACAACAGAAACAATCTGACAAAAAATTTAAACAGTTAAATTTAAGTAGTAAAAATAGTAAATTCTTTAGTTGATTGTTCTAACTGATTGTATAACATTCAAGTTTTAACCTAAATATCGAAATAGTAGATAAATGCACTATTTATAAAAAAATACTTAAAAAGAACGATAATTTCAGTTGAACTTAAACTGTAGTTATTATGTAGTAAAATACTCTTTAAAATAATATGTTTTGAATTTAAATCTGTATGTTTAAATTAATGTAAACTGTACCTTGTAGTATGGTGAGAGCTTCATAGCAGCGACGCTGTTGATGTGTTCCTTTACTTTGTTAAAGAGATCGTCCCAGCCGCGAATGATCTTGCACTTGTTTTGATAGTTGATCAGATCCAGCTCGTAGCTCTGCCATGACTCACGAACCTATCAATAGTATTATGTGCATTTAGACATTCGTATTTAGACTATATTAATATCAGTGCTTAAATTTATAAAATAGCGATTGTGCCTAACTTAAGTGTGTGAAAATTTAACTAAAGGTTTGAGTAGACAGCTGGCGAGGCGACGCGATCTGAGCGGTTTAAATATACTAGCACCGAGGGCGACGGCGCCGTGGGACATCTTCTATGATAAATAGTATACTACAACCTGCTCATGCCGCGTCGCCGTCCCGTTCCGCCCGCTGTTTGACTAAACCTAAGTATTATAGTTGCTTAACGAATAACTAGTTAATTTTTATAAAAATGAAGTATATTCTAACAATCAAGTTGATTTATGCCACGTTCCAATAAACAAGAAACGAATCGTTTTTTGTTTATTAGAACGAGGCATTAGTGTATCCTAGATTGTTACTTTTCCTTACCAATAACTTTATATATTCAGTAATTATATTAATGTCAAATTGATTTTCAACCTACAAAAAAACGATACAGAGTTATCTATTGTACAATAATAAGTATGTGTACTAGCTTGTAAATGTTCTCACTCTTCCAAACATGAATGACACGTGTGGTGAGATGATATGATGTGAAGAGGATTTTAAAAACTTAGTATTCTAGGAGTTTTGATAAGGGAGTTCGACATACGGAATTTTTTAATATAATTTAATCACTAATGATATTATTTTTGTATATTCAGGCCCCTTGCAGTTATGACTCACGCAAATCATTATCTATATATCTGCAGATAAAATCCTCAAAACTGGATGTAGTGACAGGCCCCAAATTCCCTCAGTTTAAAAATGGTAAAGCTTAAAGTGGAGAACAGTACCTGCTTCAAGAACTCCTCGAGCGCCATTTCTCCCTGAGCGACGGACACAACATCCTTGACGGTGTGTTCATTATGCAGTAGGTCTGCGTCCCACACTTGCCCCAGGGTCAGCTCGGAGAGCGACCAGTCCACCTTGAGCGCACGGCACAGTTGGCGCCAGTGGCGTTCTTTCAGTGCGTCGGATTTCAGTTCAACGATTAACATGTTAACCTGGGAAATTCATTTTATGACGTAAGAATTATTTAAAAAAAATATTCTAAATACACACTTCATTGTAATAAAATTATTTCATTTATCAATTATAAAGGTTTTAAAATGTTCGTAGTTTTCACTGTTCATAATATTACGAAGTACTTAGATCATAGTCGATTAGGAAATAAATGGTACCTTAGTGTAAGATTGCAAAAGCTTGCGGACATATTCGTAGCTGTCGTACATGCGCAGACGAGCTGGCAATTCTTTCAGTTCATTCAACATTGCCTCCAGTTGTTGCCTAAAAGTATCATATTAGTTTGTAGAATATTTTTATTTTATGAAATCATACAACACATTGTGTGCAATAATCGTTTTTAGATTAGGCCTAGTCAATATAAATATTATCACATACCTAAGTTTTCTAGGCTGTACGGAAAGCCAAGGCTTCTCCCTGATATCATCAATCTGTGTCCAGATCTTGCTGAGTGAAGACCAAACACCACGCAAATCTTGTAACTCTTCTAGAGCCACCGTCATGCGCTCGTTGTTTATTGAGCTACCTAAAATATAAAATACCAATCATTGGAACTACCAGTCGACTTTAAGTTTTTTTTTTCATTTCATAGCCCTGATTCCTGAGGAAGGTTAGAGGAGCAGAAAAGTGACCATAAACGAGGGTGACACTGCAAGGAACGGTTAGGTTAGGTTATCTCAAATACCTGTGTCATGTAGCTCCAGAGCCTCCTTAGCTTTAGCAACATTGTCCCTCTCATCCTTGAGCCTGGTGTATCTGGTCTCCATTGCCTGTAGCCTACCCAAAGCATCTTCGGGTCTAGTCGACCCATCAGTGGGCTTGCTACGCTCCCACTCAGTGAGGAACTCAAGAGTTCGAGCCTCGACAGCTTTGTCTTCGGCAACGATCTTTTGTTGGAGTGAGGCCACCTAATAAAAAATATGTATTTAATTTGACGATCTGGTGTTCGACTGCAACTAATATTAAAGTTTGCAGGCACTGTCTAAAGAAATATAATCACTTCACTTTACTATAATACATACCTGGGTCTGAATAGAAGAGTCCTTTCTACGCATAATTTCATTGAACGCACTCCATTCACCTTCTATATTATCTACGTGCAACCATTGTGCCGGGAACTGGAATCTGGCAAAAACACATTGATGATATGAAAAAAATAAGATGGACTAACTGGGAGGAAAATAAACTGCTTTCACAATTTACCTCTGGCGCTCCAGAATGCGCTGTGCCTCTCTATAGATGTCGACTTGCTTCTCCCACGCCAGCACTTCTCTCTTTAGCTGTTGTACGTATGTAATGAGAGAAACTGCGTCACTGGTTGATGCCGCCTCTGTAAGATTAACAATAATTTTAATTTTACCATTTACTGCACTCATATGCATACATGATAACTAATCATATTCATTTTAGGATAAGCATGTAATACTAAATTTAAATTAAGCTAAATATTCATTTATAAACGAACACGTATAAGGGTGGAGGTTTACTGTAAGGTGATGTACACTGTTCTGTCTTCTTCTCAATTATACTGAAATTTTATTCGCGTATCAAGATTAAAAAATGCTTTCCCTCGCTATCTTTTTATTGTCAGAATCATTGAAAAGAGGTTCAATGATTCAATGGTCCACACCATTGAATCATTGTAAGTGGAAAAAACGAAGGCCGATTGACCTTCAAAATCTGATCTAAGTACCTCCTACTTATATTGTATTTTTCCAGATAATGACTCACCGATAGTTTGCTGTTCAAGCTGACTCCGCGACTTGGCTAGTTGACCGTGGAACTGTACCATCTCTCCTCCGAGCAAAGCTCCAAACTTTCCGAGCACCTCCTTGTGCCAAGCGTCGTATTTCAGAGCAACCTTGCTTTGTACGCGAGCGAAGTCGATGACTACCGGCCCGTATTCGCGACGTGTGTCCGAAGTGTCGAATGTTGTGCGCGATTTCCTAAAGGTAACCGTTATTATTTCAAACACAATTTAGCTAAACATTTTAAATATATTAATACGTTGTTTTTTAACCATTCAGTAGATCATAAATATCTAAGTTTACATAAGACCTTATAACCATTTAAAGTATTATTTAGAAAAGCAGTAAGAGCGGCGACAGCTGCATGTATGCATGAATTAATGATACATTTGACTAAATAGTATAAAATTTACTAACTTGATATCATTTAAGCACTTGATCCAGAGAGTAATGTCTTCACCGAGACGTCCGTACAAGCTTTCAGGCTGTAGATCCCACAAGGCCTGGTAACGAAGCCATTCATCAACGTATTCGCGTACTTGAGATATCTTCTGTTCAATGGCGTCATAAGCGTTCTCTACAGGAGATGATGCGCCCGGCAGCTTAGTGAGCAAGTTCCTGTATGTTGCGGTCTGAGCGCGAGCTACACCCACTTGGTACCTATAGATATAATTATCTTTAAAAAAAAAGTATCACCGACTTCAATGTGCTTTTTAGTGGAAAGTAAATGTGTTTTGTATAAATATAATATGGGTAGGCCAACTAAACGTACTGCTCCAATAAGACAGTGAGGTTTCGGAGCAAACGAAAATATCATCGACGTATACAATTTTTAGATATTTGTTGGTTTTACAAAAACCGCTCGACTGATTTCGATAAAAATGGGACCACCTGGGAAGTATACCCTTTCAAACAAAAAAGTAATTTTCCAAATTGGTTCAGGCCTCTTCGAGTAATTGGTGAACATACATGAAAAAAAGAAAGATTGAATTGAGAACCTCCTCCTTTTTGAAGTCGGTTAGAAAATTTCATTTGTAGTTACAAAGGAAAGATGAAAAGAGGCACTCCTATTATTTAATCAAAAGTCAAACCTATTTCTTTTACTACTATCGATGTACAAGTCAGCAAACATGATTTTGAGCCTCCTTATAGAGAACAATTCAAATCCAGTATCCATATAATTATGTACTGATGTAAAAATGTGGAAGAAGCGCGTATTTGTCTGTTTACGCTAATTTTATGTGGTATCCGAATACCTTGGGATCTAGAGAAACACATTTCAAAATCAATTTATACCGTAAAAGTATGGTATAAATTGATATTTCGTGAAATATGTTAGTTGAATAACGAACGTGTGTTTAATAAAAAATGTACTTATTACTCAAAATGTAAAATCTAAACTGTCTCCCTTTTATGTTTTTGTTACCTGGTGCTTTGCAAGCGGTGTTGGCTGGTGACGATGGCTTGCCAGGCGAACATTTGTCGCATCAGTTGGAACCGTGCCTCCTCCAGTGACGGGAACAAGTACATTTGCTGGTTCGTAATGCGGACTTCATGTACTACACGTGCGATCTGTTTTGTGATATAGATTGTAATATTAATAAGTGTGTTAGTGTAGTTGGTTTGGAGTTTAGAGAGTTCTGAGACTTCACCTTGCTTTGCATCAATATTCTCACATGATATATCCAGTTATAAAGCTATAAAAGTTTTTGAAGTAAATCTTCTTTACGCACGCTTGACTTGGGGATTAAGTGGTGTATGCGTTACGAAAAGTGTGATCGAAGTTGAGAGATATAAGTTAGTGAAGATAGAAAGAAAGAGAGTTACGTTTCGTATAAAGTTTTACTTCAGTCGTGTGGTCTAAAGCATACTCATTTTTTTTTAATGGAGATGGAGATTTTGTGTTGTCTCTTAGTTTTAGACTATAAACTGGACCGAGATAAGCAAAAATGATCCAATCCATAATCAAGGTGTACATACAACCATCAACAATAATATAATATTATCTTTTTCATTTGTAGAAATTAAAAAAGTGTTGTACTGTGTAAGTAAATGTCCTTTACCTGTGGCTCTCCACCTGGTTTGTGAGTGGGCTCAGTCGGAGAGTAAGTGTCCATGGACAGATCCAGTTCATTGGCTTTACCGAGTAGAGCTGCAGTCCAAGCTTCAATGCCTGCTTGTAGGCGGGCAGCGAGGCTTTTCTCAACCTAATAATGGATATTATAAAGATTTAGTTATTGTACTCTCACTTTTTTAATCGATCAATACAGCCAATTCAAAAGATCTGCATAATTCTTAGTTAGTTGCTTAATTCCAACGCTAGTTTTGCAGTAACGTAGATAAAAACTATTTATCAAGGTACTACAGAATACATACATGGTACAGGTACGGAAATCCCATTCCGCAAAATCATTTCAGTAAAGACCGACTCCTTGCGCTGACACAATAAAGTCGGAATTCAGATCGCACAGCGCTAATTACCTACATTTATATTCACCTAAAAGTTGCCTCTTTATCTATCGTGTAACTCTTATCTGTTCTAAAGACATATTAGGCTTATTGAGATTGTCTTTTTTAAGGAATTAATTAATCTGAATATATAATTACCTGTATGTTATATGTCTATAACACTTTTTTTGTGAACAAACAAATCTAGGCTAGGTACTAATTAACTCGATAGGCTATATACGAACGGATGACGCGACGTGGCACTTGAGTGAGCATCAAACTAATGTGCAACCCGGCCACTACGCTGCAGCCCACTGTATTTTTGGCACGATTCATCGAGCCCGCCGCGTACTTGTAGCTCTATGCCTAAATTGCGGAGTGGACCTGGCCTGGTAGTACTAAGAAACTAAAATTATTGTATGATGATTAACTCTCTGTTCTCGAAGAGTAAAGTTAATTTTCTTGAAACACACAGCCAATACAATACACACTCAACTGTTCAACGGTCAAAAGAAATGAGTACGATGGTGATTGTAGCTTACCTCTTCATCAAGCCGTTGTACCCAAAGGTGCAGATTGCTGTACTGGCGGAGAGATAGATCATCGATGGCTCTCTGTAAGCGACTGAGAATATCTGCAAGACTCTGAGCTGAGTATGGACATGTTTCCAAAGAGCGAGCGTCGACAGAAATCTGTTCTTCAACTGCTAGCAGATCTTCCACCTGTTTGTGTTGAAATAATATTTAAGAAACAAAATATCAAAATCGAGGACACTTGAATATTAAGTACATAATTTGGACTGTGAAAACAAAAATTATAATATTATTTTGTTATCATTAGAAATTAAAATATTTTACAATCAGGTATAAAATGCTCTGACAATAATCATAATTTGCTAAATCAATCCTGAAAAGCAAAAAAACTCTGTTTACAATACAAGAAATCAGTACCGAAAGATATATTTATACTTATGTATGTTATACACTGAGTACTGTAAACTTATCCCCTGTACACTGAGTTAATAACAATAATATTATGTTACTACTTTGAAATCAAAAATGTAAGGCATTAGGTATATCTGAGTACAGACCTCTTTGTATTAAAACACATGTTTGTACTTATTGAAATACTACATTGCACTCTTACGATTTTATCTTAAATTAGACTACAGTGAAATGACAAAGCCTTTTGCACAAGTGATAAAAACTAACCTTTTCTTGGAACAGAAGCACAACTTCACTGAGCTTCTGTACGTACGGATCCAGTTTGTAGGACTCCCATACAAGCGCCATGCCTTCAGACACTTGGTTCAGCACGTCACGGCGCAACCCGGCCACCAACGGTATGATAGAAGCTTTGTCGCGGATCTAGAGTTAAAAGTAACGCTCTAATATAATAGGCTGACTAAATAAGAGTTGACTTATTGGTACACAGTAAAGTTATTGAGAAATGTAAAGGAAGACGATAGGTATACGGCCGGACTCGTCTTCATTGCGACGCACAACATAGTCAACGCAATCAAGTCTGATTGCGTTGACTATGTTTTGTATTTTTTGGATATGAGCATTGCGATTAAAACTATTATGTACATTTATAATTTCAATAGGCACGTTGTTGAGATAAAGGGAGACAGAAGTACAATTACCGTCTGAACAAATTTACTTGATTCTTTTAGTGCTGTTAAGTAAATTTACTTTTAACGTAAAGGGGATTAAAAATAAAAATAAATTTGATCTATGAAACTAATATGACTACTATAAAGCCATTCTCACATGGAACAATAAAATCAGATCAATGAATTTCATGTATCAATATCTTTTACCAGTATCCTTTACTGTGGGTATATCTACTTCCTTGAACTATTACAACACATATCGCAATTGATAAATAATTACAATGTTCTTTCAACTGCAACCAACATTATTAATTCATTTCAATGAACCAGGAATTTTATTCGTTTTAATATCTGAATTTATTAGATTTAGATGATCCCTTAATAGGTGTGTACATATCGGTAAATACAGTTTAGGTTGTATTTTCGTATGAACGTATGAAATAGATACAGGACCAGAAATATAATCGAATGCCGATTTTAAGGTTGCCAGTGTTTTGGTAATCGATAACAGTTATTGGTTTTGAACTTTCGAAACTTCTATACATATTAGCAGTTGTAAATCGGTGCTTAATATCGATAATGTTTGCTAGGTACGATTCAGAACAGTTTTACATGTTTCATGTAAGATGGTGAAAGTACTTAATCTATACATACATTAACAAATAAAAAGAACCATAAAACAAAGTGATGAGTGTGTCAAAATACATCGACATAACCATGCAACCTATAAAGTTAACACTACCTTTGTATGATTCCTATTATTTAGCTGCACAAATGAAAAGGCACACGTGTTAGTGTTATACGAACACAAATTACAAATTCGTGTAGTTCGTGTTGATGTGCAATAAAGAACATGATACCTCAAATGTATATGATATCTAAATAAAACGAATAAGTTTGTCTATATACAGTAGTTCTTTTAAATTGAATATAATCTATAAGGACGCATTCCGTATTCTAACTGCAGGTAGGTACATCGCGGTCCGGCATCGCCCGGAGTGCTCGCGTATCCACCACTCACGAAATATAAATAACATAACGATCCCTTGTTCTTTTAATTCGATTTATTTGCTGAATAAACATCATTATTATTGTTAATCAACCTCAATGAACGTAGTGAGAAGATCGGTAGATGCAATGCCGAAATTCAAGTAATGAATATTCTCTTGAATCAAGTGACTTGATTCAGAAATTATTTGATCCTATATTATTAGGTATCTTTATTATTTATTACATACCAATGATTTTTGTTATAAAGTTGAATGTTTGTGCTGATATGTAGTGCTTAAATTGTGAGTTTACATGTGTCGTAATACATTTAAAATAAAACATTACCTTCTCCAGAGTGCGTTCGTATGTGCGTACGCTTTCGATAAGAGAGATAGCGAAGGGATACAGTTGATTCGCTTGGTGCGCCTTGTTCACAATGGCTAAAGGCACTCTGAAAGGAGAAAAGTTTACATAACAAAGCTAAAATCACTCTAAGACTGTTGTTTACATAGAATTGAAATTATATGGTAACACTTACCTGAATCCGAGGTTTTTCAAATTACGAACTTCTTTGTAGAGAGTGATGATCTCTGGCAAAAAGTTCACTTTCAATTTTAATATGGTGTTGGTTTTACTGGAACGAGCGCGGACGGATTCTATAGCAAAGATGCGTCCGGATACACCTAGGTTACGTTGTTGGACCTAAGGACACGAAAAAGTATATATTTAATACAACTGTACTAGTAAGTTAATGAAACAATTTAGTTTGAATAAATATTTAAAAATAAAATTACCTTTCGCGCCCATTCATCAAAAACTTCTTGAGTATCTAACTTTAAGCGGAAACTGTCGCCATCTGCCTTTAACTTTTGACCTTCGATATGGTTTTCCCATCCTTTTCCTAATTAATTAAAACATATTATTAAATGTTTGTGTAATATTAATTTGGAAGTAGTAGTAGGTAAGTTAACAATTACTTTCATATAATTTGAAGAGGATTTGCGAAAACCTATAATCTTACCGAGTACATCCTCGACTCTCTTCAGGTACGCAGTCAGTTGGTGATCGATCTGTTTAGCCCAGATGATGGAGCCAGCCACGGGCGGCAGGTCGCGCACCAGCGACAGCCGGCTGCACTTCGATTGGGGATATTGCACCTGGACGATATTACATAATATATGATTGGTACAGTGGTTGGTTCAAATTAACTAATCATTTATGCCAATTAAATAGCTTGGTTGCTCATGTTAGATATTTGCTAATAATAAAAGTATTCAATTCGTATTGTTGGACAATAATATTCAAAGACTAGACAGAAAGGACTAGACCCAAATCAACCATTTTAAATTAATTAAATAATTTTTTTTAAATATATGCACACACATCATCACTACATATTATAAAACAAAGTCCCCGCTGCGTCTGTCTGTCTGTTCCGATAAACCGAAAAACTACTGAACGGATTTCCATGCGGTTTTCACTAATAGACAGAGTTGAAGAAAACAGACATGAAGAAGGTTTAGGTGTAGTTTGTACCCGTGCGAAGGCGGGGCGGGTTGCTAGTCCTACTAATATTATAAACGTGAAAGTTTGTGAGGATGTATGGATGGATGTATGGATGTTTGTTACTCTCTAACGCAAAAAGTACTGTATGGATTTAAATGAAACTTTACAATAATATAGCTTATATATCAGAATAACACATAGGCTATAATTTATGAAGATATTGTGTAAATTGGCCAAAATATAACGATAAGTGTTAAGTAAGTCGGAAAAAAACTGTCATCTGCGAGCTATTCTGGCGTGCGGTGCGAAAACTGTAAGACTTACACTAATATAATGTACGGTGGGATTGTTTCTCCTAAATAGTTCTACAAAAAAGTCCGCGACAGTATATATCTATCTTTTATGTGTTAGCCATTATTACCAAAACAGTGAACCATAAATACAAAAAAAAAATTGATACTTTATTTCCAATTCACATTTAGCAGTAACAAATTGATTTTTATGAAAATTAATACTTTTATGGCTGCAGATATTCAAATTAGATAAACTTTGTCTTTTAAAGTACGTAATTTGGTCTAATATTTTAAAAGTTACTACTATATAAAATTGCGTCTATATATGCTGTGGCGTCTGTTTGTGCCGATCTATGATTTTAACTCTAGCTTCAATTTAACGTTCATAAATGTCACTTAGTGTCTTAATTGAATAAATGATTTTGAATTTGAATTTGTGCGGTATGGCGTGCGCGGGCGGTTGGCGCAGTGCGGGCGAGGGGGGGGGAAAACATCACTCATCGCCGCGTGAACCACCCGAAGGCGGGAGACGCCTGCGGGTAGACGTTGTTGACGGTTGTGTCCGTAATGGGAATTTTCTAGCGATTTGTTATAAGGCTCTGTAAACATACATTTACATAATATATTTAATATATAATAATATTGGAACGTTTTATCTTTGTGGTTAGTAGTTAGACATAACAGGTTACTTCGTTTTTATTTTAATTATAACATAGGTAGGCATTAGATATTTTGTTTTGGTAGGTTATAAAGGCTCTGTATATGTTTCTTCGTGGTTAGTAAGTCAAAACAATTTACTGCGTTTTTATTTGGTAGGTTTTATATATTATTTTTTGGTAGTTTATTAATTGGTTATAAAGGCTCTGTATATGTTTCTTCGTGGTTAGCAGTTAGTCATAACAATTTACTGCGTTTTTATTTTAACCATAACATAGGTACGGTTTAGATATTATTTTTTGGTAGTTTATAAATTGTTGGTTATAAAGGCTCTGTATTATGTTTCTTTGTGGTTAGTAGTTAATCATAACAATTTACTGCATTTTTGTTTTTATTATATAGGTAGGCATTAGGTATTATTTTTTGGCAGTTTATACTAATAATAATAATACTAATAATATATTGGAAGGTTTTTTCTTTGTGGTTAGTAGTTAGACGTAACAAGTTACTTTGTTTTTATTTTAATTATAACATAGGTAGCCATTAGATATTATTATTTGGTAGGTAGTTTATAAAATTATAACTTGGTTAACTGGGAAGGCATATTGTGAAGGCCACAATTTTAACTGGAGAAGCCAAGGGAGACAATGTGCTTATACTACGCATCCCAATCATACCGAATAATTTACCATTTAATTTTAAACGTCTGCAGTTCCCATTAAAAGTTGCATTTTCAATGACTATCAACAAGTCACAGGGTCAAACCTTAAAGGTAGCAGGAATACATTTGGGCACGCCATGTTTTTCCCACGGTCAGCTCTACGTAGCTTGCTCACGTGTTTCTAAAGCACAAAATCTGCATGTTTATGCTGAACAAAAAAAATCGTTTAACATAGTTTATAGGAGTATCCTATAGCATAAAATAAAAAAAAAAAATTATTTAATTATTATAGATCCTATAAATGAAGGAAAAAAATTACTATGAAAGTACGGTTATTGATGGATCACCTATGGCTTAAAGCATGAAATATACGCGGACGAAGTCGCGGGCAAAAGCTAGTTATACATAAAAATACATAAACCTATGCAAATAAGACAAATTCATGAATACGAATATATGCATTGAACATGAATCGAACCCACGACCTCTGACATTCGCGTCGAATGGTCTCCCGCTGCGCTACATAGATCGCCAACGGTTAGTAAGGTTTGTCAGCGTGTAGTAATATGAAATGATGTGACACCTTAAATTTCTCATGAAGTGCTTCGATGTCGTCCTTGACGCGCTGTATGAGCTGGGTCTGGTACTCGCGAATGGCCCCGCGGATGTGTGGACGCACGAACAGAGCGTTGAAGCGAGAGAAGATGCGGAACATCTCGTTGGCGTTCTTGGCTGTTCCCAACTGGTCGCGCAGGTGTGCCGTGATACGAGTCTCCACGCGGTCTGACGAAATGATTTTGGGATTATTTTTTATTGTGACTTACTAGTCGGCACAATTAATCTAAAGGATACTTTTAATTAGCTTACCGATTCTATCTTCGTATCGACGGACGGCGGCTTCCCATGCATCGCAACCTTCTCGGGAAATGTCCAGGCAATCTACTTCTTTTACATTTTCATATGCAAGGTTAACCTGTTAAAAATAACAAGCAATATTAGAATTTATCTCTCTGATTTGAAGTAAAACCATATTGTTTAAATGAATTTTTTGTACTACTAGTGAAGGGGTTTCTTTTTGTATGTTCTACCAATCTTTCGGTACATCTTGTATCAGAACAGTGAAGTCATCCTAATAATATTAAGTGAGGTATTAGGAGGTATAAAGGTGAAAGTTTGTGAGAATAAATAGATGGGTGTTTGTTACTCTTTCACGCAAAAACGGCTGAACAGATCTGGATGAAATTTAGCAGAGGCTACTTTTATCCCGGAAAAATGTACAGATTCCGTGGGAAAGATTTCACCAAAATTTTCACGCGAACGAAGTTGCGGGCTACAGCTTGTATTTAATAAATATGATACCTTTATGAAACACAAAGAAATTTCAGAGGAATTAATAGTTTATTTAAAAAGTATCCATCTTTCGTATTTGGTATTACAATGATGTTCAAAATCATTTAATTTTATGAAATTATTTTCTTATCACTCAAATATCACAAAATTGACTCACCTCGGCAATGGCGTTGGCATCGGCAGCATCCATTGGCAATGAGTGAGGTTGAGTGGGTTCGCCGCCAGCACCCGCTTCGGCTGCCACAGTTGTACGGGGACGAAGTACCTTTACGAACAAAGACTTTATAATTATGTAGTTTTAGTAGGCCTTCAAATTACAAGATAAAAAAGAAATGGAAACAATATAAATTGATGATGGACTTAAATATTGGGTAGATTATAAGCTTAAGGGATCAACGACCAAACAGTTATCAGAAATCAAATACAACATTTTAAGGGTACATTGATATGAGTTTAGTACCTCATAGGTTTAAATGTATTTTTTTTTAAAGGATGTTAAAATAGTCATGACCGTATTTTGCTTGTGTGATAGTGTGCTTTTCCGGAGCCATTTTACTCTTACTATCTACTAATATAAGACGAGAAGTATGAATAATGTTTAGAAAGTACAGTAAGTAGGGGTAAGAGTGTGCGAGAGTCAGACCCTGAGCATGACGGTGCGTAGCTGCTCGTGGTGGCGGCGGAAGCGGCGCATGTGCTCCATGCGCGCCTGCAGCCGCTTGTGCGACGGCGAAACGCGCCACACCATCTTGATGTGCTCGTCGCGCTTCTTCTTTACGATGTCCCTGTTATATTCATTATGTTGAAGTTATATACGGCGTATGGCTCAAGTATACTTCATTGTGATTATGTTAGGTACCAAAATTGCGTCAAATGTCGTATTCAAGTTTCAAGCTATGAGCTTAAATACTGCCCAAGGTTATTCCATTAGGTACGAAGAAAGAAATACATTATGCTTAAGCTATTTTAATACAAGATTCACTAATAACTATTATCCTATATTCTAAATATATATAAAGATTTCAACAGCTAACTAAGACTCACCGCAATAATCCCTGCAACTTTTCATACTCATCATCCCAACAAGAGAACACTTCAAAGCATTGGGTCATCACACGTTCAAAGTCTTCGAATGGAATGTGCATCAGGCGACGAGTACCTAATACCTAAAAAAAAAAACAAAATAAATTAATAAATTTAAATTTCAAAATTGAGTACTATATTCACATCAAAAAATTATGTGTTCATAGGGATAGAATACAAAGAATAAGAATCATACCTTTAGGAGTTGTTGGCCCAAATCCCGAGAGATAGCCTCGACGAGCCTCAATCCTCGTTGGATTGGGTATTTTGTAGAACGGATTTTCCGGAGATGTGAGAAAATTTGTTGAACTGCCAGTCTGTATTAAAAGTGTAGTAATATTGTAGTTGTATTTACAAAAAAAAAGCAACTTAAAATCTTAATAATAACTATCTTTAAACAAACTTCTAGTGGTACTGTGTTATAGAAGTTTATTGAAATAAGGAATACAGATAAAGAGAATAAAAAAAACAAAATTATAATTTTTGTATGTCATAAAAATTATAAGCGTGATGAGCATGTGAATTTCTATACCATCACAGGACAATTCTAAATATTTTTAATAACAAGAAAGAAAATAGGATTAGAGATGAGAGTTATACAAATGTTTTATAAGTACCTACATAGGGAAGCACCTCGATCGTAAAATCTTACCTAATTCTTTCCAGCTCGGTTGCACTTAATAAGTCGTTGATGGGAAAATCTTTCATCAGGGGGTTATAATCAGACACAGTTGCAAGAGCCTGCTTCAGTCCTGTGTCGGTGTCGAAGGAGACCGTCGCGTGAAACCGCTTGCCGTATTTAAGGATCTCCAGTGTTAGTGCGACCTAAAAATACAAATAAAATTAACTCCTAAAGAAGTGACAATATTTCATCAAACCAGATTATCAGATCAGTTGAGTAAGTTTTTTTTCAATGCTGATGTATGTAAGATTTATAAATTTTTTTGGACTGTTATTTATAGTAATAAAGTTAAAATTAAGAATTGCCCTGGCCAGTTTTAGGTATTTTTCATGAAAAAATTTGGACAATAATGAGGATCCTTTACCTTTCAATGGGAAATTTTAACATTTAGATTTTCAATAATTTAGAAAATCGGTAATGTATTATTTATAACATGTATTATTATAAGAATATTTTACTTTCCTAGTAATGACATTGAAAAATGTTGAAAAAAACTGGATTTTCCTTTCAAACTTTTAGGAAGCCTATGTGCGGCTGTGTAGTAATACGAAAAGAGCTTAAAATACCTATGTTATAACACATTATTAATCTAACAATACTACTAAAAAATATTTAACTAACCTCAACACTTTCCCTCTTCTCCTGAATGCGATGAAGTGCTCTTTCCAAATTAAGCCAGAAAGAAATTTCTTGGAGGGCTGTACCATTTGAAGGATCGCGATCCAACTTAGTGACCTAAAACCAATATAAAGTTTATGAGTACTCAATCTAAAGTTATGTTGTAAAAATTTACATTGTTGACAAAGGTTTTCTGTTTTATTCCCTCGCTAATTTATTACTATTTACACACTTTATATTGAACAAAGCTTGACCTGTATATCCATCTAACTATGTAACGGAGTTAGAAAGAAAAGTTTTTTTCAATAACAATCACTTTTTAATTCACATTTTTAACAAAATATTTAATTTGTTTACAACTTAATTCTAATTTCAAACTTAATAAATTTTTTTTTTTGAAGAAGAGAAGAACATACACTTCATATTTAAAAAAAAAATCTACTTTTTAGTTCTGTTTGATATCATGTTTTTTTCCAACCCCATTGGTTGGTATGAGTAAAAAGACTTGGAATTGGGACTTTTGGAAGTTTAAAATATTATGGGAGTACTTAATAGAATATAATTGGCGAAGATATGACATAATATACACTCAAAAATCGATATATCGATATTGTTTATACATGAACAAACTGTTGCATTTGAGCAGGGCTACCTATTTGGGGCTAAAATATCTGTACTTGAAGATCTTTAAAACAATATTTTACAAACCTTTTGAATTTCTTTGATCCAGCGATTGACGCCATTCTGCAATTGGTTTAAGAATGTAGAGTCTTCCACTTTATCGCCAAAATCTGCCACTCGCGGCTTGCGACCCTCATCTGCCGCTCTATTGGTGGGTTTGATGAATCACGAATTAGAATTTTTATTGCCCTCAAATCGAGAGTTTTAGGTTTGATACCCACATAAAACAATAATTAGTGTAACTAATTACTTTGAGTCTGTGTATAATGAATTAAATCATCAAATAAAAGATGCAATAAGCATGCACTGCTTCATATTCAGTTGAAAAAGAAACACAAATTAATCAACATTTGAAAATAATATTTGTAACTGGACAGGTGCACAATACACAGATGTATTTTGTTATTTATGTTGTTGTTGTGTATGTCTTGTTATCACATCTACCTTTTAATGACTGCTGCAACCAGTGGGTGAACAGGAAGTGTGATTTCTGGGATGTCAATGTTCTGTTGAAGGTGGAGGAGACCCATCTCTAATTCTGCGATCTTCTTCTCCACAGATGGTGCCATCTTGTCTCCATCCCTAAAATAGTTATACAATGTAAGGCAATATGTTAGAGTTAAATTAGGAGAATAATGTTATTTCAGATATCTTTAATCATTGGATCATTGGCCTGGCCTTGCACTTTCATGGAGCGTTTAAGCTTTAATGTTTCAAAAGTATTTACATTAGGTAGTAATTAAATGTATGCTAGTTTCTTCATATGCGCCAAATATTATACCAAATATACATAAGTGGCATAACACATTTATTTAAAGACAATTTTTTTTTTATTTCACACGATTTTTTTATTTAATAATATGATTTTATTATATATAACACCCTGATAAAGTGAGGTTATGCAAAATAATTTTTTCTTACCTATCTGCCCTTCCACTTTCTTTAACATAACTCTTGAAGAAAGGGGCCATTGTTTTGCTGATGAAGGCATGTAAGGTCTCATATGGGGAGCCATCAGATAAATTGATAAGGCGTAGCTGGCTATGGATGGACTTGTCAGCTTCGATGACAGCTCCACGCTTGATGCAGACAAAGGCTGCCACCCGGGGAGATGTGAAGTGAACCTAATAATACACATATATTGTTTTCAATATATTATTTCTAAAAGATGATTCTAAATTGAGTTAAACTGGCCTCTTCATGAATCTTCTGATTAAAATATTATAATAATATTGTATAATTACATACATGTTTTTTTCTGTTTAAAACAAAAAATAAAACAATAATTCATATTGAGAACACATTACTATTTGACTAATTAAAATACAAATAAACTTTTTTTTTGCCTAACTCCCTATCATATAGATAAGATGAGAAAATAAATAAATTAGTAGTAGAAATTACCTCCGTGCTGATTTGATAAGTGACTGCCTCTTTCTCTTCCTCTCCTTCAGTGGGTTGTTCATTGTCATCTTCTAAACATAAGGTTAAATAATATTAACTGTAAATTTTTACAATTTTTACCACTACAATATTGTTAGTTAGATTAGTTAAAACTTATACCTTGCTTAAAGGAAAGTTGATGTCATAGTCTGATAACATAAAAAATGTGCACTGCTGCATGACACAATACAACGTTAATGCAGGTAGAGAGTAGATTAATTACCATTTAATTATAATGGATCATTGCAATTACTGACCTTTGGAAGAAAATCTCTGAATGTACAAAGAAGACACTTGAGGGTCGGAAATAAACTTTCTGATACAGTCTTGATTCACTTTATCGTCGAGTGCAGCATTTAATGCCGGTGGAACGATGTCATCCTCAGGTAAAAGTACCGTTGCGGCCCTGCGCAGGTAATTCGCAAAATCTTGAAAGTCAACAACGACGAGATTTTGAACCTCAGCGGCATTTTCGCTCCCGTCTAAGGAGTCTCCCATGATGTTTTGGGATAACCCCAATATTTTCTAATAAGAATCAATAAACTTTCTTCGGAAAAAATCAGCCGCAAGTAGAAAAGCAGCAGCTGAAAAATGACAAAATCTATGAACTAGATGACGCATCCATCAGTGTTACTAGATTAAAAATACATGGCTGTACTGCTGTCGTCGCGAAGGGTTACTTTACCTACAAAGTTTAAATTACATATAAACTTAAACTTTCATTACAAAATTACTAAAAAATGAAAAGAAGTTTCAAGGTAAATGGTTACTCAGGCCAAAAAATGTCCACAACCTACAACATTAAATAAGTAAGACGATTTCAATTTATGTCCTATCCGCCAAAAAACCCACTTTTTCTATGTTGTAAAGAAACAATTAGCCACTGTCAATGAACTGCGTTTGGAATTAAAACAGGATATACATTTTCAAGGAAGTAATACAACTTTACGCTGAATATTGAAATCCTTCTAATATGGACGGATAGAGAAAAGAAGCCAAATGCAAAAATGGCACAGTGTCGTAAGTAGGGATTAGGTGTGGGCGTTATTTCACGTCACTAGTTACAGTAGCTAGCTGCATAACATGTAACCGCATAACTAGTCTCACACCAAATAAGACACATGTGATTTTTGTGACTACGTTATTTTTGCTACAACACACACGATCCTATACTAGTAACTATTACGAGTTGAGACGTCGATTTGTTGATGCGTCATACAAATACGGTTTCAAGTTAACAAAGATACATTACAATTAGATCTCGTTGCGCTATACGCATGCTGTTTTTTTATACTCATTATAATAGTATAATTAATACTAGCAATCCACCCTCCGCACGGGTAGCAGGGACATCTTCAGCAATCATCATCACATTTAAATCAATTTACACAAAATCTTAATAAATTATACACTTAAACCTTCCTCATGAATCACTCTGTCTATTAGTGGAAACCGCATGAAAATCCATTTAGTAGTTTTCCAGTTTATCGCTAACAGATAGACAGACAGACAGACGCGGCGGGGGACTTTGTTTTAAAATGATGATATACATCAGTTTTACACACTCACACATGTACCCCGACTACACAGATGCACGAGCCGAGAGAGAAAAACAGCGTATGTTTTATTACAATGCATATAATTTTCATGCATATATCTATGATTTTAGAGATTAGTATATGATTTTTTATGTTTATTTACTTATTTATTATTTCCTTTACAGGCACCTTAATGCTAACAGAATAATCCATGCGCAAAAAGTGATAATCGATTTTCAGAAATGTCTGAAGTGTAAAAAACAATCAGTCCTCAAAGATTAAAAACAAACTTCAAAATTAAAAGAAAACAAATAAATAGTAAAATTCTTGTATAAATTAATATTCATTAAAATTGCAATAAAGTAGTAAAATTTAGATAAAAATATAATTCATTAAAATTTTAAAAGTAAATAGCGAATTCTAGTATAATAAAAACTAGATAAAAACCGTCCAAATTGTAAAATAAAAAGTAAATAACTTTGTAATTAAAACTCATTAACATCGTAAAAATAGTAGTAAATCGGAAATAAATACAATTCATTAAAATCTTAGCATTGACTCTATTTTAAAATAATCTTAGCGGTTCTGTTAGATGAATCATGTTAAACACAAATATTTGTTTTGTTTCATTGACGAATGATATTAATATAATTAAGATATTTTTCTTTTTGAGATATTAGTTAAGGCTGGTTTTATTTACATATTCCCTATTTGGTGTTATTTATTCTCACTGAAATCTGAACTTAATTAATTGGTCGTATTCGGTAATACGTAAAGCAACGAGCCTTTAATGTAGTAGTTAAACTAAGCGCAGCCAGGCGTCCCAAATTCCAGGGGTCTGCTGACACATGCCGATTTTTAACTATTCTCCTTAGTCTATACTGTGATCGATAAGTTCATGGGAGAGCCATGCTTCGGCACGTATGGGCCGGCTCGACCGAAGTGATACACAGGCTTCACAGAAAACCGGCAGTGAAGCAATGATTGCATCCTCTCTCCCCTCCCTCTCTTCCCACTCTTCCCCCCCTCTTCCTCCTTTTCGGCAACGCACTTGTGACTCTTGAGTTGCAGTCGTTTACTGCGTCGTGGTAGTCATTTACCATCAGGTGACCCGTCTGCTCGTTTGCACCCTACATCATAAAAAAAAATTACAGGAAAAAGGGATTCATCTGTATGCTTTTACTACATAAAATATATATTGTTCGGTTTTACATGTAAAACTCATTAAAAGTCCTTCTCGACTCAGTAGAGATCACAATTATGCACCGATTGCTTTCAAACTTGGACAACAAATCAACAGGGCAAAAATGAAGGTTAAGTTCGTGAATGGGGGATATTCCCCCAAAGGGGGGGACTGGGCAGATTTTCAAAAAATCAGTTTTTTCAATATAAACTAACTTTTTTCCTGTCAAAAATTTAGAAAAAAATTCGTAGCTCCGAAATTGTAAACCTTTTTACAATCGGTAATATTATTAAATGAAAGCAATTTTTTTATTTTACTCTACAATGTACTAAACTAAAAAAGTAAACTAAAAAAGTTTTTAATGCGACTTATATTTTTGGAGATAAAAATTTAAAAAACACGTAATCTACCTCTGCGGGCCTCCTGCGGGACCGGATTTTTTTACTGGCGGCTGTTTTGGGGTCTATGGATCATAACTAGACCTCATGTGAAGAAATTTTTGGAAAACTCTACAACTGGTACAAAACCAATAGGTAGAATTTCATCGAAATCTACCTAAAAACCGAGTACCCAGCAGGCCCGCAGAGTTAGTCGCATTAAAAATTTAGATGTCTACATTGTAGAGTAAAATAAAAAAATTGCTTTCATTTAAAAATATTACCGATTGTAAAAAGGTTTACAGTTTCGGAGCTATGAATTTTTTTCCAACAAATTTTGGTTTTGCCCCTCCCCTCCGTAAGTTAAGGATGGAATCATTTAAGGTTCATAATACAAAATGTTCGTATTTACTATGGGCATGCTATTAATGTTAAACAGTCCAAAAAATTTTAATAGGAAAAAAGTTATGCTGAAAAAACTGATTTCTTTAATTCTGCCTCCCAGTCCCCCCCTTTGGGGAATATTCACCAACTTAACCTTCATTTTTGCCCTGTTGATTTGTCGTCCAAGTTTGAAAGCAATCGGTGCATGCCGGTAAAATTGAGTTACATACATATATTGCCATTAAAAATATATTTTTTGTAATTCTTGAAAACGAGTTTCCTCGTGCCTAGAACGCAGCACAGACGTCTTGCAAAATTAACGATGTGTATGGACCACTGGGAGTGGCCTATGTCCAGCAGTGGACTGTTATAGGCTGATTCATTTGATTGATTGATGGACCAGGTACCGCAAATGCGCCGCAAACCGCGAAGACGAAAGTCGATAACGATGAACTAAACATCATAGTGGAAACAGATTCATCAGAAACCACGAATTCAGAATAAGCAGCAGTCTGGTAAGATAAAAATCTCGGCAACTTGGTACTTGTAAAAAAAAACTGATAATAAGAGTTTGGTTGATTAGTACTCAAATTATGTGCATTTAGCATCTTTGGTGTTAAGAGTATTTATAGGCACCGATCACTCTTTTACATTTACGTTTACTTACTTACTAATATTTTTTTTTTAATTTACAAAAAAATATTTTATCAGAGTAGATTTATAGGTAGATTAGATTTATGAGTAGAGTAAGAGTAGATTTATAGTAGGAGATTCATCGGTTTGTGTTCCAAAAATTCTAAAAGAGTCCCGAGCTCTTATCCGAACGGCCATTTCAATCAAGTTGTCTTCGTCTCCTCGGCTTTATCCATCACATCGTCAGTCGACGAAAAAAATTGCTTATATCAGCCAACATAACTGTTGAGATATGATATAGGAATTAAAACTTTAACAGTTAACATTTACAAGTCAATTTTGTTCGTCTTGTTTTTCGTTAGAGTAGTTGTTGTAGAAGGTAAATATCGGTAGATGGGGCCATAAAGGCAGTGATTTGAGAAGCATTTCGTCAGTTTACAAGCTTACTTGTAATAAGATATCCAACGATCTATCGCTTTAGAAAATGTTTTATTATACGTAATGAAACAAAGATTTTCTGGAAATCTTCGTGAAATATTAGGAGTTAAGTGGTCAATTTTACTTTTGGTAATTCTATCGGTTTGTGTAGCTGTCTCTTAATAACTTAAAGGGCTGTCGGTAAATGCAACTTTATTCACTGTTTAAATGTCAGATGTAACGACGAATCCAGGCGGTCCTTTTTGATTATGTTGGAGTCGAACCTCCCAAAGCTAAATGATGTCTTCGGAAGAGCCCGTATACCGCAAACGTCACCACACCCAGGCACAAGTAGGACTTACAAAAAAAGGAGGTCTTCTATGTTTGACCTTCAGGATGGTATATGCCCTATGCATATATGAAATATTTAATTTGATTCAAAATCGGTCGATCAAACTATTGAAAATGACTATCAGATTCTATACTTATACCTATAACTGGCTATGACTATCAAACAACTATCAACAATACGAGTGTGCGCACTGCATATAACTAAACTATCGCCCGACTGTTGATCGATTGCACAGTCAGTGCAGCGAAATACGCGTGCGCATTTCATAAACTAAACAGTCAGTCGATAGTTGTAGTACGGGAGAAGTTCGAGGATTACTACAACCAGTTTTATGAAACCATTGTCTATACGTGCTATTTTTGATTACAAATTAGTTTAGTGCGCGCAGCATCGCAGAACTGAACTATCGTTCGATAGTTTCATCACGATCGTTAGACGATAGCGACTAAACTCGACTAGGCTCTAACTAAAACAATCTTTGCAGAGATTAAAATAGTAAAAAAGTAGTAATTAGAGTAAAAAATTATACTGACCCTGACCCAAAAAATCAAACTATTTTGAATTTCCAATTTTGGAACTGTTATCACTACATATTATAAAACAAAGTCCCCCGCCGCGTCTGTATGTATGTCTGCTTGTTCGCGATAAACTGAAAATCTACGGAACGGATTTTTATGCGGCTTTCACAAATAGACAGAGTGATTCATGAGGAAGGTTTAGGTGTATAATTTGTACCCGTGCCAAGCCGGGGCGGGTTGCTAGTAATAAATATTTGACAGTTTCTACGGAGGACAGAAAACATTAGTAGGTACCATAATTATATACTCTCACCCGCTAAGTGTTCACCCTGTTGATCGATCGATCTTAATCGCGACAAAGAGCTCACTCAGTGTAATGTAGCTTGTGTTGATAAGCTAAACTTACGTCTTATCTATGAGCACCTATACTAAAATGTGTATTCAGATTTGCCAACTTTATACAGGGATATTGTTTCTAAGTTTCTCGTAGTCGAAGATGTCCCTGGTATAACTGTATAAACATTTTAGGGTTCTTTACCGAAAAGACATCATTGCACGTGGTAACTGTAGCTAAAAGGTTTATATCTAGGTATTGTAGCGAGATCTAGTTTGCACCTTTAGTTAGTGAGTGTGATATATATCATTTTTTATAGAATATGTATACAGTACTAATTATTGTTTATTCTGTTTCCACCGTTGTCACTGTTGAGTAACCTATCAGGTTTTTCCACCTTTAGTGACTACCACTTTTCCCATCTCTCTTTTATAGAAGTCTGATTGTATAAGATTTAGATAAGCAGTGCGTCTAAGCTTTAGCCAACATCAGATCAAATAGAATCCTAGTGATGATGTATTTACTATTGTGCAGAACCCTGTACGAAGAAGTCTAATTTCCACAGAGCGGTTTTTCTTTCAGCGGTTGCCTCATTTTCGCTAGTGCCTAAGTTTTCGAAGAAAGGGTGAAACGTTTTCGTGTGGTAATTTGTCGCTAAAATCCTTATTTATTGCAACAGAGAAGTTGGATCGGTCCCGGGGGCAAATTCGCAAACTTTGCTCCTTTTACTTCGCTTCAGTGAGTACCGACACCTTGAGCACATATTGGGGGTGAATCCTCCTTGTCTTGTTTCAATAGAATTATGGGCCCGTACTTTAATAGTATTTTACTTTAATTTGCATACTTTTGACGTAAAGGATTGTTTAGTTTATTTCAGTTTATGGCTTCATGTTTATCCATGAGTTTGGGATAGCTGAGAATGTAGAAAATTGCGTTAAGACGTCATGTGTAACCTCTTCTTTCTTTCTTTAGGAAAGCTTTATGCAACTTTCTAGACAACTGTTCAGTTTTTTTTTGTTAAAATGGTGCCAAATTGATTTAAAATTTTAAGTTTTGATAATCGTTTAAAGTTTGGATGATTACCTACTTTCACAACAAAAAAATTTTTTGATCTCTTAATTTATTAATGTTTAAACCATATGAAACATTGTCAATTAATTTATTATTTGAACATTAATACTTGTATTGTCATAGTTTAAACATGGTTTTGTTTATATGAACATTGTTGAACATTTAAAAATTTGGGAACCGTTTTCTTTGATTTTCTTTTTCATTTTGTATGTTACATTTTATTTTTTATGTTATATTGTCGTCACATTAAATTGCGATTATAAGCAATGTAACAAGTAACAGGCAACTAGCTTCACGACCACAGAAATCTAAATAAGTAGGTAACAGAAGTGCTATGAACGCGTAAACTTGTCGCCGCGCTGGTGACTCAGACGCCACCAGTGCGTAATGTTACGCTCAGTTACTAGTGAATATTTGTCTCGGCAAGTGCGGTTCTAAAAATGGTGTTTTGCCGCATTGCCCACTGCGGCAATTTGTCTACTACGTGTAATTACACTAATCAAGGGATAACATTTGGATAACTTTCATCGGTAAGTGTTTACATTTTAAAACATAATTCTACCAATAAATAGTACGACTGGCATAATTTGGGGCTTTATTTCTACTTACTACGTACATTGCCCATTGTGTTGGATGCTATCCGACAGTTTGGTTTTACAAAAAGAAATGTATAACGCAATGAATAATAGAATAGATTAGAATAGAAAGGTACGGTCACAGAGAATCGTCGCGAGCTCGAGATGTGGTAAACGATATTAGGATACCTACAGTAGTACTCACAAACTGTACATTTTACATTAAAAGATAAAAATGAAACATGAAAAATTGTTTTTTTAAGGGAATATATTATTTTAATGGTTTATTTCGTTTATTTTAGATTCCCGTAGAATCTAGATACGAAAGACAAGTGGATATAACTTAATGTCGGATTTGTTCGATTAATTTTACGGAGGATGACTTCAATATATCAACAAAACGACGTACTCTGTTAAAATCTGCAGTACCTACAAATAACATAATGAACTTGTTCAATGTAGTAAGTTCAGGTTTAAATTGTTTTAACCGACTTAATAAAAAAGTAAATAAATAATTTGAAATGGTTGATGCGAGAATAACATGAAGTTTTTTTTTTTTAATATTTGATGACATACAATTTTACCAATATGATCAGTCCCCGTCTGATAACCACGTCATTCATTTAATTAAATGTGATATCCGCCTTCATTGTTACGCAAACTGCCATTGAAATTGTTTCAAAAAGACAGTTTAATAAATATCTTCATTTTACAGGACAGTAATTTATAATACTTCATCTTTTTATAATTTTTGTAAAGAATAAATTATATTTAACAATAAAGCACGGACCCACTAATAACTTTCATCTATTATTCCTTGGTTCTCTGGTATTACGGTATTACCCGTAGTCAAGCCCTAGTGAAGATTACGCAATCACTACCACAAATGCAGAATCTATTATCCTTGCGTAAGGTGAGCGGACCAATACGAAGTAATATGAATCTTAGTGAATATTCATAAGGCTTAGTTCAGTTTGGATAAGATTCTCGGTGCATATGTACGCGTGATTGTGTAGTTATTGTTTGTGTATGTAGATGTAGTACCGAACCGGCGACATGCGTTCTCGATAGATCCCAGCGCTACATACCATTTCTATTACCTTATTTAGATTTCTGTGTTCACGACCGACTTATACTGACTGACTCCTCATGACAATTCAAAAACACCTACAATGGGTTTAATTGCAATAAATAATTTTGATTTTGATTTTGACAGGTGCATTTTCAGTGTTGCGTTGCAAATTTAGTAGTTGTACATGTTCTATATACCGTACCATGCTTAAGTGTAATTTTGTGATACTGAAAAATGAATCCCTATTTCCCTTGGTCTTTCGCTAATTCTTATTTTTTTGGTGTTTGTTATTGTTAGGAGAAGGTTCTTATGAAAGAAAAAATAATATCAAACGTGGGAGAGCCATGCTTCGGCACGTATGGGCATCAACGCAGGAATTCCGCCAATGTCAAGTTTTTTATAATTACAAATTACAAGTTAAATAACAAAAACGTAAAAAAATGGACGTCTATTCGTCCATCTTGAAAAAACCCGTAAAAATGATAACCGAGATAATTGAGTTGAAAGCATTCTTCGCGTCAACCTGATGGATTATCTTACTTTTAAAGCAGCCAAAGTACTTCGTGAAGACGTTTATAATTATGTATATACATACAATACCTTTTATGAACCTAATGCAGTGTCAGTAAGAGTAGCACAAAGTTGATCCAAGCGTTTTCAGGCCGGGAATTTTGACGTCAAAGATGCAGCTCGCTGTGGTCGCCCTCATACGAATAAAGTCCATGCCGTTTTTTAGAAAGGGGATCGAAAAAGGCATATTAGTAGTTACGACATAGCCGAGAAAGACAGATCACTGGTGATGAAAAGTGGATCACTTACGACGAGAACGTGGAAAAGGTCATGGTCAAAGGGTAGTCAAGCTCCACAGACTGTAGCGAAACCTGGAATAACACGCAGTAAGGTGCGTATGGTGTGGAAATCACGCATCGTTTATTATAAGCTTTTATCGCCGGGCAAAACCATCGATTCGGATGTCTACTGCCAACATCGAATGAGACTCAAGCAAGAATTTAAGAAAAAACGGCTGGAATTGATCAACAGACAAGGAGTGGTCTTTCATCATAATAACGCCAGACCACACACAGATTTTCACCTGTTCGGGCTCTTCAGAATTCTTTGGGTAGTGTTAGGTTAACATTAAGAGAGGACTGTCAATACTATTTGTCGCAGTATTTTGATCAAAAATCTCAAGATTTCTACAGCAACGGGATTATGTCACTACCTACAATATGGCAACAAGTTATCGAACAAAATGGCAGATATATATTTTAATTAAATGTAATTAAACTTTGAAAAAAAAAAAGTCAAGTCAAGTACAAAGGGCGCTTTGTAGCGGAAATGGTCAATATGTAACTAGCTTTTGGCTTCGCTCGCGTGAATGTAGATTTGGTCAATCAATTCAGGTACCCCTCGGAACAGTGCTTTTTTTAGGATGAAAGGTACCACATGCCCTTTTTTTTGTATCCCTGATAATGTGTATGTAATGTCATGATGATTGGTTGAGTAGTTAAGACGTAAAAGCGTTATAAACAAGTAAACAAATTCACTTACGCATTTTAACACCTATTATAATAAGTGATACGGTCAGGACTAGCTCCAGCCGCGACCTCTAATTAGCGTACTTAAAAAATGATAGCATCCCATATTATATACCTTGATTGGACAAAACACCAAAAATATTCTTTATTTCTTACCAAAACTCTAGATATGATGATTTTTAAATCCCTAAACTTGAGAAATGATTGGTCTCCCATACAAACCTATATCCTCTATTTCACCCCCTTCAGGTTTAATTTTTGCAACAGAAAGTGGCCTCTATACTTTTCTATGGTCCTGCATATCTCTATACCAAAATCCATCAAAATTAATTTAGCGGTTTACGCGTGAAAACGTGACAGATAGACAGACAGAGATATTTCTTATTTATAATATTACTATATATTCTTAAAAGGTATGGCTTAAAATTTGAATACGATACATAATAAGGCAGTGACTGTGCAATACTACTTGGCATATTTAATTAAGTACTAAAATTTTATTTAATTAAGAGTAAATAGTTCTCAAAATCTCAAAATATATTATACATGCTATTTATGTATAAATATACTGCTCACATGATAACTAAATCTGTATTTAGGAGACTATGTAATAACAGCATTACAATGTCCTGGTTCGGCTATTACGTAGATTAATGGCCGGTTTCTGTACCGTTACATTCAGATATTTCAGTTATAATTACTTTCATCAACTGCTCTCACAACGGTAACTAAGTGGATCAATATGATTTAACTAATAATCTTACCCGATTCGGGGGTTGTCCCAGTGAACCTAAACGAATTTCTAATCAGAATGATGTGGTTACAACTCACAACATAGGAAGAATGCGCACTATATGGCTTCTGTATCACAAATGTGCACTCTCCTTAATTATAGTAGATGTAGAGTGATGGCTGGATTTACTCGGTTTGTTGTCGGAAATGTTTGCAAAACAATATAAGCACAGGTACGCGAGAGCTTTTCAGCAGATTACAAAAGTTACCGAAGAGGCGATAATAGAGGCCGAGCGAACGTTGGAATAGAAACCGTCTACGTTTTCGTTTCAAAGAGAAGTCTCAATTCATTCTGCTGTTAAATGTGATGTGATAGATGATATTGGACTTTTGTTGTAGGAGAAAGTTTTGCAAACTTAGGGAAAGTATTCTATCTAGAGATTGTATTTTTATAGTTAGCGTTTGAAATCTTTTCAGTGAAGATTTGGTGATTGTAGAAAGTAGTTTAAACATGAAGACAACAGAACGTACACAATAGACCGACAAAGTATCGAAATTTTGCCCCTCGGCATTACTTTAACGACTTATTTACGCCTGTGTATCATGGCATTTAACAAAGTTGATTACTCGTAATTTGTGCCTTTAATTCACCCACATTGTGGTTATGTTCATTTTATTACTGGAAATAGTTTTAGATGGCTTTTGAACGGCGCGTTTTCTTTTACGACGGCATCGCACCGACCAACAACTGCCAAAAAGTGGTAACTGTTTTTTAGGGTACCGTTCCTCAAAAGGAAACAAGGAACCCTTATAGGATCATTTTGTTGTCTGTCTGTCTGTCTGTCAAGACACTTTTTCTCAGGAACCCGTCTATGCATCAAGTTGAAATGAATACCAAATACATAAGTTTGCGGTTCCTTGAAGCTGTAAAAAAATGAAGTAAAGGAAAAAATCCGAAAATCGTTGATTTGTTGTTATATCTGTCTACCTATCTGTGTGTCTGTCAAGACCCTTTTCCTCAGGAACCCGTGAAGGCATCAAGTTGAAATTAACATCAAAGACTTATGACAGCGGTCCCTTGAAGCTGTAAAAATCAAGCTTCTAAGTCAACGCAATCAAAAGATACATTTTAACAAAGTCAATCCTTATCCCATTGAGCTAGAATCATGAAATTTTGTAAGAATCTGGTAAGAATCTTGCGCAAAAAGATAGAGAGATAGAGAGGTCCATCCGATTAAAGTAAAAAATCCGAAAGTTGTTAATTTGTTGTTATATCACATAAAAATAGTTTATGTTAGACAAACTTACTTCGCAACCGCAAAGTAAGTTTGTCTTTCAAAAAATACGGGCAAAAGTCTTCGAGAATCGATTCCCGAGATGGACGCACTATCTACATACAAGTTTATTTGCTTACGGAACCCTCGGTGCATGAGTCAGACTCGCATTTGTCCGGTTTTTTTAATTATTCTATGAAACCAATTTGTTAATTATAAGATAAAATTCATTTATTCCTTTCAAGGGCAACTTTTTAATTTGTTCGGTTTAATCATAATTAAGTAATGAGTAAAGATATCAAAACTCTAATTTGATACAATGTGGTTATATTAATGACAATAGCAATGCTGCTAAATTATATCTAAAATGGCTCGGGTCACGGAATTCATAATGTTTGCAGACATTTCTATACAACTGTAATTTGTGATATTAGACACGGCGTTTTCAATTTTTGAATACTGTGGCCATAAAACTTGGGACAATTCGGGATTATTGTGGCTACGACTGAGAAATGGGCGAATGGAATTGGAAAAGTTGAAGCGAGCAGCGCGGCTCGCGAGGATTACTATAGCGTGTTTGGCACATTGCGACGTGTACAAAGTTTCATTGGTATCTACGTCAGTACAATGTCTGTTTTCCCGGAGCTTGCATATTTTCTTTTCGAAAACTACTTTTAAAATGTGTTTACTTTCCATCACGAATGGTAACTCATCCCGATCCGATCCCCAGGCTTTTTGTCGTGCTTCTTCCCTTTTAGTAAATATTATTTTTAACCCCTAACGCAAAAAGAGGATTGTTGTAAGTTTGACGAGTCTGTGTGTCTGTGTGTGGCATCGAAGCTCCCAAACGAATGAACCGATTTAAGTGCGTTTTTTGTTTGAAAGGTGACTTGATCGAGAATGTTAGATATAATTCAAGTAAATCTGTTCAGCTGTTCGAAGATCATCAGCTCTTTTCTAATCGTTGAACGGATTTTCAAGTCGGGGGTATTTTAAATAATGAAAAGAAAGTAACTGTTTTTTCATTCCATCTTAGAGTTTCTAGTCTCTTAGAGTCTTCAGAGCTACTCGTTACTTCCCGAACTGTACGCCTTCCATCCTACACATTCTGTCTCCTTTACGGAGCACGACTTACAATGCTATTGCTCTACTGATGTTTGTATCTTAGTACCTGGACGCTCGGATAGATACCTGTGTATATAAACTTAAAAAGCAAAACCTTATTCTTAACTTTATTAATATTAATAAATACATTTTTTTTTATTAAATAAAAAAGTTATAAGAAATATATAAATTCGACTAATGAAACCCAAAACCTAAAGTTGCCTGCAAGGTAATTTTCGTGACATAAATCTCGATAACACTTCGTGATGATTTTACATATATAACACGTGGTTCAACAAGAACCTAGTAAACAGTCCCTCCAACGTTTTTCTGACTTATCTATTCCATGCGTGTAGAACGATTTAACTTTGGCTTCAAAATGAGCTTACGTTGCAGCGATTATCAACTCTGCTGACTGCCGATTGGATTCCGGAGTGAAATGGTAAATCCATGTTTCATTGTCACATACCGACATAAATAATCATTTTTATTTTTATTGAACAATACCAAATAGCGCACTGAACAATTGGTACGTTGTTGCTTTTGAGCAATTGTTAGCAAACGCGGCACCCATTTGGAAGGTTTTCCATGACCAAATTAGGATGTAATCATGTAAAATAGTGATAACACTACCAGTTGAAATCTTCACTACCTCAGCTATGTCGTGCACTTTTACGTTCCGATCTTCCTTCACGATTTTCAGGACTTGGTTGATATTTTGTTTAGTCACTGCTTCATTTGGACACAGTATAATATATATATATATACAGTGATTTGGACGACCAGAGCGTCCAGTATCAATTGTATCTGTACGATCGCGGTTGAAATCGGCATACCACCAAAAATGGTTGGTTTAGACAGAGAAATTCCGGATAACATTTAATAAGCCACTGCTTGAAAGGTGTTTTTTCCCATTAAAAAATAATATTTATCAACACTTGAAACTCGTTTTTTTTCATTGTTTTCGAAATTACAAAAGTAGCGTCACATAAATATCTGTAACTCAATATTTCATTCATCAACTTAAAAATAAAAAATTATACATATCCTTTTGATGGCCAGTACTTTCTATAAATAAAAAATATATAAAATATGCACCATCTCAAAGTCAGTCTCGGGACTTATTGAACGATCTAGTATGAGTACAATCTACTTTAATCATAAAATAAAATGAAATTAAACACAAAGGAGGTATAAAAGCTTATCTGTCCGTAAATACAAATTAAAACCATTGTTAGAAATATTTATTTTTAATCTGATCTGAAATTAATTGAGGTGAACCCGTGGGTGAACCCGATTGCGCATTGTGCATAGAGCAACGTAAATTACATACACAAAATTTATTCTACAGTTTGTACATGTTTATTTCTTCATGTTGCTCATAACTGCAAAGGCTTTGTATGCCCAGTTGATAAGCTGAAAAGAAAATATAAGTTTTAAGATAATTAAATTATAATAAAATGAATTTAAAAATGCCGAATAAAGATTTCATTTAATAAAAGGAACAGCTTTTTAATTTTTTTTTCGTAATATTCGAACGCAGTTGTTAAGTCTTCTCTCTCAGGTTGAGTTTTGGCTAACGAAGTAAGGGCACCTCCCTGGTTTAGCCAGACATCATCACATTAATAATTCACTAACGTTGTTTAACTTTGTTAAATGTCTTTTTTTTCATTTACCAGTGTTAGTTGAATCGTTATTGTAAGGCGTCCATTACACGGTACCCTTTGCTGTCAGTTTTGTCACAATCAAAACGGTGAATCACCTATCGTCTAATGCAGTGATTGACCGTTGCATGATATTGATTGCCCAAAATCTGCATTTTCATCGTGCAACCATCAATCATGCATGACTTTTGAGTGAGCGTGTAATGGCATTTCGTCAATCATCCGTCAGTAAGCACCCGGACAGAGATCGAGTCGGACATAGATCATGCTGAAGAGATGCTTGCGCACTCGCGCGTTTGCAGTACCCCTGATAACGTATACCTATACATATCCAAAATTTTATGATGATCCGTTGAGTAGTTAGGGCGTAACAGACTCACTTTTATATTTGTAATATTAGTTAAGATTTACATTTATATATATAGATACGAGGTGACCGTAACAGTCTTTGCGTTTAATTTAAAAGTTGTAATAAATATGGTATACTACTTTCTTTAGTAGACATTACATGTTCTTTTCATGTTATATATTTCATTTCAGGAATTAAAATTTAGCAAAATTGTTACCAATTTAATGAAGACCAATCAAATGCTTCATGGGAGGATGGTAAAAAAAAAAAAATACCATTCGATCAAATTACCGGAGAGAGCTGAAAAAAAGATGTCATCTAAAATATAGCTACAGGGATCCCTTTATAATACCCAATCTTTCACCTAACGTTTTATATTTTTGCGGTTTTTGCTATAATTACAATCAAAATTGCAATACAGCATTTTTTTATGAACATCCATATAATTATAATCTTGTGTGAACACGTGTATTGTCTGCAAAATCTCTGGTGTGGTTGACGGTCAATCAGATTGAGCTTCTAATGTCGATATAAATTCATCAATCGCCAACAATCATTCGTCAATCATGACTTTCAGAAATGATTGACGCTTGCATGAGCAATAGACGTCTAATAGCTTTCCGTGCCATTATAGGTCCACATAGGTATATACTGGACGTGGGTAGCTTCCCGTTTTCACGTAATTTTTTAATTTGTCACACACATTGTTTATAAATGGTAGCTTTACCTATTTATATATTTTATTTTTTGCAGGATTTAGGTACACGGGTAGATACATAGTGTGCGCATTAATAATATCACTACATCTGGCATCTGGCCAAAGTACAAATAATTACATATACTTATATATAGATATATACACTCACGCCTGTATCCCCGAAAGGGTAGGATGAGGCATACTAAACTCCCACATTTTGCCAATTATAATTTAGTTCCACTTGCGTTAAAGGGGGAAGGCATAATGCCGTCAACCGGACATTTTGGAACCTTACTGGGAATATATTGAAAGGAAGGTACCTATAGGTAAGAGGGAAAGGCAATGGAAGGGAAGGGATATTGCTTATATGTAAATTTATATTGTTTATACCGGTCTGTGTACTAAATATGTATATTTTTCAGACTGTCACGTCGTATTTAAGGAGTAAGACCTTCAGCGTTGTGTGAGTACACCTCTAAAATCCAACAGTTACTGCACATAATGTTGATTATTAATGAAATGTAGTAATTAGGTACGAAAAACACTATGCGATATTTAGTTACTTGCTATAACATGTTTTAATTATAAATTTATTGCCTTCATATTATTTTAAACAAATACAAATATTTGTTATGTTAATTAAGATCGTTGCTTGCGGCATTGCTCTAAGGAGCTAATTTATAAATTTGTTATTATTAATCTGTTTATTTTATCAAATATCACTTTTAAGAGATAACATAGTCTAATTATTAAATTAGACTATGTTATCTCTTAAAAGTGATATTTGAAAAAAAATAAACACATAGTCTAATGATTACATTAGACTATGTTTCCTTCTCTTTTTACAGACGGTGATGCGCCCGTGGGGTTCTCGGTAGACGTCACCGGAATCCATCGTTATCTGACAATAAAGGGATTCTACTACAGCACAAAGGTATTGCAGTGTAAGGAGATGGGGTGAGTTTGACTTTGCCTAGGCAATGCCGTCCAGGCAATCCAGTCCAAGACCTTTAGATTGGATAGGAAGGAAAGATGTGAGAATATAAAGCTAAAAGGCACAACTGCGCAGACATGACAGTGTGATTAAATGACTAGTGCCAGCGAGGGGGTGAGAGCTGACGGGCGTCACAGTGGAACTTTACCAATAGCTTGTGATCGTTTTAATCTTTCAAAAAATATGAATAGTATTCCCAATTTAGTGCACTGAAGCATATAGGCGCTTGTAACACAATGGCTGTCACTTATGAAGTTATGACGCATTTAAAAGAAACCTGAAAGTTTTACAGATAATATGAGATTCTTACAATTGTATAAGTGTCAAGTGATAGAGTAAATATTTTCCCAGCCGTCACACTTAGGGGACGTTTGCACCTCTCCATAAATATAATGATGTAGATGTTGCTCTTGCGGTCGCTACTTGTCCAAGGACCGTCGAACGCCGCCTGGCGAAGATCCATACTCTGGAACAGAATGTTAATACTTGACTTGAATTGGAGATTCAGGGAATTGGTATGTGCCTTAAGTCTTATTCAGTAATAACAAGAAATTATTAAATAAAACTGAAAATCCGACTGCGTTAAAAATACCAATAAAAATAATAATTCCCACATACATCGAGTCTCAGATAGTGTTGAGGCAGATGTAATAGTTGCGCTACTCTTATGACAAAATAAAAATAAGTATAGGAACATATATAGGTGTGTATGTGTTTGCTTGTGTGTGTGTGTGTGTGTTTTTTTTTAGGGTTTAGAAAATACTTTTACGTATCATCATGACTACAGCCTGGTATGTCGGACTCAGATGTCAATACCGACTAAAAACCTATTTCTCCGGCCTCTGTTTCCCCGCGGAAACCGCCGTTAGGCATTACTCTGCGGGGAGAGGATCTAGCTGTTGCTTTTTCTTTTGATAGTTGAAGTTCTGGCTCGCTTCCTTTCTGTGGAATGTAGATCTCGAAGTACCCTCGTCGCGAAAGTACTGGTCGCGTTCCAAGCTGTCTTCGATGAAAGCATTTCTTCCACTAGTGTTTCTGGTTTAATTGTCTGTTTAAGGACAATCTCCAGGTCATTGCGCAACGAGCTGGCTCGACCGGAGTGATACGGCTTCACAGAAAACTGGCAGTAAAGCAATATTTGCATTGCTTTTCGCCGCGTGATAGAGGTTACCGGAGGCCTTAACCGTTCCCTCTCCCCGCTCTTCCCCATACTCCCATCTTAAAGGCCGGCAAGGCACTTGTGACCCTTGAGTTGCAGGTGCCCATGGGTGGCGGTACTCATTTACCATCAGGTGACCCGTCTGCTCGTTTGCCCCCTATACCATATATTAAAAAAAGGTATTAAATTTAAAAAAAAAAACAAAAATTATTAAAAAACAACACTAAGCCGCCATCTAACGTGGCGGCGTCGTCGTCAGAACAGATAAGAGCTGCGAAATAGAGCCTGAACGAGAGGCAACTTTTAGGTGAATATAATTTTAGGTAAATATTATTATTAATAATTATTGTATGCTACTGGTTAATACTTTTTAAACGTAACCAATACTCAAACGATAAGCAAGCAAGCAAATATGGGACGGGAATTAACGCGATCACGTATTTAAACGGTATTAAATATCTTTCATTTGCCTGATGTTTGTATGTTATACCTTTTATATACATTATTGCGTTAATTCCCGTCAACGTAATTATAATATCATGTATAGCGAAAGTTTACAGTAAATAAAGTAAAGTAAAGGTTAACCTGTATTTAACTTTGATTTTTCTTGCAAATAATTGTTTTAAATATATTAGTGCTTACTTTGATACTAGGCCATTACTAGGCACAGTCTTCGTAATCGATATGTCACAAACATACAAATTCGCATGTTGTTAGTTTGTTAAAATATTATTTGCTAAAAAAAACAAACATTTAAAGAAAATGTCGGCGATTACAACATTTGAATATGTGAAGTCGGAGCCAAATAGGCGTCCAATTTATATGAATGTATCTAAGGAGTCCTGAATACGTACAAAATAACAAGATACAGGTAATTTAAATATGTTTTAATTAAGAGTCTGTACGCTGTATTATAAGCGTTAATCTTAGATCATTAGTAGATAGTTTAATTTGCAATTTATTTTGTATTTGATAGTCCCTGTTTGTCAGCCGGTAAGATAAATACTGTAAATTCATAAAAAAATACTTCTTAACACAAGTTTATTTTTAAAGAAGTAGTACAACCAGTGACCCCTTATAGGTCATAATAATTTGTAAATATTTTACACATTCAAAACAGTAAAAAAAAATACGAACCTTCCATATCAGTTCGTTCCCGAACCAGCACAGTATGAACACTTCGATCAGCATGCAAGTTAGATAAATACCCATCCACGCTACCTGCATCGGATGGCTGGCTGGGTTTTCAATCTATAACAAAATCACTTTTCATTCGCATTCTGTTTATCCAACTATGAAAATCTACTATCCGTGAACACCCTATGGAATTTCGATAGACTGTTTTACTACTGAACACCTATACAACGGGTTGCAAAAAGGTGACGTCATTTTTAAGAACGTTATGTATAACCAATAAATAGGAGCATCAGCCTAAAAAACTTGCAATTTAAAACATATCCTCTTCCCCGTGTAGATGCACGGTTGTAAATATTTTATTAATTTCATATGTCAAATTCATCCTCGTACAAGTCATAATGACTTGAATCTTTTTTTTTTTTTTTTTTTTATCGTGTGAAAACCCCCTCGGGTCATCACTCCACTGGGGCTGCCAGTGAGGTGGTATGTCGGAATCGAACCGACTAAAACCACACGGTATTCCGTCATAAATAAGTCTATTGCCAGGGACTCGGGTATACCCTAGGAAGGAAGTCCCCGAGAACCCTGGCAGACCTTGGCCGCCTCTTAAACAAAAGGCAGCCACGCCCTTGCGAGCGGGGGGCCTTGCCCCCCTTCCAGTGTAGAGAGGCACGCGCAGAATACGGCGCGCCACCGTCTCAGGCCTGCTTCTGCTAGAGTAACGGGCAGCCTCACCCGTTACCCCCAGGCCAGCGCTCTAGGAGGCCGGAGAACGTTCTGCGCTCTCCAGCGCCTGGTGCCTCTCTTTCGGGACGGGAGAGTACTAGCCATCTCCCGTTCCCTTTCCGCTGCCTCTTTAGCTGACTGTGCACTCCACTAAAGTGTGGAGTGCAGTATCCTCGCGACAGCCTCCGCAGTGATGGCACGCAGACGTTGGCTCCCGGCCTATGCGACACAGGTACTTGCCGAAACAGCCGTGGCCTGTCAGAACCTGCGTCAGCCGGTAGGAGAGGCTGCCGTGCTGCCTCTCGAGCCAATCCTCCATGATGGGTCTTACCGCCACTATTGTGGCGTGCCCAGCGCTTGGTCACTCAAGTCGCTCTTCCCACACTGCCATTAGGACCTGACGGAGCTGAGACCGTTGCACCTCAGTTTTCTGAGGTGTGGGTCCCAGGTCCCGCTCCTTGCGCCATTGGTATAACAACGCAAGGGTCTTCGCCTCAAGGTCCCATGGTGTAGTTCCGGCTAGGAGACTCGCCGCTTCAAAGGAAACCGTGCGGTATCCCCTTATGACTCTGACGGCCATAGCTCGCTGTGGTCGCCGCAATATGGCAGCATTGCGGGCCGTCAGGTTATCCGCCCAAATAGGGGCCCCATATAGGGCCATGGATCGCACGATACCATTATAGAGTCCTACAGGAGGTGTCGGGCCCCCCTAATTTGGGCAGCAGCCGCGAAAGCGCAGCCGCCGTTCTAATAAGTTTGGAAGCCAGATTCCAGAAGTCGTATCCGAAATCCCATCGACTATCCAGTATAAGCCCAAGATATCTCATCGAAGGCTAGATGCCGATGCGAACACCTCCCACGATAAGGCTAGATCCAGCTGGAGGCCTTTTCCGAGGCCCATGGAAACAAATGGCCTCGGATTTATGGAGGGCCACCTCCAGACCTAGCCGCCGGATCCTTCCAACGACTTGAGCGACACCGGCCGTGGCTTTTATGGTAGCCTCGCGGTGCGTCTTGCCTCGCGCCGTCACGAGGGTATCGTCAGCGTAGCAAGTGACGGCTACACCTCCCAAGAGCACTCAGCCGTATCCGATGTTCCACAAGAATGGCCCTAACACCGAACCTTGTGGAACACCGCATGACATCTCTCGCTGACCATATCCTGCCCGACTCGGGTAGATTACGGCTCTCTCCGATAAGTATGCCCCGACAATACGGCGAAGGTAAAGAGGCACTCCGTGAAAAACGAGTGCCTCTCTGATGCAACTCCAGGGCAAGGTGTTGAATGCGTTGGTGTTGTCGAGAGACACCGGCAACATCACCTCACCCCGAGATACTGCTTCTTCCGCCAGGGCCCTTACGCGCATGATTGCATCCACAGTGGAGCGCCCCCGGCGGAAACCTGGGTACCTGAGGCAGAGCCAATGGTGGAGGTGTATGCTCCTCCACACGCGTTGGGAACAGACAGCCAACGATGCCTTCAAGCAGCTCAGGTTGGAGACTCTGCGTCAGCGGGGGGCCCAAGGGCGTAATTTGCCCCTTACCAGAAGGTAAGGGCGTCCCCACGGATCACGGTGCAGAGTCTCCAATAACTCTTTGCGGGCCTCTGATTTGGCCCGCTTTATTGCCGCTTGAAGGGTCCTCTTGGCCGTCCTGTAGCCCAGGAGAAGCTCTGCCTCCTGGAATGTCGCATCATTAGAGCGGCGACGCCTCCTGCGGAACCTGGAGTACTGGCGGCGCGCGGTTTCACGCAGTTTCAGTTTTCACGCAGCCGCGCGATCTCTGGTGTCCACCAGTACACCTGGCGCCTTGCAGTTCTCGGCTGAACCCTGGGCATCGCCGCATCGCAGACTTGCGACATGGCCTCCCGGAACCAGTCAGCTTCAACATCTATATCAACAGGCCTATCCGGTGCAGAGACCCAGGCCTGTCGGCGACGACGGCGACGTTAATCGACCACTGAGCAATGTTCTGGAGCAGAAGGTCCTGAGCATTGGCGCAGTGGTTAATGTTCCCTTGCAAGATGCGAAGATGTGTGTCCATTATTGGGTTTCCATTTCCGCATCCCGCTGCAAATCTTGCTGCCCCTCGTTGGCGTCCGCAGCTACTTCAGTGGGCCTCAGGGCTTTATTTTTGACCTGAGGCCTTGACGCAGAGCAGATTTTGGTGCCTGCTCGATGCTCAGCTGGTTGCCCTTCATTTTCGCATTTGAAACAGCGTGGCGGGGCAACACAAGAACGGGCTTTGTGACCCGACTGGCTGCACCGGAAGGAGCGATCACCTACAGTTACTTCCGCTGTGCACTTGACCCCTACGTGCCCTATCGACAGGCACTGGAAGCACCTTGTAGGTTTAGGCTGTAGGAGTCACACCTGTGCTTTCAAAAAACCCCCGAGAAGCAGGTTTCGGCGTCGTAACGGGACAGCTGATTATTGTTGACCCCAAGGCGTCACGCCCGAAGCGAATTACTCCGACCTTAACAGCATCCCGAGGACAGCTTCCTACTTCTGCCACAGCAGCAACAATTTCATCTGCCGTGACAGCATCATCCAGACCTAGTATGCGCATTTCTGCGCATTTGGTGGGCCTGGACACATGGACTTCGGTTGCATCTAGAGACTCCCGGAGCTTATTGGCGAGTGCGTCTGCTTTGGGGCCACTTGTGGCACCAGGGATTTCAAGTAGGCGAGCCCCCGTCAGGGTGGATTTCCAGCGGACTCCTGGAATATTGAGAGCCTGCAGGTCCACGCTTTCTTTCGCCTTTTGAAGGACCTTGGCATAGCTCACACCCCTTTCTGCTGCTTCCGCTGTCAGTGTCAGTACGACTAAAATAAAAAGACTCCGCGCGTCGTATTTCATACTTGCAGTGTTCCAACCCCGCTTAAGATAAGCTCATACATTCATATGTTTTAGGTGGTAAATACTAAACTCTGTGAAAAGAACGGAATATATCTACGTGACGTGAATAATTGTATGCATTTCTAAGCAAAGTTTAAAAGGTTTAATATCAATTTCGATAATTTTGCTTATTTCTTTACACAGCCCTTTCGGGTCAAATCCAACTGCACAGGATATTAGAGAGTGTCAACTATGTTAGTTCCTAGGTAATGTTTTGTAAAGAACTACTACATATATCCGTTTTGAATACTGATTCAGCTGTGTTAGTTTTTGGGTGACTATCAAATATGAACGGTTTTCAAACGTACCGATAGAAATTGAACGCCGATCAAACACAACACCATGACGCTCAACATGAACTGTAGGGCCGACGCCAAACTGAAAGCGCTTTCGATCATAGACACGTATCTGAAAATTCAATTGTAACATGATATTACAAACTGTTTATCGTGGAACTCTTAAAGGGCATCAAGGATGTTTTAGAGCGTGACTAGAATGGAAATTACCGGTACTAGTATGTTGTGAAACTTTAGTTTTAAAATACACATGGCTGTTTTATTTCCTACCCCGATACGCTTTCCGCTTTTTCTAATGCGCATGTAACACATTTCTAATTACTTATGTATTTATTATTATGTAACAAACTCGTATTTCTAGGCCCTTAAAAAATAAAGCTGAATGAAATCAAAAGTATATAACTTAACGTATGATTTATTTCCTGAAAGTAAGGAGGTTTACTAACCATTAAGGTCTCACTCGCGATCATCGTTTGATGTCTATCCACGCTGCAAAAGATCCTTGTCACACTATACGACTCGAATTATATGTAGTTTTAAAGCTACAGAGTTAAAAAAGGGAAATATATATAAGTTATTTGTACGCAACACGTATTATATTAAATACGTGTTACGAGCAAATAACATTATTTGATGTGCGTTTAAGATCTTAGTTTGAATAAATGGTTATCGTTTGGTATTTCAATTTCAAGTTACTAGGGATGCAGTGATAATAAAATGAAACTAAAAAAAAGTGTGTGTGTGCAATTCACACACGGCAGAAGTGAAACTTCAAAAAGTAGCCTACGAGAGAATGAGAAATAAAATATAAAAACAACATAAATAATTTACTAATTTAAATGTTAATAAATTTAATTTTAGGTAATTTATATAAAAGTTATTTGTCAAATTAACACAGATGTGATAAATAATTAACATAAATTTATATTAATACGCAAATGCACAAAAATGACACCACGTTCACATTACGCAGGCGCAAAGACAAAGATTATAGGAAACACTGATACTTGTATTCTATCTCATTCTCTCGCAGGCTAAATCCTATTTATGAATATGTTTGTCTCTTTTTACTGTCGCTTTTTCGTTTCGTCGAATTTTAAATCACAACGATTCTAAAGAAGTTTCACTTCAAAAATATCTATTGAATAATCTAAAGCAAATAATTTAGGTATGTTGAAGAAAGAATCAATTTTAGATACAAAAATAAAACAAATTAATTCCTTTTTAATTATTTATTTGCCATCAATGATTATTACCCTAACTATCATAATCCTAACTAATATTATAAATTCGAAAGTGAATTTGTTTGTTTCTTTATTATGCTTTCATGCGTTAACAACCGATCATCCTGAAATATTGCGTACACTTTGTCAGCTGTCAGAAAGAACTTCGGGTACGTTTCATCCTGAAAAAGTACTGATGCCGCGGGGTAGGTTGATGGAAAAAATCGAGATACATGCGAGCGAAGCTGCGGGCAACAGCTTGTTATTCATATTAATTTTAAATTATTACGATTATTAAAATATTTAAAATCATGAATGTCATAGAAAAGATTTACTCTATTATAGCGATTTCATTGTATCCATCTAGAAGGTATTTCTAGATGGAAAAAAAGAAATCGCTCGCAAGGTTCTTATTTATACCATATTGTATTTTAATACATAGGGGTCTCGACAAGAAATGGAATTTTAAAAAGTATAAAAAATATGTTAATTTAATTAATGTTGCGTTTATGTTTTTTTTCTACATATTTATAGAAGTAGGAATGACATTTACGTAGGAAATAAAATATCGGGTAAATGGCCACCGTTGCTCTGCTGGCAGGTATGTACTCTTTTCACAATTTTTTAAAGTAAATTTTGATATAAAGACAGCTGGATTTGACAAATTTGATGTAAAATTTATTTTTTGTGAGCCTCAGTTGTTTCAGAGTGGTTTCACATAGATTTTACTCAACAAAAAACCCCAGAGGAAATAATCTAACAAAAAACAAAATAAATCGCAACTTCTTGACGGCCAATTAACCAAAACGAGAAATGACACGACCCGGAAACTTGATGTGACAGGTGACGCCATCCTGTTAAACCACATCACATTTAAATCCATTTCATCTAATTCTTGCCAAAAAAAGTTTGTCAACATAGCCCGATAACGAAAGTTGTCAACAAGGCGGCACTTTTATTGTGGATTTTGATCTCCCCAGATTAGAGAATTCTGCTTGTTAACAAAGCCGTTTAGGTGGAAATGAGCCTCATCAATAAATAAAGATGATTTTGTTGTGAAATTCATCGTCAATTTGCAGTTGATCCAAGACCCAGTTGGTAAAGTTTCTGGGCTGTCTATGATCAATAGGCATATGCAGCTGTTGAGTCAGTTGGCTCTTGTAAGCGTGAAGGTGTAAATCTTTTCTCAAAATTAATTAAAGAGTGCTGCGATGAAGGTTTAGTTCCTGGAACGATGTCGAATGGAGACGTTTGTCATGCTGTTACACTTACCTTCACAGCTTTGATATTTTCTGCCGATCTTTAGGGCGATGACGGATAAGGTCTCTTTCATCTTGCAAAGAAAACTTTCAATATATTTTTTAATAAAAGTTTTCAATAGCAGATAGCGGCGGTGGATTATGCACGCCAAAATGATCCCATTACTTGCGAATCGTCACAGTAACATTTTATTTATTTATTTACACAAAAAAAATATACAATGGCGGACTTAATGCAGTAGGCATTTTCTACCAGTCTACCTTAGGGTGGCGCAGAAATGAGTGAATAGGTGCACTAGGTTTAAGTAGAAAAGAAAAAAGAAACTAGGGAAGATCACAGGAGAACATATATTATATATATCCCTATACATACATACATATAGATACGTGCTAACTTACATACATACAAACATTTTCCCCATTTTCGTATTGAGTTTTCACTATTAATAAACGTTGTTCCAAGCTGTGCAACATTTTCGTTAATGTCTATCTTTTAATAAAACAAGTACCAAATATGGCTGACTTAACAATGGACTGTCAAAAAGGTATATATTATGTATAAATCAGTTCGGGTTCATTTCTTTATTTTTATTATTACAAAAGTAAACTGCGTGAAATGCATGAAATTAATTGTCACCGAACTCTTACCATGTGAAAAATGTTTGTGTGTTTTTACTATAAGATGAAAACAAAAACAATACGCTTTTGATTGCGCTGGATCGATGACCCAAATATCTAAACGGTACAGTAAGTTGTATTTATATTTTCCATCCTGTATAGAAAATTGTATTTCTATAAAATGTATTACAGCCACGAAATTAATTCAGCATTGTTCACTATAGATATTATGGCAGGTTATCACAATAATTACGTCATTATTAAACAACAAAGTAATTGAAAATACGAATTAAAATCACACTTGATGAATGGCCTGTCATTTAAATTAAAATTATTTTCACTGAACAGTTTATTTATAACAAGGTATTAGCTCTTTTCATGTTGCCGATATATATTATTAGATCGTAATTGATTAAAAGTTAAGTAGGTATCAGATAACTGCCCGGCCGGCATCTCACATTCTGGGATGAGACAAGATACAAAATTAAAAGATTATATACATTTTTTTATTTCATTCTCTTGAAAAGTTGTTTAATAAATTCTAATTTAGGTACCACTTCAGCGACCACACCTACATCAAGTGATAAATACACATTATAGTTAAAAAAATAATTGTAATGTCGAGTCGGGACAAAGTTATTGTATGTTGACATTACAATAATCTTTAAGTCGAATATATTTTTCGGTTCGTTTTAGAATACTAGTCATCAGTCAATATTCATTGACGCGTTTAGCGTCTTTCGTGACTTTGTGTATGTGACATTTTATAACTACTTGTATGTATTATAAACAGATATTTTTTATACTTACCGAATAATGCTATTATGGTGAACGATGCATTCTTTCAATATTGAACGCACGTAGTACTGGTTGGTACATTCTTCCGTATATTTGTTCTCTTTTATGTCTCTCTTCCGTCGACGTTCAGCAACCAGTTCAACGTTACGGAGATTGAACGCTAATATTTCTATTTGCCCGACTGCAAAGAAGAAAACTATTCTAACTTTTAAACTTTCGCGTTCCATGATATAATACTATCTAAGTATTAACGGGAATTAATACCTTTTTTAATTAATACCTTTTCGTGATCGCGTTAATTCCCGTTAATACGTAGATAATATTAAGAAAACTATTGTTACAACTTTAATAGTAATAATACACCAATTTTCCAATCATTATTTCTTAAAGTGCCTGGTTGACTGCAATAGACTTGCCCCCTATTACGTGTGAGGGACCAAGTTATAGTTGGCAAAATGCGAGTGTTTAATCACCTCTGCCTACCCCTTTAGGGACAAAGGCGTGAGTGTATGTATATAGGTATGTAATAATTTAGAACAAGCAATCTAGATACTATATAAAATTATATGCTACTATATCATCTATACAAATATTATAAAGAGGTAAAGTTTGTGAGTTCGGATGTTCGGTGTAATCTCCGGTACTACTAATCCGATTTTGAAAATTCTTTTAGTGTTGAATAGCCAGCATCAAGCTACGACCGATAGGAGCGGAGCATCAATGAGAAATGTTGCACGGGTCAGCTAGTATGTAATAAATGTATTTCATACTATTTATCAAAACTAAAGTGCTACAGACACCTAGTTAGCTCACGGCTATCGTAGCTGATTTCCGTAGCTAGATTTCCGTAGCGGATAGTTACGGCGAACTAGTAGCAAATTAACCTAATACATGAAATAATAGGTTTTGTAAAAGAGCTGTGCTGTGCTACTGTGCTCGTAAAAGTAATAAAGTATGTATGTATTCTACTACAGATTTCTCGTATTCATTTGACAATGGCAAGGCATTTGTTTACGGAAATGTTGTGCTGTCACCGTGGGAAGCATATTTCCCTTAAAACGACATCGCTCCTTTTATATCAGTTTAGGTTTCTCATGGGATGGTTCCGTATTATTGTTGTGAACTGCCATAAACGTTTACATGGCATTTGTGGTGGTGACTAGAGAGCTAGTATCTAGGTATATTTAAATATGCATATTTTTTAATTATGCACGATTACTTAATTTAGAAAATGTTTTAAGCAATAGACTATTGAGAATCGTAACCTAACTACAATCCTAATTAAATAAATGCGAATGAAAGTTTCCTTATTTATTTGTTATGCTTTTAGGCCTTAACTGCTCAACTGATCATTATGCAATTATGTATACACGTCGGGGGTATGGAAAATAGGGTACCCTTATCCTTCAATCATTCCATCTTCATTCAGAGAAAAAAGTACAACATAACTTTTAGACGATTAAAAAAATCTCCAGCAACGTGAGTGAAGACGCGGGCAAAGACTAGTATCCCGCTAATCCCACTAATATTAAAAATGTGAAAGTGTGGATGGATGGATGGATGGATGGATGGATGGATGGATGGATGGATGGATGGATGGATGTTTGTTACTCTTTCACGCAAAAACTACTTAACAGATTGCGACGAAACTTGGTATGTAGATAGCTGGAAACCTGGATTAACACATATGCTACTTTTTATCAAGATATTCTCACGGCATCGGGACTTACGCGGGTGAAACCGTGGGGCGCAGATAGTTATGACCCCTATGTTTATGGGTGAAAGGTGACCCTTTAACCAAATTTTTTTCCCTAGAGGTAGAAAAAACCTTTTACGTAAGCGAAGCCTCGTACGAAAGTTAGTCACTAATATACACACAATATACTAATTAAAGAGGAGAGTATAATAGCAAAAGTGATTATCTTACTTGCGGAGGCAACAAAGGCTGCTAATATTGTATCCATAACACCATCTATAATGCACGTCGCAGGCTTGTAATAAATCTGTGGAACCAATAACTACTTGATTATACAGTAACTAATTCTCATTAGAGCATGGTTCAATTAATCTACAAGCTATTGTCGTGACGGTTTAGCTAAATGTCATTAATTTATTTCATGTAATTGCGGGCTGACTAACCACTAGACCCACAGAGTCTAGTGGTTAGTGATCCTGACTGCTAGGGCAGAGGTTCCCGATTCCCACCCAGAAAAAACAATTGCGCGATGAGCACGATCATTGTTCTGTGTCTGTGTGTAATTTATCTATAATATGTGTATTTAGTAATATATACGTATGTTAATCAGCAGTACAGGGTCTGCTTATTTTGGGACCAGACGGTCGTGTGTAAGGTGTCTCAAGTTATTTTTATTAACTTTCTGAATGCTATATTGCTAGGGAATGCTATTCCTAGCTATATGCTAGGATATATAGGCAGGATAGGATAGAGATCTACTTAAGCCATGTAATCTTCAGAGCTAAACTGCCAACTTTAATGTATTTATAATACAAGCACTTACCACATTTGAAGGAGTTAACAAATAGTTAATTTTAACTAATCTTATAAATATGAATATGAGTTTTTTTTCTGTATGTATGTTACGCTTTCACGCATTACCTACTTAACCATTTATCACGACATTTTACATAGACAAGACAAAATTTCCATTAACGTAAGCGATTAGCGAAGATGGCAAATCCTAGTTATACAAAAAATAGTGTCACGTGTAATGTCTATTAATAAAAATTAAGTTAAAGGAATTAAATATTATTTTTTATCATCATCTGTCCCGATGACGTGAAATGTATGATGACAGAAAATTTAGATATCATGTCGAAAACTATCCTTCTCTACCCTTAATTGTCAAAAGAAATATATATGTATACACAGCATATATGCAGAATTTTTATAGGTAGAAAATTAACAGTCAATATTCTCACTGTAAAGTCTAGTTAAAAATGTCTGGTTTCCCGGTTCGTCGTCGATAAGTGTTCAATCCACGTGTATTTAAAACATCCACCACTTTGACATATGTAATTATCCTCATTAATACTTCATATAGTTTTTAACTTAAACATTGTGTTAAATAGCTATTGAATAATGATATAAGTTTGTATTGGCCTGGTTACCACAACGTGTACATATTGGATTTGAATAAAAAAAAATCTAATCAAAATTATATTCTAACTAACAAAAATTAACTTTGATAATTTTTAATTGTTAAGCTTTAAGCAGCGGTAGCGTAATGGCTAAGGCAGCGGGTTTGAAACCCCACCCAGTGCACTACCGACGAACCCACTCCTAACACAAGCATTTAGCTCAGCTGGAGGGGTTAACAAGAATACTAGTAATGTGTAACCCACGTTACAAGTAGTATTAAAAAAAAAAGCTATAACGAATAACATTTTTAAAGTTTGATTTTCTTTCGCATAAATAATACAATGACACGAGTATTATTAAAATACAGATGGTTACTCTCAGTCTAGCGTCCAAACGTGTCAATTTGCTTTTGTGGAAAGATAATTTAGTTGTTTTTTTAAAAAACCTAAACCAAATGACACTGAGTTCCTGTAATATGAATACAAAAATATTAATTAACTTTTATGTAAGCTTCATGTTAATATCCAATAACATTTAACGCATAATTTTCCAATAGATCCTACTCAGCGAATGGCCTCTAGTTGGTTTAGCGATATTACCTGAATATGAAAATTCAATTAAAATATGAATGATCGAGTTTTATGTAAGCAATTCAACTCACGTGATGGATGTATGCGGCCACGTATGCTGGTGTTTTGTATACGTTGAAGTTTGGGTATTCCACGTTCGTAGGCAAAATGTCGAAATGTTCAGTTAAAGGCAATATTATTCCAACTGAAAAGAAAGTATTGAACTATGATTTTGTTAAATTTTATGAGCTTCTTTTAGGAATTTAATATTTTGGTGCTTATAAATACCTATTGTATAGCCAGTGCACAAGTTCAGAATGTGTTTCGCTTACACAAAACCAAAGTACTCCTAAAATTGTTACTTTTCTAAAGTATAAGGGCCCAAGGAGTGATATGAAATGAAAACAACGAGGTCACTTAGTGTTATTTGAAAATGTGTGTAGGATACTGAGAAAAGGAATCTAGAGTTCGAGCAGGTATAAACACAACAAATATACATAAGAGGGGATCATCATAAATACATAATACGTGTTCTATAAAAAAAAAAAAAAAACTTTAAAACAACTCAAAATTAAAAAAGTTGCTTTGTTTAGCCTCGTAAAAGGAACTTAACTGTGCAGGTAAGTTCGGGCAACAAATGTGCAGTTGGTTTTTTTACTATAACTTTTAATGAAATTTCATAGCCTCTATGTAGCATGATGGATGATTAATTACATTTTTTAATTGAGGTGCTATAATTATATACTTTTTACTAATGAAATGAATATACTGTTAATGAATGCTGTACATACAAACCTTATAATTAAGTATATTAAATCTAATTAAAAAAAAATATATACGGACTATTTACATGCATGCGTCATAAAATTCCTCTGCATAATCATTATTTATTTGAATTAATCTTAAGTTATTTGCCTTTATATACATGTAAAAATTTATGAAGGTCTTAGGTACCACTTTAAATAGATCAAGTTTTAAAGTAAAATATTATCAGAGAGGGTAGGTACATAATATACTATCCAAATAAAAAGTGTTGTTATCAGAAGGTTCCGATATAAATTACCATTTATATCAGAGTTAATAGTTCAATAAAAATATATGTAGCCTGTTAAGAGCTCACCCGACACCGCCCCGACGCACATGGTGGAATAGTAAGTCATGACAAAACGGGCGGTATCAATACTCTTCCGTATAATATCACGATGTTCCGGTTCTTTCGATTTAAATTCTTCACGGTGCAAATATTTCAAGAGATCCACAACTTGATTTTTGTTTAACCAAAATACTGCCACTTTGACGTACGTGTACATTTCACTCAAAAATAAATATAACCTGAAAAAAAAACATCAGTTTCGTAATCTACTAAACTATAACCGATAGCCATTTAAGAAATCACATTTGTGGATACATCTTAGAAAAACATAATGTAAGTATACGTGGAAATATGTAGCTACCCTGCGGCAATATCTCCAATATTTTCTCTTCGCCTAAGCAAATAAACAACTTCCCCGGAGCCGGGCAAAAAACACACAAGCCATAACACGAGCAATGTGTATATCATATGGAGCCAATACTTGATGCAGTATGGCGAAAAGTTGTTGAACCACATGCCGTAAAATTTTAGCCAATAGATGTGCACGGCGTGGTACAGACGAGGGTTAAGATCATCCCATGGTTCAATAACCCCGTAAGGCAAAATGGGCTTTAAAAATGCCAACTTTTCTTTCATTTTATCAGTAAGAATAATCATTTTTCTTTTTATGTTGAAATAGAGTGAAGTATTTGACGAGAAATGTAAGAGTGCTTCTTGTATCTCATCACATTATACTCCTTTGTATAAAACCAGAATGAAGAGGGACGTTAAGTGGGTATTTAACATTATATTGCGATACTGTTAAGTGGAAGTGCTTTCGAACTTTCATTCAGAATTAGATTTTATAATATTGTAAGTAGTATACCAAGATATGAAATATGTTAACCTTGATAATGACTTATTGATATTTTTGACTCAAAATATTTTAATTTTCAGTGACGCGTGACATACTTCCTCCTGCCTATTGTCTGTTACCAGAGTTGGCGGTAAGGAATACTCATTTCTACATTTAAGAAATACATTCTAAAACAATTAAAGCAGTACTCATTTAATTTAATTTCCTAATAAAATTGAAAAAAAGGTTATTCATTTTTGTTAAGAATAAGTTGACTTGAAAATCCGTTTTATGACTCAAGTGTAAATAAAATAGAATTTGATGACCACAAAAATGAACAAGAAAATCAGAATATTTTTTGATAAGAAAACATCGGGTATCATAGTAGAATGTTCATATTATACCGCCTTTTCCTGTCATTACGATTTGCGCCGCTGCCAACTATGTTTCTACTTTATTAGATACTGAGCTCTTTCATTTTATCGCTAACATTTTGTCTGCGTGAGCTTATAAGGAAGGTAGTAAATGGTGCGAAAGAAATAACAATGAGTGTATAAGTTTATACAATATTTAAATTTCGCTATTGCCGCCTTAAAGGAAACTGAGACAATTGGCCAGAAATTAATGCTTCTATTCTTTGGCTCTGTAGCGTAAGAACAGTAACAATTTAAATTTAAAGTCAACCATTCGAGTAATTCAGTTGAAAATAAACCATGATATGCACGACCCTTAAAAAGAGTTAATTTAATATGTCGACAAAAGCAATTATAATAATTACAACAGCAATGTAATTACCGCTATAAGAAAAGGCACCGCTGTTCTAACTACGTATAACTGTGTTTTCAAAGAGGCTTTCAGATATTCAGAATTTTCGAGTAAAGCACAAAGAAGATTTCCAAGTAAATTAGTAAGTCTTAAAATGAAGATTTCTGAAAGTAATAGTTCGAAATTGCTTTTTAAAGGAACTGTATTAAGAATTCATGCCATTGCAAGAATATGCAGTTGGTTTAATAAATACCAAGTTTTCGTAGAACCCTTGTGTTTTTGTACTTTTAAATCTGTCTTCACCACCACGATCTTTTTTACTATTAGGCTAAAAATATATAAATAGAAAGACTCTCTTGAAGACAGAGGTTTAAAAGTACAACGACAGAGGCTTAAAAGTAGTCACAACAAGCATAAATAAAACTTTCGTTTCATGTCTTAAATAGTTTCTCTCTTTATTTATTTACTTGACTTTCGCTAAAGGGAGGGCCTTGGCGAAAGTCAAGTTGTTTAAATACAGGTGTACGAACGCATTCTGCATTCATTCTGCGCTCTATCGTCCTCTATGGAACACGTGAGATTTATTTGCATTTACTTTTACATTTTTCTTTTATTTCTGCCTGGGTTGCTAAAATCAGAAGGGGAGTAGGATCTGCTTGATTCTACCCTCGACCACCTACTATTTGCGTTAAAAAATGTTGGAACATACAAGCCATACGTTTTGGTACGTGGAATAAGAAAATTGCGGGTACTACACGTCTGCACCTTCGAGTGTGATCATCGTACCGGAGACGGAGTCTTGTTTGTGTTGGTTTGACGTGGCGACACCTCTTATTTGCAGTCTTGTCTGTGTCCTATATTGTAAGAGATGTAGCTTTTCAAGGCTCTTGTCCAATCTAGCGGCTTACGTGAAATGAGTAGACAAAGGCTAACCGAACAGTTATCCATTGTTATTCGTAAGCAGTTGCTGGTGGGCGAGTTGCACCGGGACGTGTGTACTTGAATGCTGACGCTAACCAGCGAGCAGCTGCTGGGTACTGTATACGGCAGCACTTGAGTGCTGGCACTCGCTAGCCTGCTGCTGCAGCGTGCTGTGCGAGTAGCGGTACTTAAATGCTGGCCCGTTCACCGGCGTGCAGCTGCTGGTTGCCGTGTGCTGCTGGTTATCGCAAAGGCTGCTTCAAATAACCGTGGGCTGCGCAGCCTAATGCTTGCCGCGGGGCTGGTGGCGACTTATTTCATATTATCCCTAGATCTCTACGTTATTTTTTTCAGAACTGAAGGTTCTGTTCAGCCTGAGATACATCCTGAGGGCTCTGTATCTGTGATTATTGTACGCATCTCGAGGACTCTGCATTGGTTGTGTTAGAACTAAAGTTACTGTCCAGCTGGAGATACAACCTGAGAAGTATTCTTTCCTGGAAGTCAGGGTCTAGAAGGTTGCGCAAATTCACCTTCTAGACCCTCACTTCCGCAAAATTCACCGCCCTCTCAAATTCTTCTTTGGACGCGAAGTGCTGTCCAGAAAAAAGTTATTCAAGTTTGGGAACAGACGAAAATTTAAGGGGGCCAAATCAAATGTCAGTGGTGGTCAGTCAATGTCGTAGACCCATGTCTTATCCATAGTAACAAATCGCCGCACTAAATCGGTCGGATCCCTATTGAATCGGTTCAAACATTGCTGCGAGAAACGTTTGCTTTTGATCAGCCTTTAGCAAATGTGGCACACTTGTGCAAGATGTTTCACACCCTTTCTTTTGATATCGTCACACACGCTTATCGTCCAACACTGTATCGTGCACATTTTCGATGGTTTCGGGTGTGGTTGCAGTTTTTGGCCGTTCTTTACGTGGGCCACGTTTGAATACAGCTGCCCACTTTTTAACGGTTGATACTGAAGGAGCAGTGCTCGTAAACTTTTGTTTACTTCGGATAAATTTGCTTCAGGGTTAATCCATCTAAAAGAAAATTATCACCGCACGATATTCCAGTTTATCAATTTTCGGGATATATACACCAGAAGTCTACTGCAAAAAATATTGTAAATAAACTACTTGTGAGATTTAGTTGAAACTTTTCAAATTAACTAATGATAAGTGTCCCTAAGCGGGAATTATAAAATTTAGTTTGACTTGTCGTTTCTGAAAAACTTGAAATACTTGATGAATATTTAAATTAGGTTATTCTATACAAAAATACCACTTAGGCATTGTAAATATCACAGTCTATGGCCCACGCAAATAACACTAAACATTGTTTTTGTAGATTAAAAAACCTTGGAACCGCAAAATCTGTTATTCCTTCCTGTAACAAAATCATTATTATGTGTCAAAATCTCGAACTTTTTGTAAGATACGTTACCTATATTATTTGCTTTTTTTATAACTGGAAAGTAAACTTTTAATTCGAACCATAAACTATGAGAACTGCAAACCATAGGATATTGAATCAAAAGGATGCGAAAATCAAGAGGTTTATGTAAAAAGGAAATGTTTTTTCTTATAATGGTATAAGGCACGTCAACGGGCAGACAGGTCACCACAACTTAGTTGTAGTTACTTACCATCAAGTGACCCATCTGCTCGTTTACCTGCTATCCCAAAAAAAAATAAAAAAGATTCTAAAGTACTGTAACTGAAATTGATAAACTTTTACATAACACTTCATCAACATGTGGAAAATAAGAAAAGGAAGCATCTTAATTTATAAAACACAACATTCTGTAGGTACTAAATCCATATTCTCGTGTAGCATGATATTCCGTCGGTGACAGCTGTCATGCGAATATCCGTGTTAGGGATAGTTTCAAGGTTACAAAGATCTGACAGTTGGTTAAACATTAGCTAATTGATATCCTCATTAGTTCATTTGAAATATTCCTATGTTCAGGGAAGTCTGTGTAAATTTTTTTCAGAATATTTTTTGGTTATTCAAGGATTTTGAGGGTCTTTATTGTTCGTCTACTTTGTCCAGCAGTACAGAATATAGAATTAGTCTAAATACAAACATTGTTCTTTTTTCTTTTTGCTTTTCAAAATTCCAAAAACGTTAACACCGACTATCCCACTAATATTAAAAATCCCACTAATCCCACTAATATTATAAATTTGAAAGTTTGGATGGATTGATGGATGGATGGATGGATGGATGTTTATTACTCTTTCACGCAAAACCCACGGAACCTATTGCGATTAAACTTGGTATGTAGATAGCTGGAGACCTGGATTAACACATAGGCTACTTTTTATCCCGACATTCTCACGGGATCGGGACTTACGCGGGTGAAACCGCGAGGCGCTGCTAGTCCTACTAATATTATAAACGTAAAAGTTTGTGAGGACGTGTGGATGTATGGATGTATGGATGTTTGTTATTCTTTCACGCAAAAACTACTGAATGGATTTTAATGAAACTTTACAATAATATAGCTTATATATCAGAATAACACATAGGCTATAATTTATGAAGACATTGTGTATATTGGCCAAAATATAACGATAAGTGTTAAGTAAGTCGGGAAAAATCTGTCATCTGCGAGCTATTCTGGCGTGCGGTGGGAAAACTGTAAGAGTTACACGAATATAATGTACGGTGGGATTGTTTCTCCTAAATAGTTCTACAAAAAAGTCCGCAACAATACATATCTATCTTTTATGTGTAAGCCATTGGGGAAACATCGCTCACGGCCGCGTGGCAACTGGCGTGGCAAATCGCTAGTGAATTTTCAATACACTAGCGATTTGTTAAAAGGCTCTGTATACATACATTTATATAATATACTAGCAACCCGCCCCTGCTTCGCACGGGTACAAATAATACACTTAAACCTTAATCATAAATCACTAAATATTAGTGAAAACCGCATGAAAATCCGTTCAGTAGTTTTTCAGTTTAACGCGAACAAACAGATAGACTCGGCGGGGGACTTTGTTTTATAATATGTAGTGAAGATATTGAATGTGAAAAAAATTTGAAAGTTTGCGAGGATGTATGCATGTTTGTTACTCTTTCGCGCAAAAACTACTGAACCGATTGCGATGATACTTCGTATGTAGATAGCTGGAGACCTGGATTCACACAGGCTACTTTTTATCCCGATATTACCATGGCATCTGAGTTACGCGGGTGAAACCGCGGGGTACAGCTAGTAATACATAAAACAAACTTAAATTATTTAAGTGTTCCAATTCCTTCTATGTAAACACCACATAAGCTATTTAGTGCTGTGTATGTTAGATACAACTATAAAAACATTTGTTTATTTGACTAAAATGCGACTTAATTACAGATTTTACGGAGCTTGCTAAGTCGGCATGTACATCTAATTGGTCACTGTAGCTACTTAAAAGCTTGCACAGGCGGGGAATGAGTTTGAACGGAGAACTGTTCGACGGTGTGGAGGATAAAAGGCGGTCATGGGGGCACGCGGGTATCTTGCAGGCAGTCGGAATCAGGTTTCGCTCAGTTTATTTTATATTAATTGATGCAAACCATGATTGATCGACCATATATCACTTTTTAATTTACTTAAAAAAAGGAGGAGGATCTAAGTTCGGCTGTATGTATTTTACCGATACCGACATTTCCTTCATCTATGGACTGATTTCAAAATTTTTTTTTTTGTTTGAAAGGGTATGTTCATTAGAATTGATTTCCGTTCTTAATTAAGCTGTTACATCCCATAAGTATTACTTATTGCGTTTCGAATTGGCGACTTGACACCGACTTCAAACCGACCAGTACCTACTTTTATAACGTTACCTATTATTTAAAAAAAATCACATTTATGTAGTCCTCTTTTCAATTAAGTTTGAAACCGAATATTTTTTCTTTTCAGTGCCCTTTCTTAGTGCTTTTTGAAGTCGGTCAAACTTTTTTTTAAAAGTATTTATTAATTTTCAACATATTTTTGTCACAAAATACCCTATTGTGGCTTATGTACCTATAAACGTGCGCTACAAAAGACCAGAAATGGGCGAGGTAGCACCAGGCACCCAAATCAAAAATATGTACCTATAAAAGATAGGCATGTGGTATCCCCAACTGTTTTTTAGATATACTAACGGCTAATATTTTTGTAGAACATTGGTTTTACGTACCACTAACCATCCATTGGGAGAGTTTTTTCTGCCGACTTATTAAATCAATATGCTATAGCCTATACTATTTCTCATAAACCAGCTAGCTCTCTACAAGCTCTTCCCTAGTGTGCTCATCACACTCAGCCATCAGTATGAGTACCAGTAATAAGTGCAGAAACTCCGCTGTCTCTATTTGTCCTTTTTTCTTTTTATTATTAAATTGGTGTGGTATATTTCACTGCAAGTATATACTATAATGTAAACTCATATAAATAATACATTTACATACATTAAGAACGTGCACCATTAAGAAATAAGTTCTTTGAAAGGGGAATAAGCAAAGTTCGTTAGAAAAACATTAAAACTTTTGTTTTTTTTTTAATTCAATGCATGCACTTTTTGTGTTATGAACTTTATGGTGGTCAAGATAGCAAATTTATTGACATCGATTACGGCTGTAAATATGGAACAAAGTGTATAAATAAACTATGTTAGTTTCATTTCGTGGTTAGAATATTTTTTTTACCTACATAACTTTACTTTTCCTGTACGCTATCAAGACAATATCCTTGGCTCAACATATTTGTTGTGTATCTTGTATCTTAGGAATCCTACTGGGTTGAGTTAAAGACCTTTGACCTTTTCCAGTAATTATATAAAAGAAAACAACCAAGTCCAAGCACAATGTTCAGTACGCAGATTTCTCATGAGCCACGAAACAATCAAAATCGCAAAAACAAACGAAGTAGGCACGAATATGGGAACTAAAAACATTTTAACAAACACTGAACGATCGTAAAAAATCCACCTATTATTATTTTGTTAATGTTGTCAACATTTTCTTAAGAATCCAAAGTATATCAAAATAACTTGGATTTAATTAACGAACGCATAATCGCAAACATCATTGATGATGATAAAAAAATCTGCACTTGCATTGTATTTCGTCACGATTACCTATAGAAAAGTAAAGTATAATAGAGTTTACACGGTCATGTTGGCTGATTACTGCTGGAAAATTAAAGGGAATTAGAAGGCAGAAACTCACGAAATTAATGAATATTTATTATACACTAAGTAATTATTATCTAAGTGTAAGTGATGGTACCGATTTTATTGTCACATGAAACGTGACAAGACATTTCATGTTATAAAAAATATTTAAGACAATACGTATATCTGCAAGAGAGAACATTCATTTTGGTTTAAATAATGTAGTCCTTGCTCCATCCGTACTTAAGTCCGTATTAAATTATATACAATATGTATATTAATGAGATGAATTTAATCAATAGAGTGTCACTCAGAAACTTATTCTGTAATTCGGTCAGAGACGAAAAAATAATAAATCATCTGTCAAATGTGGAGGCACCTTTCAGCGGTGAGGGGCGCTGACTGATCGTAGGCAAACCAAAAATATATTATGCAAAAAAGTGATAAAATATGAAACGATTTATGCGAATCGCACAAGCGCCGCCGAATTTACATAATCACCGTTCGTACAGATTCCACCCAAAATGAAATACGTGATCTCAAAACAGTAAAAATACACATGTAAATCTAAGTTTTTAAGCGTTACTCGGAACGGCTGACATTCTTGACAGGCTATATTGACAACGAAGTTATAAAATAGTCGTTGGTGAGGAATTTACACGAAAGTAAATATTGTTAAAATAAATTCAAAATACCAACTTAACATGATGTAAAATAAAAACTTTATTACTCGACGAATGAGAAGTGCCTATCTATGTTTATATCGGTATAAAGAAACTTTTACAGCTTTTATATAGGTTTATTATGTTGTTAGGGTAAGGTAAATTATTTTATACTGTTAAAGTACTTGAGCGTGTACACTTAACGTTGTTATTTTTGTTTATTTTGTTGTAAAAATCGATGTTTATTTTCGCTCATAACAGTTTAAGTCTTTTAGTGGTTACATATAATTATGATAAGTGGATTGTCGTCAAGACATTATAAATCACCTATGTTAAGGATTTGCCTAGATTTTGGCCTTTAGTATTATGTTTACTTTTATATATTTATATTACATAATTTACATCTGACCTTTCAAAGTATTTAAAATATTAACAGTAGAGCGGTGCATTCTACGCGTCCTCAGTTTTCATTATCTTGTTTCCTTTTGTGTTGATCGTGTTAATTTGAAGCTCTCTTTTTTAATTTCATGGGCCTCAATAATTAAATAAATGAAATGTTTCGCAGGATATTCGTGTCAATAGGATTGTTTAGACTATTAGGCTCTATAGGACTATTAGGGATTAAATATTGTTATTTTCTGCAGCAACTCATTCTGGTACGAAGCGAGTTTTCCCAGAGTTGCTTTTTGGCATGATGCTCTGTTTAAAACTAAGGTTTTGCTTTTCACTTTAATGGTTTACAAGAATCATATAGTATCTTTTTCTTGAACTTGGCATGACACGCTGCCGCGTGTGTTGATACAGTGCAGTGATAATAACTATGCAACATTTTCTTTATTCAATACCTAAGCATATGTTGTCTTGATTAAGATTTCAAGTCCTATTAAAGTCTCTACAGGGTAAGCTGTAAGCAATTGTGGAAAGATTAATAATAACAATAATAATAACTCCACACATCTCACACACGGCCAATTGTGATTGTACAGTAATAGCGCGGTATGGCTATTACAGCAGTAAAAGTCCGGGGATTTGTCTGATTTTCGTGAAAGAGTCGTATCACATACATAACTAATATATTCAACAAATCATGTGGTTAATTAGCACGAATAAAATCTATTTTATTCGTGCTTAACTAGCTCTTTTATCTATGCAAAGTCATCTGTCATCTGGGTATAAATATAATCTTAATCTATGCTACCAATATATAAGTTGAAATAAATAAGTAGTATAACACTTCTTCTAAAAATATTGGGTTATCAGTTTTTTATATAGACATCATTCGTCAAGCCGCGTAGCTTTTATAAGAATTCATTTAAATACACATTAATTCAGTTGTAATTTTAAGCTACAATTAAAGAAACATAAGTTTTTCTCACCAAAGTACTCTCGAATACAATTTACTAAAACACTGTTTCAGTCCGTAATTCAAGCAACGGATTTAAACAGTACATTTGCAATCTAGATATCGTTTATTATAATTGCAGATCGCGGTGGAAATTTAAGCGGGTATTGTTTGTTAGGCGAGGTACCTAAGTGTTTGAAGACATTTAAGGTATTTGTATCGCTTACCATTCTTCTGCGAACATCCGACTTGGTGTGAGACAAATGGGTCGTTTTCACGCGATACGCCGTCATTAATTAGAAGGCACGCGTGCTGGCTCCGCCGATTGCTATCTGTCAGCGGACACGCGAATGCTTGTTCGCCCCAAACGGTTATCAGAGCAAGCGGTCAAAGGAGTTTGTTTGGCGAGGACCTGAACGGTAGTAAACTTAAATGTATATACATATACTTAATGCATTTTACTTGTTGGTAGTTATAGTTTTGAGCAATATGTCACTATTAATGTTAGTATTTTTTAAAACAAATCAAAAATTAGTGTTGTGATAACTAACGAACTTCAGAGTAACATTTTATGATGCATAGTTCCGATTTAGGTGAAAACTCTTTAAAGCTATTGATCTGTCCTAAAATATCTTATAGAGAAAGTTCAAGACAGCATCTGTGGCAGTTGAGACAATACTGTAGTAACAGTGTAGTAGTGACAGTACTGTATATATTACAGTAGCAGTCATATTAATCTGAGTAGTGAGATAACGCGCTCTCTGATGCATACTAGTTGAAGTGGGAAATGGTAGTTGGACTGTACTTACTCCGGCTTTGTCACCTGTATGTAAATATATCCGTAGGTCATAGTAACTAGAACTATTAGAGGTTTCTGCTAGTAGGTTCGCCAGGGGTCCATGGGAGAAAGGAATAAACATGGCGACGCAAGTACGTAGACGTATTTTAAAGTTTGTCGTACTGAACACTAACTGTTTTAAGTTGGATTACTGAAATTTAGGGTATATAGAAGTTGTAGGGAAGATTTTATATTTCTGGTCTGTATTTTAAAATCTAAATAAAAAGTAAAACTTTTACCCTATGTTGTCAAAAATAGTGGCAAAAGCATTATACGTCACATATGTTGGCATATAAATACTTGTTTACTTGATGGTAAGCAGTTTCCCGTGCTTATAAACATCGCAACACCAGGTGTCACTTGAATGTTGCCAAGCGTATCGTGGTGTACGTTATCTGTTCTGGCATCCTTACTTATAGATAAAAAATACATTTTCAGGATCCGGTGGCTCTAATTCTTATAGAAATCTGTTATTATACTTCCTCCTTCGATTCTGGCGTACCGTTAAATATTGCTATTATGTATTTACGATTTCCGTAAAGTAAGGTGTAATTACATATTTTTCTTTTATTTAGTATCACTGTTAGGCTGATTTTATCCCCATTTCTGGGTTATCTATCTAATACTTTTAAACGAGCAATTCTTGTATATACGAAAGAAGAAAGAAAGAAAGAAAAAACATTTATTTCGGCACGATGAGACAATCTTAAACATAACAATACAGGAAGAAAATAAAATACAAAATAAGAATTCACAGCAGATGAGAAATAAAAACATTAAGAATCGTGACGGCACCGAAAGAGGTATATGTATAGAAATATGTATATATATAATCTAAATCTCGGAAACAGCTCCAACGATGTTCATGAAATTTTGTATACAGATACAGCTTTGCATTCTCGAAGAAGATCGGACTCCCAGATACTAAGTATAAATTGTAACAGACCTCTAGGACTTGTTCAACTGTTTATAACTCTACCAGTGCATAACTGATAGACTGTGCATAGAAATTCTGTTGATATTTTGAAACTTTACATGCAAGCTATAAACCTAAAATGAATTAAGGGGATCAAATTTAGGTTGTCCGCAGCCAAACTGGCGTTGGCGGCAACATTGCGGCAAATCAGATACAAATCCCTATGCAAATTATATTAGCATACACAGAACGGACTGCTTGTCTCAGTGCATGTGAAAAGTATTGCATAGTTGCTATCGGTTTCGTTAACAATATAAAGTACCTGCTAGGCTCACGTTATATATTTAAAAAAAGACGAGATTGTCCTCAATGTAGAACTTAAAGCGTTTTACTCTTGGTTGATAATTTATAAGTAGGTAGTATCTTATAATGGTCCGCTTTAACATATCGGTCGGTCTGAGTCAGTTCAGTTCATCAGTTTTTTTAGGATTTCTTGTACCTACACCCTGAAATGATTGTTGTAAGAGTCATTCACATTTAAGCGTTTAAATAATATTCCAAGTATTACTCTCTTACGCTCTTACGAAAACAGACATTTCTGTGACTGAGAACAGCTTAGCCCGGCAACCTTTGAGGTGCGGTGCACAAAACGCTTTAAAGATTGCCTACGTTCTTTTTGTCAGTAATTCTTGAGGATAATCTATTAGCCATCTCGTAAATTAGTGTGTAGATACATAACTTCTTTTGTAAAATAATGGCAACTACTTGTGATTGGAGTAACATTTTCCCTCCTGGAAAGCAATCTAACGTATGTAGCGTATGGCAACCAGCAAAATAGCAATTAGGTTAGTTGGGGGACTTAATAAGGATATTAGAAATAATCTACATTATTAATTTTACGCAGTCATCAAAATTAGAACACTATACAATTAAAAGATAGTTTGGTTTGTAAGTTGATGCATAAAGGGATAGAGATAGATATTATTATATTAGGTCTTTACATATGAAAAAGGCGTTTTGTCGAACTGGCCGCTTATATCTCAAGTATCTCAAGTTTGGTTAGGAATTCCAAAATCAAATGAATTTCAAATTTAGGCTCGTGTATTTATGTTTCAAATTAAGTGATCCGTTCGTTTTCGCACCATTTGATTTTTCTTTGACATCGTTTTGGTCACAAATGGGAAACTTAAAATATCGCTTTATTTACGATTACGAGTTCTGCCGTGGTGCTAGCGCTGCTGAAACAGCTGTTTCAGCAGCGCAGTAGCTTCCCAATACACATAATTAATGCTTCGAGCTCGAAGCATTAATTATGTGTATTGGGAAGCTACTGTAAAATAGTTTTTGGTTCCAACGTCTTCGTTCTGGAAATTTTAATCTACAAAACAAACCTCCTGGAAAGCCGGAGTCCCTAGTTGACAATGAAGAATTAAAAGGGATCGTAGAAGCGGATCCATCGCAAATTACATCAGAATTAGCGGCAGGTTTCAGTGTAAGTGTTAATTCACTTAAATCAAAATGGAAAAGTGAAAACGTTACAAAAATGGGTACCGCATGAATTGAGTAAAATACACATACAAACATGCGTTGAGTGTTACGTCACATTACTCAACCATCACAATAACGAGGGGATTTTGAATCGTATTGGAACTTGTGATGAAAAATAGATTCTGTACGATAATCGAAAAAGCTGGTGAGTGTCTGGTGGACCAGTGCTGGTGTTGCTTAGTACAGTTTCCTAAAATCTGGCCAGACAATTACGGTAGAACTGTATTATCAACAATTGCAAACAATGATGGAAAGCTAGCGGTTAATCAACCGAGACTAGTCAAATGCTCTAGCCCATTGCTACTTCAGGACAACGCTAAACCACATACTGCACAACAGACGGTCGCAAAATTCGAGGAGCTGCGATTGGAATGTCTTCGATGACCAATATTTCCTTGATTCCCACTCTCACAATTATTTCAGCAAGGGAATTCATGAATTTCCTATAAAACGGTTGGCATAGATAACAATGGCACATACTTTGATTAATCAAATCTATAACTTCATAAAAAAAAGTCGTTTTACTTTTGAAGTGAAACTTCGTTAGAATCTTTGTGATTTAAAAATTCGATGAAACGAAAAAGTCAAACTTAAAGAAACAAATTTATTCATAAATAGGATTCAGTCGCGAGAAAATGAGATGGAATACAAGTATACAGTGTTTCCTATAATCTTCGTATGCTAACACGTGTCTTTGCGCCTGCGTACTACGAAGCTTTCAGAAAATGCGTCATAGTCAACGTGGTGTATCATTCATAATTTTTGTGCATTTGCGTATTAAAATTCGTTGGTTAATTAATTTATGTTAATTATTTAACACATTTGTGTTAATTTTACCAATAATTTTTATATAAGTTATCTAAAATGAAATGTATTCTACTTTTCCAAAGATTTACTTCTGCCGTGTGTGAATTGCACACACACACTTTTTTCCATATGAAACAGTCATTTCATATGCAAAGACCTAATGTATAATAAGTAGACAGGAAGACAAGTTCTCTTTGTAATTTATATAGCATTATCCTAGTTAATGCAGTTACGTACAAAGGCTGCTCTCGGCCTACGCTTGGTACTTACGTAGTGAACTAGCGAGTACTTTACTGTACACTCCGGATGCACGTAGAGCATTCACAGATCAACTTTGAAGTGCCAACGCTTTGTAAGTAAGAATCAAGAGTAGGAAACTGTTCTAGGAATACTTGATGTATATGATTATTAATTAACATGTTAGTTATTTGCCTCGAGAACAAGATAAATGTATTCTAAATTATTACCATTTGATCCGGAATTTCTGACATCTGACTTATGGACTTTGAATTGATTATACTTGAAGGTGATTTAATAATCTCTTGTAATTAAAGAGGTTACTACTACCGTCTGTAAAACAATATATATTTCTTATTACAGAAACCGGATAAGTGCAACTGAGACTGGAGCCCTACGTGTTCCGTACAAGCTTGTCTAATTTACTTTAAAAATATAATAATAATAATATAATAAATAATAAAATGGTCTGATGAAGTCCTGTAGTTACAGGACTGCGATATCGGCTAGTACTTGGGTTGTGGAGGTCTGATGGCAGTCGCTTCACGTAAAATATTGAAGTTCGGCCGTTTGTTACGTAGTTAGACTGTGGCGCAAGGATTCGCTAGATCGGGGCGACGTTCCAATGCCTCGAGAAATAGAGGCACACCGGGGTGAGCTCCGCCAGATTTTGGTGGCGGAGTGGGAGGAGCGACTTGCGGGACCCAGTGCAGGGCACGCCGCTGTAGCAGCGGTAAGACCCGTCCTACGAGAGTGGCTGGAGAGAGGGCATGGAGCCCTTACTTTCCGGATGACGCAGGTACTTTCCGGACACGGTTGCTTCGGCAAGTACCTGTGTCGGATCGGCCGGAAACCGACGTCACGGTGCCATCATTGTTGTGACTGCCCCGACGACACGGCGCTTCACACACTGGCGGAATGCTCAGCCTGGGCTAACTAGCGTCGTGATCTCGTCGCGGCAATCGGTTCTGCGGGAAGTCTCTTGCTGCCGGCCGTGGTTCTGTCCAGGGTCCGGGGCGAGAGTGCATGGAACGCTGTCGCCGCCTTCTGCGAGGAGGTGATGTCCGCAAAGGAGGCGGCCGAATGGGAGAGAGAGCGAAGCACAACTCTCTCTGCCCGCAGTAGACGCACCGGGCGCCGGAGGGCATTCAATGATCTCCGGCCACCGTAGGAATCGGCCTGCGGGCGACGAACTTTTGGGGAAGTCGTCGTCCGAACAGATACAGGCCCGAGAGGCAGAGCGCAGTGTTCCGCACGCGCTTCTCAGAGGAGTGTGACCGATAGGTGACGGTCGCACCGGGTGACGGGACCCGTCTTGGGTGAGATGGGTCAATGCCTGTCGGGGGTTGCAGAAGAATGCAATGGCGATTCTCGCTCCCCCGATCATGGGCAAGCAGTGGAACACCGGGGTGGTTTTTAGTCGGTAAGAGTCCGACAGACCCCTTCGCCCCCCCCAAGGGCGGAGGACATCCATGAGGATCTTCCACCTCGACATCAAAAAAAAAAAAAAGGTAGTTAGACTGAAAAGCCGACCCCAACTTAGTCGGCAAAGGACTCGGAGGAGGATCGATGACTGTATATTAGTCAGATGTAAAAAGACGGAATACATGCATTGCAGTTTCTCTGGTGACAAAAACAGCAACCAGGTGACTCCCAATATCGAAAATAAGTTTCTTAAACCAAGTAGAAGAATTTAAGTACCTCGAACCTATTGTCAACACCAAGGCAAACACAGAGGGGAGATATATCTAACAGAATCGGAACAGGCTGGCTCAAGTGGAGGTCGCACTTTGGAGTCCTCTTTGAAGCTGAAATACCCGTTAGAACTAAAGGCACTGTATATAAACAAGCAGTCAGACCGGCAATGTTGTATGGATGGATGAGGCTAGATAAAATCCAAAATAAGTAGGTAAATTCGCGGATCCTTTAAAGCAGCATAATACAGCAAAAATAAAATTGAGAAAACCGACTGCGCTGGTTTGGTCATGCAATGCGCCCTAGTGAAGACCAAATGACCAGACAGGTATTGGCTATTAAGCCTCTGCCACAAAGGCAGAGGACACCCACCGACTACTTGGACAAGGACAATCCACAATGATATGTTGACGATTGGCCTAACGTCAGAATTGACGTAAAACCATCAATCGGCTGACTCTGATTAGGGAAAGAGCCAGGAGGATTGAATGATTTCATAGTGTTGAAGATTTTTCTGATGGTCGTGACTTTTGTTACTGTGTGGGAGGGGTTGGATAAGTCACAAACGCTAACAATAAAAATCAAGGGCGGATTATATTATTGAACTCGATCCTTACAGTATTAATTTTCCTTTTTCTCATAATTTTGTTTCTAAAATACTTCTCTTTGAAGTCGTACATCCCGTCAAAGCGTAATTTTTCAATAAATGACAACGTGTATACAACGATACACGTGCCGCACTGAAAATAAAACCTTGAACGTATAAAAAAATATCACTAAGCTAGTTAGCACAGAATAATGAATCGGGGAACAGATAAATAGACTTCAAAAGCGACATTCAAGTAAAGAGCAACTCTCCCGGCAAATGAATAAAGTTCAAAAATGATCACGCTGTTTGTAAATTTTCACCGTTTTTGCAACATTTTTCATTGAAACTCCGCTCCTATTGGTCGTAGCGTGATATTCTGTAGAACAACCTATAACGTTCCTCTATAAATGGGCTATGTAACACTAAAAGAACTTTTCAAATCGAACCAGTAGTTTCTGAAATTAGCGCGTTCAACCAACCAAACCAACAAACAAACTCTTCAACTTTATAATATTAGTATAGATTGTATCTAAAGAGTGGAGGAGCAATAAAATATGTGCGTAACTACTATAGTTAATGGAATATTTTTCATTAAATAATAAATGAAATATAAATAATATACTATTAAACCTATTTGCTAAGTTATAGATTGCAAATACTGCACAATTCTTTCATTTTCGTTTAGTTGAAATACAAAATTCATTTCTTTCTTATCCTCAGATAACATTTAACTGTGAAATTTTATACTGTTCTTCCATCTCCTGTTTTTAAAACTATAAGAATTGTGCATAACGTTCCTGTAGTCTTATTTTTTGTATTGTGTAACCGTTAGGCAGCCTTTTGCAACAATTAATGGGGTGAACTATAGAGTTTACCACCATCTGAACATACCCTGAATTTAACTTCGTCGCCCCGTATGGGATTTTTTAATGAATATTTAACCCACTTAGGGGTTTTTACAATACAACTGAGTTTGCAAATTTGGCCAGTTTGATGTTAAGTGGTTACCGGTCGTCATGAACACTCGCTGTGAGAAAAACAACACTATGGCAATAGCGCTGCTAAATCGTAGTCTTCTGAAGAGACTAGGTATTTTTTCAGTCGGGTGGCTCTAATTAAAGCAGAAAATAGCCGTGTCCAGGTAGGACATGGCAAATTTCTTAAAATATGTATTTTTTAAGACGATATTGCTTCTAAGACTTTCCTTAAAAAAGGCACGAATAAAAATTTCTGGCCAACGGCGTAGGCTATGTTTTGTCTATTAATGTCATAGTTAAAATAGATTGTATCATTATACTATCCTTATCCCAAGTAGCACTTATGATTATTGTAGCACTATTATATTATATACTATTATTAAGTAGCACTTATGATTATTGTATCGCATAACTTTTAACGTTACATTTTACTGACGTCATATTATTTTGATGTCGGCTTTACTCGCCATCCTTTGAATAAATTTACATTAGTATTGTCCTCTATTTCACTAAACGGTTATATAATGGAGTTTCGTTACTGCTGCTGTAAATTAACTGCAAAATCTTTCTTCATGCGTTGAACGGCGTTGTGTAGTAAAAAGGCTAGGCTGTTAATTGAACGGCTAATTAAGCTAGTTGGCTGCGACATATCTATATAATCCCTTACAAAAGTGAGTAAGTAATCTCTGGTGGTAGACTTAGTGGTGAAATCGTAAGGTTTCTGGTTTAAAAGTTACCGACAAACTACTGACGTAAACCTATTTCCAATATAAGCAGTTGATGAATATCACAGGTGATATAAAAAAATTAAATGTTTGTGATGAGCAAAAATCTTATGACTAAAATGAACGTTATTTTTAAATCACGTCTTTATTGAATTAAAAAGAATCTTAAGTAATTCATCTAAATTCTTACCTAATTACAAGTCATTAAAAGTGAACGCCGATGTTTTTGATTAATGAAGATTAATCGCCTCAATCTATTAATTTCGTGGAATTCGCTGGGCGAACGGATAAATGCAGAACGTGAACTACTGTAATTTACTAGATACGATTTTATCAATGCCTTTCGATGTATGTTCCCCTTTGAGACAAAAACTACAAAACCGATTGCGATGAAACTTGGTATGTAGATGGCTGGAGACCTGGACTAACAAATAGGGTACTTTTTATCCCGAAATTAACACGGCATTGGGAAATACGCGGATCAAACCACGGGGTGTAACTATTATTGTAATATGTTGTAGCGGAGTTTAATATAGCGAAGCATTTATGAAGCATACCTGCATACGAAGTTCTCTTTGTGAACTATCAATTTGGAATTCAATATTACTACATATTATTACGAAACGAAGTCCACCGCCGCTGTTTGTCTGTCTGTTTGCGATAAACTCAAAAACTACTAAATGGATTTTCATGCCGTTTTCACCAATAGATAGAGCGATTCCTGAGGAAGGGTAAATTGGTTGAAATATGATGATGATTGTTAAAGATGTCTCTGCTACCCGTGCGAAGCTGGGGCGGTATTGAAGTATTGAATAAGAAGCTTTAGGCTTAATTTACTCGTATTGACGCTGAAGTGATAGTGTCACGTATCTTCTTTACAAATGACATCCAAGCATACGGAGCCCGTAGGGACACATAATTTATGCAAATTTTTATTATCTGGCCTATTTGTTCAGTATGTTTTTGTGTAAACTCATAATATTTCTTTTCAACAAAGTAATTTCACTTTATTTCATTAGATAGTGGCCAAGAGTGCTAACTCTTCGAAGTTACGACAAAGTAAGTCTTATGTCGGAATTGAATCGTCCGTAACCGAATGGCCGAGTCTATAGTTTCCCCTGTCCTCTAGTGATCTCGGCCGCTGATAACCAGTTGCTGCCGTATTTATTGGGTATATCTCGGTCATGACGAGAGACGTGCGGTAAACACGTAACAAACGGCAGCATAAAAATGAACGTTAATTTAGGTTTACTATAGAATATCTTTGAAATGATGTGACCATTGTGTGACCACCCAACATTGCTGTGCTCCTACTCTTTCAATTGATTTTGAATTAAGGACTTTCAGATTTTTTCCGTTACTTGTACTATCAGGACTTTGCTTTTTACCCATTTTCATGATTCTAGATCTATGGGAAGTACATTATAGGTTCTGATTTACCTGCGAAATGTTAAAATTTGTTAAAATCTAAGGCTGAATGGCCGAAATCTTTTGATTACGTTCACTAAGAAGCTTGATTTTTTTACAGCTTTAAGGGACCGCATACTTATGTATTTGGTATTAATTTCAACTTGATGTGTTCACGGGTACCTGAGAAAAAGGTTCTTGACAGACAGACAGACGGACAACACAGTGATTCTATAAGGATTTCTTTATTTCCTTTTGAAGAACGGAACCCTAAAAATATCGAAATCAGACTACCCTGTAAAAAGGTGGGCATACAAAAAAAAATACGGGTCGACTTGAGAACCTCCTCCGTTTTTCGTCGGTTGAAAAATAAGTACACATTTACAAATATGTTTTCATACAAACCAACATATTGTAAGAATTATATAATTTGTTTATTACAACTAAACTTTAGTGTTCCCATTTCCAATACAAAAATAAGTTAGTAAAAAACCATAAAAAGTTAAATTTGGTGTGGTTAATGTAAGAAACCAACTACATATTGGACAAAATTAATTTGTATCAAACTTTTGAAATATTATGGCTAAAAGCCAGACAAGTTTACTATTATATTACTTTCTAGCAGCGACCCGCGGTTTCACCTTCATAAGTCCCGATGCCGTATGAATATCGGGACAAAAAGTAGCCTATGTCTTAATCCAGGCTCCAGCTCGCAATCGGTTCAGGAGTTTTTGTGTGAAGGAGTAACAAACATCCATACATCCTCACAAACTTTCACGTTTACAATATTAGTAGGATTATTGTTACTCATGACTTCATGACTCATGAGGTCGCAATTCGGAACTTTTGAAAACACGTGCATGTGCGTGCATGTTCACTTGTTTTATCGGCCTTTACCCATCGACCGATGAGTATATCTATTTTTAAATCAAACAATGTAAAAAAAGGTAAATTAAATACGTAAATTTTTAGTCACAGCCAATTCAAAGGAATTGATAGTACCTACTTTGTGTTATACTATAGTATTATATACTACAGTATTAATATAAATATGTAATACACAAAATACGTCATCATATCGTTAGAGTTAGTAAACGAGTTTCAGGTGGCCACTGTCTTCAGTTAATAAACAAACATCTACTTATTACATACATACATTAGATATCTATGCCGTCTTTGTATATTTTTTTTCAGTTATTTTTACAAAATTAGACAAACATTAACTTCTGTTTCTTTACCGTATTGTTTTATGATTTTACGTGGAAGGTTGTAGTATATTAGGTAACTAGCAGCGCCCCGCGGTTTCACCCGCGTAAGGCCTGATCCCATTGTAATATCGGGATAAAATCTATGTTAATCCAGGTCTCCAGCTATCTACATGAAAGAGTAACAAACATCCATCCACCCATCCATCCATCCAAACTTTCACACTTATAATATTAGTGGGATTTACTATTTAAGACCGACCACGTTCCCCTTTTGTTACAGGTTTACCTGTGCTCTAAAATAAAATACATGATAAAAGTCTTATAAAGTAGACTTCGCCGATTTTCCGACTATTTATAATTGTACCGCAATACTCCTTCCACTTGTTAATCCTGCAATGCAAATGCAATCTACTTAACAATGTTCCCATTAGTTGGGTTAGAAATTGCTACACTGGTGCAAATTAGGTTAATCATGTATTTTAGTTCGCAGAAGGGTACTGAAATATTAATAGAGAGACTTGTCCATTACGGAAATTTATGATCGTTAACGCTTGCAATTGCAAGCGATATTGTTATGTTGCACTTTTATGGTTTACTTTGTATATGCTAAGGGCTATTAAATGTATTGTGTATTTAACTTGTAACTATCCGGTAACAATACGTGTCATTTTTCAAACATTGTAAAGAGTAAAGAGGTATTTATATCAAAACGTTGATATTATGACTACAAAAATACATAGGTAATGGTATACCACTAACTAAGTAGACAAAATAATGTTTTAATGATATGAAACAATAACATTGATTTAACAATAAATTTATCTGATTAAACAATAAATTTATCTGATTTAACAATAAATTTATCTGATTTAACAAAAAATATATCAAAATATTTAAAAAATGTTTGAAAATATATTCCCGCGAATCGATACAACTGATTCAATGTTATTCTTACTTTTTATATGAACTAATACCGTGTCTATGTCTGAAAATGTTTCTCTACTACCTATTAAAAATTACTTGATAGGTTTTTCTCACAGTTAATGCAGATAGGACTGTTTTAGTTACATGTCAATTAATATCTGCTAAAACAGTAACAGACAAACCAACAAACAAACAAGTAGGTGGATAAGACGTAAAGGTATAAGAAAGATACTTAGATATTTTTTTTTCTTGAATTTAATTTTTATAATTTTTGTTCTTCTCTGTGTAATTAATTATACCTATAGTGACGATTGCAACTTGCAGCAGACTTCTAACTATCTTTTTTCTCGTCACATTCTTGGCTAAGTGGTTGTGGTCTTCACATCAGGGGTGTTGGCAAGCCCCACACAATCCGTTGTCCCTCCCGTACTGTAGCTCTTCTTGTACATTCGTAGAGTGGACCATTGAGTGCAGTTTTGACTTGGTTGGTCCAACGCATTGGTGACCTGCCGCGCGCTCTTGTGCTTTCAACTTTTTACTGCACTGCAAGTCATTATACATTAAATAGGAATAAAGTATAATAAGAACACTATTTAACACGGGAGCACCGTAAAGGTTTGGCATAAAAGATTTCATGAATAGAAATAATATTTCTATTAATAATAATGAATATTAGTTTCATCTACATATTATGTAGATGAAACTAATATTTTAACTGACAGTACCTACCTACATTATACGTACTTTAAAAAGTACCTACTTTGTTTTTATTTTTGTATCAGATTATGGTTTGCTAGTAAAAAAGGCTATTAACATTAAGTCCGCCTACAAAGAAAGTGTATAAAGTTTGAATAAATAAGATATATTTTTAGATATGTCGCTATCATATGAAAGAAAGCAAATGTCCCACATACATACCTATGTACGTTACGCAGTTTGTACTAATATATACATATTATACGTGGAGTGGTACAATAATATCATTCATCGTCGACGCTATATTATGCTGTAGATGCAATCAACTAAACATCGGCCCACACTAATATTAAATACTTGCGGCGAGGTTGTTCTAAGTACCTCGTAAGGTAGATGTTGTAATTTATGTAGCAAGGTGTGGTCGCAAGTAAACGCCCTACTCGTCATTAGTGTTGGCCGAGAGCGTCACTAGCTAATTACAGAAGATTGATGAAGCCAACGCTCTCCCCACTTCACTACTGACGACTTGCGAGCTTGTTAGGCCGCGACTTGCAGCCAAGCGGAGTGGGCTCGTTTCTTCAAGTGAGTCGTAATGTACCAGCGATTTTGTAGGTGGAAATATTTTTGTCACGACTGGCAAAGATGTAAGTTGGCAGCTTATATTTTTATTTGAATACATGCAGTAATAATTTTTTCACAAACATGTACATGTATCCCTGAAGGTGCAGGTAAGCAGAGCCACTATCTATTGTCCCACTCACGTAAGTACGTAGAGGGCAAGCTTACTGCGGTAGGGTAAAGTAAGAAGAAAAGGCAATGGAAGGACAAGGAAAATGTTTATATGGATGGATTGGGGAGTGTAAGCAATGGCTCGAAGAGGTCAGGGTCGCATTCCTATAACTCTAAGTGGCTGTTGCCGGAAAGTTCGAGCTTTCTAACGAAAACATTTTTCATATCAAGGAATTATGCTGCAAATATACAACAAATAAATCGATAGCTTTCCTTTATTTAATTTTTTAAATGACGAAAAAAAGGAGGTTCTCAATTCGACCGTATAATTATTTTTTTTCTTATATTGTGAAATACATAATTATAATTATGATTGTTACAAGTTACTGTCATAATGTTATTTGTTTTCAAATTTCGAAACTGAAACACAATGCTTATAAATACTTATAAATGGTGACATTTTCATACGGTCAGCTAGATCATTGAAACTATATATTTTTTTCTACATAATTCTTTTATTTATTTTCTATGTATTTATTCATTGTTACTTTATATGTGTATATTTTTTAAATTATTATTTTTTAACACTTGGTTAATTTTTATTATTATTTGAAATAATTGTTCCTGTCTCAGTCAATATTCAAGTTTTATGACTTTTAAGTAATTCGAGCTCACATAAAATTTATTTCACCGATAGTTGAATGACATTACAGTTTGTCATTAGCTTAAAATAGCAATAAAAGAAACAGAGTCATGATAATGTTACGAACTTTAACTTCACTCTGCTCTTCAAATAGTTACGTATAGCCTAATACAGCGAGTTAAAACTTGTCTCCACAAAGTTGTTCCGTATAAAAAAATTGTTGTTAGATTATTGTATGTCTTCGTCTATAAGTACTTCCTGCTTTCAACGTTAAAAAGATGTACAGTTAAGGTTACTACTTTCCATAACTATCTTCATCCGTACATAAGTACAGTGTTGACTTAAACTTGAACTTAAAGGTGCATCAAATATCAAAGGTATATTGTATACTGGCATTATATATGTATTACGGTGTCTTCTTATAATACTGTACGTATAAGAAGGTTATTCGTACACAATTTATCTATGCTAAAGGGCTCAACTTTGGTTAGGGCTCGGCGATGCGATTTTGGGTTGTATTTATCATATTTACGTAGACCTAATGAAATCATATTCGTGTAGGAAGGTATTGATTCGAGTATACATTTTTTGAGATTGATTAAAATAAAATTATCCTAATGCTTAAATGCTGCAAAGTTGGCAGTAATACTTTCGTTTGGAAGGAGATAGTTTTAAAAATCAGATAAGATGAACTTCCTTCTGCAAAACTTAGTTCCTGTATAGTTCATTATGTAACTACCGCCAATATTAAGCTTGTTAAACATATTTTCGATTGCTACTAGAATTTATAAGTTAGTGTTGATTCAACCGTTGTAAAATAAATAAAACCAATTATAAAACATTCAACAAAAAATTTTAATGGCAGTTTCGAATACCTGTAATCAAAATAAGGTTCCTAAATTTAAAATAAAATGAAATTTGCAGTTTTCCGCCTTTCATAAAGCCATACCTTTATATTAAGTGCGTAATGGCACTCCTTAGAAAAATTGAGATCGATGCGAATAAATTTAATGAAGTTCGGACAAGAAGTTTCCTTAACATTTAAGTGCATATATCATTTCATTTTCTGGTATGTTTTAGACAACCGGCACTATAATAATCAAGTAAGGTCGGAAAATTAGCATTGTATACTGGCATTATACATGTATTATGGTGTCTTCTTATAATACTGTACGTATAAGAAGGTTAATTTCTTCATATACATACATTACATTGTTGATATTAGTATAAAAAAAGTTCGGAATAAATTAATTTAAAGTGTATATTATATAAAAATATACTTCATACCCATACCCGATAAAGATGAAATACTACGTATCAGTTGATTCATTGGATAGAATTTGACTGTTTTCATTACTTTTTTTCTTTTGTGGTCGTTAATTCGGAAACAGAAAGATGTGTCACTTGCCTTAAAATACAAGCTTGACAGATACTGATAAAAATAAAATTGACAATAGGGAACATGCATGATTTTTTTTTTTATCTTATATTGACTTGTTCCATCATTCTACCCTAATAAAAAATATAAATAACCTTGGCAATGTTCAAATAAGTTTTTAAAATAACATTGAAAACATCGATAAATTTTGATCTGTTTGAACGCCGCCATATTTCGCGGGCCTTGGATGACGTCACTTCCACGCTCAGTGTTTGTTTCATAAACTTACTTGAAGTGTTACAGTAATTTTATACCGATTTCCAGTTGTAATTACTATTTATTGTAATTAATAGACGATGACTAAAGTTAAAAAACCATTTTATAGGTATTGCCTTGTCCCTAACTGTAAAAATACTATAAGAAGTACACAGTAATACAGTATTTTTTCCTGTACAAAATAATAATGTAAAATACGAAAACAATGGTGTACATTAATGAGAAGGGATGAAGTAACTACAATATGGTGTTTATATTGTTGTGAAAATCACTTTAATGTAAGCATATGTTAGAAACAGTCTCAAAACCACTGATATAAACTATGAAAATCACTAACTAACAGCAACTGCCAAGTTGTTCGTACCTCTGTTTGCACTCAAGTCAATCGTTCTAAACTTATTCCTACTCTTTTATAATCCCACAATTTGTTAATATTTATCCATCAACCAATAGTATTGCGTTACCGGTATAACCAGTCAAAATAATATCTATTAACTTATTTTTATTAAATATTGAACTGTGTTATGATCTATTATAGTTTGTCCCTATTTTTAATAAAATAAATAAGTTTTTAATGTGGCGACAACACATATTACAAATATTTGCTAGTATACGGTGAATTAGTCAGCAGTAATTTATGTTTGTTTTAAATATCAAGCAGAAGGCAACTTGCTTGTCTACTTAAACTAGGTAACAAAAGTCCAATAAAACTTCATAAATATAACTAACTTTACATATCTTACCTATGCTTTAGATTATAATATAACAAGTATTATAATAATTACCCTGCGGCTTTCACTCCTTTGACCTCAGCGGACGTAAAATCTGGATTTGATGCAAAATATAATAGTCATCATGAATGCACCTATTTTCGGTAGATTGTCCGATTGTGCTTTGACAAAACTACATTCAGTCATTGTCCTAGATGATTTCTAATATCACTAGAATTCTTAAATTACACTAGCTAAGAGCAAAAACTACAGGAACACCTATCTTTACAGATAAATGACAGAACGTGGAATGTCACGTCATGTTTTGTTTCGACCAATGGTGAAGCGTTTTGCAAAGTTGAATTTCGCGCCCTTATTTTGCATATTTTAATTAATATTTTTTGCAATTAAACACGAACTAAATAAGAAAATAATTGTTTAGGCATAATATCTGGACAATAAAGATTCAAGGGAAAATTAATCAAGTAAATTTAAACAACATGCATATTCCTTATTAACATATTAATTGTTTAGGCTATTTTTTATTTATTATTTTGTTTTATTTTTACAAAAAGATTAATAACTTCTTCCCTTTTTTAAATCTCGATTACTAAACTGTATGGCTGAAACTATTCTAAATCTTACAAAAAGATTTAATAAATAATTTGAGGGAAACAAGGATAAATAGGATAGTTTTTTTAACTTTTATGAATATTGCTGCTGGGCTTTTTTTTTTCTTACTTTATCTACATTATTATACTGCACATAAACAACCGTGTAAATTTTCACTGTGAATATATCAATACGATCTCGAATTACGTTAAAAATAAAAGCATCTGCGTGCGATGCAGCTGTCGGTAACCCACTGCGCGTGACTGTGTATAAGGTCCGCTGGCGGATCAGCTGCTGGTAGGTATTTAACACAAGTACATCGCGTGACATAGACCTGCCAGTAGTGTTGCAACAACTTGGCTCGGACAGGACTTCCCAGCAACAGCCAGTTCGAGTTAAAGGTATGCGACCAGCTCCAGCTGTTCCTTACACTGCCCAATTCAGCCGTATAAGTAATCTACCTTTCTTTCCATTGTCTTCTCTTCTTACATACCTTTCCCTTTCAACATAGGGGTCGTCCATTAATCCAGTCCAGAATATTATCTTTAAATACAGATATAATAGCGGGTTATACGAAAAAATAAATTCTACTCCCCCCGTTCGAGCCTTACGTGATTAATGGACAATCCCATACTCCTAATTTTCTCATTTTTAATTCTCAATGTGCCCAGTTGAGGACAATAGGCTTGTCCTCTATTACGGGAGTGAGACCAAATTATATTTGGCAGAATGTGGGTGTCTGATACGCCTCTGCCTACCTATTTGGGGATACAGGTATGAGTGTATGTATGTTGTATAGACAACAACAATAGTGGAAGTACGCATAATGTCTTGAAAGGCCTCAGAATAATATACAGCTCTCGGAACTTTGAATCCCTATCTAATTCAAACTCACAGCAAAGGGCACACAAAGGATTACTAAGAAGTATTCAAGGACAAAATGATACTGCTTCGTAAATATTTTATGAGGAATTATTTTGTTAACCTATAGTACAGTTTTTTCTTTAAGGATTAAATATGTTTACTCACATTTCATGTAAGAATCGTTTTATTATTCCATTTCCACTAATTATGAACGCCAAAGATCGTGTATGTGATTTCGTGTGTATGTAATTTATTTGTTCGTTCGTATTCCTTTAAGCTGAAATGGCTAGATGACTATGGATAAATTTATGTTCGCCGGTAGATTTGATTCAACTTTCACACACAGGTATACATGAACAAAGATTCACATGGGCACAGATGTGCAGTGAAAGCTAATGAATGAATGTATCATTAATTGTATTAATCATATATATATATATTATATTATTATAACATCCCACCAAAATAGCTAGTGAAGCGAGGCGTTAACATAGTTCGCGTTTTACCTGTCCTGGAGTGGGGTTCTGGCAAACGTTCTCTGTTTCATTGTGTATTAATACTGAACATGACTCAGTATTGTTTGACTGCTAAAATCTTTTGTCTAAAAGTAAAAAATTGTGATTTTTTTTTACTCATTTGACGAGTTAACTTAACTACACCATTGCATATAGGTACTGAAGAAAATATACTAACAAAACCATTATTTTAAATCATTGATGGTTCAAATATTGTTTTAATGCATCATTCATCAACATTACGCCAATCAATTAAACGAAGCGTCCAGGTACCTATCAAATTACAAATAAAATAATAATAAATCAACTTTTATTTGCTTTTTGATGGATAATACTTTATAAGTAACTGTAAAATATCCCATTAACCATTTTCCAATAAATTCATCCAATTAGCGCTCGTTGTTTTGTAAAGTAAGACCAATTAACTTAGGAATGCTAAAATCTCGCAAAACATGTTTGGGAAATGTAGCGTAATATTAAAAATCATATAATCTTAAAATTATAAAATAATTATTTAAGAATATATTTGAGGCTCTCACAATGAATGGCTCTCACATTTTACATGTCACACGAAACAGTTTGCAATTATTTGTTATTATTTTCTGATTTGGCTAACAAAAATGAATCTCTCTAATATAAATTCATTTATTTACGATGCCCATCTGTGTTTTGGGTCACAGCAATTGAAATTTGTACAAAATTTTAACTCATTCTATAAATTAAGTCTAGGTAAATAGTATTTTACCCAGGTTAAAGCAGGCAACCAAATCTAGGAAATAAAAGTATGAGAGCTAATATGATATTTAATATGAATCATCAAAATCAGAATGTAAATGTTCAACTTCATTTGACATTTTCATCTTCTTTATTTCTACAATGCAAAGGTTTGATTCTAAAGACATCAGACTCATTGTCACTGTCATTACTTGATGAATCACTTTCACCATTAACTGAAATATATTATAACTTTCACCGCCACCAACATTAATAATATTGTACCTATGGTTCTGTAATTTCCTTCAATTTTGTTATGTGAGTAAATAAAATGATGTAAAACTAGCAGCGCCACGCGGTTTTACCCGCGTCAGTCAGGTCCAAACCTTCACATTTATAATATTAGTGGGATTAGAGGGATTAAACGTGTTTTTGTCAAACTCTGACCGACGGCGAAACTGTCACACTTGATGAATTATTTTCTGTGAAAATTCTTTCAATATCGTAACTATTTAATTGAATATTTTTAGTTGTTAACCACTTGTCTTGCCATTAAAATAAGTTAGTACCCTTTGTTTTCCGCAACATAAGGAAATGTTTTATTTTCCTGGTAGGCTATACATAATATATACATTTTCAAAAAAAAAAATTTAATGTTCTCGAAGAATAGTGAACTGATTGACAAATTCTACATTGACCAGCCAGATCAAGAATATTCTTGATCGAAGCTTACGCCCGAAAATTCTATTTCTTACTACTCGTATACTAGCTGACCCGGCACACGTTGTTTTGCCATATTAATTATTTCTAATGAATATTTTGGTAGTAAAATAACTAACTTATTGTGGGGATGGGGTCTATGACGGAAAGAAGAATGGAGCGGTGTGGTCTATTGACGGCCTATAAAGATAACAAAACACCAACCATTCATTTTCTTAATTTAAAGTACTTCATTAACTTAACTGACATATTTTTAAGTTTAACAGTGGGAGAGCCATGCTTCGGCACGTATGGGCCGGCTCCTAAGGAGTGATATCATGGCCTCACAGAAAACCGGCAGTAAAGCAATGCTTCGTTGTACTTCGCCAAGCGAGTGAGGTTACTGGTGGCCCTAACCCTTCCTTCTCTCTATCTTCCCCCCTATCTCTCCATCTTCCCTCCTCTCCTACTCCCACCTTAAAGGCCGGCAAGGCACTTGTGACTCTCGAGTTGCAGGTGCCTATGGGCGGCGGTAGTCACTTACCATCAGGTGACCGTCTGCCCGTTAACCCCCTATTCCATAAAAAAAAAGTTTGACATCGACTTGACGGCAATCGATTATTACAATCGATTATAACAATCGCACTTTCTATTTTCACTGGGTTAAATACTTTAAAAAATTGTACCAATGAAATTAAAATACTAATATCGCTATTAAAAAAAAAACGGGTTGATAAGGAATTGAAAAAAAAAAAAACTATCTAAAGATTAAAAAAAAAATTAGGGGTGGACTACCCTTAACATTAAGGCTGATGAAAAATAGATGTTGGCCGATTCTCAGACCTACCCAATATGCACACAAAATTTCATGAGAATCGGTCAAGCCGTTTCGGAGGAGTTTAATTACAAACACCGCGACACAAGAATTTTGTATATTAGACTAGCTGCCCCGACAGACTTCGTTCTGTCAAAAGTTATTGATTGACGACAAATGTTTGACAGCTGGGGACCTTTGTTTTAATTATTATTTACTCTGTGTTTTGTATAGGAAAAGATAAGTGTTTTTGATATTTATTAACCTTCCTTGTGCCCTAACGAAAATATGAAAAAAAAATTGCCGAATTGGTCGAGCCGTTCTCCAGTTTTGCGCTTTGCAATACATTTGGCAATTCATTTTTATTTATATAAGTTGTATTTAGAAGGTAAAAGTTTGTAACCAGCCTTTAATTCCCTCAAAAAAAGGTTATTTGAATTTGGAGCAGTGTTGTTAAGCCATCTAATTAAACTTATACTCACGGCGACATTTTAACGGTGTCTGGCGCCTGGGGGACTTTAAGCCCCTACAATTTGGCGGGCTACTACAATAGTATTAAAGTCATCATCATCCTCCGCGCCTTTTCCCAACTAAGTTGGGGCCGGCTTTTAGTCTAACTACGATACGGCCGAACTTCGATATTTTACGTGAAGCGACTGCCATCAGACCTCCACAACCCAAGTACTAGGCGATATTGAAGTTCTGTAGTTAGACCAGGTTGTCGGCCTTTTTAGGGCTCCAACTACATGTAACGAATGCCACAGATGTTTGTATGCCACCCGGGACCGACGGTTTAACATGCTCTCCGAGACACGGAGGGGTCTCGGGTTACAAATAGTATTAAAGTAGTTTCCTAAATATCGTTTATAACAATCAAGACTCAGATTGTAAGCAAACTTAGGTATGTTATTTTTTCACCAACTTTAATGGTTCTGGCGGCAATGATTGCCAACGGAAGCTGTCTGCCAGTGTTGATTATAATTTAAATTTTTTAAAATACAGTATATGAAAATCTGCATTCAGACTTTAAGAAAAGTGACCAATGATTTTATGTACCTTTAGAACCGGTACCTGTAAATTGACAGCTGCCCCAAGCCAGTAGGTATGTATACCTTTAGAGCATAACTATACTTATACTACTCCGTACGAACGACATACTGTTAAACAAGTAACGTCTGGCGGATCTTGCTGTATGATTAACTATTGACTTTGGGCTCTATATGTTAAGTTGAAAAAGCTAGATTAGAATGCGAGACTACGTCCGATATGCTTATAATTCTATTTATGTTTCTATTCTTCTTTAGCCTATTTGATTTCAAAACTTAATTTTCATAAAGAATTAAAAAATATATTTTGCATGTTTAGCATCTCAGAGTTTGATTTGTTGAATTGTCCTTATACATGTGTATACAATAAAGAAGACGTAGACCGTTATATATCAAGATAAATATAAAAAGGAAATAATGAAACGCACGCTTGGGAGCTATTTCCGAAGACCGGATAGAAGAGCCGGAGTGCGTTTTCTCCCTAACATTTATGTGTCGTTCCACAAGTTTGTATTTGCCTTTGTGAAAATTTATTGCTTTTATAGTTTTCTGCAGTAATGTTATTCGTACATGAATTTTAGGAAACAGTAGTGACAATTTTTTAAAGTTTAAATGCAACGTTCTTTAATCAAATTACTGTAATTTTAGTGATAATTGTATGTAATGTAATAATATAAATGAAAATGTTTAAAGCAGAGATGTAATCATTTTTAAAGCAGAAAGTAGTGTAATGGCTAAGGTTTCGTTCATTATACTTCGAACGTTTAGTGATTACTAACGTAGCTTGGACTGAGGAATTATCAGAGTCACTAGCCATAAATGTAGGACCAACGGTGTTGCAAGTCTATAAAACTGTGTCTAGTCTATTAGCATACAATATAACACTATTACGCCCGTTAACCGTGATGCTTCTCAAGATTTTATTAAACGAGTTTACTATTTCCTGCACATCTTCATGTATCCATACTTTGTTGTATTTAAAAATATATACAATGAAAAACATAACACATTATTACCTAATATTATTAGATAAGCGACCGATAAAATATTTACTAGATATTTGTAAGGTTATTTCTTGCACAAAAAAAAAAAATATGCGATATGACGGGGAGTCGATACGACACCGGTATTTACATTAGTTTCTAACAATTTTGGTCAAGACGCTTATAAATACAAACGACTATAAAACGGAAATAAGAGTACAATAGTTGGGAAACTACACATTTTGTACGAGAAAACATGGAGCCATGTGATGAAAACTGTCCTCATACATGTATATTATATGAGAGTGTATAATGTACCAAGAATTTATTTCAAACGCATTATATTTTCTGAATTACGATCAGTATGTGACTTATTTTTGTTAGCAGACAACGTGGTACAAATGTTTTTCGTAAACCTCTGAATGCTTATTACATGTGAAACGGTAGTTTACTACACTGGCAGCGCATGGAACAAGAATAGGTAGTGAGGTGCAGGTGCCCATGGGTGGCGGTAGTCACCATCCGGTGACCCGTCTGCTCGTTTGTCCCCTTTCCCGTAAAAAAATAATATGTGTCTTTGTCAAAGAATATCCATATAGTTATTAATTTATTTAGGGTAGGTATACAATTTTGTATTATAATTTTTTTTTAAATAGTCGAGTTTAATAAGTAACTAAGTTAAATCAAATAAGATGCGGAAATAATGCGACTTAAATATTGTTCTAGGTACGTACCTAGCACTTATTTTATAGCAATAAAATTATTAGTAAATTATATTTTAATTTACAATAAACACGTACTAAAACTTTTAGATATACCTATGAAAGATACAAAATGGTCAGAATGTTTCGTGCTGAATGGCACTACCTACATGTATAGGACCTACCTACATACGTAACTGGCAGGAAGTCTGTTCATTACGATAGAGAGAAAGTTTACTTGTTTACTGTACACATTGGAAGCTCTTATTTGTTCTATCCCCGATTCTACGATGTAGGTCAATTTAAGTGTTAACTTTTAGTACGGAAGTTCTCAGTTTTGCAGAAGCTGCATCTCCTTAGCTAATATTATTACGTAAGTAACACCATTCTAATATATTTATAATGTTTGTATCTACCTATGTCTACCTGGAATAATTGACAACCATAACGGTTTTAATTTTTCTCTTCTAAGAAATAAATAATCTGAGACTTTATAAAAAAATTAAAAAACTAGAAATACCTCTGCGGGCCTGCTGCGGGCCCGGTTTTATTATTTATTGTAATCGTATTCAGTAATCGTCTAGGTACCCACAGGACAGGCTTGCCTAGTGTGGGTCCATTGGACATTCTTATATTGTACATGTACCTATAACTTTCTGGCATTAAACCGTTTTTATTATTATTTTAATTTTTGTACTAATGACTCTCAGTTGCGAATTGGGATGAGTTATATAGATAGACTAATAAAATATTTCAATTTTTCTTTTGGAAAATTATTATCGTTTGGTAATATATAGTAAACTTAAATTAAACTCCTAACTCTATTAATTGTCATAAGAACTGGAAAATAAGAATATAGTTTTATAGTATGGAACCCTGCCTCTGCATCCATGCAGAGGGAGGGTTCCATACTATAAAATAATATTCTTAAAAATTGAACCTATACTAATGGTCCACCATTAGTATATGTTCAATTTTATAGAAGGCAGAAGGCTTTTATCGTACGTACACTTTACTAGTGAGCCCTAAACGGAGTTTGTGTTAAGTGTACTCGTAGCTTCACCTACCTAACACTTATAATGGTCATTATTTAAATTTCCAATATAGACGGTAACAATTTATCTTAAAGATTGAAAACGATATCAGGGGTAGATCACAGATAAGATAAATGGTTAGACGAACATACACTTAGAAAATTGAAAAAAGTAGCAATGTGAACTTTTACTCTTTCCTTAAATGGTAAAAGTTCAGATGAAATAGATTAAAGAAGAAATAATACGGCTCAAAACACATTATTACAAGAGAAACATAAATAGAACTCGTCTTTACATGCGAGTGTTATCAAATGCTTCGTGAAAACTAATCGCCTGGAAAAATTGCGGCTCTCGCCTTATATAAACACACTTATCATTAAATAAACATATGTATACATATGTGTAGGCGAATAGGTTAGTAATTTACTATTACTGAGACACGATGTTCATTTTTATTTACTCTCTTAGATCGTGTTTATAACTTAACCAAGTGCTTGTAATTTGACTAATAGCATTTATATGTTTTCATCGTATCACTGTAGCGTATGGAAGATTGCAATTTCATATGAGTGCTGAAATATCCATAATATGAATATATTCATTGTACGTACATGTGACTTTTATCGTCCTCCTTATTGAAAACCATGGCAGGTAAGTATTGATTTTATTTTGATTCGTATTGATTTTATTTTGATTCGTATTGATTTTATATCGTGGGAGAGCCATGCTTCTTTACGTATGGGCCGGCTCGACCGGAGTGAACCGGCAGTGAAGCAATGCTTGCATTGTTTTTCGCCGAGTGTTGTGGTTACCGGAGGCCTCAACCCTTTCGTCCCCCCTCTCCCCGTCTTCCACCCTTCCCCTACTCCCACCTTAAAGGTTGGCAACGCACTTGTGACTCTAAAGTTGTAGGTTGTGCCTATGGGCGGCGGTAGTCATTTACCATCAGTCTATACCATAAAAAATAAAAAAACATAAAAAAAAGAAATTAGCTGCGTGGCAACCTTCTACATTATTTGTGAGCGACCTTTAAAGTTTTTCTTACGTCCTTTCAACGATTTTATCTAACTCTAACATATATATATAAATTTGAATTTGTTTGTTTGTTATGCATTCACGCCTTAGGTACTTAACCGATCACCATTACATTTTTGATACATGTTGGGTACAGAAAGGGACATTGTATATAAAGAAAATAAAAAAGAAAGTACTTTCTGAAGGATACCTGAATTGGTTTTAAATCAACTCGATCGGAGCAGCGGGAAAAAACTATAAAAATGAAACCTAGGAAGCAGTTTCAAAGCCAAGATACAAAACAACAAACAGTGACATTAATTAATCAATGAAATTTTACTAAATCACTTCATAGATAGCACAGAATCTGGATTGTCAGTTGTTATGAACTAGTCTAGATTATACTTACGACGTGATGTTCCAAACAATTAAGTTCATGACTACTTAAGGTTGCCAGACAGCCGTGAGTCTTAGTTTAATGAGAATAATAAGTTCTGAGAGAGTTATTCAGAATTCTACAGAAATGACTGTAGAATTCTAAATATCCACTTTTGTGTTTGGAGAAATCCCAAAGCTTGGGTTAAAGAGGCCAGTGAGACGTACGGTGAAATTATAGTCACTCTGCATCGCTGGACATTGAAGCGATAAGTAACTCTGTTGGTTGATAAAAGATTTTAGTCTCTGGTGATGTTGAAGCACTTCCAACAAAAAGACACCGGATCAGAATCGGTATTTGTTGCCCAGCTGCTCGACAATACTTTATATCTATACTAATATTATAAGCTGAAGAGTTTGTTTGTTTGGTTAAACGCGCTAATCTCAGGAACTACTGGTTTGAATTAAAAAAATATTTTAGTGTTGAGTAGTCCATTTATCGAGGAAAGCCATATAACATCACGCTACAACTAATAGGAGCGGAGCAGTGACCATAAACGCAGATGAACCTGCGGGGACGGCTAATGTAATATAATATAGATCACAATCTACCGGCCGGTATTTCTCTATTTCGACATTACAGAACTGTAATGAACCCTTCATAATATGGCTTTATTTCGACAAATCTTATAGCATTGAGCAAAAATAATTTAATGTAACTTGAGTGTTCGAATAATAAAAATTAATGTGGTAGTTGTTATTTACATTTGATAGCTCTGATGACATCCTAAGATATTTGAAGGGAAAATATTGTTTAATCTTACCCTATATATCCGTGTCCAAGAAGGTTTATACAAATGTTTCACATAATGATTACTAGATACAGACACTTGTTGAAAAAACAACATTTTCCAGTCGCTTATCTGTGTATAAAGTGGGTGAATTACTTTTAAATGCTGTTTGGACTCTCCCAATTCCCTTTACTGCATTGCGTACCACGCGCTGTATGTACTTCTAAAATTTTAAATAATAGCTTTTAAAACCACTCGCAAACAATGTAGGGTGCGAAAAAGTTATACAATTCAAGTTTACGATGCACTGAACCGGGAGGACGCTATATTTTACAGATAAACAATACCACCCATTGCTTTTATTAGGCGATAAAAAGCTTTAAGTAACTGATTAAATAGTGCAAATTTTGTTAACACAACGTATTTGAATGTCCGAACTGTCGCACAGAATATTGCGTTTGTGAATTATTAGTTTTTGTATATCAAATGAGTTTTGATCCATGCTGTATCTGATAATTCCAATTAACAACGTCAGATACAAGTTTTAATTATTTATTAGTGCATTTCGGTTAATTTACTAATTGAAATGAAATTTAATAATATATACCTAAAGCATATTGTTGAGGTTAAGGTTAAATGGCAATAGTTCTTTGGTTGTACACAACACAAGTTAGTCACTCGTTTTTCAATATTTGCAAGAACATGGCTAACGTTGATGTCAAATTGTGAACGCAACTATGCATGTGTTCAGCGCTCTTGACACAGTTGGGAGACGAGGTAAGTGCACACTCAGTGCTATGTTTAGTCGCAACGCATTCTACTGTGTATAAACCTGCTAGGCTACGATAGCATTCTGCAAAAAAAAATAATACATCACTCACACAAAACTCATGTGGCTTTACACTGATTCTAAAATTTAAATTAGTAGTTACTTTGTTTGTATTTGTGGGTTACTCGCGTTTGCCCCCGGCTTAGCTGGCGTTAAACTTATTTTTCTACTCCCCAGGAAACAGTACTTTTTTTTGGAAGAAAGGTACCGTATGTCATTCTCTATACTCTTGAAAACTTGTATGAAAAATTTCATTGTGATCGGTTTAGTAGTTAGGGTGTGAAAACATATCAGACAGACGGAGTTACTTTCGTTTTATAACATAAATAAGTATATAGAATATAGTTTTCATGAAATAAGAGGTATCTGTTTCAGAATCACCCGGCTATCAACCATATCAATAAGAAACCGATGGCCTGTAAAACATTTGTATGGAGTCTCGATCAAAGTAGTCAAATCCGTACAGTTGTTGTCGACGTTTGTAGCAAACTTTCTCGTTGTTGCTTTGCTTGTTATAAATCTCTCGTAGGGATACTCTTTTGTTCAAATTCGTGTTGGAAAATTGGCTCTGCTTTTACTATTGTTACTTTCTCGTAGATAAATTGTATTCGATTTGAGCGAATAAATTACACTAAAACGTTTTTACTCGATTTATTATATGGGACATTATTGGGCCATCTGTTTTTTTGTGTAATAACCATTCTAAAGCGAATGAATACGCGAATTTGTTTTATAATCCCTACGTTACTGACAAACTGAGTGTCAGACCCAAGATTAAAAATTGATGATAATATTCCCAAAGCTTCCAATAATTTCTGTTTTCAAAGTTACCGGCTATATTATCCGAAAACGTTAAAACATATATACACATACATACTGGATGTCTATATAGTTGTTGATTGCTTAGTAAGCTGAAATGAAGTTTGGCAGAATATTAGTTTGAACGTTGGTCTACAATTTATCATCATTCCTTTCATTCATTGCTATAATTTGTTTCGATATTAGTCAAGTTCTATAAACCGTTTTACTGCTGGGAATAGGGATCCTCTCAGTTAAATTGAATTTACAGATGTCACCGTATGATTGTGATTACCGTTAGTTTATAAACATTCTCGCGATATTATAAACTAACAAAAATTGTGAACTGCAACCAACCTTTTACAATTTAACGTATTATTTTCTCGATAGTTTATAATCTATCAATGCCAAATCGTCAAATTGTGAAAGAACCTGCAGGGTTCATAAATTAAGCTATCTGATTTCATCACCCGTAAAATTGTGAAAGGTCCCTGATTGGTCGGTCTTGGTAGCAGTTCGTTCTGCATCCATACAATTAGGAGGCAGACATAGAAGTCAAATAACGAAAATTCACAATTGATTGTTATTATCAGGTATGTAATTTATTTTTTAGATTAGTAACTACATCACGTGTACTAACTAAAAACTATTAACGTTCAACCAATCAGAGCGCAGGGTGCGTTGTGATGCATCCCTGTTTGATATCAGGTAATCTGTGTTATCAGATCATAATTTAACGTTTTAACATTGATTAGTTATAAACTAACGAGAAATAATGCGTTAAATTGTAAATGGTTGCGTGCAGTTCACAATTTTTTCAGTTTATAATATTTAGAGTATGATTAAAGTAACGATGGTCACAATCATAAGGAGACATACATTTTGTAAGAAATAGGGATAGATAAGCTCTAGTCACTACTATTACATATACATATTATGTATATTAAAATTTATGAGTTAAGGTGTTACATATGTGTTCCGTACGTCCGAATGAAGAAACTGATCCCTTATGGGATCAATTGTGCGTCTCTCTGTCCGTCTGTTACAGCAATTTGTTCCGAATCTACTAGACTGGTTAATTTGAAATTTGGTACACTTATCAATTCCTCTGACCCAAACACAAATGTGCGACATAAATAAATGAATTATGAAAATGGATCTTAATATTATCTGTACAAACTTAATTTGCATTTGGAATATATGCTAGAACATACTCTTCAACTATAATGTTAAGTTTGTCCTTGGGAATTCTTGGTAGATACATACTCGTATTCCTCGTACGGCACTTGGCCGGTTTTTTTCCCATAGCTGGACAGTTATTACTGTAATCATTTCAGATTAAATTACATTAATGTATGTAATAATAATATATACATGTAATAATAACTAAATCTTAAGCATCCACAAAGAGGAATATATAATTAGCAATTTCATTATCATTTACCGTTAAGTTTTAGGCAAGAGTCGGCCATTATTCCTAATTTTTTTTCCTAATTCATCGATATGGAAATGTTTTGAGCCTCTGTGAATCTTGACATTTTTTCTGCAGCATTTATTGAATAGTTCCTTTTTTTTAAAGTATTTGTCGTTATTTTCAGTGATCAACATCTGAGTGCCAGCACTTTGTTAAAGGGAACACCGTTATATACATTTGAGCGCTGTGAAATGTTTAAGCAGGATTTCTTTTACGGTATAAGTTTATGCGTATTGATGAGTTATATCTATCTTGCAAGCAGTCGTACCAGATACAGAACACATTGCCACGGTCACGAGGTAAAATATTAAGGCCCAGGTGGTAAAAAACTCGGGCTAGGTAAAGGTGTGGTTAAAAACTTAAAGATTAATATACGGTTTCAGAACTTTATTTATCACTGGTAATTATTATAGTAGACAGAGAAGCTGTTTTACTATGCATGTATAAATCCCTGACAAATCCAGCCAAGTCACAATAATTGTTTATTATTAAATAAAATCCTAATTATTATTATTTTTTCTTATGGTATAGGGGGCAAACGAGCAGCCGGGTCACCTGATGGTAAATGACTACCACCGCCCATGGGTACCTACCTTGCTGGCCTTTAAGGTAGGAGTAGGGGAAAGGTGGTAGAGGAGGGCGGAAACGGGGGGGGGGAGGTCTAGGGCCTCCGGTAACCTCATTCATTCGGCGAAAGCAATGCAAGCATTGCTCCACTGCCGGTTTTCTGTGAGGCCGTGGTATCAACCCGGTCGAGCCGGCGTCCCATACTTGCCGAAGCATGGCTCTCCCACGATTAAATGCTTTCCCATTACGCCGATACAATACTTATAATAACTAATATTAATAACTTCACACGTTTCACACACGGCCGTCTGATCCCAAATTAGGCAGAGCCTGTACTATGGTAACCGGACTGCTGATAAACATACTTATATATTTCTAAATACACAAGTATTTATTATAGATAAATTACACTCAGACAAAGAACAAATGATCATGCTCATCATACAATTATCTTTCCTGGGTGGGAATCGAACCCACGACCTCTGCCTTAGCAGTCAGGGTCACCTGATGGTAAATGACTACCACCGCCCATGGGTACCTACCTTGCTGGCCTTTAAGGTAGGACCACTAGACCAACAGGCCACTCAAACAGCCAGTTCTTTATCTCTAAGTACAAAGGAAGTGAAATATCTACATATATAAAAAACTAACAGACAATAACAAATTATAGTTATTAACAAATTAAACCGTTTATTTCTAAAAAAATAAGTACAAAGAAATATAAAACAAAGACTAAAATAACTAGGATCAAATGAAGTAAGAAAAGCTGCAAGAGTTCAAAGGTTCGGGACTCGGATAAGAAATGACAAGAAAAAAATGTAGAAATGAGTAATGGTCCGAGTTTGCAAAAACGAGGACATGACAAGGACGTTAAATGTTATTTATTTACCTCTGTTTTGTTTCATCTTTACTTTCTTTGAAAATCACTACGACACAGTTTAGTTGTATACGACGTTCTTAGAATAAATATTTAAAGAATATTGTCACAAAATTTAATCCAGCTTGAATGAATTTGCATTAACCGAAACAAAAAGCGTTTCTATTATTTTAATCTGTCGCAGCCCCTGCCGGGTCGGTCATAATTTATCATCACCATCTTTTGACAAACTCGAAATATTTCAGTGTCTTTTGTTCCTGTAAAATAAACCATAATAACAGGCACGGTACAAATCAGCTAAGCGGGGGAAATGTTACCAATTCCAAGGGGGAAATTCCGGTGGGAAAATATCTTTGGAATAAATGTGAATAAATAGGGCTTTCGAGATTAAACGCGGACCGTTTGATATATGGCAGGCGTCGCTGGCACCCTTGGGCGCCGGGTCACGAGTTACTGGGCAACATATAAAAATAAACTAAGATTCCTAAATAAATTTACAATCAGTGCGTACACAATTGCTGTCGAAAGCTAACATTTTATTACAAGGCTTTGTAGATGGTCATTGTTTTGCGAAACAATGAACAAATAAATATTTATCCCATTGGACTTTATGTTTTCATTACTGTATTTGTAATGCACATTATGAACAAATTTAAACATTATGATTATGTTAGAACATTATAGATAAGCTTAAGGCAGGTAAACGTTCAATTATACGTTAAACAATGAGACCTACTCATGTTTTTTTTGACGTTAGGAATGTGTGGACTCCGCCGCACTCTCGATTCAGTTCTTTAACTAATGATTAGTTATTTTTGTTCTAGTAGAAAATAGATTAAAAATAAGATTATAATGGTATGCAGAAAATCTTAAAAGTTAGCAGCTTACCTTTTTGTCATTGTCTTCATTCAATGTCTGCAAGTTTATAATTTTGTTTTGCTGAACAATAGTATATTACTATTGCTAAGTAATGAATACTTGCGGTTTCGTAAATCTATTAGATTTTGTTGTTATCTAAAACTCGACTCCACGTTCGAAGTAGTTGAACCACCTAGTAGTAGCCATACGCTATGTTCGTTAGTCTGTAGTCGCCTTTAAAAACTATGTCTTTTATGTTCTAAAGTTAGAGAAGTATAGTTGTGAATGTTTGTTTTATTTGATCACAACTCTTCTTTCCTTGATCAAAACTCACAGAACTTTGAATCTACCGAGACGGACAGTCAACATCAAGAGCCTAACATACTAAAGGAGGAAATCCATAACATAACCATATGGAGAACAGGTTAATGGCCCAAAGTTTGGTATCACTTCGTACCTTTGTATAAAAAGGCTAAACTAAAAACTCTACACTTAATGAGCTCGACATCAAAAACCGCCTTTCCACAATAGCCAACGAGTCTTTCGTTACTGTGCCCATGTGATACGCCGTATGGATACTATAGATTACCTGGTAGTGCAGAGAAGAGTGGATGGCGTCAGGTCTCATGGCATGTCTCCAATGCGCTGGACTGACCTGATAAAAGCCCTGACCACGGCTGCTCTCTCACGTCTTGACCTAATCTGATGCCAATAATATGCCTCTTATAAAAGTCAGAATTATTACTTCAATTCTTCGAATTTTATAAGAAGATTCTTTAAATTTTTTGGAATATAATTATATGCACCTTTTCGTCTTCAAGGAGCCGTTTCAAACACTCGAGGTTTTCATTTAGATTTCATTTACGAAACTTTTTGTTTCTAATATTTTGACATGTTGGCGAGCATTTAGACACGCTCTTGTTGAGAAAAAAAAAACCGGACAATGCGAGTCCGACTCGCGCACTGAGGGTTCCGTAAGAAAACAAACTTGTATGTAGATAATAAGTCCATCTCGGGAATCAATTCTCTAACATTTTTGCCCGTCTTTTTCGAAAGACGAACTTAACTTTACAGTTCTAAAAACACTCTCCCATACATCGCTTTACGACAAAGTCAACTTTCCAACCGCAAAATATAAGTTTGTATACATATATAATTACAAAGCCTACTTTTTATGAGATATAAAAACAAATTAATGACTTTCGGATTTTTTCCTTTACTTGTGCTGTCAGACCTTGTTTCTTACCAAATTCCATGATTCTAGGTCAACGGGAAATACCCTATTTGTTTGTGGCTTTGGTTTTCCTGTGAAATGTTGAAATTTGTTAAAATCTAAGGCTTAATAGCCATATCCATCGATTGCGTTGACTTGGAAGCTTGATTTTTTCAAAGAACCGCTGACATAATTATTTGATATTAATTTCTAACTTGATGCTTCCACGAGTGCCTGAGGAAAGGATCCTGACAGACAGACAGAAAAATATAACAATAAATTAAGGACTTTCAAACTTTTTTTTTACTTTTGCTGTGAGTCCTTGCTTCTTACCAAATTTCATGATGCTGGGTCAATGGGAAGTACCCTATCGGTTTTGATTTACCTGCGAATTGGAATTTGGTCAAAGACTTAAAGGCCGTAACTTTTGATTGTGTTGACTTAAAATGTTTATTTTTTTACAGCTTCAAGGGACCGTAGGCATTTAGTATTAATTTGAGCTTGATGCGTTCATTAACAGATTGACAACCCTCTTATAAGGGTTCCTTTTTTTCCTTTTGAGAAACGGAACCCTAAAAATAAAAAATAACAAAGCCGTAATTAAAATAGAAGTTAATCATTTCCCCATAATAGAATAATGTGCGTTGAAGTCCACAGAGTGGAATATTTTGTTCGCGATTAAGTAGAATTTTAAGTGCAAAGTTGGACCAAAGTACTAATGGAAAAGTTCTCGAGGTCTGGATAGAGTGGATGGAAGAAGGGAATACACTCGTTCAAGTTGCGGCAAAATTGTTGTGGAATGTCAAATACATTTAAATTAATCTCGTGTCGGGATAATGGGCCCTACAATATACTTATATCTATTGTATTAAATAATTTAATTGGTGATAAGTGTGTTTTCAATGTAAGTAGTTACGTGACTTATTAAGTAAACAGTACGTGGAAACCGTTACTTATTTATCCCCCACTATGTTTAATATGCAAACTAATTTCTTCATTTCTAAACAAGTTAATGTTTCCAATAAATGGAAGCGATAACTTGTTTGTAAGTAGGTACAATAACAGTAACTATTTATCAGAACTATAGTGTTGTCTTTTTGTTGCGGTATAGGGTGGCCAATAGCTCTTGGGGAAAAGGAAGATAGGGTTGGTAACGTTTGTATAGTTTTTTATTTTTATATGTAATTTTTTTATGAGTTTTATAACAGATCCATCTGTTTTCGCGTAAAAATCAAAATACTCAACATGTGAAAATGATAAAAGTAAGAAGTTTTGTGAATGGAGTTTCACACTTTCTAACGTGGGAGAGCCATGCTTCGGCACGTATGGGCCGGCTGGACTCCGCTCGATACCACGGCCTCACAGGAAACCGGCAGTGAAACAATGCTTGTAAATGTATAGTGTGTACATATTTTCACGTATTTGTAACATATTCATTGAGTACCTACTCAACTGATCATCATAAACTTTTGCTTACTAATTCTCAGGGGCATCGACAAAGACATAGGGCATCTTTCACTCAGAAAAAAAGGTTAGACAAAATATACATTAAAGCGAGCGAAACCCCGGGCACATACTGGGTATTACATATAAATAATATAAGTGAAATTATGCTGGCCATGCACTTTCATGTAGAATGAACACATTCTAAAAATGCTAAATGAAATCGTGTATGAATATCTTATGCATATTTATGCAAAAATTGTAATATTAGAATATTGAAATACTCGCACAAAATACTTTTTCACAAAATGTATCGGGAAGAAAAATAGATGATTTATGTCGAAACGTATGCTCTGGGTTGGCAGAATTTTTCGTAACTTTCTTTAAGTACTTACACGCATAAATCGTAATGTGTCAGTACCTCGACCGCCATGTTTGAGTTACAATTTTCTGATATTCCACATGAACCGAAGCTTAATCACTTTGTCCTTTGCTGTTATGTTTTTGTTTGAAGAACGCGCTAGGACTTTTTATAACACGCATTTGAACCCCTGACGTAAAAAGTGTGTATTTGTGTATCAGCCTGTGGCATTATAGTGCGTAAACGGATGCACCGCTTTTGATTGAAATGTGACATGATTTAGAGATTTCTTAGCTATGATTCAAGAAATTGTTAGGTATTTTCTAATCATTGAAGGGATTATTTTATACCCGTATTAGTTTTATTTGTAAATAACAATGTAAATATATCAACGAGGTGAATTTTAACTTGTGTACCTACTTCTACGTATCGTATCGAAATTAACTTTGTTCGGATGACAATATTATTATTAGCATTTTGAGCTGATCTAACCATGGAGCCAGGAGATTGATAATGAAATTCTTCAATGGCTACTAGTAAATCCTAGTAAATCATTCTAGTTAGGGCTCATATATTATCGTTTTGACGAGTCCAATGCATTGGGCTTGGTAACGAGATGGTCTGATGATTGAGCCGAGAGGGGGACAGTAGAACTCTTTTTTAATCGGTTCTCTATTACTAGGTATAATAAAATTGTTTGGAAAAATTCCGCGACATTTTCGCTACTGTAACTCCTGTACACTACGATCAACAATACTGTATCCCGAAAATATCGACCAAGAAACAAGGCGAGTCTGGAGACCAAAAAGAGAAAGATATATGGACGGTTTACACTATAAGGTTCCTAACTGATATTACCATTACACAGCACTATATAAATAAACTTGATGGAGTGCGTGAATATCAACAAACATTGTCCAAAGAAAACATTTTTTATTTCATAACCCATTTCTTTTAAACTTACTTAACTACTGGTTCGGCTAAACATAATGATCCCCAGATACGGGACAAGTATTTGTGGATCACATAAATTTTTGTCCAGTGTGGGAATCGAACTCGCAACACTCGGCGGGGGTTTAGTGCCGAGGCGACCATTTTAATCATAGCGCCATCCGTGTCAGTCATGAAACCTTATATAAGAACAGTTTAATAATCATTAAATCAAAAGGTAAATAAATAAAAGGATATATTGATCTATAGATACACACAAACACTGTGGTCAAGCATAGTGTTTGTGTGTATGTCTGAGAGTGATAATTACTGTCCCACGGGGTAATGTGGCGGTAATATCTATCTAATTAACGTCAAGAACTAACCAACTAAATAGTGACAAAGGAGTTCTTGGTAAAGGTGCTTAAACGTACCTAATTCGCAATAACTGATACAATTCTCGCCTCCGCCTTAGGTATGTTTAAACAGTCCAAATAAAACCCAACCGTACCTTTGTATTTAGTTATTACGCTATTCAGTAAATGAATCTAAAATAATTTAAAATTTGAATATCAACGACTCTTCGCAAAGCTTTTCAAGTCATATGGGTTTTTTAAATAACTATTAAACAAGTGCATAATTTGCAAAAACAATGACGCCATTGCAGTTTGTTGTTTACAAACACTTTTTGTCTTATTTTGTTTCGGGCTCTTTGGGGCTGCAAGAAAAGAAATCTTGGGACAGATTTACATAAATTCAGTTTCAATATAATAAAACAATTGGGATCTATTTGTAACACTCAAGGCCAGTTCATTTAAATTAAAGGAAAAAATTTAAATAATTTAAACTAAAAAAAAAATGTTTTAGAATTTTATTTATACGGAAAAATCTAAGTATACCAAAGAAGGTAGTGCGTAGTAGGCAAGAGAGAGCGTTGTTGTGTGTGCACTCCTTTAGTGACTTCTTAGTAAACCTAATAAAGGCTTATAGGCTATAGGCAACGTTAATAAAACAAGTTTCTTATCTTTTACTCAGATCACTTTTGCTGTGTTTTCTTACTGAACCAAAAATAGTCTGCTATACGGGATAGTACAGATCAATAACTCGAGCAAGTAACTCTACATCCAAACTTTACCCCTTAATAACATTAGTATAGACAACATGTCTAATCACATAAAATGTATTCGTACAAGTCACACATGTATTATGTAGTCGAACGTCGAGTATAAATCTAATTGACGGATGCGTGGTCCAGCCGTGATGGACTAGTACAGCGGCGGCGAGCTTCCGTTATCCGTATCTGCGTAGCGGTAACTGTGTAGAAAATCAACACCTCGAGAAGTGCCAGTGGAGAGACATATATTTTTTTTTTTGTATTTTTGCATAATCATTTTGCATAGAAGGATTGTCTTCAAATGTAATAAAAAATAAATGAAAGAGAATTTTACCTTTAAAGTATACTTAACCTTCAAATCCTTAACCTTAACTTATCCTTAAAATCGTAAAACTACTAATCAATACTTGCCAGTAGTCAAGCGGATTATTATTATTTCGAATATATTATAAAATAATGAAGGAACACGTAAATACAATAAGTTTTTTTAACTTATAGATATGTGTGTTGTTTGTTTATCGATGTCTTAGTTAAGTGTACGCTTTCTTTTTATAATCAGTGTCAGTGAATCATCTTTATTACTTTATTAATATGGTATTTCTGACATAATTACTTCACAATTTATACTATTATCTGCAATTACTTGGTCACAACTGTCACTTTTCTAAGAATTTGTTCTCAGGAATCAATAATAACTAGAGATCGCCTAGTGTTTGCATTTGGAACGTTATTGGATTTGGATAATTCATTTTTGGTTTATTTCATAGGTCAGTATAGTATTGTACAGACTTATGTACCCGTACAATTCAATGCGTATATACTGGACGCGTTACCTTTTCACGTAATTTTTTAATTTGTAACACATTTAGTATATTTTTTTTTAGTTTTTTGCACTTTTTCTAAACATCCATTTAAGTATTCCAAATTTGACATTCCTAATTAAATTAAAAAATTAAAGTAATTTTCTTAAAAATACGTATAAAGAATTTTCTTCACGTATGAATATATAGATTTATCAAATTGACTTTCCATTTAAGTAAGTTATCTTCTAATGGAAGCTACGGACAACTATATATATTAGCGCTAAAAAAACCTTGTTTCGTTAGAGTAGTTCATTAAGAGGGCGCTGCGCCGGCCTAGAGAGCAGTTTGTGAAGCTCGCGCTTGACCTAATTAGTGTTGCGCCACTGTCACTACGATGAGGATTTGTTTTTGTAACTTCTTTTGTTATAGCAATGTTTAATAGTCAGTGTTGGAACACACATGTGATTGCTGCGACACAGTTAATGAGTTGGGCGGGATATTTAAGAATTTAATAAAAAATAACTTATTTCAGTAAACAAAATTGTAAATAAGATTATCTGTCAACGCAATCAACGGCAAGCGTTTGCTACAGTTTTGTACTGAAAGTATATTTGTAAAAGTCTTCATATCTGACATGTAGGTGCATATTATCTGACCTGATTTAAGGCAATAAAAACTATTGTTCGGGAGTACTGGTTACCCCAGTGTCGTTCAAAATGTTAAGGGTAGTTTGATATGGATCTTGAAGGGAAAAATAACATTAAAAGTTCATCAGCGATAACAGAATACACCTACATAAACAACCAATTGATTTACTTTTTTTTTAAATTAAGACTTTTCAAAACATCTCTGAAGATAGCATTTTCTTGTAAAACATCTTTAAATTAAAAACTGTTTCGTCGGAATGCTGTAAGCTACATGAGATCAGTTCTTATTTCTTGGAATTTCTATATACCCTTTTATGATGATAAGACATTATCAATCCGGATTCTTCGAAAGTATGTACCACTAAAACAAATATGTAGTCACAATTTTAGTATTGTACAGTCAGTAGTTTCAGTAATAATATACAAAGCTGTTAATTTATGTTTTGAAATAGAGAATGTGAACTTGAAAAGTTCACTTTATCGGTGTTCTTTTTTATATCTTTTTTAGCTGTAATACTTTCTAAGAAATGTTTTGAATAAGTAATGAGTGCGATTACCAAGGTTATCCTTGGTAAAAATTAAAAAACAAAAACATGCATCCACAAGAGATATGTAATTTTTTAAAACCTAATATAACTGCTATTAGCTGCCTCAACTATTTCCCGGCTTTATATAATAATCCTAAAGTATGACTACATCTTTCCAAATAACGTGTAGTATTGCTTATTACTGGTTACAATTGTTATACAAACCTATACACCAACTTATTTGCACATATCTGTACTTATATATAATTGCGAAAAGGTTGATGCAACAGCGAGTCTCGGATTTGCCACTCCTTATAAAGAGAAACTATGACATTGCGAATACGACGCGTTTGCTTTTTCTGAACTGACATCACAGTGAGGCATGTAAAATTGTTTGTATGTTATACTACGCTATGCTAGCTGTATACGTGAATATTTAAGAGGTAGGTATGTATTTTGAAATAATTACGAATGTGGTCTACTACTTCTACTAATTTATTCGTATAAAAAAAAAATGTGAAATAGATTTCATTTCAAAAGGCCCGAAACCAATACCAATTTAAACACCTACTTACATAATATTTTCGTATATATATATGTAAAGAAAAAATATATTTTCTCTTCATTTAAATTTAACGCGCATGAAGCGCTAGCAGACTGAATTCAAATGGAGTTTTACGAGATATTAAAAGATTAATTTGATTATATAAAATATAATTCCAAAAAACGTCCAACCGACACACAACATAATAACATCTTTCTTTCATAAAAATAATAGACTAACGCAACACCGTGCAAACCAAAGAGTTCCATACAACTATAGTAAACCCTCCCTTGATATAATTAGTTTACTATTCTAACAAATTCATTATCTGTAATTTAATAGGAGTGTTTTTGTTAATGGCTACGCGTATTACATACTTTATTGAGATTGTGAAAAAGATTTAATAGATAGTGATTTATAAATCGACATCCATAATAAACTTTGAATGTCGTTTCTTTTATTTACACGTTTGTTAATTATCACAAACTTACTTTAATTTGTTTGTTGGATCTAGTTTCAAAATAAATAATTACTTTTGTTTACAGAAAGAAAAAGGGTTCCTGATTCCTGAAGAGTATCAATTAGCCTCACTTCACAAACATGTCCAAGGCTCTAAAGCTTATGCTACTATCAAAAATACATTTAAAAAAAAGACACCAAAAAAGAAGTGTGTGGATAAAAATGACAGAAGATATATTGAAAACATACTCTGATGAGGATAATAATATGATTTTTCAGGACCAATTCCTTGAGGAAATTACCCAAGAAGAATTGGCCATTGTCAATAAAAAGAATTTAGAAGATCCCATTGTAAAAATTTTGAAGAAACTTGTAGAAAATCAACAAATAAAAGAAAAACAAAGCATAAAAAAGGTTAGCCGACAGGTTTGTGAATGAAAAATTCGATGGAAGAAATTTAAGTGCATATCACTGGATGGAAGTATTTGAAACAGAATGTGCAAGGTTTGATTTAATAAAAAATGAAGAAAAAATTGAAATTTTTAGATTATTTCTGGAGAAATCATGCATGGATTGGTATTCTTAAATGATGATCAAGCTTAGTTTACAATCAGAATCGTCAGAATGGAAATCAAACTTTCTCTGCAAACATATGCTAGTAATGTGGATAGCGCTAGTTGGTTGGATCTAGTTTCAAAATAAATAATTACTTTTGTTTACAGAAAGAAAAAATTGTTTTTGTTTTACGGTGTCGATCTATCTATCACAAGAATAATAGATATATGGGTGGTTCTCCAAAATTTGGTTAACTTGATGTTAGCAGCAATTTTTACATATTTCTATCAATTTTATCCAATATTTGCAACTACTAGGCAATATTATAAAGTTCATGTTATTTGGTCACTCACTTTGATTTATATCACAATGTTTTTTATTTCCGAAAATCGCTTCTTCCTACTCTAAATATCAGTCCCTAGCAATGTAAGATCTCCCAAATTTAGTAAACATTTCACTGTTATTCTAATTTTAGTTATAAACTTTGGTTAAACTCGACTTACACACGTTTACTATTACATTACTAACCTTGTCATTGCAATTTAATTTTTAATAACAATATTTTTTATCAGATTATTTCAAGTCAAAAACTGTAAGCGTTAAAAAATATCAGGCCCTAGCTCCTTGCGAAATTCAAAAATACGCGGCATCTAAGCATAAGACGTTTTTCATAACTTACTCAAGCGAAAGTATCGATGTGAAGTTTGATAAAAACACGACCAATGCCGCGTCAGCCATTTTGTTTTTAGTGCGGTCGCCGACTTTGTTGCGAAAACACGTGCTTTGCCAGTCAAACTCTCAGGCCCTAGTTAAGTCGTTTCAAAGATAGTTAATTAATAATTGATCTCATTACTTATTGTAAATTTGAACTTTGTCTGCCTTGTTATTTTGATCACCTGCTGGTTTTGATGCTTATTTTAAATAATAGGTTACGTTTGATTTTGCTTTAATTTGTCAGTCCCTAGACCGTCAGGCCCTCGTCGTAAAAGTGACTAGGGCCTGACGCCAAATCTAGGGACTGACGTTCATACTGTGTGATCCGTGGTTTTAAGCATAAAATCCGTGTATTTGTTGTAGAATATGGCGCCTAGAAAGAGAACATTACAGTCCGAAGAGACACTCGCAAAAGAAAAAGTCTGAACAGGCAAAAAGACAGAAAAAATTAAAAACGACCCTGTTTTGCTGGAAGAATACAAAGAAAAAGAACGACAGAAATATCTAAGGAAAAAAAAAAAGGACAAAGGAAATGTGTCAAGGACATGACTCCGCGTGAGCTCAGAAAGCCCGAAGAAAATGGGTAGCCTACTCATCAGATTATAGGAAAAAACAAAAGATTGTTAGAAGTGCAAATAATTACATGGACCAAAATACGCCACCATCATCGGACGAGGACGACATTGCTGAGGTTGTTATAAATAATGAAAGAAGAGTTGAAGCTAGAAGAAGGAGTACTGTGCAACGGAAAAAAAGAAATAGTATATTGAAAAGGAAGGACCTGTGGCGACTTCATGGCATGCAGCCTCTCTGGGACAAGCGGCATTCAGTTCCGACTCACTGGAACTAGCGGAATACAGTTCCGACTCACCGGAACTACTCACTCCTGGCCCTGGCACACTCCTTAATAGAGCATAGACAGCCGACTCATCAAGATATCGACCTCCGGTCTTGGAGGGGAGTGATGTGGCGACTTCCACATACAGCAAAAAGAAACATCTACAACCTACTAATCCTGCATCGCGCTATGAAAGTTCTCGCGCCGATTAGTATATATACAACTTCCCAACATTAACCGTTGGGCTCGGTCTGAACACAGCACCACCTTGCAACTGTCGAGGGTACTGCACGGGATCACGGCGGCGCGAAACAAGCGCGAACACGCTGTTGCAGTATTCCTCGACATGGAGAAGGCGTTCGACCGTGTTTGGCACACCGGTCTGCTCTATAAGATGACAACATCACCAATGCCCCGACGTGTAGTGGAGGTGGTCTCCTCCTTTCTAAACAACCGGACCTTCAGAGTGGTGGTGGAGGGAGAGCTCTCAACCACTCGCACCGTGGCCGCTGGAGTCCCTCAAGGTAGCTGCTTATCGCCTGTGTTATACTCGCGGTACACCGACGATATCCTTGTCGCTGACGGGGCCGAACTAGCGCTGTACGCCGACGACGCGGCGTACATATCGTCAAGCATGAACCTCAATTACGCCGCGTTGAAAATACAGCGCTCATTGGACCTCCTGCCCCGCTGGCTGTCGCAGTGGCGACTGTCGGTCAACGTGGGTAAGTCACAGGCGATACCCATCTCCTCCACCAGAAGCTTGCCACCACCACTCAAACTACACGGCCAAGACGTGCCGTGGAAGAGGACTGCAAAGTACCTGGGGATTACCATCGACCGCAACCTCACTATGGAGCCACATGTTTGAAACATTATCGCGCGAGTCAGGGCAACGCGCCCCATGCTACGTCCAGTGTTTTCATCCCGCCTCCATCTGAAAGCCAAGCTGGGTGTGTATAAACTTTATATACGCACCCAACTCACCTATGCCGCCCCTTCGTGGTTCGCTCTCACAAGCGAGTCGAGCCGCCGACTACTGCGTGCGCAGCAGTCCCTAGCGCTGCGCGACGTCGTGCAGGCTCCCCGCTATGTGAGAAACGACGTCATCCAGAGGGACCTCAAGATTGAGAGCCTGGACGAGCACCTCCGCTTCACCGCAGAGGTAGCCTTAACAGGCGGCCCGAGCGGCGTCGCGGAGCGTCTCTTTTCTAACCCCTTTATGTTTCCAGTTCTTGTTGCTGCGGCCCCCCTCCGCCTGCGAGCACCTGCACCTACTTGGCCCAAGTAGGCGCATCGTGAGCGGGCGCGGACGACCGCCGCAACAAAAACCACAATACCTCCACAGACCGACCCAGCGGTGTGGAGGCCACCGGATATGACACCAGGGGGTCGCACGTAAGTCGCCGCCTGTGTCACTGGTCGCCCGGAGCTGGACCTCCCCAGGTATCGCCTGGGGTCTCATCTGGCTCGGGCTGACCACCTAGGTGGCGTGAAGACTGAAGCGGCCCCCTCAACCAACCAATGAAGACCAAGAGCTTAAAAACAACACCAGGACCTACCCCTCTTCAGGGGTAGCGGTAGATACCGCTGGCAGGGGGCCATCGCCCCGACCCAGCCTCCACACGCCCTATACGGGGCGTAGTGAAGTCCAACGTAACCGTTGGGCCGCGGTCCGCCAGGCATGATCACCTCGCCTGGTCGGAGGATCCTCCCTTTGTGTTGGAGGGACATGACACCCGTTCCTCCACAGACTTACTCATTGATAATTTAAAGAAAAAGCTTGCCAGCGAACTGCAAAGTAACAGGAGACTGAAACGTAGGATGATGAAAAAAAAAGCAAAGCACTTACACCTAAAACTAAAATTGAAGACATGGTTAACGACCCTAATCAAAAAGCAGCATTGGTAAAAAAAGCATTATTTGGCGAAATTATCCAGATTCAACTTTTAGAAAAAAAAATTGACACACCACAGAAAAAACCTCCTGAAAAACGATGTTGTCCAGCCCACTGACACATAAATATAAGACATGATGACTTGGAAATAAAGCTATTACATAAAAAAGATGGGATTTAATCGTACAAAATATGAAGGTAAGCATAATAGAAAGGGAGTTGAAGAAATAATTCAAAGATTGTATGAAGATGACAAGCAACAACATTTTTAGACTGAAACTAGACCTACCAACCTTCTAAATTTAAGATTGTGGAAAGACAATACTACTTACCATACAAAATAACTTAACAGTGACTGTTTGTTACAATAATTAGTAATAATATGAAAGTTATTTGAATTTATTTAAGTTAATTTTGCAATAAAAATATGATTAAACACACTAACCGTGTTTAGAGTCAGTCCCTATCATGTCTCGTCAGTCCCTAGAAAACAGATTTCAAAAAAACTTAAATTTCTCTTAAAATACTTAGTAAAGTGACTGGCCCTTTTAGATGCAACCAAGTATATATTATACCCGCAGTATAGAATTAGAAGTTTACTGATAACTATCTAAAAACACCTTTGTCAAAATTAGACCAAAAGTTAACCAAATATATATATGTATGTACTATAACGATAAAAATTGAACACGAGTTTGAAATAAAAGTCTATACAATAATGTTTAGTAAACATTTTAAGCTACAAAACCTTTATATAAATATGTGGCAAAGTTTTATTATTTATTGGTACCACGGCTTTATGTTACATGTTTTAAAAGCCATATAAATTAGTTTGAAAGTCACAAACAATACAGTGCGTCACAAAATTTGAATATAAACTCGAAAGCAATGAAGGTACAAACAGGAAACAAACAAAAAAAAAAACAACCTACATTTTACTGTATTCAAACTAATATACAACCATTTATATTTTGTGAATAACGAAAAATGTACATTGCTAATAAAATGTTATTTGCAAGGACTTTGGCAAAGGCGCAATATTTAAAGCCGTAGCGAGAAGCTATATCCTTTGCCGCTGGGACATGATAGAGGATAAGTGCGTAAAAACGAAAGAAATGCAACTTTTAAAATGAAGTTTTTCATCAATTCCTTTACTTTTTATCTACATTTTTTATTGGCAAGTTCTGCATGGCGATCTGTTAACGACTTGCTCTTTTAATTAATTTTATGAAAAGGAATGTTATAATTAATGTTTAATCTTACTTTGCGATTCCATAACTTCGAAGCTTTTAATATGATAAGAAGTTTTACGAGTTTCATTCAGTTGATTAGTTTTTGTAAATACTTTGTTATTAAACGTAATATGGTTACTAACTTGGTTTGTATAGTATTAGATTTTCAGATGAATACAATAACAAATATTAATGATGAGGATTGAGTAATAAGGAGCACTTCTGAAAGAGTCAAATCTAAAATGATACATTTACTTAATATAGTACATAAATACATGATGCATAGGCGTGGTGCTCCTCTATTTATATGTTACCTGTGCTCGAGTCGAGGTCGAGCACAGGTACCTGAGGTCGAGCTTTGCATGCTCTCCGCATGCAAAGCTCGACCGGAGTGATTACACGGTCTCACAGCAAAACCGGCGTGAAGCAATGCTCCGTTGTGTTTTGCCATTTAAGTTTAATTAAGTTAGAATCACGTAACCATGGAAAGTGATTATGGGTATACTCGTGTGTCAATATGCCGTAAATGTAGATATATAAACACACAATACACACAATAGTAAACTTAAGCGTTAGCTCATTATAAATAGGGTGGAGTTTGGGGTGTTATATTTTCGTAGTACTTACACTACCTGTAAGTTAGAGAACAAATGATGTCTAAGACAACTTATAAAGTGGAACTTTTGCTATGGGGAAAAAGCACTGAACTCGTGACCGTCACGCTAATACTACATACATAGATCGACTAGAGAGCGCTAATCTAAACATTGAGTTCTGTCAGCTCCTTAATAATTATTCTTTAAAAATATAATAAATTCAATGAAGTACTTATTGTGTGGGCAATTATTATGGTATAATAAACAAAAACATAATTGTAATTAAGGTGAAAATTTATAACGCTTATAGTGCTCAATAGCGAAAACCTATATTCAAAATTTCGTTGACGCGAAACGTCGTTTTAAGTTTTCACTTCTGTCAACAGTCCCATGACTGCCTACTTTTTCTTTTCTTTTTAATTTTTTATTTATCTCCACAAATTACATTATGTTGCATAAATTGAACAGTTGACAAATGCTTAGAAAATACTAATTTTTGGGTGATCTGGAGTCTAAACTAAGCCATAGGCGTGTATTTTAGAGCTCTAGGCCTCCCTATTTTAGTATTGTATACACAATTGTCAATAGGAATAATGTGTGTGTGTGTGTGTGCAACATATATCAAGTTTTTCAGTTTCTAGGTAGCTTAGATTGAGTAGCCATTTGTAGACTTTATTTTTGCATATATGTTTGTTATGTTTTTATTTATATTGTTGGAAAGCATTCCTCCACGAAAAAAAAAAATCTTTGCGCAAAATTGGTGTTTACCGCAGTCGGCTCTGAATGATATATTCTGCACTAGCTGTGCTCGCGACTTCGTTCGCGTTTTGTTCGGAAAACAGCAATTTGTCGCTTGTACTAGGCATTGCACCTCTTTCTCCAGGCAGGATTTGTTTTACTGTATTGGCGGTGAAACAACCTGGAGCGTAAAAAAAAGGTTGTTTTGGTTGCTGCTTAACGACATAATTTGGCCGTGGTAAAATTACTCATTTGTTTTTCGTGTGGAAGCTCACCTCACCGGACCTTTTTTTTTCGTCGGTTTAAAAACGATACCTCATTTAAAAAAGTGTTAAGGTAAATATTAAAAAAAGTTCAATAAATGAAAAGAGGGTCAAAGAGGGACTCGATCCGGAACGCAGCCGTTTAGAAAGCGTACACTATACCAGTTAAGCCAAACGCTCGTTGTAAGGTAGCTCTAAATAAGTACATATATACATTCTACTTACGTTAAAATGTTATTACAGCTTTCATTGATTTTCCTGTGGGAACCAAAATTTAACCCGGGATAAAAATTACCCTATAACCTGTGCAGGCACTCAAACTATTATCATACTAAGTTTCAAGCAACTTTTGAGTTTATCGTGAACATACAAACAGACACAAAAATTTTTGAATCGCGTATTTGGCATCAGTATTTAGGGGTATTAAGATATCGATCTGAATACCCCTCGGTCGTTTTTTTTTAAATATCTTCAATGTACAGATATCATCCTGTTACAGATTTATTATAAGTTTAGATGAATTATATTATCTATCTATGTATCAAAAGGTTTTGTCCCAGAAATTGCAGATAGTGAAAATACCGATATTAATTCGTGTGTTTTCAGTGGTTGTACCTACATAATTATGTTGTTTATGATATTCCCTGAAGCATATTGTATCGGATTCTATTAATAAATTCGAGACTTAATGAACATTATATCTCTTCCACACATAGTTTGACGAGTAAGCGTGTTAGTTGTTACGTTGAACGCTTGGCTTTCGATTTGCTCACAACGGTAGTTTGCATCAAACGTGACAACGAATTCGAATTTAAAACAGGCTTTAGAATTTAATACGCGAGTTCTGTAACAATCAACTTTTTAACTGGCGGGTTTATTTCATAATAGATATTAGAATAATTAAATTGTGATTTATTAATAATAATTTAATTACACAGTTGATTTTCGGTGCTCTATGTGGTTTTGGAAGTGTTTGAACCAAATTAAGTCTTGGATGTATGCAAGATTTAATTGGAAAAAAAATTATAAGTGATACAATGGACTTTATTGTTGAAAAAGAGATTAGAAGGAAGCCTGTAGACCTGATGAAGAAATGGATAGAGTGAAGGAATTTTCTCCTTAACCTCCCACAACAGAACGTCCCTGTCCAATGTGTTAAAATCGATTGACTTTAATAAATGCTGCCCTTGTTCTAATATAAGGCGTGTAAGGTGTTTTCTAATATAATGTAGGAAATTCGACAAATACGCTACTAGTTCCGCTCAACGTCAAAATATGGCGTGCATCTCAGTATAGGTTTAATCGTAACCTTTTATGACTTAATCTATTTGACAATAGATGGCACCCGCGGGTTATACTTTGTAGCAATAACAAGACAAATAACAGATAAGCATATCATTTTAATATAGATTACAATATACACAATATAATGGAAGGGGGGACTGTTGAGGCTGTGGGGGGCACTTTTACCAAAGGTCATAATCACCATGAGCGTTAGGAGACATCCTCCCAAGTCTCTGTTTTAGCGACTCATTTGTAGCATCAGCTAGAAGATTTTTTACGAAATTAATAGCTAGGTTTAAATTAGTTTTTTTAAACACTCCTATAGGACATCTGCCCAACTCTCGAAGGCGACGTTCTTCAGCTGTTTACCTTTTAACTGCAACTGGTATCGGGACACTAAACGGGTCGAAGCCGCTACCTGGGTCATCATTTGTGATGTATCGGCAGACATCGTCAACCTCCTTATTTGTTTTTAGTGGGACTTTTAGGTCGATATTTGCCTCGAGGTACTCTCGGAAATAGTTCCAGTTGGTTTGAAATTGTAGAGTCGGTCTGAGCAGGTATTACGGGGCCAATGAGTTGAGCGTTATAAAACTGGCGCATGGTCTGAGGATCCGTCCAGACTTCATTTTATGGCAGTGTTGTGTACACAGATGTTTTTAGTGATGAAGAAGTCTAGCAATTCATGATTTTTGTCAGTACGTAGGCTCGCCGGTTGACATTGGCAGAAGCTTGTTGGCAGGATGTTAGTCTCAGGCCCCAGTGTGAGTTAGGTCACCGTCTAAAACTTTAGATTCGATCATCTTCTTGTTTGATCGCAACCTAAGGCTATTCCTCTCTGAAGCAATCTCCTCACCATGCAGACGGAGGGCATGATATTTGCCTTGATTTTGACCGTCATGTTACCAGGCAGATTCTTTGACGGGACTTTTAAGGCAGTGTATGCAAAAGTGAGAAGAATGGAGCACCCATTCTTCCACCCTGTTACAACCTACACAAGAATCGATAATATCGCAGAGTATGCCGCCGGCTTGATTGCGAGCATTATTGGGGATGTGACGAAAAATCCGAAGGGGACACTGAGGTTGCGGAGGTGCTGGCGGCACATGAATCACTATCGGCTGGACTCACCTGCGAAGCTACGACTTGATGCCGCACATGCTTATTCATGCGACCTATATGTATCCTATTTCTTTAAATGTCAATTTTGCCTAATTTTGAGAAAAACATAAATAAAAATATATACAGCCGAACATGGAACTTCCTCTTTTTTTTTTAAGTCGGTTAAAAATACTAATCACAGCGCGTCATTTGAATCGTCGCTAGATTGTTTCTTCACAAAGTTTTGGTGTTACTCCTCCATGCCTCGCTCCCTGATTTCGGACAAGAATATCAACATTCGATTTTGCTGTTTTCTAAATGTTTTAAACATTTTTTTTTCTGCTTAGGGTTTTCGATTTTGTACGTAGTTTTGTTCAGTACCAATTCGAAATAAAAGAGAAATAACGAATGGTGATAAAAAGTAATACGCTTTTATTTTACCACTAAGGATTAGTATTTTTTAGCCTCGTTGGCGCTTTTTCCGTATTTATTTCATTAAAAAGGTTCTGTAAAAACAATATAAAAATCCATAATTCAGTAATAATTTCTAAGAAACTGTGAAATCGTGATATTCTCTAATTTGTGACTGTAAGAGTAATATAACATGAGTTACGCAAAAAGAGCTTCATTACAAGTAAAAAAGAACAATGTTTCAGAAGATTTGAAATATTGTGTCTTTTAGTTCTAGAAAATTGAGACATGATCTGGCTCTATTTTCTGGAAAGAAAGAGTCTGGAATTATACGGACGGAAAAGTACGGCAGAAAGGATCAGTAATCATTCGTATTACAAAACATATAATGTGATCGCAAAACAATTTCTATTATGAATTTAATTTCTTCTACTTACTTACATAAAGTTTGTAGTCACTCAACGAATATGTATTGCGCGAAAAAAGCTGTTATTTGCTTGGACTGTACCCATATTTGTTGCCGCAAGGCTCGTCTATCGTACTCGTAAATGAAATGTATAAGTATAAGAAGAGAACCAAGTAATAATAGGTAGAAGAGATTAAAGTACATTACATATTTTGAATAAATAAAAGTTCATGACAGCAAAATCAACTATTTTGAAAACACTCATGATGAAGCTCGTAATTATTTTCTTAACCTTTTCTGCTAATATAAGTTAATTTTCAAAAATAAAATATCTCAGAAAAACATAGAATGGCAGAAAATATGTTATTTTCACCGTATAAATGTCGAATGTCTTGTTCTAAGATTTAACAGCTTTATCACAATGTTACGGAACCGTAACTGTGGGACCAGAAGAGGTTTCGCCCTCTTTAATATTAATTTAATTAAATACTTTCTCATTTCAGTTGTTACGTTCAAATGATGTCTTTAGTTTGAAATGTACTGCCTCTCTTATTTATAAACGTAGAATTTCCTTTAAGTTGTTTAGAGAGATAACAAGCTAAAGAATTAATTAAGACATTTCAAATACCGTTTACTGGTAATGCTTCAATAATCTTACAGCCTTATTTATTGGGTAAAAACGACGGTTAAAACGTGGAGTGGGTTCAAATGAAGCGTCTAAGCAACACATATTGTGTTTTAATTACTTTGTAAAATTATATCTTTTTTTACTTTTACACTATCTACGAAATGATGAGGATTCCGGCGACTGGGACCGCAATTAAGAAAAAACTCTGTGATTCAAAAATATCCTAGACATTAATTTATTCCATGCGCTTAGAGTAGATTAAGCCAGCCCGTTGTCACGTAATTTAACCGTGCAGGTAAGTACAGAGGGATAGCATTTTATAACACTATCTCTGTAACTCTAGTTCGTAAATGATATTTAAGTATGTAAATAAATGATATTTTTGAATTTGAATTAAGAGTTTTTTTTTTAATTATTAGCTTAAACATTTTATCGTTTGACTGTACTATTTTTGGCTTGAAAAATAGATTTATTTATTAATTAAGTGGTGGTCCCAGTCACCGGAAGAAAAGTGTTAAAATTAATTGGTTCCGGCAACTGGGACCGCGGTTCGAGTTAATTGCGGTCCCAGTCGCCGGAATCCTCGAAATGATGTCTAGATTACCAGAAAAAAAATATTACTCTTTCTAAAAAATACCTCATATAATCTATTGGTGTTTTTATTGACAGCCAAAACCAGAGATTCTCATTAGAATTCCTGTACCACCTACCATGAAATTAGAGCGATTCTACTCACCACCTGAAACATAATAATATGCTCATTGCTATTTAAATGCGGTATTTTATTACTTTGAGCTTCAAAGTCAGAAGAATATTCTATTCTCTATCAGCTGCCAATCTCATGTTAAAGGTTACAAAAGTAATGAAAGCTTTGGGAACAGAAATCATTTATTTATCTCGAGTAGTAAACGCAATAAAAATCCTTGTCAATTTTTTATATGTGTAGAGAAATTGGGACAGTTGAAATTAATTAATTCAATTGAAATCGTCCAGAATTATATCGGGTGCTTTTTATTATTTTTTCTATTATCCAGGAATAGTTAATGTTCTATTTCAAATTTCAACGTGGGTTCTACATAGCAATGTGGTTTTCTCAAATTTCACGGTTGGGTGAACGATCTGGATGGAGCTATATGTTATAGTCTTGTTACGTGGGATAAACTTGTTACTTCCTATTCGTGTATCTACTGGTATCGCACGGCCCATCTTTTATTACTAGCACCGTAAGACTCACATTATGTTCTATTAAAACCTAACTAATATTATAAATGTACATGTGAGTTTGTTTGCTTATTTGTCACGCTTTCACGATGTAACTAGCGTGAAAGCATGACTCGATCGATCATCATGAAATTTTGCAAACACGTTGTCATGGGTACAGAAAAGCTTTCATCCAGAAAAAAGTACTGTTCCCGAGGGATAGTTAATTGGTTGACAAAATCTATATTAACACGAGCAAAACCGCGGACAAAAGCTAGATAAAACTAAAATGATAATATTCTTTTATATATCCTAATATAAAATAGCATTGCGACCTCTAAATTGCTAATCAGTTTCCTTAACCATTATTTGAATTTTATTCCATAATGATGTTGCAGCATGAAGAATATGGCAGCCAGTTAACCATCAAATTTACCTCGTCTCTATAAACGAGAAATCAGTTTCTATCAAATTCTAGAAGACAGACATATATCGGCGTCGTACAGAAATATTCGCGTTTATTCGAAACTGAATTCGTCAAGTTACTTGTTACATCTTGTGTGAGCGAGAAATTGAGAAAGTATAATATTATATAATATAGCTGCTTGTAATTTACACGTAGGAAACATTTTCTTTTTTTACCTACTTCTACTAACCTATATTAAATATTAACTTGTATACGTAAATTTATGAGAGTTTTATTAAAACGTAGTAGCATTTTGTGTTATAAGCGAACGTTACCTCTTTTTTGGCGTACATAACAGGAATATTTTATCATATTAAACGCGTTGGTGCGGTACTTGAGCGTCGGTTACAAGAATAAAAAATGGTGTTTATTCGATTTATTAGTGGTGAAATCTTAAGCTGAACAATCATAAATTGCGTAATGCGCGACCGTAGAACAACTAGTGGCGGCGCTAGAGGACGTTCACTCAAATTTATGAGTCGCACTGCGGAATATAAATTCTTGCGTGGCTCTCCAGCGACGAGACACAGAAAAATTTATAACTGGCCTTCATACCGCACTGAAACTGTTTTGTATTACTTTTTTTCTTAAATGAAGACGTGTAATTCAAATCACATGATATCTAAATCAAAAATATTTGCAGATTCCTGTGTACAGAAATCTGTTCACTGCAGTTTTTGCAGATGAACGGGTTTATAAACCATTGTATGAAAAGTAATGTAGCAGCAATAGTGACTTAAACATTGGCACCTTATCCTGGCGGTTTGAGTACGAACCCCGGTCACTCAACCCTGATTTATCGACGTTCATGTGCGCATTAGAAGTTTGTTCTCATTTGCCTAAAAGAAAATATTTTGACCTGCACACGTTATGGCACTCACAATGATGGGCTATGGCCTAACCTCTCACGTATATAAAGTAAATCCAAGATATGAAATCAGGAATTAGGGCATATAAATCACAAGAGGTACCTTATTTTCTGGGAAGGAAAGGTGGACAGTTATATGCAAGTTACCTAGATAGTCTTTCTCAAGCGAACGTTTGATATTGGAGATAAATTATGGTTTAAATATATTTCATAAGAATTGATATCAAAATGCAACGATATCTTTAATAGTGGTCTTTTTTAGTAAAATAAACACTTTAAAAAAATTACAACGACTTCAAAAAGACTAGTAAATACATATCTAGTGCCTTTATAATGTTACATATAATATTAAAAGTGTCACATGTCTTTTCAATTAAGTTTGTAATGAATAATTTTTTACCGTTGTTAGTGTTTTGTTGAAGTCGGTTTAACTTTTTTTAAAAGTGTTTATTTTTTAAAAGTAGAACTTCAGTACGTTAGATTATATTAACTTTAATAAGCCCTATACTTTGTTTAGCTAAGGTTGTAAGATTTTTTGTCTATAAACTTGCTGCACTTGTTTAATAAATATATATAAAAATGAATCTGTATTTCCCTTGGTCACTCCATAACTTTAGAACGGTTTTACCTATTTCATACTTTGTAGAAGGTTCTTACGGAACGAAAAATTAAGAAAGTTTGAATTTCCACGCCAACGAAGTCGCCAGCAACAGCTAGTAATTTATAAAAATTTGGACAAATGCGAGTTTGACTTGCGCACCGAGGGTTCCGTACAAACCTGTATGTAGATAGTTCGTCCATCTCGGGAAGATTATTGGCTGGTTTTTCCGAAAGACAAACGTAACTTTACCGTTCTAAAAATACTTCCACACGTATCGATGTACGTCACAGTCAAGTCAGTCAGTTTTTCATATGATATATCGACAAATTAATACGGACTTTTTCTTTTACTTCTACTGATGGAACTTGTTTTGATTTACCTGCAAATCAAAGTGGTTAAAATATACGGCTTAAATGGTAATGGCTTGATTGCAAACCCTTAAAAGCTTGATTTTTTTTCAGCTTTTAGGGACTATTTGATGTTTATTTATATTTGACACCTCCACGCGTTCCCAAGAAAAAGAATCTCGACAGACAGAAAGACAGGCAGACGAACGGACAACGAAATTATTCTGCAAGAGTGGGTTCCCTTTTTCTTTTTAAGAAATGGAACCCTAAAAAGATACAAACAGCCGAACGTAGAACCTCCTCTTTTTTTAGTCGGTTAATAAAATTAATAACTTAACACGCTAAGCACACTGCTTAATTTCAAGAAAAATCAACAAACACACTACAAATGTCCTTAATTTCTGAGGATTTCCCTCGTTTTCCCTCAGACACCATCATCACATCCGGATTTGGTGATATTGGGAGCATACCCTTTAAACAAATAAGAATTTTTATAATCTGTCCATAAATGACTGAAATATTAGTGAACATACATAAACAAATACATACAGTCGAACATAGAGCCTCCTCCTTTTTTGAAGTCGGTTAAACTACTACTACTTCTAGGCACTACTTCTGAAGGTCTAATACTATTATTCAAACTAATCATCTGTATACAAATTATATTTCCCAGAAGTATTTTACCAGATGTAATATATATCGTAAACCAATTATGTAGATCAAAGGTTGATTTTTGCCAATAAATTATAATAAATTTATTAAGTTTACCTTTATAATGTAAGTAGGCACAGGTCTCTCGAAGCGTAAAAATTATGCGTAGCTGATATCTTCAGCGAAGATTTAATTCAGAAAATACCTGACTGAGAATACGTTTGGGAGGGTCGAAATTTCAAAACTTCGGAACGACTTTGAGAGTATTTCGTTTATAGACCCGTTTATTAAATGTTTATAGTTTTCTTTACTTTAGGTTATTTAGTTCATAAAAAGGTGGTCTTAGAGATTCTAACTTTTGATTTGATTTCGTAATTAAAAGCTAATAACTGAAGATAATTGAAATTATAAACTCACAAAGTTGTAGATGTAATCTTCATATTTTAAGTTAGTTATGTGTGACCGATAAATATGTAGTTAAGCCAGCCTGACAAAAACATTACAAACATCTCTTTTATTTCTCATAAATTTATTAGATTTTACTATGCAGTGGAATCTGTGTAGGTAATTTAAATTGGCCCAATTTGAATTATCCACACGGATTCCACTCGGTATTACCACCCCGATTTTGAAATTGTAAAATCTTAATTATTTCATTACCTATAATTTATTATATACCTATAGTTTTCTTGTCATTATCGTTAAATTTTTAAATCGATATTTTCAGTTTGAAATTGCTAAGATAAACGAAGCATCATCAAGTTGTTTTCGAGTATTCATCAAATCACTTACCACTATACTTTAGACATATTTTATTATTCTCAACTGATAACATCTGCATATTCTATGAGAGGATGATATTATCTCGCTTCAGGCATAATAAAGGCTACGTACCTCCGCATATTATGATATTCCGTCCTTGTCTTTTATTCCTCAGACACCGATATAATGTAGAAAAACCCTTGCCCCGTTTACCTATGCAAAGAAAATTTCTCCATGAATACAAATAGCAGGTTGAGTGAAAACATTGAGTTGAAATTGACTATCAATGATCCTTATCATTTGCATTTAGGACATAATACTGACCATTGTTTCTATATAGAAAAAAGGCAACTTCAATTGACGAGCCTCATGAAAATATTCGAAATTTCCGAAAAAAATCGTAATATTTAAAAAAGTTTTCGAATATCACCCACCTACTGCAGATTTGAATCACCGAAATAGTAAGAGTGATGATGTTAGCGATGAAGTGCGGAAATCGTACTGCAGTTTAATGCACGCAGTATGTTTTTAAAGTTTTAATAACTAAACATCAGTAATCTATCAGAATCAGTTATAAATATAAGATGTTCCCCGTAAATTTAAGACTCAACAATTCCAGCGAATCAGAATCAAAGTCTAACATGTGTATCTAATATTTTTGAATAATAAAATGAAAAGCGAAGGCATCGGGCGCGCTGCGAGTGATTTAGAGTTCCGAGTTCTTTTTACATATATCTCTGATGGCTTGAACAGACGAACGCTGCTGCACTCGTCTGATTACATTTGTGTATTAAGATCATAGCTTTCTATCACACAGATATGATGAACTCGAAATTTTAGAGCTGAACGCGTGCCTTAGTGGGTTTTAAAGTCAGAGAATTAAACAATTTTGAATAATTGTTTTTGATACACAAACGGTAGAAATATTGCGTTACATACACACATTAAAGTCGGTAAATTTTTTTTACCCCTATGATTTGATCAGAGAATGTCAACTGTTCTGGTTTTAGCTTTTACTATACTCGGGCTAGTAAAGGTGGGACGACAAAGTTCTAAGTATCCAATGGCAATATTAAACTTTACATTAACAATACCTCTTTGCGCTGTAAACGTCGCAGTATTTAGTGGAGTTACGGTAACAGATAGGGAATTGAGACAATTTAGAATGCTTAGGTAAGTAGTTGAGAATGTATGTCATGACCCCTATACACGCCACTAATCTGTCTTTATAAGTTAATTAGTCTCGCAAGGTGTGATGAACATTTATCGCAATTGATCTATTGTTGTAATAACGGTAATATTTACAAGAGACTATGCTTTTTTGTTGATGGTTGGCTAAAAATGCTAAACATGCAAACTTGCCAAAAATACTTAAGTTTTGTGAAAAATTTTTGCTAAACCCGATTTGACCAGACGGTCACATTGGATAGACAAAACATTAGGATGAAATTCTTTAAATTATGATTCCATTGTACTTTCTTCAAAAAAGTACATACAGCAACATACAGCAGTAAAACATAAAAAAGCTACTAATCCATAGTGATATAAATATTGCCAATTTTTTGATATCGACATTGCGGTGACGTCAATGTCCCTACACTAAAACTCAGTCACACGTCTGTAAAACTCGCACACACAAATATTTCAGTTTCATTCACGCGAAAATGACTTTGATAGACCTTTTAAAGTAGAAATGAAACTTCTACGACCGATAGGTACGTTTGAGTAGGACAAACGTACATCAAAGTGGATTGTGTATTTTGGGCTTTATCTAAGTTGTATGAAGATGTCACAGAGACGTTTGCACAAGAACAGAGCGTTATACGAGTATGTATAATGAAATCGTTCCGTATTAGAATATATAGGATATTGTTTCGAATGCAATGAGCTTCGTAATTGTGAGTTCACTATGTCGAATATATTCAAACAACATCACTCGAATTATATATTCGAACAATAATTTATTAGCAAAGAGGATAGCATAATGGTTTGTTCAAATTTGTATAAAGTGTGTATATTATTTAAAAGGAAATAAAGATTTGGAAATTTTGAAGAGGTACCACACACTCTTTGGAGAAACAAAACGTGGAGTTAATATAACGCAATATGAGTGGACTGTGTTTTCTGGACTTTTCCTTCATGCCTTTTTTTTTTGTGCGTGTGGAAACCCCCTCGGGCCGTCACCCCACCGGGGTTTTCGGTGGGGCGGTGTGTCGGAATCGAACCGGCTAAAACCACACGGTGTGCCGTACTGCGCCTTAAGTAGGAGGGATCTGGGAACAGCTTTTATTAAGACATTTTCCTTCATGCCTATATCAAGAATACATTGAACTCCCGCGTATGTGATGTCAACAGTATTTAATTATTGAAGAATATGTCGAAAATGTCAACCTCTTTATTTTTCTATTTGTAATTGTAATAATTTTTCATCATCGTAGCAAATAAAACCTATTTAAAGCCTAATGTTCAGATTAGTTACAAAGGGAGATTATTGTTGTTGTGAGAGGTTATTATGTAATGCTCAAAGATATTATTATAATCCGGGATTTTATTAAATTGATTGCTTACGTTTAGTATAAAATAATATGTCAATATCATGAAAGGGCAGGGCTCATCGTCCTAAACTGGGCTAAGCGAAGGTAAACCTACCTTAAATTATTTATTACTTTCTGTTTTTGATGAAAACTATTTGATATACCCAAGTCTCGTTTAACACAGTGGGACGATGAGAAACATTTTATTTGAAGTTCAGGACACAAGTAAAACTCGAGAGTTTGTAGTCAAGACTCTATGAAGTATTATGTTACAACCAAAATAATGTACTTAGGTATAAAAACACTAGAACACCAACAGACTGGTGTGTAGTAGGTATAAAAACATACAGATGGAAGGAATACTGCTGCATGCTCCTAAGAATTTATATATTTTTAGAATATTAATAATTATGAATTAAGCGTAATACGGCTAATCAAAAAAAGGGAATCGAATACTCGAGCGCCTTGTTCTCTAAAAAATCATCTGCCTAGCGTTATCATTATGAGCCGATTTTCTCGACTTTGCCCATTTTTTGCCAATCTCGTGACTGAGCTCTTTGGCATTTCGGCATATCTCTTCTATACACTAGAGAATAAAGTAAATAAAACAAAATAACTAGAAATATTTCCAAATTAATGTCTTGTTAAGTTTTGTTTAATATTTTAAATTAGTTGGAATGTCCATAGCTGTTGTTGGCATCAAGCTTTGTTACATTAAAATGTTATTACACAGATAACATTTTAGTGTAATCTGTGTCTTGTTAAATATTATTATTATTTGAGCAAATAGAAGAATAAAGGAATAATAAAATAAAATACGTTTCTATTTTCTCAAATAAATTAGAATATGTTATGTCACTGGCAAATTAATCAACTGAGATAATATTTGAAGACTAGTTTTATTCAAATAATTGTATGTTTTAATACGAGCCTAAAATTAATTCGTGTAATAAATAAATGTCATCCATTTGTCAAATAAATTGTATGATAATTTAATTAAAAACTGTTATTTTGGCATTTCGGCATTATACAAAAATATTTACAAATTTGTATACCTACTTAGTATTAATATTCTCAATTCCTTTGTTTATAAGTTCCTAGCACCCCGCCCGGCTTCGCACGGGCAGCATAGACATCTTCAACAGTCATCAACATATTTCAATCAATTTACACAAAATCTTAACAAATTTTACATCTAAACCTTTATAATGAATCACTCTGTCTAATAGTGAAAACCGCATGAAAATCCGTTCAGTAGTTTTTCAGCTTATCGCGAACAGACAGACAGACGCGGCGGTGGACTTTTTTTTATAATATAATAATAATAATAATAATTGATAGTACTAGGCCCTTAATGACATAGCTCATGCTGGTCCTGTACTGGTCCGGCCATCATCAAAAGCATATTGACTAATTATTTATTTGTATACAATCGTATATATATATATATATATATATATATATATATATAATCATACATAAACTACACATATAAATTGGCAGCCTTTAAACACAGTCTATCAATATATAATCTAATCTTCTACAATCTTGACCAAAAATGTAATTTTTCTTTACTTACTACTATTTTTTATTAAAATTTGCAATACGTTTAATGAGCATGACACCTGTGTGTGTATTAATTATATTGTTCTACATTTTATTTGTAGGAGATGCTAAAGATTTACTAAATTTTAATATTTCATTAATCTGCTTTATCCTCCGTGCACAGTCAATGTTTGTGAAAAACCTAAATAATTTACATTTGTGCGTAAATAGGTACTTTTGATTCACATACAACGTGTGATACTCAAAAAGTTCATATCTAAATACGTGAGAGATTATCTTTATCGAAATAAAACGAGTTATTCCTATTTTGTGGATCGTTTCCAATATCTCGTTCGCGTGCCCGTACCCAATCCATGAGATTACTTTCCTTTCTCTCGTCCGAGCGTATTGAATGAATAACGAAAGTGAATTTATTGATTGACAGAAATAAATAAGCGATTTAAGAGCTTTCTAAGATAAGATCGCATTATGTTGTTGACAAGTATTCGATTTTTGTGCAAATGTTTTAGTTGTATCAATGTATAACTCGAAAAATAATATCTTCTTTGTTTGATGAATTTAATCACATCAACGTTTTCTTAGTGTATATTTTTCAATGTTTAATACAAATAAAATATCATTCGAAGGAGGTAGGGTGCAACTGATTTCTATTCCAATCTGAGCCCTACTTGGGAAGAACCTTAAACCAGTTTAAAAAGGCCCTGGTTATAGTTAAATACAGTTGATTGTTCTAACCATCCACCTGGGTCGACTCGAAGGAAGGGGCATGGCAACACACAAATAAGTGCGCACTATTTATAGGCATCTCTAATCGTCCATCAACTTCATAACTATGATGAATGGCTGTAGTCGAAGTTGTTGTGAATTTCATTCATTATTACATTCGTATAGTTTCGCAAGCACAATAATAAAAGTAATAATAAAGTTTTATGTGTCTAAAAAAAAATTTAAAACCATTTGATGAGTTCGATTTGGATTTGACTTTCAAATACATGTTTGACCTCTGATCTGAAAATGGCAATTAGGTTTAATCTTGCTGCAGTTCATTGTTTAGTCATGTCATTTTGTAATAGTTAGCTGTTAGTGTCACGATTTCATAAATATTTGGTACGAACTTGGTTCCATCATATATTCTGAGACTATTTGAGCTTAGAATGCTTCACACTATCATGAGATCACCTAGGTCCAAAATTATCTTTCTGAAACAAGTCTTGTGTCGGGTGACATTCACACGGGTAACGTACGCCTGAAAATAGCCTTTACGACGTTTATCACTTTGAGGTTTGGTGGTTAGTATGTACTTACCTATTAAGAGAATTAGATATACGTACTTACAATGTATACTTAAAAGTACTTAGAGTAAGGTCCTAGGTAAAACTTTACTAACTTTTAATTTTGTAATACAATAATAGTAATAGTTTAGTTGAGATGGATAGCACAATTCTCCGCCTAGCAAGGATATTTCTTTAGTATGAAAGTTGTACTTTATAAGAATGAACTTTTTCCACATCCATTTTACTTAATAACGAAATAAAATCAAATAAATAGTAATTAAGTGGTAAGTGAAAAGCTATAAATTATGGTTTAGAAAACCACATTCGATATTTTGAAGAGGATTCTGGCGACTGGGACCGCAATTGACTAGAACCGCGGTTCCAGTTGCCGGATCTAGGTGTTTTAATATTTTTCTTCCGGCGACTGGGACCACCACTAAATGAATAAATAAATCTATTGTTCCAGCCAAAAATAGTACAGTCAAACGAAAAAATATTTAAAGTAACAATTTAATATAAGTAATAATATAATTCGTATAAAATTAAATATCTTTTAAATAACCTAGACATTAATTTATGCCATGCGCTTTGTAATAGATTAAGTCAGCCCGTTTTCACGTAACTCAACCTATAAGCCTATAAGATAAGAAAATTGTATTTATATAAATAAATGAAATTTTTTCTTTTATTATCACTTCTTCACTTTTAGTGGTGGTCCCCGTCGCCGAAAGAAAAATATTAAAATTAAATGGATCCGGCAACAGTCGCCGGAATCCTTATTATGAACACTCGATGTATTGAGTGTACGAGATATTGAATGTTCGATTTATTAACCATTCGGTATTAAGAATGTTCGATTTATAGTGATCGATCAATTGATATTCGATTATTTGGCATTCGATTTGGCATAGTACAACCTGTTTAAATCACACCTAACAAGTCGAAATCCTTTCAACGGTTTAGGTACTAGAGCGTGCCAAAGAAACCTTATTCAAACGTACACATACATACACTCGGAAAAAATAACCCTCCTCCTTGCGTAGTCGGGTAAAAACTGCAAAATACGCAAACAAAACGAATGCGTAAAAAATAATTCGTCTTTTTTATATCACGGTCTCATTATTAGATTCGGTTAAATAAACCAAAGAAGTCCTCGAGGAGCTTGCTCCCACTTTTATCATTATTTCAGTCTCTAATCACCTTTTATTATGTTATCATGTCATTAACAAACGAAAAGCGTTTATGAATTCCTGGAAAATGAATTAACTAACGAGCTGCTACTAAATCTAAAGATTTATAAATTACAGTTAAAATGATTTATAAGAACTACATTTCAAATTTTTCATTCCAGCAAAAAGCAAGCGACAAAATGAATAAAGGGAGAATAGTTTTTCTTCGCAAAATGTGACAAAGAGGAGGTGCGGGATTTCTCAACGTGAAGTTATTGTCTGTGACGCAAAGTCTCCAAGACAAATAGCACAGCGTTTTGCAACATTTTTAACTAAGAGTTAATGCCGGAGTTTCTTTTGAAATAGTCATAGTGCAATAAACTTTTATTAGCATTTTCTCAGACCTGTTCCTGCAAAGCAATTTTTTTTAGTTAGACTGACACTGAGGTTCCCTGAGGTTTATTTAGTCTGGGACTGAAAATGGTAATGATATTTTTACCTCCTAGTACGTTATTTGAATCTGTGTTAGTGTAATAAGTTTATTATAACTTTTTAGGGTTCTGTTCCTAAAAAGGAAAATGGAACCCTTATAGAATCACTTTTTTGTCCGTCTGTCTGTCCGTCAATACTGTTTTTCTCAGGAACTCGTGGACGCATTAAGTTGAAATTGTCTGCAGTGTCTTGAAGATGTAAAAAAAATCAAGTTTCTAAGTCAAGGTATTCAAAAGATATGACGATTATTTTAAGCCTTAGATCTGACCAAATTTGAACATTTCATTGAAGGTAAATCAAAACCTATAGGGTGCCATTGACCTAGAATTATGAAATTTGGTAAGAAGCAAAGTCTCCCTGTACAAATAAAGACAATTCGAAAGTCGTTAATTTGTTGTAATAACAATTTAAAAAAATAGTTTTTGTAATTACAAACTTATATTTTGCTAACTTGTAAGTTGACTTTGTCTTACATCGATGTATGGGAGAGCATTTTTGGAAACGCAAAGTTAAGTTTGTCTTTCGGAAAAGACAGGCAAAAATATTCGAGAATTGATTCTCGACATAGACGTATTATCAACATACAATTTTGTTTGCTTACGGAACCCTTGGTGCGCGAGTCAGACTTGCACTTGTCAGGTTTTTTATTAATATTCAGAATTTTGGGGACCAATAAATATGAAATATGTATATTGAAATGAATTATGTAGCGACTACCTGAGTTTAACTGAAATTCTTTGAGAAATTACGTATTTATATACCACAAAGGTTGTTAACAAGCTTACGACCAGGCTTTTGGATAGCTTACGACAACCTAAGATATCCTGAGAGTCCTTGTATAGTCTTTCATTAAGAAGCTTATACTGTAGTCACTCAGGAAACGATGGCATTCAGGATATTTACACTTTGAATATAGTTTATTACGCTTGTAAGAGAAATAGTGAGTCTTCATACTGACTGATGTTTAATCGTGTATATATCATCGCGTGAAGATACTAAAGAGACTACTTGTCTAAGAATTCCGTCATACATTTTACGATGATACACACGTTCAGTCAGGGACGTCTAAGAATTCTACGGACACAAAAATACTTTAGCTGTATTACTGTTAAATCACGGTAGCGTAATGGCTAAAATTTCAGACTTACGATCGAGAGGTTGCGGTTTTAAAACCGACGCGAACCCACTGGAGAGGTTGACCTACGTTATTAAGTAGTAGTCTTTAATTAAAAAAAATACGGCTTCACGTTTTGTGTCAACTTATAATCGATGTCCTTGTTTTAATTTTTAAGATTTTTATTATTACTAGGTTTTCAGTTGACCAGCAGTCCCAATATACAGTTTTATGTTATTGGTTTTGATAAATTGGTTTTTACGTGAAGTTCGGAAAAACAAGTTTTTTTTAAAGACAACGTCTACACTGGTGAAAATTCCTCATTTACTGGGGACTTTACAAACATTCAGCTAATAGTGTAACAGAAAGTTCAGGGAGACACTGATCTATCTGCCAAACACACATAAATGTCCCACGAGTGGATCGAAAATTCAAAACGATTTAACATGTACAAAAGTTCGTTGGCAGATGGAGAGTGAGTTGACTTTTTTATAATATCTTAAATGTACAGACGAAATCATAAAAAAAGTATTTACAAAAATCTTACCTTTATATCCATTTGTTCTGTATTGTAATTATTTTAGACTGACTATCAATCCAGAGATCTTTGATTCTATAAATATCCAGACGTAACTATCATAATATCATCACAGCACCTTATATGACGTCAGTCGCAAAATGTCCATACATAATATATAATAGTGTATATATGCTTTTGCCAAACACTTCCATTTCACTCAAATACGCCATCTGAAGTGCCAGAATGAAAAAGTTAGACGTATTCTGTGAATAGAAGATATACATATATTTCTTATTTTAGTATCGTGCAGTTTGAAGTTTCAAATTGCGGCTTACATATGCTGTCAATCTGTGCGGCCACTTTTGTCTCCAATCCTTAAAAGTATAATAAAAACAACTTATACGTTTTTATTACATTTTCTCATGAGTACCGTTGTGATAATGCCAGAAGCTTGGCCATTGTGCTACGCAAAGTTCTGACGATGACATTGACTAATGAGTTTAGATTGTCATTTGTTTCAAGACAGGAAAAAAAGTCCATAGAGACTTCTGATCACGAACGGAGATTGCTTAAACACATAATTAAAGTAATTCTGAAGTAATTACATTCGTTACGGTAGATATTATATCTTTGCCGTGACATTGTTCCCCTCTCCATTGATTTTATCGGTCATAGGGGACCGATATTATATAGTATAAAAGAGATTTAGTAGCGTTATAACTTTAATGCCTTAACAAAGAACAAATTACCATACCTAGTCTAAACATAGTTTTTTATGGTATAGGGGCAAATGACCAGACGGGTCACCTGATGGTAAATGACTATCGCCGCCCATGGGGACCTGTAACTCAAGAGTCACAAGTGCGTTGCCGCCCTTTAAGGTGTGAATAGGGGAAGAGCAGGAAGACGGGAGAGGGGGATTAGAGAGGGTAGAGGGGAAGGATGGGAATAGGCGAGAGGGAAGGGTTAGGGCCTCCGGTAACCTCTCTCACGCGGTGAAAAGCAATGCAACCGTTGTTTCACTGCCGGATTTCTGTAAGGCCGTGGTATCGAGCGGTGTCGAGCCGGCCCATACGTGCCGAAGCATGGCTCTCCCACAATTTTTCTTATTTAACATCATAAGTAGTTTATGCAGAAGGAAATATAAGCCAGAGACAAGTGTCTCTGGCATTTTTTTTTTTGTATAAACTACTAAACACAAACATAACTAATACACGAATGATTTTCTTCACAACACTCACGATTACAAATAGGTACGTTTTTAAATAAGAGATTAAAAGTAAGCTTTCAAAGCCAAGTTCTACTATCTAACGGGCTATTGGTTGAAAACTTTCTCGCTCTTATTTAAATATTGGGTAGAGGTAGGAGGATTTTATTGCTTAAGTCTTACTTCGAGATTAAGCTTAGTTAAGAAAAACTTTCAATTTGACAAAATTTTTGGTGACAATTTACATACACAGTTTTTTGTGACTATGACCATACATATTTTGACGATTAATGTGGCGTGGCAATAGAGTGAGTGTTCGACTACTGCGTATGCATGAGTATGTTTATGTGCATTGGTCTGTTTCTATCTATACTAATATTAGTATATACTAATACATATCGCCGTGAAAATCGTAAACCATTCCTGTTAATCCTCGTATAAATAATGATTATATTTATCACATTCGGCTACCGAATTAATACCGTGGCATACGTTTGCGCTTATGTCAATATTCATTCGTGAGGTCCTTGTTACAATTCCGAAATTATCTATTGGGTACCTAGTTTGGAACACGCCTGTCGAACGACAGTGGATTTGTTTTTTTTTTTATATTATAGGGGGCAAACAAGCAGACGGGTCACCTGATGGTAAGTGACTACCGTCGCCCATGGACACCTGCAACTCAAGAGTCACAAGTGCGTTGTCGGCCTTTGAGAAAGGAGTACTTTGTAAACCCTTTGACGTCGAAGTATGCTATCTTCCAAGGTCCCAAGCAATAGGATGTATCCTATTACGTTCGACGTGGGAAGAAGAAAACATATGTCTGTCTGTAGTACTCGTTTGGGACATATAACTTAAGTATAAAGATTTTAAATGTTAACTTTATTGAATATGACCGCTTGTTAAAGTTTTATCAAAGAAATTTTCTCTTAATGTTACCTGTGCATCAGAATGTTTCGATTTTCATATGGAATATACAACGAGTGGGTCTCGATTCGGTTGCGCGGTTGTCAACCAAGAATCATTTCTTTTCCATTAAATTAGGTTATGTTCTCCAATGGTCAGCATATCTGAACGCATAATGCACCGTGTATGAGTCTAAATGTGGAAACATAGCCCTGTACCAATACCAATAGGTTATGTCCTATCCTGGGGAACATTGTTTTTTCCTTTTAATTAATGTAATTATTGTTATATATTAAATGAACATAAAAAAGGGAAGTCTAAGGTTAAGTCTAGTATTTTAACCGTTTAGACTTATTATTAAAACTTATTTTTATTTAATTTACAGATTGTGGGATGCCCATAACTGTTCGCAATGCACCTATTTGAATTTAAAGCAAGCCATTTCATGTCTATTTACTAATGCGAACGATCAGATTTGCTCATATTAGTCGGGTTATACGATTTGCGGTTAGTCATGCATAGCCTATTATAGGCGACGGGGAGTTGGGTAGAATCGTTCATGCGCGCTTGCCCTAAGCATTCAATGCGTCCACTACTGCCAATTTGATAATTTTTGTGGTTATTTCCGAGGGCCGCTGTTAGGGTTTTCCCATTCAAATACATTGCTTCACTTCATTTTCTGTTCTGAATAGATCATTATCAGTGAGTGATTTTTATTCAATGGCCGTGAAAGATCCTTTTGTGTTATCAATGGATTGGTAAGAATCTTAATTTCTCCTTAACAACCTACAACCAAAGGCTTTATAGAACGCGCTTACAGTTTAAAGTTAATAGTAGGACATCAAATCCTACTAATATTATAAACGTGAAAGTTTGTGAGGATGTATGGATGTATGGATGTATGGATGTTTGTTACTCTTTTCCGCCAAAACTACTGAACCGATTGCGCTGAAACTTGGTATGTAGATAGCATGAGATCTGGATTAACATAAAGGCTACTTTTTATCCCGATTTTCCCACGGGATCGGGACTTACGCTGGTGAAACTGCGGTTCGCTGCTAGTAGAGAAATATCTTTATCACCTCGGAATATAATGTTCTAAGACGAAATAAACAGCGTAGATTATTTTTATCTCTAAGTAATAAGTATAAGCTACACGTACGAACGGAAGGTTAATATACATTTGGAAAAAAAAATAGTTTTTAAAAAAGGAACCATTTCTTCATAGTACTCATGATTTAGTACACTTACTTTTATTATATTTTCATTAATATAATATGATAACGCATAAGAGTTTATTTGGACCCGACCTGGTAGACAGAAGAAACAAAGAACACTAGAGTGTTGAGTTGCATTTTTTTTTATGGTTTAGAGGGCAAACGAGCAGACGGGTCACCTGATGGTAAGTGACTGCCGCCGCCCATGAGCAACCTGCAACTCGAGAGTCACAAGTGCGTTGCCGTCCTTTAAAGTGGGAGTAGGGTAAGGGAGAGAAAAGAGGAAGAGAGGGAGAGGGGGGGGAAGAGGGTATTGGCTTTTTATAAGCGTCTTTGTATTTAACGGTACTTTTGTCATACGAACTGCCGACAGTGTGGTGTACATCTTTTTCTTAAAATCTTTTTCTAAAAAACCAATAGAGGGAAGGGTTAGGGCCTCCGGTAACCTCACTCACTCGGCAAAAAACAACGTAAGCATTGCTTCAATGCCGGTTTTCTATGAGGCCGTGGTATCACTCCGGTCGGGCCGGCCCATACGTGACGAAGTATGGCTCTCCCACTTGAACTGTTTGAATTTCACACTCATCCTACTTTGTAACAGGGACCATTAAGTATAATTATAACCGGGCAGGCTAAGTTGCTCCGTTGCAATTGAATAGAGAAACAGAAAGGCTAGACTATTATAAAATTACGATAAAACTCAATAGGAGCAATAATTATTGGTAACCCAATGAACTTAACTCTGGTAAAACTACGGGGTGCGTGTATAAATATGTACATGGATCAATGGTTCATTTGAAAAAGTTCTATAAATGCAGTGCGTTTTACCGCGGCAAAATTTCACACACGATAATTTAACTTTTGTATAGCGTAATGCAGTCATAAGCGGAGGTAATAATTACAATACCAGGATAATATATGTATGGAAAGCAGATGAACATTTTTGTTTTTGGAGTTTATTGGAGTTTATTGGAGTTTACTCCTTAAGAATCGATTTGCATATAAGGCGCCCGGTATGAAAAAAATATGAAAAGTAAAATTTAGTGATCGGAGGGCAGCGGAACGCTTTATTGTGCTTTTTATGCTTTATTGGAGTTTACTCCTTATTCTGACGCATGTAAGTAGATATGTGTATACCTTTATGTTATATATATATGTGTAAATATATAGAGAATATATAGAGGGAGGGAGGGAGGGAGGGAGAGAGAGAGAGACTCCAGTCGTGCGTCGGAGCTGACACACACATTTTTTTAATGGGCAGGGGGGGCATGGGAGGGCAACTGCCCCCCTGGCTTTAGCAAGCTTACGTAGTACTAAGGTAATTTTGATTAAAAATTTTGATTTGCATTGGACCGACAAAATCAAATTTTGCCCCCTCACCCCACGGGTATGCATACGAATACACTAACTCAATTTTGCCGATTATCACCATTATAGCACTAAAGCAATATAATTTAATTAGTAATACGGTAAGCCATATACGTAGCTTAATTAAGCACCGCCACGTTGTATCGCTAAAACGGCGGTTGCATGTAGCATATTCATAAATAGGGAAATATACTATCTTCCTCGCTGTTAGCATCTTATGATGTAAGGGTTCGAGACCATGTAATTTATGTCTACTTGCATATTTATGTGTAATGGCTACCTACACTATAAGGACAAAAAAAAGAAAAAGGAGTGGGTGGAAACATTAATTTTGTTATTAAATAGTTATAATGTAATGTTATAATGTGTCATCTAAATAATGTTGTAAAAAACTGCTTCTACAGGCTAAAAATTATTTATAATATCAGAGAATTTATTTCAGTAGAAATAAGAAAAAAGCTGGTTGATGGCCTAGTGCTATCAAAGTTTAACTATGCGGACATTGTATATGGGCCATGCTTGTTTTCCAGGACGGAACAGTTGATACAACGTGTACAAAACGCTTGTGCACAGTTCTGCTTCAGTATACCACGTAGGACTCATGTAACCCCCTTTCTGAACCAAAACAATATTTTAAAAATGGCTGCCAGACGGAAACTTCATTTGGCTAACCTTTTATTCGGTGTTATATCCACACAAAAGCCAAAGTACCTTTACAGCACGATACTTATGGTTACCCTATTCGCTTAAAATCCAATCCATTTATCATATCCAGGTATAGGACTACCGCATTCAGGGGATTTTTTAAGTATTTTGCAACTCGCTGCTGGAAAGACACACCACCCCCCATAAGATCGGCAAACAACAAAAACAGTTTTAAAACTAAATTAATACCTATTACAGTTACAAAAAACTACACCTTAAACCATTACAACTTACAAGGAACTCCAGGTCAGATGTGTATGAGTATAAATGCTTGCCAAACGCATGAGTAATCTGGTCATCATATTGATGTGGAATGCACCAGGAACTGGGCACACAATTACAGTAAGCGCTTAATTGTTACAATTCATTTTATCACATGACATATTTTACATAGTTTTTGGCATTCTGTATGTGTTTTACCTGATAAATTTTATGTATTTTATAATATTTATAATATATGTATGCTTTATATATATTTATTTAAAGGTTCCAGTTGAAAATCAGTGCCAGATTCTCATCTGGCATTAAGCTGAACTGGACACCTATTTTTGGTGCAAAAGCGAGACATGTTATTGTTCCTCCACTGTTTCCTTTGATATACCTTATATTTTCTGTATGTCGATTTTTTTTTATAGATATAAGTACTTACATTATTAGAACAATTAATTTTTGTCTTGTGGCTTAGCATCAAAATAAATGCCTTTTTCTTTCTTTATTTATTTATTTATTTATTTATTTAAATCTTTATGCACAATATGTACAAAGGCGGACTTAATGCCGATGGCATTCTCTACCAGCCAACCTTGGGGTGGTGGAGAAATCTCATAAGGTAGGTGCACAGAAATCACATCCATTCTATCTATAAAATCAATACAAGTTACACACAGTACATAAACAGAAGTACACACTATTACTTACATAAAAAATATAACAAAATAATAATATATATTCAAATCATATATACACATATCCATATAAATGCTTACATTATATTCATACACTATGAATACCGAAATACAGAGTCGAGTAACTAGCGTCCAACTCATTCAGTCATCTCATTGTGAAGGAGATCACGAACTTTCTTTTTAAATATAAGACGGTTTGTGGCCATCCTGATTTCAAGAGGGAGTGCATTCCAGAGGAGAACTGATTGAACGTAGAAAGACGAGTTTACGAAGTCGGAGTTGTGGGAGGGACATAAGAGAACCAGATTATTTTCTGAACGAAGATTTCTGTTATGATTAGAGGACAAGAAGCGGAAATAGGGAGCTAGATAGGAATGGAGAGTTGAGAAAAGAAAAAAGAGAAGTCAGTGCTCGCAGATTACGGCGCTGGCGAATAGGTAGCCATTTTAATTGGGAACGTAAAGCAGACACATGGTCATACTTGCGAAGATTGAAAATGAATCGAATGCAGTTATTGAGAAGACGATCTAATTTATTGAGAAGGTCTGCATTCAGGTCAAAATAACACACATCACCATAGTCTATAATAGGCATAATTAGGGACTGCATGAGCGTAGTTTTTGTTTTAGGGGGCAGGAAATTCTTAAGACGATATAGTGTTCGCAGGGTACCAGTGACCTTTTGACTCACGTGAGTAACTTGAGCTCGCCAGTCAAGAGTCGAGTCAATGAGTAAACCCAGGTCCTTGACCACTGGACTTAGAGGTGTAATTGAACCATTGAAGACAACTGATGAAATTGACGTAGTATCCAACCTGCTTATCATATGTTTGCTCCCTACGACAATCGCCTGACATTTAGTAGGGTTCACAGATAAGCCAAACCTTGACGACCAGCATTTTATAAATTCTAAGTCTTTGTTGACTTCGGCAATGGCTTGTGATATGTCTTCAACCCTTGCTTGAGCATACAGCTGCAAGTCATCGGCATACAGGTGATACGCACATTGAAGGTGTTGAGTAATGAGATTGATAAATATTGAAAATAATAGTGGAGATAATATTCCGCCTTGAGGGACGCCAGCGTAGAGATCACACCAACTCGATGACGAGTCATCAATGCGAACACACTGCTGTCGCCCCTGAAGATCGGTAGAGAACCAATCCAGTGCCTCTGAAGAGATCATAAGATATGAAAGAATGGATAGCAAGACATCGTGACTGACAGTATTGAAGGCATTCGAAAAGTCAACCAAGGCTAGTACTGTAACCTTGGTGTCTTCCATGCCCTTCCTAATATCGCCAGTCACTTTAAGAAGAGCAGTAGCTGTGCTGTGACTGGGCCGGAAGCCAGATTGCAGCAGACTTAGAAGTTTATGTCGGTATACAAACTGTGATAGTTGCTTGTGCACACAGGCCTCGAGCACCTTAGATAGAAAGGGAAGAATAGAGATAGGTCGAAAGTGTTCAGGACGAGAAGGGTCATTATTTTTAGGCAAAGGGATGATATAAGCCTTACGCCAGAGAGAGGGGAAGGTTCCAGAGTCGAGGGAAAAGTTAATTATATGAGTGATTACTGAAAGGATATGGTCAAGGATAGTTACGATCATGCGGCGGCTAATGCCATCATGGTCCACAGCATTAGAACGAATGGACAGAATAATCTTCTTGATGTCCCCAGAAAGCACCGGAGAAAATTCGAAGGAGTCAATAGTGGGACTGGTGAGACTGGCTAAGTAGTTCAAGGTCTGACACTTGGTTTGATAATCTAGCGTAGTAGTAGATGAGAAATGACGGTTGATATCATTCAAACCAATTGTCTTCGGGAACTCAGGGCGTTGCTGTCTGCCAATACCCAACGTACCAAGAAATTTCCAGATACCGGAAGACGAAGAAGACTCTATATTTTGAAAAATGTGTCGGCGTTTTGTGTTGCGTATCACCTGGTTACAGCGATTCCTTGCAGCCTTATAAAGGTTCCATTTGTATTCACACCGATCCTTCTTAAACCGAAGGAAAGCCTGATCCCTCCTTCTCATTGATATTCGAACCTCTTCGGTGATCCATGGTGCCGGCGGACGCTTCAGTTTTACTGTCCTTATAGGAGCGTGGATATCATACAGTCTGACAATAGTATTATTAAAAATATTGATTTTGTCATTTACATCCGTTGCAGCTGCCACATTCTCCCAGTCTAACTCAGAAGCATCCTCGCATAGTTTATTGACATTCATACGTCTGAAACTGCGAATTTGGAGAATTTTGGGAGGAGATTTGGGAGGTTTCAGGATATAGGAAAGGAAGATTAAGTCGTGATGGGAAAATCCAGGAGCAGGGAGTTGACCGTGAGAAGAGATAAGGTTTGGAGCAGAGGTGAGCATTAAATCAAGCCAGGTATCCTGGTGTTCGATATTGTGATGAGTGGCTTGAAGAGGAAGGACATGGAAACTGATTGATTCAATGATCTGAAGGAGATTGCGAGTACGAGGAGAGTTTAGGGCAAGGAGGTCAGTGTTAAAATCGCCCATGATGATGTGGTGTGTGTATTCCGACCCTAAAGATTCCAGAACTGTTTCCAGACTGGAGAAGTAGTTGACAGCGGGGGGGCAATAGACTACACCTAGAATAACATTAACTCCCTTGACACAAACTTCAAGAATGAGATATTCCGCGTACGTGGAAAGGTCGGAAGAGGAAGAGGCAAGGATTTTATAGGGTAAAAAACTACGAAGGTAGATGGTGACACCACCACCTCTTTTGTCTAAGCGGTCGTTGCGGATGAGGACAAAGCCAGTGAGAGGATATGAAGTAGAAGGTAGATGAGGTTTGAGCCAAGTCTCCGAAATCAGGACGGCATGGACGTAGTTGTCTGTGAAAGTCTCAGTCAAGTCGCTAAAGTGACTGGGGACACTCTGAGCGTTTATGTGGCACACATTTAGTAGAGGACGGGATTGATTTGAAAATGTTTGCCGTAAACTATCACCCAGTGTCTCTGGTAGGGAACTAAAACTATCATCGTCTGAAGAGTCATTCGCAGAAAAATAGACATCATTATCATCATCGATCATTAGTGTATAAATGTAAGCCTATTTAATAAATAATCTATTTAAATAAAATAAATTCTATCATAATAGAATTTCTTTCATAATAGAACTTCCCTATTTTTAACCGACTTCAAAAATAGGAGAAGGTTCTATGCTCGGTATGTTCACCGATATTTCCGCCATCTATGGATCAAATCACGAAATGCAACAAGTAATACTTAGGGATATAAACAGCTTAATTAAGAACGGAATATAATTCTAATGAAATATCTGAATATTTTGTTAATTATTATTAAAGACCAACCGATAAACTTATTAGTACTTACTTATGTGCCACCGCGGCGGACCTAGCCTATCTATAAGTACCTATTTAGCTTGGCACCAACTTCAAACAGAAACAGACCAGTAGATACCTAGTGCTTTTATAATTGTATCTATCATTTTAAAAGTGTGACATGTATGTAGTCTTTTCAATTATGTTTGAAATCGATTATTTGTCACTTTTCAGTGCCCTTTTCTTAGTCTTTTCTTTTTGAAGTCGCTTTAACTTTTTTTTTGTTTATTATATCTGTCACATCTCTATCTTATTTGTTTAGGTACTTTGTGTTTCTCCACTACTAAATAAACTCTAGGTGTAAAAGCTTTCTTGTCACAGTTTGTGTGTATCAAGATCGAGAAAGCCCTATATTATTCACATTTGTAAACAACATATTTAGAATATGTTGTTTATAATGTAATATAATTTCAAGTCAATTACGGAAAGCGCATCCTTCAGAGTAGGCTCATGTGTCTTTCAAATAAAAAAAAGTAAATAAATAATAAAAGTATATTCAAAGAGGCGCATTATATTACATAAGACATAATTGTGTATTAAATATGGAATATAAAATGCTTGGTGTAATTTTCCACGGTTGTAATACTTTGCGATTGTCACAGTATACTATACACAGTACCATTTCGAAATGCTAAAAGTTAAAGTTTGTAAAGTTGCTTAAAGTTTAACGCATTCTAAAAGCCAGTAAAAGTTTTGTTTCATTGGAAAAGTGGGAATTTAAAAGCTGAAATTAAAATGGTGGATAGCATAGTTGAAACAGTCCATAGTAGTGCAATGTCCTTCAGCCTTGAGAGATTCCAAGCGTTCGCTGTCATCCATTTTTTTTTTTTGCGAACTGTGACTGCAATTGTAGAGTTGAAACTTAAAAGATATCCCGTTTCTCGAGACGTCTGTGACTTGTAACGTATGAACAAATGAACGAAGTGATTAGAGAGCTTTTATCCGATTGACAGATACGTTCGGTTATTCCTTTAAGCTTTTATGAAAAATGTTTTCTGCTTTTGATCCATAAAAAATATTTTTTTTCATTTAATCCAGGGGAACAAATAATTAATGTTGGGTTTACACACATTTTTGGAATGCAAAATGATTGATCGATCGAAATAGCGGTTGAATATCATTATATTCCATCGATATTCCTGTCCGCTATTGCTGTGTGTAGAACGGCAATCCATTCCACGAGCCAGAATCTTTCAATCTTCTCTCGTCTTATACACACTGAGCAGTGACTGTGATGCAAAAGAAACTGTATGATGAGAGTATTTGAATTATCTACTATTTTAAATGACACATATTCCTGCTAGCTAGCTAATGCTTTTGCAGATCCGGTAAGTATATTTCATCGCCTTTTTGATATTTCCCCTACTAATATATGATGTTTTATTGAAGTCAGAGACAAATTGTACGATTGTCAATGAAGTTTCGAGTGATTTCTAATCTCATAATGTGTTTTGTCGTCGTTTGAATGTCTAATACTCACACAGCTGAAATATTGTCCAATAAAGCCGTGATGTGAAGAATAGCAGCCATCCCATTAACGTCACACGCAAAACGATTCATCCCTGCCGAACGCGATTTGTAGTGGCTGTGATTTGTGTGTCTATATTGTGAAGTTAAGTTTCGAATAACGAACTATTACGACAATAAATAATGTTGCTATCTGCTAGAGACTGTGCTGGTGTACAGATGGGGTAATGTTTGTTATAAGGTTCCTAGTCTTGTTTTTAATGGAACAGCGGTATAGAAATGGAAGTTGTACAAGATATTGTTTGTTGTAATTCGATTGTATCATTACCTCCGATTGCCCTTGGCAGAGAGTTAACTCTTGACAGTTTAGATCTATAGTGAAAAAATCTGTGTGATGCTACCGTCCTGTAAGTAGTCTGTATTTGGGACGACGTTGTTTTACTTTGTTATAAAAACGCTAACCTTCAGAAACAGATACATATTTTCAAGAAAATAAAGGAAGTTCTAAAGAACTTTACCTACTATATTGTGTACTAAAGCAGATTTATTAATAATATATTACCAGTATTTTTAAATAGATTCCGTTTAAGGTTGCGTTCAAATTGTATTAAAGTGTGTATGTTTTATCATAATCATGAGCTATCAGAAAATATACAAAATGCTTCGGTACGTTCTCCATTGAATCTGTAACAATGAGTGAAATATTATTCGTGACTACATCACATCATCTCTTTAATTACAAATGTATCCTTGCATTTTGAAAAATGCTTGTTCGCCCAGATAGGTGTTACCATTTTACCATCTCTGCTTCTTGCTAAGTACGAGTAGTACAGTAACTAACACAGCCAACGACCATGTTTCGTTCTTGGAGAGGTATTTACCTAACTTGTTAATTAGACAATTGTTTCTTAAGTCTTTTGTATAAGAGCACTTTTCTTTTCTTAAACCAGTCAGTCCCTTCATATGACATGCATTCCATTCTCCATTCTCTGCCTTTACATTGTCTAGACCGTATCATAAATGAGATAGAACATAAGTCGAATAGTTTTGCAGGATTGACAAGCATTTACAAAACGAAGAACCGAAGAATTAGGTCAATACATTCCAATCCCCCTTTTCGGGCTGTAATCCATTTATTCATTTAGACGCAAAAGGATTTTTCAAATTCGAATTGTTAATAGCGCATCATGTCGTGTTGCCCAAAGCTTAGTCTAAAAAGGAATATAATCGTAGAACAGAAAAAATCTGGTGTTAATAAGCTATTTTTATTTAGTAGAGAACAATACATATAGGCTCATAAAACTCTACGCTTCATCTAGAAAAATCTCTGCTGTAGCACTCTGTGCAAGCAGTATATTAAGGAGTGATGTGACACTGGAGTGACTATAATATAGATATTTGCACTACCCTTTTGCTCGGTGCTATTCCCGATATAATCTAAACGTGTAGTTCTAGGAGTACGATTATTAAGATATTTTTTCCCTTAGTTTGGCAGGAGTACTAATAGTAGTAATACGTTAAACCAGCGGTGTAAACATCTAATGTGATCCCGCCAGATCCTAACAACGTTCTTAATTATGTTACCTGTTTGGAGAACCGCTGAACCTTTCCCCTCACTGAGAAGGTTTTATGACACTTACAAATACATGCGGCGTGCTCAATCCTACTCAATTGCGAAAAACGTGAAAGCTAGTTGAGAACAAAACTTATGGTGATGGTTTGTAACTTTTTTTTATTTTGTAGTATAAAGGTGAAAAATGTCTCCTAAGTTCAATACATTTGTTAAGTTGACAATCTCAGTCTCGTTATATGTACTATGTACGCAAGTTTAAAATTGCCACTTATATAGAAGCGACCTAGCTAGTTTGTGACTGTGTAACAACTGTGTTTCAACTTTTGACTATACCTACGGTACATGATAAAATGCTCTAAAGAAGTTGAGTGTTCTAAAGTGTTTTGTTTTCTTTTTATGATTCTTATTAGAAAGTCTTATAAAGGCGTGTTTAGTTCGTACCAACGGACTCACTTAGGATGTCTGCTAATATATTCGTCCGGTATGCGGTTTATACTAACAAACCACTGAGAACTCGAGACATAATTCGCTTTACAATTACATTTAAGCACAAACATTTAAGTATAAAATATTACTTTAGTTTTAAATAATTTTGATAGTCATATATAGATAGAAGTTAGTCTGTTTAGAATGATTGAACAGTAAATAACATGTTTTAATAAACAATGTATTGTTATTGGCCTAACAATACTAAAGAATCATATTTATCCATGAAACTGTAACGTACGGATGAATTCGACAACAATAATTGTAAACATAAAATGAAAAATCTTATACTCGTATTACAGGGCTTTATATGTGGCTCTCAACTACGTAGTTAAAATCAGTGTGCTGTCGTAAGGACGGCACATGAAATTCGAGGTACACAAACCGCTTTTTGCGGTTAGTCAACTTGCATTTACTCTCTCAAGTAGTTATCCTTAGCGAAGAACTAAGTAATACATTGTATAACAGACTTAATATTTATTGTTACGGGAATTAATTTGATTAATGAATAGTTTAACTTACTATATGATTAGCCATGCAGTCATAGCAGGTACCTACCAGTTAATAGCAATTCCATAGCCGTACGTAGCACTTAATTTTTTTAAACTTTGTAATTATTTCTCAGGGTTTATTTCTAGAAATGAAAATGACTATGAAATTAGTTCCAGAAATTTCTGAACGCATCACATTGCTATTCGCTGAAAATTTACATTGCCTAATACAGAATTTGAGCGAATATGTAGATAAAATTTTCAAAACTTATTTTTTTATTAGCTATCAAACTTATGGAAAAAATATATTTGTATTAAAATAAGGCTTCATGAAATGTTTGAACTACCCAATAGTCAAGATTATAAAAACAAATCGAAAAAGTATCTCTCGCGGAGTACTGGTACTAAATATTCATTTTATACCGTTAGTATTATGGAAGCAGTTTTAGTGTGTACGATGTAGCTTTTACCATTTCACTAAGGAACACTAAAAGACATCAAGAGTGAGCAGGTGCGAAAAACTTGCTCGCATTACTTTTCTTACCGAGGGCCTATTATACAGCTGCCCCTGTGCCGTTCGTTTACTTTTATAAATGTTTTCAATTGGAAGAATTGCTGTAATTTAAACTTGTATAAGCAATTTCATTTGTAAAATAATTTAATTTTTTTCTAGAGAGCAACCAAAGTCAAAGCGTAAACGAATTCTCGAATGTATGCAATCACACGTTGAACATATTGAGAGAATGAAACATTTGTCAACTTCTTTACTTTAGTAAAGGAATAACTTGTTGTGAATGGTTGAATTCCCATTTTATATGACTTCGCAGCGATCAAAGAGTTTTGTGTGCCATTAAATACATAAGTAGTTATTACATTTTTACAGGTGCACTGCTGTATTTTTACGTGTGCAATGCCTACTAGAATCAAACATAATAGAAATAAGTACACATATCTTCAAGAACTACCTACGAAAAAATACTTAGAAAACCCGGGAACATTCTCAGGAAACGGTTATCTGTAGATCAGGCTACTTCACTGTGGCTCTTGTACAGTCATAGGAGGGGCCTATGACCGTACAGTAGAAACAATATAGGCACACAGTCTAGATGTGAACCAGTATGTATGATAATGAGGTAAAATAAGAAATCCTAAAAATAATACTAAAGTAAGAAATCAGAAATAACATAAAATCTTTACCTACCTTTACCAAGGGTAAGGCTTGCCAAGGTCGAATAAACGTAATCGACTAAAATCATTTCTCTCCGATGTCAGACTTACTGACCGGAATAACAGTTTGCTCCCTACACGTTGTAGGCTTGGGCGTATATCACAAAAAAAAATACAGTATAAATTACAGTGAAATTGCTAAATTACGCAAATCATAAATAATGTTTCATTTAAAACATCTTCATTAACATGATTCGTTTTGATACAGTGTAGGTAGACCTACAATGGAAAATATAATGTCTCGGTGCTCCGAGGTCTCGGAAATCCTGTCCCCCTGCAAAATGAAATATGATTCACATTAACTAAAGCTCTTGTTGTGTCCCGTTTTTGTCGCAAAACGTTTGGTACACTTGTTTTTGCCACTGGATTCCCTTCGAAGTGTTAAATAAATGCGAGTCGCTTGCTCCTGTTTTGTTTTCATTTAATTATTTTTACCTCGCACGACTAAATGCGATACTTTTTTCGAGACAGTCGTCCCGTTATCGGCTTCTGAGATGTTGTTAGTCGGCTGGAATGCGAGTCACGTAGCTGATACCCGAGGCAGAAACGGAGGTTTGCATTTCGTTAGGTGACTTTTAATCACAGAATATCGTTAGGCTATAAAAGTCCAAAGTTAATTTTAGTAATACCATCGAAATTTGAAAGTTGTTTTCGTTCATTGAATAAGTTTGGACGAAAAACTTTGACTAGCTGGAAGAAATCTTAAATTAATATTACTCTCGTACTTGATTATTGTCGTCCACAGCGAGTTGAACAAGGATTGTATTTACTTTATGGCTTTTTTATCAGTATGACAATTTACATCCAATAAATATTGTCATTTGTTTGCCTAGAATACACATAGATACATATTCTAAGTCAGTGCTAGTTTTAGTTTAAAAATGTAGTGTTTACAGATGGCGATATAAAATAACACTAATTTATTCTTTTAATACCTTATAAAATACATTCTATTGAGTAGGCACCGTCCAGTCATAATTCTAGTAAATATAACGAATGAATAAAATTCGAAAACCTTGTTTGCGTGACGCAGTAACAAACGACAATAAATTCTCGTTACTGTGGTCACGCGTGTGTACCTCGTGGCTGACATATAGTGTTATACGCCATGCGTTTTTCTAAATGTCAGGAAATGAAAACTTAAATAAGGACTGTGGATGTATAATCTGTTCAACATTACGGGAAAATCCTTTGACTGGTAGGCTGTGAGATCATAACTGTTTTTTTCACAGCCTCCCGTTTTACGTATAATTATCCCATCGCTTTCGCTAATAAATATTTCAAAATTCGGAGCGTAAAACTAAAATGTATGTTTTCACATACAATCAAAGGTTTTCACAATATTTTTGTTTTTTATGTCAATATATTTTTTAATATATATATAATTATATATATCTTTTTATGTATGATTTTTTGTTTTGAATTACACCCGTAATTACCCTTTGTATTAAATCACAGGTTTCTTTTACACCTGTAATTATTTTGAAATACTAAGAATATTTTAAAACTTAGTATAGTATAGTATAGTATTATAAAACTTAAGGGGATTGCCTCGCTCAAATCACCATATGTTTAAAAACGATTGTACATGAATCCCTTTGTGCGTTTTCCATATAAAAAATATATAGTATACTTAAGGTCGTCACAAATACATTGTATTGTTTAAAATTTTAATAATATTTACCAAATTTTGTTAAAAAATATCATTAAACAGGTCCTTTTTCAGCCTAAACTGTAATTTTTCTCTGCAACGGCTAAATAGTTCGACATGAATTTTGTACCAAAAATATGTAATGACGTACTTCACAATTTGTATTGTTTTTTTTTTTTAATATCTTTAAATATTTTAAATAATAACTAAAAACCCGAAACTTCACCAGTACCCCGCTAGAGCACCCCCGCAAAGGCCTGTGGCGCACAGTCCAGGCGCGATACATCAGTGTCTCAATGACTCTTGTGACGGGTGGGCTGCACGCGCGTTATTTTTTTCCAAATTAAATCTTAAAGTTCTCGTGTATGATTTTTGAATGAAATTATATAGAAAATAGTACAAATATAAATATTTCGTAAAAGAGGAATAGATATTAAGTTCGTAAATATATGTAAAGTAGTTTGTAATTTCGTTTTGTTTTAAGAACGTGTCATAGAATAAGCTTGATTATAAAAATAAATGTAAGGTGAAGCGAGGCCGGGAAAGTCTTTTCAACTAAACTGAGTACTCACGTTTTATTCAATGAAATTCATTGAGTAAAATATAAAAACGCAGTTTAGTTCGACTTGATCTCGGTTCCTGCCATTGGTCAAATCGTTTGACGGAGGATAGAGACCTAAATGACTGATGATGTCACCTACCTGATGGTAGACTCCGAAGGTGGGTATAGGATCTCAGTGATGGTACTACGTAGACCTATCGTGTTTGGTCTCATTTGAAAGGTCTCATGGAGACCTCGATGACTGATAATGTCGCCTACCTGATGGTGGACTCCAAAGGTGGGTATAGGATCTCAGTGACGGCACTACGTAGAACCATCGTGTTTGGTCTCATTTGAAAGGTCTCATGGAGACCTCGGTGACTGATAATGTCGCCTACCTGATGGTAGACTCCGAAGGTGGGTATAGGATCTCAGTAATGGTACTACGTAGAACCATCGTGTTTGGACTCATTTGAAAAGGCTCATGGAGACCTTGGTGACTGATGATGTCACCTACCTGATGGTGGACTCCGAAGGTGGGTATAGGATCTCAGTGACGGTACTACGTAGAACCGTCGTGTTTGGTCTCATTTGAAAGGTCTCACGGAGACCTTGATGACTGATGATATCATCTACCTGATGGTGGACTCTGAAGGTGGGTATAGTACGTAGAACCATCGTGTTGAACGCATTTGAAAGGCCTCATAGAGATTAGGTTGACTGTGAAAATGACAGTCTTGATTTTAAGAAAAAATACCTAGATACAGAAAAACTAAAGTATCACTTTTGTTTTTCTGTGGTGTGTTGTTTATTACCAGACTGATACTGAAGTTAGTATTTTAAGGTAATTAAGAAACCCGAATTACGAAATCAGGAACTTCAGGAGTCAACAGAAACATACGATCTGTCTAGTATGATTGTTGATGAGTGGGCAGAGCAAATTATGACAGTAATTTATTCTGTTTGCTTCCACTGCGGTATTTTTAGATAAATTATTTTTCAGATATACTATAAATTATTATGTTTTTATAGATACCTTATACACGATAAAACAAAAAAAAAAATTTAAAGATTGTCTTTTGATTGGTACAATGTTTAAAAAATAAAAAATCAATATTGAATTTATGTAAGCAATTACTACGCTAAACTTTTTTTATAAATTAAAATCGGACGGTCATCCTAACAATTTCCGTTACTGAAAAACGATAAGCACTTACCTGGTAATCATCAGACCTTCAGAATGTAACATGTAGTAGCACCCGTGCACAATTAGGTAAATGTTGAAAGCTAGGTCATATTATTTTCGTTGCTGAGAACTGATACGCACTTACTTGGTTATCATCAGACCTTCAGAATGTGTCATATAGTAGCACCCGTGCATAATTAAGTAAATGTTGAAAGCTAGGTTATCTTAACAATTTCCGTTATTGTGAACCGATAAGCACTTATCTGGTCATCATAAGACTTTCAGAATATATCATGCAGTAGCACCCGTGCTCAATTAGATACATTTTAAAAGCTAAGTCATCCTAACTATTTCCGTTACTGAGAACCGATAAGCACTTATCTGGTCATCATAAGACCTTCAGAATGTATCATGCAGTGGCACCCGTGCTCAATTAGATAAATTTTACAAGCTAGGTCATCCTAACTATTTCCGTTACTGAGAACCGATAAGCAGTTATCTGGTCATCATAAGACCTTCAGAATGTATAATTCAGTAGTACCCGTGCACAATTAGATACATTTTAAAAGCTAGGTTACCCTAACTAATTCCGTTACTGAGAACCAATATGCGCTTATCTGGTCATCATAAGACCTTCAGAATGTATCATGCAGTAGCACCCGTGCTCAATTAGATAAATTTTAAAAGCTAGGCCATCCTAACTATTTCCGTTACTGAGAACCGATAAGCACTTATCTGGTCATTATAAGACCTTCAGAATGTATCATGCAGTAGCACCCGTGCTCAATTAGATAAATTTAAAATGGTAGGTCGTCCTAACTATTTCCGTTACTGAGAACCGATAAGCACTTACCTGGTAATCATCAGACCTTCAGAAGGTGTCATATAGTAGAACCCATGTTTAATTAGAGAGAGTATAAGACTACAAAAAGTAGAGGTACAAAATGTTAATTAATTCTCTCAGAGAGCGAATGAAATAGGCAAAAACGATAACAACTTTGCGACATATCTGTGTTCTTGCTTAATCTGTGGCCCTTAAAATCTTTAGAATGGTCGTTGGCTGGTAGGCGGCGCCAAAGTAACAAATACTAGTACAGAGATCAAATCTTCAAGGTCATTGAGCAGGGTAATAGCCTTAATTCTGTGGTGCCATTAATAAAGTTTTTAGTAGTTTTTAATTAGCTAGTACCCTATAAAGTGAAAGAAAAGGCGGAGAAAAATGTTATTTCCTTCTAGTTCCCCAATATCTGAATACGAATTGCTGTCTTAATTATCATTAGAAATACCGTAGTTACTTGAAATATTATTTTTATTATTAACTAATTTTCACTGCTTTCGCCAACTGACCATAGTTATCTGGATCTCGTTGTTATTAAATATGTTGTGTGATAGTATAGATAAGTCGTACTTTAGCTCGATCGTAATATTTTCTTAAAGAATTTGCTATGTCCTGATATGTTACAGCCATACTGATTCATTACTTGACAAAAGATGTATTATCATTCTGTTTAATTGGTTGGTTAAACAGAACATGGCATATAACACTATGTATTGATTGGAATACGTTACGTTGGAATACAGTCATATCTTATGTTTTTTCGCAAACATTACTGAAATTATTTTACAACATTAAAAATTAGGCAACTGTAAATTCATGCCTAAATTACAATGGTACTCATTAAAATTAAGGTGTATTAATAATTAGGCAATTAATTGTAACAAAAATAAATAAATGCGTATAAATTTAGACGAAATAATAATTATAAGAGATGTAGACTCAAACGTTCATAAAGCGATAGCTGATAGTGACATCTACTAACTTTCACCTTTGTGGAGGGCTGGTATTTGACGCAACAGCCGACAGGCCCTATTGTTGTCACATCCATGACCCCCATTCACCGCTTTGATAAGCCTACGTGATAAATTACTGGGAAACATATTTTTTCTCTTAATTAAATTGCATGTTATAACAATTGTGAATGTGTTGTCTTGTGATATTTTAAAAATGTGCGGTTCGGAATTGACTAAATGTATTTGGGGTTCCTGTGGCAAGTTTTTCTTGGATCAGGTCTTTTAAAAAAAGGTCTCAAGAAAGGATACAGCCTGAATGCGGTGGGTAAGCTATTACCATAGTCTGCGTGTCTGCGTGCAAAAGGAATACTTGCACTGTCAGCGCAGAGAAGAATAAATATTGCTCTATGGCGCTCTTGAGACTATAAAGGTTTTTATTAAAGTATGTTGTGGTATGAACTTCTGTTATATCTTTAAGCGAATTCTCAAGTGAACTGAAAAAATGCTAAACAGATAGGAATATCGTTTTTAGCAAGTTGGCAAACAAGCAAATGTTCCAACTAATGGTAAGCTGTTATCAGTTACTATAGACACCAGAAACAGTAGTGGTGTCATTCATATTTGCTCCCAAGGAGTTAGAAGGATGTAGAATACTTTGTATGTATTTTCATTGGTAATTCAATGCAATTCATTGCCACATTGAAATAGCAGATTACTAGGTATATATAAAGTATTTGGGATGGTTCATCTTATAATAATATAGAAATAAATATAGATTAGATAAGTACATGACATGTTTATCCATTAATCACTTAAAAGCACTGGTCGGTGTAGCAGGTTCCGCCAATTTACGAGTATGTACGAGTAAGTCTATCCTTGCTACGAGTTTATTTGAGTTTTCTACTGCTACGAATTTTATTCGAGTCTTCCATTGCTACTTATCTATTTCAGTTTTTCATTGCTACGAATTTCATTTAAGTCTTTAATTGCTACGATTTAGAACAAGGAAAGACGGTTTCCGTTTGCCTGTTGGTATGCAATATGTTGAGCGCATTTGCTACGAACCATAGCTTCTGCCTTCATACCGTAATGATACAATTGTTGCCTTCTGAATAAAGATATAGAAGTTATCTTTAAATTAATAGTTTTGTAAAGAAGTCCTCTAGCAAAACGTACACAATGGCAGCCACAACAATTATACAAAAGAAATAACAACTAACTAATTTAGATGTAAAATTATCTCGTTAAAACTTTTACAAATAGTTTGCAATGAAACTAATAAAAAATAAGAAGTTTTAATTTTTTTTAATCGTCGCCGTCGTTTAAAATAACTCTACATATTAAGCTGAGTCTTTGGTTCACATTCACATTTTTGTAGTTCGTAATTTGACCTCATAAAGAGTAAACACATTACCATAATTTTAATTAGCGAAGTATGTATTCTATCCGGTATTAATGAAGATGCCACTATATATCCCCACGTCTTTGCCGAGACGTCCCTTAGATATTTCCCGAATGATAAATGAGCGTCGTACGTGACGTAATGCTTCGGAACTCCCTTGCGTCCAAGGTGAGGGTTGAAACACGTGTACGATATTGCAGCCCTGAACGTATTTGAGGTTCTTTATTTGAAATGTATTGCACGTAACGAACTGCGCAAGCAATAAGGTATTTAAGATTTCTTTTCGGTCAGTTGGTTGTAGAATGAATAATTTTTAATATTTAATTTGATTAGGCTGTATATGTTTATGAAAATAAATAAATAATTTAAGAGAGTTTTCGAAATAAGCTCCTATGTTTTATACTACTACGAGTAAGTTGGCTAAGTAAGACTAAGGTTTCGCAATAACATTGACGGGTCAATGCCTGTCGGGGGTTGCGGAAGAATGCAATGGCGATTCTCGCTCCCCCGATCACGGGCAAGCAGTGGAACACCGGGGTGGTTTTTAGTCGGTAAGAGTCCGACAGACCCCTTCGCCCCCCCCCCAAGGGCGGAGGACATCCATGAGGATCTTCCACCTCGACATCAAAAAAAAAAAAAACATTTTTTTTAACATGTCAAATATCGAAAAATAAAAAATCTTGATGCAAATTTATGATCAGAAATAGATCCTAACAGCTTGTACAAAGGTTACTTGAAAACTGATGCTAATACTGATACGATTGTAGGCTTGATGAGAGTGGTATTATACATTTGTTGCAACATACACAATATATACTCTAATATGTTGTTAGCATTTACTGTACATTTTTATACTAGTACTAGGTTAAACATGAAATGGCTTAAAAAACAAAAAGCTGTCGGTTGTAAAATTGCACGTTAGAGGCAACCACACACACATCTGTGTATATTTAACTGAGCTTGACGGTCACGCGAGTTCAGTGCTTTTTCCTCATACCAAAAGTGCCCAACGTGCCTAAAGAAGTTTCACTACAATAACAACACTTTTACAAATAATACTCGTATATAGAAGTAATAAAAACAAAATTAAACACTTGTCACAGAACACATTCTCTCTATCGAGAGTACACGATACTGACTGCTCGCCGTTTGATGAACAAGAGAGATAGATACACCTCATTGCGGCAATTTATGGCAAGATATCGGATGACGTGTGACATCGCTCGTTGTTTTCGCCTACCGTCATCTAACACTAATCAGTAGCAAAGTGATTATGCCTCACACTTACTCGTACACTCCTGTATCACTGCAACTTTTTCTTTTGCACATAATATATCATGTTACTAACAGGATACTGACGTATAAAACGACATATATTTTTGCGAATTTAAGGTACCGTCAGTGTGAGACCGTTCAAGTGAAATACCTACTGCTTAGTTATAGGGACAGTAAAGTACAATTCACACCGAACGGGCAGCGCCGGCGCGCGCTTTTAGTACGCTGATAGAAATTGAACTTTATATTTATTACTTAAAATTCATTCATAAAAAATATATACATTTTTGTCCCCGGATATTATCAAATCGACTACGATTTCCACGTGCATAGAAATTTGAAGTTTAACGATGCGTTCTATGAGTGAATAAATTATAAGATTGGCACCAACATTTCACGTCAAGGTACAGTTCTTTAAAGTCGTTTCCGGAAATTTTACTAACTTGACCAAAAATATTTTATTCATATAGAAACCTGTGTTTTGTTTCTTAACATCTACTTAGATTTGTATATATTTGTAGACAAAGAGATGGTTGGTATTAACAATATTTAAATATTGTTTTAACCTTCACTGATTACTTTAGAACTGCGTTAATTTCACAGATTCTCGGGAAATGTACCGAAACCAATTACGTATTCTGGTACATGATATGGATAAAGCATTTTTTTTTCTATACATATTTTATATACATATATATATATATATATATATATATATATATATATATATATATATATATATATATATATATATATATATATATATAGGAATATAGGAATACATAATTAAAAGTATTGAGCTCACACTACATAAAATCAAATGTTTGAACTAATGTAAACGTATTCTTACTTGCAAACCTGCACTAGTCACCTGTCTCACACAAACTGGTTCAGCTGGTCTTGTTCGGTTTCATGTACACAATGTATTGCAAGCTTTTGTATCGAACGCAAATGAATTATGTTCTATCTTTCTATAGAAAAGTACTGAAAAGCTGAAAAGTATCGAATATTATTTAAGCCCATTTAAAAAAGAGGAGATTTTCAATTCGGCTGTCCTTTACTATGAATGCGATATTTTCGTTTGTGAGGCAATTTTATTAACTTATTTCATATTTATTTTCTTTCTCACGTATGGTTTCATAAATTTGAAATAATTCGGTTTAAGAAAGGGTTATTAAAAGAAACAAGTATATATTTTCAAACCCTTGAATTAACCCTTCCTCTCAACAACATTTAATTTTTATTCTTAATCCCTCTTTCTCATTCTCGGGGTTTATACCTTTCTCACAAGAAATATTTTTGTACAGGAATGGTTTATACGTCGAAGAAAGATATAGACTACACTTTATATCGAAAATTGCCTAATTCCTAGAGGGTAAGAGGTGGAATAACGCGGGGGAACCACAAAGGGGGGAACCACTCAGTTTAAATGAAAAAACAATGTGTTATTGGCTCAGCATATGACAATATGTAGATACAAATCATAGATCTGTTCTTTCCTTACTGGTCGATCGTATTGAATTTTGAAATCTAGATATTATTTTTGCTTCCACTTCAAAAGTTTGCGGCACTCATTCATTGTTTTAAATAAAGTATCTACCCTACGTAAGCAGATAATTACTTCCCTTCGGTTATTTACGAACACCCTCGTCACAAAGTGCTTGTTTTACACGTCATCCTTGTTTACTAATGAAAAAAGTGGCGCTGGGAAAAATAAATTGCTTTTATTGTGCGACCGCAGTCAGCCGGGGAGGTGTGTAAATCAGAGATTATAAAGGATTTTTTTGAAATACTGTATACTTTAAACCAACTTTAACATTTGTCATCATCCGTGGCCAATACAATACATTTTCCGTGGCCACGTGTGTTATCACATTTGGTGATAACACACGTGGCCACGGAAAATGTATTTCGTTTACTATTCATACGCGCAATAATAATCTTTACGAGGTAAGAATGTTTATATAAAACTTTAACAGTATTCTTAGGGTTCCGTTTTTCTTTTCCTTGAAAAGTATGAAATTCGGGATTAATCTCTGTTAACTGTTGAAATACGAACAATAAGTACATGCAGCAAGATACATACATGCTCGACTATTAGGGTTCGACCTCTTTGTTATGGAGGGTTCATTGCGATCCTGCGTGGTGCGTGAAGGCCTCAGTGCATAGCAGCTACTGCGTAATAGCTGCGACATGCTCTTCTTACACGTAAGTACTTACGTGCAAGGATATTGATCATTCTGTAGGGGTACCCAGACACTTGCTACAATCGTGTGGTAACCCTATTGGACCAAGGATGCTAGCTTATTGACACTTGGTTAAGACGGTGACGATGGTGATGCTGATGATTTGTTACATAAGGGTAGCTTCCGACTACGTCGGCATCACCATTGTGGAGGAGTTTGTGATGTCGATGCAACGCAAAGAGTGATCATCTTACCATGCTAAGTGGTAGGCTGCAAAGAAAAAAGAGATTAGTCATTAATTTCTTTGAACAATGAGGTACTCCACACCAACAACATATACGTATAAGTCAAGAATGTAATCTACTTATTTAGTTACGTCTTTATCAAACATTTTACCGAAAAAAATGAAAAAGTAAATATACCGAGAACAGACGTGTTTTCAAGAAAAGATTATTATTGTTACTTCGAAAGGAATAAAAACATTTGTATATGTAAATAGTGCTTAAAACAGTTTGCAGAGGACGGTAAAGTAAAGCAGAATGCAATTATCTTCCGCATCATTATAAAAGCTTTTGTCTCGTAGTCAGAAACTGAAAATAGTAAAACGAGGGTAAAGCTACTAGACAGATTTCAAACTAAATATCTGTCCTTTGGCTTAGCTTAGTCGTAGTAAACAAGCAAACAAAAATATTCTTAGTATTCTTACTTTCTCTTGTAAATATTCTATGTAAACTGTTTCATCTTTGTTTACAGAAATTTAGTAAAGTTGATTGAGTATTTTACGTAACGAGTAGTAAATTTATGTATAAGAAAAGTTATTGTACATACATAGCAGTAGAGGAATATTTTTAAAGTGGCATTACATACACGTATCTCAAAGAAAAATAGTTACAGTGCTAGTTTTAGTGCTAGTACACATTAAGTTTTGTTGATTTTCTTATTGTTTTGGCACATTCGGCTTATATGAATTCAGATATTACACTTGTGCATATTTATGTACATTTTTCTAACAGGTACATTGTAACAAGTCGCAGTTTATCTATGAAAGACGTGTGTATGATTTGTAAGTTACACGTCATACATACGTCTTTAGGAAGTCCTGAAAAAACTTGGAATATAATTTTTTTGGAGATGATTATTTTGTGACCTTGTGGAAAAATCATGACAGAGAGATCATTCTTTTGAAGTCTCGTGGCACACATAACCACTTAGTTGATACTAGAGGTCCCTGCAGTTTCACTTGCGTTTATGGTCACTGCTCTGCTCCTATTGGTCGTAGCGTGATGTTATATAGCCTTTAGCCTTCCTCGATAAAGGGGTTATCCAACACTATAATAATGTTTCAATTAGAATCAGTAGTTCCTGAGAGTAGCACGTTCAACCAAACAAACTCTTCAGCCTCATAATATTAGTATAGATATAAAACAAATACATTTGATTGTGACCTTGATTGGTTTGTAATAATAGCAAAAATGCATTAACATGAAATGTATTTTACGACAGTACAACTTGAGATTACTATTGTGAAATAAAAAACATACCAGAAAAGAAAGCGAAACATTTATTATTTAATTTACAAACTCCCAGGCTCTAAAAATGTAGAAACTTGAGGAGTTTCTCCCTCAAATTAAAAATATGCCGGACAAAGTTTATAGAAGGACGTAGGGTACGCGGCCCAGAAGTTTTGAAGTAAATTGGAATCCGAACAAATTACTATTCTCGTACCACAGAAAATAATACTAGGACGCACGGCTATGGCGCTTTTGAAGTTAGATTTGTTTTAATCTCGAGAGAGAGGACATGACGGGACTTTTCTGTTTAGATTTGGAGTTGCCCTAGTAGGAAAGAGTTCAATCCTATAGAACACTATAACCAAACAAGAATGCATAGTAGCGAGTCTGGGAGTTTCAACGTTCTCGGAAACATCAGTTACGATTTACTCAATTGTAACGATTTCTGATTTTCGGCACTTCTATTCTCACCTCAATAGTTATTAGCTGTAGTCTGATTCAATAAACGTGGTTCCATTAAAGGTTTAAGTGTAATAGATATGGGCAATGTCAAAACTCGAGTCGCACCTACTGCTCTAAGAAGTAACACGAGATATCTCTTGGAAGACTTTATCTGAATATTTTTACTTAATATAAACGCTTGCAATTTGATCATCACTAAACCACATCATACATGATAATACATGTCATAGTAGAGATCGCCTGTTGGTTGAATTCAACCATGACTTATTGTTACAGTCAACGACTAGACTTGAACCGTCATTGTATAGACTTACGAGTACGTACCATGACAGGACGACACATGTACTGGAGGCGTGTAACTTGATGTAGACCCTTTTCACGTAATTTTTAAATTTGTAAGACATAGGTACTGTATAGAAATTTAAGTTTTCTGCACTTCTTCTATACCTATATAAACTGTAAGTATTTCAGTTTTCACGTTAATACGTTCGCGTAGTTTCCTTAAAAAGGAGTACAAATAATTATCTTCACGTATAATATATAGATAAAAAAGATGTCACACACAATATAATTAATAAAAACATCTGTTTTGTATATAACTGGTGGGCGGACCCGGAAAAAATACATTTGCAGTATATTTATTTATAACAAAGTTTTATCACAATCTGATCAATGGTTTCGGAACGCATATAGGACAATCACACAAACATTGATTTTTATTTATATAGAACTAACTGCACCCGGCATGCGTGGCAATGACACTTTTCTTTTTTAAATAGGTTTTTTGGCCCAGGCAAAAAACCATCAATTGTCACCATTGTGTGTTCCCAATCCTTGGAGATCTAACATTTTATCTGCAAAAATACAGCAGTAAATAAGCTAGTATTGAAGAAACGATCTTATTTCATTTAGTCCTTTTGGATATGTCATCTATAGTTATCAGCTATTTGATTTTCATATTAATCAAAACTTCATAGTAATAAAACCTTACTGTTTTCAATTATCTACCTTATTCCAAAGCTCTTGTTTTCGCTTTAATTGAAGATTGGTGCAATTGAGTGTTAGTCTTGCATATTTCATTGTGAAATAGCTCAGGTATGTCTTGCCTAACAATAGAGTTGGATACATAACATAATTTATTTATAGAACAATCAAAATACATGTAAAGGTACTTGTCTATTGTTACATAAATTATTTAGCACCGTTACATGTATAAGCAAACGTCTAGACAGCTACTACAACATTGTAATGTTGCAATTGCTGTTTAAAGAACCTCAAAACAAAAGCTCGGAAAAGCTGCGCAGTTTTTGGCAGATTGGTCACAAATAATCACTTTGCGTTCGTTGATGTGGTCATTAGTAAGCTGGTTTCCTGGCGGTAATCCGTTGTAACATCCTGATGACGTTATCAATTCTTATTAAACAGATAAAAAAAAGAAAAAAAAAAGAAAAAAAACTGTACAAGCAGTACAGTAATTGTTAAAATAAATATAAAGATTCAGAGTGCATGAAAACGTATAGTTCATTCCCAATTCTGGTAACACCGTCACAATATGTTGAGTGGAGAACTTATGTACGGTAATAAAATAATAAAGGACGGAACGGTCGCCGGAAACGGAAACGTCCACGCTGACGCCCGTCGTGGTGAAATTGTTGAGTGCACGGTGTAAAGTGACGTCAGCGAACCACTTACACGACTTAGTGCAATAACAGTATAAAAGTTAAGTAGCGAAATAACGTGGTGTCTGACCGCATATTTATACTGCGATATTACTTAGAATAGGAGTCATGTATGTACATTTATAGGAGAATACTATAATACAATGACAACAATGCTGTGGTCATTGCTTGTCAAATATGTACAATACGAGTATGTTCATAAGTAATACATTAAAATATACTTGGAAACCTATTCCTAAAGCTAGTAAAAAAACTTCAGAATCGGCTTACATTACATTTAGTCGACAAACAAATCCGACTAAATGTAATGTACATTTAGTCGGATTTGTTTAAAAACCAACCAGACAGAAATAAGAAATGTCATATGAAATGAGTGTCTCTCTCCAAAGTTCCTGTTCGTCTGTTTAGGAACGGAGAAAGGAAAACTGATTACAGGCAAGCTTTGTTACAATCGGCAAATTTCAATAGACACAGATAAATAGTTATCGTTACTAATATAAAAAAGCTGAAGAGTTGTTGTGTTTATTTGTTTAAAAGCGCTAATCTCTGGAACTGCCAGTCAGATTCGAAAAAGAATTTTTGTATTGGATAGACTATTCATTGAAGAAGGCTTTGGGCTATGTGACCTTTTGGAGCGGAGCAGTGACCATAAACGATACTTTAAGTATATTTGGGCACAAGACGGTATCTAAAAAAAGGTTAAAAGAATAGTAGTGTACAATGATACCTATAAATAGTACTACATAGAAGGCCTGATAACATTACATCTTCCCCTAGTTTTGAAAGAACGAAGGTAACATCAAAAGTTTTATCATAACCCTTCTCGACTATAAAGGAGTTCCCTTGTGAAAGTCAAGTATAAAGTGCGTAAAGCTACTAACGCTTTTATTTTTAGACTTGTCAGCAGTCTCCTTAACTACGGAGCTGTAACGTGAATAGACACATTTGGAATCCCAACTCAAACCAGCCCTGTCGGGGCCTTGTCAATTGCTTTAACACATTGGATACAACATAGTGACTGAAACTCCTCGTTTTAATGCTGAACCGAACTAACTTTTTGAACCGATTTCAAAAAGATGAGTGTTCAATTCGTTTGATGTCTTCTGTGTGTTATGTTACGCAATTTTTTCACGGAATGTTTGTTTTTTTTTTGGCTGGGTTAAAACGCAAGACTGCAGAATGCCTTTGAATATGAATTGTGTGAAAAGGATTAAACACTAAGAGTTGATAAAAAGATGGATAGTCTATGGATTTTTTAAAATATTTATATTATTTACTTTCCTAAATGATACAATTGTGATTTTAAAAATGCTCACACATGAGCTCGTATATTTCTACGGGTACAGAAAAGTAATATGTTACTGGGTAGGCCGTGGCAACATTTTGTTATTTACCTTTCTCCTTACATATATCACAAGCTTCATAAACTAGTGGTATATAACCAGTCAGAAAAAAGATATTATTTCTTTTATTTGCTTGGTAGGTTAGTAGTTCCTACATTCTTCAACACTAATACTGGCAGATGGCGACGTAAGAAGGTTTGGAGAACGATAACAAGCAAAATTTATCGTATATAACAAAAAAGGCATAGGTAAAAGTTACAAAAGTATTTTTGAAGTGAAAACTTCTTTAGGCACGTTTGTGCACTTTTGTTATGAGGAAAAATCACTGAACTCGTGACCATCATGCTAATAATACATATAGATCCAATAGAGGGCGCTAAACTAAACATTGAGTTATGTCAGCTCCTTATTAATCAATGTCACCTACCTGCTAATGTGACGTTTTAAGTTTGTCGTTTCGTTTAGGTTTTTACTTCTGTTGCCGACAGAAGTAAAAACTTAAACGAAACGACCCATGACTGCCAATTTTTTTTTTCTGAGGAATATGCCTATGTGAGATAATTCACTGAAACGTAACGAGAGAAATCGGATATTGATACTTCATGATGTTCTTGATTAAGTAAAACGTTTATAACCTACCAGAATGTAAATAATCTATTTAAAATAATATTTGTGGGCCACGGTTTTCGTTGTACGGGCCACTGGGAATTTACCTTATTTAAAAGCATCTGAGGCTCCTTAAAAGGTTGAACACACCTAAAAAGGTTTATATTTTATACAGTTTCTATTTTAATTTAAATTTCACAAAAAGAAATCCCGTTAGTTTTTATAATAGTACCGACCCTTTTTCATATTCCAGAATATGAGTTTGTATTTTTCTTTAGTTTATTAAAGTTATTTCTTAAAAGATTATAAAACCTGATAACATTACATCTTCCCCTAGTTTTGAAAGAACGAAGGTAACATCAAAAGTTTTATCATAACCCTTCTCGACTATAAAGGAGTTCCCTTGTGAAAGTCAAGTATAAAGTGCGTAAAGCTACTAACGCTTTTATTTTTAGACTTGTCAGCAGTCTCCTTAACTACGGAGCTGTAACGTGAATAGACACATTTGGAATCCCAACTCAAACCAGCCCTGTCGGGGCCTTGTCAATTGCTTTAACACATTGGATACAACATAGTGACTGAAACTCCTCGTTTTAATGCTGAACCGAACTAACTTTTTGAACCGATTTCAAAAAGATGAGTGTTCAATTCGTTTGATGTCTTCTGTGTGTTATGTTACGCAATTTTTTCACGGAATGTTTGTTTTTTTTTTGGCTGGGTTAAAACGCAAGACTGCAGAATGCCTTTGAATATGAATTGTGTGAAAAGGATTAAACACTAAGAGTTGATAAAAAGATGGATAGTCTATGGATTTTTTAAAATATTTATATTATTTACTTTCCTAAATGATACAATTGTGATTTTAAAAATGCTCACACATGAGCTCGTATATTTCTACGGGTACAGAAAAGTAATATGTTACTGGGTAGGCCGTGGCAACATTTTGTTATTTACCTTTCTCCTTACATATATCACAAGCTTCATAAACTAGTGGTATATAACCAGTCAGAAAAAAGATATTATTTCTTTTATTTGCTTGGTAGGTTAGTAGTTCCTACATTCTTCAACACTAATACTGGCAGATGGCGACGTAAGAAGGTTTGGAGAACGATAACAAGCAAAATTTATCGTATATAACAAAAAAGGCATAGGTAAAAGTTACAAAAGTATTTTTGAAGTGAAAACTTCTTTAGGCACGTTTGTGCACTTTTGTTATGAGGAAAAATCACTGAACTCGTGACCGTCATGCTAATAATACATATAGATCCAATAGAGGGCGCTAAACTAAACATTGAGTTATGTCAGCTCCTTATTAATCAATGTCACCTACCTGCTAATGTGACGTTTTAAGTTTGTCGTTTCGTTTAGGTTTTTACTTCTGTTGCCGACAGAAGTAAAAACTTAAACGAAACGACCCATGACTGCCAATTTTTTTTTTTTGAGGAATATGCCTATGTGAGATAATTCACTGAAACGTAACGAGAGAAATCGGATATTGATACTTCATGATGTTCTTGATTAAGTAAAACGTTTATAACCTACCAGAATGTAAATAATCTATTTAAAATAATATTTGTGGGCCACGGTTTTCGTTGTACGGGCCACTGGGAATTTACCTTATTTAAAAGCATCTGAGGCTCCTTAAAAGGTTGAACACACCTAAAAAGGTTTATATTTTATACAGTTTCTATTTTAATTTAAATTTCACAAAAAGAAATCCCGTTAGTTTTTATAATAGTACCGACCCTTTTTCATATTCCAGAATATGAGTTTGTATTTTTCTTTAGTTTATTAAAGTTATTTCTTAAAAGATTATAAAACCTATTTAGAAATATATCAAGAATCGTTCCCTGATGTCAGATTTTTTTTGACAATATTAATCTCCTATAAGCTAGTTCATCTTCAAACACCCACTCTTTACTTTGGGATTTAGCATTAATGTCGAAAGAATACAGCCAGGTTTCATCACAGGTAACAATCGAGTTCACGTAGTTAGATCGGCCGTCTTCAAGTTTTTTAACATACCACGAGGCCAAGTCACATGTTGTTTGACTTCCGCAGCGCATCACTCATCAAGTGTGGTACCCAGAGTGAAACCCGTACTTTCAAATCGTCGTGAAGCATCCGGTGAATATTTGGTGCACTTCGGTCCTCCAATTATGGGGGTCGACTAGTTGTGCCAATTATTCAGTGGGCTGCCATGCATGGGATGCACTGGACCGGTCGCACCTGTGGTCGCACGTTAGTTCGATACTCATTCACGTGCCGCGTCGCGATGTCCTTCCGTCGCTTAAGATATTACTACACAATACATAATAATAAATATTAAGGTAAAGAAATGCACGTCTACTTATGGGTAATTAGTAAATACCTACAAAATGTAGACTTTTGTTATTCTAATTTAGGTTTTCCGTATTCCCGTTCCGTATTTACGTGAATTAGTTTTTGTCGGTCGAGAGGGGGGGGGGGAGGGGCAGCTAAGGTAATAAGGTACGTAAACTACTTCAGACTTTTCTTTTATATCGTTTCATTTACATTTCTTTGCCGACCAAATAACTTTGAGATACATCGCAGTAAGATATCACCAACTTACAAAAGATACATAAATAGTGCGTATATTATTATAGTCATACACAGAGTGACTGCCACAAGCACTGTCGGGGAAAATGTACAATCAGCAGTTATAAATACATTAGCATCTCAATGTTCATTAGCATATTCACCTGCACGTTGTTGCGACAATATCTATGCGTGATGTTTCACTGCAAACTATGACATCACACACAATAATCATTTTCTTTGTATTTAACTATCTACACAGACGCTACCGGCGTACGCAGAGGAACAATACTAAAGCAGTGCTACAATTACTTCAAGGGGTTAACGTACACGATAGTTGAATCGCACTAATATGCTACTTCTGTAGTGATGCACACTGATTAGCATATTAGTGTAGAGGCTTCTAATCTCGGTAACGAATACTAGAATGCATTATCTACATCTAAGTAACGTATTAAATAAAGCGTTATTGTGTCGATAAACATTTGCCTTTTGATCGCCGCATTGATCGCCATTATTGTCCTCTACATTTGATTGGCATGTTGGTCTAGTGGTTAGTTATCCTGACTGCTGAGCCCGAGGTTGTGGGTTTGATTCCTACCCAGTACAAATAATTGTATGATGAGCATCATCATTTGTTTTGTGTCTGGGTGTAATTTATGTACAACTAGCAACCCGCCCCGGCTTTGCATGTTACACCTAAACCTTTTGAGTGTATAATTTGTACCCACGTCTTCAATAATTATCATCATATTTTAATTAATTTACATAACAAATTATATACCGAAACCTTCCTCATGTTTCTCTCTGTCTATTAGTGAAAACCGCATGAAAATCCGTTCAGTAGCTTTTCAGTTTATCGCGAACAGACAGACAGACAGACAGACGCGGCGGGGGACTTTGTTTTATAATATGTGATGATATGTATGTATTTAGAAATATATAAGTATGCTTATCAGCAGTCTGGTTACTATAGTACAGGCTCTGTCTACTCGTAGTTTGGGATAAGACGGCCATGTGTGAGATGTGTTAAGTTATTATTAATATTGATTGCTATTACATCCAAGGTTTTTAGGAAAACAAAAGTAACTTATTGTAACATAACTAATACTTATTAAAACATGAGATAGACAGACTACCTGCATTGTCACGTTAGGTCGTTAATGATAATGCTGATTATTTGAACAACAAAAAACCTAATCTTATGATCACCTAAAGCGACACTGGCTCGTGTATGCGGTGGCTTATAAACAGAAAACTCGTCGACGGTGGCCCTAACGAGAGAACAAAGATGGTATGTGTGCCACTCTGTCTTCACATCTACCGACGGGAGCAGCGACCTTCTATTTGAATACTTTATATAGTAGTACTAATTTGTACGACCATTGTGTCCTTTGTAAATCTTTCTTGAACTTGGAATTTGTGCTGGTCGGGCTTTAGGCAGTTAACACATCGGACTGGCGATTAAGTGGTTGCGGGTTCAAACCCCACTTACGTACACTTTACAGTTACTATTTTACACATTTACTTACTCTAACCGAAATGAACCCACTTCTAACAAGCCTTTAGCTAAGATGGAGAGATTAACAAGATTTCTAGTAAAGTGTGACCCACGTCCTAGTCGCGTATTTAAAAAAATATATACCTCGTTTGCCCAATGCCTAATACTACTATAATAGTCAAAATAACTTGCGTCGGTCTACTAGTAGCTATTTATACTACCAATGAAACATCATTCCTGTGGGTGTAACCAAGCTCGTTCTGTAGCTCGCAAAGCTCTGTGTCGAAAATTAAGATACTGCGGTGTTATGTGACCAAAACGGATACGGTGTAAGTGCATTCAGGGTAACTTGCCAGTACGTGGCATTGTGGGACCGTTTGTGAATATCTAACAATGTAAGTAAGTAGATACATTGTAGCTACAACAGCTACTTTCAAGCTGTTCTGTAAAATGTTATTAAAATATGGTGGAAAATTAAAGTTTCTTCACAATACAGTCAACTGTAAGCTTTGTCTCAACTGTAATTCGTTTAAGATTATAAGTGAATAATTTTGTTAAATTGGTTTTGCTTCACTTTCGTCGTTTTAAAAACAACTTGTCATACAAGCGGTTTTGTCAATAAAACATTTAATTAAAAATAACCTTTTATTTAATTAAATATACGTTGACATAAATAAAATCTAAAGGAGAAGAACATAAGCAGGATTTGTTGCAATATGTTAAAGTTAGTAACTTCAATTTAAAGCCTTGATATTTTCCTTTTATTAAAAAAATACATGCCATAAAACATAGGTCTGCATAGATAGTAAGCTTATTTCCTGTATGATATCAAACTAACCTATGGCGACTAAAATCAAATTAAAGTTCATCGAAGATAACATTAAAGTACTCCAGTAAAGTTACGTCAAAAAAGCAGGTCAAATCAGGCAGGAATAAAATCGAGATCTACATTTGATCCACAGTTTCAAGTAGATTCATACTTGAAACTGTGAATTAATATGTAAGCCTCAGGAATGAGAAATCTGCACTGCATAGCGCGGGAAGTAAATTGAGACGACTGTACCGAGCTGATGAGGTACAAAAATAAATGGAACGACTGTTAGGAAGAGCCGATGATTTCACTATGTTCAGAGAGGTGCTTGATTAACAGTGAGCTACCAGTTTCAAATGGCTGGGATGATAATTATGAGGGTGTTGATGATAGAATTGGAATCATACTTCCTCCAACATTTTCTTTGTAATAAAAAGAAAAAGAAACGGAAAACTGAAGACATAATAAAAACCTACACCATCTGTATGTTTATGTAGTACCATTAAATACAAATAATGTATTAGGAAATACATTATTTGTATATTATTTAGACTGTAAAAATCCTTTCTCTGGTGTTTATTTGCGCGAATATGGCGTTGGCGTTTTTCTTATACGATAGAAAATACAGGATATCTTTCCAATTCAATTGGATTCTACCCATTCGTGAAGATAAAGCTTAGGTAACACGAAAAGGTTATTACTCTAACTATATTAACTATTACTGTTTCATATGTGACCAAGGCTTGCTATAATGAGATATTTGAAAACCTTTTATAAATAAAAATTGGTTTTCTGACAGGCGAAACTTAACACATGATGTGGTAATACAGGTGTTCTACTAACACATTTATGCGGTTACCTCAGGAACGCATTCACAAATTTTGCTTATATTACAAAAAATAAACAAAAATTGCAACTGCACCTGTATCTCACTTTCCTTCATAAGACGTCCGCTAATGAATACAGGTTTCTAATAACTTGTACGTAGGTTTTATAAGCAAATTTTAAGAGTTTGCGAAAGCTATTCACTTTACACGTAGGGGAGAGATAGCGACGTAATGTCGTGTGCTCTTTGTTTCATTGTCGAGTAGAATTAACGCCCTAATATTGTTAGAGGGTTTGTTCGAATAGGTCATGTCCGGTGAGAAACATACAACCATTTGTCATCCGACAAGAGCGAGGTACGTGTTTGAATGGCGGTGGTCGGCCTCTTGTTCTATTGTCTCTAAGATAATGATGGCCGACCAACACTCCTCGATTAGTGTTGCTGAGGCACTTCTAGCTAAGCAATTCGTAACTCATTATATTCGTAACTAATATTTCTGTAGTCTTCCCAAAATTTACTTTGAAAATAATTTCAACGAAATTGATTTTAATTTATGTCATCGATTTGCTGGTTTAGATGCAAATCTACTTAGGGCATTACAGGTATGTGAAATAAATCATTTCTTGAGAACTAATTCTTTTTTGTTTTAAAGCAATTGTTCTACATCATCACGTGCCCATCTTCTTATGATTCTAGGTTTTATCATTTTATTTATCTCATAATTGGGAACAGAATTAGAAACGTAACTGGTTGTAAAGGGGTCGTATCACTGTTAACTAGACGACTAGATTTGCACGGTGTCGTGTTTCTGGGAGTTCCTTAGTATATGAAAGAAAAAATACTTTCTGAATAAATTGATTATGACATGCTAAGGCTGTGTGATTTAATTGTAATCCAGTGGTTGCGGGTTCGAACACTCCTAATATAAGCATTTTAGCTTAGGTGGAGGGGTTAACAAAAATACTACTAATGTGAGACCCAAGTAACTAGTATTCTTAAAAAAATAAGAACTGCATTTCGAAAGCTTTTGGGTATTGCGGAATTATTTATATTTTCGGTTACAACTTCTTGCAAAGGGTTTCTTTTAAACAAGATTTACATACAACAAAAAATACGTAACATACCTCAGGTGACCTCTACTCCATCTAATCGGCAACATTTCTCAACTTGTCACCAAAATACGAAAGGTTTATTTGTCGCATTTTTTCTCACAAAAGAATTATGGACAACGAAGGCTTGAGTATTAATACGGTTCTCCGACACCGAAACACTTAACTAGTACATAGCCAAAGGAATTGTTACCTACACTACATTCCGCCGGACTCCACCTAATATTTATGGTCTTAGAAGGAGTAGAGCTATAAATAACATATTTTAAGTGAAACTTTCCTCTTGCGCAAGAATTTTGCGAGCATTATTCAAGAGTATAACATTTCTTAAAACATTTGCACATGTACTCAAAATTAATTCTCTCGGTGCATTTGAGGCCATTAGGAATAGTATTATAATGCTGTTGAATACAGAATTACTCGAAAATAACTTCACCGTTAGCTAACGTGAAGAAAAAAAGGCGAGAACAAAAAATTCACTTTGAAGTAAAAGTCAGTAAACCGAGCTGATTGCCACTTTTACGGTATTTCGAACGAGACCCTCGTCACTCCTTTTTAGGTGCTTTTTGTTGTATATTTACAAATGCAAATGAGAATCCTTGAGCAACCAAGAATTTTATTTCGTAAATAATTCGCTGTAATGCTATCCGGTCCTTAATTAAATAGGATGCTTAAAATAATTTTATTATTACGACACGAGTGCGAATTCTAAAGAGATTGCACGATTATTTTATACATTAATCTACTATGTACTAGGGCACTACATAAGTTTTGTCGTACTTAGTGAAATATTTTTTTTTCGAAGTTGTCTCCACTGGCAGTAACACAGGTCTTCATACGTTTAAACCAGGTACTGAACACATTGCTCCAGTAACCTGTCTCTGGAACACAGCCGCATATCTCCTTCAAAGCTTCTATAACCTGGTTCATCTTCAAACACCCACACTTTACTCTGGGATTTAGTAGGATTTCATCACATGTAACAATCGAGTTCACGTTATATAAGTCTGCTTGAAAAATTTTTACATATCACGAGACTAAGACACACACTGCGCTGCTCCCTCAGCGCATTAGCCATCAAGTGCCAGAGTGAATCCGTATTTTCAAATGGTCGTGAAGAATCCGATGAACAGTTGGTGAACTTAATTTGAGGGTTTCCTCGATCTGTCGATATGTCGCACGTCGGTCTTTCTCCAATAATTTTCATACAGTCTCAATGGTCTTATCGATAGTCAGTTCTATTGGCCTGCTGGACCTTGCATCATCCTCCAAGTTAAAATTGCCGCGATTGAATTGAATATACCAAAGTTCTTTCGTCTTTAGAAATAGACAAGCTTTCCTCAGTGCGCTAGTAATTTTATCGAAACATTTTTTTTAGTAAAGCCATGCTTAAAGTTTACGAAATAAGGACACGAATGTCATAATCAAAGAAAATTAATTTAAAACTACATAGGACGACGATAGAGTTTATGGATATTACTTCAAATCTATATTAATAATATTATAAAGCTGAACATTATAATATTATTATATTATATTATATTACTTTGTCTTGTGTCTTATCACGAAAATAAATGCCTTTTTCTTTCTTTCTTTCTTTTCTTTCTTTCTAAGAGTTTGTTTGTTTGGTAGAACGCGTTAATCTCAGGAACTACGGGTTCGAACTGTAAAATTATTTTAGTGTTAGAGGATGGCTGTAGGCTATATAACATCACACTACGACCAATAGGAGCGGAGCGGAAAACGGGGAAATTTACAAACGCAAACGAAGTTGCGCGGGTCAGCTAGTCACAATATAATGATATCTAGTTCGCATACGACAAAACTTATGTAGCGCCCTACTTACAAATATTCATTAAGATAACTACTGCTGAGGGAAATCCTATTCGAAAACAGAAAATAAAAAATACCTACATAAAAGGTGTAAAGTAGCAGTGTACCTAACTCGAAAATATACCACAATTTTGAATATGTTAAGGTTGAAAAAAAATCAAAGACACTTAGGAGTTTAGAAGTAGAGATGTACGAGCGAACGAGAACTGTATCGTATTGAAATTGTTTTGAATTTGGATGTCATAGATAGTACCTAGGGGCATTTTCGTATAGTACTCGTACATTAAAGAACTTTTAGCATTGAATACTTAAAGCTTGCTGAAAGTCCTAAAGCTTTTGAATCGAGGTTCCCGTTTTATTTTTTATATTTAATTACCTCCCGTCCGTGTCGTTGAAAATCTTTTAAAAGTACTAATGACGAGTGGCACTTGAGTTCTACATAAAATACTTTGTGTTTTTAACATCATTCATTAGAATATTGAACGTGTAACTACGCTTTGTAAACTCGTCTACACTAATATTTTTATTTTATTATAGGAAGGCTATTGATTTGTCGGATAGGATTATTATCGTAATGCAGATACCGTTCCATAAACAGGGTCCTAATACTGGGGCAAATAAAATCATTATCTTGGCTGAGAAAAAGATGTATAAGGAGGAAATGCCCCTAGACTAGCGAAAAAGGCAGGTAATTTTACCAAAAGAGCAAGTATAGTGTTGCCGTGGATGTACTTAGAATTTGGAGGATAGTTTTACACTCAAGTTTTTATGGGATTTTCTTAACTTCGTCTCGGTACTTTATTGTCTAGAATTAACTAGATGGATTGACAGACTTCTCATCTTCAATATTCGAGAACATCAATAAGAAATCTCAAGTTCATAATTTTCTTCATGATATTTTCCTTCACCGTTAAAACAACAGATAATACTAATCAGTTGTTTAAATACTGGTCAGTGGTAGCAATAACAATCAATTTTTTTACAAAGCACATAACACCAAATACAAAAAAAAATTAATCGTATATAACATAGGCTTGGTTCAGACAAAACAGTAAAACACCGTTAAATTACCACTTTGAAAATAAACGATTTTATTTGATCAACCTTTTTTCACTACGTAGGCAGTGATCAAAGAACCGGAATCGCACGGTCCCTTAAGGGCTTCCCTATTGGATTCGTGATATATACACAAAAGTAAATGGCTAATACCCTTTCTTCAGACACTGTGGCTTGAATACACTGATTAGAACGGGTTATGGTCTATCTTTTGTGTCACAAAGTAATAGGATTATATTTTTACAAAAGTAAGAATGTCCTGTGATTAAAAAAACCTGATCTATGAAAGAAGGTTATCTAGCAGTCAACTTTTTTACAGATATAATTGATATACACTCATCAAAAGTGTCTAGGAATCAAGAACATTTATAACTATAAAAAATTATCCAATTAATATTTACCAAATCTAGTCTTCCAGATTGGTTTGTTATATTCATTCCTAATGTTTAAGTTAGTAACTTATCCTTATATTTTGTAAAATTTAAGAAAAATTGCAATTTTTGCAAATTGTGATAAATTAACCTGGGTTAATATCTATCGTTCATTAAATTGCAAAAAGGCTAAAATGAGGTTTTTAATTTTTTATTGTGAAGATAATAATAGTCTGTGTTTCCACCATTGACACGAATCACACAATCACAGCAATTTGGCATGCTTAAAATCAGTTCATCAAAATCACTTTGATCATCAAAATGGCCTTCCCATTAAAGCAGCCTACTAGCTTTCTAAATACCTTTTCTAGAGTCATTGTGAAGAGCTTATGGGATAGCGAGTCACCTTGCTTAACTCCTCTTTGGTTGGGAAGAATTGGCCGAGTTTGTGTAGTTTTAAGGCTGCGGTGCTGTTATAGAGGTGGTGGAGGTGCAGGTATATATTTTCAAGTAAATTGATACATGTGGCTCTATATCCTGGTTGTGTAAGCCTTTGAATATTGACGAATGTGTAAGGCTGTCGAAAGCTTTGGAAAAAGTATATGAAGGTTAGGTAGAGTGGGAGTTTGAATTCATAATGGTTTTCAATAATCTGGTTTACAGTGTGGAGATGGTCGGTGGCAGAGAGGCCGCGTCGGAAGCCTGCCTGTTCCGCAGGTTGGTGTTGGTCGACCTTTCTGGAGCTTCTATTTTTATAAAAATAAGTTGTTACATACATTTTTATGCTTAACTATAAATAGTAATAGTATAGGAGGTTTGTGTACATATAAACATGTAAATCCTTTAAAATTTATTATTATTGCGAGATGAACTCATTTCCGAACTGAATTGGTTTTTAATGGCTTTTGGCTGATTTTTAACATTAGATATAATAGTGGTTTAGCCTTTTAAAAATATGAAATATGTTATATCTACTTATAATTATAGTATTTATTACGTTTATTGTAATAATATTACTGTCTGCAGTTTGTAGCTAGTGGGTATTTTATTCCTTATTCGCGAAGTTAGATATATCTAACAAAACCTATAGAGAACGTCTCATGCATGCATAGCTTATTCATCAACTGTGTTTGAAAATGGCAAATGGAAATAAGGACTTATTGGTCTAGTGGCTAGTGATCCTGACTGCTGAGACAGAGGTCGTGGGCTCGATTTCCATCCAGGACAAATTATTGTATGATGAGCACGATATTTTTTTCTGTGGCTGGATGAAATTTATCTATCATAATATATAGACGTATTTAGTAATATTTATGTATGTTTATCAGTAGTCTGGTTACCATAGTACAGGCTCTGCCTAGTTTGGGCTCAGACGGCCAAGTGTGATGTGTTTAAAGTTATTTTTATTTAAAAATGTGCTGAAACACGTTTTAAAAGTGACCGCTGTACTTGATGATATATGGTATTTGCGTAAATTCAGTGTGTGGTTATCGTGACCGGCCGTATCACGTCACATCACATCTGACGTCGAGCACTCTTACCACAATCGCACATTTTTCAGTCGATTTTTTTTTGTCCACGGCTTTTTGTGGTATTTTTCTTTTTATTTATTACATCGGGAGCTTCATTAGTCGTTATTTACTTATACATGAATTTAATCGGTCACACTTATCTTGTGGCTTATTATGTATTATATAAGTTATTTATTAACAGTGGTTTATTGTGTGAAAGCCCGTCAGTCATTTCGTCTATATAAATTCATTTAGACTAAGCAACTGCTTTGCCCTCTGTCTGTCCATGTTATTAGAAATTAGAAAGTACATCTGCATAAGTTATGTATGTTAGTTTTTGTCGGTTTTTCATATTACTGGAAGCGGAATATACGTTTGATCTGGAGGTGCACAGACGATCGGGTTTGTAAGTTATATTAAACACGGAAAAATGTTGATGTCAGTTTTGTGGCACGCGGGGTCAATACAATACAATACAATATTCTTTATTGTACACCATAAAACAATTTACAACATTAAAATAAAAACAAATAATGGTACAAACGGCGGTCTTATCGCTAGCTGCGATTTCTTACAGACAACGTTTAGATGAACAGATGCAATGAACTTCTGTATAGGGCAGTGAACAGGTGCACAAATTGTCTAAGTATTTTATTGAAATTATAAGAATGGAAGAGGAAAAAAAAAACAAAATAATTACCTTACATAGAAACTTGTTAACATATTAAATAGTCAAACATACATACATATACCTACATAAATACCTAAACACATATATACACAAACATACATACGTATTATAAATACATATCAATAATAACTAAACATATAATGCATATATTCTGTATTGTAAGTTGCAAGTAAAATTATAAGTATTAAACATATTATTACTATGATGACAGATAGTATTCAAATACCAGTGTTTTAAAAGTCGTTAGCGATTGAGCACGCCTAACAATATCAGGCATTGCATTCCAGAGGCGAGCTGCATTAACTGTAAAAGATTTATGGAGGAAATTGGTGGAGTGCAACGGTATTTTCAGGAGCTGATCTACCGATGACCTCAGAAACCTCTCATGTGAGTCATTTAAGAACTCGAAACGTTCTTTAAGGTAGATGGGAGTAGAGGAATTAAACAAAATATTGTAAAGAAGAGCAAGAATATGAGCATTTCGGCGAAGTCGAATAGGGAGCCACTTGAGCTTAATACGAAATTCAGAAATATGGTCATATTTGCGTAAGCCAAATATAAACCTGATAAAGACGTTTTGAAGACGCTCAAGTTTATTAAGTTGGTCCTCGGTGAGATCAAGATAGCTGGCATCGGCATAGTCGAGGATTGGTAGGAGGAGAGATTGAACCAATGCAGTTTTAGTGTCAGTGGGAAAAAAGTTAAGCAGTGTTTTCAGGGATCCTATTGAAGCAAATACTTTACGGCTGACCTCCTACAGCTGTGGACTTCAGGACAATATTTTGTCGATGTGGAGCCCCAGATTTTTTACTCTATCACTAAAAGGTAAGACGGTGCCATTAAAAAAAAGTGTGGCAGCCTCGACCATTCAATTTTGGAGATAAGTCTAGGACTTCCAACGATTATAACCTGACTTTTCACAGGATTAACGGTGAGGCCATGTTCAGTACTCCAATTAGCTATTTGTTTTAGATCAGTGTTTATCACTTCGATGGCTTCCGATAGCGGCCCGAGAGGAGCGCTGGTATGTATTTGCAGATCATCAGCATAAAGGTGGTAGGATGAAAGAAGTTTAGAGAAGATGGGGTTAATAAATAGAGTGAAGAGTAATGGACATAAAACGCCACCCTGCGGCACACCAGCAATAGTATTGCACCACGAAGAAAGGGTTTCCTCGATTCGAATACGTTGACGGCGGCCAGACAGGTAACTGTGAAACCAACCGAGCACCGTTGGAGATATGTTAAGAGAGCGGAGTATGGCTAGTAGTATGTCAAAATCAGCAGTGTTAAATGCATTGCTGAAATCCAGCACGGAGAGCACCGTGAGATTACCATTCTCCATACCTGATCTAATGTCATCCGTAATATTAATAAGGGTAGTAGTAGTACTATGTCCGGGACGGAAGCCAGACTGGAAAGGATTAAGGAGGTTATTTCTATTAAGAAATGTACTAATTTGGTTGTAGACAAGACGTTCCATGACTTTAGAAAGGAATGGTAGGATGGAAATTGGACGATAATCAGCAAAGGAAGTAGGATTATATTTTTTTGGTAAGGGAATGATTTGAGCATCTTTCCACAGTGACGGAAAGACGTCACTCGAAAAGGAAGAGTTCAAGATGTGGGTTAATATGGGAAGAAGTATGTCTAAGATGGGAATAATCATATTATGGCTGACACAATCAGTTCCAATAGCGTTTGAAGATATTGCTAAAATGCTCTTTTTAACGTCACAAGCGGTGACTAGATTAAAATGAAAAGGGAGATAATCGTTGGAAGTGATGAAAGATTTTCCAAAGTCTTTGCTTTGGCTGTCCTGTTAAAGTTAGACGAAGCTGTGAAATGTTGATTAAGTAATTCAATGTTCAAGTTATTAGGAATTGTTTCTTGTCGTCATTTTCCAATTCCAGACTTTAGCTGGGTCGCCGTTTTGAACGGATTTGTGAATATGTTGGCGTTGAGCTTTACTACACACCTTACTGCAATGGTTACGTATGTATATGTACTTATCAAAATTTTGCTGCGTCGATCGGCGTTTATATTTAGTTTTAGCCGCAGCCTTTTTTGCGATAATAGCTTTTTTTTCTTGCGTGAGCCATGGTGACGGAAGGTGTTTTAATGTAATTTCACGAACAGGTGCGTGTTTGTCATACAACTGTATGAGTTTAGAGGTAAGCATGTCAACCTTTTCGTCTACAGAATCAGAATCTACGAGTTGTGAAAAGTCGATATTGCTCGCATCCACGAGAAGCTTATCAACATCCATGGCACCAAAACTGCGTTGATGAAGAACTTTAGGCCTTGCTTTAGGAGGGCGAAATTTGTAGGACAAGTATAGAAGATCATGGTAAGAGAAAGCGTCAGCGGCACACTGACCAAATTTAGCGACATTCTGGGTCGAGGAAACGATTATAAGGTCTAGAAGAGAAGGAGTAGAATTAGGAAAGTGGTGAGTGGCTGAAAGAGGAAGAATGGACATGTTGCAAGAGCCTATTATCCTATGAAGAGAGGAAGAGCGAGAATCATTTTTATGTAAGCAGGTATTAAAATCTCCCATTATTATAGTATGACTGTAAGAAGAAACAAGATTTTCAAGAATATTTTCAAAAGAGGCAAAGTAATTGAAGCGTAAAGAGGGGAAGTAGTCTACACCCAATAGAATTTTTACATGATTAAGTAAAACTTCTATAAATATATGTTCACCGGAATCGCGAGGCCGTGGCTGTGCAGATACATCAACAATTGTAAATAATCCCGAAGGTATATAGCAACACCACCACCTCCACTACCCGTGCGATCGTTGCGTATAAGTTTAAAGCCTGGTAGAGTATAAGAAATAGAAGAAAGACAAGGTTTAAGCCAAGATTCAGAGACAAGAATAGCATGAATGAATGAATGAATGAATGAAATTCTTAGAGTCAAAAGTTGCCAGCATATCAGTAAAGTGGGCTGGAATGCTCTGGGCATTGACATGAACCACATTAAAGTTTCTTACTTTGTCATATCTGACAGTAAGGTTTGATTGAATAAAAGTAGTAAATGTTGGGTACAGTGCAAAACAAAAAAAAAGGTGAAATAGGTTGTATATAAGATAGGATTGCAATACGAAAGTAAACTTTATTTACCTGTCGCCCGCATAGTATACAACGTATGAGGGATTTGTGTTTACTTCTTCGTTGAAGTAGCTCGTTTTGATTTAGTGGCTTTTTCTGCTGCTGGAGCCTGAGTTTTAGTATTTACCTCAAGGTCGACAGTGCTTATATCACTTAAAGACGTGATTCGATGTCTACAATTATTTCGCCCGAGGACGTATATGGAACCATCTCTTGTCCAACATTTAGAGACACCGAACTTACTGCTTGCAGCCATGAAGACGTCATGTCAGTACTTGGTTAAAAACTCAGAAATAGTAACACCAGACCCTTTGAATTTCGTTTTCGCGAGCCAGATCGTATTCCGGACAGTTACATCTTGTAGCTTGACCAGGATGGGACGTGGACTCTTAGCTGTGCGTGGCCTACCCATTCTATGACAACGCCCGATGTTGTTTACACTGAAGTTGTCCAATTTCAAGCGGTCCCGTACAACATAAGCAAGCACCTGCGCCGTGTCCTCATCATTGGCTTCAGCAATGCCATGGACCATCAACATTTTACGCCTACTTTGCATTTCCACCTGGTCTATATTTGTATTTAGCAATTCCAGTTGCTTCTGCAGGGTACAAAGTGCCTGTGTTATAAATAGTTTAAAATTTGAAAATTCTGTGGCCAATGATGTAACAGAAGGAGGTGCATTAGGCTTCTTTAACTCCTCCACTTGAGCTTCGAAGTCCGCCATTCTCTTTTGAAAGGAGTTCACCAAGGTGGCCATAGTGTTCTTAATTGCATCCATGCTGTGTGACATTATTGTGTTATTAAGTAAGTTCTATTGGAGGAAATAAACACTGTACTGGCAGGTAGTGTAGTTATTTGTTATTTTTACACATTAATTATAATAAATATAGTTGTTATTATATTTTAAATTAAAATTAATACAGTGGAGCTTTTAAAGTTTGTTTAGAGCTTTCAACTACCCTCACATCCCATTGTCAATGTCAAATGTCAATTGTTACTATTATTGAAGAAATTCTTACTATCATCAGCGGGGTCATTGAAAATATGAATGCTTTCACATTTTAACTCCCGTGTTTGATTCACGCACTCATTTTACTATATTCTTTGTACTAAGTATTTGACGCCTATTCATATTTAAACTCTTTTGAAATAACACATTTAGAAATAATTTATATTGGGGTTCACCTACATTTTGCACTAGGTACCTAGATATCTATATTATAGAAATGAATCCCTATTTCCCTTAGTTACGCCATAACTTGGGAATGACTTGGTCGATTTCATTAATATTTTCTAGTACATTGTAGAAGGTTGCAAAATTTGAGAAAACTTAACGACTATTTTAATTTTGCGCGTTTGACAGTTCGCGTTCGAATGGAATATTCATAGCTAAGTAAGATAGGACAACATCTATCGGGTCAGCTAGTTATGTTATATTTTCAATCATCCTTTCCTTGGAATCGCTTTAGAAGCGCATTTGCTCTTCATTTGAATAATAAATCATTTGATTGGTACTAAATGCGCGACGGTACTCATCGTTAACTGTTAACACCTTTTCAATTAGCACTGTCAATATAATCTGTTTATAAAAACATATACAAAAAGCTCTTCTGTTTTTTGTATTATCTTAATGTATACACAGCAGAACAGTGCATACACTCGTAAGTGTACATGTAGGAAAATATGTATTTCTCCTCGTCCATTTGTCAGTAGAAGACAGCTTCCCAACTTCAAAATCAGCATTACCACCGCGCCTATGATGAGATGGCTGCCTGTTTATGACTCTTATTAGTTTTATGGTAGTAGTACTTTGAAGAATAAATACTTAGATATGTGGTAATATGTTTGATATAGGTTTTGTTGTCGAGCAAAAATAATTAATTTATTATTTCTTAATCTGTAGTATTCGTCACATTGGCCCCAATTCTGTTATTTCACTCGCTAAATTAAAATTCACTAAATATTCTTCATATAAGAAGTGAACCTTGTACACTTAGAAACAAGATCTTATTTCAAATTGAAACAAGTAGGCAACATATGTCGCTATCGAAATAAGCAATGTATTTGTCGACTAAAGTCTGATACGCTTGAATAAACTTTAATACCACGTAACGAGAGCCGCTATCCGTTGAATGCCATCTCTTTTGCTCTGTGTTTTTAGTAAGCGTCTTCGTAGGTGTAGATAAAAACACGTCATCTTTGTTCGTTTTGAACAAGTTTTTATACGGCAATTATACAGCGTTTGAATAAATGAAGACTCTCGCTGCGTAGAAATAAAGTTGAGTATACGTTGACAGGTTTTATTGAAATTTAGCGGCGCTGAGAAATAGATGCTAGTAACAAATAGACCTTATTACGAAGAACACTAGGTTGATTTCATATGAAGAAATTAAGTCAGGTTTTAGTTTAGTCGAGTGTACAATAGAATCGGCACCATTGTCATATTATTGTCGCTTATAATGGAGATACACCAAGTCGTCATGGTTTATGATAACATTTAGTGGTGACAGTGGTGAATGTTATCGAAATCGTCATAAAAATAATAAATAACGGTTATTTACCAGTTTGGTGGATGTTATTATTATTTGTTATTTTTTAGTTCTATTACTCGGTTTTAGCAAACATTGCGTCAGTTACAGACATTGTGCTTTTCATGTACCACAAAGCCCATTTTTTAATAGTCATAAAACCATTTATTGTTTTTGCTTCAATGCCCGTGAGCGTCACATGTACTTTATCAAACAAAATCTACTCTTTTGTACATGACGTGTACATTGTTTATCCATTTTTTATATGGTTACATCAAACGAATACATATTAAATATTATACTTGTAGTAATACAATTATACAAGAAAATGAAGATATTATATAAAAACATTAAATTGTTTTTAAGGATTTCTAAATTAAAAAAAATCAGTATAGAGCAACTTAAATTGCAGAAACCTGACTTGTCTAGTATGACTGAATGTTTTGACTACAAGTGAAACCACAAACAAAATAAATAAACAAACTTAGTTTCAGGGATAAAATTTAGGAATTTCGAATCTGAATACGGATTATACGGATTTATGAATAATATTATATCTGTGTGTGTGTTGATCTAAAATTTTAAATGATATTCATTATTTTTTTAAATTGACGATTTCGAATAATTGATGATCAATTTTATGAAATAAAGATATTGATTTGAATCGGTTTCGGATACGTTTACGAATATGAAAATATTTCATAATATTAGCCTGCGATCATATACACCATAGATGTTTGATCGGCGATCAAAAAATTGCACGAACTTGTAGGCACAGTATCAAACGCTTCGCGCCCGCGCTATCTGTGTGATATTTTCGGTGTAGCCAAAATGCTATTACTATGTGTTAGAAGTACAAAGAAGGCAGGAGATGCGTCTCAACTCATACTCACGGCGACATTTTAAATGGGTCAGGGGAAATTTGGGGGTCTGTCTGCTTACAAATAGCAAATAGTGCTTTGAACATCAGACACAAAATCAAGAGTTCCACTATAAGGAATCTTACGTTCAAGCGTCAGGCGTAAATAACCGTAGACGAAAACTGTCTGGCAACATTGTTAATAACTTTTAATGATATTGTGTACTATACATACACAGGGTGTAAATGACAATGGCACATTACATATAAAATATGTATGACTAGCAGCGCCCCGCGGTTTCATCAGCGTGAGTCACGATGCCGTGGGAATGTCGGGATAAAAATAGGAAAAACCATGTGTTAATCCAGGTCTCCAGCTATCTACATACCAAGTTTCATTGCAATCGGTTCAGTGGTTTTTGCCTGAAAGAGTAACAAACATCCATCCATCCAAACTTTCACATTTATAATATTAGTGGGATTTAAAATCTTTGACTTTACACATTGCACCTTGCTTTTCTAAGAAATGGAGGTAAAAATCCCTGGAAATTCAAACGGTCATAATAACTTATAAATGGATAGTTTAAAAAAAAAAAATTTGTAACTGTATGCTAGAGTCAAGCCCTTTCAGTGATTTAATTCAGTGTTCCATTATCAGGAACAATCTGTAGGCACATAAAAATCAGTACTCGGAATTAAGAAAAGTGACAAATGACTTAGAGTAACTTTATCACCTGATATCTGAAAATTGGTCGCCGCCGGCCCAAGCTATCAGGTATTCCTCGAGTGGGTACCTTCAGAGTCTATACTTATACAACTATTACTACTCCATATGACACATTTTGATCTTCATAAAATAAGTAAGGTCTGGCGGCTGTGGGAACTCTACTCGTATTAAGTCAGGTTTTGACAAGAAGTGATTGGATCGATTTTTCTATATTATCAATGCGAAACGTTTCATATTCCTGTTGCCTTGTGCAGCTATAGTGTTTGATAAGTTATTTTACTATAAAATGTACTAAACTGTTGAAGAATGTTTCAAATGCAGTTTTTTGAATAAAAAAATACAGATTTTGTTTTTTTTCTCATTAAGGAATGTGGAAATGTCTAGATGTTAGATGCTACCTATTATTTTTATTACTCAATGAGTTCAGTCGCTACAGTGTTACACTTGGTACATATGAATTTTATAATAGGTTTGTACACATGATTGGAGCTTAAAAGTGCGGTTTTCTAGTGATTCTGAATCATAATGTATATGATACTGTCAATATCTGATATTAGTGAATGTTAAGATGCACACATGTTTCATTAATTTATTTGATTCGAACATACATTGGTGAATGTTAATATACACCAAGGCATTTCCATGAAAATTATATTCAGCGATTTCCAATTTAGGCCAATGTTAATTGTCATTGATTTATGTTACCTAGTACTAGTGTTCTACGTACTTATGACTTTATTTATTGTAACAATCAGTGATTTCATTTTATACCTGCCCATAAGTTCAGTTTTTGCAAATTTATTATTTCTTAATCTGTAGTATTCGTCACATTGTCATATTTTTGTCGCTTATAATGGAGATACACCAAGTCGTCATGGTTTATGATAACATTTACTGGTGACAGTGGCGAATGTTATCGAAATTGTCATAAAAATAATAAATAACGGTTATTTACCAGCTTGGTGGATGTTAACAGACACCAATGTATCTTACTGCGCTACGGACACAGTGATATAAGAATGAAATAACAGTAGGTAGACTTTAATAGAAAAAAAAAACAAATAGAAGCTTTACAGGTCTTCGTCCCCCTACCCTTGCGGTTCAGTATGTACACGGGGCCTCGGCAGTCAACACCGCAGTTGTATAACTATCTTTTAAAAAAAGTATCACCGATTTCAATGTGATTTTTAGTGGAAAGTAGATGTATTATGGGTAGGCCAACTAAACGCACTGCCCCAACGAGATAGCGAGGTTTCGGAGTAAACGAAAATTTCATCGATGTATACAATGTTTAGATATTTGCTGATTTTTCAAAAACTGCTGATTTCGATAACATTTAAATGAGACCACCTAGTCTTTGAAACAAAAAAAGAATTTTACAAATTGGTTAAGGCGTATTCGAGTAATCGGTGTACATACATAAAAAAGATTCCGACGAATTGGGAACCTCCTCCTTTCTTGAAGTCGGTTAATAAAAAGGATATATTATATAAGAAAAGTTATTCTACTACAAAGTCACCTGTATGTATGCTTAATGAAGATGCTATGCGGTAATGCGGTAAGTGTGTGTCTGTGTGTGGGTCGACCTCCAGGAAGGCGTATTCTTTATATTAGAGATTGGTCTATTATATTCAGAGTGGGTTGTGGATTCCACTCAGAAAAGGGTTGTTAACCTAATTTGTGAGTAAACTATCGATGTGGAGATATAAATTATACTTTTAAGCCAAAATCTATTAAAATTACGCTTCTCATATTGTAAAATTTCAGTCTATATTAATAATAATATTAACAGATAAAGGTAACTTAAAAAGTAATTTGAAACGTGATATTACAATACTAATATTTTATTTTATTCTAATTTGGTGGCAAACAAGCATGCGGCCCGCCTGATGGTAAGCGATTATCGTAGCCTATGAACGCATGCATTGCAACTCCTATATTATATCTAGCTCACTAACGCAAATTTTTTTTCTTGATGAGACCATAGAACTCAGAATATCAAAATTAGAAGAATAAGTAAGATGTGAGCGAGACACGTCGCTGAAGCTATGAGCAAACGCTCATAGCTTCGGAAAACACGTGCAAACAATATCGAACTCGCGTATATACTTTCGCAAGGGACGAAGCTGTGTAAAAAAACAATAATTATGCCGAGTTGTGCGTTAATTATATGTCGAAAAAAAGAAGCTAGGACTGCAATATGTCCAAAATAAGGACATCATTTCGTCAGCGAGTCCAAAAACTTTTGTTTTTAAGTAATATTGACAAAAAATCACAAAGTATTATGTAATAAAAGAAAACCGTTATGATCTAATCTACTAAAATAGTTATACATTGCCTATCATATTTGAGTACTAACTATATTGGAACTACTAGAGTACGCTATTAACAACATTACTTATAGGAATATTGTTATACATTTTATTAACCAAAATATTTGGTAAATGTTAAGATGCTCGTTAGTTCTCTATTGACGTACAGCTGTCTCGGATGCAACGACTGGCAAGTGTGTATACGAAACGCTACCTTATATTATATCAGCGTAAGGGTGTATTTAGTAGTCTCTGTGACGTATTAGAGTAGAGTTCTGCATGTGTGTAAAATAATGATTTCCTAAGCGTGTACAACTGGCGGCACACATATTCTCAGTTCTGTGATTGAGACGGATGGACGGAGTATAAAATCACTTAGTTTTGTTACATTAAATATGGGATATTCTAGAATAAAATTACACGCTTCTCATATCATAATCTTTGGTTCTTTGTTTCCATTTGGTACTGGAGAATTCATACTGATGTTTGGTTTTTCCGCCTAAAATGTGTTTATATTTTGTTAGTCATAAAAAAATGAACTATCGAACCATCTTATAGACTTTTATTATTTACAAATATGAATGCCCTTTTTATTACTGTACAATTCAAACAACCCAATAACCAAAAATACAAAAGAAATAAACTTTCCCATTAATCTAATAGCCCGTATTAGCACTCGGGCTATCTAACTGCGGCTTTGCACAGATCTTTTCGCTTCTTACATACAAAGAAAACGAGAAACCTTATCGTGACACGTCGCGAGACGTACAAACTCCCAGCGGATGATAAATGAAAGCCTACGTGATATAGCTCGCTGTGTCTCTAGATGCGGTACACCAAGAGCACTTAATATTGAGTTTTATGTAAGTTGACCAAAATTAATAGTGTAGTATGAATTTAATATACATAGAATACATATACATTAAACAATACACTGTGTATTTGAAAATAGAACTAGTAAGTGTTCTATTTTTAAATACACAGTATATTATTTAATTAAGATAAAATGTAAAAACCACGTTTTGAAAGTTAGTTAAGTATATTGTTTAATGTATATGTATTATTTATATTTAGTTATTATTAAGTAATATGTATTCTATGTATATTAAATTTAAATCATTAAAAGGGTATAACTCTAGCATGCAGTTACACTATTTTTTTTGAAAAAAAAAATATATGTTTGCAAACGGTCATACCGTTTGAATTTCCGTGTAAAGTTAAATATTGTAACTTGTACGTATTTTTTTATTTTGGAACTATTCACTCAGTTTTTGAGAAATTCCATTAAAACTAACTTTAAAAAATGTTCAAGTTAGTTTTAATTGATTTTCTTAGTAACGGAATGAAAAAATTCAAAATAAAAAAATATATACAATTTAAAATATTTCACTTTATACATTCGACCTACGGGAAAACGAATAGATTTTTTGTTCAAAAACTCTTATTGTTGCATGCTAGAGTCATGCCTCTTAGATGTAAACAAAAAGTATCTGTTTAAAAGTTATGACCGTTTGAATTTCCTATTTATGTATTTTTACCTCCATTTCAAATAAAATGAGGTGGAATGTGTAAAGTAAAAAAAGTGTGTTAAGATTTTAAATCGTACATATTTTTTATTTTAGAACTATTCACTTAGTTACTAAAAAAAATCGTTTTTATGAATGTTTTTAGTAACTCAATGAAACATTCCAAACAAAATAAAATTTTGAAAAATATTAAACTGAATTATTACAGTTACATTGGTTTTAAATTCGTCATTGTGACTCTGCCTTTACTTTTTCGTTGTGTTATTTTTGTGTAATGATAAGAGAAAATAAACGCAAAGGACCCTTAAAATCTTTAACTTTACACATTACACCTTGCTTTTATGAGAAACGGAGGTAAAATGCCAGGAAATTCAAACGGTCATATCTTGTTAACGGATGGTTTTTGTTTTAAATTCTTTTTGTAACTGCTAGAGTCATGCCCTTTCCGTGATATAAGTAAGTGTTCCATTGTCATGTATACCAGTACACAGGTACTTTACCACTGTAGGTTCCGTAGCTGTTGCTCCATAATTGAAGATGAAAAAAATTATATGATCCCAAAATAATATTGATGTCACTGAAACTCGTCCATAGCTACCTTCTAAACAACACTTCTTTTTTATTTGATAGGGGACAAACGAGCAGACGGGTCACCTAATGGTACGTGACTACCGCCGCCCATACACGCCCACTCAAGAGTCACAAGTGCGTTGCCGGCCTTTAAGGTGGGAGTAGGGTAGGAGGGGGAGTAGGGGAGATGGGTGGAAGAGGTGGAGATGAGGGGAAGAGGTGGAGAGGGAAGGGTTAGCACCTCCGGTAACCTCACTCACTCAGTGAAATACAACGCAAGCATTGCTTCACTGCCGGTTTTCTATGAGGCCGTGGTATCACTCCGATCGAGCTGGCCCATACGTGCCGAAGCATGGCTCTCCCACTGTTAAATATATGTTCGTTTGACAAATACAGGAGAAAATGGTTCTTAGCTGTTTTGTCTTCCCTATTTATGTACAGAACATAATATTTACTTTAAATAATGGTGGATGGAGGCCGCTTCCAAACGGTTTTCTCGGAAGTCATTAAGGGAGGCCTATGTCCAGCAGCGGACGTCCTATGGCTGAAATAATGATGATGATGATGATAAGTTACATAGTCAGCTGATTTTTATAGCTCCTTGTAGTCACGTCATTGACGTATCAAAATTCGATAAAGGTTGTAGGGACGGTAAGATACACACCTCATTATAATTCTTACCCTCCTTTTGCCATGTTCTGTATTTTAAAACAGTTCCGAAGTTTTCTGAACGGACGAAGGGCACAGTTGACGTTCTATGAATAAAAGTTATACCGTTGGTCCAGTATTTTCACACTACAGTGCTACTACCTACCATTACCATTGCGTTAAAAATTGTTCTAATTTTGAGTGGTGAGTACCTACATTTAACATCAATAGGAGGGTTATAATGGGAGGGAAGCAGCTTTAACTACTAAATTCTAGATGGTTCTTGTTGGTCAAAAGCATAAGTATTCAAATTGGTCAGTAACACAGCCAACTAGTTGGTTACCGGAGCGTGGTCAAAATGTTTGTATATGCTGTGTGCAACAAAAATTAGTACCTATCTTGCTGACGATACAATTCAATGCGGTTCTTCATAAAAAACGTACGTAGGTAGATATAGGTAATATTATTTTTTTTACACCACATTCTTCCCTTACTTAAACTATGTATAGTTATTGCCTATATTGGTTTACCTTTGTAACACTAACTTCAGCTTGAATCATCTCTCAGCTTTCTTTACGTATGACGCGGATTCTTTACAACCGTGAGCAGGTAACGGATAAACAAATACGTCCTTTTAGTAAATTACGAGTAGGCTGACCTATTTTCTTGAAAAAGTAAGAATGTATAAAACATTAAATTGGGATATCGGATCCCTCAAACTTTTAACGACCGAAGGCATTCATAAATTATGCACACAGATTTGAAAAACAACGCTCCCCAGAGTGTAGGATGTCCATTGTCACGTCCTTCTACATCTGTTATTCACTACTATTAGGTTTACCTAAGTGACTTATAGATCACAGAGACGAAAGACGATAGGAACTTAAAAACGATAAATAAACTTGTTAGCCTTACTAAACTCCTACAGTAATGTAAACACCTAAACAATAAAAAAAAAAACTGAGTCGTTGCGACTATCATTTCTTCTTATGTTTTAATTTAACTGTTCTCATTATGACTGTCCCTAGGTAAACTCTCGAAAGTGAAAAGTGCTTACTTTACAGGAGATATGAAGTTTATTTATGCCGCGTTCCAATAAACAAAAAATGATTTGATTTGCTTACGGACGGTAAAATTTTTGTTGAAAATTCAACGAAATTTTACCGTACGTAAGGAAAACGAATAGTTTTTTGTTTATTGGAACGCGGCATTAGTGGATAAATTTGTCATTAATGACTATATCTGTATAAAAATTGTTTTGTATGTAGTCAAACTAATTAATTATGAATAGTTTTTCAGAATAATGAGTTACTATAATGTACTATGTAACTGCATTGACACTATCAATCGAAACTGACACTTTCCATTATTTACAGGGAAAAACACTTACCAAAATATATCGAGGCTGCCTAATTCGATAGTCTACGTCTTTCAAAATTTTAAATAGTCTATCGAAAGTGCCATGTTCTAGCATTAATTACTACGTAGACTTCTTGTAGTTACGAAATAAATGATCAAATAGATGCTAAAATTTAAAAAACTAAAATGTATATTAAATCAACTCGTGACTTCAATGGACTACTAAAACATATGGGGTTGTGTCGACTTAATTTAGTTAAGTTCTTTTGATTTGCTTTGTATATGTTGAAATTTAGACCATTTCATACATTAGTGTTTCAGATTAACGTTGAACTTTATTTGACTTCTTTAATACATATGATTTAAAGATTACTCAACAGTCACGCATAAAATGATAATAATAATGGCCCTTCGACCGATTTTAATCAATTTCATCATTTTCTACATCATCTCTTACTACTATAGCATTATAATTTATAATATACCTACATCCAAAAACGTGTTTAATGCATTTATTTATTTATATATTTTATTACTCTGGGACCGTACTCAACCTAAATACCTAACCAATCTACCTATACCTACCAGGTAAAATAATAGTTACTTCATCTAATACCAACAAGCAGATTGACAGTTGACAAACTTGACATTAACCAACAAGCGATTGACTTTTTCAAACAAACTATTTCATTTAATTTTTTTTTTACAGTGCGAGAGCCATGCTTCGGCACGTATGGGCCGGCTCGCCCGGAGTGATACCACGGCCTCACAGAAAACCGGCAGTAAAGCAATGATGAACGCCGGCTGCACGCATGAATAAATGTTACGTTCCGCATGAGCCGAACGTGCAAGCGAGAGCGCGTTACAAGCGATAGAGCTGATGATCGGCCTAAGTGTTCGGCTTGTGACGCATCGATCTCTCTTCTACTCCATCTTCTATATCCGATGTGTGCGAGTAGAAGAGAGACAGCGGCAGCACACAACTTACACGTGAACTGTTTTGTCAACTGTTTATAAAGTGAAGTGAAAAGTTAATGTGGTTTAAATTGTTTTAAAAATATTGTGTTTTCTTATAAAATTATCGTCCGTAAACCGACTTTACAGACAACCAATTTTTTATTTTTCATTTAGTATTTCTATTTAATCTTGCATTTATTTATTAATAATATATTTCATTAATTGCCCCACAAGAGTGAATGTATCTTTATTGCATTGTATGAGAACCGAAACGTTTATTTATTGAATAGTAACAATCACTTCACTATGGCATATTGTCACGTTCTTTTTCACGTAAACTATTATGGCGAATTGTAAAATAATGTTAATTATAAAATATGATAGCTTTATACCTATCTTAAAGGTACATTGAACTCAGAGATATATTGTAAACTTAAGAAGGAAAACTTACCTGAACTAGTCAGGATAAAGGGGCTTATTATATTATATAGTATACTAAGTTCATGGATCTGCAACATATATAATAATATAAGCTCTGTTAACATTTTTTCAGCAAGCGGCTTCGAGGCCTTGTATGCTGTAATCCTCTTGTAACTCCGAACGACAAAAGACAAAAGCTAGCGCTTTTAGGGCTAGTAAAAATATAATATCTATTAAAAAATAATCACAGTTATGGATCTGTGGTAGTGGCAGCAATAGGGAAACTAGGGATCACATGTATGCTATGCGCTTTCGAGAACTGAACACACACACAACTGCCTTGGCGCTCCTTAAAAAACTAGAAATTACCACTTTTTATGCCTACTTAGGGTGTTTTCCACATAGAAAAATACTTAAAGGCTAACAAAAGACAGGCGAAATTGTATATTTTACTAAGATTCTACAACTAAAAGTGTGTACATATTTGCATCGGTCATTATGAAAATTAACGTATTATATCCATAAAGAATATAGACATTGATATAGTCAAAGACTGTCTGCCTGCCGTCTACAGTATAATAGCTTTCAAAGCATCTTCTAACTCGCAGTTATTCCAGAGCTTGGACTATAAAGGCTTTGAATAGCTTTGCGACTTTCCGATAACAACATTTTCTTGCTTCAAGACCATTTCAAGACTCTGAGACGACGGTATTTGCAGTATTATACGCGATATAGTGATGTCATATACCGCTAAGGAAAGTAAGTAAACAAAGTAAGTTTGTTTTTAATTTATAGGATCGCCATTGTTATGTATTACTGACCAATTTATATAAATAATATTGAACTCAAAATATAGTTTTTTATCTTTACAATTTTGATGTACCATTTTTATGACAGACATAAATAATTGATCCATTAGAAACAAAAATAAGGATACACTATTGTACTTAAGTCTGTACATGTGTATTTTTGGGACGCTCCCCTATATGGTCATAGGTCCCGCTATAGTCTTAATTTAAGACTATATTAGGACCTGTGCGAAATAGCTGATATCAAAACTAATATTATAAAGCCGAAGGGTTTGTTTGTTTTGGTTGAACGCGCTAATGTTAGGAACTACTGCTTCAAATTTAAAAATTCTGTAAGTGTTGAATAGCCCATTTATTGAGGAAAGCTATAGGCTACATAACATCCCGCTACGACCAATTAGAGCGGAGCAGTGACCATAAACGTAGGTGAAACTGCGTGGACCGCTAGTATACTATAAACTTAATTTTAGCCACGGACATATGTCACAATTTTCTGTTTTTTCTCTACAGTTATTGTATATTTTTGTTTTAATATTGTAAGTCTATTAAAAATACATGAGTTCTACAACCATGTGAAAAAAACTAACAGATTTTTTAAAATATCAAATAACGTTGTGTTTAAGTACCGTGATGCCAGGTAGTCTTTACAGTGTTACAAGTCTAAATTAATTAGAAATTCTCGCTTTTGAACGTACGAGTTTACTATTCTCACAGTATAAACAAGGTACAAAATTTCGATATTGTTTTACAACTGAATTTGTTAGTTTACTGTTGTTGTGTTTGGTAGTTTAGTGGAAGTTTATTGTACTCGCGTGGAAAAGCTCTATAAAAAGAAGATTATTACGCTATTACTCTTATCGAATCGCACAGTTGATTTAATAGTTTTGAAAAAACAGTAAATATTATATCAATAGACACGACAACAATAGTTCAAACTTCCAAAATGTTAAGATCACGGCAGAAGCTGGCAAAAAGCTCAACTGGGCACTTTTTTTTATTTGTTGTAAATATTATTGCTTATTCTAACCATTAATATATACAATAGTGCGTTTTTCCGAAATTTTATTTGTATTTTAAATATAAAAAAATACGATAATAGACACAACTGCTCACAATAACAAAGATTTCAGGGCTTCATGTATCAAAAAGAAAAACTGATCCCATATAGTATCACATGGTCTGTCAACCTGTCTATCTGTCCAGACCCTTTCTTCTTATCAACGCGAGGAGAGGACAACTTGATATAATATCAAATACTTAAGTCTGTGGCCCTTTGGAGATGTAAAAAATGAAGCTTCTATATCGTACGGTATACCTTTGCAACATATTTTGATGGTGTCAGTACTAGTAAATTTAAACCTACAGGATATTTCCCACTGCCGAATCTGACAAATCATATTTTGTTGTTATGCTACAAACTTAGACTTGCAGTTAATCGTAAACGCCATAATGACATTTAAGTAACAAAATATTTTGCACCATAACAAGACATAAACACTCAAACCATTACTTTTGTCAGGAAAAGCAATAATTTTCGTTTGGTACGTGTTTCAACGGTGTTCAAAAGGTTATAAAATTGACCTTGAACTGTACATCTATGTACGAGAGACCATTTTGTTTAGCCGCTAAGTAAAATTTTAACTTTACCGGTACCGAAATAAAAATGTAACTTAATTAGATTCGTGACTTCCGGGACGTTATTAGTTATCCATATATTTAAGTATAAACGGAACTTTCAGGGCGTATTTCCTACTCGCACTCATCTGGTTGCTTAAATATAAAACAGTATCAATAAAAAAAATATATTACTAAAAAGTAAATTCCAAAGTTTTGGTCTTGCGTCCTATAGGCTATTATTGAGTACTTCGGTACACTTTTAATCAACGGCTTAAATATATTTACGTTAAATTAATTTTGGTCACTAGGGACTTTTTTGTAGAATCGTACAAATTTCACCTCTAAAAGACTTAAAATTTTGTTAACATCTACCGTATCATTGTTCCCATACCTTTTACAAGAAACGTTAAAGAAAAATTGTGATCAGTAATTTGGTGTTTAGCAACATAGGTTGAAGATATTACCACAGTTAAGTAGGAAACCTATTATTCCAGTATAAACTTTCTTTGCGTTACTTACCTTGTATTCCTACCTACCTTCAATTTAGCAAAAAGTAAAATTAGAGGGCAAACTGCATCTTGTAATGCATTCGTAGTTTAGGCATATAGTCTTCTTGCCCGTTATTTCGGGTCGGCGCAATGTGTTTTCTTCTTTCATTCTAGAAGCTAGCAAGAAGGGGATATTCTCTTTCACGCAGTCCATCTATCTTTTTTTTTGTAGTCCTCTACTGCTGCATCCGTCAACTTCCATACATAAACATTTTTTGCTCATTCCTCCACATCACATATCCATGAGCACGATAATCTATTGCTCCTCAACTTTCCATGCACTGGCGCTACTTTTATAATAATAATAATATAATAATAATAATGATTTATTTCTCACCACAATATTAGGCTCTCACTAACGTATTAATTTCTCACCTTGTCCATCCTAGTCGCACTACACATCTTCCTCAACATTTGCATTTCAGATGCATGCCCTCATGTCCTCTCAATCGTTCTCTTTGTTGGCAAACATTCAGATCCATGCAGAACAGCAGGTCTGATGATTCCTGATGTTTCTGTTACCTTCGTCCACCCTGTATTGATTCGATGCAGTACAGACCGGTCTATTTTACCATCGTTTAGTATTATAGAGCCGAGGTACTTAAAATCAGAGCAGACTGGAATCGCTACTCCATTTAGGGTAATGGTTTCAAGACTGAAGAGACAACCAAAAATGGCAGTTAAGGCATATTTGGTGCATAAAAATGAAAAAGAATAACAAATAAATTAAGTTTAAGCCATTAAAAGTAAATTAGCAATTAGAATTATGCAAAATGCTTAAAAAGTGGTAAGTAATGTAGCCCACAAAATAAACAACCCATATCTACGACTAAAGTGCCAGTTAAAACACAACAATGCATGTTGTCCCTGAGGAACTAAAATGTATCTAATATAGAGAGTAATAGCATTATGTCCCGGAAACGTTCATGGATGAGGTTTCGGCAGAAATGAGAATGAGGAAATAGGTCGTGTAATTGTATGGATGGTAGGTAATTTAAGAACGTCGTTTTTTTAAAAAAAAGTGTTAAATTAATTTATTTGAAACCTATACTCGGTAAGTCTACTATATCATTTGACACCGAAACCATGTTCGTTTGAATTCCCAGGTATTACCTATCACCTCCGATTCTCATAAAAGCAAGTGGAATGTGTAAAGTTAAAGATTTTAAAACGAACATATTTTGTTTTATTTTGGAATTACTCGAGTCGTTATCGAATATCCATAAATACTAACTTACATATTTTTTATGAATAGGTGATGCGATAAAATGATTTCAGTAAGTGTTCCATTGTCAAATACAGCCTTTATATTACCAAATCTTAAACTATATGAAAAACTGTGTACATTTTCATTATAATAAAGATTTTTATCATTATCTTTGTTACCATGTTCATATGGGGAATCTGAATTTGTTGGTTTCAAGACTGCAACCACTCAATCTGTCCGACGCTTTAGCTATTACGCTACCGCAACAATAAATTTCAAACCCTGTTGCAACCTTCCTCATCCTATAGTCACTCTCAGATCTAAAAGAGATTATAGTCTACCCGTATTCGAAAACCTCATACTTATGAAATGTATAAATGAAACCTAAATAAGAGAAGCCGGAAGTGCCCATTTTAGAAGTTGAGCGAATATAAAAGGGTTTTTGAAACAAATTAAACGTTTTTTAACTTCATTTGTAAATCACTCTGTGACCCTCGTCAAACTTATCTTGGTTATTTTAGCTTGTAAAGAGATTATGTGATATTTAGGAGTCATTTATATGAAGAAATTATATAGGTAAAAGCTATGTTAATTGTGAATGTGATAGACTTACGCATTATAGCTACATATTTGTATATTTCCACTTGAGCCATATTTCCACTAACATGAGCATTTCTTTATTGACGTAGGATAACGTTTACTGTTCTTTCTACCATTACTTACAATCATTCATTTATTAAATTATTTTTCTATCCTTTGGGTTGATTTTTTAAATGTAAACCGTACCTACTTCGAATACCCTGTAGCTGCAATACATAAAGTATCATATACGTCCGCACACCGCCGCTCTGAGCGGCAAACTGGTGCGATTTCTCGTGCTACCTGTATTTATGTAAACCGCGTGCGTCGAACGTGCGCGCATGCGCTTTCACCTAATTACATTTTTGTACTTTTCTATGATTAGCTAATTCATAAATGTAAGCTCTTGTAATGTGTAACTACTTGTGTAACTATATTTGTACATATGAGTAAGTTAAGTTTATTATAAATATTATTGGTATTCTACAACTAATCGGAAGTTTTACTCTGCATCTCTAGACCTCTACAGCTACAGTATACCCTGCCTTACAACCCTATCTTAGAAAAATCGAATATTTTGTTTTTATCGCAAACAAATGTGAATATTATGCGTGGTCATACATAATAAAAAAAATACAAGTATATACAAGTTGACTTGAGAACTTCCTCCGTTTTTACGTCAGTTAAAAAGAACTACCAACAGTGCCGGCTCTAGCTTTTGATTAGGATAGAGCGGGATAGTCTTTCGGCGCCCTTTTTATCTCTTCACATAAATTGTATTTTAGTTTAATGGCAAAGAAATATTCGACAAATATTCTGGATTAACACATAGGCTACTTTTTATCCCGTTATTCCGACGGCACCGGGAATTACGCGGGTGAAACCGCGGGGTGCAACTAGTATATTATAAGCCTAGGCTGTTTACTCGGGTGGGTATACAGTTAGGAATAGTTTCCTGTCTGGTCTGTCTGGTTATATATCACTGTGTAATTTTACTGCCTTTAAATTGGACACATAAGGCGTCCATGTAGTTAATACAAGAGGTGATGACTCTAAAAACTACAACTAAATTTTAAATTTGAAATCTTTTGAATAAGCACTTACATGAGTGATCTATATTACAACACAACTAAAAAGGATTCCGTGCGTTCCTGCAGAATAACTTTGAGTAACAATGAATAAGATTGTTTGGAGAGTAAACGGAGTCTCACGCGGTGGTTTTGAAACGAGAAGTTTCGTGATGGATGGCGGAATCACTAACGATGAGCGACAAAAGATTTCCTAGACTCTTTATTATGATAAAGGGTTTTGGAAATCTTTTGAGCTTATTTGCTCATAAAATGAATGATGAATATTACGGGTAAATGATCCTGCAATAATCTTCATTAGTAATGTAGACAAATACTGTTAGGCAAAATAACTGTCTTAATGATATTGTACGGGAAAAGTTTAAAAGATAAAACTGAGTTATCCGCAAAAAAATTCACCGGTGTAAGAATGATACTAAGACAGTCTACTATGTCAGCACTATAAACGACCTGACGTAATGTATATGTATCTCATGTGGCATTAACCGAGTAATACACCAACGTGTGTGGAGTGGAATGTGTACTTATGCTTCAGAATAATGGAATTTCTATAATACACACATACGATACATTCAACTTATTAATCTATAAGAGAGGTCATACCACCTTAAAGAAGATATTGTTTTATACAGAGATCACTTTAACGGATATGAAAGAAAATATACTGAAAGCTGTAGGTATACGATAAAAGGTTTATAAGTTATTGGCTAGCTGTAAACGCTATCTGAATATACATAAATGAAATATTTTTAGAACATTATTTAACGTATGGAGTGCCAGGCTGCGCTGTATCTGCCTTTGGAATAGCATGTTTACAGGTCAAAATACCATCCGCATCTCAATCTTGCCCGAGGCACGGACAGTCCTTTCCCCGTCCTCTGTCGGTGTAATAATAAATTATTAGAAACCTTTGCCTGCGGCTGGCATTCATGCATCTTTAACTTCCCGTCCCCTCAAAAACTATTAATTTTGCAATGAAAGTTTTCTAGCTTTAATGTATTATGTAAATGTTATGGGCCAAGTGATAAATGATAATACCCGGGCAATATGAATAATGACAAGTAAACTCGGGATATGCGAGTATACCACTCGTAGTTATATAAACTTCATTATCACATTATCTGGCCTTTATGAATATTGCTACAAAACTGTTGGTCAATGTGATAATTGAGATACTATATGAAGGGCGCTAGGACCAAGAACATACATGGGAAGCCCATGATCATTTATAAACACGCGCTGCTGAAAAGCACAGTTGTTTTCTATTCAGCTTAGAATTAGAAGGTAATAAAGGCGGACAAAAGCACTGTTTATATAGTTTTTTCTTAAATTAAGAACTTATTAGTACTCAGTTCTCTAGTAAAGCTCGGTAAAGTGTGTTATAATTAGTAATTATTATACAAATAATGTATCTGAATGAGCATAATATTCACAATATAATGCTCATTCAGATACATTATTTCAGAACATGAGCGACGCGGCGACGTGACGTAGCGTGACTGTCACGCGAGTTCAACGCTTTTTTCAAATACCAAAAGTACAAGGCTCTTTACATACAAGGCTTCGCAATGTATTATACAATGCGATGACATTAATATAACGCTGATGATTTCAATGAAGCCTTCAAATTGGTATGGCTCCTAAGTAGATAACCGAATTCCTGTCTCCTTGTAAACCGGACACTTTGGGATTACAGATGGGAAAATTGGTGTTTTTTTATGGGATAAAAAAGCAAGCGAGCATATGGGTCACCTCATGGTGAGTGACTACCGCGGCCCATGGACACCTGCAACTCAAGAGTCTCACACCCTTTTTTTGACGAGATTAGAACAGTATTCCATATGCAGCCGAACCTGTGCCTTATAAAATTATAGGCGGATGGCGGAAGTGAAACACCGTCTCGATCTGTTCAGCATACCAAACTTCTTCTTCTGGTCTTACCTTCTAAGTGACCGCCAATCTGGACTCCGCTCGACATATCGACGACAAGGATTCCGATTCTGGCTGTGGCAGTTAGGAAAGTGCTCTAAAAGCGAAGTGATAAGACAAATTGTATCTTCTTGGCAGTGAACGCGCAAACCTGTGTCTTCGTGGGGTAAATAAGACTAGATTGGGTCAAACCCAATCTGATTTTTTTTCTAAGAAAGTTTCGATTTCACTATCCTCCGTAATAGTCCACACTTTGAAGCCTCACTATAGTTAAATTATACAGTTACAGTGCCTATATGTGCATGTATAATGTACAAATGATAAGGAATAAGTAATCAGGGAAAATAACATTTCCATTTATGTCAGACATAAAATACGATGTACGACGTCGATGCGTATTCATAAAAAGTACGTGTATTGTGTTCCTGAATGACGCCATAACATACAAATTTGTCAAAGTCCACTCATGTATTAGAAGTCAACGAATGGATCTATCTATCTATATTGGAAAAGTTTCCGGTTGTTACGGGAAAATGAATTTTATTAATGTCGGTATTATTTCAGTGTAATCTAGTGAGTTATTGGCAGTTAGAATGATAGAAATGAAGTTCTATATTTCGCAGTGTAGTAATTTCTTTGTTGATGATTACTAAACATTGAGACATTTTTTAAACCTTGCTAGTTAAGGTTCCTATATTTTACTAGTGATGCCGATAAGTCCTTCAACTAAGTTAATATAGGGTCGGATTTGAACCCGCCGTCGATGTCGATATAATGCCACTCCATACAGATATCCTATATACTATTGTAGTCTTTGCAGACCTCCTTGCAGTTGCTACGACTTTCACATTTTAATGTTTCACACGAACTAATGTTGCCATACATAGTAGGCATATGAACACTAGACACATAACTAAAGTTCATAATTTGGATACATGTGTTTACTTATTTATTAATAAACCAATAAAAGCCTATACAGATTGAAGTAAAACATTACAATTTAACTCTGAATAAAATTTAATTTCCTGTAATATCAGTATTTGTTTACCGTAACAATGTAAGTAAGTTGCCTAAAGTTAACGAATTTGCTTATAATAACTGCTTTAAAGAAAGTAATTATATTCTGAAAGGAACTTAAACTAAACACGGCCTTTGTTCGCGATGATTAATAGTGTGTGATCCCTTTCATTAAAATATTGTTTTGTGGTAATGGAAAATACATAATACAAATAACTCCATTCAAATAATTGTCATGCATAAAAGCGGTTAGCGTTTTATTCTTGTAATTGCGTGTTTAAAACACAATGTATTTTGTTCATTAAAGGGTTTATGATTATTGTTTAAATTGAAACCATGTTGTTTATTAATAAATACAGGTTAACTGAAGCGGGGGTAGCGTAATGGCTAAGCGGGTTGCGGGTTCGACGGGTGCACTACCAGCGTGAACCCACTCCTAACACAAGCATTTAGCTTAGCTGGAGGGGTTAACAAGAATACTAGTAATGTCTGACCCACGTTGCTAGTATTCTTTATTAAAAAAAAAAAAACTACGAAAAATATGCTGTTGACAAGAAGCTTTTTGAAAAGTAAGCTGATAAATTTTCAACAAGAGAAGCTACGAGTATGTGTCTGCGTAAATAATTCATGTAAAGCGTATTGTTGTTTAAAAGTACGTAGACGGTAGGAAATTTTACTGACGACTTCCGAAAGGACAGGAGGTAGGATTAGCTCATTAGAGAGCTAAATGTGAATGTTATGCCTTACAGGTAGCCACATAGTTCAGGGTATGTATTTATGGATTAAGAACATATCTGTGAATTTCCTCCCATTTTAGAGTCGCGCATAAGTTTTTAATTAACGTTTTTCTGGTAAACAATGATGATCAATCGGGTTTTTGAAGCGTAACTTTAAGCCTTCGTTTACATTAATAGAATTCAAGGATATAAGTTTTGTAGGCAATATGAAACGGGCAATTTGCAACCCGAAACTTTAAAATCGGTTAATAATTATTATACATATATATATATATATATATATATATATATTATCTTCACTGCAATACTGCATTAAGCACGATGAGATTTTAAATCAGATTACAATATGTAAAAAAGTAAAAAAAAACAAACGATAAACTCTGCATTCTCATAAAACTTTTAACAAACGCCTACAAAACGTTCTTGTCTTACTGTCTCCTTGAGAGTTATTTCGTAACTTTGCAATCCTTAGCCTGCTTCCAACTTTTCCCATAACAATGACTCCGCTTAAGATGGTACAAATAACGAAATTCCGTAACAAATCCATATGGGAGTAACAAAATCTGTTGCGTGTGTTTTTAACTCTCAACAGAGATTGTTCCATTTTCAAGTATCAGAAAAACAAAATAAGGATACGCTACGTAAGCTGCTCCTTATTTTGTTTTTCTAAGATAAGAATCATAATAAAATAACATAATAATAAGAATCATAATGGACAGACAGACAGAATTAAGCACCCTAATACACTTCATTTCGATTCATCATTAGCGATCATCTATGTTGTACGTTCTACACCTTTTAAAAAGATAAGAGTCCTCCCTTCTTCTTGATGGTTCTTGAAAATACCTACATCACGTTGTATTGTTGTTGTCAGTATCCAGTGTACCAATGTGGCTCTAACTCTGGTAATTTTAACGTCCTCTCGGGCATCCTGACGTCTCTGAATGTCTCTAATTCTGTAATCGCTTGGTTTAGCTCTTGCCTTCGGGGTCGATCGAAGCTAGTTCATTCGCAAGAGGCATCCTCTGACTGATGTCACCTTCCTGCGGGGATTAATGCTACCACTAAGTTATATCTTCTCGCTTTCATTTCTATTCAGACGATTTGCAGCTATACCGAAATTTGAAGCCGTCATCTGTAAATGGGCAAAATCGTTTGGACTGCTTGTCAATCCCGCTTAATTTCTGTCATTATTGGTGGCAGGTACATGTATAATAGACTCGACCACAATTTACTACGTCCAGTCTTTTATAATAACTCGTTTATACCATATTCGACCCATGTCAAAAATCTCGGGATTTTTATAGACTGCAACATGTCATGTAACTCGAATTACAAGTGCTTTTTTAGGTCTTAGGTCCTAGGGAAGGAGAGGAAGAGGGGTTGAAGATGGGGAGAAGGAAAGGTTAGGGCCTCCGGTAACCTCACTTGCTCGGCGAAATACAACAAAACATTGCTTCATTGCCGGTTTTCTGTGAGGCCGTGGTATTACTCCGGTCCAATATACGGCAGTGTCGAAATGCTTACATATTTTCCTTACTACACCCTAATTTTCCTTCATATCTACGTGAGCGCTTCAAGCACTTTTTTCAAAGGAGCAAGGCATGTCGCACCTCTTCTTCCATCCTCTTCCAAACTCCATCCCATACGTATACTCGTTATGACAATTTTTCTAGTGTTTCCGCTATTCGGTTATGGAATGCACATTCAATACGTGATAGCCCTTCTCTAAGAGTGTTCAGGGAGAGAACAGGGATTATTTTCTCTCCCAACAATAATGATACTAATATTATGTATATATGTATGTATTTACTAGTATATGTTTAATATTGCCACCACTCTTGGATTTTGCTTGTGCTTTCCATCAGGCGGGGCAGAGTCATTTTGGCAGCTCAAATTAAAAAAATATATATATATCACTGTTTGAATAGGTGTAAATATAGATATTTACATCTCATAGTGAGTAAACATCATATATAGTTTGTTCAGATATTTATTTTAATTGTTTATTTCTAATTATTTCAACGTACACGTGACTTTACCTTTAATGTTTCCCTACTATCCTCTATTCACTCTCAAAGTTTGCTGGAAGAAAACTTAGGTTTGAGTAAAGTTCGCCTTTGTTCATACCATTTCTTCGATATTGGATAATATAATCTATTGTGTACAATAAAAAGTAAATGAAATGAAAATAAATGTGAGTACAACAATGTAACTGTAATAATAAACCTATTTTTTTTATTATTTTGGAATTTAATTCCTGAAGCAGATACACCAGTCTCGACACTCTCTTTTATAGCATTTTTTATTTCAGTCTTGCTGCTAGTGAACCTATGTTTTGGTATCAGACGTCGCCTTCGGCCATCACAATAAATTAAATAGGTCGAAAAACTTATTCCACCCCAATTGTAATTTAGTGCGATCGTTAAAAGTTTTACGAGCAATCTTCGGCTTTCTCGGCTATAATCTGTTTTAGCCGCTGACATCAAACCGTTTGGTTTCCGATTGTTCCTTCATTCCCGATCAGCAAATTGACTGACGACGCCCGAATCAATTTTTCTTCCCCTTTTATTACAAAAGAAAACGATAAGCGCTAATCGATGGTATTTTTCTCTTCCGACCCAATTTCTTGAATCTATACGAGAAAAATGTATGCAATTAGTTATTTTTAGCAATTTTTTAAAATGAGCTAGGAGGATATTTCAGCGTTAATGTGGTAAGTGTTCAATGAGATTATGTAATAGAAGTCGGTTAAAAAGACTGAAGGTTATACCTAACAGTAAGTTTTGCAACGAAAATGTGTGTCCTTTAGTTATTTACTTTTTCTAAAATACCTACTTTAAGATCTAAGCACTTTTTGACCAACTTCATAAAATAAAGCATGCAAAATGGGCAAACATGGGCACATTAATCGCATAGGACAGTAGTCGTGGTGGATGGATGTTTGTATGGATGGATATTTCTGAAACTGCGTGTATGTATGTATATATGTTTGGATGTAGTCATTGCCGTCGTTAAAAATTTAAATTAATTTTAACATGTCCAGAGTTTCGATCGCCTTCTATGAGTGCAATGATAAGGCTGTGGTTCCTCCGCTTAGTTAGTGCTGTTGAGAACTAGCGCGTGTGTAGATGCTGTACTGCTGCTGAGACATTACTTTCGTAATGATTCCTTCGATCTGGGAAACGAACCATGACTTATTCAATGATTTAGACCAACCAGTAGTTGTTACATTATTTCTACACAGTAGAAAGTGAACAAATGCACAACATTACAAGACGTATCGGATATATGTAGGTATGTCTAGTTTGACAAACCTTGTCTTGCCGTCTGGTTTGGACTAAAGTTGGATTATATGATAATTTTTGATGATGGGTTAATATTAGGTCTAATATGAACAATTTTCTAACTGTAAGTACTTCACACTCAGCATATAGGTCGGTTGTAGGGTATCTGAAGGGTTTAAAGGTCATCACCTTCAGTAATGATCTTTGGGCCCTTTCAAGTTTAATCATGTGCGTTTTAAGTGCAGCACCCCATGTCGTAACACAGTAACCCAAAACAGATTGAACGAGAGCAAGGTAAATTGTTTTTAGTAGATCATAATTAGCAACATGTCGTAGTCTTTTGAAAATATAAATCAATTTCCTTGTTCTCTCTGTGAGTTGGTTTATCTGTGGATACCAAGTCAATCTTTCATCCAGCAGTATTCCTAAATATTTCATGGTTGGAACTCTTTGGAGGAAGACACAGTTGTAGTTGTTCTCTATTGTAGGTATACTAAGGCAAGATTTCTCATGAAATTGAAGGTCAAAATTCGGTGGTGAGGTACGCTCTGTGTTTACAAAAAGTATATATTTAGTTTTTGCAACATTTAATGTCAGTAAGTTTGCACTTAGTCATTCTAAAACTATATTAAGTCCTAATTCGGCCTGCTTTTTTGCCTCCTTCCATGTGTTCCCATAGAAGATAAGTGCAGTATCATCTGCAAATGTGAATACTTGGCAATTTTTTAGTTTCAAATTACATAAATTATTGATGTAAATCAGGAACAAAGTTGGCCTTGGGGTACGCCATAATAAATACGATTATCGCTACTAATGAGGCCATTGAACCCTTTCAGTTCGATTTTTTAAATAATTAGTAAATAGTTCTAGCGTTTTACCTCGAATGCCTACTTTTTCCATCCTGTCCTACAGACCCGGAACAGAGACCGTGTCAGAAGCTTTTGCGAGGTCCAAAAATACACCAACACTTTTCCTTTTCTTATCTATTCGGGAAGCTACGAAGTCCACTAGCTTAGAGACCTACCTGCTCGGAACACAAACTGATTGTCTGATAATATATTCTGTCTTTCAAGATACGACAACAGTCTACTGTTAATTACTTTTTCTATAACTATAGAAATAACAGGCAGTTCTGAGATTGGTCGATAGTTGTTTACACAATCTCTGGCCCCCGTCTGATAAACAGGATGGATGATGGATATTTTAAAAACTTCATGAAAAACACCAGTTGCTATACAAAGATTAATAATATGGGTCATGATAGGTTTAATAATGTTTTTAACCATTTTTAACAATTTAGTGGTCCCAACCCATAGCGCTCTCACTCTTTAAGTTCCTTATTATAGACTCAATTTCTAATAGGACCATAGAATTAGCTCTTCACGAGTTAATTCTAGTTTAGTTATTGTGATTAATAAATTTGCCAGAATGGTTCCTATATTAGAAAAGTAGTCATTTACTTTTTCTAATACTACCTCGGGAGTACTAGGTATATTGAAGGAGGTTATCAGCTGGTTTATTTTTATTATTTCGGTTTGTTATAGAATCAATTACCTTCCATTTTATTTTTGGATCTTTAGCATATTTTTCTAATTCATTTCTTTCAAAATTTCCCTTTAGTCGTTTTAATAAGTCATTACAAAAATTTTTGTATGTACTATATATGATTTTTAATATTTCATTTTCAGAATCTTTTTTTACATTTCATATTCATACGATCACGATTTTATATGCAGCGAACAATTCCTGAAGTAATTCATGGTTTATACATGTACAATGGAATCTGCGTTTGAGGCTGGAAGTACTTCAATGTTAGGTAACCGCTTGCTAGCTAAAGTGGTTACTCTTTGTAGCCTTACCAAAAGGATTATGTTGAAATTTAAGAGTTAACATTTTAGAAGGACATAATGTCACAGTGGTTTGTAAATTAGAATATGTTAAGCTACTTTTCTCATACTCAACTTTTTAGCAAAAATGTAACATACAGGTATAATTGTATAATTCTATTAAGAACTGTGGAAATTCAATTTATCAGCGAGGCTTTGACATTATGGGAGCTAATTGGCTAAGTATCCAAGAGATACGAATGTGTTATATACATTAGGCATATAATACTTAGTAATTAATCATATTAATTATGCAGTAACTTAGTGTCTGGTGCCAAATTAATTAAATCTTGGACGAATAATCCACATTGTAATAAAAGCGCAGAATCCAACAATTTGTAATGAACAAGATAGTATGTATCTATTATATTATATATACAGTTTGATAATCACGTCTGGTTTTTAAATTGCATTCATTTGTGCATTTAATTTTCCACCATATCTATAAATAGGTAAATTAAGTGATTTTTATACTCGTATGAGGGTAAAATTAGTAATGCAACTTTATTGTGGTAGTATTTAGGTGCATCGTAGGTTTAAATATATTTTTAGTATTAAGGGTTATTTATGCCTTTTAAACGTTTCTGTGTATTCATCAAAAGGTTATTTCCATAGATTTCTTTCTTCCACAAGACGCTGATAGGTGCTCGTTAAAACCACCGTATGCAAGGCCGTTTCAGGTACCGCATAGAAAGAAGAGAACTGTGAAGCTGGCTGTAAGCAATAAACCAGTAACGATTCTATAGATTGGGTTACAACACGAATATATGGCTAATCAGATCCTGACAGATACGAAGATTGGGGCAGCAGAGTAAAATCATAACCACCATCGATCTCCGTGAACTTTTATATGTTTACATCCGATTTTATTAAGGTAAGAACTCCAAATACGTAATAATTACCAGAAGTTAAATTTATATCGTACCAATACGGTGGCTACTGGTTTAGATAAACCTTCTGTGAAGATAAAGTGAAAGAACTAGTCTTTCACTTTATTTCCTTGTAAATCGTGTTTACGGACGGATAATTTGAACTGTATTTCTTTAAAAAGGTGGGTAATAACTATGAGAGCTTATATTCAGTTTGAGACTTTTATTAAAATAATCCCTGTAGGTCTGGATAATATGGGTAGTTTACTTGTTCAACAATATTTTTTTATTGCCTTACAAGTATTAACAAAGTTAATAATCGCACTTAATACACAACTAAAATTAACCTAACTAAAATTCCTATTGACATAAACGAGGATGATTCCAAGGTTAAGGTTTTATTAGAAACTAATATTTTTACTGCGGCTAACTATTATTCTAGGATATCAAGGATTAAATTGATAGTTAACAAACAAAATTGTCCTATATACAATTAGCAAAAATGTAATTATAAATTATTTTTTATAAAATTATGAATAAAATAAAAGTGAAGAAAAAACCTTTCCCTTTGAGTGTCTAATGATCGAACTTCAGTAGAGATATTGCTGTGTCCAATTACTGGAAACATAACCACAAAGATATTGATTGGAAATAAAAAGAGGACAGTCGGTGTTGTAGTAATTTGCTTTGACATCTACTAACCTCATTCTTCAGAATCTTTTAGGTAACGTTTTGCTAATGAAAATTGAAAATTCAATGTTCATCTGTTATTTAAAAAGCGCGGGTACCTAGTTTTTTTTTATTGTTTTTTTTTTATAGACACAACATATAGTATTTACGATGAACTCTGGCACCCAGAATAAGATTTAACTTGTGTTTAGGATACCAGCGTCCTCGCGCACACTATAAACATATTGACGAACAGAGTGTTAATTTTTTTTTATTTTTTTGTTTATTTTCTTCTCACAATCACTCATTAATACAATATTAATATACATCACAGCAACAGCAACTGTGAAAGGACTGGTGACTGAATTAGGCGTGAGCCTGTGGCTCAGATCACCAGGACACTCACCCCGCTAAAACAATTCCGCAAATTTTTGAGTGAGGAAAATCCAGCTTAGGAAAGAGTTGGACCCAATGTACTACCCTGTGGCACGCCAAAACATATAGATAAATCATCACTTTTCACACTGTCAATCTTTACCAATAATAACCGCAGCTGAAATTTTAATTGCTTTTCATTGCGAGTAGTTCAAAATTGCTTTTACATTTTATTTGTTCTGTTCTGTCTACAGTCTCTTCTCAGTGAGAACCGTGTTCCTGGAATATTGATAGGTTGACGTCACTGGCACAACCTTATCTATCTCTATTAAAAATACTTAAATTTTATTAGTATCCGTATACTAGTGTGAGTTAATTATTTTTACAGTAGTTGATGTGCTAAAATTTTTATTACATGACACTTACAACGAAGACCTTTGATATAATCAATGAACAGAGATCACACCTCTTATCATCGCTTTGTAAATTCATGGTAAGAACGTATGTGAACGGCTCTTAAGTAAAGCTTCACCTTCAATAAATACTAAAGAAAGTTTGACAAACAGTATTGAGTTTTTTAGAAAAGCGTGCAAATCTGACGCATCATTAAAATATATTTTGTAGCGAATTAGAGCACAGTAGAGTTCTGTTCAAATTAGCGCCACCTGACTTGTGCGAATACCACTGAAGGCTCAGGTTGGCAATGCATAAGTAACACCATTTGTCCATAGTCATGTAAACCGTATGCTTGATTGCCAACTCGGTTCAATAAAAAAACAAGTTCAATCAATGAAATAGTTTCTTGTCTAATTCATTCATTTCACTTTTGAATTATATCTACATTATATGTATACATTTCTAAGCTCCCTTCTTATAATAAGGAAATAAAGTTTATTCTTGATAAATTGCCTATTCCGATTGCCTATGTAGCTGTTTTTGCCCGGTGTTAGCGTAGAAAAAGAATTATATACTGATTTCAGCAGACGGAACTCTCAAAGCTTTATTACTTTCATGTTTTGTAAAATAGCGTAAGCTAAAAAGCAAAATGGGTTGAAAACTTCAGAAACGTGCGAAGCCAAGTCATAAAAAAAACTACAGAGTTTATTATTTAGAAATTCGTAAATCAAAATCTTCTAAAAAAGTAAATAAAAATAAAACTAGAATAAACTAAAACCGTTGCTATAAACCATAATATAATGTGTTAGTTTTATATTTATTTATTATTATTATTTTATATTTAGTAAACACATATCCTGGTATCAATATTTTGTTTGCCTATAACTGAACACCTTACAGCTATTACGACTATGCCACTGACAGTTTTTTGTTATTCGTCTTTTTTTTAAGTGTACTTATGACTGAAATGAAGAAAAGTGTTTGATATAATCGCGAAGAAAATGATTATAAAGCATTCAATTTATCACATGTACATACAAACATATATTATAAGCATTCCAAATGGAGGAGAACCTCGACGTGATATGCAATGATGATTATACCAGTATCATTAGGTCATTTATGTATATAGTTGCTAAGCCTATTGTCATGTATCTATCAAAATTCTAAAAAGCCCGTTACAAACGGCAATTAATAATAGTTTGTTGGGTGCAATAGTAATTTTGCCGTCCTGGTCAAACAAAAGCGGCTGGATGTCCCTTATCTGACATGTCGCACATATACCTTTATATCTGGTACTTTGTTTGCTGTAAATTGTGAGAGCTAAAGTGAATGCAAAAAGGGAAACGTGATTTAGAAAAATGGAAATATGTAGTATAAAATTTAAGTGAAACTTTTGTAAGAGTATTATAAAAATATTTAAGCATGTGTATAACCGACAAATTAGGCATGAAGTCACCACAGCCCTTCCAAATATGCACGTCAATATAATACATTTATATTCATGTTTTTAGTCTAGTTTTCTGTTAAATTATTTTGGATTAAATTTGGAGTTATTGGGCAATAAAAACATAGATTCTTTATTAATTATTTTTAGTAAGTATAACTTTTTTAGGCGCAACAAGAGAAACGCGAAAGTTTAGACGCGCTAAAAATATCATTTTTGATAAAAACTGATATAAATCAAATTTCTGTATTTCATTCACGTTCTGTATCGTAAGGAAGTTAGCCATTGCTTGGTCATAAGATTATTTGATGTCACGTATGCGTTGTCAACCTGAGCCTCCTGTGGAACTCGTGACCAGACAGGTGGCGCTTATTTGAACATAACTCTCCTGTGCCCTATCTGGTTTAAAAGTCTACTCTACCGACGGATTCCTTCTAATGAAGGCAATCCAAGAGACCTACCAACAGAAGCTATTACTTTCAAACCCTACCTGTCAGTACAAAAATTATTATTTGCTGCTAAAGACATTTTAAGGTGGATCATATTTAAACTCTACTAAAAAGGTCAATGTTGTTTGTGAAACTTTAATCCCTTTACTAATATGCCGTTCACATCGTTTTCAAAACATTATAAATTATAACACATTATAAATGGTATACAACATTATAAATGGTGGGAGCTCTCTTCAATGATAATATCAACGGCCTTAGTTGTAGGTGCAATGTAACTGTGGGAGGAAGATGTCTTCCTCCCACAGTTACATTGCATTCATTCATTCATTATACACATGCTTACTTAGTAGGTACAGTTCATGATTCCACGTTGCTACCTATTGTTAATATACAATAGGCAAACGTAATAAAACTGCCCCGGCTCCCATTACTATGACCAAATTGTTTATTTAAGGCAAACTTTATCGAGCACAGCAATTCTACTTATTTTTAGTAGTAGTTTGTATGGACTATAAACATTATGGATGGTAAACATTGCAGTCGTAAAATGGTCGAAGGACACGCCTGATGGAGTTAGAACGGATAGCATACACTGAATAGATCAGTAGCGATGATAATGTTGATCAGTTCAAACCGCTACGAAGTCTTGGTTTTTTTTCGGTTTTGTTTATGTAACCAACTCTATATAGTACAAAGAAAGCAGAAATTTGTCAAAAGTCATGTTGAAAAGATTGTCCTTGGAGTTTTTCGCCAGTTCTTCTGCATAAGATCTACGCATTTGAACAGGCAACTAGCTTCATGATCGACTAATTCTACTGACTTAGGAGTCAGTAGAATTAGTAAGAACTGGCGAGAAACTCCAAGGACAATCTTTTCAACAGCAGTAGGTCCTGACAATTCAAAACACCTAAAAACCAAATCAGATTATATAGCCAATAATACCTGACGTCACATCAACCAAAACATTATACAGTTTTGATCGGGGCGCGTTGGCTTGAATTACCCTTATCGATTAAAATGCAAGTAAAGCAGATGAAAGTGTTTTGTAGTTTTGTTATTAGTTGTTACTAGTAATTAAATAAAGGCTGGGTAGTAAAAAGGTAAAGCTGAAAATTTTAACGACGAAGTTTTTAATTTGTTGCTAGGTTAATTTTTTTTCCATTTAAAGACAGCGTATATCGTATCGTATATATATATATATATATATATATATATATATATATATATATATATATATATATATATATATATATATATATATATATATATATATATATCAGGTGAAATTTTCATTTTTGATTAATTAAAAGTTCGTTTTTGATCCCCGCTAAATTGTTATGATCGTTGCGTCATGTAAATTTAGTTTATAACCTTCCTCAAAAATGAGCTACCAAATTCAAAAGAATATTCCAAATCTGATAGTACCAGAGATTAAAGCTTCCAAAATCAAAACAGTTTTCAGCTTTATTCTTTTACTATATAGATTATAAGCGCGTTCCTATAATCAAGAAGTATATAGGTACTTATGATTTTAAAGCCAGTTTTTTTGTTCGATATTTACTTTTGACAATTGAAAAACATTACTGCTTAAAAAAGGTTTTGATAAATGTCAAATGTTTTAAGAACATAGTTTTAACACATAGCTATGAGGCTCAACATATGTATGACTAGCTGTTCGCTCGACTTCGATAGTGTGGTAATATCCCACGGGAAAATTATATTTTTCGGCCTAAAAGTAGCTTATGTGCTATTCTAGACTATAATCTATCTCTGTCATAAATTTTATCCAGATCGGTTCAGCCGTTCTGAAGTGATTGAGGAACAAACATCCTTCGCATTTATAATAAACTAGCTGATGTCCGCGACTTCGTCACGTGGAAATTTCGGCGAAAGAAACGGTAACCGTACATTTTTCCGGGATCGATGACTTAACTTTTTTTCGGAGTGATTGATAGACAGTTCTGTCGATTCAGAGCCGCTGTCTACGATAGCAAATATACCTTTCTATAAAGCCTTCTTAATTAGTCCTAATCCTTCATACTAGCATCTAGTGTTGTGTTGTTTTTCTGCTGAGATACTGTTGCTATTACTGAAAGTGACACTACTTATATTACGAGCGTTTTTAAGCACCCGCTAAAGCTGAAGAGTTTGCTTGTTTGTTTGGTTGAACACGCTAATCTCAGGAACTACTGGTTCGAATTGAGAACATGTTTTAGGGTTGGATAGCCCATTTATCGAGGAAGGCTATATAACGTCACGCTACGACGAATAGAAGCGGAGCATCAATGAAAAATATTGCTAAAAACGAAGAAAATTTATAAACGCAGACGAAGTTAATACATTTATACCTTAATAAATTATTAGCTAATCATTTAGACTTATAGATGAATAAAGAAAAAGATACAAAAACCGAAAGCTTCTTATGACCATATATACATATATATACATAGTTTTTTTAACTATGTATATATGGTCATTAAGGATCCATGACCTCTGTCATGGGGTTCTGGGTTCAGACTTTCCGAACCAAAACGGTTACCAATAAATCACATTACGTTTGTTACTATTGCTAGGATAATATACATACGTTATTGAAATTGTTTGTCGTTTAAAATGCATTGCTTCTACTTTGGCATTCACAATAAAATATTATACAACATTTCTTCGAGGACTTCTAAACATACTTCATATTTATTCAAAAGGTAATACATATAAAGCAATATTACAGGCAAATACTCAATGGCACCAATGAATAACCGTTTTATAAAAAGAAATAACCTAGCAACTAGTAAAATTCGTTTGAATTTCGAATTCTCAGTTCCCTAGTGTTTGTCTAGCTGGCTATGGCTTCGTTTATGAAACAGTAGGACAGAGTTGATGATATTCATGTTCTAACAAATAAATTACTTAATAGCTATCTTACAAAACCAAATAAAGTTATAAAACAAATATTTGTAATAAATATGCCTACAATAATATAACCAAGGTACTTATTAAAAAAAAAGGGGAAAAAAAAGATAAAAGAGAACAACAATAAAAGTATCTCAATTCGATGATTGTAGACATACCAATCTTTTAAATGCGGCAAAGAAAGTAACGGTTGTGTTTTTTAAACTGTATTGACATAAATATCATTATTTGTTATTTGCTGTTGTGTGAGAACAAATAAAATGTGTTTTCTTTCTTTCTATTTACCTGTTACCTGTCCTATCAGTCCTGCATAACCGGCTCTATTTAAGCCATTTCTAAATCATGATCTCTCAAAAACAGTTGATGAATTTGTTATTGATCCGTTCTTCCTTTTTTCAGTCATTGGTATTGAGAAATAGTTCCAATTATTATTATAATTATATATACTTATATACGGCAATTAACGCGATCACGAATCGGTAATTCAAAGATATGTAATACCTATTTCGTGATAGCGTTAATTGTCGTATATAATTACATAACTATATCATGGAACGCGAAAGTTTTAAAGATGAATTATTTTCTGATATAGGTATGGTAAGAGAATAGAAAAAGATATTTAAACAAGGCCTCAAACGTATTGCACACTAAAACCATGTTCTAAGTCAGTGGATTACTCACGTACTGGACGCCTACTCCAATTTACGAGCTCCGACAGAAGTAAAAAGTTGGGTACGTTTGAGCGCCACTCATTCTGCGTTTCAAACGACCGTTTTATGCTAATAGGAATAATGCTTACAATGGGTTTACGTTCTGATTGGCGGATCTCTTGGTAAGGGAGTTTGATCTTCACTTCTATCTATAGAATTGATTTTGATTAATGTTTTTGATTTTTTTTGTCTATTTTAAATTCTAAGTTCATGTTGAATCTTAAAGCCCAATTTGAAAATTTTTTTTAGTGTTAGATGTTATTAAAATTCTTACTATTATTTATTTATTGACAATTATTAAGAAATCTTATAAATTATATAAAATCACGCCACGGCCAACAAGGGCTTAAACTAGTAATCTGTAGGCGAGTATTTAATATTTACAATAGAGCATGTGTGATATAGGATGGGTTTTCTATTTTCTACACTACATTTAATATTAAAAGGTTTCCCTTTTTTAAACTCAAATATTCACCATTATTATATTATTATTATTAGCCATCCCCATACTTTAGATAATCAGCTCTACCAACGAAGGAACTAATTTACTATATACCTTAAGTATATATGGACAGAATCCTATGGATTATTTCTTGCAAGTTCTCAAGGTTTATATAATATGTATAAAATCTCGCGTCAACGACTTGTTGTTGAAAGCGTTAACATTAATTGTGTTGATATTGACCAAAATTTTCTAAGTTTTCACAAAAATCTGGTTTTAATACTTTGATATAATAGGGATTTAAAATTTCTTGCTTTATGGCAAGTAGTGTGATTTGTAACCTAAGAGATCACACCGCCGATAGTGTACATGCGAAATTTCAAACTGTTTTACACAAACGTTTCTGTATGTAATTGAACAATTTTGACCCCCTTTCCATACTGCCGGTGCGCGACCCTAGACGCAGGACTAGATGAGACTAACGGACCAATATTACATTACGGGGATGTACAAATAAGTTACAATAAAAGCCATAACACTACCACTACGTATAATGTGTTTGTAAATGTGGGAAAACCCTCTGAAATTCCACTTAGTCGTAGAGTGTTGGCTGAGAGAATGTTAGACAAACTAACAACGTAATGCATACAAAGTACTTGTTTAGCGTTGTCTACTACTGTAATGCTGACAATACGATTTTTGATAGGACAAGTACTGAGATGGCTTCAAGCTTCACTTATCTACGTTGATAAAGTTTATTGACGCTTTTCAATTGGCATCTGTTTCTTTCCTTCTTGTTTCTTTCAAACGCTGCTTAAAATGAAAAGGAAATAATTAAAAATTAGAAGTTACCTACTTCATCTAATTCTAAATTATTTCCAGTTCGTTTTCAGTAGAGTTTAGTTACTAGAGACTGTAGTATGGTTAAATCTTACCATGAGTGTCACGGTCCTATGATAATGTTTATGCATTAATTATACAATACATAACGTATTGTATAATTTAAAATTACTCAATAAAGTTTTTGTATTACATACATTTTACTTAAAAAAAAAGTATATGTAACAAAATTAAAAGTTCCGACAGACATTGGGTGCAAGGACTAGGCTTGTGATGGTTATAGCTTCAGGGAGTGGAATCTGCTAACAACACGCACCAAGCCCTTGAAGAAGATGCTCACCGTGAGCCCTCACCCGTGGACCGATTAATTGTCAACGATCTTGTTAACTTAATCCGGATACTTTTTTTTTCTTAGCTTCTCAAAGTTCTTCTCAAAAAGGAAATATCCTTTTGGACGAGAACTTTGAGTTGATTTGTAGTGCCTGATACCATTTCAAGTTTGAAAAAACATTCATATATGGCAGCCATCTCCCAGAATTAATGGGATCAACCATTTTATCCTTTTTACTGAGCTGTACATAAGTGAAAAGTAATTCTGAGATCCAATTGTTCAATAAAATGCTGAAAATTTGTAGAAATTGTTTGAGGGTAGTTTCAAAACAAAATAACACGAGTATACTGTTATCTCCAACCCTCGTACGTAGTGCTAGCACTAGTTTATCGATTTCTCAAAGTTTATTTTATGCCTAGCGACAAGAGGATATATGAAGGAACTTTTTTTTGTTAGGGTATGAAAATAAATTTTAATCTAATTAATTTTACGTGCACAGTTTAAAATATTCTTTGTTACACATCACCTTGCATAGCTTGAATTTTTATTCATGTAAATCCTGTTTTTAGAAAAAGTGATTATTATTTTACTAAAATATAAAATGTGTCTTTATTTATTGTTGTTTAATGTTTCGTAGTTAAAAATATAGGATATGATTATTAAATTAAAATAATGAAAATAGCAACTAGTGCAAAAAGTAGGATTTCATCATCGGCATCGTCACCATCCTCTGAGCCCTAGGACCACCAACGATGAACCTAAAAATCTTCATCTAACGTTTCTCATTAACTTGTATTCTTTCTCGCTTCGAAAAGCATTATCGTTGTTACAAAGTAGATAGACTTTAGTATAACATACCTACACTAATTTATTAATTTCAAATGGTAAGTTCTGAAGCATTTACATTAATGGTTAGCACTTAATATAGTGTTTTGTAATTTTGTGTCGATAAAGTCACTAATGTCAAGTTAGTTTGCTTCAGTACCTGTTTTGCCAGGTACCAAAATATAAAATATAAAAAAAAAAATATAAATGCCTACCCTTAACAAACAGCAGAGCAACAAGTAGAGTTTATTGTAAAGCTGATTAATTTTTGTTCTGGAAAATATTGCGTGTTAGCCTTATCTCTAACTAAAGCCTGAAGTGTAGTCACTCATTAATAATACAAGTGGAATGTCTAGATTATATTATTACATTTTGTAGAATTACTTAAATTAGTTATTGATAAATTTTTAAGCGTCGTTGAAGGTAGCAATAGAAATATGGTTCTTTTTGACAACGCTAGGGCTCTTCTTGTTTAATTTTGTCACTTTGTGAAACAAGAAGTGTCTTGTTAAAAAATGTTTCGCATTCATACATGACACACATACGAGATACTTGTGGTCATCGGAATGCTTAAATTTAGAAATTTCAACACACTCTACAGTCTCTTACGACAGGTGCTTCACGGTACAAGCCGCACGCCTGTAGAACACTCTGCCCGAGAAAACAGACGAGCACAATCGCTACCGAGTTTCCAAAAACTCGTCAAGGCCTAAGTAATCTATCTTTATGATAAATATTAATTTTTTAGGTATATGTATATTCATTTATTTTGATTATGTATGTAAGAGATTGCTCTTAGCGATAAGGCCGCCTATTGTACATTATCCACTTTGTGTATTTTTTTATAAGTAGAGGAAAATGTGGGCTAGTGCTTTAATATGGGCTAGTAACAATTATCAAAATCAAATAATTAAAGACGCAACAATCTTCTGTCTATTTCGTCAGTTCGCCGCTAGGTGCCGCTAGGGTAAGACACACAAAATTTCGCAAGGCACGTAAAACGATGTTGTTTTTTTAATGAAAATAAGGGCTAAATAATGTAACAATATATTTTATTTGTAGGATATGAGTTTAATTTTATGTTTTTGGGTTGATTAATTGTTTGTGATGTATTATTTCCAAAGTACAAGGTCAAGTTTATTTCGATCAAGAATTTCGATTATATGGGCTAGGTCTGTTCTTCTAAATATATAACTTCATCTCCTTATAAAAATTACTTTGTTGAAAAAATAAGAAGAAAATAGACAAAGAAGAGAAAACTAAAAACAAGAAACCCAAAGAACAGAAATAAAGCTTTTGAAAAAAGGAAAAAAAAACTACACAACCAGTGACACTGAAGTTATTGATAGTGAAGTTGAAGAGGATATCCGATTAGATTCGGACACTGATCCAGCTCCTATAATAGGCGAAGAAGCCCCTAGTTCTGTAGATGCAGAATGTATGTTCTGCCAGCAACTTTTTTCAGAGAACACTATGGTAGAACTCTGGGTTCGATGTTTGATGTGTGGGCTTTGGGCTCATAATGATTATGCTCGGCCAGAATTGACACATGGACTGATAAATATTACATTAATAAAAAGTTCATTTTTAAATAGTTTTTTTATTTTTGATCTAAAATCAAAATGGTAGCCCATATATAGTTACTCTCCTTTAATATGTCGTTGGTGGACAATAAAGATCATTCTATTCTATTCTATATGAGTGTACGTACTTGTGAATATATATTTAATTCAATTTATTATGTATTCAAGTAGTTTATTTGTACTTGACTGGATATGCATGTATGTAAATTCTTATATAAGTATAGTCAATATGTGGACGTGTTTTTTCAAATTATAAAATGTAGGCATATATTGTTTAGCCGTATAATATTCTTATTCTCCTTGTAGCTCTGCACCACAATCTGCCCATTACCTTTATAGTATGATCCATGTCTATAAGATATCAAAACTCCACGAGACTCCAGGCAGCCCCGCGCGCAGGTCTTGCAGTTCGTCAGTCGTATTTAACCTGTAGGCAGAATTTACGCAGCCGCCACTACGCATACTGGTGACGTGTCGTCTTATAACAGACGCCGAGCGACGTGTGGCTCTGCGATGACATCACAGTGAGCCTGCATGCCATCGCGAAGCTAGGGATAAGGCACTTTGCCCGACCCACGATACTGACTAGTATTTCCAAACTTTACATCTCTGCTAGCAAAAACGAGAAAAAAAAGCTGGCGGTGACTAGCCTTATACGCCAACATGAGATTGGCAGGTGACGTAAAGTCAGAACTTTACGTCACCTGTCAATCCAATGTCAAATGCCATCGCCATTGTTCATATTCAGAAGAGGCTCTAGGTATTGGAGCACTATACCGTAAACGGTGTTCGTCTGCTATGAGTGTTGTCTGGATATGTTAAATGCATCCGTGATGGCTCTGAGCGACTTACTTTCTTATTTAAACCTTGATCCTGGTTAAATGCCTTATAATTTTAACTGGTATAAGTCCCATGCAGTTCGTAAACTTTATTATGCAAAGACCAATTCTTTTATTAGGTAGTATTTAAAACACAGCAAAAAAAACTGATTAGCTGTCTGAAATTTCTTTTCATTACTATTGGGCTTTAACAACAGACAAAAGCCTGTTTCATTTCGCTTCATTGTTCTCACATTGAAAAAAAGAGGATTGGTTTCATCATAAATAAACGAGGTATCAACTCGCGGATTTGTGTCGCTATTTTATCATAAGATCGTTCCATTTCGTATCATAAAATATAAAATGTTTTTAATTCCTGTAAATCCACGTGTGTCCTGGGAACCGCCTCTGTGTTGTATAGAAATAATGAAAACATAATATCATAAACATAGTATGTAATAGACGAACAGTCTCGTGATTTTCGTGAGACCAAAATTGAAATGTTTCTGTATGCGAGTTTTACAGACGTGTGACTGACTTTTAGTGTCGGCACATTGACGTCACCATAATATCGATATAAAAAATCGGCAATACTTATAGCATTATGGATTGGTAGTATTTTGTATGTTTTGTTGCTATGAGTTGTTGTGCTTTTGTTTGTAATTTTTTAATGACGGAAGTGAAGAAAGTACAATAGAATAATGATTGATATAATTTTCATTCCAATGTTTTTTAATATTTTCTAGCGTTAATTGCTAGATTTAATGTTGATTAAGTACAGTAAAGTAATCTCACAATGTACTGTATCTAGTGTAAGTACAGATAAAAGTCCGCCATTTGCAGCTCTTACACACCCACGCTTCGAATACTATCATTAAACATTTTATTCAAGTAAATTGGTTTTGGGGACTTCTTAACTGACCTCATTAAAACTGTGACATTTAAAATTATTTTGAAATAATAAAAAAGGTTTGCTACAAAAAGGATATAATGTCACATAGAAATACAGTGGGGGTAGGTACCCCCGCTGCAATAAATAAAACATAAAAACAAAAATTTAATTATTTTTAATGTTATGACAAACCTTCCATATAGTCACATAAAATCAAATCAAAATATTTTATTTCAATAAAACCAATTACAGAAGCGTAGAGTCAGAATTAGACTCTAGAAGGACACTCGACCCTCTTTTTTAACAAGTTTTTTTTTTTTTATTTCATGGGAATATTGCTTATATGTGAAAAATATATATAAGACTAGCTGACCCGGCGAACTTTGTACCGCCATATTTTATTTCACTAAATGCAATAAATTAAAATTGCGACTATAATTTGAGATTTAAACTATCCTATCTCTCAAGTTGGATCGAACTGCACATGGTGTGCGAATTTTATTATAATCGGTTAAGTGGTTTAGGAGTCCATTGAGGACAAACATTGTGACACGAGATTTATATATATTAAGATAATGTAATGTTGAAACATATAAACACTCCCGCTAATGAATACCCTAGTTAGTAGTCCCGGTTAGGCCAAACTTACGGCACCCATTGCAACATGACGCACGCATCAGCCATTATCCAAGTCAACCATATTGAAGGGAGCTATATGACCTGACACTGTGGCAATATCGATTTCCTTATGCCCATTTATTAATCTTATTACGTAGAATATAATCATGAATATCACGAATTTCATTAATAAAATAATCAGAGGAACAACGTCGGTATATACTTACTGACTACATATATAACTTACTCTCATAATAATAGGTTTAACTCCAACGAATTGATGTTTTATCACACATAATTTATCTGAAAGTTATTATTATACTCATAAATCTTAATCATAGACGTGTGATAAATCGATAGAGCGGAGAAGCAATAGAGTAGTTTGTTTATCGTCCCGTCTCTATGGATCGTAGAGTGGCAAAGGAAACGTGCCGAGAATATATGATGAGATTTTTCGCCTTCGTAAAATGGTGCTCTAAAAAGGGAGCCCTTTAAACAATTGCCTAAGGCTATGTTATAATCTTTATTTATTTCACTTAACGCTTCCGATGTTGCAATACTTTGACAAATCGTGCGGTAAGAAATATCAGACAACATTATGGTGCTTCAATTTTTAAATTGTGATGCCGTTTTATATTTTACAGTGAACTTTATAAGGTGATGAAAAAGTTTATTCGCTGCCAGGAACTGGTTTATGAAATTTTGATTTTTAATTAGTTTTTTTAAGTACCTACCGTTCTATTTACTACAAAGATCTAATTTTGAACCACGACGCAAAAAGAAGGGCTATTATAAGTTTAACGTGTGTAACTGTGTTGTTTGCCTGTGGCATCATAGCTCCTAAACGTAAGGACATATTTTGATTAAATTTTTTTTTGATAGGTGACTTGATCGAGAGTGTTCTTAGCTATAATTCAAGAAAATCGCTTCAGTCATTTAAAGATCACCATCTCTCTTCTAATCGTTGAGGGGATTTTCAATTAGGGGGCATTTTAAATTTTCTAAATGATACTTGTTATTTGTTCCAATTGTTTAAACCGACTAAGTAATAGTATATTTTAAGCACTTTTTTGTACGAAATGCATTACACTATTCATTAATGATCATTATAAATACACTGTACTATACAAACCAAAAATAATTTCTACGTATTCAAGACTTTTTTTCAGTTCCGTTATCGATTTTGAACAACTTCTTTAAAATTTACTATAATCTTGAAAACCAGATGCACCAGGCAAGTTGTTTTTTGATTTCCTAACGTAAAAAGAATATTTGCGTTCACATTTCATCACGACTACAAATTGTTTGTCTCTATAAACGGCTCCAACAGTCTTAAACTAAATGACAGGCAATCTAAGCGGGCAAGTAGAATGGGGCCTACATCTTTTTGTCGTGTTTCGCCACCGAATAACCTTTGTCCATTTCATTTCATTTTCGTACACAGGAACTGATTAGTTTTCAGTTCGTACTCGTTCACGATTCAACCTTCGCATAAAGCCGAATTTATGTCTAAACTTGCCGTTATTTTTTAAATGATATTAATGATATTTTATTGAACACTGTTGTTTATGTTTTAACCATCGACGCAAAAAAGGGGTGTTATAAGTTTGAGGTGACTGTGTGTCTGTCTGTGGCATCATAGCTTCCAAACGAGTGGACCGGTTTAAGTGGGACTTTTTTTGTTTGAAAGGTGACTTGATCGAGAGTGTTATTAGGTATAATTCAAGAAAATCTGTTCAACCGTTCGAAGTTCATCAGCTCTTTTCTAATCATTGAAGGGATTTTCGAGTCGAGGGTGTTTTAAATTTTTTATGGTTATTTTTTATATCATCCATATTATTTCTGTTTCTTGGTAACTATACCAATATAAAATGCCCAATTAAAGAACGAAGCTTTAGTACTCAAATGAAGCTTTGTGAATGAACTACTATTTTGCAGCAAAAGTAAACAAAGCTGAAACATTTAATAATCATAAATCAGGCACACGAATACTCAAATCTCTACTTTCGGCTACAAAGTACCCGTTTACATCAAACGATGATTACCCTAAAGATACGAGATGCGTCAACAAACGATGCGGCAACAAACCCCACAACATATCCTTCAGGAGGGATTATGAAAGTATCACGGGGATAACAGAAGGGAGAAGGCGGTCACTGAAATTTGCTCCTCAATAAGGCCAGAATGACAAACGACCGTCCGCATCCCCGTGACTGTGCGGAAACTAACGAAATAGATGTTCACAACGGTCCCCGGGGATACTGCCGTTAGATGTCGCATTTTATTCTATAAATCTTACCGTTTTTGGTATATCGCGCTAGTAATACGTACACAGTGTTGTCGTAAGTTACATAATATAGTTCGTTTGTTCGTTTCGTTCGTCACTTAATGAAGTGCAATCTCAGTGAAAAGCGTCTGAAATTTGCGAACCCTATACAAAGTTTAGAACAAAGTCCAATTTTATTGGACTTTGGTAATTTATTATTGAGATATCTAAACTTTAGCGAATGGAAAAGAAGAGTAGGAGTGATTCAAGGCTTTGTTACACTTGTGACACAACATGAATTATTATTACACACATATTGTAGTATTGATGCTTTCAACTACCTCGTTGATTATACATATGACAAGACCAATGGACAGCGGCGACCTTGGCCTATGGACATTTGCAAATAAAGTAGTTGTTTTTTACAGGTTGCTCATCCGCACTGAACTCGCGTGACCGTCATGCTCAGATGCATACATACAGATGTGTATATAACACGACGTTGTTCACTTTTGGTATGGGAAACAGTGTTGAACTCATGTGACCGTCACGCTACGTCACTTCGCCGCGTCGCTAGTGTTCTTTAAACATAGAAGCTCAGTGTAATATATATAACGCACGTTTCTTGTAATACATAGGGTGCTATATTTTCGATTATTTATTTTAAAAACTTTACGTAGCTTGAGTTTTGTTGTATGTTATAAGTTGAGCTATGTTGAATCATTTACCTATGTATAATTTATTAATATTACTAACAACCCGCACCGGCTTTGTTTGGGTAGTAGAGACATCTTCAATAATCATTATCATATTTCCACCAATGTACACAAAACCTTAACAAATTATATATCTTCCATATGAATCACTCCGTCTATTGGTGAAAACCGCAAGAAAATCTGTTCAGTAGTTTTTCAGTTTATCGCGAACAGACAGACAGACGCGGCGGGGGACTTTGTTTTATAATATGTAGTGATAGTTATTTTTTTTGTCTATTAAATGAACATTCTTTTGATTGGCAACTCACAATTACTTATCATAATTTTTAGGCACTTAATTACATCATTATTAATATTATATACTAATAATAATGTAAAATAACAAATTGAATAGGTTTTTGAAAAATGAACTTAAAATGACTGTACCTTTGTGACGTAAAATAATGGCATCTCGTTGTTCGCTAGCCGGCGACGTTTCCATATTGAAAATAAAATTACGATTTATTCAAGCGTGCAAACATTAAACTACTTAGCAAAACATATTTGTATATGAATTAGAGCGCCGCGTAGATCGATTTTTGGTAGGGGCAAAAGTTATGAGTTCGCGTCACCAACAGGCTAATGTGACACGTCGTTTTAAGTTTTGACTCTTGTCAGCAGGCCCCATGACTGCCTACTTTTCTTTTTGTGACGAGGTGAAAGATCCTCATGGATGTCCTCCGCCCCACACTGCACGCTGCCTCTTGGGCCTGTATCTGTTCGGGCGATGACTTTCCCAAAAGTTCGAAACCCGCAGGCCATTTCCTAAGGTGGCCGGAGATCATTAAAAGCCCTCCGGCGCCCGGTGCGTCTGCTGCGGGCCGAGAGAGTCGTACTCCGCTCACTCACCTGTTCCGCCCTTTGCGGACATCTGGCAAACCATGGCCAGAAACACGGTTGGGAGCGAGAGACTACCCGCAGCTTTAACTGACACGACGAGATCACAGGCTGGGCATTCCGCCAGCATATGAAGCACCAATCACCAGAAGTGTGGTACGGAAAAGTCGGCTCCCAGCCGATCCAACACAGGTACTTTCCGAAGCAACCGTGTCCGGAAAGCACCTGCGTCATCCGAAAGGTGAGGGCTCCGCGTCCTCTCTCCAGCCACTTTCGTAGGATGGGCCTTATCACCGCTATAGCGGCGTTCCCCGCTCTAGGTTGCGCAAGTCATTGCTCCCACTCCACCACCAAGGATCTGGCTGAGCTCGGCTTGGTGTGGCTCTACTTCTCAAGGCACTGGCCAGTCGAGACACAACAACGAGACACGAAATAACTTTTATATATAACCATGATTCTATAAATTACACTGCCGACTTGTGGGAAGCGCGTACTCTCTGGGAAACTCAAAATGTACACATCAGTTTGCAAGAATATATGTATTAATGTTTTATTGAAATCCCAAATAACAATTAAGAATGTGGTATTCGAATAGCTGTTGGAATTATCTGTCAATTGAGCTATTTAAGTCCCAATCCGAATCCGAAGTTTCGTATTAGCAGACTGTCATTTCTTAAGCAACCTTCACTGTCGACATAGAAGACAAAGAGACTGAGTTATTTTAAGTTAGTTTGTAAGTCACATTTCAGTAAAAAGTACCTACTCCGTTGTTTGTTCGACTGTAATAACGTAAATCTAAATTCCGTGTATGTAGTTCCTGTTTGTCGACTGAATGAATAATAATAGTTTTGAATAATGCAACAATTTAAAAAGTTGTGATTGTTTTTTTTAAATCAAATTTTAAGTTTGTTTATTGTAAAGAAAACAAGATCGACTTTTTGTACCTTTACGTGGTATTGAAAATAACCGTGATTGTAAAATGACATTGTAATGGTACGTCAAAGAAAATAAAACTGCAGTTATAACTTTGGAACAACTGGCAATCATCAGTCAAGACCGTCCAAGAACCATCAAGAGGTATTAGGTATATGTTTGGGTACCGCACTATTGATAGCCACATCGTCACTTCCTCTGCCCAAGGCCGCAGAAAATAGAGTAGCCGTAAACTTTTACAAAGTCGGAATTCGACAAAATCTTGAAAAAAAAAAAAACATTCATAGTTCTAAAAAGATAACCGGTTACTGAAACACCCTGATAGCATAAACACCAACAGTTATAGTATATATCTACTAAAAGTTTATCTTCGAAAATGGGACTCTTCCTAAGGTAGGAATAACGACACAATACAATCTTAAATAGGATTGTGATACTTAACCAATCAAATTATCACTGCCAGTTTCAATTTGAGCAGATATTAAAAACTTTTTTTTTTTTAGAATAATATATGAACTTAAAGCGGGCGGAAATAAACATTAATATACTATTCAAAAACCAGTTGTACAAATAGCATTATTTTCATTCTTATTGTGTATACCACTTCGGTTGCAGTGTATTATTGCCGAGTCAGCTTGCTCCCTTAACGTGATTGAACTGTTTCGTGTCGCGTCGCTGTTGCTCCATTTTCAAGTGCCTTTATACAGACATGCGAAACGAAATTGGCTATTAGATTCTTTTTCAAGCGATTTGAGTTTACATACAATCGCGTTATGAAAGGATAAGGTGTCATTAGGTCAAGTCCTGTTTACAAAGAAATTCAATTTGTATGAATAAAACAATTTTATTTTAGAATACTGGAATGTATTCCTACGGGTTGAAAGTTCTTATAAACGTATATATATTGGTATTGGTATTGGTATAGGGCTCTGTTATCGCATTTAGACTCATAAGCGGTCCATTATGCGTACAGGTAGTCAAACTAGTTGAGCCAGCCTAGCTCCTTCCAGAAGCGCAGAAGCGTCCTGGGGCATTCGCATGTAATGTAATGTATATGTACAGAGACCTTAATGCCAAAGGCATTCTCTGCCTGTCTACCTTAGGGTGGTGTAGAAAATAATGAAGTAGGTGCATTAGGAAGCATACGAATGTATGTAATATCAGAAGAAATAAATACATATATACGGGAAAATATTTACATAAATACATACATATATGCTTGAATATATAAATATAGTTATATAAATAATAGATGCATAAACATATGTTCTACTGTTCTGATGATTCTGCCAGTTTACGGAAGAGGAGAGCACGAACCTTTGTTTTAAATGATAGGCGACTAGGTGCCAATATAACTGACTGGCCTGTTGGCCTAGTGGTTAGTGACCCTGACTGCCAAGCCATAGGTCGTGGTTTCGATTCCAACCCGAGTCTGGGTGTTCTTTGTGTCCGTTGTTTGTATGTTTGTAAAGTCTCAACACAGGAGTAATTCCTAATGCTAGAGATGTCTTTAAAAAATTATGACATAATACTTAGTACAGCATACAATAATAATGAATATTCTGGAAAAAAAAATGTAAATTATGTTATAAGGAGTCAATTTAATAAAGAAAATGTTAAAAAGCAATTAAAAACTGGTCGCTTATATTAAAAAATTCTCATGGAGAAAAAAAGTGATTTTGCAGTAATCAAGATTTAAGCTCTCTTATAAACTTTATAATTGGTAAATCTTTAATTGTGTCTGGTAAGGCATTATCGTATCATTACATAGCAACTCTTGTTATATAAATTGTCTTAGGAATAACAGGTAAAACAATTCTTCCAAGCCTCCTGGTATTTATAGGAAACATGTCATGAGCTTTTTTGAATAACTCAGAATTCTCTTCAACAAATTTACCACATTCAAAATTGGCACATACATACACGGCAAAGGTAAAATGTTGAGCTTTTCAAAGATAGGTTTACAGGATTCCCATAGACGTAACTCAGCAATAGCGCTAATAAAATTAGCACCAGCTAATGATGTTTGTACATAGACATACTTATAATGCATGCGCGCTAATCTAACCTGTGACCCTTGAGATTGTAGTCGAACGTTTTTACCGATGCTCCACAGGGGTTTTGCCAGTTAATGAGAAATTTCTTGTTCAGATCCGTAAGAAATATTTTTTATTTTTTTTAACACCAAGAATATTTTTTCCTACAAATCATCATTAATCAAACCAGACAGTAAGGCAGCGTAATTTGTTTTTGTTGGTACTTTAATGCGGTGGCACCAATCATCGCAAATTAAGAAAGATGCGGTTTGGATGGAGGTCTCTTTGACGCATGCTTATTTGTGAAAAGTCCTGTCTGCCATGGTTTATGGTTTCACGTAAAACAAACGTAAAAAAGTTACGGTGACAGCTTTTCATCAGAAGGGCCGTATCCTGATTGACCACGTTAGTGGGATAAAAACTTAACATACCTTACAAGAAGTTTCAAAAGTCGATCGTTGTAACGACTTTCATATTTTGGTGTCATTTTTTTTTATTATACAACGTTACAAGTTATAGTGATACAAGCTATTGTAAGCGGTTACCAGAACCCATAAAGACTTGAAATACTACTGTATTTTGTACGTAAGGAATGTTATATACAATACAAATGAAATAAGTAATCCACTTATTTAATTTTTAAATAACACTAAGCAGGTAAGTAATATTAAATGAATTTATTAGTATGAGATTTTTTTATTAAATACAATTTTAATTAATAAATAATTAATGTTATTCATAACTAACTAACTTTCCAATTAACTACTAACTAACTTTACTATAAAAAAAAAACTAAGTAACTTTACAATTTGATAATAGATGTCAACATACATTTGCAAAAAAAGATTTTGTGACCTTTGACCTTGGATATCTGAGGACGCGGATACACGATTTAATTAGACTTTTGAGACAGGACCCTCTTTTTTGGCTTGTCTGGACTAATACATGATTTCACTTTTGCAAAAATTTCAAAGATACCTTGCGCTAAGTGCACATGCACTTAACCATCTTTGATATTTGTTATTTTTTTATATGAACAGTATTTTCTCAACAATATAAGTAATACCGCTTTTTGGACCGAAGGTTCATATTCATTAACTTCTCAAGCCTGTTCAGGGGAGTCAGATATAATATTTGTAATGTCCAATTTTTTCATTATCCTTGGTGGTGGTGGTGGTGGGCATTTAAGTTCTCAGTTATTCATGTATTGTCTTCGATCCAAGGGTTTTTCATGTTTAGACTGGGCATTGTGGCAGTATATAACCTACGTAATGACAAAAATCTTTAACATGCCATATTACACTTAGTCAAAAGTGTCCACCCCAACTTTTATCTGATTGAATAACGACTTCAGGCCTATGACTCTAACTGTTCTACGATTTGGTCGTCAAAAGCTCGTCTTCACAGTTACTAAGCATATGGTTATTTTTGTTGAGAATGTTGAGATGGTCTTTAAATTCGCTTTCTATTTTGCAGGGGCTGCTCTGTGGTGTTTTCCTATTTTTTGTCCATTAAATTGCATATTTCTATATATTTATAATTTCATCATTATACTTACGCAGCAAATAGTTCCTAAAACCTAAAAAAAATACATAAAAATATTATCTAAATATCCGAATCACTACAAAAGCGTGAACTTAAAAGTTAAACATACGTCTAATCAAATTCATAATATTTATTTTATAAAATTTATCATCAATGAATCGAAATCGTCAGTTTAATCTCAAAATCAACACGCATAGAGTCACTGCAACAATAAGTTGCTTTGTCAAATGTAAAATTATATTTAAACTGGGTAACATAATATCCTAATATCTGCCTGTGTGAATCTGTCTGAAATGATGATATCGATCGAATATTATGAAGATCTAATGATCTGTCATAACAAAGAAACTATCGTACTTAACGCACAAAAATGGTGGGATGGGTTTTTATGTCTAATGTATAAAATTTGATTACATTCTACTGTACCGTACATTTACCCTAAACCCGCCAGACCTCTTTAAGATATCAAACAATGTGCTTAACATTACATTAAGTATTACATTTTACTTAAACGGTACATACTTTTTAGAGTTAACATTTAAAAAGAATAATTTGTGAATAAGTGAAAAGGTTTCATTTATTTGAGAGCGCCGCGATACGCATAAGTGTTTACACAAAAGTTTTCTGTGAATACAAACCCGAAAGATTTTTCCAATTTAGCGAGAAAGGCTCGAGTGCTGGAGAGGTCACAAAGCGAATAGTAAAAATACATTCCATGTACGTGACCGTAACTTTCTATACCAAGGGAGTGCGGCCGAACAAGACATATAAACGAAAATGCCATTTGAGGCAACAAAAATGTACAAGGCATGAATTTCACGATGATCCCTATTTAAATTAAGCGTTTTAGTCATTGATATACCAATTTGAACTTTATGGTGTGTATGCAGAGACAGTCTTTGTTTAATAAACTATTACTAATACTATTAGAATATCACTTAAACATTTTTTCTATACCTAAATATATGTTGGTTTGGTTTTGGTTATAGTCTACTTATGTAATATCAGATTAAGATAGGGTATACTTGGAGGTAAAACATTCATAATCATATACATTATATTCAACTTTGTGCTGTGTACTTTTCTTTAGATTTTGTAGTTGTACTGACAAAAAATTGGTTTAAATTTGGTAAGAACTTTGACGTTACTATCATGTGCCGTCTCACAGGGGATGTAGCAACGGCGGGCCATGTGTGCAGTCAATAGTATTTTAATTCATTTAACTAACAATGGTTCTTAAGTATACTATCATTTTCTCATAAAAAAAATCATCATTTGTTTAAATAATAAGAATCATAAAGAATATGATTCTTATTATTTAAATAAATGATGCAGCTTTGTTGGAAGGGTTAACAAGAATATTAGTAGTGTGGCCTACTTTACTAGTGTGTGTATTATCACTACATCACTACATATTATAAAATAAAGTCCCTAGCCGCGTCTGTCTGTCTGTTTGCCATAAAATGACTGTTTTCACCAATAGACAGAGTGATTCATGAGGCAGGTGTAGGTGTATAATTTGTTAACGTTTTGTGTAAATTGGTTGAAATATGATGATGATTATTGAAGATGTCTCTACTACCCGTGCGAAGCCGTGGCGCGTTGCTAGTTCTTAATATAAATGTAAAGAGCCTTATTTTATAGGAACTAGGATTTGTAGTGATTAAAAGATTTGATTTTGAACTAACTTTACAAATAGTAATAAATAATCAATTAGAACATATAGGATCACCGCTTAGGATTGAGGGCTCGCATTTCCTGGCAACAGCCAGTTAGAGTTACATGTATGCGACCCTGACCTGTTGGAGCTATTGCTCACTCACACTCTGCATCCACTGCCTTCACTTTTTATCTCCCTTTCCCTTTCAATATACTCTTAATTTTCCCATCTTTAATTCCCAAAGTGCCTAGTTGACAGCAGTAGCTTTGCCTCTATTAGTTTAGTGGTACTAAATTATATAGTTGGCAAAATGTGGGTGTTTAATATGCCTGTAGCGGGGTAATATTTAGGGTTTTAATAAAACTGCAAATTAACGATGTGGAGACTTGTACTGTGCTTTGTTACAGAAAAAAATGGGAGGGGTAAACTTAAACTTAACTCGTAGGTAGGGCAACTTATGTCAATCCTGCACTTGCTATAGCTAATTGAACAGGCGTGGCGCGAACATGCCCCCGGGCGTTGAAAGCTTGCCTTTCAACAGCTCTTAAGGAGTCACTTCAGGCAGAATGCAAATTTTGCTAAAGGCTCTTCTCACGATGCCGCTGCTGGTCTTGATGTCGGCCACTCGATTTATCCCATCAGAACCGGGAAGAACAGCTACCACACGGCCTAAACGCCATTTTAAAGGTGGTTGGTTATCTTCCTTCAAAACAACTAAGGAATTCAGCTTCAGAGGATCATTGTTGGCACGCCATTTAGTCCTTTGTTGCAGTTCAACAACATACTCCTTGCTCCAACGGTTCCAAAAATGCTCACGGAGTTGCTGGATGCGATGAAAGCGCGCAAGATGATTGAAAGAACAATCTTGATAGCTTCTTTCAGGCAAGCCACTGAGTGGTCGACCGATCAGAAAATGGCCGGGAGTGAGAGGGGTTAAATCTTCTGGGTCCGACGAAATCGGAGTGAGTGGTCGAGAGTTCAAAATTGCCTCGATCTGAATTAATGTTGTATTTAATTCCTCATAAGTGAGATGACAATGTCCCAACACTCGTACTAAATGATATTTTGTTGATTTAACTCCTGCCTCCCAGAGACCTCCAAAATGCGGTGCATACGCAGGAATAAAATGAAATCTTATACCCTCATTAGCCATACTTTCACCTAGTGAGTTGCAATGGTTTAATAAAAATTTGGAAAATTCATTATAAGTGCCCACAAAAGCCGTACCATTATCGGAATAAATATTCTGTGGTTTTCCTCGCCGCGATATGAAACGACGTAAAGCTGAAAGGTAGCTATGACTCGTCAAATCACCCACCAGTTCCAAGTGAACTGCTTTAGTAGCAAAACAGATAAAAATGGCGATGTACACCTTCAGGGTACGAGAACCTCGTCCTTGTCTGCTGACAGCCGATATAGGGCCTGCATAATCCACACCAACATTATCGAAGGGATAACCCCCTGGTGTGACACAGGTCTGAGGCAGACTACCCATTAGAGGAAAATTCATTATAAGTGCCCACAAAAGCCGTACCATTATCGGAATAAATATTCTGTGGTTTTCCTCGCCGCGATATGAAACGACGTAAAGCTGAAAGGTAGCTATGACTCGTCAAATCACCCACCAGTTCCAAGTGAACTGCTTTAGTAGCAAAACAGATAAAAATGGCGATGTACACCTTCAGGGTACGAGAACCTCGTCCTTGTCTGCTGACAGCCGATATAGGGCCTGCATAATCCACACCAACATTATCGAAGGGATAACCCCCTGGTGTGACACAGGTCTGAGGCAGACTACCCATTAGAGGAGCTACTACTTGTCCTTTTACACGACGACAGCGAATACACTGATGGAAACAAGCCCTTGCTATGTTGCGGCCGCCTAAAGGCCAATAATTCTCTCTAATAGAAGCTAGAAGTAATTGTGGACCAGCATGCATTAAATTTATATGTTCATAAATAAATAATAATTTTGTAAATCGATGAGCAGACTGTATAATAATGGGATGTTTTTTATTATAATTAAATGAAGAATTATTTAATCGACCTCCAACACGTTAAATATTATTTTTATCTAAAAATACATTATATTTAATTAATGAGCTCTTTTTTGGCAAATCTTGACCCTTTAATAACAGACCATATTCGGTGAATGATTCCAATTGTGATACTCGAATAATTAAGTTCAGTGCATTCTGTAGCTCATCACTCGTTAAATAAGGTTCGACTGGCGGTAATCGTTTACATTTATTGATAAATCGCAGTGCATACGCTACAGATCGCTTCAAACGTGTAAGATTAGCGAAACGATTAAAATCAATTAGAGTTCCGTTATTATTATTAGAAGAAACGTGCGATTGTAAGGCAATATGCCGCGTTTCGGGCAATGTTTCCTCTTCTCTATAAAAATTAGCAGGCCAACATGATGGATCCAGTTTCAAAAAACTGGGACCTGACCACCACATATCAAGAGACTGCATTCGTTTGAATTCTATTCCGCGTGTTAAATAGTCAGCGGGATTACTATTAGTGGAGATATGTCTCCAAGTATAACTACTAGTTTTTTCCAGAATTTCTGCGATACGGTTACGCACGAAAGGCTGTAATTTGTTAGGCAGCATTCTTAACCATCCTAGCACAATGGTTGAGTCAGTCCAAAAGACTACATTGTTGATTTTAAGTCTAAGAGAACCCATGGCCCTTTCGAAAAGACGCACACCGACTAATCCACCGCAAAGTTCTAACCTTGGTACAGTGGTCGGCTTCACGGGAGCTACGCGACTCTTTGCGAGTAATAATCTAACAAAACAAGTTCCTGTATGATTGATGCTGCGTATATAAACACAAGCGCCATAAGCACGCTCTGAGGCATCAGTGAAAACATGCATTTCTATAAATTTATAAGCGTCACAGATAACATGACGTAGAATGCGAATAGTATTCAACACAGGTAAACTATTAATAATCTCAACCCAAAGTTCACTTAGTTCTGGGGATAATTGATCGTCCCATGACAATTTTTCTATCCAGAGTCTCTGTAAGATTATTTTCATCCTTATTACACACGGAGCTAATAAACCTAACGGGTCGAATATTTGAGCAATAACAGAAAGTACACCGCGTTTTGTATTACAAATATTATTTGGACAGCCTATCGGGAAATGTAATTGATCTGATTCAGCTATCCAACCAAGACCTAATATTTTACTCGGTTCAGGAGTTCCGATATTTAAATCTAAGGAAAGTGGTGCATTAAAACTTACTAGCTGAGAGCTATTTGATTGCCACTTTCTTAGGGGCATACAGGCATTAGCTAAAGCCCTTGTGATTTTCTGCCTTATATCCATGACTTCCTCAATACTTGAACCACCTGTAAGCAAATCATCGACCAGAAAATCATGAATGATGATTTCCGATATTTTTAAGTCCTTGCAATCAAGGCCAACTTGTTTTAGACATCTTGTCGCAAGAAAAGCGCCACTTGAGGTGCCGTAGGTTACCGTATTTAATTTATAAGACCTGAGAGGATCGTTTGAATTAAAACGCCATATTATATTTTGCAAATATCGATCGTCAGGATGTACAACCACTTGGCGATACATCTTCTCAACGTCGGCGGTTAAAACATATTTATGTTGCCTAAAACGAATGAGAATTGATAAAAGATCATCTTGAATTTGCGGTCCCACCATCTGAATATCGTTCAGGGATACACCAGATGTGGTTCGACTACTAGCATTAAATACCGCTCTCAATTTAGTGGTGGAGCTGCCTACGCGCAGTACACCATGATGTGGAATAAAGTGTGAGTTGACAGTATCTAGTTTTGTAGATTCCGACATGTGACCGAGTAAAGAGTACTCTAACATAAATTCTTTGTACATTTTATATAATGTAGGGTTTGTTTTATTTCTGCGTTCTAATGAAAGAAAACAGTGTTTAGCACGTTGATAAGAATCACCTAAAACAGTAGGACTTTCCTTCAGTGGTATTCTTACACAAAAACGCCCGTCCTCTAGACGAGTGGTATTATTTGAAAAATGATCTTCACATAGCCTTTCTTCCCTTGAATAATGAGATGATGACTTAGGACTCACTTCCTCAAGCTGCCAAAAACGCATAAGTTGGTTTTGTATGTCATCATTGCAGGAATACTCAGTCGAATCAACGGTAGAAAAGTTACATTTTATACGATTAAATGATTTACACACATAACTACTGTGAATCGGTCCGGAGACTATCCATCCTAATTTAGTCTCAAATAACATAGGCTTTCCATGACCTAATATAATTTTTTGAGACCCTAAAATGTCCCAAAATATATCCGCACCAATAATTAAATCGATGTCGGCAGGCGTGTGAAAGTTAGGATCCGCTAAAACAACGTTAGACGGAATGTTTAAGCCCTTCAAGTTAATACTATCGCTTGGAACGCTATCAGTTATAGACGGCAGAATGAAGCAACGAATGTTACGTATAAACTGTTCATTCAATGATTTAATACGCAAATTACACATTTTTTCTATGCGCGATAGTACGTTATTTATGCCTAGAACCGATTTATTTATATTTGTATGTTGTAAGTTTAACTTGGAGAACATTTTCTCAGTAATTAAACACGATGTACTGCCACTATCTAAAACAGCGCGTGCGATATATTCACGTCCGTTAAAATCATATAGTTTTATTAACGCTGTTGACAATAAAACATACTCTTGTTCACCGCCGTCGCCGGCGCAGTAGTGCGAATGAGATGCACTGGCAGACAACGTCACGTTAGATTGAGGTATAGACGTCGAAACGGTGCAAAGCGCTCCTGACGTAATATTGTTATCGGTTGATTGTATCGAAGAACTGCTCACAACCGGTTTTTGTTTCGACGTTAGATCAGTTACGTGGATCATTATATTATGTTTGCGTTTACATATCTTACACCCTTGTCTTTTACAACGGTTTGCAAAATGTCCGCTACACAAGCAATTAAAACATACCTTAAATGTAGGCAATAACTCCAATCGTGATTCATTATTTAGTGCTAAAAATTGTGGACATGAAGATAAGCCATGTTCGTGACCTTTGCACATAGGACATAACCTTGCAGCTTGAGTGGAAGATAAATGATTGGAACTATCTTGTATGGAGACCATAGTTTTATGTTTTACAGATTTAATATTGTGCTTAGTGGAATTATTTAAGTGCCCTTGGTTGGAATTACGTGTTGATTCTAAAGTTTCAATAAAATCGGCGCGATTACGTAGAAAAGTGATAAAACATTCTAACGATATACCCTTGTTTTTGTCTAATTGACTTTTATGTTGTTCCCATTCGCGAAAGGTTTTAGAATCTAATTTATTTGTAAAAATGTGGATGAGGAGAGTGTCCCAGTGGGTAACTGGTTCTCCTAGGGACTCTAATGCACGTAGATTTTTATTTATATGGTCGATTAAACGTCTTAAACAAACAGATGATTCCTTAGTAATTTGTTCAATATTAAATAACGATGAAACATGATTGTGAATTAACAACCGCTTGTTATCATATCTCTCGCATACTAACTTCCATGCCACCTCATAGTTTTTACCTGAGAATTCTAGTGATTTTATAATTAATGCAGCTGACCCTTCTAGTGAAGCCCTTAAGTAGTGAAATTTGTTAATTTCATCTATTTCGCTATTCGAGTTTATTAGGCTTGTAAACGTATCCCGGAATTCCAACCAGTTCTCGTATGCTCCACTAAACTTGGGTAAATGGATGGTAGGTAATTTGACGAGCTTGTGCTTACCAGTACCGCTACTTATACTCTTACTATCCTTATCACCAGAATATTCATCGATAATGCTCTGAGCCCTTGAAAGTAACTTATAATAATTAGACTCAAAATCATTTCTCTCGGCCAACTGTGCATCTAAAGACTCGGCAAGTATTTCTATTTGTAATTGAACTTCGTCAAATTGTTCAAAGATATATTTAATCTTACCGATTCGTAGTTGCAACTCAGTGATGTCAGTAGGAGTCAATGAAGAAACATTCAGCCCATTTAAATACGTACTAAATGCAGTTACACGTCCCTTATAACTTCCTCGTTTTTTAATCAGGTCTTTGTCTTCGAACATTCTGGGAGACAAGTGATAAATCAACCTGTAACGTTATACAATAAAAATTGAGACTAAGTGGGTACCACCTATCAGCATAAAGCTTTTAGTTAAAATAATTGCACTTTGCTTATAAAGAGGCACAGGATATTGCGATTAATACGTTTAATATGATACAATAAATAACACAGTAACTAAGTATAAATAATTTGTAGGTTTAATATGATACAATAAATAACACAGTAACTAAGTATAAATAAGTTGTAGGTAGCTAAGTTTTACTACAATACAGTAACTTGTCTAAAATACCTATAAAACGCAATTAAGTGGTTTTAACGAGTTATTTTAGTAAAATATTACACTTTATTATATAATTCCTTGAAAAATAAGGAGTCTGTAACTTAACGATAAAAACTATAAGCTCGTAAACCAAGAATACCTACAACGTATTCAGTTAAGTTGTTAAGTTAAAGAGGTAATAATTACAATAAATAGACAAATACTGACCTTAACTCGTTAATTTATACCTAAATTTTACCTGAGTGTTGGGTGGAAATATTTTAATTAACACTTAATAACTTTATTGTCGAGGCCACTTCACACCAATGACCTTGCTGTGACCCGATTTATAGTGTCGATGTTAAATCCTTGATTTTCCACAAAATATCCTTTCTTCAACTTATATAACACCAGTAATAAGTAGTTCTTACAATCCGGCCACGATCTAGGACCATGTAGCGGGGTAATATTTAGGGTTTTAATAAAACTGCAAATTAACGATGTGGAGACTTGTACTGTGCTTTGTTACAGAAAAAATTGGGAGGGGTAAACTTAAACTTAACTCGTAGGTTGCAACTTATGTCAATCCTGCACTTGCTATAGCTAATTGAACAGGCGTGGCGCGAACAATGCCTCAGCTTACCGCTTGGGGGATACGTGAGGCGTGAGTGATGTATGCATGTATCTAAAATCACCGCAACCTAATAATCTCATAGTGTATTAGTTGTCAAAATTCTTATTGAAACACAATCCTACTTAGCAATTTTACCACTACCATATGAATAATAATAATTTATTTACATTTTTTACATTACATTTGCGTCGGACTTGCGATCAAGTGGTTGCGGGTTCAAAACCCACCCAGTGCACTATCGTCGTAAACCCACTCCTAACACAAGCGTTAAGCTTAACTGGAGGGGTTAACAAGAAGACCCACGTTACTAGTAATCATTTTTATAAAAAAAAATAATTAGGAATAAAAATGCAATGCAGCTATGTATGTACAAGTACATAGGATAAGACTTGGAACTCGACTTGATTTCGCATTTCTTACTCGAAAAAGGTTCAAGTCTGTTTTGCCGTTCCTCAACGACATTAACAATGGGTTTTACGATAAGGACATAGCGACATGTCTAGCACCGTGTATTGAACCTACCATTGCGCAAAATCTTGTCATGTTGATTAGTACATCATCTTTCTGACATAACAATGGGCTGCAACCTGACAGGTATGATCACCTAACTTGGATGGATTCTTCCAATGCGTTGGTGGAACTTTTACATGTTACTTTACAAACAAACAACAGTTTTTTTTTTAATCTACCTACATGAACCGTTAAAAACAATTTTACAGTCAAAAGTCGTACAGTGTTTCATAGGTTTTGTAAATCGAGTGTGAATATTTGTTAAATTTAAAATATACCTATTTAATTCATCATCAACAGTCATCATTAGCGGCTGATAAATTTTACTAAATACTCATAGTATGTATGTATGCAAAGGTACAAAATTTCCCTGAGTTTAAGGATTCACGACTCTGGGATTTATGCAACACTGAGACTCACGGACTGTACATATATCGTGAGTACTCACCCCTATGGCAATGTACCTACATACATTTTCTTTTTTCGAATTGGACGGTATGATGCCACCCTTACGAAAGTCTTTTGGACAATAAGATTTAATAATAAGATTGGATATACCTGTGTATATATTCAAAAGTATGTTATTAAACCTAGAAAATTTTAAAAGTCATCCGTGGAAAAAATGTATGCATAGGTTCTGGTCCGACCATTCCGAACCTTTGCCTAAAATTGTAATGTGTTGGCAGGTTATATAAAATAAACATCGTGAGCATAAACAAACAGGCTTTTACCAAGGTTTTTATTCAATCTTGTTAAAAAGGGCTTTTGGAAAAATATTGAGTAAAATGTTTTTGTATTTTAGCGAAAATATAAAGTTAAAACGTAAGGTGTTACTTAGTCTTATTAAATGTGTCCTTTGTACAAAAGTCCAAGTCGTAATTGTACATGTTACAGTAAATTACTTGACTTTTAGTTTTTACGGTTTTATGTAGGAATTTAGTGTCGTTTTATTAAACCTCGACACCTAAGGGGTGTTATAACTTTAACGCGTATATCTGTGCGTCTGTCTATGATATCATAACTTCTAAATGGATGGACTGATTTTGATGAACTTTTTGGTTTGAAAGGTGACTTGATCGAGAGCGTTTTCAGCTACAATTGAAGAAAATCTGTTCGTTGTTTGAAGATCAGCTCTATTCTAATCCTTAATGGACTTTTTTATTTATTGTCACGTATATTGTATATTTATTTAAACGTGGTCTGTCACTATGGGCTTAATAAGCAAGCTCAGAGTCGCTCAACGAGCTATGGAAAGGACTATGCTTGGTGTTTCTCTGCGCGATCGAATCAGAAATGAGGAGATACGCAGACGAACGAAGGTCACCGACATAGCCGAACGGGTCAGCAAATTGAAGTGGCAATGGGCGGGGCACATAGCACGTAGAGCGGATGGTCGATGGGCCCAAAAAGTTCTGGAATGGAGATCACGGACCGGAAAGCGCAGCGTAGGACGTCCACTATCGCGGTGGACAGACGACCTGGTCAAGATCGCAGGACGTCGGTGGATGCAGGCCGCTTCCAACCGGTCTTCTTGGAGGTCATTAAGGGAGGCCTATGTCCAACAGTAGACGTCCTATGGCTGATTGTCCCTGTTCCGCTTCAAGAGGTGGTAGTAAAATATTCAATAGCCTATAAAATTTCTCAAGAATTGGGGTATTTAATGCTATAAAAATGGCCCAACCTTTAGAAAGCAAAAGATTTTTCCAAATCCAACTGTAAGTTCCAGAGAATACCATGTTCAACCAAACAAAGAACTAGGCTTAGACAAGCTTTATTATATTAGTATAAAGATATGTACAAACTTAATGTTATTTTTGGTGAATATAAAAATTTTTACTTTAAGGAATTGCTTCTTAATAACCTAAAAAAGTAATGGCCTGTACCAAGGTAGCTGTTAAATTAAGCTTCAGTTTAGTTTTGTACTGCCTTCACCATGGTACCAATACTAGTGAAATTTTATGAGTATGTCGAACTACCTTAACGGGGTGATGGCGTTAATTGTTGGTGTTAATTGTTGACACCCTGAAAATCGTTAAACTAAAAGAGGTAACAGAAGTCTTGGAAAAATGCTTGTTAAAATAGATCTGTCGGGCTATGCCACGTATACTCGACACAGAGAAAATATCACATTTAGCTTCAAGGTCGCAGCCGCCAGTTAAAAAGTTTATATATATATATGTATGTGTGTATGTACCTAAATTTTACCGGCACGTTTGAAAGCGGTGGCAATTATGCACCGATTGCTTTCAAACTTGGACGAAAATACATAACCAAAATTTGTTGGAAAAAAACTCATAGCTCCGAAACTGTAAACCTTTTTACAATCGGTAATATTTTTAAATGAAAGCTATTTTTTTATTTTACTCTACAATGTAGACATTTAAAGTTTTTAATGCGGGTTATATTTTTGGAGATAAAAATAAAAAACACACGAAATCTACTTCTGCGGGCCTGATTTTTTTTTTTGTTAATAACATAACTCTAAAATCCAAAACGGTTAAAGTCCTTTTCACAATAACTGAACAGTAAAAAACATTAATCTGGTTTAAATCAACATTTGTTATTGTTATTCTCAACCTTAAAAGTAGGGCTGAGAACACACTCAAGAGTGTACGTAACGTTTTCATTCGCCTCTGTAGGCCGCCCAATGATATATTTGTTCCGACACGCTGCTGAAATTTGGCTGCCGTCAGCTTGTTTTATGTATTTATCTTATCTACTTTGCTGGGTACTGGAACTATAATTGAAATGTAAAACAACATAAATGAGGTGAATTTTCGACAACCAATGAATTTTTATTCCTGGTCAGGGAACGTTTCATCGGTTTTTAATGAGAGTGTATTTAAAATACAATACGTTACAGTGTAGAATTTATTAATTTTTTTTTTTTGGTAGTGACTTTGAAATTAATAATAATAATATTAAAATCGTTTATAACGTCATGTCTAATATAATTGAAATCATCGATAAACGATGGAGCCATTGAATTAAAAGGAGAAGAATATGACTGCTGATGTTAACAAGATCCAGAGCAAGGACTGCACCCTTAACATCCCCGGACTCGTCGCTCAGCTCCGCCGCCCGGCCCCCGGAAACGGCATCAAGCATACCGGCCGCTGTGGATACGTCGAGCTCAACATCGAGTGACGAGTTTTTCTCTCCGCCGACGTCGCCAACACCTGTACGTCGGCAGGGGAGAAGCCAGCCACCGACCTGCTTGAAACCCCGAGGCCCACCGGCTTCGAATAGGGCCCCCGCTACCGGTGGTAATGTGCATCGCATGAAGTGGACATCCTCGATAAACGAGAACGTCATGCGAGCAAATTTTGTGGTTACAGAGGGAGGAACTAACCTCACTGCGTATCGTAATCGTATGTTGTCTCTGTTTCAGGAACTTGAACCAGCTGTTAACGTTACGGCACAAAGGCTATCGGATCAAGTACGGGCTATTCAAAGATGTCATTTGTTGGATAACTCCGTGCTTGATAGGCTACGCTTGGACTTGCAGAATAGCATTGTTACTTCTCCCCAGTGTCACAAACAAACAGTGTCACAATCAATTTCTGGGTTGCTACGACCTTACCCAGCTGAGGGTGGAGAGGACAGTGGTACTTCATCTGTAAGTACTCAGTACAATGAACAAATAAGGAACATTTTGGAAGGTGCTATTCGAGAATATCGGACCATGAGTTATGACAACAGATCTCGTTTACCGCGTTTGCCAATGCATAAACGAAATAAAGCGCTAGTGTGTGCCCTTGATTCTATATTAGGTATTTATTTAGAAGAAAGCACAGATCTCAGTGATACACACTCAATTCTGTACTGTGCGGCTGTTGCAGCATGTCGAGTAGCTGGTGTTAAATTTCCAGAAAATGATACCGCTACTCGGTCAAAGCTTGCTGCTCCGGCGTGGCAGTGCAGGATTGAACGTCGTATCGCTGAGGCGAGGGCACTCATTGGCAAGCTTATCTGTTTCAGATCGGGTAACACGCGCCCGAGAGTAATGCGTTTTGTGAACCGGGCTTTTTCGGGAACTGATATCAGTTCCTGTAATTATGCAGTGCGGGTCACAGAGCGCATTGACTTTCTGAAACAGAAAGTTTATGCATGGGCAAACCGTATACGAAGGTACAAAAAACGAGTGGACCAATATACTCAGAATCGTTCATTCCAAAGGGATGAGAGGTGGGTTTATAGAAGGTGGGAGCAGCCTGATTTAGTGAGTGACACACATTTCCCAGATGCTGAAATTACGAATACCTTTTGGCGTGACATCTGGGCGATGCCTGTCACTCACACAGAGGGTGATTGGATGCGAGATGTCGAACGTTCGTGTGAGTCGATTGATACCATGGAGCCAATAACAATATCGAATACTGATATAGCTTATGCAGTTCGTTCGCTGCCGAACTGGAAATCAGCGGGACCGGACGGACTGCATAACTTTTGGTTAAAGTGGCTCCGTAGCTCACATGTACGATTGGCATCTCAATTGCAATCACGCTTAGAATCATCGCTTCCGACTTTTATGACCACAGACGTAACTCACCTGCTCTTTAAGTCTGGTAGTGCCACGAATCCCAAAAATTATAGACCTATAACGTGTTTACCCACACTCTATAAATTACTTACGTCTATTCTGAGAGTGAAGATAACATCTCATATAACTAACAATACTATTATGGCTTACTCTCAGAATGGATGTAAAAGTGGGGCCCGTGGCACTAAAGAGCTCCTTATTATTGACACGACCATTAACCAACAAGTTCGTTGTAATCGAAAGGATTTGGCGACATGTTGGATAGATTACAAAAAAGCCTATGACTCTGTGCCGCATACGTGGCTCTTGAGAGTGATGGAGTTGTACAAGGTAGATACAACTCTATGCACTTTCTTGAAGGCATGTATGCGGCAATGGAGAACGGTACTCTACTATCCAGGATGTCGGCGGTCTCAGGGTTACGGCGAGTATATTAAGATCAGGCGGGGTATATTTCAGGGTGACAGTTTGAGTCCCTTATGGTTTTGCTTAGCTTTGAATCCTCTCAGCACTTTACTGGAGAGTTCAGGGCTAGGCTATCGTTTACGGAAAGAAGGTCAGGTTATATCCCATCTCCTTTTCATGGATGATTTGAAACTGTTTGCCTGCAACAATTTCCAATTGATAAAATTACTTGAGGTAACTGAAACCTTTAGTAAATGTATCAGGATGGAATTTAGTGTGGATAAATGTGCAGTCATGCATGTAAAAAGAGGCAGGATCGTGGAATCTGAGGGGATGGAACTCTCAGATTCCACACACCTTAGATGTCTTTCCGCCAACGAAACTTACAAGTATCTAGGTATGACACAGGCGTTAGGTGTAAACGAATTGACTATGAAGCAATCGTTACAGGAACGTTTCTTTGGCCGCCTGAAAAAAGTATTGAAAAGTCTTTTGTCAGGTGGTAATAAGGTGCGGGCCTATGATGATTGGGTCATACCAGTCCTAACCTACTCCTTTGGCATACTTAGATGGACTCAGACTGAACTAGATGCCCTGGATAGAAGAGTTCGTACACTGCTTACCGCGTACCGAATGCACCATCCACGTTCATCGGTCATGAGATTGTATATCCCGCGGAAATGTGGGGGTCGTGGTTTTTTAAATGACAAGACCCTCCATAACCGCGAGGTATGCAACCTTAGAGATTACTTCCTCTCCGTTGACCTGGATGTGTATCGGGATGTGGTGGCAGTTGACAACGGACTCACTCCGCTTCCTCTAGGAAAAGAGAACTGGCGCAAACCAGCAGTACTTACTATTACAGACCGCAGGGAGATATGGAAGAGCAAGGCGTTGCATGGACGTTTTTATCGGGCCTTAAATGGGCCCGATATAGATTTATTAGCATCAGTATCCTGGCTACGGTTCGGTGACCTCTTCGGAGAAACTGAAGGTTTTGTCTGTGCAATTACAGATGAAGTTGTTATGACGAATAACTATCGGAGATATATCCTGAAGGACGGCACAATTGACATTTGTCGGGCGTGTCATCGTCCCGGAGAAACCCTCAGGCATATAATTTCTGGTTGTTCTCGTCTTGCCAACGGCGAGTACTTGCATAGACATAACCAAGTGGCCAGGATAGTCCATCAGCAACTTGCTGTTAAATATAATCTTGTGGCTGTCGAGTTACCGTACTACAGGTATGTGCCCGACTCAGTTCTCGAAAATGGTCGTGCAACATTGTACTGGGATCGATCTATCATCACTGATAGGACTATTGTTGCCAATAAGCCTGATATAGTGGTGATAGACCGATTAGAGCGCCGAGCAATGATTATTGACATCACCATTCCCCATGACGACAATCTCTTAAAAGCCGAAAAAGATAAAGAAATAAAATATTTGGACCTAGCCCACGAGATTGTCGACATGTGGGATGTGGATTCAGCAATCATTGTGCCGATAGTCATTTCGGCCCATGGGTTAATTGCTAAGAGCCTCGACCAACACCTTCAGAGGCTCACGTTAGGCAGCTGGATTAAGAGCCTGATGCAGCAGGCAGTCCTCCTTGATACGGCACGCATTGTGAGGAGGTTTCTATCTCTGGAACCCTAACCACCGGTAGCTTGGTCCCTGTACCCGATACCCGATACCGGTGGGACACTATTTTTTATATTTTTAAATATATTTGTTTTTATTTTTTTATAGTGAATGTATTTAAAAATGTAATTTATATGTATATTAAGTAAATAAAGAGAATAATAATAATAACTTAACACATTTCACACACGGCCGTCTAATCACAAACTAGGCAGAGCCTGTACTATGGTAACCAGACTGCTGATAAACATACTTATATATTTCTAAATACATACATATTATAGATAAATGACACCCAGACACAGAACAAATGATCATGCTCATAACACAATTATTTGTCCTGGGTGGGAATCGAACAGACGACATCTGGCTCAGCAGTCAGGGTCACTAGCCACTGAACAACAATATGCCTATTTTGAAAGTCGGACCTTTCAAATTTTGACATAGATATGTAAGGCTAAGTACAATAATATAAGCAGATCAGTTTGAAGTCGTTAGTATTAAAACACGGAGATAATTGCAACCTTGCAACCTTAGATGTTGTAGATGATTTTCTTCACGCGTGCTGTGCAGCATAGATAGTCAAAATTTGATTCAAAATTTACCGAAAAAAATAATAAGTGTCGTATAGGTACGTCTTATACGCTAACTATCAACGGTCACGACATCATTCCCGTTTGTATATTATGTAACCCTTATCCCGGTAACGTGATAAAGTCTGCCATAAAAGTGCTTTCACACAACACTTAAACATAGGCCGTTGTTTGCCGTGACCGTGTCGGGAAGTCATCGGTCAAAGCGCAGGCCGGTCACGTTCGGTCAGTGTCTGGGGGTGATGAAATACGCCCGCTACGGATAAATCACTACGTTTAACCTGAATAATGACGTAAGGCTTTGGTTACAATGATGTTCTCTATTCTGTTGCTATTTATTCGTTCGTACCTAAGTTGATAAAATTATATCAATGTGAAGTTACCGGAATGTAAATGGATCTTCTATTTGTAGTATTTTTGCTGGTTTTGAGACTTTCTAATCTGAAATTCGAAATTAGGTGAATCCACAGAGCTGGGTATTATGGTATTCTTGCCTTTAAATGTATCTATTTATTAAAACTGGAGATCACCGGTCACATTTGGTCGAACTTCGACCATAATTAACCAAATTTAAATTTTCTGAAGTGAAAGCACGTTTGTGCACTTTTGCTATGGGGAAAAAGCATTGAACTAGTTACCGTAACGCTAATAATACAAATAGAGATCCACTTGAGAGCGCTAATCTAAACATTGAGTTTTGTCAGCTCCTTATTAATTAATCTTTAAAAATAAAATTAGTTTAATAAACGTGAAAACAATATACTAATTTGTCTGTGGAAATGTTGTCTTCACTTTAATAAATTTGTGAACAAAATAGGTACGTATCTAGTGACAAAATTTACGACACGAAATATCCAGGGATACCGGAATCTGTATGTACTTATGATAATGTCACTAGTAGATGGTATCACTTTTTGAACTGAAAACTTCTTTAGGCACGTTGGGCCCTTTTGGTATGGGGAAAAAGCACTAAACTCGCGTGACCGTCACGCTCAGATGACATATATTGTCATGATGAAATATAGATGTGTCTGTGTCAGGTTGAGCCGACCCATACGTGCCGATGCATGGCTCTCCCACGAACACATGGCTCAACCGCAAATATGTCAATTATTTAATAATAAAAAAAAACTCCCTTAATATGATAAAATACGTTGGCATAAATAGTGGGCGCGAAGAGCAATAATTGATACTCTAAGTAGACATATAATTCTACTGAACAATAAACATTTACCTTCAGTATGTCGAGCTTCGGGTAAATCTTATGAATGTATTATACAAAGTGAAGCACTTTGTATAATAAGTATATTTTGTCATGACAGTAGAATTTTAAGTTAAATTATACATTATTATAGACTGTGATAACCGTCATTGTTAATGACTGCTTTATTTATGTTAAGGTCTCTATTTATGTTGATTTGGTTTTAGAATAAGCTTTCCATGATATATGTAGCTTAATTAATAATTTAAAGACAAAGATAGAGAGACCTGAACCTGTTATTTACATTTCGATTTCTTAAGTCATTATATAACCGTGTCTGTGGTCGAAGGTTCAGGGGTTGACCTTTTTAAACAACTCTAATACGAGCATGTATTTTTTGTTGTTAGTTCATTAAAATGAATTCCATTTTTAATTTACTCTCTCTCCAATATTCAAAGCAAAAATATATCAACCCAAAAAAATATTTAAATGTAAGGAGCTACAATAACGTTTGTGTTAGGGAAACAAGGCTACTCTATAAATAAAATCTATTCATTACCGATTAACTGACACGAATTTTTGTAAGTACATTCATTAATATACAATTACAGGGAAATTTTAGACCTTATTTTAGATATACAATATTACTAGAACTCGTGTGGTAGCTCACAATAAAGCAGTTCCACGAAAGGATCAAAAATCACGGTAGAATGCCGATTGCCATATTTTTCTTCTATTTGAATAACCCTAATACTCAGTACATAGCTAGGTTTATTTTCCTTTATTCTGTTGAAAGTTGCCACTGGTTTTGGGGTTAGAATATTTTAACGTATTATTTTTCTTATTTGAAGGTTGTTTGTGTTGTATTTGGTTATTATAGACCACAAAAGGATACAACATTTAGAATTCAATTATTTAAAATACTCTCAATGCCAACACGATGTTCTTTAATTATCGTATCACCGTTTCATCCAACGGCTATCGGTCCTTTGGCATACATGGCCAGCCCATTGCCACATAAGCGTGCTTATTCTGCGAGATATGTCAGTTAGTCTAGTTCTTTGTCAGATAACCTCATTTCGAATTTTATCTTGCAAAGAGACTCCAAGCATAGCTCGCTCCATGGCCTGCTGCGCGACTTTTAGTTTGTGGACTAGCCCCACCGTTAGTGTCTAGGTCTCGGCGCCGTAGGTCATTACAGGTAGGACGCACTGATCGAAGTCCTTCGTTTTGAGGCATTGAGGTAAGGGTGATGAGAAGACTCGACGCAGTTTGCCAAATTCAGCCCAACCTAACTGGACTCTTCTGGTGACTTATTTCTTTCTCGAAGTTGTTTAAAAATATACGAACTTCAATATGATACTGTTTTTTTTTTTTTTTAAAGACAACTCCCGCATTAGGAATTACTCCTGTGTCGCGGGAGACTACAAACATACAAACAACGGACACAAAGAACACCCAGACTCATATGGGAATCGAACCCACGACCTCTGGCTCAGCAGTCAGGGTCACTAACCACTAGACCAACAGGCCAGTCAAATGTATACTATTGTGTATAATGTATGAAACTATACAAAGGAAAACAAGATGTCATTCCGATTTAGAGAAACTGAATATACGAGGTCTGACATTTGAATAACTCCAGTGCGAGACAATTCTAATCTTTTAAGAAGAACATACCTTTATTTTCTAGCTCGAAAATAACCTAATCAAAGCAAAATATTACCAACGCTAAATCCGAAAGAAACCCTAACGATATAACTTAATTCCTTCTGAGTCTGCATTCCCCGAGCCTTGAGGTCAAGGGACGTTTTATATGAAACAGTATGCGACATATATCCGTTATTAATTAAATAGTTAATATCTATCCTACGGTGTTTTAGGCTACAGCAAACCTTTGAATTAGGGTCTAGATTGTCTAAGGAAAGAATCCTTTATTAGATATTTTCAGAGAGAAAACGTCTTGTATTAATATAATTATTATTAACTAGCTGGTGCCAGCGACTTCATCTTCGTTCAGCGGTTTAGGCATGTTGGACAGAGTTACTTATCCATTTATAATATTATGTATAGATTCCGAAAATATTATGTATTTACGTTGACACAAAAAGAGAAACATGTTTTTAGTTTCTCATTTGTAAACCACAATGATAACATTATAGCAGTCACCGGACCGTTTTTTGCTAAAAAGTCTCAGACTACGCAAACGAGTGTTCTCGTTTTGGTTGGTACTTTGGTTTAATACTTCTCTCACTACAACCTCCTCCTTTTTTGAAGTCGCTTAAAAATATACAGGATGACGAAGACATGCCTTTGCGTAATTTTTTCAACATGATCTACAACGCGCGAGTCAGATTGCAAACGACTTTGAGGAAGTACGTCTCGTAGGCGAAGTATTTTATTTCATCATTAAAGAACAATATTCAATAATATATAATACTTCAAGAGATCTAAGTGACTTAGTGTGCCAATTAGAATTCTGTTAATGCAGTTAGTGTTCCAATCTAGTGCGATTGTTTGGGCACTACTGCGTTCCTATCTAGGGCTAGTGCCTATGCTAGTGCTAGTGTTATATTATCCATATCGCAAAACGCTAACTTAGTAGTTACTTACTAAGTTAGCGTTTTGCGATATGGATAATGTAAAATAGCCTTTAGCTCACTGCGTAGCAAGGCAACACTCTCACTCTTGAATACAGGAAGCTCCAAAACATTTGCTTCAATTACCAATAAAAAAAAAACTATACTCTCAGTTTTATTTTTTATGTTTAAATTATAAGTCGTAGTAGAATAAGTACGATTTAATACACAACAGTAAAGTATCTTAGGATATCTTTAAATATTATGATCAAGAAAGGAAAATGGCGTCTTCGAGTTATATCCTGCGGGTATTAGTTATTCATAAACAAAATTAACTATCTTTCAATATAAATATAGTAGTTGCAAACAATTAAATGAAGTTGTTTCAGTTAAGATCTTAATTGAACTACACAAGAAATAACAAATTGTTATTGAATATGTAAAGTAGCTTCAGTAAAATAATCAACCTTAGTTTTGTTATTCAAATCATGTTTATTTTTATATTGGAAGAGAAGAGCCTTGTGGAAAAGCAATATTTTTTTAAATTACCAAGTTGGCAAACATCATATTGTTATGGCAAGTTAGATAGTAAGTGGTTAGCTTCACTTACAAACACTCACATACTATGTTGTTAAACCTGTAGCGGATATGGTTTCCTTACGCTATCTTGCATCCCGCGGGAACCGAACCCGTGACTAATAAAATAAGTCTAAGTAGCACAAGCAAATAGTTTCTGTTGTATAAGCACAAAGTCTCTGTTGTGCAAACACTAAGTCTATGTAACACAAGCGAAGCGGGTGATAAAGTGAAAGAAATAAGTAATAATGATGAAATGAAGATAAAAGCGTTTACTACAAAAGTTACAATGAATTATAGGTAAATAAAAATTGAATTATAGGTCCTTCAAAAGTCCGCCATAGTCGCCTGCGTTCGCTCTGCCGTGCATAAACAAAAGTATCGTATGATATATAGTCGGTTTTGAGTTTTTATTAGCGAAAGCGTTTTCATAAATTCATAACAAATAAGGTGGTGGTTCAGATATTGTCATCCATAAACCATCCATCTGCCGATAGAGCGCTGGTCTTCCCTTCACCAGAATAAAAAACTACCGCTACGCTAACAGTGCTGCTCACGGTCTTCTGTAGTGTGAAGAAACTACTCAAGTCGGGAGGATATAATTCAAGCAGGAAACTGCTATTAGCTACTTGCTTTAGGATACCTTCTATTGTCTTCATGGATAAGTGTATAAATATTATACCTCTCCCTAGAAAGCCCTTAAAACATCAGTGACAACTCATTCAGAGCTTCAGTACTGTCGCTATTAAATTTTAATAAATTGTTTTATCTATAAGTGTTATTATGTTTCACTATAGTCAGGTAAATCTATATACTCATAGATTGACATTGAAATAAATGTTTTTACAGAAATTACAGGAAAAAAATTAACAAGGAACATCTCCTATTCTCAATAATTGTGTAGACATTGATAGACTACAGTGTATTTTTAGACTAGGTACTCAAGTCTAATTTTATATTTCATTGTGTTTTAACGAGGAGAATCCACGAGGTATTATTCAGTTTATTAAATACCTTTTTACTCGAATAAAAACTTTCGTGAGCGGTATTCATATTAATTAGGGTATACGCGTTTACTCACGTGTATATTTCGGGCACCTGCAACCGACCTTGATAGTCGGGTCGGGTCCGAAATTAGTCGGGCATACCCGAAATATACACGTGAGTAAAACTGTATATCCTAATTAATACCTTTTACTGCCCAGTATATTATATAATTAGAACCACTAAATGTAAAAGTCGGGAAAATGTTATATATTTGAATATTATGACGGTCATGTGGTGGATACTGTACCTATGTAATAGAGCCTACTTAATAACTGCGGTACTTATTAAAATAATAATACATAATGTTACTAACAATAATACATTGTTATAACTTACCAAGCCCTGGAATACCTCACGAACGCGCATGAACCACTGACCAAATCTAACATATTTATTGTCAAATAATGTATTAGGCATTTCAACCACATGAAATGAAATATTGAAGGTATAACAAAGTTTAATAGAAAACAATCCTACTAATATTATAAACGTAAAAGTTTGTATGTATGGATGTATGGACTTAATAACTGCGGTACTTATTAAAATAATCCTACTAATATTATAAACGTGAAAGTATGTGAGGATGTATGGATGTATGGATGTTTGTTACTCTTTCACGCCGAAACTACTGAACCGATTGCGATGAAACTTGGTATGTAGATAGCTGGAGACCTGGATTAACATATAGGCTACTTTTTATCCCGATATTCTAACAGGATCTTGACTTCGTGGGTGAAACCGCGGGGCGCTGCTAGTAATACATAATGTTACTAACAATAATACAATGTTAGCAAATATATCTTATATACTACCTAGTCAGTAAACAAAGTGTTTGGAGTTTCATCCAATGTCGCAGCATCAGAGACTCCCATTTATCTGTAAAAACTTTCAAGACGCTGTTGGCACTGCCGAGTGAGTACCGAGGCACATCTTTTACGCATGATTGCCCCAAAACTATTCTATATCATACGTATTTAGGCGAACATTGTCGATGCGGTAGACCTCCACAGCAGCCCCAATATTATCCTGAGTGTGTTTTTATGCTGGGCACGTAGATCGCTGTATGTACTCCCACTATATTAATGGTATTGTTTATCCACGGCATTGCTGAGGCTAATAACGAGGACTTGGTGCAGCTATTGGCTAATGTGGGTCCAGGTGTCTTAATAAATGCTGTTCCCGGATCCGTCCGTGTGGTTTTAGTCGGTTCGATTCCGACACACCGCCAGAATGGGTACGCCACGCACAGCTAAGAGTCAACGTCCGGTCCTGGTCAAGCTGCAAGAAGTAGCAGTGCGACATGGGATCTAGTTCGCCAAAACAAAACTAAACAGGTCAGGTACTATGTCACACATGATGTCTTCATGGTTGCCAGAAGTAAGTTCGGTGTTTCTAAATATTAAATAGTTCCATATGTTAGGTCCTCAGCTGTAATAACACCAGATATCGCAACAAGTGTTTGAGTGACATAAACAAGGTCGAGATTGAAGTAAATACGAAAACAGCGTAACAACTTCAACAAAGATGTCATTGTAAACACAGTTCCCTCACACGTTTTATACCATCCGGGCGACAGGTAAACAAAGTTTTTATATTATAATTCCAATTCTGACTTCTACCCTATTTCACCTTTTTGTTTTGCACTGTGACTGTAGTCTGTACTCTGTGCCCAACATTTTTAACCGACAAAAAAAAGGAGGTTCTCAATTCGACCGTATAATATATATATATATTTTTTTTTTATGTCTGTTCAGCCCTCACTCCGTTATTTATAAACCGATTTTGATTATTCTTTTTTTGTTATGTATTTTAATTTAGTAATAGTAATACCACATATTTTTTGAGCACCGGCTGCTAGCGAAAATGAATTTATATGTTTGTAAGCACGATAATTATTGCCTCGCAATAGCCTGTAGTTTGGTACTTGATTTTTATACCTGAAGTACTAAGAACTATTTTATGCTATTTGTAAGCAGCCAGACCAATCCTAGGGGCCAAAAAATCCCCCAGACTCTTTTAAATGCGCCCAAGCTCATATGGCTACATTTTAAACAGATTATTTTTTCGTCAGAAAATAATCTGGCACCCCTGGGATAATGATCTTTACGGTCAACTTTAGTGTAAACTTAATTGTCAAAAAAGACAAAATAAAAATTCGTTAAAAAATTAACGATACTTCAAAACTTAGTACTATTTTATTTTTCTTTTTTAATGTATGTATATTGTTCAGATTGCGTTTGTAATTTCATATTCTTTTATTTTTTTAAGTTAATTATTTTAGGTATATAGGGACGGGATGTGGAGCTGGTTATTTGTAATTTTAGGCTTGACAAGTTTGTTACATTAAAAATATCTGTAGTTTCTGGTTACATCAGATTGTATTTATTTTATTTTATTTTATACTACATTATTTTATTTTTTATATATCGAATTGACAAATACTAAAAGATTTATATTATTATTTATTATACATTATAAAATATATAATAAATAATTACACATTATTATGTATTATTATCGATTATGTGTTATTTACCTATTGGAAACTTAAATACTAGCAATAATGTGTGATTAAACTTTAGCAGGATTTGCTGATACACAGCTGTAGGAGATCAGCCGTAAAGAGTTTGCATTAATAGGATCCTTGAGACGATTGCGTAACTTTCTTCCGATTGGCACTAGAACTGCATTGGTTCAATGTCTGTTCATATTAATCCTTGATTACGCCGAGTCAGGCTATCTTTATCTGACTGAGGACTAAGTTAATAAAACTACTAAACTAAACTAGCTAGGTCAAATTGACTGATTTGTGATAAAAATTCACCCGTTTAAATTTAAGAAGTTGTATTTATTTTAGAATGTTGTATGTTCTTATAAATAAATTTCAGGGTTAGCTACAGAGCTTGGCACCCATTTAGATCTCAATTCTTTTGTAGGCAAAATTGACAACCAAGCATATTCTTAATATTGAACTTGACTTCTATTTTCACATATTTTATTGTTTTTGATGGGATTTGGCTTACACAAATTCCACGACCACATTTCTGAATTTCATGTTAAGAACGTGTCCGAAGCCCTATTCGGCTTCGTCGAAATGCTCATAACCTTGCTCAACTTTAAAATATTTTGTTTATCCCTCTACTAACACTTACCTTAAAGAATGTTTCGAATTCCTAAATGACACATGGGAGGTTCTTGACGTCATCAGCACCTGAAAATATCATTGCACTCCACTATAAGGAAATGATTCCTTCTTAAATCTTTTACGGTTCATGCAGCTCGCGTCAACGTCAGGCAATTCAGAGGTATATAATACCTTTTCGTGATCGCGTTAATTCCCGTTTAAAGACATGATAAATTTTATTGGTACACTAGCTGTGCCCGCGACTTTGTCGCGAATTTGTCGCTTATTGCATTGCACCACTTTCTCCAGGCAGGATTTTTTATACTGTATTGGCGGTGAAACAACCTGGAGCGTACAAAAAAGGTTGTTTTGGTTGCTTACACGTGAAATAACGACATAATTTGGCCGTTGTAACATTACTTATTTGTTTTTCGTGTGGAAGCTCACCTTACCGGGCTATTGGTGAGGCCGTATATCAGGCTTAAACCAACTAAAAAGACACAGTGTTTTGCCTCCAATGATCCACTCAGCGCTGGCTAGCGGACGGCAACTGGGCGATGTCCAGACACCCTCTTCACGGGAGACTCGCTCAAACATAAAACTCGTCTCATACACCCACGGCCACTCTTAGCGTACGCATGAGAGCGCGAGTGAAAAGGTTCCACCTGGAAGTTTTTCTACCGAATCCAAACCGTCACCTCCTCCTTGCGCGAGATGTTCTCCTCGCAGAAAATCGTCATAAAACAACTGTGACAACCACCTAACGTCTCGATTCGTCCGACCAATTGGGAGACTCTTGCTGTAGTCAGTCAGTCAGTGCCGCTTCCTAGAAACTATGGGCCCCCTTGGTATACCTAACAGAGAAATGTTTGCTTCTGAGCTTTGTTTAATCACGGTGTAACATAAGATTTCACACTACTGTAACCGAACGGAAAATAAATGGTCTGTAATTGTGAAAAAAACTTCACCGGTTACATGTCAATATTTCAGCTTAGATGTAATTTTTTTGGCGATAGTGTCTGCCATGCATTTAATATAGTAAAATACTGTAATACTAACAAAGTGTTAAGTTAAACTAACAACTAAGTCATAGATGCTTTAAATAAAAATTCTATTCTATTCTAATATAATCATGTTGACGGTAATCAACGCGATCATGTACGAGTATTTACACGGATACGTGATCGCGTGCATTCCCGTCAACATAATTAATTATATTATCATGGAACGCAAAAGTTTAAAAGTTTGGATCTTCTTTTTCTATAACTCTTTTTATAAATATATGTATATTTACTGGACTGGCTGGTCTAGTGATTAGTGACCCTGACTGCTGAGCCCGAGGTCATGGGTTCGATTTCCACCCAGGACAAATTATTCTCTGTCTGGTATGTTTATCAGCAGTCTGGTTACCATAGTACAGGTTCTGCCTAGTTTAGGATCAGATGGCCGTGTGTGAGGTGTGTGAAGTTGTTATTATTATTAATGCCCTGAAACATATTTATGAATTTAATGGCTGCGAGAGGCAAAATAGCTCGTTGGCATAGTTAAGAACCAGCTATCGATTAATCTGCTACCACCAAACATAGAAAAAACTCCTGCTGCTTCAGCAATCACCACAGAAAAGCACATTCCCTTATGATATCCTATGATTGAAAATAAACATTCACTCGAAATCCTTCAAACAGACATGACTATCTGCAGGTAAAATCTAATGTGACTAATAACATTTCTTTAAACCACAGGTAAAAATCGATACATCGTACTCTAAAATACTCTATATTTATTAGTTAATTAAATTCAGTGGTTCTATAAAAAATATAAAAAAAAAAATTTTACCGACGAAAAGAACTAAAACGCAAAAAATAAATAAACCTTTTAAATCTTAAGTATTAAGCTTATATATATTTAAAAGGTTTATTTATTTTTGGCTTTTAGTTTTTTTCGTCGGTTTAATTTTTTGTTAAAAAGATATTATTATTTATGAATTTTTTATCATGATCATCAAAGTAATGAAAAGTAAACAGAAACACTATTCGTTTCTACAATTTTCGAGGGTTTCTCTCCATTTTATTAGAATTCCATCATCGGATCTTGACTTTCTTCACATGGGACCACCCTTGAGGTATACCCTATCTAACAAAAAAAGAATAATCAAAATCGGTTTATAAATAACGGAGAGGGCTGAACATTCATAAAAAAAAAGAAATATGTAAATAAACGGTCGAATTGAGAACTTCCTTTTTTTCGTCGGTTAAAAACGATACCTAATAAAAAAAACTAAATTAGTTTATATATTTAAAAAAAAGTGCAAAAATAGAAAAGGGTGTCAAAGTGGGATTCGATCCGGCACCTAACCTATTAGAGATCGTACTCTACACCCGATAAGCTAAACGCTCGCTGTAATGTAGTTCGAAATAAAAAAATACATTCTCCTAACGTTACAATGTTATTACAGCTTCATTGATTTTCCTGATGGAACCAAAGCTTAACCCGGGATAAAAAGTACCCTATAACCTGCGCAGGCACTCAAACTATTATCATACTAAGTTTCAGACATATCTCTTCAGTAACTTCTGAGTTTATCGTCAACATACAAACAGACAGACAAACAGACAGACAGAAAGACAGACAGACAAAAATTGTTTGAATTGCATATTCGGCATCAGTATCGATATCTTAATACCCCTCAGTCGATTTTTTTTCTAAATATTCAATCTACAGAATTCATCCCGCTACAGATTTATTATAAGTATAGATTGCCCATCAATATGTCAGCCAACATTAGTGTTACTAAGTTTAACAATTAGCTGGTTAATGTACAATTTAAAAAGCTGCGGTGAACTCAAACACACTCCAACCGGTACACATTTGAGCGCGACCCCGCTCACTTGACACTGTTTCGATTGTTACTATACCAATATTTATATACAAGCATAACTTATTGTAGCAAGGTAGTATTTTTTTGTGGAAATTTGACTAAATCAAAAGCCTTCGAAAGGTCTAAAAACAAGCAAATACGGGCGTTTTCTGTCTGTATTGTACTGAAAAGTCTGCTTAAGGCATAAATAAGTAGTCTAAGTAGAGAGACCCGGTCTGAATCCGAATTGATTGTCATGTAAACTTAAATCAACATTAATTTCCTTAAAATATTTCGAGATTGAACAACAGCAGGTGAACTCTAGCATATTTTATGTGCTCGATTCTGAGGCCGTCGTGGTCGTGGTCAGGCGACTTACCTCTTTTCATTACCGTTATTGCCGCTTTAACGTCGTCGACAGTGAATCTTACGTTAATAGCACCCGAGACGACCCTGGTATTAATCACCTAAGTCGATTCTTTCAAGTGTGAATCCACCTTAAAATCAAGTTTAAAACAAATGTCTATGTTTGTCGGACCATCTATCTCCGTTATACTCACAGAGAGTGTCGACTTTCGGGGATTCAGACTATTATGAAGGCGAGTGCCTAAGTAGAATAGTATAATAAAAGGTGGTATAAATATTAAAACATATGTAAAGTGAGTTGAAATTACTTTAGTGATACAATAATATAATGGAATAATAATGATTTTGTAGTGTAAAAATCTAATGAAAGGCGTTCGTATTAGCAAATTTAACTATTGGTATGTATATAATTTTCAATTTTAACGGACAGGTATACATAATATGTATTCTGTCTGTGGGCCTTTTTTCACTACATAGGTTTTTACTATACCTACGTTTTACTCAAATGCAGGCCTCTATTATTATTCTTTTTAGTCTATTGCATAATTCTTACTAACTCTAGTCTCACGCTTTGTTAGGGATTACAAGACATTTCCATGATAAATTTCCCAACTCTTTATTATATTTTTCTTTTGTTTGTCGTGGGTTACAATTAATGCGCATGAGGAGGAGGGTGTTTTTCCCACACATCACTCCCACTTTTGTCTCTCCAAATAAAGAAACATGGTAAGGCACTCTTATTTCATCATTCTTCTATAATATTTATACATATAATCATACACTGTTGTTTTAATATGAGTGACTTAAATAATTTATGTGTGTGTGAAATTTTTATGAGATGCGTCGAGTTGAAACGATTGAATAAAATATGTCTCGACGAGGCTCATGATGTTAAACTTTAAGTAGTAACAAGAAACAGAATTTTTAAGCAAAAGTATGTTACTTTTGTTCTTTCCCGACTATGACATTTTAAGGTGCAAGTCATCAGCTCTGTAGTCATGATCCTTCTTCTAAAACTCAATAAATGTAATAAAACTTTTCTTTTTTAAGTCTCCCTTTTTGTGCCAGCCTCTTTTTTTTGAGCTTATAAAATAAACGTCTTAAATACAAATATTTATTTTATTATCTCGTAATATGCTTAGAGTATACTCTTTTGCAAATTAAAATTGATTTGATTATTTTTCAATATAATTACAGCATATTTGTAATTAAACACCAATGAATCATCATCAACGATGATTGATTGATGTTTAGCTACAAATATGCTGTAATTATAATGAATAATAGTTGAATAATACAAACTTGTTTAAAAAATCGTTCAGAACTACGTACAGTCTCCCTCAAAAAAGTATAGGTGAACAAAGTTACATTACAATGTATACATCCATTGAGCCAAAATGTCCTAATGGTCGATAGTGACTAAAATACACTTTATATTCCAACAAGTAACTACATATTAAGCTCAAATTATGAATTGGCTTGATACTGTAAATACTATGTTTAGTTATTATGGTTCATTAAAATATTTTGGTATAATCGATTTACACATTGTACTGGAACTTTGTCTACGTGTACTTCTTGACTGTACGTATTCACACATAGATACTCGTATGTACGTGTGTATTGTAACGTGTGGAGTACTTCTTCTTCTGGAGTACTTAAGCTTGGGGGCTTTACGGTAACCAGTTACGACAGGTTCTATCTAGAGGAGGAAAATTAAAAGAGCAGGCAAACGCACTATGCACTATAATCAGGATCAAATTATTTATATCATAATTATAACTTCAAACAAATTAATTATAATTAATATTTCTTGAACTATTCCGTGCACATCGCACGATAGTCGTCACGACAGTCTTCTGTCCTCTGGGCCGACTGTCTTCTCTTCTATTTTTAATCTTCTAAAAATATTTCGAACATGTTGTAAATTCGAGTTTGGTGCCACCAGCCAAGACCTCTTGCGTTTCAAAGAGTTATCATTCCAATCGAAGGAGTATGCAAGCGGTGCGAGAGGTCTCATCACCACAATATATAACGTTCTTCAAAGGTTGAATCGTTTGACTTCTGAATTCAGTGAGCGTCCAAAATGAGCGGTATCTGTAAAAGATGCTGCGTTGCATATTTTAGATTTGCTTATATTATTTACTCTCTAAAACTCATAGCTAGATGAATTAATATTCAGTAGGGTTTAGCGTTGATTTGATAGATATCTCTGTAATACTTACTTTTACCACTTTGAATAGGAATTTAATTTTCAAAAGGCAGACAAAGTTTTTTCTATAAGTTGGGTTGGTTGGTGGTTAAGGTTGCAAAGTGTCGAGTACCATTTTTGCATCTTATTATCCGATATCAAGTTCGAAATCATTACAGTTACTTACATAAGTATTAATTTTGTCATGAATAAGGTGGCAACTAGGTGACGAGGTGCACAAGATACGATTCGCTCGGTTATGCAATGTAATGACCAACTCCATGCCATCTGTCTTGTCTACTGACTGGACTATACTATACTCCTCACAAAATACGAAGACTGGTTTGACGTTTCTGGTCGGCGTTGTTGAACATTACATTCTGAAAAATTTGAAAGAACATTCAAAGTGTTACATTAAATACCTATGTAATAGTATTTTTTTTCGTTATTTTTCTGTTGACATTTTCATTTTGTTAACAATACTCTACTGGCGGATCAAAAAGTTTAAAAGATTATCACGAAGAAATTAATACTAAAAATAATTTTTTGCATTTTTTTTTTAGTTTCGAACACTACTTCAAAATCTCCCTGAACCTGCGCTATATAGCCCACAATAGCCCAGGCGGAATCTGCTAAATATCACTTTATTCTGGGTAAGTCTAGAAGTATGGTAGACTTTGCACAATGATTCTGCAATCTAAACGTTTGAAAAAAATATAGCTAATTTTCAAGTTGTTGCAGAGGCAAATTGTTCTCATCTAAGGACTTGAAAATTGGAAGACCTATACAAAAGTTTATTTACCCTAAATAAATTTTTTGTAACAACTTTACAAAACAGAAGCTGCAAAAAAATAATAATGTCATTGTTGTTGTTGTTGTTGATTATACTCGTGAAATGGTAAAGAACTATTTTGATAGAGACGTTCACATTAATTACTAACATTGCCGATGATAGTTGAAGTGATGATTTTGAGCAAACTGCCAAAAATTTATAAATATTTTAAAATAAATTTTGGTTTGTTTCTTCTATAGAACTTGATTATTACTACAAGCTACAAGGAAACTTCTAGATTATTCTTCAAATTATTTTTTTAATCGTAATTATTCTAAAGTATACAAAGTCTTAAGAAACTAAATCGATTTTTGTAAATGTTTAAAATACATTTGAATCAATTTTTATAAAATGCAAATATGGCTATAGTAATACAATAACTAATAAACATAATATTAAAATTATAATTTGAATATTTTCAAGATATGAAACCAAAATGAATATGGTTTATTATGAACTCATGGATTTTTAACCGATTCGTCGTGAACATCAGTTCATTTGTTTAAACGGACATATTATGTTGTGACGACTGTCAAAAATTGTTTGCATTTGTATTTGGAAACAGGCGGTTATAGATCGACACAGGCAGGTACGGTATTATATATGATCCATTTTGCTTAATAACCTAGCAAACATTTGACAAAGCAAAAACTTATTGTTGCGGTGACTTTTTTTTGACGATTCCGAATAATTGTTGGACAATTGTATGCTCATATATCGGCCAACGTCCCTTGTGTGCTCGAGCCTCCGGGTCTGAGCAGATCTGACGGGAAGAGGCCGGACGGGCTGACGCTGGTGCCTTGGAAGAATGGCAAGTGCCTGATTTGAGACGACACATGCGTCAGCACGGTTGCCGCCGGCACCTGTGTCGCACTGTCCACTTCCCGTCAGCCGCCGCGGAGGACGCCTGTTTAAGGAAGAGACTAAAGTGCGCGACTTGGGAGACGTTGTACCATTTCATGTCCATAGCTGTGGAAACCTCGGGCAGTTGGAGTACAGACGCTAAAGGGGTTTGTTCTCGATCTGGGGCGCAGGCTGAACAAAGTGAGTGGCGACTCCCGGTCAGGGTCGTTCCTGATGCAGTCAGATGTCTCAAGCATAAGTGCAGGCTGCTAAAACATATTGAGTAAAAGAACGATTGATGATCGATTCAATGAATTACTCGAGATGTTCCGCTCATCATATTTAATATTATTAATATTAAATATGATGAGCGTTACAAGCGATACAAGCTAACATAAAAATGAGTTCTAGAGTCGTATTAAATATACGAATTTGAAATGCGACCGACAACGACATATATGAAACAAAGGCTAAATTTTCATGTGCTTTTATCGGAAGAAAAAAAAATCTATTGAATTAAATTAGAAAAGCATTTTTTATTATTCTTAAAAAAAGTTTTAAAGTAAATATTTCATAAAAAGAAATCGTGTATAATCTATCAGAGTTTATTTATTACATATTACAGTATTAAAATATACTTCATTGATACGATTGAATTTATTGTGAGAAAGAGGACCAACCCTCGCTCATACATCAAATGAACTAAGATGTTGTGTCGAACACACTCGTAAGATGGCGCGATAGGACGTAAATATACCGCTTTTTCTGTTTCCTTTCATTTAGATACGGTTGGTCTCGGTCTTTATCCCCTTTCCTCAATTTCGTCTTCATCTTTCTGCCCTAGTTCCATAGCCGCATTACTTAATACAATGAAATTTTTTGTCCTTAACTCTCTTGAATGAAATCTTTTAACATTTTTTTTCCATGAAAATTTCAGCTGAATCTGCTTAAGCAGATTTAATTTTGTGAATCAACATAAGCTTGACAAAATAGAATGTCTATATTCTAATTCTTTCTAAAGACGGAGCAATTAAACACATAAATTCATAATTTTTTTTTTTACTATTTTTGTATCCTTATAAATTGTTAGGTAACATATTTAAATACATCTACAATTTGATAGTTAATTACACAACCCTTTTGTTAACTACTTGTAAAATGGCGTCGTTTAAGAACTTCACCAAAGTATTTTCAATACATAAAATGTATTTTTGGCTGTAATTACAAACATAACATTTAAATCTTTTATTTACATCGTCAAATATTTACAAATTTTCATCTAATATTTACACTTTATTCTAAGTTTGACAATAAAACATGATTTAATTAATTAAATCTTAAAATATAAAGGTACAATAGCCCGTCTCTATAAATCATCTAGAGAAAAAATTACATTTCATACAATGGAAAATGTCTTTGACATTTTTTATTATTTAAGATTAAAACACATGTAAATATCTACAAAGTAACAGAAATGTAGTACGTACATAGTAGCAAAATGACCTCATGTTTACTTTTCTTTGTACTTGAGATCTCATAAAATTGTCGTTGGCTCTATTGCTAACATAAGTAAGCGAACGAGGACGAACGTAGAATAAAAACAAAACTAACCGAAAGCACTGTTTAGTACCAATCTGGTGAATCCAGTACATGAAATGAACTTGAAAGGAATGAAGCGGAGGTACGTAATTTCATCCTTGCTGTCTCTCGGAATAACTTTTTGTTAGGGTTTAGGCCCATTGTTCTGGTTTATAAAGCAACCCTAATTCTAAACTTTGATTGTACAATTTCACTCAGCAATAAGACTATGTTCAAACGTGAAAAAAGAAAGCATAGCAATTTTAACTAAGAATTAACGGATATTGGCCCCAATTCTGTTACTTCACTCGCTAAATTTTCTTCATATAAGAAGTAAACCTTGTACACTTAAAAACAAGGTCTTATTTCAAATTGAAACAAGTAGGTAACATATGTCGCTATCGAAATAAGCAATTTATTTGTCGACTAAAGTCTGATACGCTTAAATAAACTTTAATATCACGTAGCGAGAGCCGCTATCCGTTGAATGCCATCTCTTTTGCTCTGTTTTTAGTAAGCGTCTTCGTAGGTGTAGATTAAAAACACGTCATCCTTGTTCGTTTTGAACAAGTTTTTATACGGCAATTATACAGCGTTTGAATAAATGAAGACTCTCGCTCTCGCTCTCGTTGAGTATACGTTGACAGGTTTTAGTGAAATTTAGCGGGGCTGAGAAATAGATGCTAGTAACAAATAGACCTTATTACGAAGAACACTAGGTTGATTTCATATGAAGAAATTCAGTCAGGTTTTAGTTTAGTCGAGTGTACAATAGAATCGGCACCATTGTCTACAAAGTTTTTGTTCATGATTTATTTATTTTTGGTACTAAAGTAACCACTAAGTTACAAGTTCCTTTTTTCAAATTCAGGTTTAGATGCCTTACACATTTTAAAACTCTTCAGTGTCTAGACACTTTAAACAGCTCATTCGAAAGCTACTTTGAGATTGACGACCTCTGTAAATACTTAGATCTTTAGTATAAAATGAAGTGAATTCGTCTTGTGGTGGCTAAGGAGTCAATTCAACTGCGTTTTACTTTATGATAGGGCAGTCTGGCAGATAAAATCGTTTGTCAGGAGAATTTGCCTTATATAAAGATTTCCCAGGTAAACAACACTTAAGAAACCCTGAGAAGGTAAATAGCGATAATAGAATTTGAAATTTCAACGATAACAAAGAGTATTGCGGTATAATTTAATCTCTCAATGTTTTATCTATTCAAAAATTAAAGCGCAAATTAAATTTTATTAAACTTTATGCGATTCCAACAAGAAAGAAGAAATATCACAACAATGTCTTGTTAGATAACTTTTATCAATATTTGTTTCTGACATTTAAATACTTCCTTTTGACTTAATAAAACATCTTTTTTACTTTGTCCGGTGCTTTTATTTGGAAAATCGTGTTTACGTCTATAAATACTTTACATCGATGAATATAATGATCAATTTTACTTTCCCAAGATTACCCTCGTCTACCTCACCAGTTTGTATTTGATATAAATTGCTTCTTGTCTCATTTGTATCTGTATTTAATTGAACAATCTCGTCCTCTTTGCTTTTCATTACTTGTAGTCTATTTCAGATTGTGAAGCTCAGTAACGTGGCAAAGTGAGCAACTGGCGGCTTAGACACGAACCCATAGATAAGCCTCTTGCTTCGATTGAGTCTAGCTATATTCCTGTTGGAATAATGAAATTGATTCGCATGTAATCTGCTAACGGATTAACATTACCAGCAACGTTAGCTGCAAGGACAAAGGAGAACCAACTCCAAATAAGTCATCAGAAGGATTATTTCGTGCACGTCACACTAATCTAAGCGATCGTTGTTTATCCCAACTGCTACCATCTGGCCAATTATACACAGTAATTTTCGGATTTATTAACAAAAATAATATTTTCGAAGTGACACTTATTCTATTGATTTATAAATTTACATTTATCCCAGGAAACAGTTATGACTATACGATCGTTGTATTTGTAAATTTAAATATATTTTAAATCAGATAACGAAACTCTAATTCCCGAAAGGCAATTTAGCTTGTTCACTCAATCGTGTAAAATGCTTCCTCAGTTCAAAACATTTGGGAGATCACTTTTTCACTAATAGGTCATCTTGAAATCGTCACCGTCGCTTCAGAAAAAGGTGTCGTAAATTTTGATAGGAATTGTATGAGCGTATTAGCGAACAGAAGTAAAATAATAAACATGGGAATGGTGATGTACTGTGCGAGGATAAGGAAAGTGAGGATGAAGGCGGGTTTGGGCTGTCGAAGCGTAGTGATGGCGACAAAAGACACCAAGACGCCGCGGTTTAGGCGCGGTGGCGTCGACCCGGAGCTCTGCATGGCAGCTGGTCTCTCCCCGCTCAGTACGTGAACGATCACCGACGCTGACTCTGTATGACAACAAACAGTATAGTAAAATTTTTGTTTTGAAGAATAAGTACCATTCAAAGTAATGGTAAAATATACATAGGTATACATATATCGTTCATAGTAAGTATCTTTTGTTTAACTTAGAAGTAAAATATGTTAACATATATTTAATACGAGTTGTATTTCTAGCAGGTAATTGTAGTAAAACAATAGTAATTGAAATATGGCAGTAGGTAGCTCTATATCGTGGTCCATGGCCCTATATGGGGCCCCTATTTGGGCGGATAACCTGACGGCCCGCAATGCTGCCATATTGCAGCGACCACAGCGAGTTATGGCCGTCAGAGTCATAAGGGGATACCTTTGAAGCGGCGAGTCTCCTAGCCGAAACTGCACCATGGGACCTTGAGGCGAAGACCCTTGCGTTGTTATACCAATGGCGCAAGGAGCGGGACCTGAGACCCACACCTCAGGAAACTGAGGTGAAACGGTCTCAGTTCCGTCAGGTCCTAATGGCAGAGTGGGAAGAGCGACTTGAGCGACCAAGCGCTGGGCACGCCACAATTGTGGCGGTAAGACCCATCATGGAGGATTGGCTCGAGAGGCAGCACGGCAGCCTCTCCTACCGGCTGACGCAGGTTCTGACCGGCCACGGCTGTTTCGGCAAGTACCTGTGTCGCATAGGCCGGGAGCCAACGTCTGCGTGCCATCACTGCGGAGGCTGCCGCGAGGATACTGCACTCCACACTTTAGTGAAGTGCTCAGCGTGGACGCAACAACGCCTTGACCTCGCGGCGGCTATTGGAGTGGGAAGCCTCTCACTGGAGACCATGGTTCTGTCCATGGTCCAAAGTGAGAGTGCGTGGAAATCCGCTGCCTCTTTTTGTGAGGAAGTGATGTCAGCTAAAGAGGCATCGGAAAGGGAACGGGAGAGGGCTAGTACTCTCCCGTCCCGAAGGAGAGGCACCAGGCGCCGGAGAGCGCAGAACGATCTCCGGCCTCCATGAGCGCTGGCCAACTGGGAGTAACGGGTGAGGCTGCCCGTTACTCTAGCAGAAGCAGGCCTGAGACGGTGGCGCGCCGTGTTCCGCGCGTGCCTCTCTACACTGGAAGGGGGGCAAGGCCCCCCGCTCGCAAGGGCGTGGCTGCCTTTTGTTCAAGAGGCGGCCAAGGTCTGCCAGGGTTCTCGGGGACTTCCTTCCTAGGGTATACCCGAGTCCCTGGCAATAGACTTATTTATGACGGAACACCGTGTGGTTTTAGTCGGTTCGATTCCGACATACCACCTCACTGGCAGCCCCAGTGGAGTGATGACCCGAGGGGGTTTCCACACGATAAAACAAAAAAAAAAAAAAGTAGATAGCTTTAAGCTAGTAAGTATTTTTAGGTGCTAATTGATATCTGAATACAAAACAGAATACCAAGCTGAGGGGTAATGAGGTATATTCAAACTACTGAATGTTTTAAATTGCTAGTTTTTTTTTAAGACATCCACGACGTTTGGTATTTGATGAAGTAACAATTTAAACTATTTAATTTAAAAGTTTAAGAAAATTATCGCTATGTTTCTCGCTGACATGTACAAGTACACGAGTAACAAATCAAAATTGTATTTTTTAGAAAGGAAAAATTGTATTGCAGGCAAGCTGAGATTGATACAGTATAAAACTAATGAACGCGTTAAAAGACAGGAAGACAGGCGTCTGATTATACATATTACCTGTCAGGCGATAATTATTATTATTGTTATTATCAAAAATTCAATTGTACTAATTGTTGGTTAAAATGAAAATAATATGATTTAAATTCTGTGTATTACATAAACAATGAAATCGTTCTAAAACGCCAAATGTTACAAATAAATACTAAAAAAATGTACGCTTACCAAAAATATACTACATTACAGCATTTGTGCTATAACTTTCGGGGCATTGCAATGTACTCAATCCTTCTTTAGCAAACAAGAAGAGTTAGTTACTCAGTGGCAGTTGGTATCAGAATATAGTTTATTAAGTCTTTATTTGCTTATGACGGGCCTGTTAGTCTGGTGGTTAGTGACCCTGACTGCTGAGCCAGAGGTCGTGGGTTCGATTCCCACCGAGTCTGGGTGTTCTTTGGGTCCGTTGTTTGTATGTTTGTAAAGTCCCCCGCGACACAGGAGTAATTCCTAATGCGGGGAGTTGACCTTTTAAAATGGAATGGAAAAATTTATACATCTTGTGATATTAATTACTCTCATTACGTTATGGAAGAAACCTGTTTAATCCCACTAATATATAATATTTATTATATTCACTTTATATTTTGCTTCTTATCTTCTTTACCTCTATAAAAACTAGCAGCGCCCCGCGGTTTCACACGCGTAAGTCCCGACCCCGTAAGAATATCGGGATAAAAAGTAGCCTATATGTTAATCCAGGTCTCCAGCTATCTACATGCCAAGTTTCATCGCAATCGGTTCAGTAGTTTTGGCGTGAAAAGTAACAAACATCCATCCATCCGTCAATCCATCCAAACTTTCACATTTATAATATTAGTAGGATTAGTGGGATATATTTTTTATCAAACGGTGTATTTATTTTAACTTTATCAATATCAAAATTTAAGTGGATTAAGTTCATACTTTGGAAACGCCAAGCTTATCTTGAAGCAGTATCTTGAACTTTTTTCAGATGTTACAAAAGAATAACATAAATGTTCACAGGCCCCCAAATACCTTCTCAAAATGCTTGTCTATTCTTTTTACTGTAGATTAACAAGTTACAACTCTGGTAGAGTTTAAAAAGGTACCTCTTAACTTACTGAAACTTAGTGTATAACATATTGTTCGCACTAGATTGTTCCAGGCTATTCAAGAATTCACAGAAAATCCGTTACTGTTTGTAACAGCGGCAGTGGATAAATAAATTATTGAGTTGCCGAACGAATTTTATCTGCTGCATAACGTTGTTTTTCAGTGGGTATGTTTACTACTTGAAAAATGGTGTCTAGTATCTTCCAATCTTGTGTCGCCGGCTCTCAAACTAGGCTCGTAAAGCCGTCATTAAGTCTCAGACTGTCACTGTTACGTTAAAGAGGGAATTGAGTGAGTATTGTCATAATAACTAAAGGTGTGTACAAATTTTCAGATTAATCGGTCAACAGGAATGGGATAAAATTTTAATTACTAAACTTGACCCAAAAACAAACAGGGCAAGCTAAACAAAACCCATTTAAAATACGGTGATGATCTTGTGTCATTTGACCTAAATAAATTCAACTTTGTTCCATGTTATTGCAGTATAATTAGTGTGGTTAGCATGTAATACACAATAATTAAACTTAGAAAATTTACGAAATTGCAACTTTATACCTAGATTAAGGGTAGTAAGTAAATCTATTTTAACTACGTTACATTTATAATTCGTGTAAGGCCAATAGTGCGTTTATGTATAATGCACAAAGCTATAAACGTGAACATTAACATTCTCGCTAATGATTATGACGTACGTACACTTATTCGACGATAATTGAAACTAAATACATGTATTTTCTTTTTAACCGACGAAAAAACAGAGGAGGTTTTCAAGTCAACCCGTGTATATTTTTTTATGTATGACCACGCATTACTTTTTACAGGATAGCCAGATTTTGATAATTCTTTTTTTATTAGATAGGATGTACTTGAAAAGTGGTCCCATTTAAATTTCAAATAGAAATTTCAACCCTAAAAGTAGAAAAATAGATGACAAATGATCGTTCACATTGACTTTACACCTGTGAACCGATTTTGTTGTAACTTAGTTGTAGCTGTAGTTTTAATGACACCATAACTTGACGGCGACCTTTAGGTGATTTGACCTATGACCTATATAATGGAGGGGGAATCCAGTCGAGTGAACTCCTCAACGGTTTACATCATCTACTTCGTGTTTGTTCTTTTTAAATAATCTCAATGAGAACTTTTAACCTAATTAAAGACTGTTGCATATCTGATAATAATTATAAATATATTTAAAAATATATTAAAACTATTATTATATTTCAAATCGTTTTCACATAAAATTAAACCGACAAAAGAAGAAAGGAACTGAAAAGCGAAAAATAAACTTGTATATAATTATTTTATATTGACTTATTTTAAATTATTTGTTTTTATTGAATGTAACAAGATTATTGTTATTAAATTATTAGAAAGTCGGAAATAGTGGCTCAAAAGATTATACAAGGCCTTACTAGCAGTACTTTTTAATTTCTGCAGGGGTTCCCGGAGGCTTCCTTCTTAGGGTATTCCCGGGTCCCCTGCAATAGGCCCACTTGTGACGGAACATCGTGTGGTTTTAGTCGGTTCGATTCCGACATACCACATCACCATTAGTTGAGGTGAGGTGATGACCCGTGGGGGTTTCCACACGAAAAAAAAAATAGTACTTTTTAATTGCCATGTGCAAACAAGTTTGACCACGAGAAATAATAATGCTTTTGTTAAAAAAAGATTAGCGTTTTGGGACTTAGTTTTTTAGAAGGGCACAGCAATACTATATGAGCTCAACATAGAGATGATTAAGGAACCTTTGCCTATATTTTTTGTAGAGACTATATTTTAAGGAGCTTCGTAAGTAAGCACTGAACTTTAACCTTGTTACATTGGCTAGCAGCGAGTTAGCTGTATAAAATCAAGAAACATTGTGACTGTTCTTTCCAACGATAACACAATGTCGATTAAAAGTTGGCAGCGTTCAAACAGTCGTGTGGGTAATTGTACAATACAGCAATAATGTTAATCTACTTTGTAAGAATCCAGACTGGAATAATTACACAGCGATTTGTGGAAAATCCTTTTATTTATCTTTTAATTTGTTGTGTAGAAATTTACGAGCTTTATTCTGAATTAACGATGAAGTCTTGAGAACCTACAGTAAGTTTTTATTTATTTTCAGACTTCCAAAATGAAACTTTCCCTTTCAAAATAAACAAAGAAATAGATTACATTGTTTTTTTCATTTACTTATTATAAATCAAGTAACAAGCACGAATTATAGAACTTATATATCATGGTCACTAAAAAAATGGCGGCCTCAACTTATCCCGGCTCTTATAGAACTTCTTTCGATCTTGGAATGCATCTGCTTATAAACGTAAATTGATTTGATGCACTAGATGTGTTCTTACGTCTATTTGTACTTGGCTCCGCCGCGCGCCGGGCTAAATCACTTGTGTACCTATTGTTTATTTTTATTGCTTGTTATTAATTATTACGTGGCATTAGAGCTGTTGAAGTCGCATTTCTTTTTAATTGACCATAACGCAATATTTTACCTTAGTTCCCTACAAAGTACATTACGATTCCGTTTTAAAATACCTATCTCATAACGTCATAACTCATAACATTCTAAGCCTGTTCATTAAAGACTACCTTCTGTCAAATCGTCAGTGTCCTGTGAGACGTCTAAATAAATATACTAACACTACAGTCAAATCTATAGAATAATAATTCATCTAGCACCAACAATTTGGTATACGTTTTAGTGGATAGTATACAACTTCAATAATTTGGGCAAAATCGATAGTCGTAACAGTGAAATATTGACCTGTTTCCCGACTTTAATTGGATATAAAATTTATGCGTTCGCTCTAATTCTCGACTCAAACGCCATGCGACGCGTGGGCCCTTATAATTGTATAAATAATTACACTCTGTAATTCCTAGTAACATGTTTATGAGGTTAGTGATTTATTATTAAAGTCGTTTCAGTACACTTTTACTTTAATTTCATAAACATATGGATTAAATATTTCGTAATTAAATTATATAACTTTACATTTGTCTCTTAGCAAGTAAAGCTCCTGGTAAATAATATTAAGTTAATGAGAATGGTGTTAGATTATTTGTAAGAGTATTTAATAGGATTCATCTGATTTAAAATACATTTACAGACGTAATTTATTGCCTAATTTGTCCTGAGGTACTCTAAAGATATTTTTATTATCAATTTTTTGCTGCATGTTATAATAGTTCTTACATATTTTAAAATGATACATGACACCATACTTATACCGCGTAAAAATGTTTAGTATTATAGTATTTCCTTATTTACCTACATAAATGCATATTTGTAAAGGTGACTAGGTCATGCCTGTGTCTATGTCTGTGTGGAAATATATTTAATAATAATTTAAGTACCTAATTCAATAGGTTACAAATGTGTGGTAAAAAGACGTCCGAAGCGAAAGGTCAGAAATATTATGGACTCTTTTAAATATACACTATATAAGTGTCGAATTGATTGGTAAATTTCTTACCTAACGGAATATAATACGTTGTTAAAAAGTAATGATAGTGGCATATTGACCTTCTGAAATGTTCTTTTGTGACTGGCATGAATAATATTTCGACCTTTTTCACCTAATATAGCCCAGTCATGTGAAGGAGTGACGCATTCACGGCTTTTATTAGGTATTTACTAAGGTAGGACTAAAAATAATGAGATGTTTATAAAAGTGTACCTAATACTTAGTAAAAGCGAACTGAAATAAAGAGGAAAATTATTTAGCCAGAAATAGGAATAGATTCTACTGAGACATTTTCTCTAGTGTTGAGAGATTTAACCTTTAGAATTTGTTAGCTTTAAGTGTTGAATTAGGACTGATTATTAATCATCTAGATGAACTTACAGCTTCTCTTAATAGATTCCTTCATGAAAATGTGTATATGGAAATACCAGAATGTTCAGAATTTAAAAATTAATTATAAATTTATAACGGTAGTATAATGGACTTGCGATCAAGTGGTTGCTGGTTCGAACCCCACCCAGTGCACTACCGTCGTGAACCCACAAAGCAAGCATTTAGCTTAGCTGGAGGGGTTAACAAGAATACTAGTAATGTGTGACCCACTTTACTAGTATTCTTTATTATAAAAAAAACATAGGTATATAATTTTTTTATATAAAAATTATATAATTAATTACTTTGTTAAATAAATGACAAAGTTCTAAAATTAAAGAAAGCTGTCAATGAGTGGTAACAATCTGTCCGTTTATTAAAGTTAGGTTATAAAAAATCTGACTATGAGCCGATTAGTATATACAAAGATTAATATGTGCTAAATGAATTAAATTTTAAAGACATTCAATATATCAGACTGCTCACATTCTACACCTATGGAAATTACCTTGAAATCATGATATCTTAAAAATGATGTATTTACTCGTATCTATATTCACCAGGCCCGATATCGGCTAGTGTGTACGCTAAGTCACTACGACAATTATATCAATGAGAATCACTTGAAACACTTGAAAGGTGTGTTGAAGTATTTAAAGAAAACTAAAGATTATGGTATAATATTTAAGAAAACAAGTTGTAATTTGCGTGCTTTATCAGCAAGGAAACTTGGACAAAAGGTCATATAATGGATACTTCTTTATAACGTCAGGTCATATACTGGATACTGTTTCATAACGTCAAAAGGTCATACACCAGAGACTGTTGTATAGTCCTATAGATCAAAGAAACAAATAACAGTAGCACTATCCAGGTCAGAGGCGGAGTATATGACCTTATCCATCCGAATCCTGTAAAGAAGCATTTACTTAAGAAACTTATTGATTGTGTCAAATGAGAGTATGTCGTTGTGTTTATATAGGGACAACCAAAGTTCTATTAAACTAGCACCTAAGCCTTTGTTTTACAAGCGCACAAAACACATTGACATAAGACACCCCTTTGTTAGCGAATGTATTTCATGTAGAAAGGTAAATAAATATTCAGTGTTTCAACTTTTGAAATACCTGCAGACACACTGACTAAAAGTATAAGTGTGATTAAACATTACAATTTAAAAAAAATAATTGTATCAGTTTTATTGTAGCAGTAGATATAGAATTATTTAGTGAGATCAGGGTGTTCATTATTTGAGAGGTTAATATGTATCATTTTAATATAAATTAACTCACTCCAACATCTTATGTAACTCAATAAACTTCCTTCAGTTGATAACCAAGCACTGTGTTTTAATATGCTGAAAGTCTCGGTGTGAACGTCTTTGATGAAGATACCTTTTACAGGGATACACTACCGTTTATAGACACCAAATGCGTCAGCACGTCCTATTGAAGCTAAATTTCCACATTAATGTAATGATGTACTAATATAATTACATTAAGCACATTGATCATATGTTTGGACCAACGTTTATCGCTTCACAATTATTTTTGGTATCTATTAAATAGGATACTCTGTGTAAAAGATATGAACAGTAAATATATATTATTATATTACATAGACATAGACAAATTTAACATGGTTATTGATTGTGACAAATCTAATAACCTTATATACAGACAAATATATAAGACGATCGTCAGATCTACCGTCCTGGTCGGATTTGAAAGTTGACCCACAAAGAGAACGGATAAGAGAGGCCTGCACGTAGCTGAGATGCGAATGTTGAGATAGATGTTTAGTGTGACTAGGATGGACAAGTTGAGAAATGATTATATTAGAGCAATAGGTTTTCGTGGTGGATATGTGATGCGGAGGGATAAGAAAAATGTGGAGAAGAGAGTTTTATGTATGGCAATTGACGGGTACAACAGAAGAGGACGACCAGGGAAAATAAGGATGAATATGTGATAGAAGATATAGCAAGAAAATTAAGCAGTAAAATTACGAATGGTAGAGAATGGAAGACGAAAATATATTGCACCGACCCCAAATAAAATTGGGACAATGGCAGGCAGATGAGGCCGTCAAACGGTTCAGACTGTAGGTAGAACATGTCAAGAATTATACATTCATACATACATACATATATATATGCATACGCTCAAAAAACTTTACCCTCCTTTGGTAGTCGGCGGTCTCATATTTTGGATTCACGATTTTATTTCAATTTAGATTTTGAATTCTAATTGAGCTTTATGAGAATTACGTCTGATATCATATTGTTGGCATACCATATTTTATCATGTCCTTTCGATATGTATTCGTTATAGACATTTGCAGTATCTGGAATTTAAATATTCGCTGTGCCTGGAAATGTTGGAATTTAGTAACGAATTGATTGAAAATACCAAATGCAAAGTATTTTAAAATTTATTTCAGTTTGAAAACGATGCTTATCGCCTTGATCGCGATTCCATTAAGTAAAGTAGGTCACTAAATACATATTATCAATAGATTAGAGATTACATATTATCAATAGAATAGATAGTGATAAATGGTAAAGCTAGATGGGCACACGAGAATTTCAGTCTGAATTCAAAGTTGCCTTGTGGGGTCAATGCAATTTCCCGGTAAGGCGGTGATTACTGCGTCTTTCTGTTATGATGTGTAGTCTCTTAGTTGTTGCGTAGACAGCATTAGATATTAAAATAAAATAGGTCTCGTGCGGCAATACAACACATCCATCGATACTAATTGAGATTATATTCATGGCAAAGAAAAAAAGGTTATAATACAGTCTACCCTAATTGCCTATAAAGTATTTTTATTATTTTCTGTTATTATCAAGTTGCCTGAACATAAATATAGAAAAGTATTTTAACCCACTGAGCATCGCAGCTGTTGCAAAACATGGCAATAAATAAAAGTAAAATGATGCCATTACCATATAAAAGTGAGCGACCAAACGATACATGCTTATAAAGAACTCGATATTACTTATGACCGGTCCATTACTGGAAATACTCTGTACATATTTAGTTAATTTTAATAATACACGGAGATAATTGAATATAGAAAGTAAAAGTATGTGTTGGTAAAATGTTCTTTTAACTTAATTTAAGCGTCTAGAAATTTCAATCGTCTGTTCCTGATATTTAAAAATACATCTTTTCAACTACCTCTCACACATTTCTTTCAGCCAGTTTCTCTCATACAGGCAAAGACTGTTTTCAAAGTTATGTGACAATGCTATAAATTTCTGAAAGTTGTATAAAACTTTACAACTTTTTTAAGCAGTTAGAAAAAAATAATCCTAACTAATAGTATTATAAATGCAAATATCAGTTTGTTTGTTTGTTACGCTTTCACGCCATAACTACTAAACATGAAAATTTGGCATAAACGTTGTGAGGCGTACAGGAATAGAAAGTGGTCCAGAAAAACACTACAGTTCCTAAGTGACAGATTGATTTGATAAAATCTATACGACGCGGGTGAAACCGTATGCAATAGCTAGTCAAATATAAATGAAGTATTACCGCTGCTGCTAGGCGCGCAGGTGTAGTTGCCAGAGTCGTGTGGCGCAGCGCGTGCTATGAGTAACCGACTGGTGCGCGTGCGTTGTTCCGTCTCTACGCTAATTCCCCCGCGTTGGGCATAGTTCACCACTTGCTCGCCTCGGTACCAGTAGATAAAACTGTGGGCAAATACATAAAAATGTTAATTGTTTCATTGCACTATGCTGTATTTAATAATTTAAACAGTTAATTTCTTTATTAATTATAAACCATTTAAGAAATTATGTCCTTTTGCTGTATCTACAAATACGTATAAAGAAGTGAGATATACAGAAAAAACTGGGTCCACCATTTCTTGCAGGATTGCATCGGCAAATTTTGCAGCACGAAAGGAAATCGTGTCGTTCTGATGTGTGTGCGGCCTTATTTGCAATATACCCGAAGAACAATTTTGAATTATTTGTTCAACGGGTACAGCGGTAGTTCACACGATTCCTACATAAGAACAGGTTGCTATGTGTACTTGTATCCGTCTCTGTTTGTGTCGGTTATGGTGTATATTGATCCTTGAGCTGAGGCGTAAATGGGCGCTTATGGCACAATAATTCTCACCAAATTGTCAGATAGACAACCCGGACGAGTTATCGCGTTGCCATTTATTTTTACACCGCATCAAAAGTAGGTACCCACACGCTCGTTAGCTTCTCACGGCGCCGCCAGTGCGTACAAGCAAAGCACAGTTGGCCCCGATGTCTAATAAGATAATAATGTTAATTTTTAAATTTTAATTTAATATCAATTAAATCTACAAGACATGTGATGCGGAGGGATGCGTCAAAATGTGGTGAAGAGAGTTTTATGTATGAAAATTGATGGGTACAAGAAAGAGTAGAGAACGACAAAAGATAAGATGGATTGACTGTGTGAAAGAGGTTATGTATATTTTGCACCGACCCCAAATAAAATTTGGTAAAGGGTAGGCAGGTGATGATGATGATTAATATTACACTGATAATAATTTATGTGATAGCTTCCTTCCTGGGTTATGGGACTGTCAGTAAAGAGAGTAACTGTTAAAAAATAAAAAATATAAGTAGGTACAATAGAAACTATAATCATTAAAATAACATATAAAAAGTAATACCACTATTTCTTAAAAGCCAGCTGTTTGTCGATGTTTTTATCCATCGCCTTTGGTCTCTAAACTAAATCCAACAAAACCCTTTTCTCCCCAAATACGATTGTAGGTGGTAAAATAAATGTGTACGCATGACAAATATTTTCCTCTTTCTGGCTTTGTTAAGTTTGACAAACACAGCGCTCCGCGGTAGATCCGTGTGTAAGGGATTTAAGTAAGCCGTTTTCACAAGAATAAATGCGATGTTAGATTTTTAAAAAGAATATAAATAAGATTGAAATGTATTGGTACATTACTGGTTGTAACGATATTGTTATTATAATAATAATAACTCCACACATCTCACACACGGCCGTCTGATCCCAAACTAGGCAGAGCCTGTACTATGGTAACCAGACTGCTGATAAACATACTAATACATTTCTAAATACATACATATTATAGATAAATTACACCCAGACACAGAACAAATGACCGTGCTCATCACACAATTATTTGTCCTGGGTGGGATTCGAACCCACGACCTCTGGCTTAGCAGTCAGGGTCACTAACCACTAGACCAACAGGCAAGTCAAAAAGATAACATGGCGTTTAATTTGCAACTACAGGTCTAGTACTATAAATTGAAATACTAGCTGGTGTATAGTTTTAGTAGGAGTTACTCTCTTTCTCTTTTTCTTTTTTTTCTCTTTTACTAGATGTTATAGTCGCAAAATTACAGCGCTGCTGTTAATTTAAGAACGCTTTTGTACACATGTGTCTTTCTTGAATTATAGCTACAGATCAATGTCGACAAAGTCACTCTCAAAAATAAATCTAAATAAAATCGATCCATCCGTTTAGGACTTATGATGCCACAAACAGTCACACAGACACACTTTAAATTTATAACAGTTCTATTTGTTGCGTCGCGACGAATGTTCACTATTATAAGAATAGAGTGTAATACTTTTATTGTTAACTAGCAACCTGCCAGGGTGTATAAAACTCAGGTAAGGCTAGGTAACTTAGGCAAATAAAAGATGGTCTACTCCTCACGCAGTCTAGCCGTTTAATGAAAAAGTGACCTACATTACGATTTGAAATATATAATAAACGCCTTTACATTTTTTACCAGCAATCATAACGTACACTGGTATGTGCGTATTTTAATAGGTACTTTAATAAACTGCTTATGAATAACTTATAACTAATATTAACTGAATCTGTGCTTAAACCTATGAGACGCCGCAACACAGGGCTTCGCACGGGTAGCAGATACATCTTCAATAATCATCATCATATTTCAACCAATTTACACAAAACCTTAACAAATTATACACTTAAACCTTTCTCATGGATCGCTCTATCTATTGGTGAAAACTGCATGGAAATCCGTTGAGTAGTTTTTGAGTTTAACAGGCAGACAGACTTGGCGGAGGCTTTGATTTAGTGATTAGTTAATCTTTTTCTTATTGTTGTTGTTTTATTCTAGTGGTTGCAACCTTTTTTAAGCGTTATTAAACATAAATTACATAATATAACACGTTCAAAACCTATTTAGGCGATAGTATTTTTTAATAAAGTCGAAGAGGTTAGTAGGTAACGAACGAGACACAGGACAACTTAATTATCAAAGTACTTAATTGCGACATCGTGTATCTAAAATTCAAATACGAAATTTAATAATAATAAAAACAAGACTCGTTACTTTGTACGGATACCGCTGTCGCCAAACTAACACGCAAAATACTTAATATATTGCAATACACATACAAAATAATCCCGTGATTAGGTAGTCATTTTACGCGCTCCAGTCGTGACTATACAGTAAACGGCGAGTGGTGATGGAGTGAATGTTGCCGATCTCTGAATAATCGTGTCATAACGGCGACCACACTCTTAAAGACAGGTGCCACGTGCACCTGTCTTTAAATTTAACGAAAGCGTAAATGAAACAAATTTGTTCACAGATAAATAATTGCAGACTATACTGAGTACACTGCAATCGCAATTTCAGAACGACACGCTGAAACAAAATCTCATATTGTGTGGGAAAACATTTCCTTCGTGTTACGAATAGAAAAGCTAATCTCATTGCCATCACAACGCACGAATGAAGCTCAGATAGCCGTACGTCGCACCTACTCTATCAAACGAGATTGGAGTTTAATAGGAAATCTGCAGAAAAGTAAAATATATGTTTTAGAAGATAATACTAAACGATTTTTTCTGACGTATAAATTATCTCTTGTCCATTTGTTGAACAATAAAATTACAAAGTTACAAACTTTGAAGGGCAATTTTATCATGATCAAGATCTTAAAACTACTAAGTATCAAAGTCTGCAAGTTACATCGTACGAAAGTTAAGTAAAACTAAAAAGCGTATTGTAGAGAAAAAACTAAAATGTAAGTACTTAGTTAAAAAATAAACTGAGAAATAACGTTGCACGCCTTTGTGTAAAAGCAAAAAAAAAAGCATTAGATATTATGAATTAATTCTCATGTTTGAGGCCACCATACATTTTTGTTGGTATTTTTTTTTTAATTACAAGCTTTACGTTTTTTAGGTTCACTTGTCCCGTTTTGTCTCTCTGTAATCAAATCTTGCAAGTTAAATTTGACACACTTCCCGGTTTTCGATTAAGCTGAAATTTTGCACGCAAATGTGTATCGAGTAGGTAAGTCGAGTCGAGTCGAGGAAGGTAGACATAGGAACTCTGTAACGAAACACAACCTCATTGAGTTTGGACTCGTCTGCTTCGTCTTGACGAGTACTTTGTCTTTAGATGGTATCCATGGTTTGACGATGAAGCTGGGAGGTGGCCATAGGGCCATCGGTATTAAACCGACGTAACCGCATCGAGTTTGGGCTCGTTTGATTCGTCTTGATGAGTACTTTGGACCTAAATAATATCCATATGCAACCTTATCAGATTTGTGAACACTTTAAGAGCTCAAAAAATCACGTATGTAACATAGCCTGTATTAATTCTTATTACGCAAACATATGGTATGTTTGCGTAATAAGAATTAATACAGGCTACGGAAAAACGCCGCTACGAGGTACGAACTACGCCGTAGTAAATCCCGAATCATAAATACTAAAAAGTTAAAACTAAATAAAGATTGTTTTTAAACAAGCTTTTATTACTTGTTAAAAATAAAAAAGTGAAAAATAATTTAATTCTGATAAGAAGTATACCATTTCATAGGTACATAATGGCCCCAATTCTGTTACTTCAATCGCTAAATTAAAATACACTAAATTTTCTTCATATAAGAAGTAAAGCTTGTATACTTAGAAACAAGGTCTTATTTCAAATTGAAACAAGTAGGTAACATATGTCGCTATCGAAATAAGCAATTTATTTGTCGACTAAAGTCTGATACGCTTAAATAAACTTTAATACGACGTAGCGAGAGCCGCTATCCGTTGAATGCCATCTCTTTTGCTCTGTGTTTTAGTAAGCGTCTTCGTAGGTGTGGATTAAAAACACGTCATCCTTGTTCGTTTTGAACAAGTTTTTATACGGCAATTATACAGCGTTTGAATAAATGAAGACTCTCGCTGCGTGGAAATAAAGTTGAGTATACGTTGACAGGTTTTATTGAAATTTAGCGGCGCTGAGAAATAGATGCTAGTAACAAATAGACCTTATTACGAAAAACACTAGGTTGATTTCATATGAAGAAATTAAGTCAGGTTTTAGTTTAGTCGAGTGTACAATAGAATCGGCACCAATATCCCATTGTTTTTTAATTAAAGCGTGTTACATTTTGACGGCAAGAGAAATAAAGAAGGTGGATTAATTGATATAAATGATTTTGACTTAATTTTGATATGATTCAATAAAATAACTTCTACTACTTGTAGTAGAATCATATGAGTCAATTGTATTTTCAACTTCTAACGCCGGTTTAATTTTCACTGAGTTAGGGCGAACGGTTTTTATCTGTTAATTTTGATAGACATAAGTCAAGAGTCTATCTCCCTCAATATGGATAATCCCACCCAATCACCCAAGATTCATTATGTGTGTTCTTTTTAAACTCCTCCAACTCAGAAAGTCATAAGTTCCGGTGTTCGTCATATGCTTTTCAAACTAACATCTTTTGAGTCTGAGGCAGGTAATTTTCTAAATTCAAGCAATTTGATATATGTGTAACTCCTATTAAAATTTCCTCTTAGCGCTGATTGGTGCTTCCACATCGCTCGACGAGATAATTATTGTGCTGCCCATTAGACCCGCCTCAACTCGTATCTCTGTTGCAACATAGGATAAATTGAAACCACATACAAATACACTGGTCTTAATTATCGTTTCACACCGATAGGTTTGAAACTTTGAGTATCTGTTGTGTGATGTGTATGAAGTAAAATTAATGAAAGTGTAAATGTCATAAAAGCAAAATCCATTATTTAAAATTCCAATAAATTGCAACATTTTTTTAATATTACAACCTGGTTTTATGTATCTAAATTTTTTTTTTACTTTTTTAAACCCCTTAACATGTTTTAAAACGATTAACTCACAAAGGAGTCGGAAAGCTAATCACTACAATTCTTTTGTTTTCTTTTGCTTATTTTACTGAACGCGGCTTCACTCACCTTAAATTTTTTTTTATTCCACGGGAATCCCAGTAATATTTTTAGAATGAATTGTCGCACCCCTGACAATGTATGCAAAATTTTAAGGCGTGAAAACTAACATACAAGCTCACTTTCGCATTGATAACATTAATAAGGTAGTAAGAATTCTAAAGTATAGTATTAGTTCATGTTGGCATGCAACTCGTAATATTTAATCCGCGTCGGTCAAGATGACAATTTCAGTTTAAAATCTTATGAAAAAATATTTTTAGTAGCCATTGGTTCATTTAAAATTGTCCGATTTAGTCTCGACTCGATCAATCCCTATCTTTGTCTGCAACAGACAGAAATGTGGTGAGAAAACCTCCTGAAACAAATACTTCGAGCGAGGTACAGTTTTATTAAATTACGTCCTCCGTCTGACTGATCCGAACCCTGAACTTGAATGACAGTGCAGGGAGGGTTTACCCTTATCAAAATAAATAGAGTTGCCAATAATTATGGCCCGAAAGTAGCTGGTTTTGGTGGATAAATCACTGGCAATAACAACCAGATCCTAAGGAGAGGTTGTATTTTACCGTGACACTTAACAGTACCGGTGTGTCTGGTAGTCTAGTTTCCACCTTCTAAAAAGTTAACTAAGCCATTTGGGGTTAAATGGTCGTAAATTACATAAGAATCAGTTTTATTGAACTCGATGCAATAAGAAGTAGTAATATTAGATCAGATTAGGAATAATTGTAACTACCGAAGATATTATTGTAAACATAAAGGCTGTCTACGTAAAATAATAATTAATCATACGTTTATTGGTTTTAGGCTTTTGATATTATACAATTATGTTTAGGGGAAATAACGCGAGTATGTACATTTCTTTGAAACGCCTGACGTAAAATTTCCGTAAGCATTAATGTATATCGTGGCATTACAACGTTTACAAGTTTTTATGCTGCAAAATTCAGATGACTCCTATTAGATACTGAAGTAAAAAATAATTTATCATTTATTTATTTATAATTTATCGTTAGGTATATACATACCTAACGATAAATTATAAATAAATATTACCTTAAGCTAATCTACCTTAAGGATACCCTTAATGCCCTTAAGGTAGAAATTTATGATTTAATTCCCACGAATACAATAAGTAGCGTAATGACGTTCTGCCGCCAGTAGAAAGCAGTCGATTTCATTTCAGGTATACTCTATGAATTATTTTAAAAACAAATAGTTTAATCATAATGAAAATTTCATTGCAATAAGTTTCATATTTTATAGTATGTTATTCGATAGAATATTTGAAGAGATAATAATGATTGCTTATGAGCTTCAATAAAAAATATCTTAAAAAAGGGACCGGCTTCAATGAAACTAGAAACTTACGTAAGCATTTTTTCTGGATGACATTTTTGGCCTAAATTTACATACACACATTTCTAAGGCAATTCCTTTCTCACAAAAAATAGCGACTGAAATCGAACAACGTGATGAAGAATTATCTTCGAACATAAATATTCATAATTATATAAAGAGATGAATTGAGAACTTTCTTGCATGAAGTCGGTTAATTAAGGAAAGAAAGATTAATAATTAAAGATCATTATTTTAGTTTTCACATCATGGTTGCAAACAATGCGCACTTACTACTATTTTTCAATGTTCGACATTGATAGTTTAGATGACTTTGACTCATTTGGTATAAGAGATTCATATATTTGTAAACCGGAGGCATGCAAGAGTTTCATTAAAAACAATTCAAAGTCGATCAACATGGTACATCTAAATATACGTAGTGTGAACCGTAATTTCGATTGTTTTCAGGCGTTCCTTGTTAGTATTGATATTTCTTTTGATGTGTTAATTTTGTCTGAGTGTTGGCTGAGTGTTTCGTCGGTTCCGTTATTGGAAGGCTACGTGTCTTATCATACGACTAAGGTCAAAAACCAAAATGATGGAATTATTATATATATAAAATCAGATTTGCCCCATTGTGTCACAGAACCTTCGATATCTGATGCTAGCTGTTTATTGTGTGATTTAAAGTTTCATAATACTTCACTTATTGCGCTATATCGCTCCCCCTCTATCCGAAGTGTTGATAATTTTATTGATGGATTAGACTGCATTCTCACTCGCATGTCAACCCTAAAAAATATAGTCATTATGGGGGACATTAATATTGATATTACTCCAAATGTCATAAGCCAATCTGCAAATCAGTACTTAAACCTTACTGCTACACATGGCCTTCTTCCTGCACATCTTCTGCCTACTCGTGGTAATTCTTGCATAGACCATGTAATGATTAAGTCTGATCTTAAAACTACGACTCTGATCGTCGACACTTATGTCACTGACCATAAGCCTACAATTATGAACATACAACACGTAAAGCCTTTACCTGCATCTAAATGTAAACGTAACATTGTTAATTACTCGGCTATAGTGGCTGACATACTGTCATTCGATTTTACTAGTATAACGGGTATTCAGGACGCTAACATTGCCACAGACTCTTTGGTGTCTACTATTAGTTCCATTATAGTCAAGCACACTAAATCGGTGCACATACCTTCCAAACGAAGAATTCTTAAGCCCTGGATCACCAACGGACTACTGAGATGTATCCGAAATAGGGATAATATGGCGCGTACTCTGAAGAACGACCCTGACAACTATACCATTAAGGTCACGTATATAAGATACCGAAACTTTTGTAATAAGCTCTTCAAAAACATTAAAACAGCCTATGAAAAAGAACAGTTCTATAAGGCTAAAAATAACCCCAAAGCCACATGGAAAATCATTAGGAGTGTCACCGGGACTGGTGTCGATACTATCTCCCCTAACGAATTATTAAAGTCGTCCTATAATGAAAAGTCTTCGGTTAATACTGTCAACCAGTTTTTTGCAGATGTGGGCAAGACATTGGCTGAAGTATTCGTAAAGAGCACGAATAACCTTGAAAATTATTATGATGCGGTTACATGTAACTCATTGGTTCTCCTTCCCACTGATGAAGTGGAAGTCACTAATCTGATTCTTGGATTGAGAGCGGATGCTGCCGTTGGCTGGGACGGTATATCATCGAGGCTGTTAAAGTCTTGTCTACCTGCCCTTGTACCGGTTATTGTTCACATTTGCAATTGCTCACTTGCAACGGGCCGTTTCCCAAAAGCCTTTAAGAAGGCAATTGTCCATCCCATATTCAAGAGTGGGGACAGACACAGCGTCAATAACTATAGGCCTATTTCAGTTCTGCCTGCAATTTCTAAGATACTAGAAAAAATTCTTAATAACAGATTAGTTAGCTTTCTTGAGGCTTACAAAATCCTAAGTAACAATCAGTACGGTTTTAGGGGTGGCAGATCGACTGAGGATGCAGTTGCCGCCTTGGTAAATGATGCTGTAGCAAACATAGATAGCAAACTGAAATGTCTTGCTATTTTTCTAGATCTTTCGAAGGCATTTGACACTGTGTCTGTTCCACTACTCTTACGCAAGTTGGAAGTCACTGGCATCCGTGGAGTCACTCTTAAAATCTTTCAGGACTATTTAAGTGACAGAACTCAATGTGTAAAAATTAATGGCGTTATTAGTGATCCTGTAACATTAAATTATGGTGTTCCTCAGGGTTCGATCTTGGGCCCAACTCTTTTCTTGATTTATAGTAATAATCTATGTAACATGTCCATACCTTATTGCTCAATATTTTCTTATGCAGATGATACAGCACTGGTTGTTCACGGTGAAAACTGGCCTGAAACTATGAAACACGCAGAGCATGCTCTCGGATCAGTGATGAAATGGCTATCAGATAATCTTCTAACCCTAAACATTGATAAAACTGTCTACTTACCTTTCTCGTTACGCTCCAATAATCTTGCTCCCGCTGATGCTATGACGCTTAAAGCCCATACTTGCTCTCTCGATATAACCTCTTCACAATGTGACTGTCCACTGATAACTATGTCGGAGAGTGTTAAATATCTTGGTGTCTATATAGATAGTTCTCTAAGTTGGAAGACCCATATCAATAAACTCATAAGTCGGGTTCGCAAGTGTATGTTTATTTTTAAAAAACTAAGGTACTCTGCGGATGCTGAAACTATTAACACTGTTTATTTTGCATTGTGCCAATCCATCATCAGTTACTGCATTGTCGTGTGGGGTGGTGCACCCAAAACTTCCCTTCTTTCTTTGGAGCGGGCACAGAGAGCTGTCCTCAAAGTCATGACATCAAAACCTTTCCGGTACCCGAACACGGCTCTCTACAGTGAGTGTCAAGTTCTGACGGTGAGACAGCTCTTTGTGCTCAGTACCATCCTCCGTAAGCATCCGACGGTACCGCATGACTCTAATTCTGTCAACAAACGCAGATACTTTCAGGTATGTCCTGCGCAACAAAAATGCAGAACGAATCTCGCACAGCGTAATTATACCCACTTTTCCAATAATCTGTACAACAAAATTAATAAAGTCTGTGCCATTGCGCCCATGTCCCGTAATAATTGTAAAGCCACTGTGTCCAAGTGGTTGTTGACATTGGATTATAGAGAGACAGAGGATTTGATAAGATGTGGATCCTAAGACTCACAAACACACACACGCGCACACACACACACACGTGAGCACACATACACACACACAAACACACATACACACACAAACACACACAAACACACACACACACACCCACACACACACACACACGAGGCTACAGTAAGATAATGAAATGTTAGCAACTAAATGGTAGTTTACAATTCAATTTATTTTTTTTGTTTGTTTATTCTTTTATGTTTTCTTAATTAACACTGTGTTCGTCAATATGTTTATAGTGTGCGCGAGGACGCTGGTACCCTAAACACAAGTTAAATCTTATTCTGGGTGCCAGGGTTCATCGTAAATACTATATGTCATGTATGTGCAAAAAAAAAAAAAAAAAAAGATGTTGTTCGTTTCCGTTCGGGCAGTTGATCGAGACAGATGGCCTGCGTCTACCTATTTTCACACGTAATTAAACCTTAGATAGGCTTCGGATATTGTATAGGTTAAAAGTTGACTTGTTTTTTTTTAAATCTCGGCACCTATATACAAGCATAATCCCAATTGAAAATAAAATTAGGTATTAAGAAAAGTCTAGGCTATAGAACAAAAGAAGAACCATGAAAACGAAGTAGAAAACTATCAACCTCAAGCAATCCAGTACATTCATGGCAAGCACGCGAAGCGGAATGTATCGAGTGAAATCGCGTTAATGTGTACAACTGTATACACACATTATACATAAGGAAATATTATTCCGCTCTTTTATAATTCACGACGCCTAGTTATTTCTAATTGTAAATAAAATAAAAGCCTTCATAATTATTTATTCACAAGTTGACGCCCGCCGCTGCTTTCCTGCTGACGGTAAAAATAAGCTGTTATATATAGAAAAGGAATTAATTTAAAAGTTGATTAAGTGGAACTAAACATATTTTTTTGTTTTTACACAGAAAAAGATAAATATTTAAATCTATTTTTTTTTAATTACTTATTACATTTCAAACACGTAAAGAAGATGCTATAAAATGAAGTATAGTGTATCAATTGTGATATTAGTTTAACTTAGCGACTGAAAAAAAACAATTGTTTACTAAACGTTACTAACGTAACGTACGTATTGACGAATGTATTTAATCGGAGAAGCGGAACAGTGTCCAAAAAAGCTACATGAGTTAGATGTATGTATTCTTTTGGAACTTTGTTGTTCAAAGTACCACCCAGTAACCATAAGTTGATTTAATACAAAATATATTTTCCGCATAAGCATATGAGCGCATCAATATTCAGATTGGACGTCTCTCGATATATCTCAAACATAGAGTATCATTAAACGGTGATAGGCAAAGAATGCCTCACTTACCGACCTCAGCCGACCCTTTTATCTGGAAATAAGCTTATCATGTTTATGGATGCGAACACTAAATGTATGGGCACGATGCGGTGTGAATAGGTACTTACATGATAACACACTTCCATTATAATATCGTAAGGTGGAAAGTGGGACGGCCCATACACCCTTCAACGATTTGTGTTTAGAATTTATTCCAAGTAACCCAAACGCGAACACCAATAACCGAATTACGAAGATCGAATTTTGCTAAAATACCAATTTTGTTATTGGAATCGGAAATACGTATGTGTTTTATTATGAGTGATATTTGCTTACAGATTGGAGAAATCCAATGTAACATTAACCCTAAGATGCTAACTATCGCTTAACAGGCCGCGCGCGATGCAACGTTAGACACGATGGAAAGTGACCGCACGTTTCAAGGTGTGTTATCGAGTAACTGAGTAGTTCCCGAGTCGTCGAGTGACTTGGTCGCCTGGGACGCGATGGCTAGCATTACAGGTTAGTTTTCTTACATTAATTTGGCTTGTTTTGTTTTCGCATTGATATTGTTATTCATTGCTTATAATTGGTTAAATATTAATTCTTTTTATTCTTTAAAAGATATCCACGAAAACCAGATCATTAATAATAATAATGGAAAAATAAAGTTTTGCCAATTTGAATCAGAAGATGTTTAAGAAGTAGCCGACTACGATTCAAATGATAACGTGGCTGATTTAACTTTTTTGCCATCATACCATGGAAAATGAACCAGATTATAATATACCCTATGCAAGGTGAAAGGCAAGTGAAGTATGTGCAACTTTTGCCTCTTCAAAAAAATGTGGAAGTCATTGAAATTGAAAAATTATGGTTTGATTTTGATTTACTCCTACGCCACAAATACCATAGTTAGAATAATTTATTTTTTATGAGAAACAGGCTTGAAGCCTAATTGAGATCTGGGCTAGCAAGTGTTGACGTACTAATCTGGAGTCACTATTCTTTGGTCTTCAAGTGCTACTGTTGTGCAATGTTCTGATTTGCCGAAAAAGGAAGCAACTGTTTTCTTATCAATTTCTTAACTTTTGTGTGCAAGTCTTCAAAAGGAAAGACACTCAGGTTTCATCACCTGTCATAATTTTATATACAGCCAATGACTGTCTTCCATTTAACTTTTTTATTATTTTACGGCACTACTCGACACCCAGTAGTTTCTGGTCTTCCGTTTACTCATGCGGTATCTATCGAGTGCAAAGCTTCCGAACCTTCAGATGCGCATACAAAATGTTTTTCACTTGGCTTATTCCAATGCATAATACAATACAAGACTGGCCTGTTGGCCTAGTGGTTAGTGACCCTGACTGCTATGCCATAGGTCGTGGGTTCGATTCCCACCCCAGTCTGGGTGTTCTTTGTGTCCGTTGTTTGTATGTTTGTAAAGTCCCCCGCGACACAGGAGTAATTCCTAATGCGGGAGTTGTCTTTAAAAAAAGTCAGTCTCAATCACTTGTCGTACGGTATCAATACTGGATTCTGTAACCGCAGTCGACCGGTTACTATGGTTACAGAATCCAATGTTGATACCGATCGTCACGTACTGTTTACGTCTGATTCTTCGAACTACGAGTACACAAAGCTGTGGCATGGGGCTTCATCACCAAATGCCAATTGAAGTCTCTAGCAACTCGATTATTGACATAAGTCACAGCAAAAATCTTAAAAAATTTAGGAAATTTTTAAATGACGCTACAATGTAGTATTTCCTAATGACAATGTTTCTGGTGAATGGTTCCAGCGAACGCAAAAATGTTTAAACTGTGATTGCATCTACTTTGAAAAACAATTAATCCTACTAGTCCCACTAATATTATAAATGTGAAAGTTTGAATGGATGGATGGATGCTTGTTACTCTTTAACGAAAAACTACTGAACCGATTGCAATTAAACTTGGTATGTAGATAGCTGGAGACCTGGATTAATATATAGGCTACTTCTTATCCCGATATTTTCACGGGATCAGGACTTACGGGGGTGAACCCGCGGGGCACTGCTAGTATTATAAACGTGAAAGTTTGTGAGGATGTATGGATGGATAAATAAATAAAAATAAAATGTACGGTTCCCGTTTGATAGATTTCACCAAAATTTCCACGTGTATAAAGTCGCAGGCAACAGCTAGTGTATCATAAGTCTAATATCTGGTCTTTTTTATCAGAATCCAGTAACTTTCAGTATGACCTAAGTATAACATCAAATAATGTTTAATATATTCGAAATATATTGGTAAGTAAATTTAATTTATTTCGGAACTATATTATGATTATATGACTATATGATTAATAATATTCAACATATTGAATAAAATTATGTTCTGAGGATAATAAATTGTGAAAAGGTTCAATATTATACAGAGTTTATTTACAAATTTTGATAACCGTTCAGCCTCCAAAGTTAGAGGGATGTTTTTGATAGTACAGTTAATTAAATTGGTAAATGAAAATGCTTAGTATATTGTTTTTTAAGGGAAAGAATTCAGAATTTACAGTCACGTCTTTCACAAAAATTTAACGTTTCATCCGAATGTCGCGCAGGTGAAAGCATAAAACACAATTGTATGTGTGTTCTTGCTCAGAGAATACGAGTCCAAAAGAACATTTTGAAATCCTGGTTTAACAGTGACAATTGATTGGCGAGTACACCGCAATTAAATAGATTTATGCACATACTAGCTGTGTCCCGCGGTTTCACCCAAGTGCCGTGGGGAACATCGGGATAAACAGTAGCCTATGTGTTAATGCAAATTTCCAGCTATCTACATACCAAGTTTTATCGCAATCGGTTTGGTAGTTTTTGCGTAAAAGACTAACAAACACCCATACATCCTCACAAAGTAGGATAATGAAGCCGTGCATATAATTTCGGTATTTTATGAGCTAAGTGTAGTTAAGAGATCGCCTGGGGGTGGAATTTCAACCATCATTTATTAAATTATAAAGGTTTCTCTGTCTATTAGTGAAAACCGTATGAAAATCCGTTCATTAGTTTTTCAGTTTATCGCGAACAGACAGACAGACGCGGTGGGGGACTTTGTTTTATAATATGTAGTGATTACGATGAGTCGGTGATTATGACTCGGTAAGATATGATATAAACATAGGACTTTGTGTAATTCCTCTTGGTGTAATAGTTTACCAATACCTAGATTATTCATAATTTTGGCCTATGATACTAAACATAATAATAAAATATGTTACGATCTCTAAAGTAGCGAGGGCTTGTTTGCCAAGATGTGATATTTTTGTAGGTCGGAATGCCGGCAAATATGACCTAACTGAACAAGATGGTCTCATTACACATTTGTCACGTACGCTGACACAAACGCCTCACTCGAAAGTTATACCTCATTTTCTCGTTTTTATGTTGGCAACCCACACTTTCATGGGTACTTTTACTAGCATACCCGAGTTAGAATATAGCGTCTATGCCACTATGTCTTTTATCGAACATAAAGCAGTCCAAAGTAAAAAAAGGTTTTATTTTTATTGTGGACGTAGTAGTTTCGTTCGTAAAATTTTGTGGCAACTTTTTCCTTGTTATATTATTGCACTTTAGTAATATAGTTTTTATTAAAAAAAACTTCTTGATTGAAGGATCCTAGTTGCAGAATTCCATGGCTCTTCCAAAGGTTAAGCAGGATTCAATTTATACGTTATGGTATGATGATCTACTTATAGATAACGCAGAAAAGATAGCGATGGTTATTTATGTCTGCAATTTCTTATACAATATAATTATGTTCTTTGTATTCTTTCTTAGTGCTAAGAAAGAACTTAACATGAAATCAAATCAAATCAAAATTATTTATTTCAAGTAAACCCATTGTAGGTATTTTTGAATTGTCAGGAGATGTCAGTCAGTATAAGTCAGTATAACCTAGTTGCCTGTATCAAAACGTAGATCCTATGGAGAAGAACAGGCAAGAAACTCCAAGGACACTCTTTTTCAACATGGCTTTTTTTTTGTACATAGTTACTTGTTACATTGCTTCTCGTAAGTCCTGGCAAATTAACAACCGCTATGATAACCTTCGAAAGTCTGCGAGAGGCCCATACCCAGTAGTATTATAATAATGGTTGAGGATATATTATTATTTAACTGCTGAAGTGTATAATTGCACGAACATAAAAAATACATTATACTTTATTACAATTTACTTGGCACTTTGACTTGTCCCACTAAAATTTCTCCACATCCAACAAAATCTTGATACATGGCTTAGTTCACAGAAACAGGCGTCGTTGTTCTAAATCATGATTCCTTCATTTTTTTACGGTACGCACATTGACTTATTTGCTCAAAACATCACATTCGTCAGACTCTGAACTCTGAAAAAATACTCAACAGCAATATATCAACATTTTTGTAATGTCTGAGGTCTGGGTGGAGACCTAGAAAACATTTTTCACATTACTTACCTCGGTGGGTCAGGGGCGTATTTCGCTACGCAAGTGAGATTGATGTCAGATCCGGCCCTTACGAACAGCTCGGGCCCGGACAGGATTTCCGCTTTTGACACTGTGGAAAACGAAACAATTTATTATTAGTTAGTCTCTAAACAAAGAAAACATAGGGTATCTTTCCTTTGTATAATTAAAAGAATTGGTTACTATTACTTGAGAAATAAAAATGTAATGTGTAGCTTTTTAATGTCTATATATATATATATATGTATATATGAAACACCTAAACAATTTTTCAGCTACTACAAAAACTACTGACTATCGAAGAAGAATTATCTGATGTCCCTTAGATTTGATTCAATTAGGGCCAGTATACTTGTTTTAGTTTTACTATAATTTTGTTATACAATTTTAGCTTACAACCAGTTTCCCGAGATAGAGAATAACTAATTAATTTTGGTTTCTAAGTCCACAGATTTCTAAGTAAGATATATTCACAGTATCAAAATTAATTTTAAATTAAATTGCTATTCTCAGGCTAATACAGACCGTCACAAAGCTTTGACTAATGAACGTACTAGGTTTTAATCATTCTGAAACAATGAACAAATATAGTTTAAGGCTCGCTCTTTTATTAGACCAGGTTTTTTAATAAGGTGGAATGTTTAGTAACATCATTTACGAAATAGACATAAAAAACTGAGGCTAAAAACTACGGCTTATTTTTTATCGTGTTGGATTTATATAGTGTATCGTTTTTCAACTTCTAATTAGAATTAGACAATTAATTTCTTTTGCTATTCATTAAGTTTGAGCACCATAGTCCAAAGTAAGAGGAAATATATTAATATTTCCTCTTACTTTACAGTCTTACAAAGTCGAGATAGAAGTATTCTATTGCATAAATCGTCCAGAGAGTAACAGCAAAACTCTTTTTACGTGTAATCCATATCTTCAACTATACAACTAACGAAAGTCACCAACAAGTAACAACCGAATCTACAGCATCCAAAGTTCTTATTTAAAAAAGTTAATCTTTATCATAAATGTGATAGCAATTATTGACAAAAACAAAATTTGCTGCAGAGATTGTTGTCAAATGTCGACTATTTTCTTGTCTATATATTCAAATAATCAATTAATAGTGCTTAGAGCTTTATTTGGTTGCTGTTCGATGCTTTACAAGTTTCTATGGCTCTTTATAATACTCCAAATAACTGTAAAAGAACTACGTTCCATGATTTTTTAAATACCTAAGTAAAATTATTATATTAATATTCTTACGAGTCTAACTATTTTTGATAACCTGAGATGATTTTCACAAAATTTTATTAAAGTATCGTCGCAAGTTGTCTTCACATTTTAATAAAACATGTCTCATAATATCATTATTATTAATTGTACTATTGTCAAGTTCCTCTCTTAAGTTTCTGATGCATGTAGGTGTAATGTCATCAACTTTGGTTTTTAGTTATAAACTGAGTATTTGACAGAAATAAATATGTATCAGGAATCTTATTACGTACTAGCAGCGCCCCGCGGTTTCACCCGCGTAAGTCCCGGTACAGTGGAAATATCGGGATAAAAAGTAAAACATTGAAAAAACATTCAATTATCTTTGATTCCTATGTTGGTTTACTATTATAAATAATGCGCTAAATTAATCAATATACCACACTATTTATATCAACGTAATAGCCAAGCTTATTGGCATTACCAGATGCAACCTAGTAACGTTTGCCATGGTCATCGCTAAATAAATCACTTTTCTAAGTTGATTTTTAAATTTAAAAACTTCATGATTCATGTAGAAGGGGCAGGCTTGTTACCATTCAAAGAAATAAAAATAGCTACGTACGACAGATCTTTTTAGCTTCATTTATTTTTATAGCATTAAGTTAAATAATATTTCCTGTGGTTTTTTTTTTTTGTAATGGTGTTTCAGAGAACTAGAAATCTACTTGCGCACTTTATCGCCAATCAGGAGTCGAACCCAAGCATACCGACTGAGTTACTTTAGTCGTCCTGAGATGTATTTTAATCTATATTTTTGTGCGTTTAACTAATCAACTGTGCTAATCTTATAAAATAGCCAAAGACACCTTTGTATTTTGTATCATCTATACAAAGACACCTTTGTATTTTGTATCATCTATACAAATCAGTAATAGAATACAAATTACTTGAGATATATAAAATTGGAATAACTGGCCCTTCAGAGGATTTTGTATTCTAACCGAATTTTAGATAAATATTATGAAAAATAAAAACTTAATTTTAAACTTTGGATGCCTCGTGCTTTATAAATAATAAACATGGATCCTATGTGGGTTCATGTACATCGACTACTAGATCAAGTTTTTAGAATTTTCTATTCAAGCTTCAAGAAATCCCGAATGTCGTTTTCATTCACAGAAAGTCCATTACGACGGATGTTACCACTACAATAGCATTGGCTTTATTAAAAATCCATGGCCTCGAGTTCTAGATACGTCAGTAGCGGGCCTTTTATCCAAAATCCAAAAAAAATGCAAAGTGGTTAATTTAAATACATACACGTAACGTATAATAAACAGATAAACTTATTATTTTCAACCTATCAAATAAATACTTTCGTGAGTGGTAATCATGTTCATGCCTGACACCGTCCCGGCAGGACACTTCACTCCTTGAGAAAAGGCCCCCGTCTTGTCCGAAACTAGTCACGCATCCCCGAAATACTCACCTGAGTAAAACCGTATATATTTAATAAACTATCAAATTTAGTTTACTAAAAGCATTAACTTAAAAGTGTAGGTATGTAGAATATAAAAGGTCTAGTATGTGGAATATAATGAATTTAACTCTTCTTAAAAGGTATGTGTTCCAATGCATAAGGATTGTAACACAGTAACAGGTACTTACCGACAACAGTAAGCCTAAACGACAAGCTAATCTTCGGTTCAGTAGAAACTTGGCACTCGTACGCGCCTGAGTCTCGTGGCTGTGCAGGTGACACTCGCAGCGTCCATTCGTCTGATCCGTCTGCATGGAGAGCAGCGAACCTTGCGTCACTGCTATACGTATGAACTCCAACTGTTAAGATGTGCAGGTCACGCTTCCGGATCCAGGATACCTATGGAAAAGATATTACATCATACAATAGTTTCTTTTAGAATTAAGCTACGTGAATAATCGTTAATTTTTAATAATAAAGAGGTCATAGAAGTTATCAATCGCAGCACGTAGTTGCAGTATGCAATATGCATCGTAACATTCTTGCGCTCTTTTTTTTGAAACATATTTCTATTAACTTTGAACAAAGATTTTGTATTTGATTCTGTATTCATCATTTGCAATATTATATAATATTGTAACTGTTAGCCTTCATATGACTGTAATGGAGATTCAAAGCAATATGGTTATAATAAGACTATGTTATCGATGTAAAATGGCACTATGTGTGCATGGTTGGTAGTGAACGTTAAATCATTTTCTAAATTCACAGCTACACGATCAATAATATTTAAATAAGTATCTCTGCTTGATTAAAATAACTTAAATCATCGAAACTATGAATGAATAATTTATGTGAGTCTGCAGGATATATTTAACTTCTCTACATTAATATATGATTATGTATACGGGAATTAACGTCATCAATAGTTATTGATATAATTGATAATTTCATTTCATTTTCATTATATATCAAGGAACGCGAAGGTTTGAAAGTTAGTACGGCAATTGGCTATTTACGTACGTCTGAATACAAATGATATGAAATTATCAAAGCTGTTGAGACAGCAATTCAAAAACTGTTAAGGAGGTACTTTTAACTTATTATCATGCCAATTTACAAGTAGTTTCTAGAACTCAAATATTGTATTATAATGGGACTAAATAGATGGACACAATTGAATTATGGTTTTTAAATATACAGAATAAGCAAGACAGAAAAAATATGTAAAAATATCTGGATAAGTGCTACATGTGGAGTAGATACCGTTGGACAGGCTTATAAAAAATATTCTTGTCAAAGTAAATTTTTAATTTAGGTCTATTTAGTTGTTTATAATGAATATTTTTTCAGGTCAGGTCAAGTAGACGAGTTTTGGGCCTATAAAAATGTAAAAATTAACCCATATTAGTCTCTCAACCAACTTTTTGTATCTTGGTCCTTATTGTACTTACGGTACTATATATCAAATAAACACATTTTTTTTTGTTTTATTTTATTTTAAGCTTTTAATTATAATTATGCTACTTATGAAGGGACAAAAACTTCGAGTTTTTTAACTGAACTAAAGTTGCAAATACGTACTTTACCGAATAGTAAGTGGTTATCATTGCTGACTGACATATATAATTAAGCAGTATACAGATGATTCTGCTCGAATTGGGCTTCGGATTAATAACAATCAATTTTATTAATAAAAAGGATTAATAAAATTTCAATCTACAGACAACTGAGTTCAATACCAGGTTAATGTTGTATTTGCTGGGAAGTATGATAGCTATAACGGGTAGAAGAGGACTGCAAATACGCTGCTGTTGTTTGCAACAGTTTGAAACCTAGTTACATTAAAAAAGACTTTCCATATTGGTGGTGTTCCATATCCTTCCGACTACCTAAATAAATTTTTCAAAGAAATACGATTTTAATGGCGTATAGAGCGCCTCCTAACACCGACGCGGTTTGTCGCATCATCCCTTGATAAAAGACTACCGATGGTCTAAAATTAGTCAGGGAAACCGTAGGAAAATCGTATATCATCACTACTTATTATAAAATAAAGTCCCCCACCGCCTCTGTCTGTCTGTTCGCTATAAATTCAATAACTACCGAACGGATGTCCATACGGTTTTCACCAACGAAGTGAAGAGACGAAGTGATTTATCAGGATGGTTTAGGTGTATAATTCATTATGGTTTTGTGTAAAATGGCTGAAATATAACGATGATTGTTGAAGATGTCGGAAAAAATCTAAATATACTTTGCTATCCGTGTGAAGCCGGGGCGGGTTTCTAGTCTATACTAATATTATAAAGAGAAAACATTTGTGTGTATGTTTGTAATGTTTTCACACAAAAACTACTGGTAGATAGCTGGATGGAGACCTGGATTAACGCATAGACTACTTTTTATCCCGACATTCCCACGGGATCGGGAAACCGCGAGGCGCTGCTAGTCTTTAATAAATATAAATACCGCTCACCAACATTTTTATACAAACATGGTCTATGTTTGTATAAAAAAATTATATACAAAATATAGGTTTCGACAGTATCATACAATCAACAGTCAAGACGTTACTTCATGGGGAACGTCTTGACTCGTGAAAATTATTTTATGGGTGTTATATTTGATAAGCTTCATTGTACAGCTTGATTGAAAGCAGACAATATATAAAGGTTTTATTATAAATAACGGTACGTTACACTTCACATAATAACATACAAATGTAACGAGATAGGGTTGAAATACGAGTATGTCTGTAGTGATTGACATGATACGGCACCACATATGATCGGCCAATATTCATGGATCCTGGTATGTTGGCTTTACTTGTGTGAATGAAATGAATAATTGTTTACTTGATCCTGAAAATTTCATTATTACGATTATTTATGAAGTAAAATCTATACAATAATAAATCGTTTGTTTGGAAGAAAGGTGTCCCTCTACTATTCATCCCAATGCTACGGGCATTGTAGTACCACGTGCAATGGTTTTGTAACTTAAAACAACGTGTTCCGCATGGATCTCTCCACGTTGCTATGAAACGATGTTTGTAAATAAATACTATACTGCTAAAATACCAGGAGGACCAGGAGGAGGACCAGGAGGACCAGGAATCAACACTGACTCTTGACAAAAGTTCTGATCTCGAAGACGTTTCAAGGTACTTCTGTCTATAGCAACGTTAATACATGGGTATTGGGTAATCCTAAGTTCCATTGTCAGGAACTACCTGGGAACCTTTCTGTTATATTAGCTAACCACTTTATGTTTCTTGTATCCAATTTTGAAGTTCAATTTACAATTATAATTAATACGCATAGCCTAGATTAAACAAATCTTTTTACTTTTAAATTAAATATATCACCACGTTGTCTACACCTCTTGTCCTCTAGATTGAGTTTGAGAATTAGTCTTTTAGACATGATATTTTATTGAAATAAGTTGTATGCCTTGTTTCACTAAATAAATTCATTTTCTTTCTTTCTTCTTTCAAATAAAGCTATCAATTAGAGATGAAACGGATAGCTGTTTTTCCGGATACCGGATACCGGACATCTGGCAAACCTTGTCAATTGCCTGTCCTGAATGTTGGAAGTAATGACACGTTGCTGCCTTAAAAAATTGATAAAGATAAAAGTGAGCACAGAATTTCTGAGTTACCAAGCATGAAAATGCAAGTTGAATTTAAAAGTCTTTCCTCCTTCTCTAAGTAAGTAAATCTAACTAATCAACACAACTACGTGAGGGTTGATGAAGCTAAAAGATTTAAAATATCTTGTGCCGATTCGTTCAGCAGCTGTAGCTAATCTTTAGCTCCGGCTAAAAAGTATATGAGGAGATAGAATTGAATGTATTTCACAAGCTGCTGAGGTTACAACACGTTTTGCAATCGCTTTAATGGTAGCAAATAAAAACAACAAGCAATTATACTCACGATCAAGAAAATAACTTAATTTCTGGAAAAATTGATTTTCCCTGAAGAAAGTGGCAATTGATTACGAACGTGACCCGTATATTTGATTGTCAGCCAATATTACGCAATATACGGACTTCACAAAAATACACTCTGCAGTGTATATTGCAAAAGAGTTTTTTAGCTGGCTTTTGACTATGAAGACGACCGAAACCGTTTATTTCCAAATAGCTGACCCGCGCAACTTCGTCCGCGTTCGTAAATTTTTGCCGTTTTTGCAACATTTTTATACATACACATAGCATGATGTTATATATGTATTATATTCCTCGATAAGTGGGATATCCAACACTAAAATATTTTTTCAACTGTAACCAGTATACCTTAGATTAGCGCGTTCAACCAAACAAACAAACAATTCAGTTTTATAATATTAGTATAGATAAATTTTATTTGTTTATTCATTTATTTCCGCATTAGGGTATACATTTGCAGATCTTAAAAGCTAATACAATTTTCTGATCTTTTACCATATTCTACCATTAGGCACAGCGATAAGAACATCATTCATTATGAAATTTATAAAACTTACATTAAAATTATCATATTATGTCATATCATGTTAAATAAATAAACTATAATATTAATATCATGTCAGAAGTGTGAATATTTTAGGGAAATAATAATTAGTATTCAGTCATTCAAAATATATATTTATGATAATAAAACGTCAACAATAAAATAACAATGTCCTAAAGAAACAACAATTCAGTGTTATAAATTTTCAAAAATTGTCAGGATTACAAAATCCAAAAAAAAATTAACTTATAAAAACTGTAATGTGAAGTATTATACAGAAGGTCAAAATTTAGGAGCGTTATATACATATAACGCTTCTAAAATTTGACCACACTTTCGAAATTGACTTCGACATCGACACTTTTCGAATCGCTAAATCAACTTTTGTAGACTGTAGCCTACAATAGTTGAATTGGCATGAAAAAAAAACGATTTTGAAAAATACTTTTTTTTATTCGGCGTAGCGTAGCGTAGGTGCAAAAATAAGATTCCTTTATTAAAAATCTCGAATTTCCATAAAATTGTAAGCACGTAAGTACGTTATTCACGGGGTTTACTATACAACCCTAAAATATGATCACACCGTTCTGTAATACGTAATACCTTGTATATGTACTTTAGTGTAAAATAGTCGGTAAGTACATAGTAACTGTTTAGTAAATAGAAGGAATTCTTAATGAGGACGATACCGTGACTCGTTCATTACGTAAACTATAGTGTACGCAAACTTAACCCTACATTCATCAAGGTTTATAAATAGCTATTAATAAGCCTTGATGAATGTAGGGTTTTTGTAATTAACAATATTTACCAATCAAAACAATAGCCTTATTCTATTGTATAGATATTGTATTTCTGAGTATTAACTAAAACATAGAAACATAGAACATCTATAATGTCGGCGTCATCGTAGTTTAATTATTTAATTCCTTTACATAATTATTTCATAAATTTTATCGAGTGTCACCGGTGTGCCTAAATTCAATTTCATAAAACACATGCTACTTAATACAATACAAAATCCATATCTCTTAGAATGTAATTTTTAGGGTTCCGGTCTTTAAAAGGAAAAAAGAAACCCTTAGAGGATCATTTTGTTGGAACCCGTGGACGCATCAAGATTAAATTAATACCAAATACTTGTGTCTACGGTCCCTTGAAGCTATAAAAAAATCGACCTTGTAAGTCATCGCAATCAAAAGATGCGGCTATTTAAGCCTTAGATTTGGCCAAATTTAAACATTTCGCGTAAATCAAAGCCTATAGGGTACTTCCCATTGACTTAGAATCATGAAATTCGGTAAGAAGCAAGGTCTTACACAATCCGAAGGTCATTAATTTGTTGTTATGTCACATAAAAATTGTTTTTGTGATTACAAACTAATATTTAGCGGTTGGAAAGTTGACTTTGGTACGACGAAGTACGTACCGATGTATCGGACAATATTTTTAGAAATGCAAAGATTATATTCATAAAATCTTGGAGAGTTGATTCCCGAGATGGACGTATTATCTACATACAAGTTTGTTTGTTTACGAAGCCCTCGGTGCGCGAGTCAGATTCTCACTTCTCCGGTTTTTTAGTTATTATACCTATATATTATACTCATTTTAAAGTGTTGCACAAAACTATTACTACTTATTAACATGCTAAGAATTGTTGAGTCTTTTCTTAGCTTTCCTATATACATACTATAAATAAATGTTTTGTGGACGACCACGTATTTGGCTGAATGAAGTGAACTCAATTTTTATTAATTGAGGTAGACGTCTTGTTTTTTAGCCAGTCTCATAATAAATTTCAATATTTCAGGATTTTATTCTCCTCCCTTAGTATCACATCGTCAAGGTCATAATTAAATAGTCATGTCCGGTTTGTAAACTGACCATATCTCTAAATAAATATATAGACATACCAGCGATAATTTTTGTAACTTTTTGTATTTGCGCTCACGACTCGTGCCGGTACCTGTACTGTCTTCTCATTGGAATAATCTTGCTCTGTTACAACTATAAATATCAGAGTTTAATACTTATTTTAAAAACAATAATAGCCAATCAATCGCGAAATTCATATTTAAAATTTCTATAGTGCGTGAGTTGTTGCATACTTGTTGCTGTCTTACACTAAGTTTTTTAATAATTTAATATTTAGAAAAAAATAGGAAATTTAAAAATAAAAATTTTGGCTTTTACGTAACCCGAATATTTTGTTGTATCAACTAGCGGTCCCGATTGCTCCTTCACACAGATTAAATAATAAGTCCTCCATCTAAATAATGTACCTTTCCTTTGATAAGTTTTCAAATAAATACAACTGTGATTTATTCGAACTCTAATAATTATTTTTTACTTCTATAATTACTTTCTCTACAGTATTACTCTTACAATAGCCGAAGGCTAACGAAAGTCGTAAGTGTGGTATTAGTCTTTTCTAAAACTCCTTCAGAAATTACTCATACTAATATCAGCTATGATTTATTTTATGTGACACATATAAAATAAGGTTTCACGAAAGCGCTGACCGCTACTAACAGAGCTTAAAGGCGGCCTGTCACACTTAAGTGCTTTTAACTCGACACATTATTGTTAGAAATGTATGTCACTTGGAGCAGAGCTAATGTATCTACCGTGTACCGTTAGCAGATTAAATAAATTAAAAACAGCCTAAAATACAGTAAGTGTAACCTTAATAAAGAATACTGAACGTTGGATCAAATACCTACAGGTTTTTCATAATTATAGTATACATAATATATATAGTAATTGATATTACGTTTTTGTTAACTTGAAGGCACACTCTAACATTGACATATTTTTGTTATGATATCATTAACATTGTGAAATTTCATATTAACCTACCGTTAATATGAAATTTCACAATGTTCTTTATGGCTGGGAGGAAGAAAGCCTGGTAGTGATGTAAAGATTTTTAAGGGGAGTAAAGTACAGTCACAAGAAATGATGGCCTGCTGGACCCTGGGGGATACTTCTGCGCCCATTAAAAACCACTATTCTAGACAAAAGATCTATTGCCAGAGACGCTGTGTTTCTTGTGTTAATAGTCGGGGATATTAGAGTTCCATTGTGAGTAATCCCCTTATTATATCCTTTAGAGCCCAATCAACAAATCCCAGTAGTCATACTAACTTTTAAACTTTCGCGTTCCATGATATAATATTATCTACGTATTAACGGGAATTAACGCGATCACGAAAAGGTATTACATACCTCTGAACCACAGGCTGACTGGCCAGTCAGCCTGTGACCACGGCCAGTGCTACCTGGTCGAAACGTCAGGCAATTCAGAGGTATGTAATACCATTTCGTGATCGCGTTAATTCCCGTTAATACGTAGATAATATTATACCCAGTAGTCATCTTTTATATACCCCACCTCTTTTTCCTTTCACTTATCACCTGCTAAATAAAATTACTACGAGAAATGGAGCACTCTGACAACATCTATAGTAGGTAGTATTTGTTCAAAAACCTAACAAAACTTTCCCAATTAAGGTAGATACAGGAAGAGGCGACAATGGTGCCGATTCTATTGTACACTCGACTAAACTAAAACCTGACTTAATTTCTTCATATGAAATCAACCTAGTGTTCTTCGTAATAAGGTCTATTTGTTACTAGCATCTATTTCTCAGCGCCGCTAAATTTCACTAACACCTGTCAACGTATACTCAACTTTATTTCCACGCAGCGAGAGTCTCCATTTATTCAAACGCTATATAATTGCCGTATAAAAACTTGTTCAAAACAAACAAGGATGACGTGTTTTTAATCTACACCTACGAAGACGCTTACTAAAAACACAGAGCAAAAGAGATGGCATTCAACGGATAGCGGCTCTCGCTACGTGGTATTAAAGTTTATTTGAGCGTATCAGACTTTAGTCGACAAATAAATTGCTTATTTCGATAGCGAAGTGAATTTTAATTTAGCGAGTGAAGTAACAGAATTGGGACCAATAATGTTCTTTTTTACTGTTTCTGCTTTCGCCAACGAATTCAATCCCACTTGATCTAGGCTTGACCCATAAAAACTTGGATGTCGCGAGAAAGAACTGAATCCTCATCTAGTTATATCTAACTAGTTCTGTCTCCACGCTTTAAACCGTGCCAGGAAGAAAGTTTTAAAACCTCACTGCGAATAGTCTCGAATATAAATTCGACTGAAACTTTGTCGATGAGGCTACATAAAAATAGGAACAACTCGAAGAGCTTACAATTACTTTGCACGACGGGAGATCCATAAATAATGGTGGTCTTTTTATTTTCTGTTAACAAATTTATCAAATTTGCACTTAGGTGAAGAAAATACTTGGTTATCCTGGTTTTAGGGTGCGAAGTATTGAGTTTATTAAGGAAGAGATTACTAATGAATAGAAACAAATCTTTATACATTATAGTAGGACGAACTCAAATTGTCTTTATTTACATTTTTTGCCTTTTCCTATGCAATGTTTAAAGACATACTATTTTACAATTAATTAAAAAAATATATAATAATATAATCTGTACATTAATATGTGAAGAAAATGTACCCCTTTTTAAGCAAATTTGCGGACGGAAGAATTTGAAATACTTAAAGTTTATATCTGGAAGAAGTGTAGAAAGCTAAATTTTTTAAACAATATTTATTACAAATTTAAAAATTACGAGATAATGGCTACGTCAAACTACGGGCGTCCAATATGATATTTTAACCTGTCATGGAACAAAAGTCTATAAAAGGACGGTTCAAATTATACTGGCAATCGAAATAAATCAAAAAATATAATTTTACTGAATTATGGTTGAAATACGACCAGGCGATCTCTAGTTTTAATAATTAGTTAAAGCTAATTTAAACTCAAATGAAACATTACAAATATCTTATTATTTTTATACACAGTCTCTTTTTTTGTAAAGACTACTAAGTAACGTGGGTCACACATTACTAGGTACCCCCTCCAGGTAAGCTAAATGGTGGGGTTCGAACCCGCAACCACTTGATCGCAAGTCCGACTCCTTATCCATTACGCTACCGCCGCTTATTAGCTTCACTTGTAACTAACTAACTATATAAACAGATCTTGGAAGTCAATTTTAGCCTACTTCTAATCGTCGTATCGAAATAATAAATTGATATGTATTTTCGATAACAATACTATAATTTGGCATCTTAGAGCTGATTTGATGATAAGGCCAGGAGGAGAATAGCGTAACTCTTCAGTGGCTACTAAAACCAGTTTAATGAGCCCTGATTGGGCTTGATGATGAAGCCAGGAAGTGGATAGCAGAAATCTTTTTAAATCGGTTTTTTTTTTGAGAATCTGTTCTCCAAAAAATATTTGTGACAAAATCTCACTGGTCTATAGAATGTTTAAAAATATGTGTAGGTTAAAAAAATTACATGCTAATATAAAATCGTGTCGACAAGACTAGACTAGACGAGATGTAAATAACCTAGCCCATATACCTAACACATACCTTAGTTTAGCATGTCACTGGGGGTAATAATATTCCTGTCATACACGAAAACGTATTTAATCCTTATAATAATGTAGACACAGAACAGTCATTTAATCCATCCATGAGCCGTCGCTTTTGAGTACACAAATGTATTAAAGGCCAAAGAGCTTTTCATATTTGAAGTCCTTTTTCTCTGTAATGGGATCGCTAGATAAAATGTGAGTGGAGTAAAGTGGAGTGAATCGGCGCAATCTGTGGTTCGAATGAGTCAGCCCTTCACTGGCAATTTGGACACCATTCACTCGCCGCTCACATCGGAAACCACATAGAAGATTGCCCACTCCTGTGAATAGTTCCCCACTAGAAAGCTAACCTATAATGTCTTTCACTAATCTTTCGGCCGGTCTCTGAAAAGGGGATTAAATATTGAATCCATTCGGGTCAAAGTTTCGTCGTGAATTACGTTGGCTGAAACCGCAGTCAACCTCAACTCGGTTGCTATCGGTTTTTGCACTATATCGACTATAGTGATTAATATCACTGGTCTCGTTTTAGGTGCGTAATTATTACTTTTTTTAGAGGAGTTCTTTATCCAGCTATAGTTGAGTTATTTTCTATACTTATTTGATTTTCATTTGGGGATAAACAAAAGCGTTGGTGGTTTAGTATAAGCTATTAAACTTTCAAAGTTGAGAATAGCTTATCATTAGAATATCATCATTCCACACTAATGAATTCCACAATCAGCACGCTTGTGTAAAAAATAGAATACGCAGACTGCCTGCCACCCGTACATCAAAAAATTGTTAAGTTGGCGAACTAACGAAAATCTCATGAAGTCTATATTGCCAAGAGAACTCTTTGCAGTGCAGCTCACTCACCAATCTCCAAATTGTTGTCTATGTTATGTTACTGTTGTTGTGTAATTTTACCCACCCAATAGCATAAAACTTTTTAAAATTGATAATTTCTAATGTGAGTATATTTCCTGTAATATTTAATCAATTCAAACAAAATAAAGCAAATAAAATAAATTAATGTTACATTATTACGTTACACATGTAGTTACATTAACTCAAAATGTGTAAGAACCATGTCCAGGGCTGTCTTTATATGAAAAAATCATTTAAGTTTTGAGTTGACCAGGCCCTCTCCTCCTCACGACTACGTATTTGTTTATACTGCCCCCACCCAACTTTACGTTATATGAGCAGAGTCAGTATACCTGCATCAAGTTCCCCAAACCAAGGTCAACAGACGCAGGGACCTTTATACGGCAGGTCTTACCTCCAACGCCATGGCGCCGGTACTAATTAAGGCTAGTTACCCGTATGCCTATCGGTCACAGAAAATCGCCACTCGTGAAACCCCACTCGTAGCGACCCCCCATTCGCAACCAGCCCACTCCCTATTGTCCAGATAGGTACCGGAGCTGTCAGGCACGCTCACTTCCCGCATATTTGCATATGCTCGCGGTAACACCGCTAGGTCCGTCAGAGAAGCCGACTACCAGTATCCAGCTGGTACCGGAGCTGTCAGCACGCTCACATCCCGATCTACAATCAAGTGTAGGTCTACGCTGGCCTACGGTCGGGTGTCCGGATCAGTGTCTAGTCACCTTTCTACTTGCTAAGCAGGCAAGTACCCGAGCTGCATCGGTCCGACGGGACCTCTGCTAAAGGACGCTCCAAGCCTCGCAGCGGAAAACCAAGGAGCCCTTCGCCTTAGACCGGTTAATTCCGCTGCTCGCTGCTCGCGAACGTGCCCGTTCTCTGCAGCTAACCACAATACCCCCACGAGTCCAACTCCAAAACCGGTATCTGACAGCTTTCAGAGGGCTCAGGATCCGGTTCCCGTGGTACCCTGATCTAATAGCCGGTCCCGTAGTTCCGGCTGCGAACCTATCTACTCCGGGTGACTAGTAGATAGGGAGTTGACCAGTCACGACACCAAAGTAGACTAGATAAGTCTGTAATCGCGGAACTCCACCACACCTTAGGGAGCTTCACGACTCCAAACAGTCCGCCACCGCAGTAAGACATTTGGATAGGCCAATGAAAACTCTAAAAACAACTAGACTGTTTTAGAAATTGTTATCCGAAATGGCACTTTCATTCCCAAACGTAACACAATTCTCATATTTATTAAAAAGTATATTTTTTAATATGGTATCTCTTTCGTTCGCACAAATTACAATTGTGCCAATAATAACGATTATATTAACAATTTAGATACTCTGAACTGGTTACATATTAGTGCATAGAATATTAAACGCAAAATACCGTCTCTGCGGTTCTTGATGTGTTTCCTAATATTGTAAGACGAAATTGATACAAGCCCTAGAGCTTTTCCAGTTCTATTAACTGTGGTGGGAGAATCGGAATTGAGTTAGTATCGTTATATTATCGTGTAAGTATCGGAATTGTAATCGATTGTAGCGATTTACGACGTAGACATGGATCGGAGTCGTTAAGTGAGATGTATGAGGGAGAATAGTGCTTTTATAAAAAAAAAAAAATATTCTGCTAGTTAAACACTAATTTTTTCAGAAAATGCTGGATAAGCAAACTACTTGCTTAGTATGGCAATTCTGCTGGTGGGTGACGTTCTTAGTAAAAGAGGGAAGGGTCTGTAACATCTGAGTGATGCCTGTACTGAAGCATACGTTTATAAGTAACTGCTGACAAAAAGACAGGCTGTGTTGCCTTTGTAACAAATATAATTAAAATATCCCCAACTTAAAAAAAACAAATAAAGTTAAAAAAACAATCTATTGTCTATCAGTAACTTACTTGAGACTATTCCAATGGGCTCAAACACGGCACACCTCTAATTTACGTTGGTGAGGAGTTGAATATCTTCCTGATTCACAGGATACCAAAGCGCAAATCGATCAGACCAGTAGAAGTTATTCTCATCCCTTTCAGCATTAGAAAAGAGCTGATGATCTTCAAACGACTCGTAAAGCCACCTCTCTAACAAAAAAAAAAACAAAAACTGTCCAGTAATTTAAGAGTTATGATGCCACAGACACACTAAACTTGTTAAACTTATAACACCCCTCCTCCTAATGCGTCGAGAATTAAGAAGGTGAAGAAAAAGAGAAAAGTATATAAAGTATAAAGTATAGTAATTTTAGAGTAATAACTTTTAGGTTCTAAAACTATCTACAATAACTACCACTAAGGTAGTTATTGTAGATAGTTTTAGAACCGATAGATCGATAGATAGTTGGTATCTGGTATTGAACTGGACTGGTTACGTATCCAACACTGTCCTTTGATGTTGGGAACGTGAGGATGAATGGTGATGAAGGTGCCAGGGTATACGTTGCATTCTTGTAAAACCTCTTTGCCAGAGAACAATCATATATCTTTAATAAATTAAAAGTTTGAAAATTGGAAACCAAAAGGAAATTAAGCTATACAGGACCCTTAGACTGTTATGATCGCATTGCAATATGTCGTAACCTTGATTTCCACCGTAGAGGCATGAAAATAGTAAATTTTGTTTTCGACTTAACAAGTAAATTAACGCTCAGACGGATGCAATATGGTGGTGGAGATAATGATTTTTACAAAGGGAAATGCTCTTTATAATTATAAGAAGTGACTTCAGCAACTTTGTTAAACAATACAATTTGACCTTACAGTAGTTGGCTTGTCGCAATTCGTCGTCGTCGCCTTTACACATTATATACAGTTATAGAAAATTACAATATGCTGACAACATCAGCCCTTGCTAAAATTATTCATAAAATAAATATTCAGCGAAATGAAACTCATAAAAACGTTTTTAGCTAACATGGTAATTCAAACGTTTTAGGTTTAATGTAGTCTTTGTTGTCTTTCCCTCTCTGCTATTTTCTTTTGATTAATTTCGTTGTGAAAACGAGAATTTTAGCTTTAGTACAGTTTAGGTGTTTGAAAGAGGGGAGCTAGGTGCTCACTCACGCAGTTGTTTCGAAATTAATTCATGGATCTCTAGAAAAATGTGGCCATCTTGTTAAATTTACAACAATATGAGGGTTGTGAAATATGATTGTGTGTTATTTACTGAAACCCACATATGAGAATAGAAATACTTAGATTTTTTGATTTTTGAAGCGAAAACTTATTTAGGCACGTTGGGCACTGAAAAAGCATTGAACTCGTGTGACCATCACGCTCATTATGACATATACGGTACAGATGCATGAGTGTGTTATATTATGTGTTTTTACTTCTGACGTGCAATCGTATTTTATTGTATATTAACAAAGCTATATGTTTTTAATTAGCGGCCAGTAGTATAGTCGAGTAAAACATTCACAAAAATGTTTTAAAATTCAAAATCCGTAAGAAAAAGTAAATCTTTATCCGCAAAAAAAAAACCAGGGTTCCATACAAACTTGTATTTAATTAATAAAAAATTAAGAGTTTATTTCGGATGGCAAACTTTTACAGTTCTAAAAAACTCCCCCATACATCAATATACGTGACAGTCAATTTTCCAAGCGCAAAATATAACTCTATAAGCGCAAAAAAAAATTGATATACTCGTAGGAACAAATTTGTGATTTTTAGATTTTTTGCTTTTATTTGGGCTCTGAGACCCTACTTTGCGCAAAATTTCATGATATATATGAATAAAATGGCTGTGTCTTTTGATTGCGTTAACTTAGTAGCTTGATTTTTTTTACTTGATACCTGCACGCATTCCTGAGAAAAGGTGTGTTGATAGATAAACAGACAGACAGACAGACCGACCTCGAAATCATCAAGGTGCGGAACCCTAAAAACGAAGAGGAATAAGTAGTCATAATTTTAAACATCTACAGTTTGCAGCTGTTTGTTATTGATTATTTATTATTATATTTCGTAGCGCTTTCTTCCTATGCAATCATTAGGCATGAATTACATTATATTTCTTCTAATTCACGAACTAATACTGTTTGTTTCTCTAACACTTTATTGCTTTATGGATAAAGAGAGAAACAAACGATTTGTCTTTTCCATTGACATTTATGTATTAAGATTTCCATAACATGATGCATGATATTTATTGTGCCAAAGAGAATTTATTCCAAAAAGGCCGGAGGACATATTAATACCTATCCATATTTGTGATTGATTAAACCACTGTTTGTCGTTCATTTGTCAATGTAATTGCGTTCTCAAAACGATGTACTATTTCTCCTATCTATCATGAAGTATGTTCGATAACAAATATTGTTATAATTAATTTTTAACCGAAAAGGTTAACAATACAATACCTAATAAAGATGATGTGTTAGAAACAGTCTTAAAACCACTGTAATAAACTGTGAAAATCACTAACTAACAGCAACTGCCAAGTTGTTCGTACCTCTGTTTGCACTCAACGTCAATCATTCTAAACATATTCCTACCCTTTTATAATCCCACAATTTGTTAATATTTATCCATCGACCAATAGTATTGCGTTACCGGTATAACCAGTCAAAATAATATCTATTAACTTATTTTTATTAAATAGTGAACTGTGTTATCATCTATTATAGTTTGTCCCTATTTTTAATAAAATAAATAAGAGTTTTTAATGTGGCGACAACAGATGTAGGTAAATAATGACTTTGAAATATAAATTCTTAAAGTATCTCGATTGTTTTATTTACACCGTTTAATTGGTCGATGGCCGATAAATGAAGGTCTCTCTCATCATGATCTCAACTATGGGACGTCCACTGTTGAACTTAGCTATTCTATTCTATTCATTTATTAATCTCCGTCTAAATTGTGGAGTTCTTATTACATTAAAATAAATATAAACATATATTTGTAATGATATCCTTAACAACGTCCATACAGCCTCGAAAATCTATGGTTCTGATCTTTAAGGTAATAAAAGTGTCTTGATATAAAAATAACCAATTATCTTTCAACATTCAGTTCAATCATTTTTATCTACGGGGTTTCTTTTTAGATTTATTAGCCTGTTTGCTTTTCAAGTACTTCATTTAACTTTTGTAGTTGTTATCTCCGAAGCCTGTTAACTTTTTCCGACTTCTTTACTCCTGCAAATCATGGTGAATATTTTCCTTTAACACCTACAAACTTTTGTCATGATTCTTTGTTTTGTTTTTTTTTTTTATTTTATTCTATCTATCCTATTCAAAGTATTACAAATTTCTCTTAGCATTTTTTTAAGGGGTAAAAATGCAGCGGCAATGCAAGGTCAAGTTATCGATTAACTCACTACGAGAGTTAAAAATGGATGTTTTAGAAAAATAAAGATTTATAGTACCTGTATTTCTATCTTTTTAATTTTGTATAGGAGCTACCACAAAATGTAGATGACTGTATTGAAAGAGCCAGTAAAATAGCGAATTAAGCGGAAAAGATGTCGCGTAATACAATAGAAACCAGTTATTTCAGAACCTCTTCCAATACAAAGTTTGTTTAAAATGTCTTATTATTGTCTAGGATGGCTGTAGAATGGTCTCTGAACCTTTATTGGGAGCATTCAATTTAAATAGAACCCTTAATATTTAAATGATAATGGAAGTCACTTTCATATTCTTGGGGGATTTCAGACAAACAATATAGGGCTTACATTAAAGAAATCAATGCATGTTTCAAATCATCTTTAAGTGTTCCGAATTCAAATTTTACCACAATAGAATTGCCTTAGTCAAGGTTCGGTGATATTTATTTTTGCTCACTTACTTATTCAGATTTGTTAGTCAATTAATCAAATGAATTTAGAGAGCCCTTACTAGCATCTAACGAACCCCTTTTAATGAACAATAAAGGGATGATATTGTTTTAATAACCACGCTCAGCTATTGTAACGGTGATTGCTGTTATTGCAAATGTATTTGTTGAATTAGGGCGAGTTTTGATTAGAAAGAGTGAAAAAGAAAGAAAATAGATAAAACAATTAGTTAAAGCTTTGTAGAAATGAATCATGTGATATCTAATAAGACCACTTGACTAGTAAGTGGGTTGAAATAGACTTGTGAAGCACGTCTAAAGCAATTTTTAAAGCTTTCAAGTCAATACGTCTTATTCGTAGACATACTTTGAGTACATTTTAAACGATTACCTTAATATTTAAAAAAAATATTACTATTCTTGACTGAGAAAACGTTAAAACTAATATAAAATTTGAGAAATAAACTCGCCTGATGCACATACTCATATATACACATAATGTCAAAATTAAAAAAGTGTAAAGTGGGTGGAATAAATGAAAAATATTAAAAGAAAATAAAAAAAAACTAATAAAATAAATTGAAATACCTATTCACAAACCCCACAAAAATAGGTTTTCAATTCAGAATTAATTTTGTTAACCACAGATGGCAGCCCCGGCCTAAATTCATCATAATTCCTTAACTCACCAAGAGTAGGAACACAATTGGGTTTTAAAACAAAAAAAAAAATAATAAATGGGAAGATCATACTAAATAAGTTTTATAGAAAACTGTTTATAATATTTTTTTTCGCCATAATTAAAAGTTATATTAATTTAAAAATAAATGTTTGAAGCCTATACCGAAAACACGCCGAAATTTTGCGAAAAAACCCGAGCGATTGTGACGTCATAATGTTAATTTCTACTCATCGTAGCTGATACAGTGTTGCGACAATGTAGAAGACGTTGACACTGTACTATCGTGACATTCCTTTAACAATATGACGTTGGCGACTAATCGTGGCTCGTTCGTAGTCACGTTGATTCTTTTTAAAATTGTATCAATTTTGAATTGTTTCTAATTAATAAAAAGAAAATTTGCATTGACTATTGTGAGTGTAATTTGTGATAAAGTTTTAAAATAAATTAAAAAAAAACCTTTTTTTTTAAACCACCCAATTGTAGCTTAATCGCCTGGTTACAATTGGCTTATAATAAAATTCAGCTGTTACATTTGACCCATATCTAGTACTTACAAATAACCGCAGCATGCCTTAAAAAATCGACGGTCATTCTATAACTGAAGCTTTTATATAGACTTACATAATTTGCTATTCTTACTTCAGCACGCCCTTCGAATGGCGTCGCATTTCACCTTGAACCACAAATTACCGTCACAATGAGGATAAATCAAGTGTCGATCATTTATACCAATGATCGACACATAATTAAGTATTCCTGCTCACGCAAAGCCTGACTACGTGCTTGTAATATTTTCATTTTTATAATTAATGCTGAAATGGTATTTTCATCTGGGTTGCCTTATTGTGTTCTTGGAAACAAAATCAGTACAATTCGGGAGCTTTATAAATTAATGATAAAAATATATTTTTTCTTTATGTGAAATTATAGACCCTTCTCTTTCTTTGTTCCCTTTTTTCGAAATCGCTATTCTAGATCCACCACTAACACCACATGTGCAACGTGTTACTGATTCTTTCTGGTAGTATACCTATTCTATCGCGCAAAGTCAGTTTTTTTTACAGCAAAAGAGTAATGTTTTTAGTTTGGATGACAACAATGTTAGAAACAGTCTCAAAACCACTGATATAAACTATGAAAATCACTAACAGCAACTGCCAAGTTGTTCGTACCTCTGTTTGCACTCAAGTCAATCGTTCTAAACATATTCCCCTTTTATAATCCCACAATTTGTTAATATTTATCCATCGACCAATAGTATGGCGTTACCGGTATAACCAGTCAAAATAATATCTATTAACTTATTTTTAATAAATAATGAACTGTGTTATCAATGTTATCATCTATTATAGTTTGTCCCTATTTTTAATGAAATAAATAAGAGTTTTTAATGTGGCGACAACAACAATATATAAACAACATAAGAATATTATGTACACTGTACTGTACTTAGCTGGTATAGCTTTACGATTATCATGCCCCCCAACTGGGCAAGGGCCTCCAACTTACAAAAGACGTAGTGTTGTTTTGTTAACAAAACTTAGTAGTATGCAAGAAGATAAACGTACCGTGGTCTTGCCCTGACTTGCTCGAGCGTTCGCTTACACTCCCCAATCAATCCGTATAAGTAATATCTCTTTCATTTCATTGCCTTCACTTCTTACCTACATAAAAAAAAACTAATAAAATAAATTGAAATACCTATTCACAAACCCCACAAAAATAGGTTTTCAATTCAGAATTAATTTTGTTAACCACAGATGGCAGCCCCGGCGCTGATTCTAAGAGGGTAAACAAGCATATGTCCCGCCTAAATTCATCATAATTCCTTAATTCACCAAGAGTAAGAACACAATTGGGTTTTAAAACAAAAAAAAAAATGTAATAAATGGAAAGATCATACTATATAAGTTTTATAGAAAAACTGTTTATATTTTTTTTCGCCATAATTAAGTTATATTGAGTTAAACCTTACCTTTTCCTTTTCTTTTCCACTTACTCCCAATTTTGGGAAAGTAAGTGGAAGTAAGTGGAGTAAGTGGAAAAGAAAAGGTCTTTAATTCCCAAAGTGCCTGGTTGAATGCAATAGACTTGCGATTACGCGAGTGCCTACCCTTCGGGTTTACAGGCGTAAGTCTATGTTCGGGTATGTCTTCTGTGTCCCACTAATATGAAGTACTTCTGTGTCCCACTAATACTTCTACAGGAAACCTTTTTATTTACACATTTTGTTTTAGAATAATAATCTTTATTTAATTAAGAAGTAACAACCAGTGTACATAGTTGGATACTATATCATTTGGGTTATAGTTATTTCAACTGTAGCTGCAACTGCAACCATGCCGGGGAACCACTCTCGTGCTAGGAATAAACCTGTGTTACGATTAGTGAGGCCGGACTGTAAACATATCTGTTACAACCTGGGGTGCACCTCCAGGTTGTAACAGATATGTTTACAGTAGCTTTGTAACAATACTGGGCCCTTAGCGGACTTAAAAAAGGAGGAGGTTCTCAATCTCCGCTTTGGAAAATTCTTCTTTTGTGTTAAAGGTTATGCTTTCCAGGTGATGGGATCCTGGAGAAATCGAGGGAACTCTTTAAATTTTATAGGCACACTTGAAGCGATTTGGGTATTTCTTTTGTAGTGACTCGTGCATAATTTTTTAATTGAATAAGTTTTATTCAAGGTTTGTCTTATTTAAATTTAAAGAAAATATTATACTGCTAAGGATGGAAATTTGGGGGTGAAAAATACAGCTTATTAGATTTTATCATGATTTAGGCGCATTAAAATCGGTGATACTTTTCTTTAAAGATAATTATTAATCTTAAACCTGTGTGTGTGTTCGTGTCTGTGTTTGTTGTTTGTGCGTGCATGTGTGTGTGGGTGAGTCTGAAGTTACGTTATATATGAGTTTTCTGTATCTGAATAGTTTAGGGTACGAAGTCATGTCTTAACAAAGATTTCGGTGATATTTGCGACTGTTTAGTGGATAAATATTGAGAATTTTGTTAATTCTGTTATACAAGAGAATACTTAAAACTTTGTTTTGACGTTTTGTCAAAGTTGTATTGTGGCAGATTGTGGAAAATTATTTATCTGAACGACGTTGATATGTGTGCATGCTATATAGGGTTGTATATTAAAACTGAATGTTTTTCGGGACAGTTTGGTGCACGAAAAGCCGTTTCACTGTCTGGAGTCATTGACTGTGAGACAGGATTTACTGATATTTTAATGTTTTTTTTTTATTTATTTAACGTGGTATTGACTGGTTTTAGTGGTACTGGTACGTACATATAAAATTATATTTTCTCAGATAAACAATAAACCAATGTAAACGAATAGAAATAAAATGTTGGGAAAACGTAAAATCATATATATTTCTCAAATTTTCAATAATGATTATGGTCAAATTGCAATCACTGGGCGAATACTAGTTTTTCGTAAAGAGTACCGAAGTCGTCTTTAAACATTATACATAATGTCACTACGAAGTAAATAAGTGACTCCAAGACGCCACGTTTTAAACTTTCAAGGTTAATGGGTTCTACAAGTTTATTTGATAGGTAGGACCCGGCGGACCTTCGATCTTCTTTAGTCATTGATAAAATGTCGCAGAGCAGAAACTAAAGCACTTTTATAATGTTCGCTGATGTTGCTTCAACAACGCATATTGACATGGTTACTTATACTAATCACGATTATTTTCGATCGTTTTCTTTTTGGATCCCGTTCCTCAAACAGAAAAAAAGGAACCCAGGTTTTAGGATAACATCGTTGTACGTCTGTCCCTCTGTCAAGATCCTTTTTCCCAAGAACGCGAGATATCAAGTTGAAATTAACATTAAATACGACGAACTATCTTTATATGTACAAGTTTGTACGGAACCCTCGTTGTCCAGTCTGCGGCACTTGTCCGGTTTTTTTAAATATTGTTTATGGAACTACCTTGGGATTTAGGTCAATCGAGTACAGTCGAACAATAAAAATCAGTTAAGCCGCTGCCAACAAATTGTTCAATAAACAAAGAAAAACTAACACACGCGAAGTCGGTAAATAGGAAACAGTATTTTTCGACTAATTAGATCAGATTATATTTTAATTATTAGATAGATAAATTTTAAAACGTCATAAATTTAGAATGGCACCTATTCAATAGTACCTACTAAAAAGATATAGAAAAATAGGCATATATGTACTTCTAGGATAAATTGAAGTACGTAAATCAAAAAAACGAGTGTGCTTTAGACCACACGACTGAAGTAGAACTTCATACGAAACGAAACTGGCTATGAGAGAAAGAGAGAAAGAAAATGTGTGCTCGCACCTCTCTCTCTCTTGCCTCTGCAGTAATATACGAAACTTAACTCTCTCTCTCTTTCTATCTTCACTAACTTATATCTCCCTCTTAACTTCTGTTCGCCTTGTCCGATCAGACTTTTCGAACGCATTCACCAGCTTACTCCCCAAGTCAAGCGTGCGTAAAGAAGGTTTACTTCAAAAATGAATGAACGATCACAAGAGTAGGTACCATTTCTGGACGAGGCTATACCAAGTACTTGTAAATATGGTCGTATTATTTATGAGATGAGAAGCAGTAGAGATGCAAACAACTTAAACTGTTGCAAGTTGGCTAGCTTTTGCTACGACTTAAATAAATGACTTATTAAAAAACTTGGCATGTCTTAAGAAGCGTATTGCCAACTTGGCGTATCCCGTCCAAGTAGCTTTGTAAGTTATGGAAGTCAGATACTACGTCTCGATTTATGCAAATATCAACTTTCTCTATAATGATGTTAGAATATTATTTAATATTATGTCACAGATATGGAAGATTAGGAAGAAGTTATTAAAGTTATCCAATTACCCATGGTGCAGTTTATGATTTTTTTAATAATCTATGGCAGTAAACAATGAACTTAAAAAATTACCTACACCTACACCGACAAATTCCAAGAGCTGTCACTCAAATACACTTACAAATTACGAATTAGAGTACAGATTAAAAACTGTAAAGAAGAAGTCAATAAAATCCGAACTGTTTAATAACATAATTTGTTTTAGCATAGTAAATAATGGTCGATATACTTGAGATAACTACTTGAGAATAAACCCATCAATATTAAGTAAAGAGAAAAATGTAAATAAATGTAGTTTTTTCACTGGAATCAAATATTCAATCATCATACACAAATACAGACGCTCACCAAGACTTATTTATATAGTACGAGTATGTAGAGATTTCTTTAATCAAATCAGTACAATTGTTAAATACTTCCCTAATATTTCAGAGTAATATTGAATTCCCAGCTTCCTGCTTAGATAAACCTATTCCAAAAAAAGAAAGGCTTTAAAGCAAAGCATAAGGAGATGCAACGCAGGTGCAACCGTATCGGCAAAATGAATGTGAGTGAAAATCTAAATAAATGCATGCAAGCAGAATATCCGAACGCCTTGTGAAGTAGGTAAAGCAAGATAGATACCGACTCTTACATCTCCGGGGAGTAACGTTTGTGGTAACCACTTGAAGGTAAATCTTTTCCTTTTAATTTTAATGTATATTGACCTGCTTGAAGAAGTGTTATTCAGGTTTGTGGTGTTTAATTGCAACTGCGGTTTTAGTATTTCCTGTGTGTGTAGAGGGTTCGCATGTGTTTTAACAATTAATATATACCTTTTGCTTGGCGGCAAATCATGAAAAAAATGATAACATATATTTTATAGCAAATTGCAGTGGATCATGTACTTTAAAGTAAAGTTTATCTTCCTCGTTTTATCTCTGCATCAGTCTCAGGTTGATTAGCTTAACAATATACCTATATTACAAGCCTCCCAGTTTCTTGGCGTCTCCCTCTGATTTGGAGATCAATCTTTGACGATGTGGAAAACCGGAAAGGAGGTGCATGCGTTCTGGATTCTTTTGGAGCGGTGGAACGGCAAATATTAACGTTATGTAAGAATCGAATTGTGAACTAAAGTGTATTTTATGTGTGATTGCGAGAGTTGCTATTCATTTAAATGTTATAGTGGAGCGGATCTCCTGTCTGCACGTACGGAACTACTGTATTTATTCTGCTTAGATTGAATGCAATTAACCTTAATACGTTTTATAGGATCAGATCGTAAACTTTAAATGAGTTTTCTCAATTAATGGCAAATAAAGCATAAAGCTTATGATTGTTTTAACACAAAACTGGTAGTTTAATTCAAATTTCATAAATTGGAACAACAATATGTAGAAAGCAGCTGGTAATAAAATGACAGTTTGTGTTATAATGTACTATGCAATGATAAATAACAGCCGAAAATAACAATTCACATAGCGTTCAAATTGTTTCACTGTAATGTACCAAATAAAGTGAAGTCATTGTTTTATTATAATGTTCCTGTTAGCGACATTAATCTGTTTGTTTAATTACGTTTACACAAGTTAAAGATGCGTATCGACAATTTTTTTTAGTTAATACCATTATTTATAAATAAAGATTAAAATTGATTATATTAGTTAAAAATAATATAGTCAGGTAATATATTATATTACCTGACTATATTGATAGTTATATTATATCACCGCAACTTCTAACGGGTAAGTAGCAAGAAAGAAAATGTGAACAATCTTTTTTTCTTTGAAACATTTTTCTTCTCCTAATCAGTGAATGCCGTTTGCCGGTCAAGGTTGTGATTTTGCAAGATTTTTCTATTGCCTATGGAAGAATTCAGAGACAACTATAAGGGTTTACCCTACTAAACGAACTTTGTTTCAGAGGTTTTATTTCTTGTTGCCTTGAAGATCCCTGCTTTTTTGACTGTTGCAGAATGTACCGCGAGGTAGAACCTTAATTCAAGATCAAAAAAATTAATAATTTTTTTGGATAATTTTGAATCTTTCTAGACACCTACAGTTTAAACTTTATAATATCTTCTATTCATGTTATCTTTCTCTCTTTTGACATATGGTAATATACCCTCCCTCTTTTGAAATATGGGTAACATAACGGCAAATACAACTAACCTTCATTGCTTACAAACTTAGTGGTTTGAAAAAAATATTAAAACTTGATCTGACCATGAAATATGTAATGCTTTAAAAAATATACGAATATGCTGAACATATACATAATTTAAAAATTGTAAGAAACAGTCTCACAACCACTGTTATACACTATGAAAATCACTAACTAACAGTAACTGCCAAGTTGTTCGTACCTCAATTCGCACTCAAGTGAATCGTTCTCCACTTATTTCTACTCTTTTAAAATCCCATTATTCGTTAATATTTATGAATCGACAAATAGTATTGCGTTACCGGTACAAGCAGTCAAAATAATTGTGTTTTGTATTGACGAAGTATTGTTAGCACAATAATATAAAGGTTCCTGATATAAAAATTAAAAAATATAAACTTACCGCTCTGTCCGCAAGGTTCCTAACTTTGCAGTGTAGGTAAGCAGGTTGTCCTACGGCGGCGGTGGCTTCGCGCTTCGTGCTGTTATCGAAGTACGGAGTACCCAGGGGTTCCCAGCCTCCGCCGCCGGCCGTTACACCTGCGACGAACAAATTATTTACAATATATACATATTATAGAGAAGCGTATTGGTGACGTCGGAGTGTTTTGTAATTTAATGAGTATGTAGAATGAACTTGCAAAAGCAATAACTTATCTACTCCATAGTGACCAATACCGCCTTAGATTACCACGAGAAGAATTATCACGTTTAACCTGTATATATACATGCCATAAATAGTTACGAGGGAATATACTTACACACCTCACATCAACCTATAAATCTGTCTAAATAAAGGTCGTATCGTAATTTATTTTTAACTCGAATTATTTTAGTAAAATTACGATGTATGTTTTAATAAACCCTCTTGTGAGGTTGTACGTAATCTGGGTCTTAAATTATTAGTCTATAACCTCTTCAACATCACTAATTGTTTGGAATGAGATTAGGTTTACTCCTGCCGGAGGTATTTATTTTAATCTCGAGTAGCAGAGGTGTTCTTTGAGTCCGTTGTTTCATTTCAATGTTCGTAAAGTCCCCGAAATAATTCTTAGTGCACCAGTTCAGTCATATAAGGTTTATTCTTTTACGCTCTCCGTCTAAGACGTGAAGACGAAATAATAAAATAAAAACGCTTATTTCTTTTTACTTCTTATAGTTAAAAAAAAACAATAATTTTAATTACCATTATTCTATTTTGTTTTAGAATATACTATACTTGTACAGAGTAGAATATTTCCTCAAAATCAAAAGACGGTGAATGAAACTTCTGATAAATATTTTTTGTTATAAAATTTTAAAACTTAAAAAAAAGTATACTACCGACTACAATGCTCTTAAATCATGATAAAAATAAACTCATCAAAAAACTTATTTTGAACAAAAAACGATTTTGCAAATTGTCTATAATTTATGACGAATTAAGCCTGAACATAGAAAAAAAATATATTATATACATTATACAGCCGAATTGAGAACCTTCTCCTCTTTGAAGTCGATTTTAAATGAAAGTTTAACAATTTGCAAATATCAAACTTAGTTCGTGAATTCTAACAGTGTAAAACCGAATATAGGCACATAGTCGGCTTGTGTACGTTACCGATCATTTCGCAAATGAAGGCGCAAATTCATCAAGCAGATGTGCACGTGGGAAAACGTAGTTATCAGCTCCATCGAACCAAATCGGAATCATGCTCAAAATGCTTGTGAAACACAGACAGCAATATTACATTCATACGCCGAAGTTATACATATAGTGTTTATAGAAATTACAGTGATTAAATAACACAGCACTGATATTTGTGTAATACGAAATTCAGATTCAGATTATTCGGATTCGATTCTCGGACTCTGTCCTCAAATACTATGTACTGCCTCTTTTTCACACGGTGTATATTAGCATTTAACTAACTAAGACCTTGACTTTGACCTCCGTACCTACTCAACAGTATCATATCATGTCATCTGTGTAATTTACATTATTGACTAACAACTTAATATGTTGACTGACTACCAAGATCAGGCATCATAACCGCTGAAGATTGTATTTACATTATGTAACAATACTAAAGTTAAAAATGTGTAATGAAATTAACTTTAAATTTCGAGATAAGATATAATTACACATTTACATTTTAAATGTGTAACTCGGGACTAAATAAAATAATATTAAAAGGTACAATAAATTCTTGAAAATATTGTTGTTAAAATATAATCGCGATTAAGTCCCGAGTTACACATCTAATATGTATCAAAGTCGCGAAATTTTAAAAACAATTATATTTTCATTTATTCTAAGATAAGTAATCTTGTACTACGAAAAATTAAATATATAATGTAGATGCCTATTCCGAAAGGCTTTACAAAAGACTATATTTTGGAACAGGCATCTACACTTTAAGAGGGATGCACTAAAACGGTGTAGGAACAATACCAATTATTATTAACCTCAGTCAAGCTTTTATTAAAGCTTATTTTTTAAATGAAACCAAATAAAGAATGTTATACAATAAAAGCAGTCTAGTGGTTAGTGATCCTGACTGCTGAGCCAGAGGTCATGGGTTCGATTCCCACCCATGACAAATAATTTATCTATAATAATGTACGTATTTAGAAATATATAAGTATGTTTATCAGCAGTCTGGTTAAAATAGTATAGGCTCTGCCTAGTTTGGGATCAGGCGGACGTGTGTAAGATGTGTCAAAAAAAAAGCATAATGATTTTGCCATTACCTACACGACGGCAGTGGGAGTTAAGGTTATTTTCGTTGCTACAAACAATATGCATGCCTGTATAATCATAAGATCGCTGTATTACACTTCACACTACGGCAAAACCAAAGCGACATCAACAAGCAGATTGACAGTTGACAAACTTACAAGCGACTGACGTTTTGACTGACTGACAAAACGGTCACACTAACAAAAAAACGGCGGCTGTCAAATAATATCGACTGTCATATCGTATATCGATCCATCGTTTACACCTAGTATTTTTAGCGTTTTCATTTTAATGATTTGTTTTACCTTGCATTATTTTTTTAATAATATATTTTATTAATTGGCCCACAAATGTGAATGTATCTTTATTCCATTAAAACAATCACTGCACATTGACACGTTCCTTTCCACGTAATCTCTTATAGACAATTGTAGATATGGTAAGTATAAAATATGATATAAAAATAATTTTCCTCTACTGCTTCATGTCTTATATCTATCTAGATATTCGGGTTTGGGTTAAAAACATTAGTGTAATTAACTTAGAATTTAGGGACACGAATATTATTCGTGACTAATTTCATATTCGCAGTAACCAAATAAGTGTATTTGCATTAGAAATTAATAACACATGGCTATTTCTATACGAAGCTGTATTTTCAGAGATTTTAGTTTCACTATATTAGTTTTATATTTTAGTTGGTACGGATATCTGAACATAATGTCCGTCTGGAAATTATTTTAATACATTTAGAAACTCCAATGATAAACTATTAAATTCATAAAGTTACGATCTCCTCGAAAGCCTCTCGATCTCGAACTGTGAAGCCAAAAGTAGAACACGGATTGAACTTTACTCTTGAATGTACTGAAGTGACCTAACTTCGGGACAAACTTTTCGTTAGTTTATCTGATGTTTAGAACCCGCAGTTCTAATTAAAAGCTTACCGAGTCTCTTACCCTTCATTTACAAACGACTCAATTAAAAATTTAGAAACTACATTAACTTTTAGAGTCTTAACTTTGAATGTAAATGGTGCTTGCACGTTTCTAAATGAAATCTTTTGAGAGTAACTATAAATTGTGAAGATAAGTTATGCATTGAAATGTAGTCAGTTATTTTCAGCCCTTTTCTATTTTAGTAATAAATAACGGATTCATATTAGCTTCTAGGCTATATAAATTCAGCTAAACATCACTTTGTTAGAAGCTTTAATAAACGTCAACGTCGACAATCGGTCAGCCTGGGTATCACCACCAACCACTAATATTAACAACAGCGTGGTTGAGAAACCAAGCAAGTGGTCGATAGGTAGTTGACCTATAACAAATATTATGTAAGTAAGTATCAAGTAAGTATCAAGCCATTGTCGAACTTCGGTCGCGGGTAATCCTGTGATTCTTCAAAAGCTTTCATGGCAATGAAACTAGTATGTTATGGGGAGTCAAAATACTCGCATAGGTATACTTGCGTACTTACCTGTTCATACTAAGTTAAAATTTACCATTTTAAAAGAAAACTTGTGTATACTCGAGCGGTGGCGCAAAACTAGTTGTGTACGGTGCGCGCAAACAACACGTACGGCGAAAGAACTATTACCTACATAATTCCTCGACTCATAAACAACCTACCGTCGGATTTAGTAAATAAAAATACAGAGACATACATAAAATTAAAACTAAATAAAAGACTTTTTCTTAAACAACTGCAGTAATCACCTCCAAGTATAATTTAGGGACATTAATGAGACTATTTCTAGTTCTCATAGTGTAATAATAATAAGCTAACACCTTGCCGAGATAGACGTATAATTATGTAAAAAATATTGTAACTATGCGATACTGGCTGTCTGTGTAACACTCCACAAACCTTAGTGGTTTACAGTGTTATGTTTATATAATTAAAAAAAAAAAAAGTTCTTGTATTTTTCTTGTTTAATATAATAAATAAATAAAAAAAAAAGGTATTACTCTTAAAAACTACTACTACTTACTATTAAAAAGTAAACTCTTCGTACTTCCCTTGTCGATTCTATGTCTTAATATAAAAACATATTATTTTGTTAAAGGTTTAATTAAGACTGACTACTTGGATATACTTTGTTTTGCTTGTGATAACTTTGTAACAAAAGCTAAAGATTAAAGGAAGATATAAGTAGTGTATCACTTATTTTGGCAGTTCTTTGTTATGTAGAATATTTATATAAAGTACTTGCTTACGTTGATGCTATGTCCAAATATGAAACAGATTATTTTTATTAATGTTATTTATTTAAATGACTTCTTATAACATTGTGTGTTTAGATTGTAACAAATGAGTAATATTGGAGATTGGACCGTTTTATTAAAAATGAGTAACTAGCTGTGTTATCAACATATTATCATTATATTAATACGTGAAGAGAATTCTTTGTACCCCTGTAATATTTACAATTTATATACATAGAAGAAGTGCAGAAAGCTAAAATTTTAAAACAATATGTCATACAACTTTAAAAATTACGTAAAAAGGGCTAAAAATTTCAATTACACGCGTTCAGTATATGTGATTACCTGTCATGGTAAGTAAGTCTATACAATGACAGCTTAATTTATACTGGCCAAATAAAGATCAGACGATCTCTAGTATTTATAACTATTTCACTAGGTTAGTTTATGAAACTAGTTATATTACTACATAATTTTCCTAGCATAGTTATATTCTTAGTATGTAGTATGTAGTAACTATATTACGGTATATAGCTTTAGCCCTAGTGGTATAACTATATTACGCATATATTACCATCTTATTGCGATATTTATGCCAGGTAAATGAGAACAATCATTTTTGAAACAATGATTTCCAAGTTATACAGTAAAACTAGTGTCACTTATTTATCTTTATAACCTTTTTGAGTGTTTCATAAAAATAAATTTGAGACAAATAAATTAATCCAACATTTTCTAACATTGGCGTGATAAAACTGCTATTAGTTACGACTCTACCTTCGACCTGGGGACAATTTTCCATCAGGCTTTCATATGTTCTCCGCAATGTAATGCGAGCAGCAGAGTATTAAAATATTAAAAAATATTAATATCTTTTGGTACGTGTCCTTTGGGATATTATGAAAAGAACCCTTTTGACTGGTGACGATTTTTAAAGCACTCTTAATGATCAATGTGCTATTAACCCATAATTATTTGCATGGGGGTTATTGCATCAAACACTGCGTTTTTAGCGTAAAATCAATTTTAGCGTAGGTAATTAATGTAGGAGTACAAACGACTTTATGATAAATTACATTATAAGAAAGGCTAAAAATATGTATGTAATGAGATTTCGACACTGAGAAAATATTTAATTTTATTTTTAATTTTAGCCATCATACTTTGTGCCATTACATTCTTATTTTCAAATTATTTTCAGTTAGCGATAAGACCACCCATTGTACTACTGTTTTTTAAAGTATTTTTCCGTGAATGTATCCTATTCATGGTCTGCAATAAAGAGGACCGATACATCTACATCTATCTATTTATATATTTTATGAAAGCTTGCAAACATTTTAATAATAAATGTAGTTTCATAGTAAATCTTTTATCACTACTGTCTGTCTGTTCACTATAAACTGAAAAAACTACTAAACATAAACAGGTAGAATACAGATAAGTTATTATGCAGTAAATTATCATAAATAAATTAATCTACAGATTAATGAGCTTCGATTTATGTAATTATTAGGCTGTATATAATTTTGGGTGCGTTTAAAAATATACTTTTATTGTATAAGGCAGTTTTGAAGCAAGTGTAACTGGATAGATTCCACGTACTATATCTGTGTGTATGATTTAGTAGTAGGTTGTAGGTTTATATTTTAACATACAGTATTCCTTATTTTCTCGGTACTAAAATTTAGTTTAAGGCTCTTTACTTACAATTAGGAATTTTAGCAAGTTCAAAATTGCCGGCATATTTGAACTTTAACCATCCGTTTAAGTATGTACGGATCCTCCAGCCGCTAATTGTTACGTTACGTCAGTATTTGTGAACGATTGAAAAATGTACATAAAAAGCAAGTGAAATGATTAAACATACATACAATCACTAATAATTGCAAACCACAAAGTTTAATAACATGAATAAAACTCCACGTACACTCCACATCCATGTATCTTTTCTGAGAATGACGACTTCAAAAGACGGCAACGTGGTTTCTAACGTGTTATATATCGCCACTTTTATCATATTGTATCAAAAATGCAACGTTTTAACTGTCCGCCAACTATTTATAATGTACACTGTATTAAAACGACACACGACTCTAACACTAACCTTACTAACACAAAGAGACTGAAAGATATTGTCTGTACCACACTTTCGGAAACGAGGTTTGTATTCACAAAAAGATTTTTTGCAATTTTGGGTCCTTTTCTTTACAACAGGATAAATAAAAGACATCCATATACGACCTCAACTATTTTAAAGCAAAGAATCTTGTCAGTCAGTATCTGCAAAGTTTAGACTACAACCACACTGAAGATTTAATTACTGTTGTTAAATAAATAATAGTCTCATAATGTTAATGTTCCTATATTATTATATACTACATAAATAAGTCTATTTGTAGACATGTATGTTTCATAAATATTGTTCCGATTAAATAATTACATAATGTAGTCAAAGTCTGTAAGTGCACTTACCGCCTGTGGCACAGGTTTACCCTAGTACAGGCACCCATATATTTTAAGATAGTTAATGTTATATAAGATCTGTAATAATGTGTACCAACTATAAATGAATAAATGGATTATTATTATTATTACTTTTTTTTGTTACAGGTACAAATTTGTTTCACAAACCTGGAAACCCTTTCTCCCATAATAGCAATTTTGAACAAATTTTTGCCGTTTCTACTAACAAAGTCTTGTTCGTTTAAATCTTAGATGATTCTAGCAAAGAAACATACTGTATTATGTGTGAATGTATAGTAACATCAGATATGGGTATTTATATTTTCTGTACCAAAAGATTTTTGAAGTGAAAACTTATTTAGGCACGTTGGGCACTTTTGGTATGGGGAAAAAGCACTGAACACGCGTGACCGTCACGCTCAGATGCATATATACCGATGACGTGTGTCCTACGACTGACATTTGTTTTTTGTAAATAAATCAAAGTTTTAGCCTAGATTGCAGAAAAACAAAACACATGCCCGATAACTGATAAATAATGATAGATTACACTGAATAAAAAAATATTTCAAAAAAAATATTTGTTCGTGTTCCTTAGACCTTCAAGAACATCAATTACCACTAACCTCTGCCTTGGTATGAAAAATAAAAAATAGGGTAGTTTTCCCACCTCCAAAGCATAAAAAAAAAAAAAATTAAAATTTCACTTCGGAAATCGTCTTTCGGGGGTTTTCGGGATCGTCGATTACGAATCAGAGCTGCAGAGCTCAAAAACCAAGTGAAGGGAGTTGCACCCCCGTTAAAACCACCCCTAGGAGTGACAGAGACAAAAAGGTTTAAAATTCAAATTTTCTCTCTTTCTCTATTCGTTAAAAAATCTAGTCGGATTGTGCGTGAAATTGTGCCGTGTGGACGCCGTTTAAACAAATCTTATAAGTTAATTACAAATAATTCATGATAATATAAAAATATTCGTATCAGACAAACAAAATATTGTATATGAAATATCAAACTACCTTATGTTGTTTTATTCAATTGGGTAACTAGACAAATAAAAAGAAGATTGATTAAACCCGTTTTCTATCAGAAAAGCGGTGTTTGCTCATATATTCTACATATAGAATAAGTATGTGTATAATTAATTATTAATTTAAGTATAAGAATAAAAATGACAACTATCAGCACACAAAATAAATAAATAATTAAAATGATGACAAATTTAAAATTACATTTAATTATTTAATATTACTGATTTTATATTGACAATCTTAATTAGTGAAGATTTTTTTCTTACCGTTGTTTTACATTTCACATTCACATTCATCATAAATACAACGTGAGAGTTAAAATAGTAATTTATGTCATAGTATCATATACAAGGACTTAATTATCAGTTATGATTTCCTTTTTCACCACACTCAACAGAAAATTAGGAAATACCCGTCCATATAACTACTAATAACATCTTACCGCAATCAGCAATTATCTCACCGAGCGTAGTTGTAACCACGCCGTAATAGGACCATTGGGCTTAACGAGGTTAAATAACATGGTGGACCTTATGAATAATGATATCAGGGTACAAATATAACGTACAGTAATCTTCTATGAGAACTTGAACACCTATATTTTTTGTTAAATCGCAAAACAACAGCGCTGCAGCGCATGCGGAGCCGGCAAAGGTTGTTATTATCGTAAAACAAATAAGTTCAGTACCTTTTTTAACGAAGTTACACTTCAGACACTCGGCCGGCAAGATGGAAAATAGTGTTAGCTCAACGATAAATGTTGACCGCGAGTTCATTTATATTATTTTACGCCATCTGTGGATTCTGCTATCTATTCTGATACTAATTATCCGTATATTAATTAGTAAAGGCAATTTTCACAGATGGTGCAATTTTAATTTCGAGTTTTTACAATATTTACTATATTTTGATACAATTATTCAATCCAAAAAATATTTATATACATAGCGAAAGAAACTTCGTTCCAACCGGATGTCATAAAAACACCTCACACCACCGCTTTTTTTTTTGTTAAATATGTGTTGTGAACAACGGAGGCAAAATACCTGAAAATTCAAACGGTCATAACTTGTAAACGGATAGTTTTTTTTGAAAAATTCTTATTGTAACTGCATGCTAGAGTCATGCCCTTTCAGTGGTTTAAGTAAGTGTTCTATTTTCAAATACACCCTGTATAATTATATATAAATAATAATTATGATTATTTGTGGCCGCGAAAAATCTTTTAAGACTAGTGAAAGTTCTGGAAATATCACCCATTTTCTCATAAACACGAAGAAAATACAAACCAAGATTCTTTATTCAAAGTGGGCTTATTCCACGCTCATTTGGTAGTCAAGCTATTCTCGCTTCTGTACGTGTTATCGCTAAGAATAAATAACTACATGAGCTGCATTGCGATTGCAGTCTCTGAAAAAATCGTGCCAGTCAAGTGACTCTGTTTATGTTGTGAAATTTAGATACCGAAACGCTTTTAAAATTATTTTACTATTTTACTTGCAGACTGAAACATTTTTTTTATGTTGCCCGTAATTTGACCAAAATGATACGGTGTCCAATATCCGTTCTTATAACATTTTCTAATTTCCTATTTTTTCATTCAACCATGTTAACTTGAGCGGTGTCTTTAAATACTGAAAGGACGTGGTGTCACTTGTAAATTTGTATTGTATCTTAACTTGTAACGGAGCTTGGGTGACTGTATTTACAAAAAACAGTACACGCTATCGCTAGTACTGGTATTCGTGGTGGGGACGAAATACAACATCGTGCAGGTTATTGAAGTAAAAACTTTTTTGCCCGCGTTGAGCGATTTTTGATAGGGGTAAAACTTATGGGTTCACGTCACCTAAGCTAATGTCACATTAACATCGGTATCAGCGTCGCTAAAAACAAAAACACAGTTATTTTTCCATTTTGCTTTTGCTGTTTTTTTTGCTGATCTAGATTGTTCACGGCAATCAGCCTCCACGATCAAATTGCAGGAGAACACTCTCTGGTCTCTGTTCCTTCCTCTGTTCTCTGTTTTTTACCCTATATTCATTCATGCAACCAAAAAAAATGTGTTATGCTGTAATTTTGTTATAAATATATAGATAGATCAAAATATTAAGTATATAGCGGTACTACAAGTGACACTTAAGTGATGTTGTGTGAGTAGCTCCTTTGTTGAGAATTTAAATATAAAGGTCGTCATTGCATTGCACACCCCCAGTCGTCCTCCTTCGGTCATAGGGCAAAGTTCCGTTTTTAGGGTTCCGTTCCTCAAAACGAAAATAAGGAACCCTTACAAGATTACTTTGTTGTCCGTCTGTCTGTCTGTCTATCTGTCTGTCAAGATCATTTTTCTTACGAACCCCTTGACGTATTAAGATGAAATTAATACCAAATACGTATGTCTACGGTCCCTTGAATTTGTAAAAAAATCAGCTTCTAAGTCAAAGCAATCAAAAGGTGCGGCCATTCAAGCTTTAGATTTCACCACCAAATTTCAATCCGCAGGTAAATCAAAACCTATGGGGTATTTCCCATTGACCCAGAGTCATGAAATTTGGTAAGAAAAAAATCCGAAAGTCGTTAGTTTGTTGTTTTATCACATAAAAAATAGACAGTCATGGGACTGCTGACAGAAGTGAAAACTTAAACGAAACGATGAACTTAAAATGTCACATGAGCAGGTTGGTGACGTTAATTAATAAGGAGCTGACAGAATTCAATGTTTAGATTAGCGCCCTCTAGTGGATCTATATATGTATTATTAGCGTGACAGTCACGAGTTTAGTGCTTTTTCCCCATAGCAAAAGTACACAAACGTGCCTTGAGAAGTTTTCATTTCAAAAAATCGATTTTGTAATTACAAACTTTTATTTTGCGATTGGAAAGTTTACTTTGTCATAAATCGATGTATGGGAGAGTGTTTTTGGAACTGCAAAGTTAAGTTTGTTTTTGGAAAAAGACGGGCAAAAATCTTCAAGAATGGATTCGCCATCGACTTACCATCTACATACAAGTTTGTTTTCTTACGGAACCCCTTTTTGCGTGAGTCAGACTCACACTGTCCGGTTTTTTCAAATCATAAATATTGTTAACTGACGAAACAAAGAAGTTTATTAATTCGACCGTATATGTATATATGTCATAAAACAATAAAAGATAAATAAGAAACAATACATTGTAAATGTGTAATGCTTCAAATTGAAATATCTGATTGTTGTGCCCAACCTTAATCCTACTAATATTACGAGTATAAACGTGAAAGTTTGTGAGGATGTATGGATGGTTGTTGCTCTTTCACGCAAAAAACTACTGAACCGATTGCGATGAAACTTGGTATGTAGATTAGCTGGAGACCTGGATTAGCACATAGGCTACTTTTTATCCTGATATTCTCACGGCATTGGGAATTACGCGAGTGGCGGGCAGAAGGCATAAAGCATGGTTGAATTAAAAGTATTATATCGTATCATATACGTATCGTTCTTACACATTTCAAGGACTGTTTGATTCGCTATTCAAAGCCAAAAGCCAAGCGGCTTCGGTAGTAAGTAAAGCTTCAATAATCTGATCTCAACACTGAACTAAAAGTGGCCAAGTAGACGGTACTTAATCGGTAAGTGGAACCTGGAACGGAGGAAATAAATAAACCAAAGTATTTACCGAGTGGTTTTCACCCGATATCTTGTTGGTTTCTCTCCGTATTCAGATAAGAGGGTGCGAGAAATGGGATTGAATCGAAAGAAGTGCAGCAATATCTTGATTCAATACAATTTGTGAATATGCTTAGGAAGGCTTTTTCAACCGACGCTCTAGTTAAAAAAAAAATGGAGATAAAGCTTGAACTGCAGTAACTAATATGTAAAAATTTACAATCTATGACACTGCCTTGAATACAAGCTAAAACCAAATGATGTATCTCTGTTGACTAACGAATCATGCCTAAGGAGTTGTACTAAAAAACGAAGATAGCAGAAATCACTCGTCTACTTAATAGTTCCACTATGCAATAAATCAAGATATAAAGCACGAAATATCAATAAACTAACAGTACCATATCATCAATTAATAATGTGGTACATTGACATAAAAAAAAACAATAATTTAAAAATAGAACGAACACACAGACTTGTCAATATTAGATAAAAATATATTGAAGTTATATAGTGTACACACTGTAGGCCTAAAATAAAAAAAATATATAAAATTCTAATATCGATATAAGTTATTGAACTTTTACGGCCCGCGACATCCTAGATTTGTTCTTTAGATAAAAAAGGTATATTAATAATGAAATATTTTATTATGGACGTTATAATATAATTTTGTACAACTTCGAATGATAATTTGTTTAACAGAGTATAGCATTCAATTTTACGGACTGCATTAAATTTCATTTGGTAATTATTACTCATTATAAATTAATTACCATGAGCGAATTAGCAGTATATTATCGTGACCCATAAAAAATTTGGTGACATTGCCATTTTGAATCGATGTTCGTTCCAGCCAGTCATGTTCCACCCCTAGACTGAAAAATATCAAAAAAATTGACATATTTCTTTAAGGTCGTAAATTCTTTATAGCTCTGGATAAACAGCGCTAAATGTACGAAACGTGCATGTCTAGTAGATCAAATATCTTAAAAATATCTTTAAAACTCAATTAACACATAACACCTAAAACACTACACACCTAATATTAAGAACATAAATAATTTACAGTATAATATAAAATATTAAAAGGTAAGCTAGACTCAGACTAAACTATGTTATTTGGACTCCTTTGTTGTAATATACTTCATGGTATACTGCTCAGTTAACCTAAATATTTTATATATTTTAAAGAAATACTTTCACATTGTTTTAAATGAAAACAACAAATCAAAATTCCCAATTCAAATCATAAATACAAACATGGAAGCATTGCCAAACAAAGCAATTCATTAAAAGTAATTTTTTGCGCAATCATTAATTAATGCAGCGATAGGTAGAATGGGAATATTAGCGATAATTCCTGAAATAGCCGAAACCGTTAGGTTCCAGCATCCATTAGTGCGATCCCTTCCAGCGATAAAAACGTGCTTTGTTCAACGTCACGTCCCGTTATTTTTTATTTCTCCATTTTTGAACATTAAACAGGGTATTTTGTAAATATTTCATTATATAGTCGGCGTGTTGGAAGAGAAATTTGAGATAAAAGGGTTTTGTTTGTTTGTATTTGAAACCAAATTACGATTAGGTCATGACAGTTCTTTTTATTGCTGATCTGAAGGCAAACAATACGCTTTTATAACTGTATTATACACTTCCATGTTTGTTCTAATGGTATTGTTTTGTTTAAAAAAACCTGCTGATTGTTATTTTATTTCTGACGCTTTGTGTTTAAAGGGTTAATCAAACCCCGAGTTGTTAGCTTTAGATAAAAAACCTTTTCATTATGCCGACACGTAAATATTAATTTAAAACTATCAAGTTGGTATTCTGGCTCTATTGAGTAACTGAATACCAACTTGATAAGTAAGTTAAAATAAATTAATATTAACCCAATTTCACAACTGCATCAATGCGTTTGGTGACAATTTGCAATTGATTAACAAAATTGCGTGTGTTAGCAAACACATTACATTTCAGTAGTTAGCTACTATATATAATTAGCTGGTAAATAAGCGAGGCTTAGCGATCAGGCATCGCGTCGCGCGATTAGCGACTGGATAACTTATATATCAATGGGATAACTGCAGGCTTCGACAAATGTCAAACGTTTCTTAGCGTTGCCATTTCTAAAAACGTTGACGCCGAAACGAAGACGATAACAGGTTTGTAGACAAAAGTACTTTGATTTAGCAATCGCTAATTCTATTCGATCTTCTTTAAAAAGCAGATTATTGTTTATGGTTTCTTTGAAAAACATCAACGTGTTTAGAGCGTATTATTTAAGGGGGTGTCCATTAAATACGTGAGGCCTTTAGAGGGGAGAGAGTCGATCCAAATATTAGCAAATATGACGTAACCACGTAAATTTTATTTGCACGAAACTAAAAAGTCATTGAGACCTCTCATGACTTACTATTGATTATAATAAGTAGTCTTTCGATGTTCGATTTCTTTACCGTGATTCTAGACTACTAGAAGTGTACTACTAGTCAAAATACTAGTGTCCACTAAAATAAAACTTTTTAAGCATTTTACATATTTTTTATATAAATACAACGCAATCGAGCATAGATTACTTATTTACACAAAAAAAATACATTAAAAAATCTCACGTAAAATTATTGAGAGACGGGAGGAGAAAGTCGAGCCAAATCTACACATCCGACATTTCTTCAAAGAGAAGCTCGAAAACTTGCCAATATCGCCTCACGAAATTAATGGACACCCCCTAATCATTTTCAAAGTTGGAAAGGTGAGTTTCGCGTATCTAGTGTTTGAAATTTACTCGTTATGGGTAGCCTACAAAAGCTGCTACGAGTGCATTTTACAGATAATTGAACAATTATCATTACGTCAATATTATTAGCTGATAGTAAAAATCGCCATTTTGTTTCGTTATCTACATAGTGTTGACGTTTGCATTGACCGTGGTCACAGGCTGACTGCGTGTGCCTATGACCACGGCCAGTGCAACCTGGTTGAAACGTCAGGCAATTTAGAGGTATGTAATACCTTTTCATGATCGACCATGCCATGCCAATGGAAATACATAATTATAACTTTTATATTAATTATCTGCAATTAAATTTATTAACATTTAGTAAATTATTTGTGTTGATTTTACTTTTTATTTCTCATTGTCTCGTAGACTACTTGTCTGAAGTTTCACTTCTGCCGTGTGTGAATTGCACACACACACACACACTTTTTTTTGCTTATATTTATTTACTATAGAAAGGTACACATTGTACCTAATACACATTTCATTACTAATTTTCTGTTAAAGTTACATTGTTCGCTCACGTGTGTTCAAGTGCACTGAACAGGACTATGTTTAGTACTGCAAAATTCAATAGCACAAAAATACAATTACAATATGCCTTACTCAGAAATTGAACCCAAGACCAGTATTAAGCCTGAAGTTATTCAAATTAAAATTCAAAATCATTTATTCAATTAAGACACAAAGTGACATTTATGAACGTTAAATTGAAGCTAGAGTTAAAATCATAGATCGGCACAAACAGACGCCACAGCATGTACTGGATTGTCAAGGTAAATTAGGTGGAAAACACCAAAATCTACTGCCTGTTTGTGTCGATCTATAACTTCCAGTTTCCAAAATGCCCTACGGCCTTATGAGAAGAATACTGGCAAATAAACTCATGGCCACTCTTTTTAAAAGTCAGATCTTCAGGTACAATAGTGTTAGTATTACACGAGAGGTAAACAGGATGCAAGCTGATGCCACCTGAATTTCATTTTATTGAAATGCTCCAAAAGCTAACGTACTAAAAAATAAAAATCACTCAGTGATACCGTTGAAGGTTTGAACCTATTAAACATAGAAATCATTCAAGGTGCACATCTACCTTCATTCAGTTGCAAAATCTACTGTTAAAAATAATTCGTGACTGGATTAAGAGGCTAGAGTTGCAGTTGATCGAACAAAAATAATAGTATAGGCTAAGGCATCGCTGACTAGGCCGACCAGTCACCCCAAGCAGCACCCGTTCACGAGTATGACGCATGGACCAGCCATCATCTCCTATATGTAACAGGCACACCATAATTACTCCTTTTTCATATTAAAACATTTTTCTTTTTCTTATTTACAGTACTAGAAATGTGTAATCCGCATTATGTGGATCTAGTAACGTGGGTTTAACACATTATTAGTATCCTTGTTTACCCCTCCAGCTAAGCTAAATGCTTGTGTTAAAGGAGTGGACTCACGTCGGTAGTGTACTGGGTGGGGTTCGAACCCGCAAACATTTGATCGCAAGTCCGACGCCTTAGCCATTACGCTACCAACCACCGCTTTATTGAATTAACGTATAATATAGGATGAATAACAACTTACCAAACAAAATAAAAATACAGCTGAGGTGTGCTGCCCACATTTTGTCTTCTTTCAATTCACATCATGTGTCAAGCACTAATCACAATTCACTGTCACATACACTGTATTACCACAGGCGCACTAAACATTGTACTTAGGTCTCTGTTGTATGACGTCACCACTTTATCCTTCCTTGAATGACCTCTGAAGTTACCTGTTGATAAAATAATTTAATAAGTAATATTAAGAGCATGTACTTTGAAATCGATTTGAAAAAGAAGGCTTTTTATGGTATACTTAGGGGGCAAACGAGCAGACGGGTCACCTGATGATAAATGACTACCGCCGCCTGTAACTCAAGAGTCACAAGTGCGTTGCCACCCTTTAAGGTGGGAGTACTGGCAGAGGGGGAAAGGGGGGAAGAGTGGAAGGAGAGGAGAGGGCAGGGTTAGGGCCTCCGGTAACCTCACTCACGCGGCGAAAAGCAATGCTTGCATTGCTTCACTGCCGAGTTTTCTGTGAGGCCGTGGTATCGAGCGGAGTCGAGCCGGCCCATACGTGCCTAAGCATGGCTCTCCCATGTAATTTTTTCTTTTTTTTTTATATTTGAGCTGCCAAAATGACTCTGCCCTGCCTGATGGAAAGCACAAGTAGAACCCAAGAGTGGTGGTCACCATCCTCACTGCGAACAGGGACAGTGCAGCATGGTGACCAGCACTATGGCGGCCTAGTGAGATGCATTTTCACGCCCCGCTTAAAAGACCCGGGATCATAGTGGGACGGAAACACGTGCGCTGGTAGTGAGTACCAGATTTTAACTGCTCGGCACAGGAAGGAAAATCCGAATCTATGAGTGCGAGACTGTATGTCTACCACTCTGAAGAAGTGACTTCCGAGTCCGGCACGTGTTGTCCTGTAGAGGAAGGGAGAAGGGGGGACCAGTTGGAAGAGCTCCTCAGAACACTCCCCATGATAAAGGCGATAGAGGACTGCCATAGAGGTGATATCTCTACGCATCTGCAGAGGCTCAAGGGACTCGGTGGCTTCAGGACTGCCGACAATGCGGATTGCTTGCCGCTGCAACTGGTCGAGAGCGTCAAACAGATACTGCGCGGCTCCATCGTAAAGGTGAGAATAGTACTCCACGCACGGTCATGGGTTCGATTCCCACTCAGGACAAATAATTGGGTGATGAGCACGATCATTTGTTCTGTGTCTAATTTATATTCAATCTAATACCTTTAAACGAGCAATTCTTGTACATATGTATATATTTATAGTTTGAATCTCGGATACGGCTTCAACAATTTTTATGAAATTTTGTTCGCAGGGGATTTCGGGGGTTCTAGCTAGGTTTAATTTTTAGAAATCGTAAACAAAACCTGCAGGTGCTGCAGGTATTATATATTATATGTATTAAATATGTTTACCAGTAGTCTGATCACCATAAGTACAGGCTTTGCTTTGCTTGGGATCAGACGACCGATGATCACACATTATACTGAAGATATGAAGCTATTATTTGACTGGGTATATTAACTTAGCAGAAATATGTTAAATGTAACATAATAATGTATAATTGAGGTACTTGTTACAGTACAATAATACTGTTACCATTTTTTTTTACCGACCTCAAAAAAGGGGAGGTTCTCAATTCGTCGGAATCTTTTTTTTTTTAATGTATGTTTACTGACTACTCGAATACGCCTGAACCAATTATGAAAATTCTTTTTTTTGTTTCAAATGGTGTACTTCCCAGGTAGGCTGATTTAAATTTTATCTAAAAACGTATACATCGATGATATTTTTGTTTACTCCGAAACCTCGCTGTCCCATTGGAGCAGTGCGTTTAGTTGGCCTACCCATATTATATTTAAACAAAATACATCTACTTTCCACTAAAAAGCACATTGAAGTCGGTGATGCTTTTTTTAAAAAATAATTATTCCTGTTTACATACTTGAATTCGAAACATGGTTTATTATATTATTATATATATATTTTTCAATGTTAAATATTTAAAACTGTACTAACAATTCAAATGAATTATTGTGTTTTAAATAGTACAATCGACTTCAATGCAGCTAAAAGACGGCAAACTACATTTTGTAAGTGGGAGAGCCATGCTTCGGCACGTATGGGCTGGCTCGACAGAGTGATACCATGGCCTCACAGAAAACCGGTCGTGAAGCAATGACCGTGTTGTTTCGCCAACCCCCTGCCCTCCTTCCCCTAATCCCACCATTCTCCTACACCCACCTTAAAGGCCGGAAACGTACTTGTGACTCCTGAGTTCTAAGTGTCCAAAGGCGGCGGTAGTCACTTATCATCAGGTGGCCCGTCTACTCGTTTGCCCCCCTATCCCATAATACGGGATAAGATATCTCGTTACACACACAAAAATAAAACAGTCGAATTTTATATTTTTTAAGTCAGTCAAAATACCTTCATCCTTCAACATAAAAGAGGTAGGTACATCTAAAACCAGGACAGTGACCGCGACAGTTAAACTGAAAAGCTCATAAAAATTATATTTGAACACTAAAAACGAAGTATTCTATAAAATTGGTTTTATTTCTAGTGAATATTTTATTACGAGTCATGGCAAGGGCCGCTTATTTATTATCTTTACCAACTTTTACGTCCATATTTTTGGCCTAGAGCTAACACAAAGAAAAAAAATCTGATATATTTTTTTCATGTCCATAATGGTATTAATGGTATTGATGGTCTTGGAATATTGGATTATGACATAGACAGGGAGCTTAGGTTAAGCCCTTGTGTTTAGCATTTGAATCAGCCTACATTTGTTTTTATCTAAACTAATATTATAAAGAGGAAACATTTGCGTGTAAATTTGTAATGTTTTCACACAAAAACTACTGGAAAGATTGAGATGAAACTTGGTATGTAGATAGCTGAAAACCTGCATTAACGCATAGGCTACTTTTTATCCAAACATTCTTACGGGATCGGGACTTACGCGGGTGAAACTGCGAGGCGCTGCTAGTTATTCATAAGAAGCTTCTGTAACATTACAGCATTCTTTTATTTTATACAGAGTGTTACAGAAAAGTGTTGAAATTTTAATTGTAAAACAAAAAATATTTTTCCGGTTTTTATATTTTCCAAAAAGCCGGACATTTCATCAAAACTCTTGAAATGAAATACATTTAGTTTTATTCATCTAAACCTTGGCTCTTACAAAATATTAGCTTTGTCGGTCAGTTTTCAAGTTAAACTTCTCAGGTTCAAAATAAGATATCGGTATTAAAAATTACGAGTTTTATTAAAATTTATAGCATACGACTCTAAAATATGACCACACCTACTTCTATAAAGATAATTCCCGTGCTAGGTATAAATTTGGACATAAAGAACACCTAGTCTTGGAACAACTATTTGTTAGATAACAAACGTTATGGTTGGTATATATCAATGATTACAAAACAATTTATTGTATTATAATTTATAAGAGTTGGTACGAATCTACGGTAAAAGAGTATTGTTAGTCATAAACAATAAATTAGATTCGATATCGCAAAGTAAATATGAATAGAGGTTGTATCTGACAATCGAACACTTAATTAAATCACTAAAAAGGCATGAGGCATGCAGTTACAAAAATAAATTTTGAAAAAAAAAACTACCAGATTAATAGTTATGACCGTTATGATCGAATGCCCAGGTATTTTTTCAATCTGTTTTTCAGAAAGTTAGTTCATTATAGTTTTTATGCATTTTCTCAATAACGAATTGAATAATTCCAAAATAAAAAAAAATTGTTTTATTTATAAATTTTAAGTTTACATATTCCACCTGCTTTTATGAGAAACAGGTGAAAATACCTAGAAATTCAAACGGTCATAACTTGTAAACAGTTTTTTTATTTTATATTTTTCCTACCAGCTCTCGTAAAAAAATTGAAATTAAAATTGCGCCACCTGTGAAAGTTGCCCGAACTAATTTATGGATAATTAGCATACAGCCAACATCAAAGTACAGTAGTAGTATTGCGCAAAATCCACAGATAGCGTGTATAAAATAAATTTACTCGATGGATAAGAACAGTTAGTTTATGAGAAAAATAGAGACAGAGAGATTGAGAGGCATACACTATATAGCGGTCAGCATTTTTAGTTGCGTTTACGCTTTTTTGCGTCTAGCCCCCATCCGGCGAGCGTCTGAAGTGTAACGTGCGATAAAGAACTTTTGTTCCAATAAGTACTGCTCCAGAGAGTTACCTGAATTTATTGATAAAATCTACATTAATGTGGTTTAAACAAGAGGTTGTTTGGATGGACTGGATGCGGAAGGCCAAGGACCGAGTGCTATGGCAAAGGTTGCAGGAGGCCTGCGGTGGACTGCGATAGGCTAATTGATTAGTTAACATTAATGAGAGCAAAGCCACAGGCAAAAGCTAGTAGGGTATTATGCAAACTTTTACATTTTACAACTTAGTTATAGGTAACAGAAACATCCTTTTCCTTTTCCCAACTATGTTGGGGTCGGCTTTCAATCTAACTACGATACGGCCGAACTTTGATATTTTACGTGAAGCGACTGCCATCAGACCTCCACAACCCAAGTACTAGACGATATCGAAGTTCTGTAGTTAGACCAGGTTGTCGGACTTTTTTAGGGCTCCAACTACCCGTAACGAATGCCACAGATGTTTGTATGGCACCCGGGATCGACGGTTTAACGTACTTTCCGAGGCACGGAGGGGTCTCAATGTGTTAAGAATGGTCACCCATCCTAGACTGACCTGGCTATTATTACTTAACTTTATAATGTGTTAACGAGCCAATCCCTCACGAGTTATAGGTAACAGAAACATTTCTTGATATTTGAAGTGAAGACTTCTTTACGCACTTTGGGCCCTTTTGGTATGGGGAAAAAGCACTGAACTCGCGTGGCCGTCACGCTCAGATAGTAGAAGTTATGTTTTCATTTTTGACGTGCAGTCCTACGACTCACACTTTTTTTGTTTGTGGTATATATATAACGGCGTAGTGTAACATTATACCTAACAAAAGTACATAACGTAACGTACTGTAACACTTGTTAGACAGGCTTATAACGTGGCATAATATTTACAAACTGCAACATAGGAATTAGTCAATACTATGATCTGCCTATCGCCATCCACTGCTTTACGAAGGCTTCCCCTAAGGAACGCCAACTTTCCCGGTCTTGGGCAATCGCATCCATCCGCTGCCAGCCACCTTCTTCAGGTCATCGGTCCATCGTGCCGCAGGGCGCCCTACACTACGTTTGCGTAATCGCGGTCTCCACCCTAGCACGTGTTGGCTCCAGCGACCATCAGTAAGCCTGGAGACATGACCGGCCCACTTCCACTTCAGCATACTTACTCTACTTCTCTTTTCTTTACTTTTACTCTATTTCTCTGCCGAATAACTTCATTTCGAATTTTATCGACTAGAGAAACACCGAGCATCGCACGCTCCATCGCACGCTGAGCGACTTTAAACTTGTGAACCAACGCTGAGTGTCGACGTTTCGGCTCCGTACGTCATTACGGGTAGGACGACTCGAAAATATGACGTAGCTTCCCATACGCCACCCAGCCCAGACGAATTCTTCTATCGGCCTTCCGATCAAAGTTGTGCTGGCCGAGTTGGATAGTTTGGCCAAGGTAGACGTATTCTTGCACAACCTCATGAGTAGCGCCATTTACGACCACGGGACTATTGAGCTATTATTAACTAAATAATAAGTTTGTGTTTACCGAGATCCAAACAATTAGTTCTGTAACTAACACAGTTACTAAGTGCCTAAAACCTGCACACGACATAGGTCAGAGTTGAAATGCGGAGTTACGAACATTTATGTACAGTACCAAACATTAGTTACAATCTAGTTTTAAACTGAGAAAATGAAACTAACGTATCCGGAAACTTTGAAGTCGCTGTTATTTAGCACTATAGCACTGCCTCTATTGCTGACCACATCTTGTGGTTGAAGCAAAACTTCAAAAAGCCTTGACGTTACAAGTATGACAGGGGATGAAATAAAAAAGGAACCTAAACTAATTTATGAAGTGAAAACTTTTTTGAGCACGTTGGGCACTTTTGGTATGCAGAATAGGCACTGAACTCGCGTAACCGCAATTAAATAAATGAATGGTACAACGCCAAGTTCTCAAAGGTTCAATTCGCTAAAATAAGTGAAAACTCAAATAACTTTAAGAGTTTTCACTTAAAAGAAATGTAATTAAAAAAATAATTTAAATTGAATTCATAAATGTGTCAGATTAAAACCCGCATAATTTTTATTTACACCATATAACCAAACCAAAATATCAATCTTGAATCTGTTACTTATTTTAGAAGGTATAATACAGCCTAATTAATAAACCGAATTAAATTGGCGCTAAAGCTATAATATATAATTGTCTAAACATTATACCCAATAGATGGACCTATTAGTCAATCTAATGTAGTGCATATCACAGAGTTACTTATATATTATGTAGAGATGGATGATGTATGGTTTATATTTAAACAAATGAGTACATGGAACGACAAAAGAAAGTGAGCGTATGAGCTAATTGTTCTATAGATCAAACCTCAATTTAATATTCTGTCTTTAATTTTCCAAAGACCGGTGTCGAACAATAATATTCATCACATCACAGTAGAAAAGTTTACTATTATGAATAGATATACAGTTAATTTTATGATCTGACTGACCTAAAAATAATTAGTAAATATTATAATAACTGTAATAATAGCCACACAACAATTGAGATTCAATGATGTACTTACCTACCTATTATGTAAAACTGTCCGATTGCAATGTACTTCCACAGACAAACCGATTATTCGGTTTTGTGGAGCAGTATGTAAACTTATGAAATGGTTCATGAATAAAGACTTTTATCTATCTTTCTATTTTTTTATACTTACGTTCAGCTGGCACACAACACAACTCCATTTGGTAATTTGCTACCGGTATACATTCGCTTCACAAGAGGGGTCAAGTAGAATTGCATGGATGCATGGTCGAACGCTGACCGTTGTCAATTCTATTATCTCCCCCATGAACCTCTGGCATGGACATCTTGCCATATGCCAGTAGAAAAATCATAGTACCAGTTCTGGTTCATATAGAGTGCAAATTGATTGTGCCCTACCTCTTCATAGATTAAATCTGATGTTTAATTTAAAGACCTTAATGAGATAATTAATCTTCTTTTGTTTTTTTAATCCATGATATATAAATATATGTTTTCTCACAATATAGTAAACCTGGACTTAATTTCAGCTTAGTTATACACATTACTAACATTTATATTCTAATTGTAACGCTTTCCATATATTGTCTTAATCTTTGTTTAAACAGGTCTAATAATAATCTAATTTAACGAGCTCATTTTAAATACAGCAATATTTTATTACTCTCTCGGCTCCCGTAGGCTTATACATTATTCCGTTCCTTCTGCCGCAAATAGCAGACATAAAAATATGACTACCATTTTCTTACTTATTCAATACTAGCAGCGCCCCGCAGCTTTACCCGCGTAAGTCCCGATCCCATGGGAATATCAGGATAAAAAGTAGCCTATGCGTTAACCTAGGTCTCCAGCTATCTACATACCAAGTTTCATTGCAATCGGTGCAGTGGTTTTTGTGTGAAAGAGTAACAAACATCCATCCATCCAAACTTTCACATTTATAATATTAGTGGGATTGTTTAAACACTCTTTGAATAAATGTGGGGCCAATGCACAGCAGTAAATACTATAAAAATGTTTAGTGGTGGCGCATGGGGTGATAAACATTGCGTTGCAACATGAACTTTTTGCTTTAAAGATGTTTCTGCTTGCGGCTAATGTTTTGCTGAGTAGGATATTGCTCAGATTCTGGGCGGCTCTTCGACGCCGTGTCCCGTTAACCGTTGAGAATTGTGTCTTTGGGATAAACTATTGGGGGCCGTAGGGGTAACTTGCCATGCAATTACTGGGTCAGGAAAGGTACCCGTATCTCAAGCTTCTGCAGAGAGTGAAGGAGTAGCACACGGGGACTTCACAATTGCGTGAACCTGGCAGGATTGAAAGATTATATTATTTGTCGCTTAGCATAGCATAGGTCTCACGTCAAAGAAACTGTCTGGTTTTAATACGTTGAACTGCGATATAGTTGTTTCGTGTTGCTCTTGGTGAAGAGCCGAAGATTTTTACAAGAAAAAGGTACAGAGAATCTGTCGTTACCCTAACTTGCTACAATTTATCTATAAATCCTGATCAACCAAAGCATATTCTAGCCTGGAATATCTTTGCTATTGCTGGTTTTTGTATTAATTGCTAGTTTGATGTAAGCCATAAGAGTTTTTAGCTTTAGAAATAAAATATGTACAAAACCTGCGGCTCTCTTCAAAGTATCAACTCCCTCGTCTCTAAGATGGAAAGACATATAGCAGCACGACGAGCAACTCTGTCCTTAGAACCAGTCATAACTAGCTTATTAACTGTCCTTCTTATAGATCTCGTACAAGCATATCTTGAAGTGGGGTATTAGTGTATGGCCTAGTGATGGCAAATGCATTTGTTTGGGTTTCGCACACTAGATTTCTTTATTTTTTTAATTACTATTTAATTTACGAAAATTGATTGCCCACTTGAATTAAAGTTGCTTTGGTGTTATTTATGCACATAATGCAGTTAAATACAAACAATATAAGTTCTTTATTAATGGACCAACTGTTCCATTTTTTTTAATGTGCCCACTGCCAACAATCAACCTGTATCGACAATATCATAAATAGGCTTAAAGCTAATGCGACCATTTCTGGTCTTGTGTAGTGCACTCGTACTTTATAGTTCACTGATCAGACCTATGGCTTCGAGATACCTCCAGATCTTTAGCAGTGATTGTTGCATGATGTGCAAGCCTAGGTTGATTCTTTGGCACCGCATCAGGCTGGAAGAGCACAAAATACGCATTGTCTTGGTAGGCATGTTCCAATGGAGAATTGACCTCACTGACTATAAGTTTAGGAATCGGCTTTGAAGGGTTGGAACACTATTCCTTCTTTGTCTTGAATGTATAATACTACCATTGACAGATAGATTTGTAGTTAAGACATTAAGATGTTTTAATAGCTTGGTTTGATACTTGAGACCTCTGATGGATACTTTCTGTTTTACGGTTGTTAAATTCAGGTCTTGTAAAATGTTACTGATACAATTTGGGATATTGATCATATATCTCATCGTTTATGTCTGGAATCTTTCGAAGATCTCAATGTTGCTATTAGATGTTGAGCCCCATAGTTCGGTCCCGTATTTCCAAACTGGCTTGCGTATTGTGTTGTAGACTGTTGGGCTTTTTTCCCAACGAGGCAGTGCAAACTTCGTTACCTTGTATCTAGAGTCTGAGTGTTGTATTTGTACTCCATTTAGAGTGATTGGCGGGCAGTCACATTTTCTAAGAGTAAATATGACGTGCACAGATTTACTACTGTCAGTTTTTATTCTCCACATCAAAAGCCACTCTTCGATTGCTCAAAGGTGCTTTTGAAGTATTGTGGACGCAATTGTTGCTTCAAAATGCACATACAGTATAGCAGTATCATCTGCATACGTAGAAATCGCCGTATCATCTTTTTTAGGGATGTCAGCAGTGTAAATGAGGTAAAGTGCTGGCCCAAGGATACTACCCTGAGGGACACAAGAACGGATTTTGCAAAGTTCTGATAGATAGGTAGATAGCTTTTAATATGAAGCAAAAGGAGTGCATAAGATACTTTTTTATCTTAAATAAGAGGCCCATGTGCCAGACTTTCAAAGGCTTAACTTATTTAGATTAACTAAAAGAACTTTCATCATCATCATCATCATTATTTCAGCCATAGGACATCCACTGTTGGACATAGGTCTCCCTTAATGACTTCCAAGAAGACCGGTTGGAAAAAAGAACTTTAGTAAAAAAAAAAAAAGAATAAATATTGATCTCGGTGACGCGTCCGCACCTTTTTTAATGTTGCTGTAGAAATTATTTCTCTTTTCTTTTTCTATCTTTAAAACTAGCCCTATACCAAATTCGTTCTCAAATAATGATTTAATTACTCAAATTATATGGTTAAATATGAATAATAGACCTTATCACGTAATACTAATGGCTTAACTTACCCTTTGGTATTTTTATTAATGGAAACTTATTAACAAAAATAAATAATAGTATTGAAAGAAATTTTGGTGTTGATAATTCACACTTTTCGACTTTTCCTAGTTAGGTTCATTGAAACTCCTTGACGCAAACCATTAAAATCGATAATGTTCATACTCTATATATACATTCTGAGAAGTCTAAGGTATATTTTATTTGCTGATTGAGAAATGTTTAACGAGCGCTTGTCGGGTTTCTACCTGAGAACCGATTCAGATCTATTTGGTTTGAATATTCACCTCAATAATTTTCAGATAGATGTCCAACCGTCCGATTTATCAAGTCAAAACTGGCTATGAAACCAGCGTGTAGATTAGTTTGGAACGTATTATTTTGGTAGAGTGTTGTCTCACTACTATTATAAATGCGAAAGTTTGGATGGATGTTTGTTACTCAATCGCGCCAGAACGACTGGATAAAATTTGGCACAAAGATAAATTATAGTCTGGAATAGTACGTAGGCTACTTTTTATCCCAAAAAATATATACGGTTCGAGTGAGACAGATTTGAATTTCAAACGAAGTCGCGGGCAACAGCTATTAGTACAGATATTACGATGTAGTGCCTCACAACGATGCTGCAGGTCATTTCATCCCTCGATAAAGGGCATCCGACTGCCCGAAACTAGTTGGGCATGTTTAAAATACACGTGTGAGACAAACCGTATTTATTTTATTTTTAAATACCACTTACGAAAGTTTTTATTCTAAGATATATTATTACAGAATAGTGGGGTAAATATAGTTTTACATTGTTTATAAGTACGGTATATTTATAAGGATAATGATACCAGTTAATTGCTTTAAAAAAATAGTGACGTGCTGGTGGGATATGTACATTTGCCAGGTGGTTTTAGTGTTGTAACGCAGAGTCATCAAATAATTTGCTACGTTTGTAAAATAAATGCAATTTCGCAATGATAATAAGCATAGTTTTGTCACTATTTTACTGGCTATTTTTCTTTTTATTTATTTTTAAAGACATATTTACAGCTATTACCAAGGTAATCACGTTTCAATTTCACGCTAGTTCAACGTATGCAATTCGCCTAAAAGTTTAATTTCATGTGATAGTAAAGTAACTTGTTAAAATAAAAATAAAATGTTAACTCAATCACACGTTGAATTTCACTATTAATTTCGAATAATATATTGGTGAACATATCTCTTTAAAAGCGTAATAATATACGTGATGCAATATTTATTGACATTATTATTCATGGAGGTGATACTATCATCCATTCTGGAAAGGTGTTCATATTGCATAACATTGTTTTAAAAGAAATAAGTGAATTAAAACATTAAGCTTGGAACTTTCTAAAAAAGTTCTAATTTTGAAAGTTTAGTCAGTGTATTGGAAAATGCCAGAATATATGAAAAAGGTTTCGAAACTTTTTCAACATCCCTTTAACTTAAAATGTTTTACAAAATAATAAGAGCTTTATCTCTATAAATAACATCAAATAAGCAAAATTTGTGAATGCTTTCTTGTATTCCATTGTAAACGATATCCAGTGACATTTTATACCTTTGAATCCAGTTCACGCACATTTTGAAGAACAACCAACGCTGCAACGTAAGGATTGCAATGAATAACAAGTAATAGTTTGTAGGTATAGAATGTAACGAACTGTAGTTAGGTAATTTACATTACAGTAAGTAATGTTCTAAATACCGTATCTACTCAGTGCGCACGTACCTTACACTAAAAATAGCAAAATAAACACTTCCAAAAAATGTTAAACCGACTTTAAAAAACAAAGACAATGAAAAGTGAAAAATATCCAAGTTAATTAAAAAGACTACATACATGTGACACTTTCAAAATTATAGGGTAAAGTTGTCTGTTTGAAGTCGATGCCAAGGTAAATAGGTACTTGATAAATAGGCTAGGTCCACCGTGGTGCACACAACAAAATATTCAGATACTTCATTAGAATTATAATCCGTTCTTAATTAAACTGTTTATATCTCTAAGTATTACTTATTGGGTTTCTTTAACGGGTTATCGGAAAATGTACTGTAAGTTTTGAGGGAAAACGGTTCCCCTCGTAACTAAGTATCACAATACCGATACCAAGTATCTCGAACTTACTACGTACTTTGATCCAAATGTATGCCTACTTATATTAAATCAGAATTTTTTTCAAAACATCCTTGATGAAGAGTAGTCCTAAAGTACAGATTACTTAGTGTTTCACTTTTCTTTTAGTTGTATTTATGTGTAAAAATTTCAAGGAAATCTAGATGTGGCTTATAATATAATTGACTAACAATATTAAATGTAATTTATACAAGTACATATGAAGTTAAAATATTATTTAGGATTTAAAGAAATGACGAACCGTGAACTTTTTGGCCCAACCATTATAATCTCGATAGTTATAACGTGTAATATGAACATGCTTTACTTAACTGTATATAATTATGTAATTTAATCAGCAGAACTCAATTTGTCGAGGAATATCAACTTCCATCCTTGATTTGAAATTAATGAAATTTGATGGAGTATCGGTATACATAGGTGTATGTTAGTTAAGGTGCTTATTTTGAAGAACGTAAGATGATTATATGAACGTCAATATGTGAGTGGCATACTTGTATACCTATAACGTACTATTGTATAATATTTTAAGATTTTTACATGGTAAGCCGTTGAAAATGGGCGCCTTTAAATTTCTACAAAGGGTGTTATTGTGTCCAGTGTATCTCACTAGGCACAATGTTTCTTGAAAAAAAAAACTATAAATATTTGTACTAAACGGGAATCCATTTCACTTCTGATGTCGCAGCTGAAAGTTTCTTTTGTCACTATTTTTATAGCTGATTCGGCTTTATAAAAATGTAGATTGATTCTGATTGATTCAGATCGGTGGAGTTTTACTTGTGCATCTATATTGGTTTAAGTATTAAGTATTACGGTCAGGCTTACTCGTCACCTTGAACAATAAGAAATAACTTAATAACTAAGCTTACTTGAAGTCAATAGAATGTCTTTTGTAATAATGGTTGCTGGTATAATATCTATAGCTATAAATGCTTGTAAACCAGAGGTGTCTCTTGCGCATTGCCAATTTTAAGCTTTAAAGAACCTACTTGCTGGCGAAGTAAGACTGCACTTTTTGTAGTGCTTCGCCTCTTAGTTAAAAAAGTGCCGTTACCGCGAGTACCGTTACAAACGAGTAAACAGTTTTTCGAAGTTTGTTCTTAATTTGTAAATAAATAAAAAAAGAGTTCCTTTTACTTGTAGTATAATTTTGCATTGTCTACTGTCTGTGTACTTTGAATATTAAGTATACAATTTCATAAAACACTAAATTGATATTTTAAAAAATCCGTATTGTACCAAATTATATTTGACTGAATGTAAAGAGAGCCTCATTATAAATTTGTCGTGAAGTACTTCTGACTTTGAAGAGGCATTGCTTCAGATAAAAATGATTGGAAAAAATGTTTCCAATTGAAGACGTTTGACATTGATCAGATATGCCGAAGTGTGTCTGGGTTACATTACTATAATGATTTGGATGAAAGAACATTCATTGTATCACTGATAAATAATAAATTTATTTTATTCGCATATTTATTGGTTTTCTGTTTTCTACTGAAGCCAACCTAACTAGGGTCAACTGCTAGTCTAAATACAGTCAATATGACAAAGGCCATTTGGGCTATCTTTGCTTTTCTTTGTAGCGGAACACTTTCCACCTGTATTTGCAATGTAAACGATACAAAGTAATTTTATCTGCATGTCAGGTCTAGTCGGGCAGGCTATTTTATATTTTTATGAAAATATACTTCATAATCACATAATCAGCGTATTAAAAACTGAAAATTTTAGAACTCATTTATTTCTAACAGGAATTTCTATTTCGTTGATTCAAGTCTCATAACTTATATATCTATATATAATATGAGGTATTTTTATGTGAAATGTAAAACTTTATTTTATAAAGTTATGTATTTAATTAATCAAAGTACGTACCATTGTTATTTGTGCACTTTCGCCATTATATAGGAAGTTTATTAAATTTTTTATTTTTTTTTGTAATAAGTGGACAGATCATATATATAAGTTTTATAGAAAAACTATTTTTAGATTTATTTTATTGCTATACTTAGAAAGTTATATCAAATTAAAAATTAATGTTTGAACCCAGTACCGAAAACATGTCGATAGTTCCCGACTAACCCACGACTCACCCGAGCGCGTGTGACGTCATAATGTTAATTTCTACTCATCGTAGCATACAGCTCATACCATAAACTTAGTATACTTTCTTAAACTCATCCCAAAAAGCGTAAAGTAAACTTTTTTTTTTTGTATCGTATGGAAACCCCCTCGGGTTATCACCCCACTGGGGCTGCCAGTGAAGTGGTATGTAGGAATCGAACCGACTAAAACCACACGGTGTTTCGTCATAAATAAGTCTATTGCAAGGGACTCGGGTATACCCTAGGAAGGAAGTCCCCGAAGCGTAAAGAATAATAAGTTTATGGCTGATACAGTGTTTTAACTGGTTTTGACGGTGTAGAAGACGTTGACACTCTACTATCGTGAAATTTCATTAACATTATTATGTCACAAACATGGCTACAAATCGAGGCATGTTCGTAGTCACGTATTTCTTTTGAAAATTTTATCAATTTTGAATTGTTTATAACTAATTTAAATAAAATAATACTTAAGCTTCTCGCATGGACTATCAATATAATTTATGATAAAGTTTTAAAATACAGGAAAAAAATCTATATATATATATTTTCAACAATATTTTCATAGTAGTGGTAGTAATTTTATTCTGACCAGATTTTAGGAAGCTGTAGAGAACAATACCAGCACTGGTCCACCAGACACTCACCAGTACCCTTTTTTGAGTCGTCTTTGCTTGGGCCTGGCGCAGTACGGCACACCGTGTGGTTTTAGTCGGTTCAATTCCCACACGCCCAAAAAAAGAAAAAAAGGAACTCACTGTCTATATTTATATGGGGAAGTACTTGTGTGGCTTTAGAACCTTAATAGCCATTCGCATTTTTTAAGGTTCCTAGGCTGCTAGATAATGCCTATAGCATTAAAACCACCACTATTTTTTATACATTATATAACATAATAATACAAAAGTACAGACTCTGCTAGACTTGAATATACTTATTATCTTAATTACTCTTTGGACCTTGCATATAAACGCTTCTTTTCTCTGTATGCTGAATCATCTAATATAAAAGAAAACGTAGTATAACACGATTTTAACATTTTAGCTTCCCAATTCATTATTAACTAGCAGCGCCCCGCGGTTTCACCTGCGTAAGTCCCGATTCCGTGGGAATATCGGGATAAAAGTAGCCTATTTGTTAATCCAGGTCTCCAGCTATCTACATAACAAGTTTCATCGCAATCGGTTCAGTAGTTTTGGCGTGAAAGAACAAACACCCATACATTCATACATCCATACATCCTCACAAACTTTCACGTTTATAATATTAGTAGGACGATTCGTTTGCAATTTTTTTTTCGAAAATAATATCCGAAATTTTGACCAAATTGAGAGGAACGCGTGATTAAGTAATAATGTAGTTCAACCAGAACGCGGCATGCGGTTGGCCACATCTAGCTAGACCGGACGCAGTATTATGAAACTTCAGTTACACAGAGCCCAAAATACAATTCCCTAATTATGCAATTACCCAGTTGTATCATAACTATCTAGTAAAATGTGGTGTGTTCAACTGAACTCCATAACTGCAAATATATGCCACTATAGTGTGTTTGTACATACCTATATTTACTAACAATGTAGGTATATATATGTATCAGAGGTTTGGATTTCAAACTACAAACGGGATGGATTGAATAAAATAGCATATGCTGGCTATGTGATTGTTGAAACCGTTTCAACATTCACTCTCACATATGTATTTAATTAGACCATAGACACAAAAAAATAGGACTACAAATAGAGATAGATAGATAGGGAAAGGTAGGCGAGAAGGGTAGGTAATGGAGGGAAAGGGATTTTACTTCTACGGTGGGATTGGAAACTGTAAGCAATTGCTCAAGAAGATAAGGGTCACATACCTGTAACGCGAACTGGCTATTGCCTGAGATAGTAGTAATAGAGTACAAAATAATCTTGACATCAAAGACTTACAAAATTAACTAAACACTACCTGTGCAAATCGGAACCTTTTGCGTAAAAGAAACGTTTTACATTTGTCCGGGCGTCCAATTACATTTAACCCAAGGGAAGGACTCAACTTAAAAGTTTACCATACCAACTTAACTTTCACATTATAATAACAATACAAAAATGAACGCGTTTAAAGTGGTTTAAACTACTATTTATCTATTACTTTCCCTTTCGTATAAATAATAAATCCCATACTAAGGAATACAGGGAACAATCGCGGCGTCATATAAATGTAGATAAAGCTCACTCGTAAAAGACATTAAAAAATATAACATAAGCATAAGCGATGATGTGTTGAATCTTTTTCGGGGGATGCTACAAATGTACAACTAACGGACGCAAAGTATTTCCAGACTCAGAAAAATAATTGGCCGTAAACATAAAATGATTGGTCCAAACCTACAACGCTCGGCGTGGTGACAGTAGGTGAGGTCATAACTTTATATGTAGATGCAATTCGTTCGTCGTCCGTTCGTTCATATGGATATAATTTTAGAAACAATTTATATTTAATTTATCTTATAACTAATACCTCTTCCTATTGTGTTAAGCGATAGCAAAAGTAGCAAAAGAGTATTATTAATCTTTGGTTTTTAGGACTGGGTTAATGTACTACGCATATATAAATTTAAATATTTTTTGTATTTATCAGTACCTACATTCAATATTTTTAAATAATTAAAAAATATCTAATCTACTTCATGAATAAATAATTTCTACTTGAAGAAGAAGCAGATTAAGAAACTTCTTCATCAAACACATACGTTGTTTAAGCTATATGTATATCATCCAAAGATCACTTGATAGAGAAGGCCAATCTAGCAGTACTTCATTTTGAATAAAATAAATAAATTTGAGACTTAAAGTACATAATATTTAAGGAAAGAAAGTAAAAGGACACCTTGATCTCTTTAATTTCCGATACTGACGAAATACAAAGACAAGAAAAAAATAATAACTGAATTTTTACAGGATCTCTTTGAAAGAATTTCTTGTATGTTAAAATATGAATCGGGAGCAAAAACCTTAGAAAGTCTGTCTCTGCCTACAGAGAAGTATTTATATACCAATTGACAAAACTCGAGTAGCAGCGACTGCCTTGATTGTTACATCTGTTCAAAGTGAAACTAACAATATAGGGATTAATATGAAATTTCATCGCTTTATTGTTCCACAAAAAAAAGTACACGTATCGATGAGGATTTATCTCACAACTTTCAAAATTTTCAGCTACAAGAGTCCATGAACAAATACAAATTTACAAAACACCTGAACACAAATTGACATAAGCAACTGTTCCCACTAGAGTACAAAATAATCTTGACATCAAAGACTTACAAAATTAACTAAACACTACCTGTGCAAATCCGAACCTTTTGCGTAAAAGAAACGTTTTACATTTGTCCGGGCGTCCAATTACATTTAACCCAAGGGAAGGACTCAACTTAAAAGTTTACCATACCAACTTAACTTTCACATTATAATTTAATATTCTAACTTTTACATTTACCATGCTTTAAGAATTTAAAGATATTACTGTCCAATAGTGGGTATTCAAATTTTTTATCCGACTTTACAGAAGGAAGTTTTTTTCAATTGTATGTTTTTCACGAATGTCGACATAAATCATGACTTAGACTCGACCGGATACCACGGTCTCACAGAAAACCGGCGGTGAAGCAATGTCGCGTTGTGTTTTGCCGAGTGAGTGAGGTTACCAGAGGCCCTAACCCTTTCCTTTCCCCTCAACTACTCTCACCTTATAGGCCGCTAACACATTTGTGACTTAAGAAGCAGGTGCCCATGGGTGGCGGTAGTCACTTACCATCAGATACCATAAAAAAATAATCTAAACCACCGCTATTGCTATAAACTGTCAAAATCACTAAATAACTAACTGGCTTGTTGGTTGTACCTCAATCAGCACTCAATTGATTTTTATCAATTTATAATGCATGCCTAACTTTTTATCATCCCACCATTGTCAACCCACCAATAGCGTGGCGCTACCGGTATAACTAGTCATAATAATGTCTATCAACTCAGTTTTATGAAAAAATTAACTATTTTATCATTTGTTATAGTTTGCCCCTATTTTTAATAAAATAAAAGTTTTTGGTGTGGTGACACCTGGCATAATTAAGTCTAAATTTTCAGAAGTGATTAATTTTTTACAAAAAGTGACCCTGTAATTAATACGTGAAGAGAAAATATAAAAAAAATAATCTGTCATACCCAAATCACATACGCCAATCAAAGCTGTTCATAAAAGTCAACAGGCACTTATATCCTTTATTTTTTCTACCGCACACGTCATCAGAATACAGGTACCTACATGTATACCTATCCTTTTTTTTATCTATACCTATCCTAACTAATATATTAAACGAATGTGAGTTTGTTTGTTACGCTATCACGTCTTGACTATTCAACTTGATCATCATTATATATATATATATATTTGAACACGTTACATACGTACACGGGAAGAAAAGGCCATAAGGTATCTTTTATATAGAAAATAAGTTATAGTTAAATAAAATCAGTTTCGTTTCTGAACTTTTAATAAAACAAAAAAGAACATGCTTTATTAAGAAACTGATTTATTTTTTTTAGAAAAAAGCGTGGGGTGCTTAAACTATATTTTTATATTAATTCTACTGTAATAATTTAACATTTGATGTCAAACATGTTTTTTTTTCGTTTTTTTATAATTTATTTAGTTAAAAATAATTTATTTTCTTATTTTTATAAGAATGCACATTGCCTTACAATATAGTATATGACACTGACATCTGCAACACAGTCTTTACTAGCGCATGTGTCAGAGAATCCTACTTTAAATTGTACCACATTATGTCAATAAAGATTATTATTATTATTCTCTTTATTTACTTAATATACATATAAATTACATTTTTAAATACATTCACCATAAAAAAATAAAAACTAATATATTTAAAAATATAAAAAATACTGTCCCACCGGTATCGGGTACAGGGACCAAGCTACCGGTGGTTAGGGTTCCAGAGATAGAAACCTCCTCACTATGCGTGCCGTATCAAGGAGGACTGCCTTCTGCATCAGGCTCTTAATCCAGCTGCCTAACGTGAGCCACTATTACTTATAATAATTATATTATTATAATTATTATTATAGTTTAATGTAGGCCTAATGTTAACAAAGGAGACTACTCAGTTATTCGTAAATATTTAAATGAAATAAATTGGGACGAGTTGTTCCACGGACAGAGTGACGTGATTGGTTTATTAGCGGTCTTTTGACACTCTAATTAAGTAATGTTATAAAACAATTTATACCATTTATTTACCATAAGGAAGCGTTATGAAAAAAGAAAGATATGGAAACACGTTAGATGCAGAAGAACTTAAATATAGGAGAAGATTTTCATATCTTATAAAAGATGATCTTAGTAAAAATCCTAAGTTACTTTGGTCATATGTAAAAACGAAACGAAGGGGATCAAGCATCTACCCTAATTCTATGACACATATTATTACCTAACTATCTTGACCGACGGCACTGAAATACGTGACATGTTCGCTGACTATTTTTCTTCCATATATAACCTAGGCGTTAAACAATGATACAATGAATACTTCAATACCAATAAATAATGATACCAGATACAAATCCAAATAGTTGCAATACCTAAAAAATTACAGCTTATGTCCAGGTATTTTATACATCACGATATATTTTTAAATAAGTTAAAAAACGTCGACATAAAAAAAGTGCCGAACCTGACGGTATTCCTCAAATTTTTATTGCGCAATATGCGATTGAGTTGGTTCCTCCTCTTATACCCTATGAAATGGAAAATTGCTAAAGTAGTACCCGTCTACAAATCAGAAAAAGTTACTATCTCCAATGGCTGTTCTCAACTCCGTCATTTGATCTTCGAAGCATCAGTTTATCCTAATATTTAAAACCATCTTCGTCTTTTCTTAAATGACAGCCAGTATGGCCCGGTCAACAACCAAAAACTTAATTCCAGTCACTGAACTGTTAAGGGACTTTAACAAAAACCTTCGATAAAGTATCCCATGACATGTTGGTTTTCAAACTACAAGCCTATATCAGGCATTTGGATTAGTAGCTAGAATCATATCTATCAGACAAACATATTTTGTGGTAGTCAAAGGATTTCATTCAAGTTTGCTTAAAAAATATTTGCGGTGTCTCAAAACTTACATCTTAATCCTGTTTTGTTTAACTTCTTCACAAATGACATTCCAGAAGACTTAAGGTTCGCTAAAATAATCCCTTCTGTTGAAGGTAGCAAACTGGTTCTAAGTAAAAGGTCACTTTGAAGCAGTATGTAGTACTATCGAACAAACCTGTTAAGGCACAGGCTTTTTCGATAGTGTGATTGCAATAGAATACACTTATATTAAAAAAAGTGTCAACATATAAAATGTACTAGAAAGCTAAATCTTACATCTTCTTCTCTTACATTATAACATTAATAACGAGAAAGTTAGGTAAATTGATACAATGTGGGACCTTGGAGTTATTTAAGATAGCATATCAACATTTATACCACATTTAGACAATATCATAACAAAGGCTTATAAAACATTGAGTTTGGTATTCCGAAACTGCAAATCCTTTCGTAATAATAATAACATTATTTTTTAAGTCTTTTTCGGTCTATTTTAGAATACTGTAGTGATATCTTGCGACTACTCTGTGCACTAATTGCATCTTGACGTTGTCCAAAAACGTTTTCTGTTTCACTTTGCTTTCTCTAATCGGGTAAATAAAAAACAACCCAAAGGTTGCTTGCCAAATTTTCGGCAACAGGATTGACTGTCTACAATCGGTGACTATGTTTAAGGTTTTCGTTCCTTCTGAACTTTTTTGTGTCTCAGTCCATAGCACTCTATTCACTTATAAGACGAGAACTGTTTTGGTTGCGAGCTCGCCCTATGAAAGAATATATAAGGTTATTGATAACCTTAGTGACAAAATTGACCTACATTTCAACTCTCCTATCACACAGCTGGCAAAACTTATTACGCTATATCAGAAACTTAACATACTTTTTACATTAAAATGTATAAATAACTTATTATTAATTAAGTAATTGCTACACTTTATTCATATTATTGCATGCATTATATTATAATTTTTGCTACGTGTACGTAATTATTGGTGAACCTTCAATAAATAGATAAATAAAATACTGTTTCCTACTAATACCTGAATTTATTGATAAATCTACATGCATTTGCGTGCTAACACTTAACTATTTAAAAGTGTATACAGCTAGCTCCAAAATCATTCCCATTATACAATAGAAGTTATTTTAGATAGTGTTTATTCTAGTTTTGTTGCACCTAACACACTTGCGGTATAGTTGGATTAAATTGCCCTTAACGATAGTTCTCTATGATAAATTAGAAACTTGGCGATAGTTTAATATACTGAACTTGGGAATGAGAAATCGCAGGTACAAAACCTCTTAGTCCGCTTGAACTTAGTTTTAACGCAAGCGTTTCGATTTGTAGGTTTATGGAAATACTATCAATTTTACTTATAGTTTTACTTTTACAACATATGTTAAAGTGTTTATGGATTAAACTGGATAAAAATCTTTTTAAGTCGTGGAGGAACGGGTGTTATGTCCCTCCAACACAAAGGGCGGATCCTCCTGCCTGGCCTAACTGTTGGTGTTGAGAAGTTGTACATAATATACTGGACCTGCAAATGTATTTACTAGTAGTTCGATCTGTTTTCTCTAGATGATGTTGACGCTAAAAGGTACATTTTTTTTGTATGTGGATGTCGCCACAAACATAAAAATTATTTGAATTATTTATTGATAAAAAAAGATCAAACACTAGAAAAGACCGATAAATAAAATATTTTGAGACAATTATTTTTTAATTACCTTGTCCTTGTGTACCTGTGGTGTATATTTTATTTCATATCCCATTTGAGGTTCATTCTTAATTATTACTTTGATTTTCGAGCGTCTGTAGAACATGGTACATAATTATATTGGTTTACACTTTAAGGATATAGTCAAAAGTCAACATGAATGACCATGAGCTTCAATGTTTTATTGCTCCCAACATACAATGATTACAATGCTTCTCGTCCTTCGTTCCATAACCGAATGCCGCCAAAATGAACAAGCTCTGTTTCTACCCACGCCACTCTGGGTTACCAGCATATTAATATTAATTGTACGACAGTATTGTCTTTGGCAGGACATAACATTAAAATTGTGTTATACAAAATAATTCCCTACGTAATTTCTTAACAGTCGGCCATTCTGCAGCTGTCTCTGTCCCAGACACAGATCACAGAGAAGTTCTCATTTGTACAACTATACAATTTCTTTTATTAAAAGAAATCTATTATTCAACTATACAATACAATATTGTTTTATTAGTAAGTACAGTAAAATAATCTGACTTTGTAAAAAAAAAAACAATAACATCAGTATGGTTTCGACGATTCTGCAATATAGAATATCCTCATTCTATATAATAATTAATAACCCAATATATATTGAAAATTTAAAAAATATATATAAATTCTTTGTCAATCAAATTAATTGTAAACAATAAAAAAAATGGAAACTTAATATAATAGTAATAATTTTACAGTATAATATTCCGACTTTGTAAAAAAAAATACAATCTGTTTATTTAATATCAGTATAGTTTCGGCCATTCTGCAAGATAGAATGTCCTCATTCTATAAATAATACAATACATATTGAAAAAACAAATAAAAATAAAAAATTATATAATCCTTTGTCGATCAAATTAATTTACAATTTAAAATACCTCTCGACTCGAAAATCTTCAAGGATTAGAAAAGAGCTGATGATCTTCGAACGGCTGAACAGATGACTTGAATTATATCTAATAACACTCCCGACTAATTCACCTTTCAAACAAAAAAAACAAAATCAAAATCGGTTCATCATCGTTCGGTAACTACGATGCCACAGACAGACATACACACACAGACACGTCTAATTTATAACACCCCGTTGTTTTTGCGTCGGGGGTAAAAAAAAAGGTCATTATGTTCGCCGGGCACCGCTTGCATACAAGGTTCCACGGTCTCCTGTGTACGTGTGTAAACTAATTAGAAATAGCAATTAAGAGATTTAACTTGGATTAAAATAAATATGTATACCGACCGATATTACATAAGTTGTCTGGGTACCGCTGGCACACACTAGGTGCTTCGGCCTCCTCCAAATGTTAAATAAGTTGTCTGGGTACCGCTTGCACCCATTAGGTGCTTCGGCCTCCTCCAGATGTTAAATAAGTTGTTGGGTACCGCTTGCACACACTAGGTGCTTCGGCCTCCTCCAGATGTTAAATAAGTTGTCTGGGTACCGCTTGCACACACTAGGTGCTTCGGCCTCCTCCAGATGTTAAATAAGTTGTCTGGGTACCGCTTGCACCCATTAGGTGCTTCGGCCCCCTCCAGATGTTAAATAAGTTGTCTGGGTACCGCTTGCACACACTAGGTGCTTCGGCCTCCTCCAGATGTTAAATAAGTTGTCTGGGTACCGCTTGCTCACACTAGGTGCATCGGCCTCCTCCAGACTATAAGTAAGTTGTAGTGGGTACCGCTTTTATACACCAGGAACAGCGGTCTCCTCCAGAAGGTAAGTTACGCTGGACACAGCCATAGCAGTTCTTTGACATCATGGAGCCGCCATTGTACTCGGCTTCTTTTTCTCTAGGCTAGGCGTAGGCATCGATGTGCAGTTCATGAAGGGATATAAGGGATTGGTTTGAACAGGGAATTGAAAATTAGACGCACGTGAACTAATTAAAGCCAGCATTGATTTCAATTATGTAGAATAGATTTCTTTTTCGCTTGTCAACTACCACTATCATATCAATTTTTAAAAAAATATACGTAACATATTCATTAATAGGACCGCTAAATGCTGAAGTAGTTTTGGACTCTCCCAGAATCTTGGTAATGTTTTAGGCCATCGCCAGACCACCAATTTGATATATTTTAGCTTTGCATCTCCTTTTATCATATTAATACTCCATTGAACATTACTGATGTGAAGATCCTATAAATTATGTCCCATCAACACCGTGACGTAATGCTATCAGAGATGCCAATATTGAGCGATTGTATGGCTCTATTTGGCTGTTTGCTCGCGACGTAGCTACCGCCTTTAAGGTATGCTTAATTCCGGATGAAACTATGGAATCCTTAAACTTATTTGATGTAAAGCTGGTACCACGATCGGATATTAAATTTTGTGGAGTACCAAATAATGTAACAAAATCTTTCAGTACCGAAATTGACGTTTTACTCTGCGTATTTTTTGCCGCTCTCAAAATTATAAATTTAGTAAAGCTACCAAGTTTACTTGTAACGAATGGGCTAAGATGATCTATGTTCAGACATTGAAAATGAATATTCGGCTTTGGTATAGGATGAAGAAACCCTTCTTTCCTACCACTGGGTTCTTTGGCGTGATACTTTTTAACCGCGTATGTTTAGGGAACCAGAAATATCTCTTTGGGAACATCGCATCACGACTCTTCCGTAAATCTTACCTTCTTTGAGTATGTAATTATTCCGTATGTATTTAGCTTCAGAGTTGTTATTATCTAGTACAGGTTTGATGTGACGTAGTCTGAGATCGCTTAATTGCACTGATGGCAACCAAAATACTTCTTTTACTTGAAAATCAGTTAAGTCAGCAAAAAGGTAATTATTAAATTCAGAAATTTTAACTGAATTTCAGTTTAACGCATCTGCATATGTGCTAGCTGAGCTCGTGGGCGATATTCGATTTAAAACAAAACCTCCTGAATCAGAAGACACCGGGCTATTCTTGGAATCAAATCCCTTTTGGTTAGAGTTGTTCATAAAGCATTAAGATCCGTCACGACTTTAAAGTGAATGTCAAGAAGGTAAACTCGAAACCGGTCTAGAGAAACGACAACGGCTAACGTTTCTAATTCATGATTAAATCCAATTTTATTCGTAGTACCCATCAGGTGTCAAACGCTGTCAATGGTTTCGATTTGTATAACTAGGTGTGAGAAGTAGTGACGTAAAATAGACCATGCTTGAAAGATTATCAACAAGTGGCATCGGAGACTTATCTTTAACCGTTTTCCGATTTAGGGCTCTGTTATCGACACAATCCTTCACCATTTTTTTGGCTACTAAAATAATTGTGCTGGCATATTCACACTGCGATTCACGAATAATTCGATATAATTCAGTTATTATAGTATTGACTTTCTTTCGCTCGAACATCGCGACTCTATAAGTCATAGGTTCATTATTATCTTTAAGCTTTATGTGATTTCAGTCAGAGACGTTTCACCCAACTAGTAAAGTAAATGCAAAACAATCGAGATATGAATTTAGCAGCCTACATAATAATTTTTTTTTTTTTTAAACAACAGACCGTAACTTTTTATAACATTAGGAGAATTCTCAATTGACACACTATTAAGATTTAATATTAATGTTTCAGGGTGAGGCTGTTCTTTTGAAATCAGTATCGCTGGACAGACAAGTGTGCCATGGCAAATTTTAAATCCCTAATGGATTAATGAACCAGACCTATGATGTTTATAAGTACCATCCTTCACGAAATATACTCCAGGAACAATCATATATTCCTTGCCACCTTTAATATCTGACGACGAATACATCTCAATTGCATTGACTCCTGGATTATTTCATCCCTTAAAACAATTGGGTTTTTTTTATCAGTTGTCATTTCCTTATAAAATATTAAAGCAATATCAGTTTTATATGCCCTGACGTTAGATTGTTCTGTCAAAGATTGTCCTACTAAAACGTCTGACGACAGCAGGTGGGATTCTACTAGATAAGCCTCGACATCTTCATTTAATCCATCTAATGCAATCTTAATCATTTCTCTACCATGTGGCACCAGAGTACCAATAGCGAAACCTTTTGAAACGGGTAAATTATTCTTATTAATAGTCAAATCTAACTGGACAGCAGTCTTGCCTTAACGATGTACATTGACTTTCCAAATCAACAAGACCTGATATGGCTTGACCGTTTACCGTATTTCGCTCAAAATACTTTTTATTACCGTGCTCATCGCTAGTTATATTAACAATAGTTTTAGACGTGTGCGAATAATGTGATATTTTAACAGCAGCAATCTTTTTTTGACATGATTATTGAAATTTTCAAGCCTTGTACAATTCTTTTCGATCTGACTAAAACGTTTACAGTTCTTACATGTTATTATCTCCTTCGAACATCTAGTGACCGTAGGACCTGTTTTCGCCACAGTTAAAGTACGTGAGTAAGAATAGCTTTTAGAATAGAATAGAATAATCTTTATTGTACACCAGTACATATTGCTTAAGATTAGTTTACAATTTTGATATGTACAAAGGGCGGCCTTATCGCTAAAAGCAATTTCTTCTAGGCAACCTTTTCAAGCTTTTAACACTAGCATTAGCAAACTTTTCCTTTTTTGTTTTTGAGAACCTTTGATCACTGTTGTGGCGAGTTGAATCTTCAAATATTTTCATTATTTTTGTTAGAAATATTTTGGAAATATTTTAAAACATCGTCAGGCTCCTGGATGTCTGCGCCTTGGACATTAACTTTTACATTGGAATCAAAAATTAAATGCGTAAGACCGTCTACAGCTTGCTTGCCTTCAATTTGCATCTATTGATAATCATAATCCTGTCGTAATAATACTCTTCTAACGACTAGTTACGAGTTTTCCCAAAAAAAACATCTCAAAACGACGGTCAACGCAATTTGTTCACCTGGGAACAACTTTAATAGTTTAATCTGTGATTCCGCCTAAGAATATTTTACACTGGTTAGTCCATCGTACCAACGCGTAGATAGATAATTAGTTTTGGCAAAACATAAAATATGATTTGGCCCTCTGACCACCCATAAATATGTGACGTCTCGTTAATTTTGAAAAGCCAATTTTTCGTTGTTTGAGACTTAAGTCTGAGGATCGAAATCCGGTATAACGGTTTGGGCGCTTGTAATGATCGATGGTAATTATAATTATTAGATCATATTGAAGAGTCAGATTCAGAAAGATATTGCCTCCTACGCGTGTACCGTTTTCTAAACTTATTATACCTACATACCCCGACATGACAATAACTATTTATTAATAGAATTAAATTAGATAGTTTAAGACACTGTATATACCTATCAGCGCCATCACACGACCAAGGGCTATTTCGTTTCATGTGCCGCAATAGGCTGTGTGACGGGCTAAAATTACGTGCCCTTCGTCGTGAGTACGCCGATAAACATTGCCAACTCTTATAGTAACGTTTAGATGACATAGATGAGCAACTATCATTGTTATTATGATGATGCGAGTTTTGACTTGACTTACTAGAAGACCTACGTTATGTACACACAAGCATTTTGTAAACACAAGCGTTTTGTATTCATTACAATGATATAACGATCGACGGGGAGGAGTACCCCCAGGTGTTAGAGTAGCATTAATTTGTTCATGTACGTTTAGGTTCATTTTGTGTGACACAGAGGAATTAAAAGGAATGAACTGATTACTGAAACATTCATAGATCGGTAAATAAATTGTCATATAATCTAATAATAATTATAGACTAAATGTGCAATCACCCAGTGCTTTTGTTTTGTCAATCAAAATATATAAGCTATAATATATCTATAATATGTATGTTTTAGAAATATATAAGTATGTTTATCAGCAGTCCGGCTACCACAGCACAGGCTCTACCCAGTTTGGGAGCAGACAGCCATATGTGAGATGTATCAAGTTATTATTATTGTAGCTTATGAATAAATCCAAAAAAAACTTCTAATAAATAAAAGTTATTATAGCATGGATTTAAATTTTTATCTATTTATATACATATTATAATATAAAAGACATTTTTTTTTATAATATCCAAACATTATTAGAGTAAATATTTGTTAAAGTTATTTATTATTATATGAAAGAATTTAATTTAATACTTCATATACATAATTCCTTTTAAATTACAAAGTATCTAACAAATCAATTAAAACAACATACAAATAAATGTAGTGTAAAACTGTACACAACAACAAACAGCACCCTCAACTATAAGAAGCAAAAGATTTTACCAAAAGAAATAACCATCAGAAATCCAAATATTATTTTTATTTAAAATAATATGAATTGTGTTTTTTTTTATTTGGCCTAGGTTTATGTTTATTTAATTCAAATATATCTTTAGACTCTAGTATATTTTAGTGCTTAACTGTAAGTTATACAAATAACTTACTTGTGTTGAACATGATAGATAAGACAACCAGATTCCAAAAACATTGTTACTAGATGAGTGTTAATGTGTTAAAGTCTAAACTGCCAAAATAAAATTACCAGAACACTTCACAGTATTACCCTAAATATGTACATTCTAGTCCTAACAATTGGTTAACTACTAATACATTTTATCCTGATAAAGAGATTTTGAATTGTAGGTAGATCATACAATCATGAATAAAATATTTAGACAAAAACCATCCCGTTGAACTCTTAAATTAATTATAAGCAGTGTAATGATTACTTTACAAGTATACTATAATCTTTGTATACGTCTGTCGGGGACAAACAAGCATACGACCAGCCTGATGGCAAGTGACTTCTGCAGACCATGGATGCTTATAACTTCTTTCTGTTACAACTCCATACTACAGACCCTTGAGAGAATTCACTTAAAACTATAAAACCTTAAATAGTACGTCATCCATTTGTAATAAACCGATAAAATATATTAATATTTGTCCTACCTGAGGCAGCATTGATTATATTATGTATCACAATGGCCTCTTTTTTTTGCGCATAGTGTTTTGCCATGATCATGAAGAAAACACTGAACTTACTACAGAAAGGGAGGTTATAAATTTTATAATCTCAATAACTTGGTAGATAATTAATTATTATTTCTCTTTTTTTTGACCTAGGTGCATAACTGATGATCATTGACAGCCTTGTAAATAGGTGGGTATTTTGCATAAACTTAGTATGTAATTTTGTAACATGAATCAGTAACATAAGAATTGAAATCACTCATCAATTGTTTTAAGTCCTTGTATAAATTGTGCAACTCACCGAAATATAGCCAATTTTACCTTACAGCCGAAAGTGAAAATGGGTTTACAGTATCCCCTCTTCTGAATTTTTAAGGATATAGTCAAAAGACAAACATGAATGACCATGAGCTTCAATGTTTTATTGCTCCCAACATACAATGATTACAATGCTTCTCGTCCTTCGTTCCATAACCGAATGCCGTCAAAATGAACAAGCTCTGTTTCTACCCACGCCACTCTGGGTTACCAGCATATTAATATTAATTGTACGACAGTATTGTCTTTGGCAGGACATAACATTAAAATTCTGTTATACAAAATAAAACTTTCAAACCACAAATTTTCCAACATGGCAATTAGAATAGAGTGGCCCGATCTTTTTAAGCAAGCTCATTTTATGGCATTTCAAGCATGACGCTAAATGTAAATATAACTTTCATTAGACGTTTACAGAAACTACTTTATAAGCTATATAAATAAATTGTCATGTATTTAATCCAGGAGTTCTCGTGGTCGTCCTAACCTACGCTAGTTCGGTTGAGCCGCTGTCTTCTGAAAGATGCTTCTCGGTTCCCATTTCGATCCCAATTCGAAATACAATATGCCAAGTAAACAATTTTCAGTAGCGTGATAACATTCATATAAAAGAACCATCACGAAATTGTTGTATTATATTATTATGTTTATTAACGATATAACAGAATGTTTCCATCGTATTTATTAATTGGCCAAAAATTTGCAAGAATGGTTTAATCTGTACATGATAGTGATCTTTTACAAGAAGACCTAAACCGGGTCATCGAATGGTGTAACAATAATAGTATGGAATTAAACGGCAAGAAATGTTATCATGTAACATCATAAAGGAAAAACCAAATGATATCCTCTTGTTATGTCATAGATTATCAAACTACACATGAACAAGACAAAATAAGATATAGAGAAGTGGTGTTTGACAAAACCTAACTTTTATGGTACCACAATTAGACAGCAGGGTTCGCCATAAGCACCAGGGAATTTATACAAAAGTTTTCTTGTACAATAGCCTAGTAATGAGCATCATGGAATACTACAGTGTCGTATCGACGCTCATGTTTGAAACTTTTTTTCTTAGATCTACGCTATTACATGAGGTAACAAAATTTGCGTAATTTTACACAGATTAAGAGAAAGGTTAAATAACTAAAATTGCGTGTCATTTTGAGGACTCAACCAAATTTGAAGTTTTTTTGTTTTAAATTTGTAAAGAACCCTTATTCCTAAAAAATAAAAAATCAAGTTTAGAAGCTATTTTATTTTTGAAATTTAAAATAATTTAAACATAGCACAAGAAAATAAAATAAAGCTTATAAAATATGATAAGAAGTTAAAATTTAAACCTGTTTTTGTGTCCAAAATTTGATATTTCTGCTCAAGATTCCAATCGTCTAATAAACCATCTCTAGAAGTAGCGTCGGTTACACGCTGTACCCTCACAAACTCACTGTTATCAGTTACACAATGTGTTAACATTGTGTGTATTAAGGACAGTCTTTAATGTCCAACTTCTTCTTTTGAAATAATTTGAAGGCCCTCATTAAAAATATGTCGAAGAACCTGTGGTGTTGTAACTCGACACTCGTGCCACACAATAATTTTGGTGTAACCTCTAGCAGAGAATGTATTTTTTGGTGATTTAAATATCCTGTAATTGATGTTACTTTCAATTTGTTTAGTTTCGTTTATTCTTCGCATTGCCAGCCCTATAATGTAGGGACCATATTCTAGAGCTGGCAAATCGTCAAACATACATAGATTTTCTAGGTGAGAAAAACCAGTTGATAACAGATATCATATATTCGGGTAAAAATCGAGAATGCAAAATATGTTTCACTCCAGCGTTAAAAGACGTTTCACTTGATTAGAAAACAAATCGGAAGGCATGCTTTAACCACGTAGTTGACAAAAAAAAAATTAAAATTTCTGAAGAAGTAACAACAACAGCAACGTCGAAAAGCTTCTCAGATGACTATAAACACTTCACTTTGTTTTCGAAACTATAATTTAGTTTTTTCTGAATTTCAGTAATTGCATTACTCGTTCCTTAGTTACTATTGGAATCGAATCTTTGCTCGAAATATTCTTGATCTCTTTAAAAAACAACCGTATATCGCACTAATATTACAAATGTGAAAGTTTGGATGAATGGATGTATGGATGTTTGTTACTCTTTCACGCTAAAACCACGAAACCGATTGCGATGAAACTTGGTATGTAGATAGCTGGAGACCTGGATTATCATATAGGCTTAACTTTTTATACCGATATTCCCACGGGATCGGGACTTACGCGGGTGAAACCGCGGGGTGCTGCTAGTAATATACCTAAATCGGATCGGATCGGAACTTATCTGTCGATCGTCAACTTCTTTATATGGTCCCAACTTATTTTTAAGAGGCGTATTGAGACTGCTTGTGCTATAGGTCTCACTACGTCTCTGAAAAATTAGTGTATTATTTAAATATCACAAAATCCGCTTTTAACACAATCGCAACTGTACTTTTTACAACGCAGGGTACGTTGTAAAAAGTACAGTTGCGACTTTAGATACAAAGAAGATACTCACGAGTCAAGTTAAGAAAGTCCTAGAAAAAAGTTAAAAAATAAGGGAATTTGCTGGTTGAAACCTAATAAATTCAGTCACCGGGGACGTGTAGTTGCATGCAACTAGAAACTTGATATTTATGTATTACACCTGAAGAGAAGAAAAAGTATTTGTTTTATTTAGTTCAGGAGTTGAAATTATGGATAACGAAATATCACAAGGAAAATAGTTTTTTTTTAAATTTTGAAGATCGGTAGAACTCTAAACATTTAGGCACGTTTGTGCACTTTTGCTATGGGGAAAAAGCACTGAACTTGTTACCGTCACGCTAATAGTACATATATAGATCCACTAGAGGGCGCTAATCTAAACATTGAGTTCTGTCAGCTCCTTATTAATTAATGTCACCAACCTGCTAATGTGACGTTTTAAGTTCATCGTTTCGTTTAAGTTTTCACTTCTGTCTGCAGTCCATTGACTGCCTATTTTTGCAAGACTAAGATTCTGAACTCATGATTTTTTCCAAGTCCTACGACCCCACAATAAGCGGTATTCCGCCGCGTCATTCGAATGGCCAGAACTTAAAGATCACATGACGATTCTACAGGCATCCCTAAACACGCACATAGGTACAGTTTGTGGACAATAACTACACGTTACTTGTAACTAACGTGTAGTTATTGTCCACAAACTGTACCTTATTTGCTTGTTTGCTATCGACGTGGTATAAAACATTTTTGTCTTTGGTCTTATAATAATTATTATTTGCAAAAATCGAAACTAGGCGCTAATCTTCATTAGTATTTTTGTAAGAAATTTCGAAATCCCTAATTCAAGGGTTTGAACACATTGAATTATTACTACATATTATAACACAAAGTCGCCCGCTGCGTCTCTCTGTCTGTTCGCGATAAACTGAAAAACTACTGAACGGATTATCATGTGGTTTTCACTAATAGACATAGTGATTCATGAGGAAGGTTTTGGTACATAATTTGTACCCGGCGGCCGGGGCGGGGTGCTAGGTTTATATAAAATAATTACTTTATAGCAGTTTTATTAAGGTTACATCATGTGACGTGGACGTCGCGTTTAATACAATGAAATACATCAGTTCACTTCTAAAACACATTGGATTTCATGTTAAAAGTCACTAAAATGAATTCAGCTGAACAGTTAGAGGGTTTTTTATCACGTCAATTTTAAAAATAAGTACTTGTCAGCATTACTCGCCGACTCAGCATTTAAAATTCTCTGTCTATTCCTATCTAACGTATTCAATAACGTTAAACAATTTTATATACAAATATTTGGCATCAGATTAGACTTTAATTTCAACCATTAGTTATTTACTTAGAGGGTATTTAGTTAATGCTCAACTATCAATTCTGTAGGAAGCTTCTCACTAAAGTTTGGTCTATGACCAGGTTGAGTAATATCCCATGAGATTAAAGCCGTGATAAAAACCCCTTGGGGTCTAAACGAAGCAAATCAGGAAGAAACTTTTCTTGTTGAGGTAGATATTTAGCCAAAATATTATTGTTAGGTATTATCGTTGATTATTTTTTAGAGAAAGAGAAAACCATTGGTTTGTTGGCCAAGCATGAAAATAACTAAACTCTTCAAAGTATAGTTTATGAACAGTTTTTTTATGAATATATTACGGCTGGAGGCCTAGGTACAAAAAATACTGCAGAAATCTATGTTAAAAGATTATATAGTGTTGTTAGTCAGAAGTGAATTTCAACATTGCAAATATCATATATTACAACTATTTCTATTAGTAAATGTCACAATTTAAAAAGAAATATCTTATTTTATAAACAGAAATATAAATACGGATAAAACCGTTCAGTACCTTTTTTTTTCTCTTGTGTTTGACAATCATTTTTTTTATTATAGGATATAAGAAAAAGCGCTAAGATATATAACTATAATATTATGAGTATCAACTTATTTAAATTCTGGTAGATTTTTGTACATAGGTATAATATTTTCAGTATTAGGTATGTATATTAAATATGTATGTCCATAAAGTAATTAAAAACTTAAAGGTTAACCTAAAGTTTTCTTTTTTCGCGTCATATTTTTATTTTCAAAACAGAACGTGTCTCCGATCATATTAAAACGGCTCCCTAAGGACACCAAGGTGAAGTTACCGCGTCAGTATGACACAAGACCTTTCTGTCTACAACATAATTTTTAAGATGCAGGTACTTCCCCATTCAGATTGCTTTTACTGGAACAATAATTTAATTGTGATCTACTTTTATTAAAGTTTATACGAACTACTAAGCACGTGGCCAATGACACTCAGTGCATGTGTCCTCTACCAATGACGACAGGACGCATATTGAGGTCATCTAGTATCAATACAGTCAGAACCGTATCCATACTGATATTATAATATGAAAGTAACTCTGTTTTTTTATTTGTCACGACTAAACGGCTGAACGGATCGTAATTAAATTTGGTAAGGAGATAGATTATATCCTGGGGGCGGACATAGATAGCTCCCGTCGGATAAATTTGGGTTGCCAAACTGTATATATAATAAAATAAAACACTCACAGTACAGGAAGATAGATATGTATATAAAGTCCAAGTTCCTTTCCCGATTCACAATTTAAGTAAACGAGCACAATATACAGTTTATAAGTAGATAATGGTTATAGCTCAGTTGGAAGAAAGAAATACGAGTCTATAAAGTAATAAGCGATAATGCAAATAGCCATATAGCGTTTATAAGCGACGGTCATGCGCTCTACGTCGTGATAAACAAACGACTGGTTGTAACCTCTGCGCGGACGCAGCGCGTTGTCCGATACTCGATTGTACATAAATAGGTCGAGAGGTGATAACAGGGTTAAGTCCCTATCGATACTTGAGTATCGATGAGGTTATCCGACAAACCCGTATCGACCTTATTTTACAGGGTATTAATGAAACGATCCCGAAAACGAAGACAGACGATAGTACTAATGGTACCTTTGATGATGGGTCAGAAAAAAAATCGATCTCGATGTTTTTTTTTTTTTAATTTATTGTTATAATTTTCCACGCTTCATCATGTTAGGACAGCTAAATAACCGCGGGCGCGGCCTTTGACCCGAGCGTCAGCTGTTTATGATTTATTTTTTATAAAATTGTAGTTTCATATTTAGCTGTACTAACATGATGGAGCATGAAAAATGCTAACAAAAACTGTAAAAAGATAGTTTTCTTTCATCATTATCGATTTTTTAACGCAGCGGGCTCCTCTCAAAATTTAGGGTCTTTTGCAGAAGCGTTCAGGTGTCTTTCAGCTTACAAAAGACACCTGAAATATCAATGGAACCTAGCTTAATTATTTATTTATGTACTATTCTTGAATAATTACAATAATTATTCATTTCACGATGTTTGTTGTTGATGGAATATTCTGAACCTCGATTTATTTTGATGTTATTCTATGATAAATTTGGCTACAGCTTTGCTATTTTACTACTTACTACTAATAATATTAGTAATAGCCAAATTTAGGTTGAAGATACTCAAATTGAGTGATACGGTCTATCTAATCTAGTGGATCAATGTTTTATTTGTTAGATTTTGACTACTAAATTATGTATTTACTTACACGTTTAAAAACAACAGAACATTCAAGTAGATACACATTGGAATAACCGAACATACAAACTTAATCAGCGAAGTATCTGCTAACTCTATATTGAAAATATTATAAAACCATTCCCTCGCTGCGTTGTATTGAATAAATATAACACATGGCGTGAAATATTTTACAGGGTGCAGAAACATGCTTATAAGTGTAAGATTAAGGTGAATTTCCCAACCATCCATTGAAATAAGTGATTCCTGTTAAATTGCCTGGATACTGATTATAAAATACCTAGAGAACGATAGCCTTCCGAAGTTATATAATTAAACTTATCAATAAATATTATAAAATAAAGTCCCCCGCCGCATCTGCCTGTCTGTCTGTTTGCGATAAACTGAAAAACTACTGAACGGATTTTCATGCGCTGTTCACCAATAGACAGAGTGATTCATGAGGAAGGATTATTTGTTTAATTTGTTATCGTTTTGTTTGAATTGGTTGAAATATGATGATGATTGTTGAAGATGTCTCTTCTACCCGTGCGAAGCCGGGAAGGGTTGCTAGTAAGTTATATAATTACTTTATAAACGTTTGCCTAGTCTCCTTCCTGCTTTCAGATTTTAAGGTCCTTAAAGAATTTGGGAAAATACTATATTACTGTTAAATTACCGAGAATATTCTCTTTTTTTTTGTTAAAGAAAAGTAGATCTGTACTTAGGGTAACAAAATAATTCATAATCATTTTTAAATCTATAGTCATTAGTCAATTGTGATCCAGTTAATATGATCATATTCTATTCATACAACACAAAGTTAACTTAAAATTGAACGATCCTTAAGCATGCCTACATAGGTATGTTTCATTTTAAACTAGTTTTGCCAAAACCTCTAAGTCTTAAGTTGTGATTCATATATAACCTAGCTGTTTTCAAATAAATGGTAAAATAGTCAATTTCAGTAATTTTACGAAAATTCCTTTTTCAGTTTGGCCTTTTCAACCCGTACAAAATTTGTGAAACAGTTTATTGAGAAAATACCTACGCAAGTCAGATTTTGTGGGTAGAACTAATGCATTTCTTAAAGCATAGCAGGCATTAGTAAAGTTTCTTTGATTGAATTTCCGGAACTGTTTAAAAAAATCTACTTTTTTCTATGAGTGAGACCAACTAATTTTTTCCCTGGAAATACCCTTAGTCGGTTTCGGTTTCAGACCTAGTCAATCAGTTAGTCATTGTCATCAGTCAAATTCTGAAGCTGCGAGTCTATCGTCGCCAGATTATGGAAGCGCCGACCGCGGCTCTCATGTTTAGCTATAAAATTCTTTTGAGAAATTATTTTAAATTAAAATATATGTTTTACACATTTTGAAATGTGTTTAATAGCAATATCATCCCAAATATTAGGAATGGTTTGTTGTTTGACATAAAATTAAATATAAAGTAAGCTGAATCTGGGGACACGGTATCGACCGTATTAACGTTGAACATCTTGATTTTTTAAGCAAATAGAACGATTTGGCAATAGCATCTGCATACAACGAAATCTACCTGATATTAATGCTCGTAGATTTTTATTTATATACATGTATGTATAAATTTGTTGGCATGCGACGGCATATTCGAATACTCCAAAAAATATCGTGTGACGTTGACGGGTCACGTATTCCGTTCTCAATGTATTCCAAAATGGGGACATATAATTTTCTTTTTGTCAAATTTGTTGGTTGTTTATGAATTTTCTCTTGCATATAAATGTTGTGTTAGTAATAAGAAGCAATCAAGAGTCAACGAGCCAGGATAAAAATTTAAACGCGTATTCCGTTAACTGACAAGTTGCTGAATAACCAGAAATTGTAGTTATATATAACTACAATTTCAGCTTATTCAGCAATGTATATGTACTACATTCGATTAGAAAACCAACGAAATCGACCTCAGTCAAAACTTAACGCTTCAATACTGTTATTTTGTAAGACATTTTCATAACGAAATATCCCTCGAAAAAGATTGATGAAGAATCAGTGTCAGATGCCGACGAAAAAGTCCGCAAAAAGGTGTCCACGGACAGGATAGTTAAACAAGGAAAAATTAAAATGTGGAAGCAATTAGGACTATTCCAACATCGGACTTGAAAGAGGAATAACCAACCTACGTTTAAATGTAACTTACAATGGGAACACGAAACTACAAGAAAAAAGATTTAAAATAAGTCACATGCTATAAAACGATATTGCGTGATTCAGTTGCGGTTAATGTTCTCAAAACACATTAAAACTAATTTTTATACTCATTTTGTGTGACTGTAAAAAACTTCGTACAGAACGATGACTCAGGTTAATATTAAACAAATTACTTCTATACAGCAAAAAGTTCGAGCGGCAATTTACGATAAAACTATGTTTAATATACCTACGGTACATACACGATATTATCACCAAGAAGTTTGACGTGAACTTTTACAAACTTTCACACAATAGTCACAAGTACCGTTCACCAATTATAGAACAACTACTTTAGAGTGTTTACATTGCGGGCTCGCGCATATCGGTCGGGCGGAGAACGCGTCGCCCCCGGGTTCCATTCGCGAACTGGAATGGTCTCTCTCCATCCGACTTGCGATGTGGCGCGGCGGCCCGTACATGCGCACTCACTGCCTTTCCCTTTGAAACCATTATGGAAGACCCCTGGAAACGTTTCTCTCCGCATTATTGAAGGTAAACCTTCTTGGGATAGTGTGCAGATGGTTTTATTGTTTTGCACTGTATCGCCAGATCTTCTTTAGTGTTTCGTGTGCAAGAATACATCTTTTAAGATTGTTGAATGCACAGATTGAATTTATGATTGGAATAGTTCATTAAAACTTAGGTTTTTTTTTTGTTTTAAGCAATTACTTTACTTTTTTATCATTAACTAGCAACCCACCATGGTCTTCATTTTTATTTTTTATTTTAAGTCTTTATACGGAATTATTATTAATTATTAATACATTACTAAATTAATTAATTCGAGGGCCATAAGAAGAGTAATTTTCAGAGCTAAATTTCAGGGTAGAATTGACAAACGACTTGCAAGCTACCCTGTTGTGAGTTATATTTTCTGGTCGCCCACTACAGCTTTAGAAAGAGACTTGTGTCAGTACTTGTCAGCTTACTAGCTTTTTGCTCAAGAGGAGCATTACGGCATAGTAAACGCCGTCGTCCTGAAAATCCCTTTGCTTTCCTATTGTCAATGACCATGTCAATTGATAGTTTTATGACAACATTTCATGTCAAAGCGAGGATTTAAATTATTTAGTGTAAACCTATTTCTGTGTCGTATCATTCTCTGTATGGAATAGTGATCTACGATAACTGTGGCTTATGAGTCTCAAAGCTCTCAGATTTGTGTAGCTGCGGGCTAGGATAATAATAACCTAACCGGCAGAAACACAGATCTGAAATGGCGCAACGTTTATGATTATAAGTCATGTTAGTTAGTGCCTGATAGTGTAATAATAGCGGCTCTCACATAATGAGACTTGATCTGGCCTCTATTTGTGGTATATATACCAGAATATATGCGAATACCAGAATACATGTTGGCGTAGTTTGCCATGACAGTGTAGTGATCATAGTAGGAATAGAACTAATGCAGTCTTAATTTTATTTGATTTATTTGACAACTTATCGATCGATTGTACTGTATATGTACATAAAATCGTACCCATTACTGACTCTATACTAACTCTGAAAAAGACATTATCTTCACTGTACATACACAAAGATTTTAAGTCTTTAAAACTTAATTAGTATATAATTCGGAAGACTTTATAATAACCATTAACGGTTTTTTATTGAAAAATTAGAGGTTGTCTCCCATCTCACCTGATAGAAAGTGACACTGAAGAAGAAGACGAGATACGCCTAACATAAGACTATTTTCACAACTCTTGAACGTTAGACAAAGGAAATAAGTTTTGGTCACCAAACAAGACTTGTTAGTTTGTTATCCGTTTATACATACCTTATGCAAAAGTTTGCACTCTCGTCTAAGAAAATGTCTTATTCCCGAGAATAAAGTGTCAAAGGATCAAGTTTATGGGATTACTGAGACGAGTCAAAGGATTATTTGATAGCTACGTACCTACACGTAGTATTATTATCAGATTGTCTTAAACTTTGATAGGATTTTTAGATTGAACAAATTACTACAAATAATATAGAAAGAATCAGAAGCTTAGGTTAGGATTGTAAAAGAGAATTCTTATATAATAACTATGGCTTAGTAAAACTAAAAGACACGCTCTAATGGTGAAAAAGTAAAAAAAAAATCCACTATCGAAATCTCGGCTTCATTACCATCGTTTCCAATCTGTTGGACTCGTCGAATCGAAGCATATGAGCTCAAATTCGATGGGTTCACTAGTAGCCACTCAAGAGTTCTAATATCAAACTCCTGCCTTCATTATCAGATCTGCTCCAAGATTAAATTATAGTGTTGGCATCCAAACTACATATTGTGAGGTTCGAACCTCTTTCGCGACTTGCGGGAAGCTGGCTGGTAATATAATATTTGAATCGTTTTGAATTATGTTTTGGAATACATATAGAATCAGTAGAAGAAGAGAGAATCGGCACAACCAGCAGTCAGAGTGGACGGCTGTCAAGTATTTTTCTCTTTTTTTTATGGTATAGGGGGCAAACGAGCAGACTTGTCACCTGATGGTAAATGACTACCGCCGCCCATGGGCACCCGCAACCCGAGAGTCACAAGTGCGTTGCCGCCCTTTAAGGTGGGAGTAGGGGAAGAGAGGGAGGGGGAAAGAGTGGGAAGAGGGGAGAGGGGGGATAGGGGAAGGACAGGAATAGTGGAGAGGGAAGGGTTAGGGCCTACGGTAACCTCACTCACGCGGCGAAATGCAATGCAAACATTGCTTCACTACCGGTTTTCTGTGAGGCCGTGGTATCGAGCGGAGTCAAGCCGCCCCATACGTGCCGAAGCATGGCTCTCCCACGTTAAGAATAGAATAAGAAAAGTTGCGGAGCAACTTCTATGAAGCCATTGTGAAGTTATATTGTTAATAATCTAGCTAGATCAGTTTTAATATATTAGTTTTCAGTTTTCTTGTCGACTATCAATTACTCTCCTTACACACTAACACCACGACCCCAAAATTCTCTCAAGACAAGCGAAGCCTTATAATAAACGTACAAAGTTTCATTTCGGTACGACAATTGACTTTTAAGATATGTTTACATAGTTAATCAGTTGATATATTTTTTTAAATGAAGTTAGTAGAAGCGTGTTAATAACAAAAAATAATACAGTTTTATTTTTTGTAAGATATAGGGGGCAAACGAGCAGACGGGTCACCTGATGGTAAATGACTACCGCCGCCCGTGGGCACCTTTAACTCAAGAGTCACAAGTGCGTTGCCGCCCTTTAACGTGGGAGTAGGAGAAGAGGGGGAGGGGAGGAAGGGGAAGGACGGGAATAGGGGAGAGGATAATTGCAGAAGATTAGTTTTTCGGATAATTAGACGCTTTAATAAACCACCAATGCTGCGTGGGAATCAATTCTGTATCCTTATTTTATCTTCCTCCGATTCAGTTTGTACGCCTGCAACCTTACCGTGACGTGGCTCTTGTAATCCTGATAGATGTAATGGTTAAAGACTCATTAGGGTATATTGCAAGTTAAAAGCCTTTGGATTTATATCGAACTGTGGACACGGTCTGGTATATACCTCCGCCGAACTAATTATAAGCCTAAAAAGCAGGAAGGCAGCTGGAAGGTAGAATGTCTCCTAAAAAATACTTCAAATGACCGTATCATTGTCGATATCGAGAGGACAAAATGCTACTCTCAAGAGAGGTTAACTTGCAATGAATAAGGGTTTCATATAAGTTAAGATATACGGTTCTACTCACGTGTATATTTTGGGGATGCCCGACTAGTTTCGGACTCGACGGAGGCCCTTTATCAAGGGGTGAGGCGTCCTGCCGCGCCGGTTGCAGGTGCCAGACTGATAAAGGGCCCCCGTCGGGTCCGAAACTAGCCGGGCATCCCCGAAATATACCCGTGAGTAAAACCGTATATCTTAACTAATATGAATACTGGTGGAGCGCCAATATATTTATAAAATGCATACATAATCGCACCATAATATATTTCGTTATATTATAAATTTCATAGTCTTTATAGTAAACCACATTCTGTTTGTCGAATGCAATTAGTGCTGGTACTGCTGTAATATTGCCAATGTACTCGACGATCTCAAGAGATGGCGTTAGCAGTCTTCAAATAATGTAAACGCGCTGCACCTGATTGGTGCAAGAAAAAACGGACATACCCTGCTCTCATCGCTTTTCGCGAAGAAGACGCCTTTAATATAAAAATTTTGTTCCGCCACGGACATCAGTTATATTTCTCGTGAAAAGAAGCTGATTTTCCGTTAGTCCTATAGCCGTGTAGTGTTTGGACTCGCTTGTAACCTTTACAAGGTGTATGTGGAGTGCTCCAGTCTACGATCGTGACCGGCCGGTCAATACCTTGCAAGAGACCGTAGAATCCTCGCCGCTGCTCGCTGCCTTCTGGAGGATCGGGACTTGGTCGGTGTTGCAGGTTAGTGCTGGCATGATTGTTTTGATCGATAGAAGTGGTTTACTTCCCTACACCTCGTACGCTAACTGTTGAGCAATCACACCCTGGTCGGGCTATTTACACGCCTGACCAAATACCACTCACGAAAGCTTTTATTCGATAATAAGGGATTCGTTTTTAGATTAAATTAAATCAGTTCAAAACATCAGTTATTACAAATATTCCCTTAAAAACGGTAAATCATAGAATACCGTTATTTATTCTGGTTGTTTTGGTCCGGTAAACTAAAAGCAGTAAATAAAGCGAATTGACAAAATGTATTCTTAGTAGTGTTTCCAAAATATTGTATTTTGTACGTCACGTTTATTTTCTGCCAGTCGTACGAAATATGGCTCAAAACCTTGGGAAAAGAGCTTGTTATTTGAAGGGTTCCGTTCATCCAAATGAAAAAGACAGACCCTTATGGATTACTCGCGCGTCTGTCTTTCCGTCTGTCACAGTGAAATTGGCTCCGAATAAATGATTTGGAAATTAATATGGGACTCATATGGGGTCGTATGACATATTATTATGTATGTCGCAGTGTTAAACAGTGCGTGATTATTTAGTTTCCAACATTTGTTACTAGATGGCGATCGTGAGGTCGTTCAGTCGGTCTGTTTACTGTCAACGTCAAAATGTCAGTTGCCTAATAACGTCACTATAAAGAGGGGATGATTGTAACAGTGTGGGTCAGTCAGTCTTGGAACGTGCGCGTGTGTGGTTAACCTCACGATATCCACCTATTTCCATCGCGTCGTGTTGTAATCATTGTACTTAGAAACTTGTGATCATCGAACTTGGATCCAAACTATCTGTTCGTGGTATTATTTTCTATTTGGTGAATATGTACGAGTAAGAATGCGATCTTGAAAATAATATTTTGTTGGATCCCCGTCATTTATATATATTATATTTATTATAATTTGAATTTTGATATTTTTGAAGCTATTTAAAGTACATGAAAATTTACCATTCCCCCTCCCTTATCTCTGAAACTACTGACTACTAAAGTTTTGAAAAAAATGCAAACAATCGGTTTTTAGTTATAGATTACAGGAAAATCTATACGAAGTGTAAGGTCGTAAAATATCACGGTAAATATTTTAAAATTGTGCGTACAAACTTACATTTACAATTGGAATATATAGGTCAACATGCTCTTCATTTCGGCAAGTTAAGTTTGTTTAAAAAACCATGGTAGATACATATTCATCGTCCCGAGAACCCTCTCCACGCATTCACACACTCCGATTCTTTTAGTTAATCATTATTGTAATCAACTATAAAGTTACTATCCGCTCATGTATAAAAGAAACTCCAAAGTCCATTTATATGAGTAATATCCTGAGTTGTAGGCTTGACATGGTACTGCGAATTTCACTATAACTAGGTATATAGTGACAGGTAGGCTCACATAACTCGATATCTCGTAAACAGATTAATGCCGCCCCACCCTTGCAAGTTGACTTAATGCTTTAATGAAAATAGCAACCCTCCTAACTCGTTTACTGCAATTTTATTACCTTATATCAACAGTTACTAGTACTAATATATTGCCGTCAATGTTTTGAGTCCATTAAAAAGGTAATTAACATATTTAAAAGACGCTAAATTATTAAGTTGTCTAATTTAGATCTTCAAATTATCTTTATAGGACAAAGTCGATCCTATAACGAACTGTTAAATAGTATAAATAAAAATATTATATTATCTACCTTGCAAAGTGGGAGACAAAAGAACAAAAATAGGTTAAAGACCTGTAACAAATAATACAAAGAAAAGAAGAGCGACAAGAATGCAAAGAATTCTAGACCTATCAAGTTCGTAAACTTCAATTTACTCTTTTGTTACAGCATTGTGATAACGATCTTCCAGACAGATCTAAGAAACATTCCCACGTTCCTGCGTAATTTTTAGTGTTTTACTTGTCTCTAAAAGCAGATAAATCACAATAATCTATTTTAAATTTTTTTCAATCAAAGAAACATTACCGTGATCAATATTTATAATGTATTTGTAGGGCTTCTGTACTTCGCATCTTATCTCTAATCATTTCATAACTACTCCTTATGACACAGTGAAATAATATAATAAATATTATCTATTACTTTGGTGTCATCTTAGCTTCAGCTACTGCCTGAAGCTAATATACAACGATTTGTACGACAAAAATAGAAATAAATTCAAGGATTTATCTAGCTCCAGAGGTAATTTGATATATATTATAAAAATATATCACTAAAGACAGGAGTTTCAAATTTATAGTAGTGTTAGGTAATCCCTCATTAAGGATAAATATAGGGTATACTAGGAGTGTTACACATGGTTTTAAAGGCTTTGAGAGCCCGACTATTCGCCCTTTAATTTCCCTGTCTTGACAAAAAAAGGAAGGGTGTTTATATAGGTAGTCAACCCAAATTAGATTTGGACCCACAATTTTACGATTATTTGTTTTTTTTTTACATTATTTTGAATACAAAAGATCGTGTATTATAAGTCTCAGCGGTAGCGGGCCTACAACAAACTATACGTGATTATTGCCTCCCCCCTCGAAGCCGCTGAAGTCGAGGACCTAACTTTTAGATAGCATCATAGTACTCGAAATGTTTAAGTACGAATTGAGTAACAAATAGTGTGGTTTTCCTTCGGAGAAACTTTCAGTAAGTTTCAAATGTAAATATCCAGGCGAATATATTTATCCATTCCTTATTGTACACTCCTTACTCTGTACTCCATTTATCAGATCAGCCAGTATGTAAAAAAAATATATAGACATCGTACTATAGATATATGAAAAGATTCGATAACACACTTCATCTACGATCGATAAAAATAACTCACTAAATGACATAACTAAGAGTATAAATTCTATTTCATATAGTGGAGTATGTTAAAGCCAATAATGTCCCTAAGGATTTGCGTTACAAATACCTATATCGAGCCTATATCTAAGCCTGAGTGATTGTCAATTAACCTATGGGTAGTGGGTAGCTGGCTGAATGATAGATGCCACATCGTTAGCATACATATTAATATCAAAACTGTGGTTGCTTGTGGGTACGCCCGCTGTAATTAATATGTGATAGATATGTATTTTTATCGAACTCTGGCAAGTCTCAAGTGAATATGATTCGCTAGGTGCTAAATATGTATTTAGATTAATGAGTCGCGATGAATATCATTGATAATATAAATTGCAAAATGTACAAACTTATAAATTAAAGCTTTATAGAGGATATAATATTATCTACGTATTAACGGGAATTAACGCGATCACGAAAAGGTATTACATACCTTTGAATTGCCTGACGTTTCGACCAGGTTGCACTGGCCATGGTCACAGGCTGACTCTTTACAGCTGACTTTATAGAGGAGTTTGCTAGATAAGCAACTCAAAGAAAATATTTCCGCTTTTGAGATTGGGTGCAGTGTCGTCCTAAGGAGCTTAAGGAGCTAAGTGCATTTGGGTACGGTATCCTGTGGGTTTGTATATTGTTAAAATCACGAAAATTTATGTTCAGCTTATCTTGTCTTCCCGGTAACAGCAGATAGAAACCCAATACAGGTATTTATTTTGGCAAATTCAAAGGATATTACTATTTTTTAATCATAGGCTATATGCAGGTACAACCGAGTAAATTGATCTCAGCAAGAGACGCGTTGTTTATTCATTTCACATAATATATATTAAAACTACATCAAGCGATGCGTATCTTAATAATCAATTCTAACATGTTATTAAATACAATAATTCCGCTTTTATTGAAATGAAAAACCTTTATAGTAGTTCAGTTAATTGTGTCATTGATAGCGAAGGGCGTCGGACGAATTTTTATAAAAATAATTTTTATATGACTACTTACATTTCGATAAATTACATCTACTAGGATTTTTTTTGTTCCGTTTTTTTCTTTTTTGTTAAAAAGGCAACTCCCCGCATTAGGAATTACTCCTGTGTCGCGGGGGATTTTACAAACATACAAACAACGGACACAAAGAACACCTAGACTCAGGTGGGAATCGAACCCACGACCTCTGGCTTAGCAGTCAAGGTCACTGACCACTAGACCAACAGGCCAGTTTTTTAAAGAGTTTATGGGAAACTGGGAAATATGTTTATATTACTGTTTTCGTATGGCAATGCAATGCAGCAATGCTAGTAACATGGACAGACATGATCATACTGGTATCGTTTCTACATTGCAAATCGAGATGCAAAATTAGAATTAGTTTGGTATCAAAAGAAATATTCAAAACAGACCAGTAAGTTCCTAACGTCTACTCATCCAAACGTGGTATTATCTTGAGACGTATGTAATTATCTGGTAATACATGTCAGAAACAGTCTCAAAACCACTGATATAAACTATGAAAATCACTAACTAACAGCAACTGCCAAGTTGTTCGTACCTCTGTTTGCACTCGAGTGAAGTTCTCATCGTATTTCTCCTTTTATAAACCCACAATTTGTTAATATTTATCAATCGACCAATAGTATTGCGTTACCGGTATAACCAGTCAAAATAATATCTATTAACTTATTTTTATTAATTAGTGAACTGTGTTATCATCTATTATAGTTTGGCCCTATTTTTAATAAAATACAGAACATCTAATTCGATGTACTCCTATAACTATAAATATAATTTAAAAAATATTAGGAAACTTTAAAACATCCTAACATCTATCAACTTCAAATAGGAGTATATTATTTTGTCAACATAAGATGACGTTCGAATCTTCGAACGAAAATTCTATAAAGAGCGTCAGAGTCTAAAACTCTTTTAGAGAATTTGATAGATGTAAGAAATTGATATTTACATGAATTGTACTATCTTCAAACAACCTCCACTTTTTTGATATTTTCGGAAGATGGTTTCAAATTATCTACAGCGTGGAATCCAGTGATAAAAAACATGCCAACTCGCTTTTATGCTGCATCGGTTTGCTTACAGAATAGTTACACTGTTAGTATAGTATGTGACGGCACATGGCGAAACGAAAATATCAAAAAAGTGGAGGTGGATGAAGAACCTTCTACCTCACGATGTCGACGACGGAGGGCGTGCATCGCTGAGCCAGTCAGCCTGTGACCACGGCCAGTGCAACCTGGTTGAAACGTCAGGCAATTCAGAGGTGTGAAATACCTTTTTGTGATCGCGTTAATTCCCGTAAATACGTAAATAATATTATATCATGGAACGCGAAAGTTTAAAAATTAGTATCTTCAAATAAATCTAAGAATGTGACTATTATATACTTATTAACTTTAAAAGAGAACTTTCAGTTCGAAGTTAGGCGGAGAAACTTGGAGGCAGTGAGAACTACTGCAGGTAAGTCAATCTTGTGAAAGGCCTTCTAAACAACTCTGGTCTTTTTAGAGACACGTTTTCTTGCTGTGGAAATTGTTAAGCAAAATATTAAGTTATAGGACACTAGCAATAACACATGTTACGAGTACACCAATACACACTCGTAAATTATTTCTATTGCAAGAATTTATCAGTAAAAGAAAATGTTAAATGTTTGTCTGTAAATGTGTTTAATCTTTTAAATATCATTCATAAATCGAGAAATAACAGTGTTTTTATTTTACCAAATTATGTAGTATTTTACCGCAAATTTTAAACATGATTGCATCAAGCCAGCTGCAATTACACGTACCTACCGGAAAAGTTACAATTGCAAATGAAAGTACGTTTGAGTACATTCTTGGTTTGTTGTAATAAGCTCCTGCTCAATCCAAAGATAACCCAGCAGACATTTCTTTTTGTGGTACACCTACCTATACGTGTTATACTAAACAAATTTTATATGCAACATGATTTTTAAACCAGTATTAACTTAGGTAAAGTAGAATTTATTGGAGTTCACGAACAAACTCAGTAACGTAATAATTTTGACTGTCAAACAAAAGAAAGTATATAATTCAATTTTAAAATAATGAAAATTTCTTCAAGTGAATGATGTTTGTTAGTAGGGCTTGTTGAGAAAATTTGTAGCAAATAAAATTAGCATCTAAGGGCACCACAAAGAAGTTGAGGGCCGAAATGTTTTTCTTTTATTTATACTAAAATGTTACTAAAGTGTTAAAAACAATGTTTGTACGGGTATAATTACTGTGTACAATACTAATTTATGACCAAAGCTAACCATAACTTTAATACTACAAGTTATTGTTCGGTTCGTGGTCAACCACAAAGATTTTGGTTGTGAAATAACTTATAATAGTATATACCAACTGGTGTCTTGTGAGCATATCTCCAGTTTTCTAACAAAAAAGATACTAATGACCCTACTTTTACTCGTGATTGTAATAGTCCGTCATTATTATAGAACTAGTGGCAAAAACGTTTAGTTACATATCTACGTGCTACGTAATATCTACATGAATGTGCTTTTTGCCCTTGACAAGGGTAAGGAATGTAAGACCATTAATAACGCAAACTACGCAAATCCTCACTAAGTTTTTTGTAATAATATGAAAGTTACTATTACTCGCACAAATGAAATGTATCAAGATAAATTGTTGTAGAAGGGTCCTGACTTATACGATTATATGATATCCAAACCAAATTTGACGTTTTGACGTTACGACTGTAGCGTATTATTATTAGTCTCAATAATATGTATCACCCGAATAGCAGCGACCCCAATATAGTTACATTATTTACTTTTAATGTAGGATCGCTATTCAGGTGACATACATATTATTGAGACTAATAAAAACACGCTACACGGCTATTGGGATTCAGCCATCTTGGGACTTGATCTGAAGAATCTTGCCGAATGAATGAATTGAAATTATTTTGAAACTAAGAATTCTTTTTCAGGGTTCCGTTCCTCAAAAGAAAAAAAGGAGCCCTGATAGGATTACCTCGTAATTCGCCTGTCAGTCAAGATCCTTTTCCTCACGTAGGCGTATCAAGTTGAAATTAACATCAAATACTTATGTCTACGGTCCCTTGAAGCTGAAAAAAATTCAAGGTTCTAAGTCAAATTAATCAAAAAATACGCCCATTTAAGTCTTAAATTTTAACACTTCGCATATAGGGTACCACTCAAAACCTATAGGGTACCTTTTGACCCTAGAATCATGAAATTAAGAAGATCTAAGAAGTAAGATCTCATAGTACAAGGAAAAACAATTTGTTTTTCGAATTCCAAACTTACTTAGACTTACCTTTAACTTGCTTTTGCGCTTAGAAAATTGACCGTGACGTATATATATAGTTATATGAGTATTTTTAGAAAAGCAAAGTTAAGTTTGTCTTTCAATTGAAAGATACCAATGTTAAAATCAACAGTGCAAGGACTACTTTTGTAGGGAGACAGGAAAAAACTTGCAAAAACCTTCGAGAATCAATTCTCCAGATGAACGAACTATATATATAACTATAAACAAGTTTGTACGGAACTCTAAGCACGCAAGTTAGACTCACACTTGTCCGGATTTTTATTATTTAACAGCAACTTTGTATGCTTAAAATACTTACTAATATAGAACCCTTCCTGTTGGAACATGTTTTTAAATAAATTGCAGTTTGTAAAATTAAGGCCATTCGAATACTGACAGCTAACTTGCAGTTTCCAAAGTTGGTCATTTTGTGAATTGTCCACCAAACTATGTATTAGACACTGAAAAAGATGCAAAAATGTAAACTCCGCGACAAAAAGGGAAATAAGGTTTCTGCATCCATTCTTAGCTGACTTCTCCTACCCTTTAACTACGTAGTTGCCAAATACCGGGTTTTGATTTATAAAAAAATCAATAGAATACCTATCTGAAAGAAACAATTATCGTTTGACCATCTGAAGCCGTCCCTGTAAATAAAAACATAGGTCTAACGAGTGATCCTTTGATCTTCGGCGAAACACAACGAACGTTGCTATGAGGCCGGTTTTTCTGTGAGGCCGTGGTATCCTCCGGTCGAGCCGGCCCATACGTCCCGAAGCATGGCTCTCCCACTTATCGGTTATTCGTCTTTTTACATAATTATATCGATCCTTCTATGCTGTTACTATGTTTACATACAAAAACACACTCAAACCCAACATATTCATTATCTCCAACCATTGACAGTTCTATACACTGTAATTTATATACTTTTTAGGTGATGATTGTTCATATTTTGATTCATATATTTTATTTTAATTGATATAATTTTTGGAAAAATGGTTCACGATTAATATAGAGAAAAGACTTACTGGTCTCTGTTGACATATTATGTGATATGATATTACATTAAAATGCCCCATTTTTGTTTGGTCAAGCCTCGCTGGGTTTGATTCAATTGGAGGTAAGCATTACCGGCCTCAATAAGTACAAATCGATAACAGCAATCGGTTAAGTTGTGTTTTAAGCTTTCATTGTTTTTATTTATTTGTGTAATTAATACAATAATACAACATAAATACGACACGCTGTATATCCAGGTTTGGAATTGATTCCAATTATATAACTAGGTATAAACAGACCTGTGTCTATGAAAACACTATACAAGTAAATCATACTACAGCAAAAGCAAAAAATAGGTACATACATACGTGTATTTTACCTTTTTATGGTCTTCAACGGTTCTTCAACGGTATCACTGAGTGATTTTTATTTTTTAGTACGTTAGCTTTTGGAGCATTTCAATAAAATGAGATTCAGGTGGCATCAGCTTGCATCCTGTTTACCTCTCGTGTAACACTAACACTATTGTACCTGAAGATCTGACTTTTAAAAAGAGTGGCCATGAGTTTCTTTACCAGTATTCTTCTCATAAGGCCCTACCCATTTTGGAAACTCGAAGTTATAGATCGACACAAACAGGCAGTAGATTTTGGTGTTTTTCACCTAATTTACCTTGACAATCCAGTACATGCTGTGGCGTCTGTTTGTGCCGATCTATGATTTTAACTCTAGCTTCAATTTAACGTTCATAAATGTCACTTAGTGTCTTAATTGAATAAATGATTTTGAATTTGAACTTGAATTTGAAATTTATGAACTTGAGCGTGATCTGATTACACATTTCTAGTAGACGTGTGTGCATATTTTTTAAATAATATGTAAACAGCTGATGTGAGGGGCTTTTTTAAGTATTTTTTTGTGTTCAAGTTAGTAAGTCTATGGATAATTACTAGTGTGTATAGTTTGTTACATATAAATTTGGTATTTGGCACTAAAAGTTAACTGGTAAATGCAAAGAGGCGTTTGATGGACTGGCAAATAGGGAATTTATTACGCCTTGTCTTCTCTGAGGAATAGCCACATACAAATAAAGTATAGATTGTCGCCTGGCGATATACACGTTGAGTCGGTAGTTATGCATGCTAAGCCCAGAGCACTACATATAGTTCCGTAAGTGGGGATCTTACTTATTTAGAACTTTTCCGTACCGACAGTTTTATACTTGTGCAGCATTTCACATTAGACATACTTCTACGGTCCATATAGACACAAATTATTGTATTCTAGAAGTGGAAATCTTTTTAGATTCGGAATTTGTGGTAAAAACCCTTGTCGCACACGATGCCGGATAATATTTTTTACTAAAAAATTTTCGACGATTTTAAGCTCAAAAGTTGAGTGGGATTGTTATCGATAAACTCCTAAGCACAGCCCAACTTTTCGACCAGTTCTCCCATTATATGCTGACAATCTTTCAGAATTATCTTGAGACAATCATCCTCGAAGTCGTAATGTCGGTCGGAATGAGTTTTGTTGCCAAAATCGTTCAGCATTACAGTAGCATATATGTATGTATAACCAGCTAACCCAATAGATGTTGTAATTGGTTTCATTCCACAGATAAGTTTTGCCAATTTTTATTTATCTGAAAACTAAGTTCGTACTGACCTTACTTACTTACTCATTATTCTAAAACCAATTGAGCGATGATGTTCGTTGCTTAACGGACAGCATTAAGTTTTTATTAATATAAATTACTCCACATACGTCATAAATAATGCCGTAAGCTACTTTTTTAATATTTTATTGTTTTAACGTCGAAGGGTATCACACATGTTTAAATGTATATATGTTTTGCCTCTTAAAACAATAGTTCGTAAAATCAATAATGCAAACTACCGAATACGTTAATATATAATCTTTCCAGCTTTGTCTGAAAATTGAAATCAAAGAAAATGATAAGGTTCATAAAACACAAAGCAGGGCATTTAAAAACGTGTAAACATCAACATATGTGAAAATTACAGAGTACACTGACGGTAGGTTGAAATTTATGGTGCGATCGTGTGGTTTAATATTGGGGTCCCGTGTATCACATCCTGTGGGGTGGTGTCTAACCCCGCCTCGCATATAACCGAGTTTGTAATTTGCATTTTGAGTAAACGTCGTGCAGTTAAAACTTTCGCTACTAAAAGCCACAACGTCTGCGTTCTGGTATATAAACTTGGAACGATCATTTAGGACTGTGTCTTCTAAGATGTTATTTAATGATAACTTAGTAAGATGTTTTATAAACTTGAACTTCTTTACTTGTGTAGCTTGATCCTTTATCACAATTATAAAATTGTAGATAGTGGGTTACAATATTGTACTAATATTTAGAAGGGAGTCCCTGTTCTCCCAAGATACTTAAGCATTTGTTGAATAACAGACAGAATTGTTATGTATATGTTTTTTAAAAGACATTGTATTACATAAGTATATAGTATCTAAGTTATTTTATCACTTATCAAATCTAAAAGTAGCGTAAAAGTCACCCCAATTAATGCCCCGTCTGAATGAAGGAGTTATGAATTAATAGATAATGATTGATTATTAATAGATAAAAAAATGCTTTTTGTGTTTGCACTTCGTCTAGACACGGTGAACTCCCCTAGTCTATTCAGTGTTCTGAAGTGGAGTTCAAATCATAGTTACGTCACGTTTTACTTTATGCCGAGTGTGTTGGAAGCGTGATACATAATGGAACAGAATGTATCTATCGTACATGAAATATTGTTAAGTCTATACTTATTAAGATTTATAATAATAAGTTTAAATTTTACTATAGTTAATGCAAGTGCAGAATGTGACTTAAACTGTTTTGTTCAGCTTGTGTTTAAAAAAGTATGAATAAATGTATGCACAGGTAACGGCTAACCATCAGGCGGGCTGTGAATTTGTTTGTTACCTTAATGCATTTTAGAAAAGTAATTTGAAAATAAATTTACGATTTCCAAATTACTTATCATCTAGCTTAGATTAATAGTTTACTTCAATTTTGATTTGGTTTTGGTGGCCATGACTGGTACTGCAGGGAGGACATGGCGCAGCATACGCTCGAGGCTTGTCCGGCTTGAGTTAAGCAGCGTTTTGCTCTCCTTACAGTAGTCGGCGTCGATACCTCGCTGCTGCCCATTCTATGCTCCATAGCCAGTTGTTTAACCACAGTCGCGACCTTCTGCGAGGATGTGATCTCGCAGAAGGACGCAGTGGATCGGACCCGGAGGAGTATCTTCAAACGGAACCGACGACCCGGGTGGTGCAGACTCGCTCACGAGCCTCATGCCACCCTAATAGTGGTCGCGGGTGTATGGAACAGGTTTCATGTCCTCCATCCTCAATACACATACCGTACCGAGTCTAAACAGGCAGCCTAAACTTTTACTAAAAGAGGTCTCACCACGCTTAACTTGTAGACTGCTCAGTCTTAACCGACTCGATATCAGGATTGTTGTTGGAACCATTACGGGCCACCGGCCCTAAACCGGCACCTATTCACCATCAATGCGATAGACAGTCCTCTATGCACTTTTTCCTACAATGCGAGGGAGTGGCTACACAACGAGCACTTGCTTTGATACTTATCCTCGGCCGGTGCGAGGGTGGTCCTAGAAGCCTGTGAACGGCCGAGGAGGCTTCAGTGCTTCTGAAAGGAAGCTGGCTCAACTAATCAGCCATATCTGAATGCATAATGGTCCATTATGCATTCAGATATGGCTATGACTAAGAGTCTAAATGACAGACCTGAAACAGAGCCCTTCACCAATCCAATACCGTACCGTGTCGACGGAGGTGGCGTGCGTGTTGGCCGAAACTCCCCCATGGGATTGTGACAGCCCGTGGCCAGGTGGTGTTAATAGCACACGCACAACAAAAAGAGGTAGGATTAGGATAGATAGATTTCCTAAAACGAGTCCTTGAGCTCCACCTAGGTGAAAATTGGTGTAAACGCATCTCTTCTTCTTAGGGGTGGCGTTGCTTCTTATGACTAAGTTCTGCAAAGATCGAAGTAGGTTCATATTCTGAGCTACCCTGTTTTGTGGGCATCCAGAGGGAGAACAAACCGGGGAAGTAAATTTGAGGATTTACAATGGTCACAGTCAGTTCATCGTTCTTCTCCCGTTTGTTACGGAGCGGTAAACATGACCTAACAAAATCATCTATTCGATCCAATCGATAACTTTGGGACTGTCTCTTTGCTTATGTTTCTATTTGACTTTACCTAGTAAATATTTGCATGCTTTATGGCGAAATGTGCCCTGAACTCATTGTTTTACGAATACTACTTATCTTATCTTTTGTACCATATTTTATGCAAATAAATTCATTACATGATATTATATTTAATATATATACTATATTACATATTTTAAAACTTTTCTAAAAATTACTCGAAATGCTTAGTGGCAATAGGGGAATCCTGGAACTCGATTGATAGGTTATGAAAGATGATGATCATATCATAGTTTATACAGAAAAAAGGTGTGATGGAGATCTAAAAAGACAACACTAAATCAGTGTTGTCTTTTTTCACGCCTTATTTCTTCCAAAAATCTGTTTTTGTAATGTTTAAGAGCAAAAACTTTTTAATCTTTTACAATTCGAAACCTAAGAGCTCTATAAAAGTTTTGTAATGTGGCCGTGAAATATGTGAAGCCTGGATAGAACTTTGTTCGGTGAAGTTCTAACCGCGTTTGTCGCAGACAGGCTGTCGAGATTTGGAGGATGAAATCCTTATTGCTCCAAGAAGTTCAGTTTAGAAATGTGTATTCTATTTTATTGCAAATAGTTTTTTCATTCAAGTTTTATTTTGCTATAGTAATCTTGCAATGCTGCGATTGTCTAATCAGGCGCTGTATTACAGGCTCCTAATTAAGAGATTTACATTGTAAGAATGTGTAAAGGCCAAAGTATAGCAACTTTTGCATATGCGGCATGTGCAGAATGGCATTAAGATTAGAAGTAGAAGTATTAAGTATATATGTAGAAGTATTATTACTCGGAAAGATTTTATTGAGATATTGAACCCGGAAATTTCAACAATAAGTTGTTGAAATTTCCTGGTTCAATATCTTGTCTTGTAAATGAGGGTCTAAATTATTACTTTAAAATAAATAATAATCGTCACTTTATGGGGATAACTTTGCGCTTCATGGTACATTAAAAAAAATATTAGTATATTTTAGGTCACTCTTTAGTTTGGTTCTTTTGGCTATTTTTTTATTTTAAAACGGTTAGCCTTTGCAAATATAACTACATATTGTAAAAACAAAACAGGATCATAAATAAGCTTATTTCATTGGAAATTAATATAAGGATATAAGTTAAAAACTAATTTTGTAAAAATTTCTTTTGACTGGCCTGTTGATCTAGTGGTTAGTGACCCTGACTGCTGAGCCCTCTGGCTCGTGGGTTCGATGCCCATCTGAGTCTGGGTGTTCTTTGTGTTCGTTGTTTGTATGTTTGTAAAGTCCCCTGCGACACAGGAACAATTCCTAATGCGGGAGTTGTCTTTTGAAAAAAAAAAAATAAGAAAAATTCTTTTAGTTGATTTGATACATCCAAACGGTGTAGTTTGGATGAAGCAAACGTGTTAGAAGTTTCAACAAAAAAACTATCTCTTGTTTTGTTAAAACTCAGTTCGACCACATACGCCATTGGGAGTGGACTGCTGTCTGTTACTCTAATAAATAAATTACTACTGTGATCTAAAATAACCCGTTTCCCTACAACAATAGGTGCGACGAACCTAGTGGTAGTGATATCTGTGTTTACGAATCGCGTTATACAGTGCCGCCCCTGTCTATCACGTTTGTGCATACAGACATGCCCCTGCGTTTGCGACGTTCACCTCCGCCAAGTACACCTGACCACGGAGGTGTGGGTATTACACATTCTAGCTCCACATAGTATATACTAAGTACGACGGAGAGGAACTTACGAAAGCGTAAGCAAGCAGAACAATACCGCATGGAAATGCAAATCATAGCAATGGATCTGCAGTTTAAAGAGGCACTTACAAAGTGGGGTGGTAAAGTTGACGAAAAAATTACCTCTTTTGGTAAATGTGTGTCCGCATCGATCGCAACTACAATCACCAGCGAGATGGGTAAAGTCACAACTACATTGGCTCAGTTAAATAGCACGGTCTTAGGACTTAGGGCTGACAACGCTGCCATTAAAGAATCGCTGACACAGGTAAACAACCGACTCAATGAGATGGATAACGCGCTCGGTGCGCATGACCAACGTCAGGACGAGTTCGAGTCACGTCTTAAGTCACTGGAGGAGGAGACGTCTCGCACTAACGCGCTTCCGGATGATATAACCTTTCTTAAGAATAAAATCGCGATTATGGAACAACAAACGAGAGACTGTAACCTTGAAATCACTAACCTCCCCGAGAGGCGAGGCGAAAATTTGATATTCCTTATGACAAACTTAGGTACCATCATAAATCATAAAATACGAGTAGTATATCATCTGATAGTTTTTAAAGTAATTTTTCAATATTTATGTTATCTGTACTACGTTCTAAACTTTGTTATGACACAACAATGCTATATTAATTCGACGGTAATCACGTTTATCAAATCAATCTTTCTTAATGTAAACAATTTGCACTGGCAAACGTATGGAGTCAACCTACCTACGTTAAAACTGATAAACAATATTATACACTGGTTTTGTAATTGTATCCTACTGACTACTGCTAACAACTATTGTAAACCAACGGTACCTAATTTTAATACGTATTCGAAGTGTTTTTGCTTATATGTAAAAAGTAAAGTAGTAAACGACTGTCTTATCATTAATAAACATTCTGATTATTACTCAGTACTACAACGAAATAATACTGTTCGATGCCTGAACTGGAGCGTCTTTTCTGACAGACGGAAGTGGTCGTGCCGCTCGGCAACGTTCTTGTCTACTGTTGTGACGGAACCTATCGCGTATGTGCGTCGGGTGTCCCCTCCGCGCACCGTGGACCACACAATATCAGTGAGCGAATATGTTTACTATGTTATATACAAAAATACATACTTTACATTATACATTTCTTGCCCTACTTCTACTTTTGCAATACTTTTTATTTTTCATAACTTTAAAAGTGGATAGTAACTTAAATAATAATATTTAAATTTTTTATCAGAACTGTAGAGGACTCAGAACGAAGTTACAGACGCTTTTTATGAATATTCTTTCACATAACTATGATGTCATAGTTTTAACTGAGACATGGCTTATTCCTAATATTTTCGATAGTGAAATAATAGATTCTCAGTATCACTTGCACCGTCAGGACAGGGACCAAGCTGTGACAGGGAGGCGTGACGGCGGCGGTGTGCTTGTGGCCGTACGGCGCGAGCTGGCGGCTGTACCGCGGCCTCTGCCGCGGGACGCGATGCCCACGACGCTGCCGCTGCCCGTCATTGACCACATATTACTCGAGTTGCGCTTAGGTTCTACTACATTTGTTATTGGAGGAGTATACATAACTCCTAATCAAAATAACGACGAATATTTATCATACTTTAATTACTTACAACCTATATTACTCAACTTAAATAACTGTTCGATATACTTACTAGGAGATTACAACCTGCCGACGTTGGACTGGTGTAGTAAAGGTTGTACATGGAACCAATAATATCTCGCAATACTTGCAACTCTAGTAAACTTATTATCACTGCTTAATCTCTCCCAAATTAATTGTTTTAGAAATAAAAAGGATAGAATTTTGGATTTAGTTTTGACTAATGACTTAAAATGTAGCATTACACTTTCACCCCCTCTTATTCCCCCCGACGAAAACCATACAACTTTCTGTATTACTTCTCCGTGCTGTACCACTAGTAGATCCATTAAAATTAAAAAATATTCTAAATACTGCTTTAAAAAAGGTAATTTTACGGTCATTAATAAGGAACTTATTAATATAGACTTTGACGATATGTTATATAATAAGTCTGCTGAGGAAGCAGTATCAACATTTTACGAAATAATTTATGGTACTATACGTAGGAATGTTCCTCTCAAATATATTAAGACAAATAGTTATCCTCAGTGGTTCAATTAAAATTTAATTAAATTATGTAAAAATAAAAATAAGGCATGGATTAAATGGAAAAAAATTTAAGATTATGAAATTTTTTCATCATATAGGACAGAATTTAAGAAAGCGTTAGAAATGCGTTACAAACAATACATAAATTTAGTAGAAGAAAACATGAAAAACAATATTAAATATTTCTTTACATATATTTCTAGTCGGCAACAAGGTGCAGATATATCAGATAGTGTAGTGTATCGAGATAGTGTATCTACAGATCCTGTTGATATCTGTAACAAAAATTCACTCTTTTTTAAGTCACGGATACTTTTGACATAAATGATATTGAGATTAACCACGCAAACTATAATAATTATATTATAATTAGTAATGATATATTTTCCTCTGAAGCTATACTAAAGAGATTCATAAGTTGGATGTCACCAAAGGCTTAGGAACAGATAATGTACCTCTATATTTCTTGAAGGCGACTGCTGACTCAATCTGCAAACCCTTTTCCATTATTTTTAACAGATGCTTTCATAAAGGTGTATTTCCAAGTATTTGGAAATCAGCTCGTATAGTTCCTCTTTATAAATTTGGTACCAAAAGGGATGTTGAGAATTATCGCCCAATTTCGATTTTACCAGCTCTGTCAAAGATTTCGAGAGACTCATGCACAACTCCATCTTTTCTATTCTACATCCAATTATTATACAACAGCAACACGGTTTCGTTCAACGTAGATCGACTATAAGTAACTTGGTTGTTTATACATCTCATATCTTCGAAAATATGGAGCGTAATATACAAAATGATAGCGTGTACACTGACTTCCGAAAACCGTTTGACAGAGTCGACCACAAGCTGTTGCTCGAAAAAATTGCCTTTAACGGAATAAAAGGAAATCTTTGGCGTTGGTTCAAATCATACATTTCAAATCGCACACAAAAAGTTGTCATTAAAGGGTATGAATCAGATTGTGTCACTGTCAGCTCAGGAGTAATCCAAGGGTCTATTTTAGGACCCTTGCTTTTTATATTATATATTAACGACATTAATACATGTTTCAAATACTGTGACTTCTTACTCTATGCTGATGACCTGAAATAAATACCATAGCATCAAAAGTAGTGAAGATCAAATTAACTTTCAATGCGACTTAGATCGTCTTACCAATTACTGTGAAAGGAAGAAGCTACGAGTATGTCTCAGCATCAGTAAATGTAAAACGATAACGTTCACAAAAAAAAAGAAAAATATTTTCCTCTAACTATTCACAATGTAATACTAAATTGGAAAAGGTATTGTCTATTAAGGACCTTGGTGTAACATTGGATAATAAACTTACGTTAGATTTACATGTTGAAAACATACTAAATAGAGCATATAGTCTCCACCTTCCTTTATCTGTATAAGACACTCGTTCGCTCTCAACTCGAGTATGCGGTACAAGTATGGAATCCCCTATATAATAAATATATAAATAACATTGAAATGGTTCAGAAGAAGTATTTGCGTTGTATGCATTACAAATGTGACCGCAATCGATTAACATACAAACACTTATGAGATAAATATAATTAAATAGATTTAAAAAGTAGGCGGCTCCAGTTGGAAGCAATGTTTTATATGACATTTGTCTTAATAGATTTGACTGTATTCCATTAACTAACAGTTTATTTAAAAAATTCCAAGTAGATCGTATAATCGATCGTCTCGTTCTCATGAGTTATTTTCAACCTCACTGTGCCGCACTAACGCAGGTAATAGATCTCCATTATATAGTTTTGTTTATACCTATAATAATTATTTTAATGACATTGATATTTTTAGTTTACCAGTTAACAAATATAAGAAATGTGTTGTTGGTAAGATAAGGACTATAAAATAAGCATAATTATATAGCTGACTGCAGGTGTTAGGAGTTTTTGGTTTGAGTTTAGAACACTTTTTTATTTGTTTCTTTTTACCAGAGTTATTTGCGTTATCTAGTCAAAAAGGTACTTAGGATGCATATTTAAATCATCACTCATACCTTAGCTACATTTCATTCAATGGCACGTTAGAGATTTCTACCACTTTTTAACTAAGTAGAAAATTGTCGCCTTTTTTTGTTTTGTTTCAAATTAGTAGCATTATTGTTATATAATAATTATTTTTAGATAGCTTTCCATTCTTATTTTATCTGTGGTCAACGTTGTTGGTTTCATAATTACTAAATCTTGTTATGCATACTTAGATTTACCAATTTATGTAACTATTTGTTGATCCTGAATAAATTAAAAAAAAAAACTTTACCCTATCCAACAAAAGAGGGATCGGAATCGAAGCACTCAATAATACGTATGGCGTGATCAAACATAAAATAAAATATTCGGCATCCATCCAATATATCATAAGAGCCATCCAGCCATCATAAAATGTCAGCTAAACACATTACTTACCATATATCAGCAATATTTTATGTATTTTTTAGGTAAGACATCCTTAAAGGGGTTTTTTTATACAATAGGTACGCCTTAACGTTATTATTTACATATAATAATTATTTATGTATTTACACGAATTAACGCGATCACGAAAAGGTATAACATGCCTCTGAATTGCCAATTATTAATATTTAATTCCCGCACATACATAAATAATATTATATCATGGAACGTGAAAGTTTAAAAGTTAGTATTATTTACATATATCGTGTACAGCGTATAGAAGGCCAGCTTTAGCGGTTCCTCCTAAGTGCACGTCAAAGAAAATTAAATACCTATCACTTTTTTTTATGGGATGGGGGCAAACGAGCAGACGGGTCGCCTGATAGTAAGTGACTAACGCCGTCCATAGGCACCTGCAACTCAAGAGTCACAAGTACGTTGCTGTCCTTTGGTGGGTGTAGGGGTCGAAGAGAGGGAGTGGGACGAGGGGAGAATGGCGAAAGAGGGGGAGGGAAATGTAAAGGCCTCCGATAACCTTACTCACTTGGCGAAATACAACAAAACATTGTTTTACTGCCGGTTTTCTGTGAGGCCGTGGTCTTACTCCGGTCGAGTCAGCCCAAAGATGCCGAAGCATTACACTCCCCCAGTTTTCTGGGTTTCTAAATAATCTGAATACATACCGATGATTATTACCTATTCGGCGGTACATATAATTATTACATCGCAATTATAACAAGGTCTGCGTCTTTGTAAATTGAAAAACGACAACGTGTTTATGATTGGCTTCCTCAAGTTTCTCGTAGTTATAGTTTTTATGACGTCACTACTCGTTAGCACTATGAAGCTGTTTGTTTCATGTTCACTCACCCATTAGCTGTCCCTTTGTCTTAACAACCGTAGTTGTGTTCAGTTTGATATGGGTGTGACAGTTTATGATATATAGATATGTATTACAACTTGGTTGCTTAAAATTCGCGTCAACTAACAAGTTTTGATTCCTTGAAACTTGGATAGGTATTATGTTGACGTTTAAAGCCTCTGTAGTTACTTACACTGTTTTGTACAAACTTACAAAATGTTCTAAAGAGGCAGATTGGTTAAGTGTTGACATATTTATTACTAAACTTTGTTAAGTACTGATTTAATGGTAAGAAACTTAAAACTTAATTATAGTATTATAACTCTGACGAGAAATTACAAGCGGCGTCAGTTGTTATTGGTGTACTTGTTGTGTTGTTTAACTGGCGACAAGATCTTAGCGCGATATTATACAGATGATTGCAAAAAAATTAAAACTGATTGTTTTGAATTGGACTTGTACCCTAACCTAAGAGCTTTCCAAAAAAATAAATAAATTAGCCATACGTATACATCATATGTGTATCTATAAATTAAATATACATATAGATCTTAATAGTGGTAATATATCTAAGGTACAATACCAATTGTTTACCCGACGTTTGTATCTTCTAAATATTACCGCAATTAAGTCCCGATATAATTATATAAGTACACATTTAATATATGTACACAACTATTAAAATTTTAAACAGAGTTATTACTGGTAAAACAGTACTATTATGCATTCTGTGGATAAAATGACCACTGGACAAACTTATGTTCACCGTCTCGCTCCACTTTGTAACTGGAATCTTAATATTTTAAACTTTGTGTCCTTTGCCTTCATATTTTACTAGTGATCTTTTTTAAAACCAACTTTTATGATTTTATTTTAATGTTTTGATTCATTGGCGAGTGTCATAGTATGGAGTATAAATTGCGTTGACTTAGAACCTAGATTTTTATAGGTCTAGTAGAAATTGTAGATCTGAGTATTTGATATTAATTTCAACTTGATACCTTTATAGAACGGTCCTGATAGACAAATGGAAGAATACATACATGTTATTATGTAGGTATATCCTTAGGTTTCTTTCGACGAACGGAAGCCAAATTTATTTAATTTTACTAGTAGAACATTTACTGTTTGCATGATTGTTGATGAACTCAAGTGCAAAAAATGTGTCAGCCAATACTCAACTCAGATATGTACTCCGTATCAAATTAAATATCTATCCAAGAATGTCTCTAGTTAAATTTTATTCAATTCAATGTAAAATATTCAAGTATAGGAACATGATATCGGGGGATCCCAGGTACAGTATGTAAATTTATTTTAATACTAACTTTGCATATTCATCGATTGTTTCAGATGTTGAAGGAGCTCGTCTAGAAAATGTATATTCGTTTATGATACCATGCTTTATGCAGGCTTTTGGTGAGTCAGTTAAAAAGTCGCTTGCAAACTGGTTCTCTAGATTCGATTTTAGAGGTACCATGTGTTTTTTTAATCGTATCTAATCGGAAATAATCACTTCATCGCACCTTTGGTAGGATATCAACTAAGGATTTGTGAATTATACACGTAAAAACGTAGTGCGGTATTGGATTTGCAATCAACATTATGAAGGTTTGAATCTTATCAGTAGGTACATTGCTGACTTTGAATTTTGATTACTATCCAAAAACCTATTTATTGGATTGGACCATGAATCGTTACTTACTTTTTAACTTTATAGTTTAAGTATGAAAGAAGGGGTCACGGTGTATTCTAAATTGTGGTGCGACCTAGTGGAAGTATATAGTACGCCAGGGGATTCAATTTGATTAAAAAACAATACATCAGGACATAGGTTCAATTCAATATCACTTGCAGTAACCTTGAAGAGACGTCGTCTGACTTAAAGGACAGGTGTTTATAAACACGAACAATAAAAAAAAAATCCAGCGGCATATGTTAAACAAGTATTAGCATTTTGCTGGTCATTGAAGTTATTTGCTTACTTAGCATTCGCCGAGTGAGTGAGGTAACCGGAGGCCGTTCCCTCCCCATCTTCCATCTTTCCCCTACTCCTACCTTAAAGGCCGGCAACGCACTTATGACTCTTGAGTTTCAAGTGCCCATGGGCGGCGGTAGTCATTTACCATCAGGTGACCCATCTGCTCGTTTGCCCCCATATACCATAAAAAAAACTTCATTGGTGATGGTTACTCTAAGATACCTACATATCAGAGATGAGTTCGTAATTGTATTAAGATGTACAAAAAAGGTCAACTTAGTATCAAAATAAGTTTCGAGGCGACTTCCCCCCCGGGCTCGGCGTCATCTGTTCCGCCGATGACACTTTGGTCACAGCCCGGGGGGTGAACTTTCAGGAGGTGGCGTGCCTGGCCACCAGGTGAGGCTCTCTGGTGGTCGGGCACATCGAGGCCCTGGATAAGACGGAGGCCCTTTTATTTCATGGGCCCCGTCGTGGTCCACCCCCTGGCGCCCCTATCGAGGTCAACTCGGTCCTCGTACCGCTTCAGGCCCACATAGAATATGGGTGTGGGCGGAGGCTCTGACCGCCCAGAATAGGGCGCACCTCTGGCGCCCTCAGAGGGTTATGGTGGTTAGAGCCATACGCGGATACCGCACCGTGTCAACGGAGGCGGCGTGCGCGTTGGCCGGGACTCCCCCGTGGGATTTGGAGGCGGAAGTGCTCGCCGAAGTATATCGGCGAACGGCTGAGTTCCGGGCGGGAAGCTGCAGTCGGCCCCCGCCGCAAGAGGTGCGCGAATGGCGTGGGGCCGCTCGCTGAGCCACCATGGCTCGTTGGTCGTCCCGGTTGGAGGCTCCACGTGCTGGCTTTGCCGCCGTGGAGGTGCTCCAGCCGGTCATCGTCGAGTGGGCAGGGTGGCAGCACGGGACCCTTTCCTTCCAACTGACGCAGGTTCTTGCCGGGCACGGCTGCTTCGGGAAGTACCTGCACTCGGTCGCCTAATTGAGAGGTTTTTTACCCGAACGTGGTGCCCGCGCTTTTGCGGGCAGGCGCTAGGGGGGGTTTGGATGTCTTAATGAAAGCTGTTCCCGGATCCCTCCTACTTAAGGCGCAGTACGGCACACCGTGTGGTTTTAGTCGGTTTGATTCCGACACACCGCCCCACCTAAAACCCCGGTGGGGTGACGGCCCGAGGGGGTTTCCACACGCACGAAAAAAAAAAAGTATCAAAATAACTTCTATTTTCTCTGAAATACTTTCTAAATATGATAAATAATGTAAGATTATTGTCTGTATTTGTATTAAAAAAATCTGTCTTGGCGTGAATTATTCTATAAATTTGTCTAGAAACGGTTTTCGTTCCTCATTTATCCTTAACATCATCAATTAACCTTTAGGAGACATCGTCAATGCAAATATAGAAAATGATCTAATTCACCTTTTTAGTTGAATCAACCTTAACCGTATTACAGAAATAAATGTTTTACATTAAATTGTAATGGGCTTAGTAATAAATCTAAATTTTTTTTCTTTAGATGTAAACTTTCTTTTATCATCTATATGAAAGAAAGTTTGTGACTGTGACAGATATTTTGACCATAACGTGATTAAAGTCGACACGCAATTTATTTTTATCGCTAAGTTTTCTAAATTTGCAAATAGTTACAAACCGATGTTATTAGATTAAAGTAAGTTAAAGGTATTTTGTTAGGTACCATTAAAAGTACAATGGCAGCTGTCCATACTATAAATTGTCTGACATAAAAGATGAGTGCACATAAACGAAAAATATGTCGAATAATTCAGCGTCACTTGTAGACTCCATAAGTGAAGTCATTTTCCGTCGAGACAGCCGGAAAATAAAGATATTGTGTTTTGATATTGTAGGTTATGTTGTCATAATTAGTCCCACCATAATGTTGCAGTTCAGCGACAGTGAAATATGACACCTACGACACTCGGGTAAGAGCTCACCTGTTGCACTTCAGCGACAGTGGCGCTCTTCAATTTGTGAAGTAAAAAAGGCGCGAATATTCTTTGTCTTTAGAGCACACAAAACAACACCATCGACAAAAAAGCGCATGTATTCTGTGATCTGTCAAAGTGACAAGGTGGGATAGCACGGTTTGATTTTCGAGAAATACGCGACAGTTTTGACAGTCGACAGTTTGATGAAGTGCAAAAATGATCTTTATGACACTCAAATAAAGCTCATTTTCGCACTTCGTCTAAGAAAGTTCCTGCCTGTCAAGAGGTTGACTGGCTCACGGCTATTAGATCGTTGATAATCTTTTAAAAACTAGATTTAACGCCGGCTTTTATTGGAACATTTAGATATTTGTAAAATCTCAAAATAAACAATAAATTGCTTTGGTATAAATATTATTTATGTGGTTTTTAAAATAATGAGACAATTTTTGGGCATTGTTCTTTCAGGATTAGATAAACTGAGATATCCATTGTTTAGATTTGTAAATCGGGACTTATTAATATTTATAATACCTATTTTGGTCACTACACGTTTCGACTTAATTGCACTGTGTTCACGGTGGTTTGAGTCAATCCATCCGTGGTTTTATCCCTTTTAAATATTATCGCAATTAAGACCGGAATTACACATGTAAAATGTATAAAAGTCGCAAAAGTTTAAAGAAAAGTTTTTTGTATTTATAGACCACCTAAAATCTTATTTATGAAAACATCACCACCTGGCAAAAAAGTGTCATATCACATGTTAGGTACGTTTTGACATTTTTATAGCATTGAATAGCAAATGTTGCATTTGGTCAGCTGTAAAAACATCGTTATTAGCTGTTTCGTTCAATTCACCGGCATAAAAGTCGTGTTTTCTCGAAATTGCTGTTTTTGTTATGACACTTTTTTTGCCGGGTGGCGACATGTTTTGAATTTTTTTATCAGAAAAGTATTCTTTCAGTTTTTGAAAATCATATCTTTCACATGTATAGGCGACACGGCACAGCCCACAACTTGTGTAGTAGCTTTCTTCTCTGCCGATAAGTAATAGTGCTGACTACACACTGTCTACACAGCATACCTGGTTGCGTGCTCAGTAAAAATTAGCATATTTTATATATCGCTTCATTGCAATACAAGATCTTTTCAAAGATAAATACGTATAAATAAATTAAATAATGTCTTTTCAACCCTCATGATTGAAATTTAATAAACGTTTTTCAGATTGAATAATGTTATTGAAAAGTATTATGTTGTTGGTATTCTGAGGTTAGTGTAATTTAAATAGCTAATGTGCTGTATGCGTTGTTAGTCTCATAAAGAGATAACGTCTTTCCTCGAAGGGTTTATTATTATTAAGATAATAATCTCAGTACGGGTGAATTTTGTGACCATTAAATTGTATTGTATATTTCTGTAAAGTCGCTACGGTTGTTAGTGTGGAATTAAATAAAATGAATTAAATGAAAACGATATGTAAACTTGAAGCAGTAATATTGCGTTCATTTGTAGAGTATTTTGTTTTTTAACCTTCGATGCGATTATAAGTTTAACTTGGGTGTCTGTGTATATATGTGTGTCTGTCTGTTTGATCTTAGCTCCTAAACGAATGGACCGAATTCGATTTAGTTCGACTTGATCGAGAGTGTTGTTAATTATATTTCGAGAAAATCGATTCAGCCGTCGGAAAATCACCAGCTCTTTCCTAATCGTTGAAGGGATTTCCGAGTCGAGGGTATTTAAATTTTTAAATAATACATTCATCCAAAAATGAGGAGAGTCACTATTATTGAAATTTAATTTAAATTCTCACTCAAGATATTACTTAGGTACAGTGTACGGCGTCAATCCAGTATCACTAATTCCATTTTTTTTTATTATTTGTTCCACTTTTATGTGATTCTCAGTCAACCTTCAATCGACTCCTCACCATTACTTAAGTTGATGCTTCAAAACATAAAATACTTGTAACGATTGGAACATTATCATAATTAATTTTATGAGTCATCAATATCACAAATTCAAATCAAATTTACAAAATTTGTGTTCAGTAATCAATTTATCTAAAGCTTCGTGGCTCTATTTATATTAATAGCTTAGCCTACATAGCAATCAACTTTGTCAAACATGCCATATATATAGTGTACATAAGTGTCTTATAATATCCAATCTGTCCCTCGGATTGAGAGTAAATTTTACGTCAAGTCCATTCGAAGTGTTTCCGACGATTTTTTATTATTGGGTGAACGAATTTAGTATCTGGGGAGATATAAAAGGAAATGAAGCTAAGCCCTTCGGAAATCTCAGAAATTGGTCTTTTTCTCAGAGTGCGTATGAGGACAATGGTGCGACTCCGATCCAAGGAAACAGAGTTACTTTCTTTGCTCTAGGGAACAGTTTTTACGATCGACTGTGAGATTTACGCTTCAATAGCATTTCGAATACTTGAATATTTTAATAAGTTAATAATACCTTCTTTAGGCGAAGAATAATGGTTTCCTTTTCATTAATAAAGGCCCGATTGGCATTTTTCATCCCCTTTCTGTTAGAGACGACCCTACTTATCACAGTACCTTTGAAGTTATGCATTGTTATTTAAAAAAAAATGTTTTAAATTATTTCTATTCCGTTGGGAATTAGTAATTAGCGTCAAAAAGCTTTTCAGCTAGTTAATTTTAGTGAAATTCGTCTCCAACGAAGCTTGACACCGGTCTGAGCGCAGGTATTAACACAAGTATAAGTATAGTTGATCGTACCCGCGGGTCCCATTGCAAGTTTAGTATTGAAGTGGAGCTTTTAAGCAAGCGAGAAGCAACAAAGAGCATATAAAACTTCAACGATGTGCGTGCTTACGTCGGATATCACATATAAAACAAAAGAATGTTATTATTTAACATATTTTTTTTAAAGGCAAGGTAAATAGGATAAATTTAATACCAGGGTATTTGTAACTCCGAAAGCAGATGGTACTATCGCATTATGCTGACCATATACAATCTTATTGAAAAGTTATATAGTGTTGATTGGGTGTAACAATAGCGGTTAAAACAATGTGCTACTTCATAGGCAAACTTTTCGCCGACCTCGGAGCCATCGTCTAAAGTCGCTGTTAGAAACAGTAGCTCTATATATTTTGGGGCATATTAGAAACTGGCGCTCACCTATGCTAAAATATGGAAGTTTACGCCGCGAACATGCTCCGTTAATTGTAAAATTCGGAGTTTGATAACTTCACCCAAAACTTTTACATTGCCGGGTTGAATTTAGTGAGGCGGGTAAAGTTTCTACAACAACTGGTCACTTCTATGTGTATCGCGATATCTATGAATTTGCTCTTCATTAAATCTACCGCGCTGTTGAGGGGATTGGAACGCAGCTAGAAGTATGAATCTTAATTTAGATTAACTAAATCCGTATTTCAAAACTGATAGAACTATGATAGTTGTAAATAGCGTTATATCTTTGGAGGATGATCGTTTCCAAAAAATAATAATTCATGAAATTATACGACGCGTTAACTGGGCAATAATACTTTAAATAATAAAAAGAAAAAGGAGGAGGTAAAAGTATTGAATCTTCCAAATACTTTAAAAAGTACTTTTGAAGAGGATTAGTTCTAACTTAAAAAATAAATCGGCTAAATAGCATTACTGCTAGAGACTAATGTGACATTAGTTCGATTGGGACGGGGAAATAGTTAGCAATGCATGATTGACTCCCTCAATGTTGCCAGTTTATAGTTTGTCATGTGGATAATATGAAAAGTGTACAATTTATAAAGTTTTTTGCTTGGTTCAACAACAAATACATCAAATTCTTTGGTAAATTAGGCGAAGGACTGCAATAATAGATAGCAGAATACGGATAAAATTTTAACTTTCAAATAGTTCGACATTTAAGGAACTCAATTTCTAGATTTCACATCGTACGCGGTATCCTAAATACAGTTGTTGGTAAGCCTATTTATGCATCCGATGCATATCGTATCATACATCACCGTGGCAGATTGTGGTGACATCGATCAGAATAGTTTGCTTGCAAATTTGGCAGCTGCAAACCAAACAGGATTATGTGATACTCGGGTACGATCATTCGACAATAATCTGATTTATGTACCATATGTGTATCACGGAGAGGTGTGGCTTAAGCACTGTATATAACGTCATCTTATATTGTTCTGTTAGATAATTATAAATCATTTAATTGACTAAATCACGTATTCATTAGACAGCCATTGATCAATATTGAGGAGTGTTGATTGATTCGGTCGACTATTGAAACCATTTAAGGAACAGTATTACATTGTTCGTTAATCAATTTCTACAAATTCCTCCTGTGATCTTGTAGAACATTGATATTTAATAAACTAAAGGCAAAGTAATGTAATTATCTAATGCAAGCTTAACCATAAGTCATTATATCTAGCAAAAGGCGTTATAAATTTGCAAGGCGATTTATTTTTAATTTGTTATTGCAAACTTGTCTTCTAGGACTTTTGGGAGGGAACAAACTTAAAAAATCTTTCGAAATACTCGTATATGAAGTTAATAGAAGTAGTTTATGTTAATGCAGTAGAAACTACTTCTATAAACTTCCCTGATGAATAAATGTGAAAATTACAATACTTTTAATTAATATTGTGATACCTTAAGGTCAAGGTCATTCCACGGGTCCAAGTGGTCTATTAAAAGTAAGTCTTTGTCAGACCGTATCTATTGGCTCCGATCAAATCGAAACACACCCCCAATATAATTTTTTCAGAAATTTTCTTCCTCGCAATCCAGGAGAGCTACCGTTTTTACGAGATCTATGCCAGTGCTATGATGGTTTCTTTAGTGGACAAACTACAGTAATCCAACATTTTCTTTTCATTTCATTTTATAAAGGTATTAAATATTAATTTCTTACAACTGTGTTTGAGCGTATCGAAAAAGTCTTTGTAGCTTTATAAATAACACTGTTAATCTCTTAATCTGTCTTGAATTGAATATGCAAACCTCATACGACAGGTGCTATAAATATATCTAGAAGATTTGGATCGTGTCAATGCCTAGTAAGTTTATGTGCATACGTAAATACTACCTTCTGCTTGCAGTTTCGCCGGCATGAATCTCGGTTCTTGTGTTCCTATATTTTATTTCAAGTTATTATCTATCCGCACGAAACAGGCAATGTCGTCAACAGCCTCCAAAAATGCCTTGATTAATATTACAGTCGTTCTTCCCTACCGTCCTTTTAGAACACAAAAACAAACTTAGGAGAAGTAGTCCTATTAAAAGTTTTTATAACGGGCCGATAAAAAAGATTCTAGTGAGCAATTTATTTAAATTTCGAACTTAGATCTTCTTGGAAATCAGCACATTTGTAATATTGTTTTAAGTAAATCATCACCGATATTGCAGCGATAACTTAATAGCTGTGGCTTTCAAAGCCATTCCATACTATTTCTGATTGGTATCTACCGATGTGAACAACAGCTTTATAAATTCCAACTTTTTATTGTTTACTTATTTACTCAATACCATAAAAAGGGAACTAAAATGGTTAGATATATAACGTATAACACTGTTCCTCGAACGCACCTGAATTGTGGTACCCATACTTTATTGTTATCCGCCACCGGAACAGAGTATGATTTGGGATATATATGACTTTATTCCTTAATACGTGAAACAAGTTTGTACGTAAATCCATACAACTTGAACCGAATAACAACGAACTTACTTTTAAAAGGATACGAATAGTGAGTTTGGTTCAAACTTTTGTAGTAGACGACCATTTATACTGTCCAAGTCGTGTTTTAGCATTTTACAGACTTTGTTGTAACATAGCAAGATTAATTACTGACTTCATCAGAAATTCTAGACAATTGTTACTTTTCACACTCGTATACTTTGCTCGGTAAAATTTTTAGTGCGAACCTGTAAAATTAAACTGCAAACCACTGACATTGTTACTGAAAATTGCTTTTGGTGTTTCAAAACGCAATATATGTGGCTTGGCGTGGAGTCTTGGGCTTAAGGTGTCATTAGGTATATACACATAAACCTCTTTGTCTTATAATTAAGCTAAATTATAACAAACCATTGTCAGTAGAAAGGAATGCGTGACGTTTATTAGGGTAATTTGACAAGTAGTGATTTTTATCAGTGTCTCGACTATGGTTCGTCATGCTCACTAAAATGTCATTGCTTGCGGCGTCGCCATGGGGTCATAGTCATTTCTTTCCCTCTGATATGGCGAAGGAGATGATGGCTGGTCCATGCGTCATATTCGTGAACGGGTGCTGCTTGGGGTGACTGGTCGGCCTAGTCAGCGATGCTTTAGCCTATACTATTATTTTGGTTCGATCAACTGCAACTCTAGCCTCTTAATCCAGTCACGAATTATTTTTAACAGTAGATTGAATGAAGGTAGATGTGCACCTTGAATGATTTCTATGTTTAATAAGTTCAAACCTTCAACGGTATCACTGAGTGATTTTTATTTTTTAGTACGTTAGCTTTTGGAGCATTTCAATAAAATGAAATTCAGGTGGCATCAGCTTGCATCCTGTTTACCTTTCGTGTAACACTAACACTATTGTACCTGAAGATCTGACTTTTAAAAAGAGTGGCCACGAGTTTCTTTGCCAGTATTCTTCTCATAAGGCTCTACGCATTTTGGAAACTGGAAGTTATAGATCGACACAAGCAGGCAGTAGATTTTGGTGTTTTCACCTAATTTACCTCGAGAATCCAGCACATGCTGTGGCGTCTATTTGCGCCGATCTATGATTTTAACTCTAGCTTCAATTTAACGTTCATAAATGTCACTTAGTGTCTTAATTGAATAAATTATGTTGAATTTGAATTTGTAATGTAGCTACTTATAGGAGAAAATGTGAAGTAAATGAAGCTGTTATATACGTGAAAACTCAAGTCACCAAAGAAACAGCAAACTTAAGTTACATTGTTGAATAAAAAAGAAATTATAAACCAATTAATTCTATGCATGAACGTTTCTTCAAATATTGATCTCACCTGTCAGACTTTTCCAGTACAGTTTATTTTATCGTTGGTAGTCCAATCAAAAGGTCTCTAGAATAAAAAGTTGGGGTTTTAAATTACAAAATTTAATCTGTGAGTAAAAAATGTTTGTTGTTGAAATGTGTGCGTTTTACACACACATACCTACTTACATACAAATCTTTAATAAAAATGAAATGCTGTTTGTTGATAAGCGCATTACTTAAGAAAGGCTGAACCAATTTGACTAATTCTTCCTTTTATATGTTAATAATAACCGCAACAAGATTTTTAGGGAAAGAGAAATTGGAATATTTGCAATTCTTATAAAACTGAAAGTTTTTTTATTCATAAAATCAAAACACTAATACTGTGGTGGTGAATATTTTTATATTATTGTACATTTACAATTAGTAAAAACCGGCCAAGTGCGAGTCGGACACGCGCATGAAGGGTTCCGCGCCATCCTGCAAGATTTAATAAGGTATTTTTTATTAATTTTTTATTAATTTTTGTTATAGCAGCAACAGCAATACACATTCGGTGAAAGTTTCAACTGTCTACCTATCATGAGATACAGGCCGCTGACAGATAGACGGACGGACGGAAGGACGGATAGCGGAGGCTTAGTAATAGGATATCGTTGGTTACTCTTCGGATACAGAACCCTAAAAAGTATACTTTTGCATTTTGCGTACTCATTATTAGGACATTTTACTTTAATTCGTCTAATATATACCTTTAAATTAGTGTTATAAATTAATCCAATCACAATACCGACATAATCAATTTTCAAGAATGCTTTGTAAGACAACGAAAGAGGAATATATACGAGACATAAATATTTGATTAACCTACAGTACCTTAATCAAATATTTAACGTATATTGTATAAGGCAAGCGAAACGGGATCGTTAATAAACGATGGAAAGTTTGTACCAGTTTGACCAGGAATAACTACTAACAGTTATAATAAATAAACATCCACATTTACACATAGGAAGAAAACTTTAAATATTTTTTTGTATTTTGGGAAATGCTATCAGAAACAAATAATGAAAGTATCAAAAAACGTTTTTTTATGAAAATAAGGTACCCTATGTCCTTTTGTACCTCTGACAATGTAGTATACGTTCTATGCCAAATTGTATGATGATCGGTTTAACAGTTATGGTGTGAAAGATTAACAAACAAACAAACTACCTCTCGTATTTGTTAGTTATGATACAATATTACTTCAATCTGTGTCTATGGTCAGTTTGTTTATAGAAGGTGGTCTCACCAAAACGAAAAAAAATATATTTATTTTCTAAGCTGCTCAACACATTGCTCCAGTATCCCTCTGGAACGCAGCCGCATATCTCCTCAAAATCCCCTAAAAGCTCCTCATCGTGCGAAAACTTGCGTCCCTTCAGTTGTTTTTTTTACATTCGGGAATAGTGCGAAGTTGCATGGCGTTAAATCAGGACTATAAGGAAAGTGTCCCGGCAATTTGATTCAAGCTTGGTTCAAATAGTCCGTAGTTTTGTCGGCTTAATGTGCAGGGGCGTTATCTTGGTGCAAAAGTGAAGTATCAAGTCTTGAGTTCGGTCGTTAATTTTTTAAATCTTCTAATATCTGACGTAAATATTTATCTGTATGCCATGCAGCAATAACAGACTTCCTTTTTTCAAGCACAGCCGTAGTCAAAATTATTCTCTTAGTAATATTATATTAGATCAGCCGGTCGTCTTCAAATCAGTCATCAAGTGCGGTACAAAGAGTGAACAAAGTTTTGATACTTTCAAATGGTCGTGAAGAATCCGAGGAACAGTTAATCCTCTAATAATTTTCGTCTCAATATTCGTATCTATAGTCGTTTCTTTCAATCCACCGCAATTTGCATCTTCCTCCAAATTGCCGCAATTTAATTGAATATTCTACCTTTCTATGGTCCTTAGAGATCAGAGAGAAGTTTTCCTCAATGCACTACTTATTTCCTCGAAACATTTAAAAATCGAACAAACGATTTCTTGCCTTTCAATTTGTTTTTTTTTTTATATATTAGAGTTTATGGATATGACTTCAAATCATAATATTATGATATCTAGTTTGTATACGACAAAACTTATGTAGCGCCTATTTATACTCGTAGATATATATTGTATATGTATTAATCGTGGGAGAGCCATGCTTCGGCACGTATGGGCCGGCTCGACCGGAGTGATACCACAACCTCAGAGAAACCCGGCGTGAAGCAATGTTGTGTTTAGCCCGCTTAGATTTGTAGATCGCGTAAGACAAAGATTTTCTTGGCATCTTACATAGGTTACGTAGTGCTCACTTTCCCCTTCCAATCAGATATTGTTCGAAGGGATACAAGTCACTAATTACAAGATAACCAGCTCGCTCTTGGCCGCGTTTTGTAAGAGACGTTTTTTACCAGACGCAGCGACAAGACGGCTAACAAGCGAGTTCGTCATTAGGTTGGTTCTTAATGAGCACGCTGGGGTGAGCTGTGATATAGCGCACGGAGTCTCTGCTATACTTCATAACTATGTTTTTCTAAAGTTTAAAATAGAAGAAGGTCGGTTCGCTAGGTTTCTTGATATTAAACAAATTTGTATGTATATTTTAAAGTTCAAAATTGTGTAGTAATATTATTTTGGTGTGGTCGCTTTTCCTTATTTTATATAAAAACTTTTATACCAATTTTACCAAACGGCTACATTGAAATGGGTTGCAATGGCTTATAAATTAAATTAAGTTTGTGATATCTCCTAGAACTCACCTTAAAATTTGGTTTTAATCGACTACTTTCTAACTACATAAATTTAACGTATGAAATTCCACACGCTCTATCGATGTGTAGTTTAAGGGTGGTCAGTAAACTTTTTAGTAATATGATTTACGTTTTGCAAATGTCAACTCTGAAGCAGGAATTGCAGTAAGATACCTAGGGTTATGAAAGCTTAAAGCGCGTGTGCTTACAGACGGCGGCCAACCGTTTTTTAGAGAGCGAACCCATGCTGGTTATTTGTATTAAAAAAAAATATGGCATGGGTCGCATATCACTATTATTCGCGTTAACCTCTCAAATTAGACTAAACTTCTTTGTTAAAAGTGGGTTTGAGTTAGTATGTTACTTTGGCGTGGTGATAATGTACTGAGGGGCGTGGAATTCGCAACGTTTTGATAACAAGTTCACCGTTAGAGATTACTCTAATGTCGCAAAGTCCCCTTACTTAAGACTACTAAACTCCTTCTCACCCTATCAACAGAAACTGCCTTAACTGGCAGGATTTAATCTGTCTGCCAATTGAATTAAACATCTGCCAATTAATGCCAATTTATTTTAATTAGTATTAAGCTGGCCATAAATAACTGTTTACAAATATTGTAAATTACTCGAAAATCTTTTATCAACTAACAGTCATTATCAAATGATACATAAGGCTCTTAATACCCAATTAGGTTATAAGGATAAACTGAACCGGAAATTGCGGAAAGTTCGTACAAAATCCGTAATCTATATAACTAAAGAGGCATGAATAGATTACTCGTCCACTTAGAAAATATATTGATGAGATTTGTTTCCGTTTAATTTCGTAAAATAACAATAGCCTTATTTCTATAAACTATATTCTGGGCATTTGTTTGTGTTGTCATGTTGTATAAAATAATAACGAGGATATTAAAGGTATTAGTAATACACAATGTTTACTTCCTATATGTTATGATATTTTAACTGAATGACTATCATACAAGTCAAATCCGTCTGATTTTTATTATACCACAGTAGGAGAGACATCTTCAACAATCATCATCATATTCCACCCAATTTACACAAAACCTTAACATACTATATACCTAAATCATCCTTCGAAAACCGCGAAACCGCAACCGCAAACTACTAAACGTATTTTTTCGTTCATTATTTTTTGAGTTTATTGTGAACAGACAGACAGACTAGGGACTTTGTTTTATAATATGTAGTGATAGGATTTCCTATTATAATTATATTATTCAGCAGAAATACATTGTTTTGCTCTTTGGTTTAAGAGCTATGAGGGCTGTTCTACCAAGGCCTTGAACTGCAATCTTTCAATGAGATTTGCTATTCTTGTCGAAAAAAAAAACAGGAAGGGAGAAAGTTTTTGCGGGTATAAATAAGTCACCATTCAGTGTTGTATGTCAGTCAGTCAGTCGATGGAAGACGATGTGTCGACTCAATGTCAAAGATCGAATAAATTACCGGACCAAACCAATAAGGAATATGCATAATTTGTCGGTATTTAAAATTTGTCGGTATCAACACTAAAATACTAAACTCCTTGGCATTGTTTTAGACATTGATATACGATCCAACAATTGAATTAAACTGGTATACAGTGTAAAAAGAAATAAATAGCGCTAATGTTTCCCGTACTCAAAAAGTAAAATCTTACTTCTATTCCGTGCTTCATTGCTTCATTGTTGTCAGTAAATGTATACTATAATGTTATAAATGCAAAAGTAACTCAGTTGGTTTGTTTGTTATCTTTTCACGACTAAACGGCTGAACGGATCGTAACGAAATTTGGCAAGGAGATACATTATATCTTGGGACAGGGTATATTCTTTTTATTCCGGAAACATGTATAGTTCCTGTGGGATAACTTTGAATTTCCACGCGAACGAAGTAAGTTTTCATTGAAGGGACTTCAATTGTATTTTTATTACTATTTATCTGCAGTTTAATTATCTCGATAATAAAAAACTGTCACGCGGAATTCCGTAGCATATGAGTTTAACATTTTTGTTTGTGTTTAGATTTAATTTAAAGTCTGTACTCAGATAAAAATTTGTTAAAACAGCTTTATTAATCACACAAAAAACAAAAACAAATACATTTGAAGCAATGTCGAATTAAGCAATTTGTTCGTGGGAGAGCCATGCTTCGGCACGTTTGGTCCGGCTCGACCGGAGTGATACCACGGCCTCACTGAAAACCAGCAGTGAAGCAATGTTTGCATTGCTTTTCGCCGCTTGAGTGAGATTACCGCAGGCCCTAACCCTTCCCTCTCCCCCCCCTCTCCCCTATTCCCGCCCTTCTGCTCTCCCCCCCCCCCTCTCCCTTATTCCCACCTTAAAGGGCGGCAACAGACTTGTGACTCTTGAGTTGCAGGTGCTCATGGGCGGCGGTAGTCATTTACTATCAGATAACCCGTCTGCTCGTTTGCCCCATATATCATAAAAAAAATATGTCATTTCTAAAGCAAATAGCACAGATATGTATTTTTTTTGACAAAAATTAATAACCTTTTCTGCGGATATGACAACTCAAAAAACTTATACTTAGTTTTTTCAATATTGGTAGACAGACAATTTTACGATGTAAAATAATTAACATGATATAATATTATCTACGTATGAACGGGAATTAACGCGATCACGAAAAGGTATTACATACCTCTGAATTGCCTGACGTTTCGACCAGGTTGCACTGGCCGTGGTCACAGGCTGACTGGCTCAGCGGTGCACGCCCTCCGTCGCCGACATCGTGAGGTAGAAGGTTCTTCATCCACCTCCACTTTTTTGATATTTTTGATATTTTCGTTTCGCCATGTACCGTCACATACTATACTAACAGTGTCCCTATTCTGTAAGCAAACCGATGTGGCCCTATTCTGGTGTTCACCCGACTGCGCATAAAAGCGAGGTGGCATGTTTTTTATCACTGGATTCCACGCTGTAGATAATTTGAAACCATCTTCCCGATTGAAAGTTTTGTGTTTTTTAATTTCAATCGCTTCACGTACAACTCTTGAGTAAAAGTGACGTTCCGTGGAGAGGACTTGCGTACGGTGAAATTCAATCCAGTGATTGGTGCCCGCTTCGAGTGCATGTTCTGCAATCGCTGATTTGCTAATCTGTCGGTTCTTCACAGCAGCGATGTGTTCTTTGACCCTTTCAGCAATGGTCCGCTTTGTTTGGCCTATGTAGGAACTACCACAGCTGCAGTTTATTTTGTAGACACCTGGAGTTTGTAACGGCAAGACGTCCTTCGGTGTACCCACGATGTTTTGAACCTTTATGCCTGGTGTGTATACTGTCGGAATGGAGTATTTCTTTAATACGGAGCCGATCTTATCCGTTACTCCTTTCACATATGGCATGTAGGCTGGTTGTCTGTTCACCTCCGGATGCTTGCGTCTCATTGTCGGTTGCTTCCGTGTTCCATTCACCTGGTATCCGTTACTTTTAAGTACCTCCTGAACATGATCCAGCTCTCGCTCCAAATGTTCAGGGTCACAAAGATCGTATGCTCTGTTCTTGAGTGAAGTCATAACAGACTGCAGGTGTCGGGGATGATGATGAGACGTGGCGTGTAGGTACCTATCAGTATGAGTAGGCTTGCGGTACACACAGTGCGACAAGGACGCATCTGACCTCGCGGTTACTTTGACATCTAAAAATGACAATGACCTATCCGCTTCCACCTCATATGTGAACCTTATCTTGGGGTGAATGGAGTTGAGGTGTTGTAAATATTGATCTACTTCCTGTTTATTTCCCTTGACGATACTAAAGATGTCATCCACGAATCGCTTCCAAAGCCTAACGGTCTTCGGGCCGAGACTCAACGCCTTCTCTTCAAAATGCTCCATCCAGATGTCGGCTAGTACAGGGGCTACAGGACTACCCATTGCGACACCATCAATCTGAAGGTAATGTTGACCTTGGAAAAGGAAATAGTTGCCCTCTAGACAATGTTCAAGTAGATCAATATAATTGAACGGCAACTCGTGGTCTCTCAGCAGGTCTTTTACGACGTCCATACATTCTTTTATTGGAACATTGGTGTAAAGTGATTCCACGTCAAAGCTCACCATGACGTCATCAGGTTCCAACTTGAGATCTTTTATAATTTGTATGAAGTGCCGCGAGTCTTTTACAAAAGACGGTGTTTTGCCTACAAGTGGTTGCAATACTGACGCAACATGCTTCGCGAGATCGTAAGTAGGAGAGGCAATTTGACTTACAATAGGCCGCAGCGGCACGTTGGGCTTGTGTATTTTGGGCAGACCATATAATTTCGGTGGCTGATGTGACTTTGGTGCATAAAGTCTGTTGTACTCGTCTTCTGAAAATAGGTCCTCGTTATCCTGGATAAGAGATCGTATTCTACGCGTTACTCTGGCCGTGGGGTTACATGATACCGGTTTATAAACCTTCTCGTCATCCAAAAGTTCAAGTACTTTACGTTGGTAATCAGTTGTACTCATCACTACAGTGGCGTTTCCCTTGTCGGCCTTAAGCACTAAAATATCCCGGTTATCCCTAATGTTTTTCAATGCTTGACGCTCTCCCATAGTGATATTACTAGCCGGAAGCTTTGATTTTCGTAATATTACCGCGACGTCCTGTCTAAGGATATCGGCATCGCCGGGCGGTACCTTGTTACGTGCAATAGATTCCTCAACGCTACTGATTACTTTCTCGAACGGTATTTGTTTAGGTGTTGGAGCGAAATTCATACCTTTAGCCAAGATGTTTATGGTAGTATCATCTAAACTCACGTGTGATAAGTTAATGACGGTGTCCTTCGACCGATCGGGTACCACGGGTGACGTCTTATTTTTTGCATACCGTCGATTATATTCCTTCGAGAACTTACGCTCAAAGTTCTCACTACACAATTCGAAGGTACGACTCGCTTGTAGAAACGTAACCCGATCACACAAATCATAGTCCGTTTGAGATAGATTAACACAACACTTCAAATGTAACGCATATAATTCTCTCTGTATACACTCCAAATCACTGTGTTTGTTGCGAATTAATTGTCTCAGGAGGCGTACACTCGCGTTTGTTAGAATTTTACGTGAAAATGCGATATCACTACGTGGTTTTATTCGAACACACGAAGGTAATAAGTCCCAATCGCGACACTTCACTAGAAATATCAACGATGTTTCAACTCGCGCTCGTTTTTTACGTAAATATTCTAGTTGACGCACTTGTTTTGCAATTTCCGACCCGTAACGGTTTGCTATACTAACTTTTAAACTTTCGCGTTCCATGATATAATATTATCTACGTATGAACGGGAATTAACGCGATCACGAAAAGGTATTACATACCTCTGAATTGCCTGACGTTTCGACCAGGTTGCACTGGCCGTGGTCACAGGCTGACTGGCTCAGCGGTGCACGCCCTCCGTCGCCGACATCGTGAGGTAGAAGGTTCTTCATCCACCTCCACTTTTTTGATATTTTTGATATTTTCGTTTCGCCATGTACCGTCACATACTATACTAACAGTGTCCCTATTCTGTAAGCAAACCGATGTGGCCCTATTCTGGTGTTCACCCGACTGCGCATAAAAGCGAGGTGGCATGTTTTTTATCACTGGATTCCACGCTGTAGATAATTTGAAACCATCTTCCCGATTGAAAGTTTTGTGTTTTTTAATTTCAATCGCTTCACGTACAACTCTTGAGTAAAAGTGACGTTCCGTGGAGAGGACTTGCGTACGGTGAAATTCAATCCAGTGATTGGTGCCCGCTTCGAGTGCATGTTCTGCAATCGCTGATTTGCTAATCTGTCGGTTCTTCACAGCAGCGATGTGTTCTTTGACCCTTTCAGCAATGGTCCGCTTTGTTTGGCCTATGTAGGAACTACCACAGCTGCAGTTTATTTTGTAGACACCTGGAGTTTGTAACGGCAAGACGTCCTTCGGTGTACCCACGATGTTTTGAACCTTTATGCCTGGTGTGTATACTGTCGGAATGGAGTATTTCTTTAATACGGAGCCGATCTTATCCGTTACTCCTTTCACATATGGCATGTAGGCTGGTTGTCTGTTCACCTCCGGATGCTTGCGTCTCATTGTCGGTTGCTTCCGTGTTCCATTCACCTGGTATCCGTTACTTTTAAGTACCTCCTGAACATGATCCAGCTCTCGCTCCAAATGTTCAGGGTCACAAAGATCGTATGCTCTGTTCTTGAGTGAAGTCATAACAGACTGCAGGTGTCGGGGATGATGATGAGACGTGGCGTGTAGGTACCTATCAGTATGAGTAGGCTTGCGGTACACACAGTGCGACAAGGACCCATCTGACCTCGCGGTTACTTTGACATCTAAAAATGACAATGACCTATCCGCTTCCACCTCATATGTGAACCTTATCTTGGGGTGAATGGAGTTGAGGTGTTGTAAATATTGATCTACTTCCTGTTTATTTCCCTTGACGATACTAAAGATGTCATCCACGAATCGCTTCCAAAGCCTAACGGTCTTCGGGCCGAGACTCAACGCCTTCTCTTCAAAATGCTCCATCCAGATGTCGGCTAGTACAGGGGCTACAGGACTACCCATTGCGACACCATCAATCTGAAGGTAATGTTGACCTTGGAAAAGGAAATAGTTGCCCTCTAGACAATGTTCAAGTAGATCAATATAATTGAACGGCAACTCGTGGTCTCTCAGCAGGTCTTTTACGACGTCCATACATTCTTTTATTGGAACATTGGTGTAAAGTGATTCCACGTCAAAGCTCACCATGACGTCATCAGGTTCCTACTTGAGATCTTTTATAATTTGTATGAAGTGCCGCGAGTCTTTTACAAAAGACGGTGTTTTGCCTACAAGTGGTTGCAATACTGACGCAACATGCTTCGCGAGATCGTAAGTAGGAGAGGCAATTTGACTTACAATAGGCCGCAGCGGCACGTTGGGCTTGTGTATTTTGGGCAGACCATATAATTTCGGTGGCTGATGTGACTTTGGTGCATAAAGTCTGTTGTACTCGTCTTCTGAAAATAGGTCCTCGTTATCCTGGATAAGAGATCGTATTCTACGCGTTACTCTGGCCGTGGGGTTACATGATACCGGTTTATAAACCTTCTCGTCATCCAAAAGTTCAAGTACTTTACGTTGGTAATCAGTTGTACTCATCACTACAGTGGCGTTTCCCTTGTCGGCCTTAAGCACTAAAATATCCCGGTTATCCCTAATGTTTTTCAATGCTTGACGCTCTCCCATAGTGATATTACTAGCCGGAAGCTTTGATTTTCGTAATATTACCGCGACGTCCTGTCTAAGGATATCGGCATCGCCGGGCGGTACCTTGTTACGTGCAATAGATTCCTCAACGCTACTGATTACTTTCTCGAACGGTATTTGTTTAGGTGTTGGAGCGAAATTCATACCTTTAGCCAAGATGTTTATGGTAGTATCATCTAAACTCACGTGTGATAAGTTAATGACGGTGTCCTTCGACCGATCGGGTACCACGGGTGACGTCTTATTTTTTGCATACCGTCGATTATATTCCTTCGAGAACTTACGCTCAAAGTTCTCACTACACAATTCGAAGGTACGACTCGCTTGTAGAAACGTAACCCGATCACACAAATCATAGTCCGTTTGAGATAGATTAACACAACACTTCAAATGTAACGCATATAATTCTCTCTGTATACACTCCAAATCACTGTGTTTGTTGCGAATTAATTGTCTCAGGAGGCGTACACTCGCGTTTGTTAGAATTTTACGTGAAAATGCGATATCACTACGTGGTTTTATTCGAACACACGAAGGTAATAAGTCCCAATCGCGACACTTCACTAGAAATATCAACGATGTTTCAACTCGCGCACGTTTTTTACGTAAATATTCTAGTTGACGCACTTGTTTTGCAATTTCCGACCCGTAACGGTTTGCTATACTAACTTTTAAACTTTCGCGTTCCATGATATAATATTATCTACGTATGAACGGGAATTAACGCGATCACGAAAAGGTATTACATACCTCTGAATTGCCTGACGTTTCGACCAGGTTGCACTGGCCGTGGTCACAGGCTGACTGGCTCAGCGGTGCACGCCCTCCGTCGCCGACATCGTGAGGTAGAAGGTTCTTCATCCACCTCCACTTTTTTGATATTTTTGATATTTTCGTTTCGCCATGTACCGTCACATACTATACTAACAGTGTCCCTATTCTGTAAGCAAACCGATGTGGCCCTATTCTGGTGTTCACCCGACTGCGCATAAAAGCGAGGTGGCATGTTTTTTATCACTGGATTCCACGCTGTAGATAATTTGAAACCATCTTCCCGATTGAAAGTTTTGTGTTTTTTAATTTCAATCGCTTCACGTACAACTCTTGAGTAAAAGTGACGTTCCGTGGAGAGGACTTGCGTACGGTGAAATTCAATCCAGTGATTGGTGCCCGCTTCGAGTGCATGTTCTGCAATCGCTGATTTGCTAATCTGTCGGTTCTTCACAGCAGCGATGTGTTCTTTGACCCTTTCAGCAATGGTCCGCTTTGTTTGGCCTATGTAGGAACTACCACAGCTGCAGTTTATTTTGTAGACACCTGGAGTTTGTAACGGCAAGACGTCCTTCGGTGTACCCACGATGTTTTGAACCTTTATGCCTGGTGTGTATACTGTCGGAATGGAGTATTTCTTTAATACGGAGCCGATCTTATCCGTTACTCCTTTCACATATGGCATGTAGGCTGGTTGTCTGTTCACCTCCGGATGCTTGCGTCTCATTGTCGGTTGCTTCCGTGTTCCATTCACCTGGTATCCGTTACTTTTAAGTACCTCCTGAACATGATCCAGCTCTCGCTCCAAATGTTCAGGGTCACAAAGATCGTATGCTCTGTTCTTGAGTGAAGTCATAACAGACTGCAGGTGTCGGGGATGATGATGAGACGTGGCGTGTAGGTACCTATCAGTATGAGTAGGCTTGCGGTACACACAGTGCGACAAGGACCCATCTGACCTCGCGGTTACTTTGACATCTAAAAATGACAATGACCTATCCGCTTCCACCTCATATGTGAACCTTATCTTGGGGTGAATGGAGTTGAGGTGTTGTAAATATTGATCTACTTCCTGTTTATTTCCCTTGACGATACTAAAGATGTCATCCACGAATCGCTTCCAAAGCCTAACGGTCTTCGGGCCGAGACTCAACGCCTTCTCTTCAAAATGCTCCATCCAGATGTCGGCTAGTACAGGGGCTACAGGACTACCCATTGCGACACCATCAATCTGAAGGTAATGTTGACCTTGGAAAAGGAAATAGTTGCCCTCTAGACAATGTTCAAGTAGATCAATATAATTGAACGGCAACTCGTGGTCTCTCAGCAGGTCTTTTACGACGTCCATACATTCTTTTATTGGAACATTGGTGTAAAGTGATTCCACGTCAAAGCTCACCATGACGTCATCAGGTTCCAACTTGAGATCTTTTATAATTTGTATGAAGTGCCGCGAGTCTTTTACAAAAGACGGTGTTTTGCCTACAAGTGGTTGCAATACTGACGCAACATGCTTCGCGAGATCGTAAGTAGGAGAGGCAATTTGACTTACAATAGGCCGCAGCGGCACGTTGGGCTTGTGTATTTTGGGCAGACCATATAATTTCGGTGGCTGATGTGACTTTGGTGCATAAAGTCTGTTGTACTCGTCTTCTGAAAATAGGTCCTCGTTATCCTGGATAAGAGATCGTATTCTACGCGTTACTCTGGCCGTGGGGTTACATGATACCGGTTTATAAACCTTCTCGTCATCCAAAAGTTCAAGTACTTTACGTTGGTAATCAGTTGTACTCATCACTACAGTGGCGTTTCCCTTGTCGGCCTTAAGCACTAAAATATCCCGGTTATCCCTAATGTTTTTCAATGCTTGACGCTCTCCCATAGTGATATTACTAGCCGGAAGCTTTGATTTTCGTAATATTACCGCGACGTCCTGTCTAAGGATATCGGCATCGCCGGGCGGTACCTTGTTAAAAGACCTGCTGAGAGACCACGAGTTGCCGTTCAATTATATTGATCTACTTGAACATTGTCTAGAGGGCAACTATTTCCTTTTCCAAGGTCAACATTACCTTCAGATTGATGGTGTCGCAATGGGTAGTCCTGTAGCCCCTGTACTAGCCGACATCTGGATGGAGCATTTTGAAGAGAAGGCGTTGAGTCTCGGCCCGAAGACCGTTAGGCTTTGGAAGCGATTCGTGGATGACATCTTTAGTATCGTCAAGGGAAATAAACAGGAAGTAGATCAATATTTACAACACCTCAACTCCATTCACCCCAAGATAAGGTTCACATATGAGGTGGAAGCGGATAGGTCATTGTCATTTTTAGATGTCAAAGTAACCGCGAGGTCAGATGGGTCCTTGTCGCACTGTGTGTACCGCAAGCCTACTCATACTGATAGGTACCTACACGCCACGTCTCATCATCATCCCCGACACCTGCAGTCTGTTATGACTTCACTCAAGAACAGAGCATACGATCTTTGTGACCCTGAACATTTGGAGCGAGAGCTGGATCATGTTCAGGAGGTACTTAAAAGTAACGGATACCAGGTGAATGGAACACGGAAGCAACCGACAATGAGACGCAAGCATCCGGAGGTGAACAGACAACCAGCCTACATGCCATATGTGAAAGGAGTAACGGATAAGATCGGCTCCGTATTAAAGAAATACTCCATTCCGACAGTATACACACCAGGCATAAAGGTTCAAAACATCGTGGGTACACCGAAGGACGTCTTGCCGTTACAAACTCCAGGTGTCTACAAAATAAACTGCAGCTGTGGTAGTTCCTACATAGGCCAAACAAAGCGGACCATTGCTGAAAGGGTCAAAGAACACATCGCTGCTGTGAAGAACCGACAGATTAGCAAATCAGCGATTGCAGAACATGCACTCGAAGCGGGCACCAATCACTGGATTGAATTTCACCGTACGCAAGTCCTCTCCACGGAACGTCACTTTTACTCAAGAGTTGTACGTGAAGCGATTGAAATTAAAAAACACAAAACTTTCAATCGGGAAGATGGTTTCAAATTATCTACAGCGTGGAATCCAGTGATAAAAAACATGCCACCTCGCTTTTATGCGCAGTCGGGTGAACACCAGAATAGGGCCACATCGGTTTGCTTACAGAATAGGGACACTGTTAGTATAGTATGTGACGGTACATGGCGAAACGAAAATATCAAAAATATCAAAAAAGTGGAGGTGGATGAAGAACCTTCTACCTCACGATGTCGGCGACGGAGGGCGTGCACCGCTGAGCCAGTCAGCCTGTGACCACGGCCAGTGCAACCTGGTCGAAACGTCAGGCAATTCAGAGGTATGTAATACCTTTTCGTGATCGCGTTAATTCCCGTTCATACGTAGATAATATTATATCATGGAACGCGAAAGTTTAAAAGTTAGTATAGCAAACCGTTACGGGTCGGAAATTGCAAAACAAGTGCGTCAACTAGAATATTTACGTAAAAAACGTGCGCGAGTTGAAACATCGTTGATATTTCTAGTGAAGTGTCGCGATTGGGACTTATTACCTTCGTGTGTTCGAATAAAACCACGTAGTGATATCGCATTTTCACGTAAAATTCTAACAAACGCGAGTGTACGCCTCCTGAGACAATTAATTCGCAACAAACACAGTGATTTGGAGTGTATACAGAGAGAATTATATGCGTTACATTTGAAGTGTTGTGTTAATCTATCTCAAACGGACTATGATTTGTGTGATCGGGTTACGTTTCTACAAGCGAGTCGTACCTTCGAATTGTGTAGTGAGAACTTTGAGCGTAAGTTCTCGAAGGAATATAATCGACGGTATGCAAAAAATAAGACGTCACCCGTGGTACCCGATCGGTCGAAGGACACCGTCATTAACTTATCACACGTGAGTTTAGATGATACTACCATAAACATCTTGGCTAAAGGTATGAATTTCGCTCCAACACCTAAACAAATACCGTTCGAGAAAGTAATCAGTAGCGTTGAGGAATCTATTGCACGTAACAAGGTACCGCCCGGCGATGCCGATATCCTTAGACAGGACGTCGCGGTAATATTACGAAAATCAAAGCTTCCGGCTAGTAATATCACTATGGAAGAGCGTCAAGCATTGAAAAACATTAGGGATAACCGGGATATTTTAGTGCTTAAGGCCGACAAGGGAAACGCCACTGTAGTGATGAGTACAACTGATTACCAACGTAAAGTACTTGAACTTTTGGATGACGAGAAGGTTTATAAACCGGTATCATGTAACCCCACGGCCAGAGTAACGCGTAGAATACGATCTCTTATCCAGGATAACGAGGACCTATTTTCAGAAGACGAGTACAACAGACTTTATGCACCAAAGTCACATCAGCCACCGAAATTATATGGTCTGCCCAAAATACACAAGCCCAACGTGCCGCTGCGGCCTATTGTAAGTCAAATTGCCTCTCCTACTTACGATCTCGCGAAGCATGTTGCGTCAGTATTGCAACCACTTGTAGGCAAAACACCGTCTTTTGTAAAAGACTCGCGGCACTTCATACAAATTATAAAAGATCTCAAGTTGGAACCTGATGACGTCATGGTGAGCTTTGACGTGGAATCACTTTACACCAATGTTCCAATAAAAGAATGTATGGACGTCGTAAAAGACCTGCTGAGAGACCACGAGTTGCCGTTCAATTATATTGATCTACTTGAACATTGTCTAGAGGGCAACTATTTCCTTTTCCAAGGTCAACATTACCTTCAGATTGATGGTGTCGCAATGGGTAGTCCTGTAGCCCCTGTACTAGCCGACATCTGGATGGAGCATTTTGAAGAGAAGGCGTTGAGTCTCGGCCCGAAGACCGTTAGGCTTTGGAAGCGATTCGTGGATGACATCTTTAGTATCGTCAAGGGAAATAAACAGGAAGTAGATCAATATTTACAACACCTCAACTCCATTCACCCCAAGATAAGGTTCACATATGAGGTGGAAGCGGATAGGTCATTGTCATTTTTAGATGTCAAAGTAACCGCGAGGTCAGATGGGTCCTTGTCGCACTGTGTGTACCGCAAGCCTACTCATACTGATAGGTACCTACACGCCACGTCTCATCATCATCCCCGACACCTGCAGTCTGTTATGACTTCACTCAAGAACAGAGCATACGATCTTTGTGACCCTGAACATTTGGAGCGAGAGCTGGATCATGTTCAGGAGGTACTTAAAAGTAACGGATACCAGGTGAATGGAACACGGAAGCAACCGACAATGAGACGCAAGCATCCGGAGGTGAACAGACAACCAGCCTACATGCCATATGTGAAAGGAGTAACGGATAAGATCGGCTCCGTATTAAAGAAATACTCCATTCCGACAGTATACACACCAGGCATAAAGGTTCAAAACATCGTGGGTACACCGAAGGACGTCTTGCCGTTACAAACTCCAGGTGTCTACAAAATAAACTGCAGCTGTGGTAGTTCCTACATAGGCCAAACAAAGCGGACCATTGCTGAAAGGGTCAAAGAACACATCGCTGCTGTGAAGAACCGACAGATTAGCAAATCAGCGATTGCAGAACATGCACTCGAAGCGGGCACCAATCACTGGATTGAATTTCACCGTACGCAAGTCCTCTCCACGGAACGTCACTTTTACTCAAGAGTTGTACGTGAAGCGATTGAAATTAAAAAACACAAAACTTTCAATCGGGAAGATGGTTTCAAATTATCTACAGCGTGGAATCCAGTGATAAAAAACATGCCACCTCGCTTTTATGCGCAGTCGGGTGAACACCAGAATAGGGCCACATCGGTTTGCTTACAGAATAGGGACACTGTTAGTATAGTATGTGACGGTACATGGCGAAACGAAAATATCAAAAATATCAAAAAAGTGGAGGTGGATGAAGAACCTTCTACCTCACGATGTCGGCGACGGAGGGCGTGCACCGCTGAGCCAGTCAGCCTGTGACCACGGCCAGTGCAACCTGGTCGAAACGTCAGGCAATTCAGAGGTATGTAATACCTTTTCGTGATCGCGTTAATTCCCGTTCATACGTAGATAATATTATATCATGGAACGCGAAAGTTTAAAAGTTAGTATAGCAAACCGTTACGGGTCGGAAATTGCAAAACAAGTGCGTCAACTAGAATATTTACGTAAAAAACGTGCGCGAGTTGAAACATCGTTGATATTTCTAGTGAAGTGTCGCGATTGGGACTTATTACCTTCGTGTGTTCGAATAAAACCACGTAGTGATATCGCATTTTCACGTAAAATTCTAACAAACGCGAGTGTACGCCTCCTGAGACAATTAATTCGCAACAAACACAGTGATTTGGAGTGTATACAGAGAGAATTATATGCGTTACATTTGAAGTGTTGTGTTAATCTATCTCAAACGGACTATGATTTGTGTGATCGGGTTACGTTTCTACAAGCGAGTCGTACCTTCGAATTGTGTAGTGAGAACTTTGAGCGTAAGTTCTCGAAGGAATATAATCGACGGTATGCAAAAAATAAGACGTCACCCGTGGTACCCGATCGGTCGAAGGACACCGTCATTAACTTATCACACGTGAGTTTAGATGATACTACCATAAACATCTTGGCTAAAGGTATGAATTTCGCTCCAACACCTAAACAAATACCGTTCGAGAAAGTAATCAGTAGCGTTGAGGAATCTATTGCACGTAACAAGGTACCGCCCGGCGATGCCGATATCCTTAGACAGGACGTCGCGGTAATATTACGAAAATCAAAGCTTCCGGCTAGTAATATCACTATGGAAGAGCGTCAAGCATTGAAAAACATTAGGGATAACCGGGATATTTTAGTGCTTAAGGCCGACAAGGGAAACGCCACTGTAGTGATGAGTACAACTGATTACCAACGTAAAGTACTTGAACTTTTGGATGACGAGAAGGTTTATAAACCGGTATCATGTAACCCCACGGCCAGAGTAACGCGTAGAATACGATCTCTTATCCAGGATAACGAGGACCTATTTTCAGAAGACGAGTACAACAGACTTTATGCACCAAAGTCACATCAGCCACCGAAATTATATGGTCTGCCCAAAATACACAAGCCCAACGTGCCGCTGCGGCCTATTGTAAGTCAAATTGCCTCTCCTACTTACGATCTCGCGAAGCATGTTGCGTCAGTATTGCAACCACTTGTAGGCAAAACACCGTCTTTTGTAAAAGACTCGCGGCACTTCATACAAATTATAAAAGATCTCAAGTTGGAACCTGATGACGTCATGGTGAGCTTTGACGTGGAATCACTTTACACCAATGTTCCAATAAAAGAATGTATGGACGTCGTAAAAGACCTGCTGAGAGACCACGAGTTGCCGTTCAATTATATTGATCTACTTGAACATTGTCTAGAGGGCAACTATTTCCTTTTCCAAGGTCAACATTACCTTCAGATTGATGGTGTCGCAATGGGTAGTCCTGTAGCCCCTGTACTAGCCGACATCTGGATGGAGCATTTTGAAGAGAAGGCGTTGAGTCTCGGCCCGAAGACCGTTAGGCTTTGGAAGCGATTCGTGGATGACATCTTTAGTATCGTCAAGGGAAATAAACAGGAAGTAGATCAATATTTACAACACCTCAACTCCATTCACCCCAAGATAAGGTTCACATATGAGGTGGAAGCGGATAGGTCATTGTCATTTTTAGATGTCAAAGTAACCGCGAGGTCAGATGGGTCCTTGTCGCACTGTGTGTACCGCAAGCCTACTCATACTGATAGGTACCTACACGCCACGTCTCATCATCATCCCCGACACCTGCAGTCTGTTATGACTTCACTCAAGAACAGAGCATACGATCTTTGTGACCCTGAACATTTGGAGCGAGAGCTGGATCATGTTCAGGAGGTACTTAAAAGTAACGGATACCAGGTGAATGGAACACGGAAGCAACCGACAATGAGACGCAAGCATCCGGAGGTGAACAGACAACCAGCCTACATGCCATATGTGAAAGGAGTAACGGATAAGATCGGCTCCGTATTAAAGAAATACTCCATTCCGACAGTATACACACCAGGCATAAAGGTTCAAAACATCGTGGGTACACCGAAGGACGTCTTGCCGTTACAAACTCCAGGTGTCTACAAAATAAACTGCAGCTGTGGTAGTTCCTACATAGGCCAAACAAAGCGGACCATTGCTGAAAGGGTCAAAGAACACATCGCTGCTGTGAAGAACCGACAGATTAGCAAATCAGCGATTGCAGAACATGCACTCGAAGCGGGCACCAATCACTGGATTGAATTTCACCGTACGCAAGTCCTCTCCACGGAACGTCACTTTTACTCAAGAGTTGTACGTGAAGCGATTGAAATTAAAAAACACAAAACTTTCAATCGGGAAGATGGTTTCAAATTATCTACAGCGTGGAATCCAGTGATAAAAAACATGCCACCTCGCTTTTATGCGCAGTCGGGTGAACACCAGAATAGGGCCACATCGGTTTGCTTACAGAATAGGGACACTGTTAGTATAGTATGTGACGGTACATGGCGAAACGAAAATATCAAAAATATCAAAAAAGTGGAGGTGGATGAAGAACCTTCTACCTCACGATGTCGGCGACGGAGGGCGTGCACCGCTGAGCCAGTCAGCCTGTGACCACGGCCAGTGCAACCTGGTCGAAACGTCAGGCAATTCAGAGGTATGCAATACCTTTTCGTGATCGCGTTAATTCCCGTTCATACGTAGATAATATTATATCATGGAACGCGAAAGTTTAAAAGTTAGTAATTAACATGAGTTTATAGACTATGTACTTAGCTTGGCTTCCGCATTTACCTACTTGAATCCTTCGTTGGTATCATTCAGTAAAATGGTTTGTTGGCTCTTACACGTAAGTGTGGAGGGTATGCAGAGTAAAGGTAATAATAATAACTTGAGACACCTCACACAAGGCCATCTGATCCGAAACTAGGCAGAGCCGGTACTATGGTAACTAGACTACTGATAAAGATACCTATAAATTACTAAATACATATTATAGATAAATTGCACCCAGACACAGAACAGGCACAGACCGTACTTATCACACTATTATTTGCTCCGGGTAAGAATCGAACCCACAATTCAGTAGTGATTCTGCATTACCACTAAAAAATATGGCCCGTCATAGTATTTGGTAGGCATTAATCAGATTCTTTTAAATAAAGGTTTTCCAAAACCACAATAATGAAATGAAAACACTGCAAATATCCAATCATTTAGATCTATCAATTACACCTTATTATGCCTGAAGGCTCTTTATTTAAGAATACTGTTCGTTTCTACTAACATTTCGATCAACTACAGGACTTCCTTTGATGTCTTTGTTATTAAAACATAAGCTGACAGGGAAATGAAAACCGAATTAATTGCCAAGAATCTGCGGTAAACGAGAATTGAAGAAGTAGAATGTTGTTAAGCTAATACAGCAGAAATCCGCATTCGGCCCGCAATGGGCCATTTAGCTACCGCTGGATTTACAAAACATTGCCCCGTAAGCCGAGGCAAGAATAACGTTTATTAGAAAAAATGTGTTTACCCAGAATGTAACGCATGTTTATTTAAATACGCGTCATGACGATTAGAGGTGCCTTTGCCCAGGCTCAGATTTGCCTTTGTTCGTGTAATGATATTCTAAGACCAACAACAGATTTACTTGTATCAATTTTGTTTGTCAACATTAAGAATAATAAGGTTAAAAACACATTTATTTGATAAGTCGTCATAATCGTTTTGTTCTACGACGTAGCGTCGTAGTGCGGGTCGTAGAGGCATTCGTAGCGTGGTTTACTGAAGAAACATAATTATAGTAGTAAAATTTATGGTAAGCTCAATTTTTTTTGACATGCTTATGTCATTACTCTGTATATGAAATGTATGTAAGTTTATCTTTCAACTTCGTGAGAAAATATATTATTTAACATGGGGATTATAAAAAAATATTATATTTTGTTTAAATCCACATAGTTCGCGAAATATCTAATAACTCATTTAGTAAACCTTAAGCAGAACGTAAATTTGATTTTATATTTTTGTTGATAATTCTTTTCGTGAGCGTAAAACAATTTTTATCTACTTGATAAGTTGAATGAAATACCAAAGACTGCATAATTTTAAAATCGTAATAGATATTTCTTTTCTATAAAAAACTAATCTTAAATTTAACTGTTAATTTCAAAAAATTTAAGCGTTGTAGAATATTGTCTGAATATTAAGTACTTTGAAAGGAATTATAAAATGTTTGGTATTTGTTATAATATTTAAGATATTATAAGTATAGATAAATACATTTAGTTTTCGCAATTCATTTTATTCATTTATGTTCTGTCAATGACACAATAAGCCAATCAGTTGACTTTAATTTAACTTTTATGTCCGTATAACCAGAAAAACTTATTGGGAAATGCCATCACACGCTTTATTTAAATCTCGCGATTAGCGTAGGGACATCATGCAGCTTCAATCGGATTTGTGCGACACTTCCTGTACCCTGTAGGTTTGAGGCCAGGTTTGATTGATGTGAATTGCTATTCTAGTTTTGTAGCTTTTACTGTGTCAAGCAACTGATATTTAGACCCTCATATGGCATGTCTAGCATGCCTCTGAAATATTTGAAGAATCTCAAAGTTACTATTACTAGCAGGCTATAGTAGGTTTCGGAAATTATTAACTAAATAAAAGTATAAATAGAAGGCATGATTTGGCTTCAGTAAACCATTTACATCCAACAATATTCATACATATTTCATTTTTAAAATCAAACTATGCTCAGTTTGTACTGGTATACTATTAAAGGCAATGTGAACGAAAATATCGATAAGTGTTAGCGAGCGTCATACCTTAATAAATAAAATGGCTACATAAATACTTTAATTTCTTTTTTTTTAATGAAAAGACAACTCCCGCATTTGGAATATTCCTGTGTCGCGGGTGGCTCCACAAACAACGGACACAAAGAACACCCAGACTCGGGACAACTATTTGTAGATCACTCATTTTTGTACTGTGTGGGATTTGAACCCACAATACTTGGCACGGCGTAGTGGCGAGGTGACCACTTAAACCATTGCACCGTCCGTGCATTGTTTATAGGATGTATCGATATCCAGAGTTACAATGCACACATATGTAATCGCGACTGTACGAATGGTCTTTTATGTGTTGTAGCTTCCATTCCTTTTTATTTGTATGAAATTTAGATAGTTTTTTGAGCCTATACGTGCTATGTGATCACGTATATTCGAAAAGAACGTTGAACTCAAAAAAGAAGTTTAGTGAAGAAAGAGAATTTGAAAAACAAACATGTGAAACAAAAGAGGAAAAAATGGATAAATGAATTACTAATACTATTAAAGAAACTAATAATTAATACTATTAAAGAAGCTAGAAAAATATGGCATTCGTGGAACTGCTTTGTCATGGTTAAAAACATTTCTAGAGAATAGGCAACAATGCGTTGAAATTAGCAGCATAAATAACAGACAGGAACTAAAGGCATATCGATCAAGTTACAAGTTTAATAGTTCGGGTGTCCCACAAGGTAGTGTGCTGGGCCCTTTATTATTCTTATTATATATTAATTATCCTCCTGACATAACTAATTATCCATGTACATTATTTGTAGATGACATTTTGTTAATTATCACATCTAAAACTAAGGACATTCATACGCTCTCTGACATCAATACAACTAAGATTGACAACGGTAGTAACAACACTGACACTAATAAATTCACCACTGACATTAATAAATACACTACTGACATTACTAAACACATTATCGAAATAAATAACTATAATAATGATATTAATAAAGCAATTCAATGTATAATTAAATGGCTTGACGATAATAGTTTTCATGTTAATCTACCAAAAACAAAATATATTCAGTTTAACACTTACGGACGTAAACAAGAGAAACTTAACATAACATATAATGGCACGGAAATAGAGAAAGTAGATCACACTACCTTTTTAGGTATTGTAGTAGACCAACACATTAATTGGAAATCTTACGTAGAAAAGATATGCAATAAAGTGAACCGCTTTGTTTACGTTTTAGGTAAACTCAGGCGAACGTCAACCCCAAAAAATTGTCGTACTGTATGTAGCTTTAGTGTTAAACTATGGTATTATACTCTGGGGAAATAGTACTGACATAAATAAGGTATATTTATTTTTCAAAAAAGTGTGTAAGAGCAATTTGTGGGGTAGCGCCATGGATTTCATGCAAGCCTTTATTTAAAAAGCTACATTTACTCACTTTCCCCTGCATGAATATATTTGAATTGCTAAATTTGTAAAACTTAATAAAAACCTGTTTACTTGTGATTCAAATAGAATAGTATTACCGAGAATTCCAAGAACTTCATTATATAAAAAGAACTGTAATGTAATGTGTGGATATATAATATGATACCAAAATAAATAAAAGAGATGCCATATGAGAAATTCATAATAATCCTAAAGGAATGATTACTTGAGAGATGTTTTTATTCCGTTACAGAGTTCTTGACAGCGGCTAAATAATTAAAACCACAATATTTTATATTTTTTAGAAAAAAAATAAGTATTTGTACACCAATTGCATTGGTAGGACATTGAGAACTGTATTATATATCTTAAATGTACTGTAAGACCATTAATGTACCTTTGTCTCACAAATAAAGACATTTGAATTTGAATTTGAATTTACTTATAAATAATAACTGCTTATAATTATTTCTTTAATTTTAAATACTTTAATAAATCTTACGGCAAAACCATGATTCCTTTATTAGTCTGTTGAGTCATTTGGTTTTTAAATATTGCATATGCTTATATGCAGTCTTGCGGCGCACGCGGTGTTGACAGGTGCGCCTACGTCGTATCGTGTTCGATCGCATGCTTGTGGTGAAAAACTTTGTTGCAAACAATGACTTCTAATATTGTGAAGTGTTCTAATTGCAATGTAGTTATAAATTAAGTGTTAGCTTTCATTTGTAATAAGTTGGATGTGATGGATGAGCAGAGTATTACCCGCATTTGTTTTAGTGAAATTCTAGATGCTAAAAAATTGTTGTTTGATTCCATATAGACAACAAAGCCAAAGAAGATAAGAAGAAGGCAAGGAAAGACAGTGCGTGACATTGATGATATAGTTTGCTTATTAAAAGAAACAGACCCTGAGGATATTACAATTTTTGTTGCTCGAGATTTGCAAAAACTACCACCCGTTCTTTTCGATAATGTTGACGTGACCCGTATTCTAAAGGAACTGGTGTGGTTTAGGAGTGAATTGGATCGTATCTCCACCAAGTACGCGTCAGTGAATCAGCTGCAGGAGCTGCGGGTAGAGGTTGAATCACTTATAAACGCGTCAATTGTCAACAACTTTTTTAGAAATATAACTGTAAAATGGTTCGCCGATCTACGATCAGACTTTGAGTACGAAAGTGGGCCCATGGGGCTATCGCCTGTTTGTGGTATGCATCCATCCACAGAAACCCAGGCCACCATGATGACACCCATCTCGAAGCAACGTAATTCCTCGTCGAAAGGGCGTGAAGTTATTAAAACTTTGCGCGTAATTACTATCGGAACGGTGCCTATTATTCAAGAGACAACAGCTGATCGCTCGCCGGGCGAAGTAGTGAGTCATAACGCCCCGGCACCGATATCTGTCGCGAGCTGTAAGTTCAACAGCGACACGCCACCGCCCCCACCGCCTCTGCCTCTGCCGACGGCTAACCCATGTGTAAACAATGAAAGTAAGAAAACTTTCTCTGAGATTGTGCAGAATGGGCGGCTGAAGCATCAGTCTAAGGCTGAAGAGTGGACCTTGGTACAAAAAAGGAGACTCAGAAATCGTTTTGTAGGGAGTACAGGAAAAGCAATTCTTGACTCGAATAGAAATTTTAAGGCAGCGGATATTTAAGTGCCAATATATGTTTATAATGTGTCGAAAGAGACAACTGCAAGTGACATCAAAACTTATTTACTGCAAAAGACTAACTTAGACATAAAAGTGGATAAAATGAACATGAAACTAATTAAGGACTATAACGGTTACATAGCTTTTGTACCAAAGCAAAAGCTAGAATTATTTTTAAAAGACGATTTCTGGCCCGATGGTATTTTATATTGCCGTTATTTTGATTTCAAATGAAAGCAGGATACACCTGCTTATCGGGAGATAAATGAAAATAAATTAACAGGGAATGGATAGTACAACTAAACGTGTAACTTTTAATTGTAAGAACATTACTAGGTCCGTAGATTGTGTAAAGAGATTGTGTAAGGAAGCCGACATTATAGCGCTTCAGGAGACCTGGCTACTGCCCCATGACATACAATCGTGGGTGGTATTGATGACGCATTCTCTTTTACTGCGAAATCGGCTATAGATACATCAGTTGGCGTACTTAGAGGGAGACCTTACGGTGGCGTCGCCTTACTCTGGAGGAAGGCTCTTTTTCCGTCAGCGTCAGTGATACCGTGTAAAAGTGTGCGCCTAGTGGCGATAAAGCTTGTGCTCAACGATCGGTCTATGATAGTAATATCTATTTACATGCCTACTTGTTCTATGGATAATTTAGTGGAGTTCACAGATTGTTTAAGCGAACTAAACGCAATAATTGAGAGTAGTGACGTGGAATCGGTTTTTATTCTGGGCGGTTTGAACGCACATCCAGGTGAGCTGCTTTCTGACGAACTAAAAACTTTTGTTCCGAACGATCGTGGTCGCTTGTAGACGTTGAGTGCATGCCGCGCGATACCTATACGTTCGTAAGTGAGTCACACGGGTGCCACCGCTGGCTCGATCACTGCGTTGTGACGAGTACAGCGAGGCGCATGGTTGTAAATATAAGGGTATTGTACGACACATATTGGTCCGATCACCATCCTTTGTTGATTGAATGTAATTTAAATGTTATTTTGCCTAAAGTTTCAACCAGTGTCAACTCGTTTAACGATGTGAAATGGGGGTTCAGAGATCATTGTCAAATACAAGAATATAGCAGTTATTGTAATTCTAAATTAAGATTCATGGACTTCCCGACTGAATTTACTAACTGCGCTGATAAAATGTGTAATAATGAGGATCATAAAATACTTTAAACTAAAATGTATAGTGAGATTGTCAGTATTCTTACTGAAGCCGCTAGGTTGAGCTGCAAAGTGGTGGCATGGAAACATAAATATGTAATAGGTTGGAATAGGTATGTTAGTGACGCACATAGGACGGCGAGATTTTGGTTTCAAACATGGGTGACCTACGGCAAACCTAAATCGAGGTATGTATATATTAATATGTGTGAAACTAGAAAAATATTTAAAACTAAACTAAAACACTGCCAGAACAATGAAACTGAAATTACATGAATTAACATATAGAAATACACCTGTATACGCTTCTTATTTAGATCTATCAAAAGCTTTCGACCTTGTTAGCTATGACAGGCTGTGGCAGAAGCTACTATGTGAGACGAATTTACCACGTGAAATTATATCTCTGTTTAAATACTGGTACAGTCAGCAGAAAAATAGTGTAAGATGGTCGGATGCGCGGTCGGATATGTACAGGTTGGAGTGCGGCGTAAGGCAAGGTGGTATATCCTCGCCTCGTCTCTTTAATTTGTATACACTAACATTGGTTGTTCTATTGATGGTATGTGCATAACTAACATAAGCTATGCTGATGACATGGTGTTGCTGAGCCCATTGATTGGTGCATTACGTAAGTTAATAGGCATTTGTGAGTCATATGCGGCGGCTCATGGTCTCAAGTATAATACCAAGAAGAGCGAGTTTATGATCTTTAAAGCTGGTACCAAATGCTACTCAATCGTACCTTCAGTCACTTTTTGCGGTACTCCTTTATATAGAGTAAACAAGTTTAAGTACCTTGGCCATTGGGTCACCGATGATTTATCAGATGATCTTGATATTGAGAGGGAGCGTAGGGCGCTGTCTGTCCGGTGTAATATGTTGGCTCACAGGTTCGCACGTTGTACTATACCAGTCAAGGTTACTCTTTTTAAAGCATATTGTCAGTCCTTCTACACGTGCAGCCTGTGGACTAACTTTACGCAGCGGGCGTACAGCGCATTACGCGTCCAGTACAACAATGCTTTCAGGATGCTGTTGAATCTGCCGAGGTTTTGTAGCGCTTTAAATATGTTCGCGGAGGCACATTGCGATGACTTTTATGCCATCATAAGAAAGCGGAGCGCGTCAATGTCTACTCAACTGCTAGGCAGCACCAATGGCATCCTGAGAGTATTGTCTGAGAGATGGGACTTTCCAGTCCTACAAAGGCGGATGCGGCTGCATGCTAGCGCATCCCGACGATTATTTTTGTGATTGTTATTGTTTGTAATGTAGAACTAACATAGTTGTAAGATCATTGTTACTAACACATTTATGGATCAATATCCGAAATAAATTTATTATTATTCTCTTTATTAATTTTTTACCATATAAATTACATTTTTAAATATGTACATAAAAGAATATATATTTAAAAATATAAAAATAGTAGACCACCGACATCGGGTACAGGGACCAAGATACCGGTGGTTAGGGCTCCAAAGACAGGAACCTCCTCACTATACGGGCCGTGTCGAGAAGAACTGCCTTCTGCATCAGTCCCTTGATCCAACCGTCTAACGCGAGCCTCTGAAGGTGTTGATCGAGGCTCTTGGCTATTAATCCATGAGCAGATATGACAATCGGAACAATGATCGCCGATTCGACATTCCACATATCGACAATCTCGTGAGACAAATCCAAATATTTGATTTGTTTATCTTTTTCAACTTTCACGAGATTCTCGTCATGAGGAACAGCGATATCGATGATCATTGCACGGCGCTCTAATTGATCTATCACCACTATATCAGGTTTATTCGCAACAATAGTTCTGTCAGTGATGATAGATCGATCCGAATACAATGTGGCTCGACCATTTTCAAGAACTGGGTCGGGCACATACCTGTAATATGGCACCTCTGAATTCACAAGGTTGTATTTAAGGGCTAGCTGTTGATGTACAATCCTGGCCACTTGGTTGTGTCTGTGCAAATATTCACCATTGGCAAGACAAGAACAACCAGAAATAATATGCCTGATAGATTCACCGGGGCGGTGGCAAGCCCGACAGATGTCAACCGTACCATCTCTCAGGATATATTTCCGATAGTTATTTGTCATAACAACTTCGTCCATAATTGCAAAGACAAAACCTTCGGTTTCTCCGAAGAGATCACCAAACCGTAGCCAAGATGTGGACGCTTTTAAGTCTATATCAGGCCCATTTAGGGCCCGATAAAAACGACCATGAAGTGCTTTGCTCTTCCATACCTCCCTGCGCTCATTAATACTAAGAACTACAGGTTTGCGCCAGTTCTCTTTAGCCAAAGCGAGCGGAGTGAGTCCGTTGTCCACTGCAACCACATTACAATGCACACCCACATCAGTATGAAGAAAATATTCTCTAAGGTTGTATATCTCACGATTGTGTAAGGTCTTAATGTTTAAAAGTCCACGACCCCCAAACTTTCGTGGGATATACAACCTCATTACCGATGAACATGGGTGGTGCATTCGAAATGCAGTAAGCAGTGAACGGACTCTCCTGTCAAGGGCATCTAGTTCCGTCTGAGTCCATCTAAGTATACCAAAGGAATACATCAGAACCGGCATGACCCAACCGTTGCAGGCACGTATTTTGTTACCCCCTGATAAAAGACTTTTTAGCACTTTTTTCAGGCGGCCAAAAAAGCGCTCCTGCAGCGCTTGTTTCATAGTAGGTTCAGGTATTCCCAATGACTGTGATATACCTAGATACTTGTAGGTTTCGGTGGCAGACAGAGATCTGAGTTTTGTTGAACCGGAAAGTTCGACTCCTTCAGATTCCACCATCACACCTTTCTTTATATGCATGACTGCACACTTGTCCACACCAAATTCCATCCTGATAGAGTTACTAAAGTTTTCAGTTACCTTCAGTAACGCTATCAATTGCAAATTAGTGGGGGCTAGTAGTTTGAAATCATCCATGTATAGAAGGTGAGATATAACTAGATCACCTTTCTGCAACCTATAGCCTAGCCCTGAACCCTCTAACAGAGTACTGAGAGGGTTCAAAGCCAGGCATAACCACAAGGGACTCAGACTATCACCTTGAAATATGCCCCGCTCAATCTTTATTGGTACATTACTTGCCTCAATCTGCCGACATCCTGGATAGCGAAGTACCGTCCTCCATTGCCTCATACATGACTTCAAGAAAGTGCAAAGAGTTGTATCAATTTTATACAACTCTAGCACCTTCAAAAGCCACGTATGTGGAACCGAGTCATAGGCCTTCTTATAGTCTATCCAACATGTCGACAGATTCTTACGGTTACGACGTACCTGTTGGCTAATGGCCATATCCATGATAAGGAGCTCTTTAGTACCACGGGTCCCGCTTCTACATCCATTCTGAGAAATAGAAATGATCGAATTTTTATTTAAATGTAAAGTAATTTTGAGTCTCAGAATGGAAGTTAGAAGCTTATACACGGTTGGTAGGCATGTGATAGGTCTATAATTTTTGGGATCCGTGGCATTACCGGATTTGTAGAGTAAGTGGGTAATGCCAGTGGTCATAAAATGGGGTAATAACCCTGAATCTAAAGCTGATTGGAATTGAGATGCCAAACGAGCGTGTGAGCTTCGGAACCACTTAAGCCAAAAGTTGTGCAGTCCGTCTGGTCCAGCTGATGTATAATTTGGTAATGAACGAACTGCACTACTTACGTCCTCTGTGGTTATGGCAATAGGTTCCATTTTTTGTATACGCTCACATGACCGCTTAACATATCTTATCCAATCACCTTCTGTATGAGTGACAGGCACCGACCAGATGTTACGCCAAAATGTATTTGTAACATCTTCATCCGGTAAGTGCCCATCACTCATACATGGATCAGCTTGTTCCCATTTTCGGTACACCCACCTCTCATTTCTTTGGAATATACGATTCTGATTATACCTATCAATTCGTTTTTTATAACGTCGTATCCTATTTGCCCACGCATAAACTTTTTGCTTTAGAAAGTCTATGCGCTCTGTGACACATGACATGTATTGTTGAGGACTGATGTCAGTCCCCAAAAATGCCTGTTTCACAAAGCGCATTACCTTTGGCCGCGTATTGCCCAATCGAAAGTTAATTAGCTTACTGATGAGCGTCCTAGCCTCAGCTATACGACGCTCAATTCTACACTGCCAGGCTGGCACAGTAGACTTGGGTCGAGTAGTAGTGGTATTTACGAAAAAATTAACTCCCGCTACTCGACATACTGCGACAGCCGCGCAGTAGAGAATAGAGTGTGTATCACTAAGATCTTCGCTATTGTCTAAATAGTCAGACAATAGCGAATCCAGGGCACACACCGGCGCTATAATTCTTTTATGCATAGGCAAACGGGATAAACGTGGTCTAATTTGATAATTTACAGACCTGTATTCCAGAATCGCATCCTCCAAAGCACTCCTTAGTCTCTCATTGTATTGGGTACTCACGGATATAGCCTCACTCTCCACAACTTCATCAAGAGGTAGTAACTGTGGCATCTCGTTAGTCACCAAACTCACAGTTTGCGATGAAGAAGGGACAATAAAGCTATCCCGTACGTCAGAGCGTATCCTGTCAAGTACGGTATTATTCAGCAGGTGGCAGCGCTGTATAGCCCGTACCTGATCCGACAGTCGTTGTGCTGATACGTTGACGGCTGGTTCAAGCTCCTGAAACAGAGACACCAAACGAACACGGTACGCAGTAAGATTAGTTCCCAACTCTGTAGCCCGATAATATGCCCGCATAACGTTTTCATTAATTGAATTAGTCCATTTCATGCGGCGCACATCACCACCGGCAGCGGGGGCCCTATTCGAGGTCAGTGGTCCTCGGGGTCCCAAGCAGGTCGGTGGCCGGGTTCTCCCCTGCCGACGCACAGGTGTTGGCGACGTCGGCGAGGAAAAATACTCGTCGCTAGAGCTTGAGCTCGACGCCACATTGCTTGCCGCTGTCTTCGAAGGGTGTAGTGGCGGCTGTGAGGCGGAGCTGTGTGACGAGTCCGGGGTTGTCCGTTGTGCATTTCTTAAAGTAACAAAGTTTATTTATTTTATTATTATTATTATTATATTATTATTATTATATTTATTAGGTTTTCATTTGTTTTGGTAACTAATAATAAAAAATACATACTATTGACTTTCTCAAATATAAAAAAATGTTTTTTTTTTTAAAACAATTATTTTGTATTTATGTATACAATACTTCTTAAAATCGCTTTTCTTATCTTATCTCAATTGACAACCAAGTATATAGTTCGCCGCATTACAGATATAATAACGAAAATCAAAATGTAGCCCAACAACAAATTAAACAGGTTAAACAAAATAAGTTTCTTCATTTTAAACTTTCGAAAGACTTCACAACTTAATACCTGTTGATGGAACTTATTTAAAGTTATCTCAATTGAATAAACCGGGGAAAATATGTACATCTTACAACGGTTACCAGCCACCAATTTATCTTATTGATAGGAAACCTCTCGATGTTAAATCTTACTAAAAGTTTGTTAATTAATTACTTTGCCCACCTTCGACTAATAAACGTTGTTTTGGTCTTCAGATGTGATGAACGACTTAAGTATAAATTAAACCAATTAGTGAATTTCAGAAACCTCTTGAAGTTGTCAAAGTGTTTGCATTAATTAATAAATCCGATTAAGGAACCTTTGGCTGTAAAGCGTAAAGTAAGACGTTGACAAAACATGTCTTGAATTTATTACATCATCTAATTTACTTTTTGTCCAAATGATCTTGTTTGAATTTCGTTGCCATAAAATCTGTGGCATATTTTAGTGTCGATTTTATTACTTGTGAAAGTTTTTATATCTAAATGAAGAGTCAAAATGATTTGTAGTTAATATGAATAATTGATACTTAGCATTCAAGTAAAGACCATGGTCAGGATGAATGTGTCTCTAATATAACAAATCAAATACCGATTTACCCGTATGGCAATGGAAGACTTTGAAATACCGTTGCTGTCGTTTTAGATTATATGTAATCACACTAATATCCCACTAATATTATAGATGTGCAAGTTTGGATGAATGGATGGATGTTTGTTACTCTTTTACGCAAAAAGCACTTATTGCAATAAAACTTCGTATGTAGATAGCTGGAGACCTGAATTACCGCATAGGCTACTTCTTATCTCGATATTCTGTAGTCTTTGTAAACAAAACATTTATAAAAACGAAGCATAAACCTATGGTTTCTGGTTACAGTATATAAAATGAAGCCACCATTCAATTTAATGGTACGTTCTCATCATTGTTTTTAAAACTAATTCAGCCGGCCCGTGAGAGAAAAATATATCCTTTAGTATATTACATGAAGGTATTATTTATTTTTTTCTATATGGATCACAACCCTAAAACGTAGACAACCATAAAATATTTTATTGTACTACCACGCATAGAGACCGATTTAGGCGAAACTCATAACTGGCCGACAAATATCCTGGTAGTTTTGCAATAAGATACTACACACACACACCACATATGTAAGAAATGAATTGACACTATATAACCGTAAGTCGCTGACAGCTTGGTAGGCTCAATCTGGTATCTAGCCTTGGCCCTAGGAAAAACTTATAATATGGGAATTTCTTTGAAATTTCAAACTATCACTTTGTGGTAGTGGTACAATTCGCGTAACGGGTTTGATCACACCCACCACATCGAATATACAGATTTTTCTGCGCTTGGGTTTGACTTCCATGTGTATGAAAATTCTGTTACTAATGTTAGAAGTATTGATTAGACAGAAATTTTATTTCAACACACAAAACAGACACCCAAAAATTAAGAAATAAATTTTTGGATATAGCATAAATCACTAAGGTTGTAGTGGCTGAGAGTGTGAGGGTTATGGACAGTGGTCGCTGCTTACTGTTAACCAGTTCGTATCCTTATTTACCAACTTAGTAGTAGATAAGCAGAAAAACCCACTTAAGAAGGAACCATATTTATGATGGGTTAAAAATACCTGACCTTCAATTATACTATTTGTAAAGAACAAAGCTAGTGATCTAAAGGTCAGAGAGAGGTCACGAACACAAAAAGAGAAATAGATAGCCACCGAAATAAAATATTTATTCTTTATTTGATTTTCTCTGCAGATTTGCTTGACGAATAATATCGTTTATTACCAGTTGATATAAGAGTTTCATTATATCGCTGCCGGTAAATGAAAGTTGTTTAGTTTTCCGGCTATATATTATATATATAATGATTTGTGAGGGGAAAGTTGGAACATTATTACCGTTTCATTTGGTAGTGCCTTATCATGTAATTACTTAAAGTTTTTTTGACCTGATTGACCGACAGACAGGAAAGCATTTCATCTGTATTTTGTATCAAACGTATCGCTAATATGTTTATTTCCCTCTTATTCTATAGGTCCTTTAACAGGAAATATATTAAGAAATTACAGTGTAACAGAAATTTTCGCACGTGCATTTTTCTTCTTACAGCGCCTCTTTATTCCTGAAGGTTCAGCTTCTTACATTTGTCTTTATTCATGGCCCAGCGGAACAGATGTTCAACGGAGGTAATACCGGTCCACTTTCGGATGTTACGCAGCAACGATTTTATTGATCTACTTCTGGATTTCTGGAGACCACCATGGTTTTGCCTTGTTCTCACTATACTCATTAACCTAGTCAACAATTGCTTGCAAATCATGTACTGAGACTGCTACGAGAACGGTATCATCTGCAACGTGCAAATTGTTAACCGTGCGTGCTTGAACATTTTGAAATTGGAAAGTTGCTAATTTTGATGATATAACTATAAAAAAAACCGGGCCCGCAGCAGGCCCGCAGAGGTAGATTTCGTGTTTTTTTAATTTTTATAATATTTTTTTTGAAAATCTGCCCCCCAGTCCCTCCCTTTGGGGGGATATCCCCCATTCACGAACTTAACCTTCATTTTTGCCCTGTTGATTTGTCGTCCAAGTTTGAAAGTAAACGGTGCATAATTGCAACCTCTATCGTGCCGGTAAAAACTTTTTAACTGGCGGTTGTTTTGGGGTCTAGGGATCATAATTAGACCTCCTGTGAAGAAGCTTTTGGAAAATTTGACAACTGGTACAAAACCAATAGGTAGACTTTTCTTCGAAATCTACCTAATATTATTCTTAAAATAACAACTAATCTAAGTAATGTTTGTTCCTCCCTTAGATATGAGTATTAGATATCGTGGTTTGAAGAAATAAAACAAGTTAAAATTCTTCCTGTACACTAGTTTTCTTTATTTAAAATACTAATAACCACTTGAATACCCGTTACTTTCTAAGACTACAAAATTAAACTGAAACTTATATTAAAATGCAAATTAAACTTATTTATGTTCTGAAGATAATATGATAATTTGCCGCAGAGGGAGTAGAAACAATTTTTCCTAAATTTTATATCTCTGGTCATTAAAATAAAAGGTGTAATGAAGGCCGTTGGAGTAACATTTGCGCTGTGAAAACAGCCGAGAGTTGATGTCCGCGAATTTTACATTTTACGTGAAATGTTTTCTTGACAAACGGTCTAAAGTTTTCCTTATCAGACTGAATTTATCCAAGGGGGCTTTACTAATGTATTTGTATAATTACCTGACGCGTTTTTCGTGAAAATCATAATGTGACTGACACACAGAAACCTATTATATTTTTACTAATATAATAAATTTGAAAGTTACTCCTTCTTCCTGTTACGTTACGTTACTTTTTGCGCACCTAAATCGCTGTAACTATAATGATGAACTTTATATAGAGATTAACGAGACCCTGGAGAAGGACAAGGCTATTTTTGTGTTGAAACTATTTATGATGAATGGATGAAACTTTGTAGAGAGAGAGAGTTTGGGAGAGATTTTATGTAGACAAAGTCGTGGCCACCAGATTCATAATTTTATATATATAATTTCACAGAAGGATACTGTAAACCAATATTAAGTGTTTCGCAAGTACCTACATCTAACACAAAGACGCTCATAACTCAGGAACTACTATAATCCGAGTTAAATTCACTTTTGTTACGTGCAATACAATGCAATCCAAAATATGTCACTTTGATACGCACTCACAAATTCATATAAAATATCTTTTTTAAATTGTATGAATTTTATCAAGCTCTCAACTCTGTTTTTAAACACATCTGTATTACTAAATGCTCATTAGAAAAAAATCAAAATAAAAAAAAAAATTAGGTTCTGAAATCCGTTCACATTAGGCTTATTTGTACTTCTAAGAAATATGAACGAGTAAACAAAATCTTTACTATTATTATAAAGAGGAAAGATTTGATTGTTTTTTTATTTGCATGGAATGGGCTCCGAAACTACTAAACCGATTTGAAAAATTCTTTCAGTGTTCGGAAGCTACACTATCCCTGGCTGACATAGGCTATATTATATTCTCAAAAATTTCTTACTAAAACTCCAATATAATATTTTCTAAATTAAAATTGTTTTTTGTTTTATCGGAAGTAAATAATTCAAAGCATTTTCTTCATAACTTCTTTCATTAAAATTTATTTTATTACAAAACAAAGCTTAAGGTATAAAAATTGTTACATAAATACTCAACATTGCAGAATGAGACCTAAATTATTTTTGGAGATCAATCGACTAGAGCACGCACGTCGTACATATACTAAGCGAGGTACTTATCGTGGGAGACCCATGCTTTGGCACGTATGGGCCGGCTCGACATACCACGGCCTCACAGAAAACCAGCACCTCACAGAATACTTACATTGCTTTTCGCCGAGTGAGTGAGGTCACGGGAGGCCCTAACCCTTTCCTTCGGCCTCCCTTTCCTCTCTTCCACTCTTCCCCTACTCCCACCTTAAAGGCCGGCAACGCGTTGTGCGAAGAAAATAACATATGTACATAGTACAATTGCTGTGATATCGTGATTTTTCACACAAGTTTTACTTTTTTTTAAGTATAGCAAATGAAAAAATATTTTATTAAAAGAAAAATATTTAATTTGCAATTTCACTTTTGCCACACTGGTTCGTTTTATATCGTTGCAGTAGTTGGAACGCAACAGTTTATATCTTTGCAATATTGATTGACTATTGAAACCATGGTTGGAGAAAAAATCTTTGTCGTTCTATTTCAGCTTTTGAGCAGTAGTAAATTTTCTTCATAATTAAATGAGTTTCTAAATATATTTTTAAATAGTGTGAGGTATTTATAAATATATATTTTTTGACACATTTATTGTTTTTTTTTTGTGAAATGCTCGAGCCTTTGAAAAGCGTAGAATGCAGTTGTGTGTGTATCAATTTTTTTCTTCAGCCTTCGTTTCAATCGTCAATCACTTGAAACTTTGTTGTTCACTTCACACGTGAAGTGCCCCAGGGTTTAGTTAATATATGTGCAATCTTCGTCTCTCTTATTTATCAAGCAAGAAAACGACTTAGTCAAATAATATAATTGCCTTTCGTTCAAGGCGATAGTACGAGCTCACATTTCTCAGAACCTAGCAGAATAATCACAACAGTAATACATTATATTTATTTATAAATGTATGTAAGTTAGTAAGTATCTATATTTATATGTATATATGTATATATATATATATATATATATATATATATATATATATATATATTTATGTTCTTATGCGATCTTTTCTAGTTTCTTTTTTTTTCTACTTAAATCTAGTGAAAAGAAAAGAAAAATGTTTATTTCAGTATAGCACAGTAGGTACATATAAATGATAGGTATAAATATCAGTTTTTGATAAACAATAAAAAAAATTACACACTTAACCCAATAAACAAAAAAAAGTAATGTGCCAGGCAAAAAATGCCCCCGCCTCAGCAGAATGCTTCTACAGCACAGTATTGCAAAACCGCTGTCTTTCAGGCAAGGGCCAAGACCACGTTACGGGAGCGTACATGTTACAGCCACAATCAAATAAGACTGTGGCTATTACTTTATTCTTTGAATATGGCTATACCAGTCATTGTACTAATGCCATATAAAGGATCATCATAATATAACTCGGTACTGCCTATAGTTTATATTATTTATTTTTTCCGCATAAAGTGTCAAATAAATAAATAAATATAGGACTACAAAGCGATGCAGATTTTTGGTTCGACTCACAGCTACGATAAAAAGTTATCAGATAAAGAAATCTATGTAAACCTTTACTACGTTCGGAACTATTTGGAACTTATACTCCATAAAACCGTATCATACTAACTTTTTACAATAAAAAGTTTTATTAGGATTTCGAAAAAAACTCTATGGAATAACATTTTATATGCTTCCTGTTGAAATTGAATTCTAAGAACATTGTACTATTCTGAATACCTTTTTAAAGAATTATTAGTTTTACTTTTTATTAGTTTCATTTTATTTACCTATGATAAACACCCTTTGCCATATATGCATAACTGATTTTGCCGTTAAACATACTTTTATATTTATGTCAATAATGGAATAGAACACTTCTCTCGTGAAAATTTCGTTCGTAACTCACTTTTATAAAGTAAGATATAAAGCTCATTTGCTTCATTCTAAAGTTTTGTTCTTCTGTGTTTAACTAAATTAAATGCTGTTTTGTGCCTCTCTTATAAATGCCCTATTCTAACATTCATTTTCTGTTTCCTATTAATGTGTTTTTTTTTTAATGGCATAGGGGGCAAACGAGCAGACGGGTCACCTGATGGTAAATGACTACCGCCGCCCATGGGCACCTGAAACTGAAGAGTCACAAGTGCGTTGCCGCCCTTTCAGGTGGGAGTAGGAGAAGAGGGGAGGGTGGGGGGTTGAGAGGGAAAGGACGGGAATAAGGGAGAGGGAAGGGTTAGGGCCTCCGGTAACCTCACTCACACGGCGAAATGCAATGCAAGCATTGCTTCACTACCGATTTTCTGTGAGGCCGAGGTATCGAGCGGAGTCGAGCCGGCCCATACGTGCCGAAGCATGGCTCTCCCACGTTTATTGAAGTTGAGATAGTTGGATTTATATACTGATAACTTTTAGCGTTCTATCTTGAGCAGCAACGACTTCCATAGTCGTGGCTTTAATTGGTGCTGTATTTTAAATATTGATTAAATACACACAACATACTAGAATGTTTTATATTTTTTATGTTTTATATTGAAGTGTATCTGTCATTACGAATTTGTTTTTATATGTATGTTTGAGATCGTGATCGTTTCGTAACGATAATGACGATTCGATGACGGTGCAAAATCAAAATAAAGCCCTATTACTACCTATTACTTTAAGTATAATATACTTATTATGTATACATATTATGTATTGTAGAAAACTATAGACTATAGTCACAGATTACTGAATTATTACTGTTATAGTGTTTACTTTATTGTTGGTTGCCAAAAATAGACTGTAAAACCGTATCCTACAGATTGTTAGGTAATATCTACACATTTAAACATCTATAAAACGTTGTTTTTAATGAGAAAGTAAAACTTCGAAGTGTAACAAGCAAAAAGACCAAAGTTTGAAGGTGACACCCGAAAGTTTTTGTCATCCCCATGTACGTAACGCCCAATTAAGTACCTACGTCCAATTATTATCTTATCTCAGCTTAAATTAGAGAACACAAATAATCTCAAAATCGCTTCTCGCTTCCCGTCTCTAAAACAAGAGAAACAATATATGCAATTATATATTCCGGGTGCGCCGGGCAATTAACATGGAAATTCTCGTTAGCGTCGCAAAAGGGAACTTTTGATGTTAAGGAAGTGGGAGAAAAAATTCAAGAGCGGCTCCCAGTCTCATTAACAGGCCTTTAATACTAGTGAGATGCTTTCACCCAACGGCTTCGTGAGAATTTTAAGTTCATTGCATTTTTTAAATCTGAGCTACCGGGCTTTAGTAGCGTGTCACTAAATACCGAAGCTTTACCTTTAACTCGCAACGTAAAAATTCAACGTTAAACATTTTCAGGAAAATAGTGATACTTTCTAAAGAGACATTTCAAGAAATTGTGTGTAATCTTGTGTTTTTCCTTTCTTAGGATCATAGTTTTGGCATTTTGTCTTGATTTTTTACACAAGACTGAAACAAAACAAAAGGAGAATTCATTTTGCTAACGCGTCTAGCGTTAGAAAAAAAAGGATTACACTTTTATTTTTTTCTAAAAACTACCTAATATACCTATTTAAGGGCCCCTAAGATAATTTCGTGTATATTCTACGGATTCAGATTTCTCCGTAACATCCCGATTAAAAAAGTACTGAAAATTACAGTAGTACTCGCACTCTTACGATTTTGTATAAGTTTGATTATATGGATAGTTGATAGTTCACATTTCACTGGAATTTCTCTTTACTTGTGTGCTACCTTATGAGCTACATTAAAATTTCATGATTGAATTTCAATCTGGTCAAGACTTCAACCACTAATTGGAAACAATGTCATACCTTCAGCTGTACAGTTCCCAACCACTTACACCTGCTGATAGCTCGCTGTAGTATTGGCTTCAGGAAATACGATTTAGATAAGTTAGTATTTCTATCTATCTACTGGTTTACAAGTTACCTTAACAAGGTCTGTGAAGTGCTGCTGTAGCTGTAAGATAAAACTGCTTCTATTCACATCTTTATAGCACGGACTCGTAGGAATACGACGGTACGTGATGACATTGAACCGTAAACAGTCTTTCAGTCAAACCTTCGTACGTGGCTCACCCAAGAATGTTATTAAGTTTCACTCTTTTATAACCTTCGCCAAGTTTTGGAATTTTGCGGCAGTGTTGAATACACTTTTACAATATTGTGTCAGATAAAAGTATAAGGACGAGATAAATATGAAAATATTTTCACTGAGCACCGAGTTTCATATTTCATTTGAGCTCTATCCGCTTGGTAATAAAAATGATAACCTGATATATACCTAAGTGAAGAAATGTCCTTAATAGTCTGTTTCCTATACAAACTATTCAAGTATTCAGTCAACCATATAACACTCTTGTAACTACGGCCGATATTCAGAATTGAGATGAATGTTTCATTTTATATTGCTTACACTATTTTCCGCTATTTAGATACTACACTATCAATGATTTTCCCACCTTTAATTCCCAAAGTGCTCGGTTGACGGCAATTAGCATTAGGCTTGCCCCTATTGCAAATTTGTGTGTTTAATACGCATCTACCTACTCCTTTGGGGATATAGGCGTGACTATATGTATGTATGTACTATTAACAAGTCTATCTAGTAATATTACTCATGATTTGGTTATTGCTGTGAGACAAACTTTTTCAAACGTCTGCTGTTAGTTGTTTATGTCTAAATATTTCCCGTGGTTTTCGCGTTACTCACTAATTGCCTGTTCTAAATCACGTCTTAGGTGTGTATCCACTATTTAAAATATTTGTCTATTTTGGTTAGAGTCTCTGTACATATTTTCGAGACATATTATATACATATTTACCTTTAACTCATTAAACTATTTTTAATTGCCGCTTGTTTTTAGTTTGTCCGAATCCCAAATAGTCAGAAGTTCAAATAGTCTGATTACGTACAGTTAAATAAAAGTGAATTTACCAAATTAAAATATTACCTTTATATCGTATTGCTTTGGACATAATACCTGAAAACTAATTGGTGTAGTAATTCGATTACAAATTTAATTTTATTATTGTTAGTTGTTTCATGAAAGTTAAAAATTGAAATATAAATAAAAAAAGAAAGTTAATGACCAATGCCAGTGACTCCTGGTGGCTTACAATAGCTTTTATATAAGTCGTATGTCTGTGTGAAGCTGGTTTCTTTTCTCTGCTACGTGATTCGCTTAGATTTAGATATAGATTTGTTCTTGAGTTGTGATCACGCACTAAAAAACGGTTGGAGTCGTCCCTCTCAACGTAGATTAGACAATTAAAAAAAATATTTCATAACGGGCTAACAAAAGAACGAATAAGTAAACGGCATATTTATTTACATATCAGGTATTATATTTTATTTTGGAACTAGTATGTCGTCACATACATAATATATATTTTCTTTGAAACATTGTTACAATTTTTAGACGCCGTTGTTTTACGACATTGTTCTGACCTAACTACAATATATTACCTATCTCTAATCAGAGATTATTGAAGAATGTGTTTGGACAAATATTATTGTCTGTCTGTCTACTAGGGGAGCCCGCGATGCTAAATGGGTGCTCGTCAGATATTAAAAGTGTAAACACCCCAAATGTCTCTGATAATGGAGGTAGGTTAATTTGCCGATTTGCATGGTGGGGTTGGCCGTATGGAAGGATAGAAAATAGGAAAAAAAAATATGAGCGCCTCAGAAATTAAGAGGGGATGTCAAGTACACCCCCATTCAAAAATATGACGCTTCGGACGTGACCCAAGCCCGCGGCGGCTTTTTGAAAATGTAATATAATATCACCATATATAATATGACTCGAGCGTGTCAGATTATTATTATACAGACGGTTAAACTTAATGTCCTAGACAAGCTGACATGCTTTGTGTTACCTACTATTTGAGATATTACTAATTATAATCATCTTAGAAGGCTGAATAACCTTAACTGAAATTACTCTTTTAGCTTTTAGTTACTAAAACAATTTGTTTTAGATGAATATTGCTTTATAAATTCTACAGTCTTAGAACTGGCTAACTTATAAAACAATGTATTAAAGGGCTTACGATTTAATAATACTTGTTTTTAAAAATGGAACCCCCTTTCTTATCTTTTCAAGTTTGATATACTAATGTTTTTAATAATGTATTTATTATAAATAAATAATGATAATAAAAATATTTCAACATAAACCTAACCGAATGCGCTCATCATTCTACATTCAACTTCAAAATAGTTTCTCCATTTCACAGATTGTAAGCGTGTTGAAATAGAATGAAGTAGGGCAGAAAAGGTTTTAAAAGCGTTGGGGCCGAGAGCAGTTTGTACAGTGGCGACGAAATCTAAAGTTTTGTAGAACAATAGAGTGATGGTCATCTGTGGGGCAAGCTACAGAAGCGTCTATGTCGTACTAGTGGCAACTGTCATCCATTTATTTTTCCTGGAAATTGTATCTAAACAATTTAGCTCAGCTTTATTTGATATTAAATGTTTCTGCAACTCTGCAACAAATCTTCAATGCAACTCATTGTGTGCAAGTTTTCGATGATAACGTTATTTTTTCTTTCACGAAGGTGTTTAACAATTACTTGGACGTTTACAATAACCGGGGTGGCACGTTCGAGGTGATTGGCTAGAAAACCTCCTGACACCCCTCTAAAACCCGTAAATGTCTACATTAAAAATTCACCAATCGACAGCATTAATTAAAAAGGTACAAAGGAAGCAAAATAATTGTTTATAGCATGTAATATACCATCATTTCCCCGAAGCCATTTAGGACATTTTTGACCCCCTGTAACTTTGTTCTGGATAAAGCTAGAAATCTGAATTTCAGTGACTAAGAGGGCAGAATTTAACTATGTATATTCCCAAACTGCTACTCAAAATTCCTTAATTTTGTGACTGACTCACTCACCGATCATACTTCTAGCGGATATACAAGCTTTAAATTTTAAACACAATTAGTGTGAAAAAGCGGAGAATACTCAAATATATCGCAACTTCAGTCCTATTTACTGAATATACAAACTGCATAACTAAGTTTGTAATCATATAATATAAATATAGAATTACAAAGTTACTTTTGCAGTTTAGACAATTTTCTTTCCTTAATTGCTTACACTACAGTAGTTTTGAGGCTTACCTAAATATAAAGATAGGTAGGTTTATAGTGGATATAAGTAGGTACATTGACTAAAAACCTAAGTCTCGCAAGTCGCAGTGTAGTTTTTCTACCTCAAAAAGTGGTGAGATCTAGTCTTAATTTGTTAACTAACAAAGTTTTATAGAGACCTTGTTTATTTTTTTGGGGTTGGGAAAAAAAGGGACCCTTATAGGATCACTTTGTTGTCTGTCCATTAGGAACCCATGAAGCATCAAGTCAAAAATAACATCAAATATATATCTCTGCGGTACCTTGAAGTTATAAAAAATCAAGCTTCTGTGTCAACGCAATCAAAAGATACGATTTATGATTTAAATTTTTACATTTCGCAGATAAATAAAAGCTATAGGGTACTTCCCATTGTCTTAGATTCATGTCATTTGGTAAGAAGCAAGGTCTCATATCACAAATAAAATGTATTTATAATTATATATATAAATATACATTTTTTTATTTAACTAGGTCATATTCGATTTTGTAATTACAAACTTATATATTGCGGTCGGACAGCAAATTTAAGTTTATCATTTGAAAAACAACAGCCAAAAAAACTTCGAAAATCTTTTCGCGATTACAAGTTTGTTTGATTACGGAACCCTCGGTGAGCGAGTCAGACTCTCACTTATCCAGTTTTTTTAATAAATACAATGACTAACACGGAAATCATTTAAAAAAAAATTCGTTCTCTCCTAAGTGAGTGTCATATAAAGACACAGATTGTCCCAAGTCACCACAATGATTTGTTAGGAGTTTTTTTTTAGATATACGGGCAAGCGAACATACGGGTCACCTGATGGTAAATGACTACCTTCGTCCATGGGCACCTGAAACTCTAGAGTCACAATCTTTGCGGTCGGAATACTCGCACCAAATCATTATGGCTGATTTTAACGTAGACCTCTAAGCACTAAATTTTTCTCGAGCACGTAGTCTTCTTGATATCGCCCATGCGGCCTGCTTTCATGTTCTACTCCTTCAAACAACTCATCATAATATTGATTGCTAGGACACCTGACTTGACTTAATGCTCACCTCTGCTTCCAATCTTGTCTCCTCCCATGGGGAACATCCATCTCCTGGTTTCTCTCACCACGACCTGATATTCCTTTCTTATATCCTGAAAACCCCTAAATCACCTTCCAAATTTTAATATAATTATGCACCTATGCACACGATTACCACACGTATTGGTGTTGAACAACAATGTGCAGATTCTTCTCAACTAAACTGGAATAATGCGAGACTAGAGATCAGAATGTCCACTAACCGTTTTATATTTAAGAGGAGGGTACGTCACCTTCTCCAGAATCTTTGTCTTTATATTCATAATGTATGTACGTGTATGTTTATATATGTATATATACATATCAGTTAGTATATTAAGTATCAATGCCTCATAGTAAACTATGTATATAATATGTATACTTGCGTTTGACTATCATAAGCAATATAGCATCACACTTAGGTTGACTGGCAAAGACAAAATGTGCACGACGTTTTAATAACTAAGTAAATAAATAAATATTGTACAGATTTAATTGCTATTAGACTATGAAAATTTAAACCAAAGAGTAATTGATTAGGTGGTATAATTATCAGAATTAAATCCCTCTCTGTTTAAATCAACAGAACCCAAAACTTTGAAACATAGTACATTTAGGTAAACATTTATAATTATGTAACATTTAAAAGGTGTTATTTACATTATATTATTTTAACAATTTAGCTCTCAAAAGTAGCGAGTCGTTGATAAACCTCAAACGTCAGCTTGCCTAAAATAATACCCTAATCTAACCTGTTCAGCTCACAGCTGTTCTTCTTGTTGGCTCAATTATCACATTAAGCTCTGCAAAATTGTACCTTAACATACCTTTTTTTCTAACTATTCCCTCTCGTTTTCTACGTAGCAAGCTTATTTCCTGCATAAGTAATGGTCTCAAACGGCCTGGTTCAGTTATGTCTGCATCTACCTGTTTTTTCACAGAATATTGGCCATGTTGAATAGTGACACTTATACCAACCAACTGTACGGTATAGGGTATCTATGTACACACAATTAGTGTTGTGTGCACATACGTTATCTATGTTGAGGGTAACAAGAGGTAGTAAGCATATATAAAGACAAACATTTTTAGTAAGTAATATACTTTAACACAAAAAAAGCTTATCGATATATATTACTCACATAGCCTCACAAAAAAAGTTATACCTATCGTTCACATATTTATTTGGTTACGATTTTATACAGGAACTTGAAGTGATGATGTCAGGCAATGAAACATATGTAGGTAACGCATTCCTGTATTTTTTACTGCTCCATTAATCAAAAGAAAAAAAGGAACCCTTAAAGGATCACTACGGCGTCTAACTGTCGGCCTGTTTGTGTCAATCGATTTTTGTTCTGTTATATATCATATAAAAAAATATTTTTTGCGATTACAAACTCATATTTTATTTGTTTTATTTCAATTTCAATTATTCTTTTTTGTTAGATATTGTATACCTGACGGGTGGTCCATGTCAAGGATCTTATCACGGGATCTTGATTAAATTGAGAGAAAAACTCGAAAATTGTAGGAACGAATAGTGTTTCTGTTTATTTTTCATAACTTAATCAGGTATTTGAGTTTAGGAATCATCACATCATGAAGCTGACCAGATGGTGAAAAAAAAAACATAAAATAAAACCTTTTTAACAAAAAAATAAACAAACGAGAAGAACTGAAAAGCAAAAAATTAATAAACCTTTTAAGTCTCGAGTATTGAGCTTATTTAAACTATCAAATTTTTATAAACTTATTTTGAGGCGGTGCCAAATAATAAATTGATTAATTACTTACGTAGAGCTTTCTCCATTTCTTCGTAGGTACAAATAAAATTTAGATAATTAATCAGTTTAGATTTTTATTTGTGCAAGGAACCCTCGCGAGCCTGCCCAGAACACCCTCCCAAAGTTTCATCACAATCTGATCAATGGTTTCGGAACGCATTGAAGACAAACAAACACACATTGATTTTTATACTTATAGATGAGTGCCTTTGGCTAATAATGTTTTTTTTTCCAGAAGATCCCGGACGAAGACTAGATCTTCAATATCTGTTTCTGGAAGAAACACATAAAAAAATCACGCTCTAATACCAGTTATGGAGAATGATTTTTATTTTGTGTTAAATTTTGTTTTTTTATTTTTATTAACTGAGCTTCCATTTTTAGACCCACGATTGGAGGAGAAATAAAAGTTGACCCGGGCAGAGATCCACAATACCAAGCGAAGATTTGAATCCGCAGGTGTCCTGGGTGGAAGTGTGCTTGCGACTGAACTACCCATCCCGCTACCCATGCATCTCCTTTCCACGCATCAGACCACGGGATTCGAGGTAATCTTCCGTGATCCCCCCCCCCCCCCCCCTAATCGGAATCGCGAGACCTAACCGCGACACTCCTTTCAGGAATACGACTTGCCGACGGTGACTTTGAGAAACGATATGGTGCACTACGTTGAGGTTTTCTAGTCAGTACCCCAAAAGTATTAAACCTGCGACAACCACAATCTTAAATTGTAAGTTACCAAAACAACGAGAGTTTTCATCTAATAGAACGCCGAAAGAAAGTAACGGTAAAAGGTAAGAAAGTATAAGGAGACATAATATGACAATTATTCTTAAGCTATGCTACCAAAGTAGGTTTATTTACCTTTAACTTATATTATTTGTCCCTACAAATCATTTCAAAAAAAACATAAGCGATCATAAGTGCTATTAAGATTTGTTTTTTTTATGTTATAGGGGGCAAACGTGCAGACGCCGCCCATGGCCACCAACAACTAAAGAGTCACAAGTGCGTTGCCAGCCTTTAAGGGGGGAGTAGAGGAAGGGGGAAGAGGAGGGGAGAGGGGGGAGAAGGAAAGCATTGCTTCACTGCCGGTTTTCTGTGAGGCCGTGGTATCACTCTGGTCGAGCCGGCCCAAACGTGCCAAAGCATGGCTCTCCCACTGTACTGTACTGTATTAAAAAAACTTAACGCATAACCTTTGACATAAAATTAACATTTAGGTACTTATATATTATATTCAAGTGTGCTCAGTCATTGACCTCAAATTAGAGAACACCTGTTCTTAATTGTATTCAACATGATATCTACGAGTATGCACGCTTACATCCTTACGCTACAGTCCTTAAACCTCTTTCATACAATTTTATGACGAAAATTTGTTAATAAAACGTGAATAGAATAGATGAGTTATTGAAACGTTGAGAATTGAATAATACATAACCAAATTTTATGGTTTTCCTCTTTTGATGTTGAAATAATACTGGCTGCTTTTAATCGATAAAGGTGAGGTTTGAAAAGGCGCCGCCCGTGGCGAAATACCTCAGTAGATTCATTGAATGCAATAAAATTTTCTGCACAATTGAAACCATTAAAGAGCGTCGCCACTGCGCCGAGCTGAATGTTAATCACGAGCTTGTGTGAATAGAACAATCACATTGTGGGAAAGACCTCATTTTTATCCAATTTTCATTTGAAACAAAGAAGTCTTAGTAACAAAATCTATATAACCAAAGTAGTTGCATAGATATACATGCTTATGCTAATGTACATTGTTCACAGAGGATTCTCTTTGGAATTACGTCAAGAGGACTTTATAAATAAATGTAACTATCATAACGGTGTAATTCACACAAAAAGATGTTTTATATGCAGATCGAATCCTTGATATAATAATGATTGGCATGACCACTAAACCACTGTGCCATCGCTTCAGGAGGCATTTTTTTCTAACAAATTGTACTTATCCCTCACGTCACTATATTCACGTAACTAGCATGTACAGAAATCCTAAGTGATGTAAACATGGATCATCAAATACACGTGTTTCTTTTATATATATGTTTGTTAACAAGCACACGCGCATTCTAGTAAACTGTTGCCTTTAACCACTCGGCAAACCTGTAATCTCAAAAGCTCTAATGTGTTTGCACATACACATTGCATCAAAGAGTTTGTTAGATTATATTCTTCTTCTTATTTGTATTTCCATTGCGATATATTCGAGGGACCAGAGAAGTGGTTTTTTTAAATACTATGTGTAGAATTTTATTTTTAGAGTCCCGAGATGACCGCGACGAAGAGATCTAATCTAATCTAAGGGTTTGGAGGATGTTAAATTTTGAAGATGAAAAATGTGTGAAAAATTAATATAAGTAGTTACTGCCAGGTTGTGGTGCTCAATTATCAATAACAAGTTAGGGTAACAGTTTCGACGTAGCGTTATTGTTATCAAAACTTAATTTAATGAATAACGGTCATATTTCGATCTCTTGGGATCACTAGTATTATAACGTCCACTGTTCCATTCTTAAAACTCACAGCTAAATATCCTTTGGGCAAATAACATTAACTTACAAGGTAACCTGGAGTGGTTTGTCGTTGGAATTCCTTTGGTGACCAGAAACATCTTATTTTCTTGAGTTCCTTTGTTATTAACTGTGTGATAGTATTACGTTCACACAATTTTGCTACTGATACGCGCTATTGTTGGATGTCAACGTGGTATATTTTTAAGTATTGAGTTCGCAGATGTGTTACTTGGGTCGCCAATTAGCCAACACTTAGAGACATAGAAAAAGGGCCAAACTCTAATAAAACTTATGTTTTATTGCTTTAAGTATGAGTGTCTTAGAATTGAACATTTGCAAAACTGGAAGGGTCAGTCATTAAGATAAATGAATAGGTTGTGTAATAAAAAAAGGGTCGCTTTAGAATATTTCGGTTAGAGGAAACAGATGTTGGTGGAGTCATGGCGACAGTGGAGCTTAGGAACGGGGATGTCAGGGCAGTCGGGTGGAGTACGTGAAGCGGGATAGTGGTAGCATCAGAGTGAGCGGGTTGACAGGGTTCAGGAAAGACGGCCGGTTCTCGTAAGTTTTGACATAGAACGTATGGGAAGTTCGGTGAGTCTTTAATGGTTTATTGTTCATAGACGTTTATATTTAATATGTATTTATGTCCTACACTGAGTAACGCAGTATCCGTCAGGTAATCAAATTTATCTCCCGTGTACATACCGGTTTCAAGGTATTAATTTAATATCATTAATTTGGTATTGGTTAGGGTGGTTTTGGACGGGATGAATGAATATTATTACCCTGTAAGTCTCCTGGTTATAGCACTCGATCTTGAATAGAGGGCAACGGGGCCTTGGTGATCATCAGCCCAACTGTCGTGTGCTGTAGAAGACTAACTATCGGGTACCATAATCCCAGGTTATGGTAGTCGAGGTTTAACGGAGGCAGCGATATCCTGATCATTGGCAGGTTGTTCTCGTCTGCTGTTGAAGTCCAAGTTTCTAGTGAGTCGTTAGCGAAGTATGGTTATGGGGTAAAATGATTGAGATGGTATATGTGTGAAAACTAAATCAATGCCAAAGGGTTTAAATGTACGATCATACTAATTACCTTTTGGATCTCCTCTTATCGCGGTTTTTATTATTGATTTTTTCAAAATTTCTAATGCCAGTGAAAGATGTCCAGCCAGGGTCGAGTCTTACAGTCTAACGCGGAAAAAGGCGGGGTGTTAGACCTCCCCTAATCGGAGGGGAGCTGGTTTCAGTGAAAAATACTCAATAGATTTGACGAATAACTGCTTTACTCGGTTTAGGCTCATCGAGGTACCATCACAACTGATCAAATGGTTTTTCCTGTAGTGGAGTCTCTAGATTGAGTCTAGACTGCGGTAAGGTTTGCTAGTTATGTATTGTTTTTTATAGTAGTTTATGCTTCTGTGTTCAATAAAAACAATTACTTTAAAGTACCTAGCAGCAGCTACATTGTTCTCAAACTAAGATACATATCGATTGTGGAAATAGCTGCATATTTTTGGTGTGCAAAGGTTCTAGAACTCTTTCAAGTAAAGCGCGCCTGTATCATTTAAAGAATATCTGCTGTAATATTTTTAATTACAAATGTCACCGTTTGGTGTTTGTAGGATCAGCAACGAGGTTTCACTTAGACTAAATATGTGTATGTTTTTGCATATTAGTGTGTGTTGTGTAAAAAAATACAGAATCAATGTGAAGTAATTTATCACATGACTCTGACTTCTATAAACATCCGAATTTTATCAAGGCTTATTTTCCATAGTCTACGGTATGAGTAATGAAAGTCATAACTAGTATTTGGCCAAATTAGATGGGCAAATAGGTAAATCAAAGAGATATTATAAATGTAACTAATATTATCCAGCAGGTATATATGGCGCTGCATATATGTATATATTTATAGTATATATTTGTGTGTACATATTTGTATATATATACTATATTAATATATGCCAACGCGTAGCTAAGTCCACCTCACGATATTCTCATACAGACAAAACCTGATGAAAATTCACCATCCCCACTCCCTTATATCCAAAGCTACTGGGCCTAAATTTAAAAAAAATAAAAACAGTAAATTTTTCTTTACATAGAGATTACTCGAAAATCTATAAGAAGTTTGTGCCTTAAAATAATAATATAAATTTCTCAATGTTGTGCGTACAAACTTACATTTGCAGTTGGAATTGAAGTTTGTACATGCTCTTCAACTCCAATGTTAAGGTTGTTCGTGGGATAAATTATTGGTAAATACATTTTTTTTTCTTAAATGTGATGCAGCTTTTTAAAGACTGAGTATTAAGATTTTAAAATGGTAGAAAACTCAAATTATTTACAGTCATGATTAGTGTTGTCTTGAAAGCGTAGGAGCAATTGTAGAGCGATTTGAGAACCAATTTGGGTTTGATACTTTAAGACAGTATTGTCTTAAACAAATTTTACTGGCATTTCATTTGCACCATTCCTGATGTGGCTTCAAATCGATACATTGTTTATCAACCTCGTGATTCTGTTTCTATTCGTACGTGTACATGTTAAGTAGTACTAGAAATGCTCATCTGAAACGCGCAAAAAAAATTACTAGGCAATTATCCTTGTGACAAGCACATGACCAGCCTTTTATCTTATTTACTAAAGTTCTCTTGTACCTAAATAATTTATTAATGTTGATACAAAAGTGCTTTCTCGGCCTTTTTCCTTTTCACACGATCTTTTTTCTTACTATTTACTACATATTTCTGTTTATAAAATGAAATGTAAAGCAAAAGAAAATGTAATGCTTGACCATATCAGACAACTTTTCTATCATGTATGTGATACAGATTTGCATAAATATACGTTCATCTATTATTCCACCTTCCGCTCAGACGCTATTCCCAATTCGCAATATGCATAAATGGTGTTTGAGTAATTATTACCCAACCATACACGTCCTCGTCACACGAATATTATAGTACAAGGACGTGTAGTTATACACCTTATGCCCATTACATAGTCAAACTAACATGATCTGCTAATACAACACTTAATCAATGACAAGTCCCGCTTTCTTGCGCTAACTGCTCAACCCAACATCATGAAATTGTGTTTTACCTAGCATTACTACTACTAGCTTTACTTATCAAGTCTACAGAAATAAACGTGGGGTACCTTCCATACAGATAAAGTACTGTTTTAATATCTGAATGGATGAATAAAAGCTACGTTAAGGAGATCGTTACATTACGTGGACAACAGACCGTATCTAAATAATTTCTAATACTTTGTGATTTGGAAAGCGTTCTGAAATCCATAAATATATTAATGGCATATTTAAACAACAACCAATTTCATCAACTGTGTTTGCCTACTAGTCAATTGTAGTGCGAAACACTTACCGTCAGTTCCGTTGAAATGTAAATTTGATTTTAATTGGAACATTTTACAATATAAAATTCGGTATACGAAGATGGCTTAAACAAATTCGTATAGTTAAATTTAACTCTTTCGCAACGTGTTATTTTATTAATTTATTACTATTTTATACAAACGTCTGGTTTAAAATAAATGTACTATTGTATCACTTGCAAACAAGTTATTTTTAATACACTTTTATTAGGTTAACTAGTAATTTACCAGCAGTTTACTAAAATAACTCCAATCCATCCTCAGGTTGCCTGGAAGGGATTGCTTTGGGCAATAAGGTTGCCCTTTGTACGTTGTCAATACATCTCCTGTTCCATATTCTCTGTAACACCCTGGTGTACAAATAAAGTGTAATCTTTCCAACTAATTACGAGTATTTAAATAAATCTTTGAAGTAAATTTTAACCTACTTCTAATGGCCGAATCAACATGAAACTTTGTATATACATGTGATTCGGATAAAATGCTATAATTTGCTATCTTGGAGCTGATGATGGAACTAGGATGAAGGAGCTGGTAGATAATAGAACTCTTCAATGGCTTCTCTCGAATTTAGGCTCATATGATTCGTTTTGACGGTTCCAATTGATTGGGCTTAGTAACGATCATCTGATGATGTGTCATCATCTGATGGAAGTGGATAGTATTATTCTTTTTGCTTTTAAATTTGGGTGGCTATTAAAGGCCGTTTTTTTTTTAGTTTTTCTGAACTATTTTTAATAAACTTTTTAATAAACTAAGTTTTTATCGTGGGAGAGCCATGCTTCGGCACGTATGGGCCGTATCGATTGGAGTGATACCACAACCTCACAGAAAACTGGTAGTGAAGCAATGATTGCCTTGCTTTTCTCCAAATGAGTGGGGATACCGGAGGCCCTAACTCTTCAATCCCCCCCCCCCTACTCCCACCCTAAAGGCCGGCAATGCACTTGTGACTCTTGAGTTGCAGATTCCCATGGACAGCGGTAGTCATTTACCATCAGGTGACCCGTTTGCTCATTTGCCCCCTATAGCATAAAAATACTATAATTTATTTTCTATTATATTAACCGGTCTTGGAAGTCATCGAGGAAGGTCTATGTAAAAAGGTGGATGTTCTATAGCACAAATGATGATGATGATGATAATAAATACTCTTTATTGTACACCAAAATAAGGAAACAATACACAAACAAACTAACAATAATGATATTGATTGATTTAAAACAGTCCCAGTGTACAATTATATGTATAAAAATAATTACAGTAGTGTCTGACTTTCGGAAACTATAGCTTAGCGACAATGCCGCTTAAAACTAGGCAAGTCGTGTACTCGTTTTAGTTGTTTACTAGATAAAAAAGCACTCTAAAAGGATTGTTGACATTGCCTTCCCTAAACCGGTAGCAGCTAGTTGTTCTATAAAAGCAAATATTGTGAGACCCGACTGTTTACATAGCGCCTCAAACCATAACTATAAAGTGTAACTGAAAGCTTTATTTACGGGACGAGTACTCTATCAATCTATCGGCAAGGATATGTACAGGCACGATCGTCATAAATGTCCCATAATCCCGTGTCTCCGTAGTAACGGAATAAAATGAGTTTCGTTCATTTGCGTCGGTCGCACGTTCCCACAAAGGGTATCGGGCGTTACATTTTTCGCAGGGCCTCTACGACTTTCCCTTCATAAATCAGAGGGGCGCGTGACATCACGTTTCCCGCTCGATGTGTTGGTCATGGACGTGACAAAACACTTTGGGTATTCTTGTTCACTCTGCTTGCATACGATATCGATGTACGGATTTCACTATTGACATGAAGTAAAATGAACTTTGCTTCACTATACATTTGTGTCTATCTGCTGCAATTTGTAATATGACGTTTAATTCGGTACCGCGGTCCATGTTCTGTATTATGATTTGCATATTACAACTAAGAGTAGTACTTTAAGTCTATTGACATACACAGGGCCACAAAGAAAGCGGCTCCATTTCAAGAAAAAATGGTATCACCATCATTTTAATTCCCACAATGAAATCGTATAACTAAGCTAAAGTTTATTATAACAAGCGCTTAACTTCTTTTCTTCTTAAATTAAATTCGATATCCAAATCATATATTTTTGTTCTACAGTATAAAGTTCATTATTCTGACAAAAACATGGCAACATAACAACAACTTAGTGAAAGATCTTGAAGATGAATACAGTCGGCGTAATACAACAGTAGTCATTATCCCGTCGATAATGACTACTGTTGTATCGTGCTCAAGTCCTTCCCTTAGATTAAGGAATATCGCTGTATAGGTTGATTGACCTCCACACGTTACAAATGTTACACGCATAGATTGGCCAGCACCTAGACCAGAGTTAAACCCTATGAAAAACCTGAATGACAAATATGCCGCTAAAAGTAAAATTATAATATAGCAATAAGCAAATCAAGGATTTGGAGAACGAAAGATGCACTGATAGAGGTTTGGACGAGTATCTCTCAGTATCAATTTCTCAGAAAACCGTAATAACAGCCCAATAGGCTGTCATACGAGTACGTACGGTTTTCCCCACACACATATATCTAGGTCGTAAACGGCCAATAGTAGCGAAGTAATAGCCATACCCGTAGAACCAATGCCTTTTCAAATTGCAGCGTACCTACAAGTTAGAGAATAAAAAAGTCGGTGTTACCGAAAATGTTTATAACAGGAAGAAAGTATATTTACGTTTAACGACATAGTACAGGGGAATTTGAATTCTGTAATTCCTTCAATTAACGTGATAAGTTGATTGAAGTGGATATAAAACAGCCCGAAAGGAATGGCTTTGATACCCTCCTTTCACTTCCTATTTTGAACTGGGTGCTTCTTTTTCGTCAATTCACTTTTTTTTTACCAAAATCAAATCTGACTCAAGATCGACCGAGGCATTTACATTTTAAATCAATAGCGATCACATGGTTCTAAAAACCACAAATAATACGAGTCACGATATTTTTTTTACACATAGTGTATTTGAAGGATGTTATTGAAATACACTATGTTTATAAAATAAAAAGAAGATAGGTAGGAAGAAGATAGTAAAGTCATGGAGACCAGAAGATCTATTAAACTGTTAAAAAATATAAAATCCGCTTATAGAAGATTATAAAACATAAATTTAAGTACTGATTTTTAACAAAAAAAAAAACCAATCTCACTAAAAATCCATAAGGGCCTTTGTAAAATAAGAGAGAAGATCACGTGGTTTAAAGGATTTACACTGATTAAAATTTACTTTAGATAAGGAAATTACAGTGAAGTAACCTGAATCGGACAATCAAAGTTTATAATTTGCTTTTATTATTAGCCGTAGGGCTAATAATAAAAGTCGGGTCTTCTTTTTGGGACGATGATGAGGTTTATAACGCTCCTTCCACCACAATCACATTTAAGCTTTTGAAAATGAAAAATATTGATGTTATAAAATAATAACTAAAACTGGCTCTTGAAAGGCAGAAATATCGCTTAAGATATACAAAAAAAGCCGAATCAATTGTCCTCCGTCTTTTGAAATTCGATATGTTAATAAGCATAATCGTTTTTTGTTTGTCACAGAGAACTTGTAATTTTAACTTGTATTGTAATTAAATAGTCGAATAACAGATTAAATAGTATTTTAATGGTACTCCCACTTCGCGAAATCCGAACAACATAATTATATTTGATATAGGTATTTTTTAATGAATGTTTGTTGTGATATATTTACAACAAGCAGCACCCCGCGGTTTCACCCGCGTAAGTCCCAATCCCGTGGCAATATCAGGATAAAAAGTAGCCTATATGTTAATCCAGGTCTCCAGCTATCTACATACCAAGTTTCGTCGCAATCAGTTCAGTAGTTTTGGCGTGAAAGAGTAACAAACATCTATACATTCATACATCCATACATCCATACATCCTCACAAACTTTCACGTTTATAATATTAGTAGGACAAAACATTAAACAACTTTATCTTTACGACAGTTGTGTTATGTTTCCTGAAGTGGAGCCACCAGATACCAGAAAAAGTTATCATTGGAATTTATGATTTTACATGCCCTCATTTTACATCATCATTCACCATTCATCATATATATATATATATATATATATATATATATATATATATATATATATATATATATATATATATATATATATATATATATATATATATATATATATATATTATTATGTAAGTTTTAGCTAGATCAAACTTGTTTTATGTTGCCTGATATTAACTAGATGTATGTTGTTGTGGTGTATAAGTAATTAAATGATAATACTTAAATTTATCATCCTCGTAAAAATTATCATCCATTTTAACAGTGAAATTGTGGTCACTGAAATTGTCAGTATTTCTAAATGTACATTTTTATTTCTTTAGTAAATGCGGCCGTGAAAAGATAAAATGGATTTACATAATTCTTTTTTGTTGAGTTACCAAAAACCAAGGAATGAAAAGATTACCCTTTCAAAATTAGCGCTACCGTACTTTTTCATTTGTAATTCAGTACAAATGGCTTGTTCTTGCTTAAATTAGCGTCCCATTGATACAGTCTGAATAAAGTCCTTTTTTCACTTAATCCTTTGAAATCGTTTCCATTTCTGAATATTGTGTTTGTTATTTCATGCAAAATTATACATAATTTTAAAATTGCACTGTGCTGTGCATTTAAGATTAAGCATTTACAGAACTAATGGGTAAACTACATTTAACATTACTTATTGCATGGAAACCCATAAAAATAAGCGCTAACTGGTTATCGCCTCACACGACTGACAGTAATATGTGTTTCTATTCTACGTTGCAATCTAACCGACGAAAGCACAAAATGTTTCTTGGGTGTGTCCTGAACAATATTTCATTTTACATTAATATACGGCTATATCGTAGCATGTGCTTGCACACGTAGCGTCACAATCTCATATCTGCTCCTGTTTCTTGGTGTGGCTTTCCTCTCACCACTCCCAGTTAGTCAGTCCTATCCACTGAACCGACACTTCTTACAAATGTTTGAGCCCCTCCCCTCGTGACGTGTCTTGCCTCGTGCTTTCATATAGGGTTCGTAGTATATTACGCGGTGTGCGTTCTAACCTCGAAAGCACAAATTTTATCTCATTTACAAAATATTATGGTGGGTATAATAAATACATTATGTAAGTCGCGATTAAGTCCACTGTAAAAGAGGCGACTAATCACACGTTAAATTTTAAGGTTCAAGATGTTAAGGTTCAAAATTAAAACATACTGTGGCGAAATCCACATAATATAACAAAAATATACTTTAGTGCCACATACCACAGTTTTTTTGATATCATATTTTGATTATAATTTTAGTTTACAGAAAATAATAAACTAGTATAGTCGCCTCTTGTTACTGAAGCCGGATCGCTTATATAGCGCTGGCGCCGCCCAGGTTAAATCCTAAGTGGCGCTGAATTATCACGAGCGTGTTAATTAGTACCCCTAAGACGACCCTTGACATGTAAAGAATGCGATACAAATGCTCATGAATATTATGAAATCCTGTACTGAGCTACATAAAAACCAAGCTTTGTCATGGACTACATACTAACACATATTAGCAACAACCTCACCACTATAACTATAAACTATCACTTTCAGTAAATAACCGTAACCGCGATGTTGTTTGTCCCTCGATGCGCACTCAAACAATCGTTATATATCTTATAATGCACGCGGGCACGCCTAGCAAAAGCTAGGATATATAAAAATATCACCCCACTATTACCCGGCATTTGTCAGGACCAATGGCGTTGCGTCACTGGTATAACTAGTCATAATAATGTCTATTAATTCATTAATATAATGAACTATATAGTGAACTGTTCTATCATCTACTATAGTTCACCCCTATTTTGAAAAGTAATAAGAGTTTTTTTAACTGGCGATAACACACACACAATCGCTTAATTTAAATAAAATCCGTGTTTTTCGGAATTTTCTAAAATCGAATATAACCTAAAAACTACATACTTTAATACTGGTATGACCCGGTCATTGTCATTTTAGTTTGAGTAGGAAAAAAAAACATCTCATACTTGTTACTTTATTAGGATTAAATTTCTCACCTACATATTTACCAACGTATTTCTTTGCTTAAAATAACAACAATATATATTAAATCCTGTACCGAGTTGCATCAAAATCGCGAAAATCGGTAATGGCTGCCGTCGCTGACAGATGATATTACAGTGCCAACTGCCAGCCGGTCGTTTAATAATACCAATATCTGGTCGATATCGATTAATGGGATAAGAATAGTTAATACTTTAGGATAAAAAGACACAGATTTTTTGATTTCAAATAATTCAGTCTATCGCTAAATTATTTGTTTATTTATCTATCTTTTTCTGCAATGAAAATACCGGAACTATAAACCATGAATGACAGGAACGGAACGTCATGCCAATGCAAATATAAATTCAAAAAATTAAAAAATCTAATAATTTATAATTTTTTTAAATTATATTCCCAAACCATTTTCCTAAAGCAAAAAGCTGTATAAAAGTGTAAAAATATTGACGACAATAATTTGATTTTGAGGCATGAGAATAATTATATTATTGATACTATTTTTGGGCATTGCCATTTAATTTTTTTTTTATTATTATGTATATTTTTTAATATTATTTTTCATTATTTTTAAATTTACTGAATAATTATTATTTATTGTTTTGCACTCAAACCAAACTGTATGATTGTTTCTGAATAAATGAGCTAAACCACTACACCTGCACACTGCGCTTTCTACTCTAAAGCCAAACATCCGAAATTCTATTTTTATGAGAAATAAAAATTTAAACTAAATCTATTTAGTTTGGAAAAAATTGATGACTATGGATTTTTATTTCTTTAATATTAATAAGTTAGTAACATTTGTAATCTATTTACATCTTAAAAACATGAAAACGAGAATTTTATTGCTCGTTTTGATTTACATAAACTAGTTTATAGGAAGTGTAGGATATGTCGTGTCAGGCAGTCGTACGCGTGACAATTCACTTGAGTTACCTACGTTGTATGTAATACTACAATCTACATCGCAGGACTTCCGGACGGCTTATTCACAATTTGCCGATTTGGTAATTTTGTTGTCAAATATTGTCAAGTTGACACAAAACAATAGTTTCAATATTTATTCAAGTAATGTACATATTATGTGGGTTAGTAAGTCTTTTCTTACTATAATGACTTCATTCGAAACGTTTCACAACCAGTATGGTCATAATGTCATCAGTTTCGCTAGAAACTGAATTTAGAAATCTTTACGCATTTAACCTTCTGATACGGTCCTGGCTGTTCGTCTGTGGAATGGATTACCAGTAAAAATACGGCAAGCTGAAACATTTACAGCCTTTAAAAAAATGGTCAAGCAACACTATCTATCTCTGTAATATCTTCATCTCTTTCTTATTCTATTACATAACTAAGATCATAATTACTTCCGAATATACTACAATAATGTAATCTGTACTAAATAGCTATACATATGTATATATCTATATGTGTAATATATTGTCTGTATATTCAATAGTACAACATAAACTAGTATGTTTTTATTTCATACTAGCAGTGCCTTGCGGTTTCACCCGCATAAGTCCCAACCCCGTGGGAATATTGGGATAAAAAGTAGCCTATATGTTAATCCAGGTCTCCAGTTATCTACATAATAATAATAATAATAACTCCACACATCTCACACGGCCGTCTGATCCCAAACTAGGCAGAGCCTGTACTATGGTAACCAGACTGCTGATAAATATACTTATATATTTCTAAAAACATACTTATTATAAATAAAATATATATATTATTAATACTTACACATACATACTTATTATAGATAAATAGATACATACCAAGTTTCATCGCAATCGGTTCAGTAGTTTTAGCGTACAAGAGTAACAAACATCCATACACCCATACATCCTCACATACTTTCACGTTTATAATATTAATAGGATTTCTGTAACTATCTCCATCTAAAGGTTGTCTGGTAGAGATCACTATTAGCGATAAGACTGCCCATTGTACTCTAATATTTTAAATGAGATCTGTTTCAACTGTATGTTATTAATGGTATACAGCAAAGAATATTCCATCTATCTCAACAAATATTTTATTGTGATGATATTGCTCATATTGCTATTCAATAACCGCAGTAGGAAAAATTAAGTGACTGCAGTAGAAAGAATTGGAGTTGAGTGTAGTAGTAGGTAGTGTAGTTAGACCATGATATAATAAATATTGCGTATATATTGTAACTGAGCAATAGTAAAGTGAGCAATATTATTATTAAAGGATTTAAAATAAAGAGTCGAGGGAATAACTGATTATTTATGCAGAGAGTTATAACACCTCTTTTTTAAGTAACGAATGTCGTAATGATTAATTTGTCTTCAACCCAACAGAAGTTACGATAAACACCGCATAATTTTTACCAAATCTAGGATATCTTAATACAAGGAGAAAGACAATATCTTTCTGTAATATGTCTCAACTATTATTATATTACTAAAATATTCAGAATGACGTAAGCTTGTGATTGTAAAAATAATAAATATAAGTGACGATGGCTTCTTAGCACGTCTCCCTAAAGGTTATCGGTTCAAAGTTTTTCTCGTAAATTAAGTAAGCGGAAACACGTAACCGCTGATACGTCACTACTTAAGTCGTGTATCTTTGAGACACCCTTCTTACCTCTCCCTGTCATTAAGGTTAAGTTTTTTGTATTTTACTAAGGTAGAAAAAAATTATATATGGTAACCTTTTTGTTTTCTTTTTTTTTGGGCGTGTGGAAACTCACTCGAGCCGTCACCCTACCAGGGTTTGCGGTAGGGTAATGTGTTGGAATCGAACCGACTTAAATCACACGGTGTGCCACACTGTGCCTAAAATAGGAGGGATCCGGGAAAAGCTTTTATTAAGACATCTGGACCCCTTGCACCTGCCCGAAAAAACGCGGGCACCACCTTCGGATAAACCTCGGAATTAGGCGATGTTCAGGAACATGCGGACTAAGGTAGATGTAGGCATGAGGTGCTGAAAAGCAAGCTTCCACCACACTGTTCGTCCGCGGTGACTTGGTGCATCGCCTAAGCGGGGCCAATGGCAAGCGTGTGCTTAGACAAGTCCACACTGCAGTCGCAGTGGTGACAGGCAGGACTCATTACTCTCCTGGTGACCGAGTGCCTGCACTCGGTTACCTGTACTTCCCGAAGCAGCAGTGCCCGGAAAAATCGTCAGTTGGAAGAAAAGGGTCCCTGCATTGGCATGGTGAGCGGCCTCACACCACCCGCAAGCTCAGCACCTCGATGCGCCCCACCACTAGAGAGACACCTCTGATAGACAAGCCAAAGTTCGCCCCCCAGGCTGTAACCAAGGTGTCGTCAGTGTCAGACCCCGTGGAACGCCACAAAAAATGTCCATCTCAACTCTAAATAATCTGCCAATAGCCGCCGCAAGTACTCTGGCACCCCGTGAGGATGGAGCGCTTCCTTGATGCAGCAAAATTTTCAACGACATCACCAACAGCACGCAGCCACAGCCACACTACCTTTTCGGTCATAGCTCTCAGGCGCAACACAGCACCAATCATCAAACGCACTTGAAAACAAAGTTGGGCGTCCGATAAATTAGTGCCGACCTCGCATTGGTACCGGATGATGCGGGCAGAGAGTAACCCTTCCAAACAATTTACCCACCTCGCCAGCAACACGGTAGGCCTGTAGGCCGCCACCGGTGGGTAAATAGTGCCAGCTAGCTTCATTAAAAGCACCAGCTTCCCCCTCTTCTAGCAGTCAGGGAAATGTCAGGACGCCAGCCTCGCGTCGAACACCTCCCCGCGAGGCGGTCCAACATGTGGTTAATTGCTAGGGCTAACACTCAGGCAGGGATCTCGCCTGACCCGGGGCCAGTGTTTTTGAATGAACGTGTCTTGCAGTAAGTTGCAAACTGATTTACACTAAAGGTACATAGAAACCCAACATGGTTTATGTGCTTAATCTGTTTAGAGGGTATTTTATTTACGAACGTTCACAAAATGATTAATTACTCACAAGTTCATATTAATGACATACTCCGGCTATAAATTAATTAAAACATTATTGGATATATTAACGCGCATTTGCTTAATTAATTAGATGAAAGGAAGGTACTTGCTGTTTATATTACGTGTGGTATTGCAAACAAAAAATATTTCAACAACTAGACTGAAGATTACAAATCATTGACCGCAAATATTTTAATCTTTCCCATTTCTTTTCTTTCTTCTCTTTACTCTATAGTTTGTATCCTTGATTTTTTTGAGAGTACAGATACAGAGAATAAAGAAGATGACTATCTAAGCCCATTCTGTTTTTCTTTTTACTACTATTCATAAATATCGTTGTTTGATAACCTTATACGTTCATACCTAGAGGGCAATATCTAGAGAGCTGTAGTCTCTGCTTACCCTGGAGGGAGGACAGCCTGAGCTTATGCACATACGTGTGTCATATTTCAATGCAAATTAGAATCCTATAAGAAAGAAAATATATGTGTAATGTAAATATTATCTATACTGAACTTCGAGGGAGTTAATGCCACCTCTATTGTTACGAATATTGTAAGTTCTCACCACAGGTTAGTTTCGAGGCATTAGTTTGTAAATTGTGCCTGTGATGGAATTATATCGTTAGGTCTTGATCTTAATTCTCTTCTCAAGCAAATTTTTATTGCGTTCCTCTGAGAAAATCGAGATAAACAGACAAAAGAAGGAAGTCAATCTTTATCAAATGGGGCCAAAATATAGCTAGCAGAAAGCATGTATAACGTGTCTCTGTCACATCGGCGTCAAATGTATATACATATTAAAACCCTTATGGGCAGAAGAAATTTAATTGGTTATTTAATTAATATAGATAAAGTAATCCCAAAACTTGGATATAACTTAAAGAAAATAAGATATTAGTCACAAAAGTAGGAGACTACTAGATTGGTTGTCATAATAATAGTGAGAATATTGGTTATCGTGTCACGTCAGAATTAAGCATTGATAAACTTTTTCATGATGTAAAGCGCCTATGATATTTTCATGAATGAGATTACTTTTTTTATATATTATTATCATTACGATCGCTTATAAACTAATAAGTAAACGTAAGAAAAAAACCGAGAGATTACACACACGTGAACGTTTGTGAGGATGGATGGATGTCTGTTGCTCTTTCACGCAAAAACTACAGAACCGATTGCGATGAAACTTTGTATGTAGATAGATAGACACCTGAATTAACAAATAGGCTATTATTATATTTATCCCCAAATTCCCACGGCATCGGGACTTACGCGGATGTAACCGCGGAGCTGGTTAGTTAGAATTGTATACATTCGAATGCTGTAGAGCTGCGCCACGTATTTTAACATTAATTTCTATGTATCATTTGTACAAATTTACAAAATATGTATCTAATTATGTCATTCCACATTGTTTAGTTTGAGTCTAGATAGCGTTATGTAATATGTCCTAGAATATCCCAGAATATATCTAAATGAAGAAAAGTAACAAACATTACTTTTATATATTTAGAAAAAAAAACACAATACTCTGGACCAACGATGTCTTACTTCGTAAATTACTTATACTTTTTGCACACATTTAGACGAACCCACTCATATGGCCAACAAAAAGGTTTCATGAATCCTACACATGTATACAATTATACATGTACTTATATATTCGAAACATGAAGTCGATACAGGTATAAAGCTAAAAGAGTTTGCTTTTGGTAAGTATTTGTTCTAAGCGGGTACATACAGCGAACGGCGACCATAATCTCTTGGGAACTAATGCAAGGCACGTTCTGTTACTTCTACAGTTCCATTGTAACCTATTTCATAAAACATATAGATTTAACACACTAAGCAATTCTGTATTTATTTTATTCTTTTCATGTTTCTGCGTATTATACGTATTATTCAATTAATTATTCAAAATTTTGAACAGGATGAGTGATAGGATGACTTACAGTAAAAACGATAAATCAAACATTATTCTCTTAAAATAAGACTCATAAGAGGATAAAGCTAAGTTATTTTGACTACGATTTTCTTCAGACTTGGTTTGAAGTAGTATTTTTACCTTTCTTGTGACTTAAGCAGGGCATGTATGGACCGGCTCGATCGGAGAAGTAACACTCATTAGCCTCACAAAAAACCAGCAGTGAAGCAATGCTTCGTTGTGTTTCGCCGAGTGAGTGATGTTACTAGAGGCCCTAATCCTTCCCTCTCCCTTCTTCCCCCTTCCCTCCCTCTCCCTCTTCCTCCATTTCCCTACTCCCTATTCCCTTAAAGGCCGGGTATGCACTTGTGACTCTTGAGTTGCAGATGCCCTTGGGTGACGCGGCGGTAGTCCATCAGGTACCATCAGGTGATGGTAAGTGACTACCGCCGCGCGGTGCTGCTCGTTTGCCCTCTATCCCATTAAAAAAACTTATGAATAGAACTTCATGGGTACATCAAGAGAATCATGTGATATACAGGAATATTGGAAACTAAATAAGTATATAACTAGTAAGTACAATATGATTCTTTATTACTTATGATATTTTCCAAACATCATTTGGAAGTATAAAATCAGACAGAAAAAGAGAACACTCCTCTTTTTGATGACAAAAAGTGGTACTTGTTGTTTTATGTTGTAATAGCTAAATAAGACATATAAATCAATAATAGTATTCTTTAAAATATAATAATACATACTCTTTACTTACACTTTATTGCACGCCAATTCAAAACACGTTAAAATATGTTTTTGCAACTGGCGCAAAACATTAAAAAAAATATTTCATCATCAAAATTATACCTACATAACTAGGTAGGCGTGTGTGTGTTTATCATCGTCATCGTCATCTTCGTCATCTATACAAATGCTCATTTTATATAATATCTCAATGTTACATACAGAAAAGATCTTGTATTCTTGTGTTATTTTTATACAAACAACATTGTGTCCCAACACTCAACGTAAATTGGCGTATCGAGCTCAGGAACTGTGCAGTCAAAAGCGCCGGCTGAATTATGTAGACTACGACGAGGGAAAATTGATATAAAAATTGCTCGTAAAGCATAAAATTAAAACGTGGATCGTGGCGGACGGTGTTGCAACACGCTAAATACCTGTCGTATTTCAAGCGCCATCTGTCGGGGACGGCGTTGAGACTGCCGCTTTTAATTTATTAACCAATTTGCTGAACGCCTGAACCGCGCTCCCGGTACTTTGTTTCTTGACTTAATAAATTTGAACTCATAATCTGCGAACAGTATTTTTGTGATTATGATCGCTAATTACTTATTAATCTTTCATTCATTTCATTTATTATGATTAATTGATTTTATAAACATTCGAGTACAGTTAGCAAGAAAATTTATAAAATATCGATTGGTAATCTGTTTATACACTTACTTTATGAATAAAATTAGAACCTCTTCTAATTTAACATAATCACCATATCGATTAATTAAAGGGGCTCGTGGCTAAGTGGGAACCAAGTAGGTTAGCACAAAGTTAAGTAATACTGACCAGGTCAGTCTAGGATGGGTGACCATTCTAAACACTCTGAGACCCCTCCGTGCCTCGAAAAGCATGTCAAACCGTCGGTCCCAGTTGCCATACAAAACATCTGTGGCAGTGTAGTTGGAGCCCTAAAAAGTCTGACAACCTGGTCTAACTACAGAACTTCGATATCGCCTGGTACTCGGGTTGTGGAGGTCTTATAGCACTTCTTCAGCTTCACGTAAAATATCAAAGTTCGGCCGTATCGTAGTTAGACTGAAAGCCGACCCCAACTGAGTTGGGAAAAGGCGCGGAGGATGATGATCATATCGATTAAAAACTTTTTAAGAATAATTATGTTAATTGCATGACAGTATTATAATAAGGATTTTATGGAGCCCAGATATAAAATATTTAAATGTGGGCAAGTAATACTAGCAGCTATTATTGAAAGAAGTTCTGATATAATTTGATTTTTGTTATAAACATGGTAACTAATTACTCGAGCTACATATAACTATTACTTTTTAATCATAGCAATTGTACTGTGTGCTTGTAAATGGTAACGTCGTAGATCAAATGATTTCCTCTTTGAAGTTCAGATGATGCCATATTCTCATTATAAAATAAGTTGTAAGGCACACCAGATTTGTATATGAATTGGTGTTGCCCGACTAAGTAAGCACTTTGACCCTAATGAAGATCTCGGTTAGATAGTCAGAAAGTAATGTCGACAAGACTCATAATGCAAGGTTAAGTGTTTATAACCAACTCTTACAACCACGTGGGCGGCATGCTTTTTTTATAAATTAGTTTGAAAAATCCCTCAGTCTATGAGATCCCCAGTCCAGAAAATGATAACTAAAATACCTTGCTTATTCTAATTCGACTTTTAAACTATATTCTTTAATACTGTAAATTAAATTATTGCACTTGTGACTCTTGGATTGCAGGTGTCCATGGGCGACGGAAGTCACTTAACATCAGGTGACCCGTCTGCTCGTTTGCCCCCTATAATATAAAAAAAAGAAATTGTAAATTATAATACAATAAGTACGATGTAGTCTCAAGGAATAAACGTTCTCAAAAATGTAATCAAATACTATTTTCTCAATACATACCATAAATGTGCAAAGCTAGCAAGGGAGTAGGTTGGGTGGAAATTTATACAGGCCGCTTATAGGTTGGTCAAGTCGACATATAATTATTTTCTTTACAAGTTTTGGAGGATGAATACTTAAGTTTGGAAGATCAAAGTCCAAAGTTAAGTGTGATTGGTATCTATTGTAATGTTGTTAGGAATATATTATGCATGTTCGGTAGCAGCATAACAAAAGTTAGCAAATCAAGAAATTATTTTAACGCAACACAGGCTGTAAATAACCAATAAAAGATGCATGAAATTTGTGATAAGTATAGTTAATGAATGTATAATTTTTTTTAAAGTCCGAACTGAATTTACTGTTGAATTTAATAATTCAGTATCGACTAAAGGTCATCAAACATTATAACGCGCACTGCAACGGCACAGCTCTCTGCAGCACGGCGCCGCCTGAAATTGTGGCTACCACACTAGCCGCCAGCGTACTTTACCACGCGTCGCCCGCGAGGTGCAAGCGCCGACTGCGAGTCGAGTTGTATGGTTACTGCCCGCCGATGGCTTTTTCATATTGACATTATGAAATATATTATACGACCACGGTTTAATGCTCAGATTTGAATGACAACTTGTCTTAATTTATGGGTTGGAGCCATTACCGTGACGATATAGTGTGTGATGACCTTAACGCGTTATTGAAGACTGACTTTAATACTTTTGAATGGCTTACCAAATCATACATTTAGTAAACTATTTACAAAATTTGTGTGGGAGCATTCAGCTACTAGACGCTCAGATTTATCTCGTCCCACGAGCAACGCTTAAGTGAGCAATAAAATTTACGACGTTTGAAAGTATCACATGACTTTATACTTACCCTATCTTGTATTATATTCACAAAGTCTTAGTTTATTACATTTCCTCATATTTTACGGAACATTGTTGCTGTTAATGCGACACTAATTACTAATATTCCATGTAATTTTGTTTCGTAAAGCACCCAAAGTGCCTATTGTCTATTTAGTATTAAATGAACGACGTACTAGCGCCCGCATCTTGTGAATATTGCACTGAACTTGTTACAGAGTATTGACCTACACAACTTGTAATGATCTGAAACTAAATAGTATAAAAAAATAATAAGTCTTCTTAGGTGTGATGCAGGTAAACTCTTCAAGTGATTAGTGCGGTAAAATTGACACACTCCACTCATTGATGGGTGATCGAAAAAGATGAAGGTCAGTATATTTACTCTGTCCATTCATTTATTTTCTTTTTGACAAATATTTTGTTGGCGCCACATCAAAATCTCTTTGTTTTATTAAAAATAGGGGTAAATGAAAAGTAGATGATAAAACAGTGCACTATTTAGTAAAAATGAGTTAATATACCTACATTAGTATGACTAGTATGTAGTAGTATTTTGACAATACATAGTTATACCGGTAACGATACGCTATTGGTCCGTCTGACAAATAGCCGGCTATGGTGAGGTAATAAAAAGACTAGGTGTGCATTAGATATGAGAAATATAACGGTCACTTGAGTGCTGATCGAAGTGCGAACAACAACGCGGTTACCATCAGACTGGGTTGTTAACATCAGAAGCGGGATTTAAGTTAAAAAATTTGTTGCTTATAGTTTGATAAGTAGTCAATTAGTGATGACCAAAAATGTAAGTACCGAAGTACCAAATAAACCGAGGACCGAGAGAAGTACCAAAGCAAATAAAGCATTTGTATTTGTACCTACCGCCGTTTTCCTTGAATTCCTGATGACGGCGGCAGTGGTCAAACGCCCTTACGTTCCCAAGCAACTGTCAAAAAAAAAAACAGTATAACTACAAATATAAAAAAGGAACACAGGTTAAAAATGACAAATGTCCTAGAGTCTAGGTCATTTGGCATTTGGTAATCGTCTAGGACCAAAACGATTACCAAATACGATTGATAGATTGATGGCGCAATGGTTAATGTAGTCGACTCGCCACTAAGCAACGCGGAGTGTTGGGGTTCGACTCCCATACGTGTTTTACACACACACACATGTTTGAATGTTTGTTAAGTTCCCATCGATATTGCGATTTATTCCAAGTGTGGGAGTTCCCACACTTGGAATAAATCGCAATATCTATAATATCGTCTGTAAAAAGGATTTAGAATGTTCCTGACTCTTCCAACTTACTTTTTATCAAAACACTTGTAGGTATCAATACAATTTTACTTACTATGAAATTCGTTGAGTGTCATAGTCACTATTTTGATGGGCCACTATTATTGATCTACACAAGTTCAAGCGCATCCAGCGATCGTTAGTCGAAAAAGCTGTTTATCGAAATAAATTACAAAATAAAGATAACGTTAACTAAAGCTAAACAAATAAAGTAAATTTGCAGCAAAAAAAAATGTTTACCTTTACATCGACAAATTCAAAATTCAAAAAAATCTTTATTTCATAAAATTTACCATCAATTCGAAATCGTCGATTTAATAAATAATTATTATACTTAAAAATTATAGATCAACACACAGAGTCACCGCAACAATAGTTTGCTTCGTCAAATGTAAAATGATTAAAGAAAACAAAATGGATAACATAATATCACATCTGCCTGTTTCGATCTATAACCGCCCGTTTCCAAATGGTTGAGCCTTGTGAGAAGAAATCGGGCAAAGAAACTCACGGCCACTCTTTTAAAAAAGAAAAACCGTACAGTTTCAACAATATTCAGTAAATATCACATCATTTTGTTGTGTGCTATTATGTTTTAACAATTAAAAGTGAATAAACTAGAAAAAGAATATGACAATAGGGAAACTGAAAATTAAGGAAAAAATTAAAAAGAAGAAAAGAAAAACATGAGAGATGGAAAATAAGAAACATATTAGCCCACATTAGATTTCTATTACAATTCCATCCCAAGCGTTTTTATCCTGTATATAATCGCCTACTGAGTAATAGCCCTTAAGGCAAAGCTGTCGTTTTACTGTAGACTTAAACTTGTTTATACATAACATTTGAATATTATCTGGGATTTTATTATAATATCGCACACATTGACCTTGAAACGACTTGTTAATTTTTTGGAGCCTAGAGGCAGGTACAACAAGTTTATGTTTATTACGCGTGTTAAAAGAGTGTATATCACTTTTTTACAGAAGTGATCTTTATTTTTATGAAGGTAAATTAGATTTTCATTAAAATATATTGGCACGCTACCGTCATTATGTTAATTTCTTTAAATTTCTGCCTCAGTGAATCACGATTGCCTAAGTTATAAATTGCTCGAATAGCCCTCTTCTGCAGCACGAAGATAGATTGAATATCGGTGGCATTCCCCCACAGTAGAATACCATACGACATTATACTATGAAAATAACTAAAATAAACTAATCTGGCTGTTTCAACATCAGTCAGTTCACGAATTTTTCTAACTGCGTATGCTGCTGAGCTGAGTCTATTCGATAATTTATCAATATGAGGGCCCCATTGAAGCTTAGAATCAAGAGTAATGCCTAAGAATTTTGTGGTATCAACTAGTTCCAACTCGTCTTCATTAAGTAGTATAGTCGTTTTCACCTGTTTAACGTTTGGAGTAGTGAACTGGATACATTTAGTTTTTGCTCCATTAAGAAGTAAATTGTTAACGTTAAACCAGCGAACCACTTTCGAAATAGCATCGTTTACGTCGTCAAAATTTGTACACATACGTTTTAGCCTAAATAAGAGTGAAGTATCATCCGCAAACAATACTGTTTCGTGGTTGTTCTTAACAATAAAAAGTAAGTCATAAATGTAGATTAAGAACAAAAATGGCCCGAGTATATGCCCATTTTTACCACAGGCCCTGGAGATAGCGGCCATTAATATCGACTTTCTGAATCCTATTACGAATAAGATAAGAAGTAAGAAGATCCAGCGCCGTGTCTTTGATACCGTAGTCATATAATTTCCTGATCAGAGTTTCATGAACAACACAATCAAAAGCTTTGGATGAATCGCAAAAAATGCCTAGAGAATCGTGGGCATCCTCCCAGGCATCAAATATATGTTTTACAAGCTCTACACCGGCATCAGTTGTAGAGCGACCCCTTGTAAAACCGAATTGCTAATTATGTAACAAATTATGGCAATTAAAGAAACTTCGCATTTGATCATAAACAATTTTTTCAAAATTTTTACTGAATACTGGTAGTACAGAAATTGGTCTAAAGTTGGTTGGGTCTGAAGTACTGCCAGATTTCAACAATGGAATGATTTTACTAGATGTCATCAGATCAGGAAATACACCACTATCTACACACTGATTTAATATAAATGATAAATGACTAGCAACTACAGTAATAACAGATTTTGTAATGATTACAGAATTTCCCCAGCTTCCCCAGCAGTTGGCTGTTTTTTTTAGATTTAGCGTGTTGAAAGCTTTGATAATTTCAGAAGGACTGACATGTTGAAACCTAAATACACTGTCATTCCTATCAACATTCTCCTTCAAAATCGATTCTGCAAGAGCTGGTGAGGAGTTCAAAGATTTAGTAGTCGACACAGGAATATTAGTAAAAAAGTTCTCAAAAACAGAGGCAACTTCTATATCTGACGTTACTTGTTTGTTGTTAATTTTCAAACTAAACTCATTGCTTTGGTTGTGCTGCTTCCTAGTTTAACTATTAACAATGTTCCAATGGTCTTAACCTTATCATCGCTACTTTTAATCCTTGAACTCAGAAAACGAGACTCTGCTAATTTACAAAGCTTCCTAAACAATTTAGAGTATTCTTTGACATATATGTGAAATTGTTCACCATTATTGTAATTTCTTTCATCATATAACTCATAAAGTCTCTTTCTGCTCTTGCGTAAACCTATAGTAGCCCATTCACTAAATGTGGCATTACCTTTAACTACAATCGTTTTAGGTGTAAAAACTAAAATAAATTTTGAACAAAATGTATAAAAAAAAACATTGAAGGAAGTATTAGGGTTGGCATCTATATCTAAAAATGATATGTTGTAAGCTATCTCTAGTTTATTTTTAAAATTTTCAAAACGTTTGGCAGTTTTAGGTATTGCCACAATATTTCTCTTTGCCACTTTCTCGTTCCTATTGTAAAAATAAATTTGTTGACCGCAATGATCAGAATCTAACTGATTTATTATTTTCTTATCTTTAATTACAACATCTGTGAATATATTATCTATGCATGTGGCTGTGATTCGTGTAGGCTCCAAAAACAAGTTCTTCAGATTATATGACTGGAATAGTGTACTGAACTTAGTCGCTAAACCAGAATTTTCTAATAAGTTAATATTAAAATCACCACAAATAATTACTTTTTTTTTGATTTTGTTACTTTATCTAATACTGAATCCATAACATACTCAAAACAATCATACAAAGCGGAAGGAGGTCTATATACACTAATTACAATAAAACGCTTGAGTTCTATACAGGCTATTTCTGCAGTTCGTTCAACCGATAAACTAACAATGTCATGGCGCTCTTTAAATTGAAGTTGCTTATTTATAAGTATCATAGAGCCACCATGTATTGCATGAGCTCTGCTGAACGAGCTACCTATCTGGTGGTTATCAAAACTGAACATGAACTGAATGTTCAGTGATGCAAAAAATATCAACAGCATTACAGTTCATGAACAAATCTATTTCTAGGTATTTGCCCATCAGCCCCCTAATATTCTGGTGAACAAGGTTTATGTAATTTAAGTTATTATTACTTATTAATTTATGAAACTTATTACTAACTTGATTATTACTGAGCTGAGATATAGTCTTATTTATAATATGATAATTGCAAGAGGTACTCTCTTTGGTCTTAGTAATTAATTTAAATTATTATAAATGTCACATATACTATATGATATGTCAGTGGTATAATTGTTTGCCAACAAATTGGCAGAATCATAATTACAAATAATGTCAATTTACATGAATTTATGACATATTATGTTACAGTCAATTTTTATCCAATTGGAAATATTTGTAACCTAAAAACACGAATACGTGGGGTACACTGAAAGTTTTGCGTAACTCATTAATAAGTATTCTCCATTACATTTTAAACAATTTTTCATTCGGTCAAATCATTTTTGAAAACATGAGGAACATTGGTCTAAGGGCATGTTTTGCACGTGCTGGTTGAAAGCTGTCACAGCCACTTCCGGCCCCGTAAATGTCATACCTTTCATTTTTAATTTTTGGGAAAATAAATAAATAGCATTGTCATGGTGTAATAGGATGCGACTTGTTGGTAATTTTTCCTTAACTATTTTAAAGAAACTGGCCAAACAAATGGTTGTGTACCACTAATCATTAACTGTCTTTTCTTCTTCAAGTGGGATCATGCAGACAAGACCCGTCAGGGAGAAAAAAAACGAAATTATTTTTTGCCTACGTTTTTCGCCTGCCTCAATTTTGTTGGTTTGCTGTCAACTTCGAACACCCATACAGAAGACTTGCTTTCTTTCCGGCATGTTGTTACATGCCGAAAAGAAAGCATGTCTTCTGGAAACATGGATTTATTGTTATATATCCATGTTTCATCTCCTGTCAGAATGTCATACACAGCATTTGAACGACCGCGATCGTACTTTAACAAAAATTTTTACACCAATTAACACGAGTCCGTTTTTGTTCTGGGGTGAGTTCACGAGGAATTTAGCGGCCACAAAGTTTTCTAACTTTTAAATGTTGATGTAAGATTTTTTGAATTTGGCTCATACCAATCCCCAAGTCCTCGAATCTCTTCATAGGTGATACGTCGGTTTTCTTCAATTAGTTGCCTGATAGTAGCCACATTTTCCTCAGTGATCGCAGCTAAGGACCGACCTTCACGAATTTCATCATGGAGAGAAACACGGCCATGACAAATTCTGCGTACCAACGCCTTACGGTGCTGAAATGAAGTGCTTCCCTCCAAAAAGCATTTTGAAGACGAGCAGACCAGTCAGGCATGAGTCAGCGAACTTTTAAAATCATAAAAAATCATCGCCCTAAAATCTTTTCGGTTTGACGACAAACTTCAACTTGTGATTAAAAACAATTGACATGCGATTTCCCGCCAATTGTTTTTAAATCTTTGATTGAGTTTCTTATGTTTAAAAAATATAACATTCGAAATTGAAACATTTATGAGCGGCCAGGAGCGCAGAACTTTCAGTGTTCCCTATGTGTAACTTTACGATTACCGGACCACTTTATTCTTGTTTCCTGATATTTCATAATTTGATAAGTCTTTATCAACAGGGAAAGGTTTTAATTTACTTACAAGTGTTCTTATTTTGTATAGCTCCAAATTTCAAACGGCTGAAAGACTTAAAGCTATTTTATTCTTGATATTCCTAGCTTTCCCGAGACAAAGCGTCTCGACAGGGAGACAAACGGACAATGAAATGTTCCGGGTGAAGTGACATTGAAGCGATAGGGTTCTGTTTTCTGTTCGAGGTACAGAAATATAAACAATACAGTGTATTGATACGAAACTAACTTAAATTCACAAATATATAGTATATAAACATCCGTATATTTATGCGATCTAACCAAATAATTTGTTGCCTAAGTAATAACAGAATTTCGTCACGACACGCCACGCTCCATCCATAGAAACAACCTTGTTAGCTTTTAATTAAATACTAAATGATATCTATTACAAGTTGATGGTACTAATATTGCCAAAACGTAGTGCAAATATCTTCAGTTATACAATATTGATGTTGGTGATAAATTTACAAGTTCTTGCATATTCATTACAGTGATATAGAGGTTTATTTAGTTTGGGTAAACTGGATTCGGCGCCTTTATTATTGTAAGTTACTGCATTTTACCCTATTTATCTTTGTTTCTCTTTTGTATTGTTTTTCAAAGATGACACGTATGCTCACGGTGCAACTATGAGGGGTTTCAATTTCGGGTTGCCCTAGAACCAGCATGGGAGTATGTCCTGTTTATGACTGTAGGCTCGATTCGTATGATTCGAGGGTTTGTGTTGTAAACATTTGTGTTTGTAACAAGTTAATATAAATCATCAAACATTCTGTTTTATCTAATAGGGTCACTGTCAGAAAAACCATTTGTTAAAATATTTTCTGTATGACTTTATGTTCTTCCCTATAATGTGAAGTGGTTACCAGTATCTTTTTTCCAGAAAATGCGTGATAGCTCCCTAAGAAGATTTAAATTCTTTATTTAAACTCATAAGCTTAAAATTTACTGGTAGTTTTATTCTTTAAAGTTTAAACAGAGACAATTAACAAAGAACCCCATTGTTTTCTTTTCTTTATCCCTTTATTTTATAGGAACAGAACGCATCAAAAGCCTTTTCTAAAGCCAAATATGCTCTAAATCCAGTAAGGCTTAACATCGACAGAGGTGCTCTCGGTAGTGAGTGTCACGCCCGAAGCGGATTGGGGATTTGCCGATTTTCTGACACAACGCCTGTTATTGCTCCAGCTTCCATTTTCCACCGCTTGAATGGGGACCAACGCTACCCAATACGTTGAACAGATGGGTCGCTGTTAACCAAAAAAATACATTCGCGATTTTGTTGTCATTAAAAACATCATGCAAATTTTGTTAACATTGAGTTAAGAACGGGGAAACCTTAATTTTGAAGATATTATTATGAAAATGGAATACTGATATGGTATGATATATGTATACAGAATAGAGTACCAACATTTCAAAAGTAATAGTTAAAAAAATAGACTGTAAAAAGTTATAAATGGGCTTTAATTGAAATCTGTTAATTTAGTTAAAAACTAAAAATAAAAAATTCTTTAGATTACAGACTGTAACTTTATACTCGTAAATCTATAAAATCCTAATACGAACATAGAGTTTGAACTTGAAGAATCTCTTCATTCTTTACATGAGTGACAGTTCTGTGTCGCATGGCAGCAATCCCAGCATTATGCCCTTTGAGCTTTAGGGGTACAACGCTATGCTAGTAGTATTATTTATAGAAGATAAGGATACTCGGTTAGTCCGGTTTGAGCAGAAAGCTAAATAATTTCAAACAATGTTGATTGATAATAAATAATGGGCACTCTCCTAATTTCATATTTAACCTACAAAATAAGAACATAGTAAATGGTAGTAAGATGGTTGTTTTTATTATTCGTTTTCACATATTTTTTCTTAATTGCTGCGTATACCGCTTACGAAAATGAATTCTTATTCCTGCCATCCTGTCCTGCCTTGTTTCCAAGGCACTATGTCCCTTCTAATGCAGAAATTTTACTAGATTAAACATTTAAGCACTAGTTACTTTTGCCTAACTTATAAATAAAAGGTAAGGAGGGTTTTACTGCTACGGTTACTGGGATTCCTTTCCAAATATTTTGATTATCTTTAAAAATATACTTCGCATAAAAATACGTAATAATCATAATTTACACGTATTTTTGAAGTGTTACACGTTAAAAACATTTAGTACTAGCAGAACAACGAGTTCTCCATTTTTTTTAGAGTACATAGACATACACGTTCTGCTTAAATACCTCGTATTATTCTTTTAAATAAAACCGACAATACATTATCCAAACAGTGAAACGGTTTACTGGTGTGTTTCTCACTTAAACTCAACGCCAAGAGGTAACGTTGACTACCCAATGAACGTTAACAGACGCCTTCAACACGCCACAATAAAAGCTCGGAAACCTCTTATTAAATACGCAGCACCCTTACAAAGCAACTATCGCACAATGAAAATGGAAATATACTTCAAACGAAACAAAGCTTGGAAGGCCTGAATACGGGTAATATTTTCCTTGGGAACTTCCCTTTAACGAAATGTAGGAAATTAACGGTTAGTGGGCCCATAAAGCGACCGGCGCGACTTTGTAAGCATTGAGTGCTTTTGCCTATTAGCTTAACTCGTCCATTAACTAAGCTACGCTTAGATTCAACATCTCGTGTTGAGTCGTCTCTAGAATTACTTATGTTTTTCCATTTTATTGTTCTACTCCCACTGCTGACTATCATGCGACGTTGTCAAAATCGTCTCATTTCACTTTATTCTTTCGCAAGCTTTTATCCGTTTTAATTAAAGTTTTTCCTAAATCTGTAACAGAAAATGTGTGGCCTAGAATGAATGGTTCTTTGCTGGACCGCACCGACCAACGAACAAGTAGAGGGCAATATTTCCAATTACGGAAAACAATCGTTAAACAGCATAGGCAGTATTCTTTTTTTTTCTGCTTGTAGTTAATAGTGCCGCCAATGCTAACATCATTAATGTCATTAAAGTTTTTAATTTTTATTGAATTCATATCGATATTTATAATTAATGTCGCGTGTATTTATTGGTACTGGTAACCGCAAAACTGTTAGTCGACTCCATTTACTTGGTTGTCAACTTAGTTGTATGGTGACCAGGGATCTTCTTGGATATATACATATATAAATTGTTGCTACACTTGGTTAGCATCTCCATCCTACAAAATATCGCGATGAACCAGCTCACTACCAGTGTTTTTTTTTTTCGGTAAAAAGGATCGCTGGATCTCGATAGCACCCCTTCCCCCGTCCCTCTATGCGGGATTAAATTTACATTTCACATACACATACAATAATTTGTTACGGTTACTAATAGGCGTGCTGTAGCTAGTTTGCTTAGTTGCATAATAGTTATAATAATTAAATTGAAATTCCACAGACAAAACTAAAACGGTTCTAAAAATCTAGATTTTTTAATAAAACTAGGACTCCGGATGTATAAGTTTCTGCTTACTAAAGGTATACGAGTATATATCGAAATCAATTTTAATAACTTATGAGAGTAAAACCAGTATGAAAATAAAATACTTTGTGTATAAACTGTTCTGCGAATAAACCTTGGTGGGAAACATTTTATTTTAATCAACGTTACGACTTCAAATACCTATTAATTTAAAAATCAAGACAAGAGAAAATTGTTTCACGAGTGCGTAGGTTGTTCAATGTTCAAATTTTATTCTAATGTTATTACGTCTTGAACTGAACATGTTTATAAATAAATAGAGGTATAAAAATAAATAAATAATGGATATTCTTCTCATAAAAAATATTTTAAATAAATTATTCAAAGGTTAAACGATTGTTCATTATATAATTATCTTTTAAAAAAAGTATCACCGACTTCAATGTGCTTTTAGTGGAAAGTAGACGTATTTTGTCTAAATATAATATGGGTAGGCCAACTAAACGCACGGCTCCAATGAAACAGCGATGTTTCGGACAAAGGAAAACATCAACGATGTATACAATTTTTAGATATTTGTTGATTTTTAAGAAACCGCTAGACTTTGATAAAATTTAAATGGGACCACCTGGAAAGTATACCCTTGAAAACTAAAAAAAACTTTCAAAATTGATTCAGGCGTCTTCGAGTAATCGGTGAACATACATGAAAAAAAAAGATTCCGACGAATTGAGAACCTCCTCCTTTTTGGAAGTCGGTTAAAAAGACACTGAAAAGAATAAGACGTTCTGAAAGTTGCTGAAAGTGAGTTCCCGTGTAATAGTTTTCAGAAGATCCATGTGTATCTTTGATTTCTTTTGCTTTTATTTTTTGACGTCTGTTTTTTTTTCTTATACGAAATCCGCGTATTTAGTAAAATGAAAACTAAGATTTGATACTAAGACTTTTGGTTTGAGTTAACAAAAAAGTTGTCAAAGACTTGTATTTGATAATAAAGCAGTTTTGTATACAGCTGTTATGATAAAAGCGCGGACTATAACAAAACTTAATTATAGTTTAAATGTATATGTTATATAAAAATTTATAAAACATTACACATTTAAACTGAATGGAAAAACTCAACTCTCACGACGGCAGTCAAACTCATCCCTTACTAGGGCAACATACTGTTCAAATTCATGTCTACACAAATTGTAAATTGACTCGCAAATACACTGAAGCTATATTAATGAGTTGTCAAATTGGTAGCTAACAATCTTTTGACAAGTTACTTTTGATTCAATGATATTATGAAAAGCTTTGATGATCTCATCTCATTTTACATTCTTGCTTTGTTCCTGTTACAAGTATACTTAAAAATATATTTTAAAAATAATGACTTAACGATCATTGTTATGTGGATGGTGATGGTGATGGTGAATGGAATTAGAATTGTAAATTTAAAATGTTTTATTCAAACTACCCGATCTTTAATCTTCAAAATAAGAAAACCATCTTTCTTAATTCTTGTTTAGAATAATATTATTAGTTTTGGAGCAAAAACCAATTTATACGATTAATTCGATGTAGATTACATTTTAATTGTCTTTTATTATTTTGATTATATTCTTAGAATATTACTAAAAGACTAAGTTAGGTAGTATTAGTATAGTAAGGATAAATAAAATACATAGACAACGTTTGATCTTTAAACGTCGTTTTGTTTTAAATAAATCTTTGACATCTAAAAGTTTTATTACCACTTTGTAAGCACGTCAGGTAAATATTTCAGTAGAAAACAAACAGTGTTCTTTACCGAAACATTCATGTCAAAGACTCAAGTTAGCAGATACGTTGGCGCTGAATAAATAAAAGCGGTATGCAAAGAACCAAGTGAACGTTTTGAAACTGCTATACATGTCCCAATGGAGTCCTCTCTGTCTACTCAAACGTCAACTTCAATTGTAGGTGTGTAGACTTAATAATGTCTCAAACAAATTGTAATCTTTGGTAGATATATATTATTTATAACTAAGTAATTTTTGAAACAAGAAAGAAAGAAAGAAAGAAAGAAAAATCATTTATTTTGTCACACACAGAGACATCGACAAAGGGCATGCAACAATTGGTATGACACTAAAAAAATAAAAGAACATATTAGAATATAAAATAATAAAAACTAACTTGCATAGAATAATACTTTACACAATAAAATACAAAAAGAACAAAAAAAAAAGAATACAAAGTAAAAGGTGTCTCATGGCATGATCAAAATAGGACCTAGTTCAGTATATGTCAGGCAATGATAAATGACGCTGTTTTCAACTAGTCCCTTTAGTGACTCACGCATGACAAATCAGTCAAACAAGAAAATCTCAAAACAATAAAAAATACCAAAATGGGATGAACTTTCATTACTATATAATTACTATGAATACGAACACAAAAAACAATACAGTCACAGAGTTCGTGTGGTACACACACACACAAATAGGCACAGACGCACTTTTACCTTTATATATTATTTACTATTATTTACTATATATGAATTATATGTGAATTATATATGAGTTATATATGAATTATATACATATTTAGATGAGCGACAGGTTTACATTTATCATGGCAAGCTTCCGCTGTCCATCAATTAGATACCTACGTACGTAGATATTTTTTTAAAGTGCTAGTGGTATTAACAAGCTAAACCGTCCCCATGGAATAAGGTCCATAACAACCACTGCATAAATTCGACTGATGCGTTCGTAATATCAGTGGCTTAGGATCCCGCTTCCTTTGAGTAATGTCAAGTGCATCGATACATCAGAAATACGAATAATCGATTCTCGTTACGAGCTTGGTGTCTCGTGTTTGAATTGTTTGCTTGTGCGGCAGCTGTTTGTCGACTGGTGGCGTTCTCAGCTCAAGATTGAATTAGGCCGGGTCATGCGTGTCGACGAAAGTGGGGTCCCTGATTGTAATTCAATCATTAATCATTACTGTTGAAGCATTCGTGAAATGTTACATCTGTACTAAATGCGCTGCAAATACAGAGTTTATTTCTTGTTCCGATTGCATGGAGCGGAATGTCGATGAATTATTGGAAAAGTTTTTTTTTGTTGAGCAACGGCTTCAAACTCGGTAGGCAGGGCCGGTTTTTTAGTTTTCCTACTGAATTTTATTCCCTTTTAACAAGCTTAGTCTCTTAATAAATGTTCAATAGACACACGATATTTGTTACGTTTTGTATTCTATTAACACTGTTAGTGATTCAATCCATACATTAATATTTATTTTACTCCAAAAAGCTTTCCTGGTTTAATACTACGAGGGTTTTTTAAGGAAACCTTAGAATCTAATAAAGTAAATAAGTTTAATAGCTTCACTAATTAGAATGCACGGATGGTGCAATAGTTTAAGTGAACATCTCACCAATACGCAGCGTCGAGTGTTGTTCAAATCCCACAAAGATTTCACAAAGATTCACAAATAGTTCTCCCGAGTCTGGGTCTTATTTGTGTCCGTTGTTTGAATGTTTGTGAAGTCCCCCGCGAGACAAGTTTCTGATGCGGGCGTTGTCATTTTTTAAAAATATATATACATGTACATTTTACAACGCTGCATACAAAGTTAGGAACTAAACGAAAAACATAGTTAAAATTTGTATTCGTATTAAATACAACACAACTTTACTAGTAGGTACATACAACCGGGTAATGATGACACATAAAATAATAAAAAATTCAAAAGAACAAATCTCAACTAAAAGGAAATATAAAAATTCCAACAAATATTATAAACGCGAAAGTGAGTGTGTTTGTTTGTTACGCTTTCACACTTAACTACTAAACCAATCATCATGAAAATTTCCATACACGTAGTCAGGGGTACAGGAAAGGACTGGACTTTTCCTGATGGACGAATTGATTAACAAAATCTAAATCAACACGAGCGAAGCCGCGGGCGAATAAATCCTAACTTCTGTCCTCCTAAAGCTCCGGTCCTAAGGATCGTAGGGTGATGTTATAGCGTATAATATTTCTCAATTAATACTCTATCTAATACAAAAGAAATTATTCAAATCCGACTAATGGTTTCAGAGATTAGCGCTTTTAAACAAACAAATCATCAGATGACCAGTGTACTCGTTTGCACCCTATACCAAAAAAATTCAAGCCTGCAGCAGGCCCGGAGAGGTAGATTTCGTATTTTTTAATTTTTTTTTTAAATCTGCCCTCCAGTCCCCCCCTTTTGGGGAATATCCCCCATTCACGAACTTAATCTTCATTATTGCCGTATTGATGTTTCATCCAAGTTTGAAAGCAATCGGTGCATAAAATTGCGACCTCTATCGTGCCGGTAAAATTGAGGTACACACATACATATATACATACCTATATAAACTTTTTAACTGGCGGTTGTTTTGGGGTCTAGGGATGATAACTAGACCTTCTGTGAAGAAATTTTTGGAAAACTCGACAACTGGTACAAAACCAATAGGTAGACTTTTTTCGAAATCTACCTAAAAAGCAAACAATCAAACAAAAAGCTCTTTAGCTTTCTTTGAAATTTGAGAATAAAAGTTTTAGGTGAAGGTGTCGATGAAATTTCACAATTTAGTAGACAAGGTTTATTATTCATTTATATAAACTAGAAAGATTTTGTCAGGGTAAAACTTGATTTAATAAATTTTCAAGAAAAGACAAAATCTTTTCTTGATATAATATGAGTATGATAAAAAATTTATAGCGAATATCACTTTCCAAAACTAACTTGCACAATGAATTATTATTTACTTCCATTAACAACAATACATTAAAACCTATTTTTTATTAAAGAATTCTTATCTTATCTTATATAGAATCTTTCTTGTGTTAGAAGTGGGTTCACGAACGGTTCTAACCCGCAACCACATAATCGCAAGTAGCCTAAGTCTTTACGCTACCTCCACCTAAATAATGTGTTTAAAAGGAATAATAATACAACAACAACTATTAAAACTTACTTAATGTGATATGGTCAATATTGGTCAATGCATACAGTGCGCAACTTTTTACACCACCAAGTTAAAAAAAGGTTTTAATTTCTAAAATTTATACTTTTTCTAAGATTGAGACATTGGTCCCAATTATGTTACTTCACTCGCTAAATTAAAATTCACTAAATTTTCTTCACAAGATGTAAACCTTGTACACTTCGAAACAAGGTCTTATTTCAAATTGAAACAAGTAGGTAACATATGTCGCTATCGAAATAAGCAATTTATTTGTCGATTAAAGTCTGATACGCTTAAATAAACTTTAATACCACGTAGCGAGAGCCGCTATCCGTTGAATGCCATCTCTTTTACTCTGTGTTTTTAGTAAGCGCCTTTGTAGGTGTCGATTAAAATAACGTCATCTTAGTTCGTTTTAAACAAGTTTTTATACGGCATTTGAATAAATGGGGACTCTCGTTACGTGGAAATAAAGTTGAGTATACGCTGACAGGTTTTAGTGAAATTTAGTGGCGCTGAAAAATAGATGCCAGTAACAAATATACGTTATTACGAAGAATACAAGGTTGATTTCATATGAATAAATTAAGTCAGGTTTTAGTTTAGTCGAGTGTACAATAGAATCGGCACCAATAACTGTCTTTTTTTATTATGGTCTGTTGAACAGTTTAAAATAAAACATCTTCTTTCGGGAAATAAATCTGTCGTTTTTCACTCTTTCCGTGTTTTGGAGAAGAATAATAACACTGCGAGAGATATGCGTGACAGCGTTATACACTTACAAAAGCTTAAAGTACACAGTGATTTTTTTTAAGTTTTGTCCTAATATTGCATTTTCAATAACCGAAGGCTACAGAAACTTTCAAACCTTTATGTTATGTAAGTGTGTCGTATATTACAACCACATTGTTTTACCATACGTGGATACCCTCGTGGAACGACTTGCTTGTAGAATTTTCGGTACTGTGAGGCCATGTTCGTTTGACGGGCTTTGAACGCGTGTTTTGCTAACTCGCATTTTGTTCAAGTCGTCTACATGTTGACGCGTGTTTTGATCTGACATCATTCGTTTTCCATACATTTGTTCACATTAGCGCGTTCGACGCGCGGCCAACGACCGTCATCCGAACATAGTCTAACACGGCAAAAAATTTTTACATTAACTTCCAATCAAAGGATTATCAGTTTTCTAATTTTAAATGGTCGACATCCTAGAGTACTGAATTGAATTGAAATCCTAGACTACCAACAATAGTTTTTAATTAGCCTGTCTTTAAAGAAAATAAATGAAAAATATATTGCAAAGTTATATGGAATTGCCCTAAGACCCGCTTGTGAGCAACAAGCACGTTTCCCAACCAGTCTTAGTCGCTTTAAAAGCGCTAAGCTTACGGCGCTGCACAGTCATCGGCGAGCACTTTACACAACTTCTGTTTTAAGTCAAGACAAATTCTCAATTTCTATTGTACTAGTCTTGGTTATCGCATCACGTTTGAACAATATTTTTTAAACATTATGTATTAAATAAGTGGGACGCATAATACATAGTTCAAAGTACAGCGTAGCACATAGACATATATTTTTTATTAAAATAGAGAGAAAAACTAAACAGCCTGCTATCCCTAAAGTATTTGATTCAGAAGCAATTGATATTCCACAAGTGTGGACCAGAGCTTCATTACCAATTTGTGACAGTGCAACGCGTGAAAAAACATTGAGGAGACCACTACAATTGTTCATTTCTTAACTACACGTGAAAGCACTACAACTTCAGCATTTGTTTATTAAATTAGATAGCTATACACCAACGAGCCTCAACTTTATTCTGGGCCCATAGGAAAAGTCTTTGAAAACGGCACTGATCCTTAAGTAGCAATTTATTCCTAACGATATAGCAAGAAAAGCTTACCTCCTAGAAATTTGTAGCCAATATCCGTCATCAAACTAGACTCACCGATTAAACCCGTGCAATCAACATCGAGCTTAAATGTTTTACATGTTAATTTAATATGTGTTAGGCGTTTACAGTCTTAAGTAATATGATGGCAAATAGCGATATTGATGATGTTGACATTGCGATTAACTAACGGGTACTGCCATGTGATTGAATATACCGTAACAAAAGACGTTTTCGCAAATCGCAAGAATGAAGTCTCCAATTTACTCACACGATCGTATTTAGTTAAATAATAATTGGCATTAGGTGGTGTCAGTTTGCACTCTGCGTAATCAGAGTAGCTATTTACTACCTGTGCTGGGTGAAACTTCTGTCCTTATGTTATACAGTATTTTAGTGACTCAAAAGTATTTAAAAAATATACCATCAGGTATTCAACGCAACGAAATTTTGAACCGGTAAAGCTAGCCTTAAAACAATGAATTTAATTTTAATTACTGTAAGTACGGGTATACATTATGCTGAAAGGAACATCGCTCGCTTGCATATGTCATTTATATAAAAGCACGCTTACATAGACACACGTACCGCATTTTGCTGTCAGCGCAACATTACTCATAGTTAATGAAAAATGTCACTGACAGGAGAACATAGCAGGGAGAAAATATGTATGCTATATTGCCTGTGTACTGAACACGAAGTTTACTTTCCAACAATGCTAGAAAGTATCTGAAAGTGAAATTAAAAATGGTGTAACTAGTAACTAAGTTTTAAATATCAATATGCCCGAAAAAGTTTCAGGTATTATCAGGAGAGGAACCATCCTTGCTCTTTGCGCTTCGGTTCTAGTGATAATCACAAAGCAAAGAGCAAGGTATGAGACGTATAATTGAAACTGAAATTACCACTCCAAGTATCATCCTACCAGTATCGGTAGGCCGCAATAAGAAATGCTTAAAGAAAGGAATAATCTAAAAATAATCTGATTATTTTGGACAAACTTTGTACAAAGGTTTTTTGAACATTTATTCCATTGCCAAAGTACGCTCACCCTACAGGCAAAAATGTGATCATTACCGTGTATGACAAGAAACAAAAACACCTTACGTTTTCCCCTAAAAATAACACACGGCTCCAATTACAAAGATTAGTTAAGTACAAGTGTACTAAATTATACCAACCAGTTTGTAGGCGACAGTATTAGGTCCAAATATCCTTCGTAAGGTACAACCCATAACGATTTATCATGCAGAATTACAATCTCAAATTATAACTTTCCACTTTCCTCTTAACACGCTGGGGTAAAAACGAACATCGGTAAAAATTATTTTAGGGCCGATCAAATTTTTAACACTTTTACTAATTATTTATGATTTGTTTATTAACATTTAAATGACCACAGAAAATTTTATTTAATGAAATAATAAAAACGGTCTTCTGAGTAACAAAAATGAAGCTATCAGATACATGGGACAGTGACATCATATGTAAAAGATTCTCTGGTCTTCCAAAACATAGCAGAATCAAGTTTATAGTTGTACCCTTAAATATGAAAAGGATTATGAAAATTAATTCGCGACTTTTAGCATAATAGACTTTTAATCTAAAAGAGTTTTACTTGTTCAAAGTTTTAACAAGTAAAAGTACACGTACATACATTACTGGGAACGAAAACGTGGTCTCTACTTTCAAAACTAAGGTCAATGTATCTATTTCTTCTTGCATAAAGCAAGTGTATACAAGGTCATACTTTAACAAAATAATAACACAGATTATATAGAAAATATATGTCATTCAATAACTGGAAATAACAATTTCCAATTATTGAATGACATCGATGTCAAGAATTTAGAATGCTAAAGGCATAACTCCGATTGGACCGATACTAAATAATACTTTTCTTTTAAGATTTATGTATTGATTTGTTAAACCCGACATATTTAGTTAGTAAATAGAAATTATATTTGTATTATTTCTATACCATTAGTGTAAGAAATAGTCTCGAAACTACTGATATAAACTATGAAAATCACTAACTAACAGTAACTGCCAAGTTGTTCGTACCTCTGTTCGCACTCAAGTGAAGTTCTCATCTTATTTCTACCCTTTTATAATCCCACTATTTGTTAATATTTATCAATCGACCAATAGTATTGCTTTAGAGGCATGACCAATCAAAATAATGTCTATTAACTTATTTTTATTAAATAGTGAACTGTGATATCATCTATTATGGTTACCCAGTATTGACTTGTCTAGCAATCGGACAACGACTTCGGACGAGTAAATTCCGCATATAACAATACTGGGTAACCTATATGCGGAATTTACTCGTGGAGAGTGAGGAATGAGAACATAAGAAAATATGTAATACATATTTTCTTATGTTCTCATTCCTCACTCTTGAGTCTATTCATCATACATACTTCTTTCAAATATCAGTCAACAAAATTATGACACAGTCATAATTATGTACTAGGCAGATTTTACAAATACAGGTTTATAAATACCGGCCAACATCCTGGTTCATCAAATTTCAGGTGGTTTCATCTAGTACTGCTAATTTAGTCCAAGTCCAATCTATATTTAAGCACATGTTGTTTTTAATGTTTGATAGCCACTGGTTCGTTTTATGCCTGACCATTTATTATATACATATTTTAAATAAAATACATGTACAATTTTTCAATCCGTAGTTTTTTTTTAACAAATTAGTAAATTATAAATAATAGTTAAGCTTCCAACTCTAAATTAACAGTAAGAATATCACAATAATGAATCCGATAGTACGAGTATTCGCTTCTATCACATCTGCCCACATTAGAATAAACACACACTCGGAAATTACTAATGAAAACGTTTTTGCTTACTGTTAGATGCATACTCATTGCATCCCGATTGCTTGATGAACACCATGATGAGGACGTTGGGATTTACGAATAGCAAAATCTTACACAAGAAACTTTTTACTTACTAACACTTTTTTTCCTTGCAATTGGGGCGCGTTTTTTTGACTCACTTCTGATGTAAGAAACAGTCTCGAAACCACTGATATAAACTATGAAAATCACTAACTAACAGTAACTGCCAAGTTGTTCGTACCTCTGTTCGCACTCAAGTCTCAAGGGAAGTTCTCATCTTATTTCTACCCTTTTATAATCCCACTATTCGTTAATATTTATCAATCGACCAATAGTATTGCGTTAGAGGCATGACCAGTCAAAATAATGTCTATTAACTTATTTTTATTAAATAGTGAACTGTGATATCATCTATTATAGTTTGTCCCTATTTTTAATAAAATAAATAAGAGTTTTTAATGTGGCGACAATATTAGTAAAATAGATGAAGATAAAGTATTCCACTATATACATATATTGAACTAGACACAGTTATAATCACGACGTCACTATTTCTTACACTATAATGTTACATTATTGAACACGTACCAGAGAGTAGCTTGGCTATGGTTTGTAGTTTAAATACATTTTAAAACTGAATCTATTTTAATTTATATCAATCGCCAAAATTACCTAAAAGAAGTTCTAATTAATTTAAGTATTCATTACTGACTGTTTCGTAAAAACCCAAAAGATGACGATAAAATCACTGTATTAAAGAATGGCTTTCGTCATTTTTGTGTACAGAAAACCCTAAAGAAATAAAAAGCCTAATTAACATACTTGGCCTATCTCTTAACCTTTACAAGTAAAAGAATAACATTATAACAAACTACCTACAGAAACATAAAACGACAATAGTAAATAATGCATCTATTCAAGTCTGTTCCTAGTCCTTTATAAACTAGTTTCAATCCTTCAAAGAGTTCCAATAATGAGAAAGTGCCTTGATATACTTCGTCGATACGTAAATACTTGTCCCAAATCCGTAGAATACGAGATCAAACTTGACATTATTCGCAGTTTTAAAACTATATATTTGTGTACAGACTTGTTGTACCTTATAGTCTTATTCAAATTCAAATTCAAAATCATTTATTCAATTAAGACACTAAGTGACATTTATGAACGTTAAATTGAAGCTAGAGTTAAAATCATAGATCGGCACAAACAGACGCCACAGCATGTACTGGATTGTCAAGGTAAATTAGGTGAAAAACACCAAAATCTACTGCCTGTTTGTGTCGGTGTATCTATAACTTCCAGTTTCCAAAATGCGTAGGGCCTTATGAGAAGAATACTGGCAAAGAAACTCATGGCCACTCTTTTTAAAAGTCAGATCTTCAGGTACAATAGTGTTAGTGTTACACGAGAGGTAAACAGGATGCAAGCTGATGCCACCTGAATTTCATTTTATTGAAATGCTCCAAAAGCTAACGTACTAAAAAATAAAAATCACTGAGTGATACCGTTGAAGGCTTGAACCTATTAAACATAGAAATCATTCAAGGTGCACATCTACCTTCATTCAGTTGCAAAATCTACTGTTAAAAATAATTCGTGACTGGATTGAATAAATGAGTTGCAGTTGATCGAACCAAAATAATAGTATAGGCTAAAGCATCGCTGACTAGGCCGACCAGTCACCCCAAGCAGCACGCGTTCACGAGTATGACGCATGGACCAGCCATCATCTTCTTCGCCATATCAGAGGGAAAGAAATGACCCGCCCCATGACGACGCCGCAAGCAATGACATTTTAGTGAGCATGACGAACCATAGTCGAGATACTGATAAAAATCACTAATAGTCAAATTACCATAATAATCGTCACGCATTACTTTCAACTGACAATGGTTTGTTAATAATTTAGCTTAATTATAAGACAAAGAAGTTTGTGTGTATATACCTAATGACACCTTAAGCCCAAGACTGTTTGTCGTTTAGATAATCGTTGTTCGTATAGTAGGATTTCCTAATAAGGTGATTTTTTACCGTTCGCTTGAATTTATCTACAGGAAGGACGATTACATGTATAGGAATTTTATTATAAAAACGTATACCAAGACCTTCGAACGAGTTGTGTACTTTATGTAAGCGATGATAGGTCCAACGAGTTTAGACTTGTTTCTTGTATTAATATTGTGTATATCACTGTTTTTCTTATAATTATTAATTTTGTGCCTAACAAACATAATATTTGCAAATATATACTGTGATGCAACAGTTAAAATACCTATATCCTTAAACAACTCTTGAAGACAGACTCTAGCACCTAAGTTGTATATGGAGCGGATGGCTCGTTTTTGGAGAATAAAAATCGGGTCAACATCAGCCGCCTTGCCGCAAAAGCCTACCTGCAAGGCTGTCTATCTGGGCTCCCCATTGTAGTTTACTATCTAATGTAATTCCTAAGAATACTGTTGAGTCTACAATACTTAACATTTCATTATTTAGAGTTGAATTAGTGCCTAGCTGTTTTACATTTGGCATAGTAAATCTCACACACTTTGTTTTATTTGAATTTAGTAGGAGATTGTTAGTTGAAAACCAATATAATACATCATTTAGTGCCCTATTCACATTGTCAAAAACTGTTTTCTTACGATCGACTTTAAAAATAAGTGACGTATCATCAGCAAATAGAACTATATTACAGAGATCTTTTAAATAATAAGGTAAATCGTTTATATATATGCGAAAAAGTAGAGGACCTAATATGGAGCCCTGAGGAACGCCCATAGTAACCGGTAATCCAGAAGACCTCGCACCATTGACATCTACATGTTGAATTCTATCCTTCAAGCTATAGGTAGCTCCCTCTACACTACACACTACTAGATTGTTCGAGCCATGGTTTGATATTTTTTCGTTTATTGCCCGTGGTACTATCACTCTTACTACCAGTAGCACAGATAAGATAATAGTTACCAGTAGTAACACGGATAATTTTTGTTACCTGTAGATTATCTTTAATCTTATTAGAATTTAAGGTTTGAAACGACTAAAATGGAAATTTTATGTTATAGTCCATAATATTAGGATATTATACTTTAAAAAATGCGGTATGTTTTTTTCAATTATTCTCTCTCCTCGTCGTCTAGACTAGGTCAGAACCTTAACAGAAACTTTTGCTGGTGAATATAATAAGCAAACTGAGGTCAGCAAACAAATGGTTATTAATAGATGAGTTCTAATATTCAATATAATATATTGGAGTTATTGCTTCCACAATTTACACACACATAAAATATTACTCAATGACTTGTGAATAACATTTCACCGCAACTGTGTCAAACCGCGCCACTGGGGTTCTACTGACAACTTTTGGTTTTCTTCCGACTATTTTAAAAATCAAGTTTTAAATTCGAAAGTTTAATTTATTGCCAAAGTCAAACTTGTGTCTTTGTCTTTGATGATATATTGTCTTCTATGATTAGTTTTAATTGATAGTTGGTTACGTTAGTCTCTGATATTCGTCGTGGTTAATTCTTCTAGCAAAGGTTGCCATCGTGAAAGCGATTAAAGTACGCACTATGTGTTCGTATCATTCAAATGCAGCTTTACAGCCATAATTACTATTGCTTCGGCTGTTGTTATTACTGCATCTGAAATTTGATTAGAAATTCTCCTCATTTTTAACACAAATACTGAATATAAAAAATATAGTGAAATTACAGAAAGTCGTAAAACCGTTGACTAAAATATAATATAACTTCAGTTTATAGTCCGTTAAACCGATTACATTACTAAACCTGACCTAAGACTACTTTATAATTTAAATAAAATTGTATTTGTGAAGCAGTCAACTAAAGAAATACTAAAGTAAAATATAAGGTTGAATATCAAAGAACTAATATACCAAGCAAAATTTGTTTAAATAAGTTTACTAAGAAATAGTTTTGACGTCTTTAACAATTTTGAGTAACTAAGTAAAATGAAACAAATTATTTTAAACAGAATCGTTCACTTGTGGCCTAGAGCAAATGAAGTAAAAAAAATGTCTACTGAATATAAATTCATTCAGACACTTTCAATAGCAAGCGTATACTCCAATTTTGATCATTTTTATTTACAAAGGATATTTACATCGAGATATTATGTACTATAGAAGCCACTCAGAACAAAATACACGTTCCGTTTATATTTGAATTAAAACTGAAAAGCGCTGCAGCGCTAAAATAATAACTTGCAGGAAAACCCAAGTAAAGAATTAACAAGCAGCGCTTGATCGCTTTTGAGCTGTAGTTTTCTCGCCATAGCGGCATAGTCATAAGAGCCGTGATTTTGATGGCGCTTACGCGTTTTGACCAACGAACTGCTCCAACGATTTGTTTTCATAGATTTAGCGCCAAGCTACAAAACAGAACAGAAAAATAGTTTATACCTAAGAAGCTTTGATAGAATTCAAACTCAGTAAATAGTATCTACTTTTAGTAGTATTTTTTGTAGAATGCATCGTGGTATCTTACTAATGTTATAAAACATAAGAGTTTGTGAGGATGTATGGATGTTTCTTACTCTTTTACTCTAAAACTACCAACTGTATGGATTTTAATGAAAGTTTACAATAATATACAAGCTATAATGTCCGATTCAAAGAAATCTGAAAAAAAAAAGGTTATGTTACACCCAAAGTAATCAAATGTATTAAAGACAAACTAAATACTCCTGTTGTGATCGTGTAATTTACGTGTTATCTTTTTACAGGTGTCTTAAGTAGGTACAAACAGGATGTCAGTTCTGCGTGCATTTTTTTGTTAATCCATGATGTGCATAGGAAATGGCGGCGCTGCCAGCCAAAATGATGATTTTAATTTATTATTTTGTGTTGGTTTTAGTAAAAGTTTGTTCTCTTATCGATGAAATGTCACACCACAATTTTTTTGCTTTTCGCTCTTGCATAGTTTTTACATGTTTTTAAAACACAACTTGTCATTGTTTTCGTTAATAAAAGGTCAGGTGAATACGTTCGAGTTCGCATTACAAACTATTGCTTCGCGGTGTCTACTCTATACGCTAGTAGTAATAACTTAGTGAGGATATTCGGATTTATTCACGTAAGTATTTCGGGGATGCCCAACTAGTTTCGGATCCGACGGGAGACCTCCATCCAGGGGTAAACAGACCTTATGCGTCCGTGTCAGGCACTGCACTACCTTGGCACCATCTCGTCGATTCTCGAAATACATACGTTTACAAATATGAATACCACTCACGCAAGTTTTTTTTTCTTTGGTAAATTGGTCTATAGAATAGAAAATTATTGAAATTTCTTAATCGAGTGAATCCTCCTTAGATTTGAATACGTATACAAAGCATCATTTAGTTTGTCAACATAACTAATAAACAAAGCTCGGTATTTAGTTAGGAGCTTTCTAGCGGTGCGACATGTCGTGACAGCGACAACCAAGTAACAAGATAAGCGACGGTGTCTGAACACGCGACCTACCTACCCTACGGGAGTCCGACCCGTCCGTCCACTATAATCTCCTTCAACCTGCCACTACTTGCGAGATGGCATTTATATCGGCTTTACATCGCCTTTACCTGTCATAATACTCATCTTAAGACACAGGCTTAGCACAAGTGCTTTCTTGTTTTAGTGAATTAAACTAAGCAAATTAGTCACGCTGAAATTGATTGTTTTTTGGTGATTAAAACCGTACAGCTCACTATACCATCACTATATCCTCAGTCAGGCAAAGTATTTTTTTTGTTTACTATATAAAAGGCATAGTTACCATTATGTAAAATGCTTTTATAACTTCTAACTTGGACTCAAACTAGACTTGTAGTGCACTCACGTTGTCAATATGATAAATACATTTTAAATTGTCAACGTCTTCATAACGAGACTGATGTTTAAAACAATTAAAAATAACTTTTGCAGTAATTATACCTGTACAATTTTTATTTTAGGTTTGATTAATTTTGAGGATATAAAGGCGATATTGTGTCCTCCATGCGTATTCCTAAAATTACTTAATATCCACTTTTATACACGTGTTTGCACTTCTATAAAAGCTAGCAGCGTAAAGGAAATAATGAAAGGAGGCAAATAGGTCAAGATCCTAACGGGCAGCGGGCGAGCAACCTGTCAATGCTTAATGCATGGTGCATTAAGGCATTATACCTAATAAATTGTAAAAGGCTCGCTTGTGAAGCCCTCAATACATCCTGCGTTTCAATGCATGCTATATGGATTGCACTGTTTGAAACAAATTGTGTTATTAGTCAATTATAGTAAAGTTTGTTTTACAATGTTCAATTCAATCATCACAACCATCCAACCATCAAATCGTCATAACCGTCCACATATCGATGTTATAATTGACCCGTTGGTGTGTAGGGAGATTTTTTAACACCATAAATTGCCAATTGCCAAGTTGGTCACCCAATTAACAAGTGGCAAATTCGCTACTATACAATATATATCTAGTAGCCAATCTATACAATGACAGTTCAACTTATACTGGAACTGAATATGTGGCTTATATTGTATTTATGTTACAAAGAGATCAATAAGAGAAAACAATTAATTTAAACCTTACACAATGAATTATGATCGAACTTACACCACCAGGCGATCTCTAGTTATTATTAATTACTACCTACGTCTTTTTTCCAGGCAGTTTTTATTCCTCTGAACAATTATTATGATGGACACCTTGATGAGTGATGACATTACACTATCACGGCCTATCCTTTATGTTTCTATTACTATATTGTACTAAGATTTAGCAAGAATTACCGATTCTGACACATTACTGGTTATATTGTACACGGTTACATTTACACTTCACCTTGATGTCACACATTCTATCTACAAGATGTTTTAAACATTTAACGTATTTTAAATATATTAAAACATTTGCCAACAGTTTCACGAGTTCCTATTTTTTTGCGTTTTTTGGGACTTAATTAGTTAGCTATTATAATTTCAATAAATTAATAAATTATCTTTTGATAATAATGTCGTTTTATTAAGTACTTCTATCCCTATGAGTTTTATTAAAATAGATTTGCCGTCCAAAAAGGTTACTTGTAAGGGACTGTGTTCACTGTCGTAGATGATTACATAAGTTTGTTGCATGACCATTTTTTTTTCTCAGGGTTAATTAGCTCAGTTTTGTAAACAACGCTTCCGTCTATGTTTCCTAATTGGTAGCTTTGAAATTTTGTTGTCAGATTATGATACTGTTCCATGTCATGTAAAGAAGATACTTAAACTCAGTCAGCAGAAACGTCATAACCATAACTTGTTCTAAATTAATTAATCTGTCTTTCTAAATAAGAACAAAATTCATAATTTCTCGGTTACTTAATTATATTTGTTACAAGTTTACTTAAAAGCCTCGGCTAAACTCGTTTGCCTCAAACTTTATTTTTCTTGTATCCACAAGGTTTGTAATTAAAATTAACAGAAAGTATGGAAAGTACGAAAATTGTTGTTTTATTAGCGTTAATGGGTTGTCTTAAGACAATCCAGAGAGCGTGATTTAATTGTTAAGATTCTGTTTTGTATTAACGGATGAGCTTCGCTCCTTAAGTATAAAAAAAGACCTTAAATAAAAAATTATCTTACGTTGTTTCAGAAAAAAATCTGGATTGAAATTTATGAAATATAAGATAAGCTATATAAAAACAAGCTTCCACTGTATAGCAAACTAACAAACATTTAAACGGCCCAAACTAATAGTTTAGAAATACAATAACAGGTTTATAAAAATAACAATGTTCACTTTTATCATGCGACGCTATCATCGCGTTAACAAGCCGACATACTTTGTGGAAACCGTTGTCACAACACTTGACAATCTTCTGAAACAAAGAGCAATCGAAAGCTATTTAAATTCAAGACCCCACTCGACCGCAATTATTTACACAACGACACTACACTATCCTTAAATCTGTATAAATATTCATGAAACGGTTTTATAAGGAGACCCTTGTTCTCTTTAGCAGCGTAAACGAAACTTTACTGACTTCCATTTCCCCTTTCACTTCTTCTTGTGATGTCATGTGCAATGACATACTACAATCAAATCATGAACAATTGCAGAATGTATCTTATTTTACGAATTTTATTAATAACTTTGAACTTGAGTATTTTCTAGGAATTTTTTTGATAGTTTATTAACGAACAAAAGTACACATTTATCGTTATAAATATATTTTTTATCCCAGGAGTCACGGCATCTTTTAGTATTCCGGGAATTGTCTTTGAAAATGGAAACGGACATTTGCCCGGAAAACTCGCACCTTGAGTTTACCCTAGCAACTTAATGGTGTGGACAGTAAATTTGATAGTTAATAAATCAAATTAATCACAAACAGTCCATCAATCGTTGGTCTAATTAACTAAGAAAAAAATCATAAATTATAGTTAAGGCACTAAAGAAACTTGAACTTTTAAAGTAAAAATTAAAGTGCTCCCAAATATCGGTATACGGTACAGTAAATTTTCCAATTATAAATGTAAGGTACTAAACTGCAATTTTAAAAGCAACTATCAGCGCTACGCGGTCTGTTAACATTCTCGTCCAAGTAGGAAATGGAAAATTCCCAAATGATTCACATTATAAGACAAAGGTCAACCTTTCACAACGATAAAGTCAAATCAACATAAAAACTCATCACGGATCTGAAACTAAACTATTTTTGTATAAATAACAGAAAATCTGATTAAAGTTTTATACTTAGCTGGATGAGTACACACATGCGGACGCGGAAAATGACGAGGGTCTGGTGTCAGATTGTTTGCCTGGGAAACCATAATTTTAATATCTCCGCTGTCTACATAAGCTTACCTATTCACAATTTGCTCCAGAAGTTACTTAATAACACTACGTACTTCCATGTCTATACCTTATTTGATAATGACAAATTTTCATTTCAAAACCGTCATGGTTTGAAAAACTAATATAATGGATTAGTCAGTAGCTAAAGATATTATTCTATACCTAATATAGTCCAGTAAAAGTTTATAACTCAGATGTTGATGTTTTGACAACTTTGTTGTTGCAAGCGTAAACAGGTTTAATATTTTTCTTATTACTTACTAACTTGTTTGCCCTCTTAGTGGTAAATAGAGGCGGCATCACCAAACAGCGAGCTTATTCAATCATAAACGCCTAATATACATCAATGGCAATTAAAAAATGGAAGACCACGACTGGGCTAAGACACTCGAAAGCCTTAATAAAGGGCTATGATAACAAAGTATCAAAAGAACTTCTGGGGCTCAAAATACAAAACCTGTGCAGTAACTAAAATCCTCACCGGACACTGCAAACTGAACAAACATATGGTCAATCTAAAGTTGGACGAGAACACAATATGCAGATTCTGTCGAGAGGCAGAAGAAACTGCAATGCATATTCTATGCTTTTGTGGCCCACTAATGCGATACCGAAGTATTAATCTAGGGTTGCATATCATGCAACCATAGGAAATACAAACAATAACTGCTGATAGTATCTGGAGGTTTCTCTATATGCGTGACAAAAGTTCAAAAATAGTCGAGGTAGCACTAGGCACTTAAAATAATTATAATAATAGTGGTATATACTTACTTGGTACAAATGCAACTTTATTTATCTCTATTAAGAACCATTGAATATAAAGTAAAAATCAAACAGCTCTAGCATCCCCCGAAGGTGATGATTAGCGCTACCCTTACATTGGTTGTCTTGTCACGTAGCCCCCAATCTGCTTAGCGGGACACCTTTGTGTCGACCCTTTTATTTGGGGCCCAAAGTCCTTAGATACACAGAAACAGATTCACAGATAAACATTCCCCAGTCGTTAGCAAGATATACAGACCTTATTTTGCACCTTTATCGAATAGTTTATGTCAACACCTATAGACGCTGTTAGTTAGTGTGCCACCTTATTTGATTAATATTATCTTTCTTGAATGAAAACGTAATTTAAAGTTATTGAATGAAACTTTCAGTGCTTTGCGTAAATTGATTATTTTACTTAAGTTTATATACTAGTGAATCCGTCGCAATTTTATCTTTTTTATCTGAAGATATCAGATTAAATATTAGATTACTTATGGGTATAATGGTTCCGAGGGAGAGTGCGTGAAATACCAACGCAGTTGAAAGGAACAGGGGGCGCGCTAGGCACTGCTAAATGCGAAATAATCTCCATCGGCACTGGCTTGAAAGCGACGGATAGTCTACCCTTTACCCAAACAAAAACAGGACCGGACAAGGCGTCACGTGTTTCTCGTGAAAAAAAAATCTGCTACAGTATACACACAAAATTACAGGGAACTACTAGTAATATACAAAACCCAAAAATTCGACGGCCATTCATTATATTATTTTTCAGTTATGAACTTTAAAACGTAAATAGTGAATATTTTATTTTACTGAAATTAAAAATATATAATGTAAGATACAGGCACTCCTCCATATATACTTTAGATATATCGAATTACACTTCCAGTTGCGCAGAATTCTCTTAATTATTCTTGACTTTGTTATTACTAACTGTTGCGGTCATAGTATAGTTTCTTTATAAAGACTGCCTATTAGACATAACATCGCTTATAACGCTTCCATACAACCCGCAGATAACGCACATACTTGTAATTTGAAAAAATAACACGTATTTAAAGTGTGTATCTATAACAGATAAAATATTACGCATACTTTGTTAGTTTACAGTGTTACTATGTCTCAATTTAAGTAGTTATAAAAAGCACTTAATATATATTACGTGCAAACATCGACTGATAATGGCAAACAACGATCATCACTCGCGTCGAAATTATGACGATTCATCCCAAACTCGACAAAGTACTTCGCAGCTTATCATCGAGGGACAGAATCGTTTTAGTTGAACAAAGTAACGGTCGAGGTTTCTGAATGAGTAATGAGATCGGTTAGTTTAAACGAGTTATTCGTACAGTTCGAATCACATCCTTACTAATCCCAAGCATCAATTATGAACTGAATACGAATGTAACAACCGATGAAAACCGCTGGGGTGCGACAAACGGCCATTAAAATTCGGGATCAGACCGGGGATTTGGGCGAAATCCATCAGAAATTAATATTTGAGACGTCAGCTGTTCCACACCTGGAAATTGTCTAATAAAGCCGCTTTATGAACTTGGCTTTTATAAAGTTTGCGAGTCTACTGCGTTTTAAGGGCCTTCTTCATCTTACCAAAGATAGCGAAAAAGTTACTTGGCTTACGTTCTTTGTTATGTACCCACATAATTATGTTAGAATTGGATGGGCTTGTAAAAAAATTGTTATATTGTTGCATCGCTAAGCATGCGATGGATTTAAACAGGTGTGAAAGAAGTCGATCAGAAGAATGATCTAATGAGTTCTCATTCAAACAACTCATTTTTATCAGAAGATTGTGGTAAAACTATAAAAGAGGTTTTAATGATTTTGAAAATTGTTTTACATTGTTTTTTTAAGCCTCATACTAGGGAAAAGCTTAAAGGTTTCATAACATTTGGGAGTTTAAGTTTGATGATCGTTCTTTTTACAGAGTAGTCAAACGGCTCCTGATACAATTTAGGCGCTCCTGGACAGCGCGGCCGCTGCGGCGGCAGTAGTGGGCCCGGGAGGATCAACTTACGAACTCAACATACCAATTAACTTCCCATCTATTAATCAGGCCAAGTTTTTTAGATACACATCTGACTTTCCTTATAGTGTCACGATCACTAGATACTGTCCCTACATAAAAAGGATAAAACTTAACCTAATCAATCTTGCATAACTATATACATTTAGCTAATTTTCGAGTTTTAAATTACGTTGGGGGTAGACTAAGTATATATGACAATACATGTAAACTCACGTCTTCAAGCTCGGTTCGCTTGCATTATGTACGTACCTATTTCTTTAACTGAAGTAACTTTTACAGTCGGGTGACTACGAGTGGGCCGTGAACTCCACTGAGCACCTGAATACCTACATTTTTAAATGAAATATAATAATGTTTGTCTAAATGAGATTTTGAACTTACGAAAACAGGAAATGATGTGTGCAATTTCACAAAGAGTGCAATTTCACACAGAGTAAAGTTCAATGGTCCTTGGAGTAGTCGGCGGATCTACCAGCGCCCTCGGGCGTCTTATAATATTCTCTAAGAAATTTGTATAGCGCGACTGCAGTACCGCCGGAACCCTTCAAGCAATTTGGTGTACATATCTTGACACTCAATTTCTTTGAAGTGCTCACTGTTATCTAGGGTGAAATATTTCGAAGAGAGCAGCTTCTTGTTTGGTGTTCTTATCAATTGTTAACGTACCTTATTTAAATATTTGAACTAACATTCTACTTTATGCCTATAAATACTATGCAATTATTATCTCAGTGTATTGTACTTAAAAAAATGTAATCAGCACGTATTTAGATAGTCAATCAGTTATTATATTAGAATGTTACGTCGTATTCAACGTGTTTTTATTTTGTCTAAAGATTAACTGTGCGATTATGGCTATTTTGAACGATTGTTTTTATACAAGTTTGAAATATTTACTCGATCCCAAAACTTTGGGTGGAGTGTTACGTAATATTGACTGTCTATGCTAGTTTATAGCAGAGCGAAGTGACGTAGTAAGAGTTTTTCAAACTAATTCAACAAAATGTAATTTATATAAACTTGTTAGGACACAGTTCTAATAGAAGAAATCAAAAGTAGAAGTAAAATTAAAAAGTAACATTTTATTGGTAGTTTTACACTTTTGATTATTACACAAATGGAACCGTTTGTCAATGCATATGAATTTGCGTACGTTCCATAGCGGTACTTGGAAACTCTGTCTCTTCAATGTATTATTTAGATATATGGTGATTAACATTATTAGTATATGGCATTATGTTGTCAAGGTTTTCCCCATAATTCTAGGCGTATCAGAAAACTATGTGACATTTTGGTTGTTAATAAAAGCATATAGATGTGAACGGCAACATTCAAATCCAATTTATTATTTAAAACTGGACAAAGTAATTAATTATATATATTTTATACTTTATTTATTTTCAGAAAGAAAGCTGGTGCGAAGGCATGAGTGACTATTAACATAAAAGCTCTTAAATTTCCGCGTCTTCTATGCATCATTTCAAAAGTGTAAACACGTGGCGTATCAGTCCACCTGTGATTACGATGGAATTTGATCAAAACGTCGGGTTAACAAAAATATTACTTTGACTAAATCCAGATTTAATCTAGATTATACATATACAGGGCTATTCCAGAAATACATATGTATCTGACACTATTACGTTCATTTGTCAACCCGTTTAAAAATGAGTTCTGTCTTTTAGAACTTATATGCGAGCATGAATATTTCATATATAACATATACAATGCCTACCTATCTCAGAGAAGCACGGACGGACAATGGGCCATCCGTCCTTCCTATGAGCTATACTGATACCTACCTTTAGTTATCACAATAGCACTTCGTACGAATGCCTTTCCGGACGCTATTATACTGGACCAAACCTGCTTTTATGAAACGTCACTGACCATAGTACAACTATTACAAAATAATGAAAACTGTTGTTCAACCTAGGTTTTTCGAATGTACACGTTTTGTTTGGGCTATTTTATTCACAGGTGCTTAGCTGCAAAACGATTGCAGTACATGACCACAATCGGGACTTTGTTCCCGACTATGAATCCGACATAAGCTTTGAGAAGAGGTGAAAAGTTAAAATTAATAGCTATGTATATCTCTACATAGTATAAAACAAAGTCGCTTCCGCCGTTTGTACGCTTAGATCTTTTAAACTACGCATAGGATTTTAATTCAGTTTTGACCAATAGACAGAACGATTCAAGAGTATAGTTTCATATTGTTTTGTGTTAATTTGTAGAATGATATTACGATAATTGTTCACCTCATTAATATCTACATAGCACCCGTGCTAAGCGAGGCCGGGTAACTAGTATTTTATATAAATTTCCATTCACGTTGTTTGTTGATGAAATCCTAAACTAATGAACCGATTTTAATGAAATTAGGCACAATGTATGCAGTTTGGTGAAACTTGAGACATAGGATTTCTTTTGATTTTAATTTTTATTGCAAATCACCTAGCCATGGCAACGCCTGGTAGCTAGTTACATATATATTATGTCTACAGTTAACTGACACCGTAATCACCTATAAGAAAATGATTATTAATGATATACGGTTTTACTCACATGTTTATTTTGGAGATGCCCCAGGATAGTTTTTGACCTATTGTCACGTTTTATTCTAGAGTTTAAATAAAACGAGCAAAGTTTAGGATTTGTTGTTATATTTAAAAAAATATAAATAGCAAAAAAGTGGGTAGTGAGTTCGGTTAGGCCGGTACAAAACCGCACTCCCCTGGTCGGTGTCAGATGGCAAGGCCCCGGCGTAGTCCGGCGGAGCGAGGACCCGGGAGATGGAGGTAGCAGCTGGGGCGAAGAGAGTAGCAGAGGCCTGGCGTGGCCTGGCGGAGCGAAGCCCAGGAGGACTTGGGTAACACCTCAGTCGAAGAGAGCAGCGGAGGTTCTCGAGAGCTATAGTCGAGCGCAGCTCTCAAGCAACATAGGAGTTCCCAGTACGGGAACAAATAAGGCACTTAGAAACGACTGTTATAATTATTAACAGATTTATGAGAGTCGAGGTTTAATAGTTTAACTGTCGGTTACACTGAGATTGCGCACCGAGCTGAAGTACCTGTCGTGTCTCAAGCGCAGTGTTAAGACGACGAAGCATATCTGTCGTTCCTGTTTGTTTGTTGCTAATTTATTTTTATGTAATGAAAACTGATTAGATTATAATTTGAAAATTGATTAGTTGGTAAGATTGCAGTATAATTTGCAACAAGAAGCTGCTCTCTTCGAAATATTTCACCCTAGATAACAGTGAGCACTTCAAAGAAATTGAGTGTCAAGATATGTACACCAAATTGCTTGTAGGGTTCCGGCGGTACTGCAGTCGCGCTATACAAATTTCTTAGAGAATATTATAAGACGCCCGAGGGCGCTGGTAGATCCGCCGACTACTTCAAGGACCATTGAACTTTACTCTGTGTGAAATTGCACTCTTTGTGAAATTGCACACATCATTTCCTGTTTTCGTAAGTTCAAAATCTCATTTAGACAAACATTATTATATTTCATTTAAAAATGTAGGTATAGTGCTCAGTGGAGTTCACGGCCCACTCGTAGTCACCCGACTGTGAAAGTTACTTCAGTTAAAGAAATAGGTACGTACATAATGCAAGCGAACCGAGCTTGAAGACGTGAGTTTACATGTATTGTCATACCTACTTAGTCTACCCCCAACGTAATTTAAAACTCGAAAATTAGCTAAATGTTTAGACAAGTTAAAGAGTTAATTAGTTTTGTTCAACGTAATTTTATACCGTAACTAGGCTACCCGGCCACGCGTTGCTGTGACTAAGTAATTTGCAAAAAAATATATATTGTGACTACAAATTGAGATAAAAACTATCCTATCTCTCAAGTTGAACCAAACTGCACACAGTGTGCAAAATTTCATTAAAATCGGTTCATTAGTTTAGAAGCTTATCGCGGACAAACAACGTAGCACCTTTTATTTAAATTTAAGATATGGTACTCGTTTATATATTTATTTAATTATATTTATTTTAAAATAAAATCTAGCCTTTAATAAATAAATCCCACATACACACAAAAATTGTGAAAAACAGCGCAGACGGTTTTTAAACTACGGTAACAGATTACCATTTTTGATAAACCATAAATTGAAACATTAGCGATTTTTAAATCCATATCATATACATGTCTAAGTGACAGTCTATCGAATTGTAGCCTGCACGCTGTATTAACATAAATATCAGATCGTAAAGCCTCTTAACTCACAGGGCCACGATTAATGAGTCAATAATTATCCGCTAAGGGCCTCACCCTGTACGTACTTAGTCCCATACCGTACACAGTTCTAATATAATTTATTTATGTGACATGATTGCTAATCGACTTGTGATGTGGCTTACGACCTATATGTAATAATGTATCTATTATAAACTTAGCGGTTTCTGGAAATACAAGCAAATACTTGATAGCTGAATGGTAGGTATTAAACAATTGTACAAGAAACCGTAGTTTTTTAATGCAATAGTCAGAAAAATTAAAACTACTGTATTTGAGTGTTTTTAAAATTGGTAATATCCGAGTGTGAGTTGGGTCCCATAGTCCATATAGACTGCACGGATGGCGCAATGGTTTAAGTGGTCACCTCGCCACTACGCTGCGCCGAGTTTTGTGGGTTCAAATCCCACACACGACAAAAATTTGTGTGATCCACAAATAGTTGTCCCGAGTCTGGGTGTTCTTTGTGTCCGTTTTTTGAATGTTTGTGAAGTCCCCCGCGACACAGTAATATTCCTTTTTAAAAAAAAAAAATTATGTAGAATTGCATTTTTCTTTTTACTTCAACATCTTATTAAAGTATTAATTTTTTTTGTGAACTATGTACTTTTCTATTATACTAACTAGATTAGGGATCCGTGAGGAGTATCTATGCATTTTTTTTTAAATCGTCACCAGAAATATATTTCTTCTTGCCTCATAAGAACCCTTTTCATATCTTGTTATATTATTTCTGCTGTCAATTAGAAAATATATTGTTTTGGTATAATTTATTCAAACTTTATAGGTATGCATTTACTATACTAATACCGGCTGGTCAACTGAATTTGTATAGTATCCCTACTGCTTTATCGCACAAACAACTAATGCATCGGATAACAAAATATATATTTCAGCAATTTCGTACATCATTTAGAGAGAGGTTTAAAATATTTGGCAGGCAGACTGGCGCTCAGAAGCTTTGTTGGAAGTTTACAAATGTCATTAATTTTAAAGAAATGGAAGAATACAGGGTGTGATCACCCTGTATTCTTCCGTCCGTCACTGCTCCTCTCTTAAGAATCGTAGTGTGATTTTACATCTATACTAATATTATAAAGCTGAAGAGTTCCTTTGCTTGTTTGGTTGAACGCGCTAATCTCAGGAACTACTGGTTCGAATTGAAAAATTATTTTACTGTTGGATAGACCATTTGGCGAGGAAAGCTGTAGGCTAGGTATATAACATAACCGTACGACGAATAGGAGCGGAGCAGTGTCCATAAGCGCATGTGAAACTGCGGGGACGGCTAGTAGCCTATAGACTTCCTGAATCCCAATACAACAATAATTATTCAAATCAGGCTAATAATTCGAGAGATTAGCGTGTTTAAACAAACAAAAAATTTATAATTTATTTAGTATAGATAAACCTAGGAATAAATCATCTAAGAATTTTACAAAGGAGACAACTGCTGCTTTATAGAAATTGTATTTCATTTCAGACGAATACCATGCTCGCAATATAACTAGTTTCTCCATAATACATGAATAATTTAGATATTCCTTGAAATTGGTAACATTAGTTGAAACACTAGTATTTCTACTTTACCACTATTTCACAATTCTGATGAACTGAGTGCAATTATAAAATATGGTTCTTTTTTGTTGCCTTCTTACTTCTACTCTAATACAGTATATTAAGTTGTACTCCAAGACTTTCAAGTTAGGTTGCTACATCTTTAGTCTTATTATCGCGATAAAGAACATATTATTTTCCAGTTGAAAATTTAATACCTCCGACTCAAAAATCCTTTCAACGATTAGAGCTAATGATCTTCGAACAGCTGAATAGATTTTTCTTAAATTATTATATCTAAGTAAACTTTTGATCAAGTCACCATTCAATTAAAAAAACGATCCATCCGTTTAGGAGCCATGATGCCACATACAGATACACACGTAACATTATTTTATTTGTTGTATAAAAGAGAGGTTATTTCTAGACATTTAATTTTTGATACCTGGGTAATGAAACATTACAAATGCGGTCGAATATGAGTTTTTTGTATCAAGCAATAATCATTACAGTCTATGAAGCCCATACAAACTTATAAAAATCAATGCCAGCTGAAAAGTACTTGGAGACTTTTAAATTGAACTTTTAAAAAGTGTAATATACTTTTCGTATAGTAATTTGCTGTGATAAATCAAACCATCAATTCAATTGATGATCCAGCCAGCTGTACCTTAATTGTAGTATTTGTACGAGCGATGTGAACAACTCAACGATAATTTTGTGTAGTAAACATTTTTCCCGCCATTGTTGAGAGTAATTGATATGGTATGGGGTATTTTAAGGGCCGTGGGACGTAGTGCCAAATATTTGAATCATGCAATTAGCGCAGCTTTTCATGTACTGTTAAACACTAGAAACGCTGTAAATAATATAATCACTACATATTATACAACTAAGTCCAACGCCGCGACTGTCTGTCTTCAGAAGCTATGTAATTTAATATTTTTAAACTACTCAGTTCATCTTCGAAAGTTCGGAACTGATACTGAAAAAATTTATTTATTTATTTACATTTATAATAATCTTCACTATATATTATAAAACAAAGTCCCCCGCCGCGTCTGTCTGTCTGTTCGCGATAAACTGAAAAACTACTGAACGGACTTTCATGCGGTTTTCACTAATAGACAGAATGATTGACATGAGGAAGGTTTAGGTGTTTAATTTGTTAAGAGTTTGGGTAAATTGATTGAAATGTGTTGATGATTGTTGAAGATGTCTCTTCTACCCGTGCGAAGCCGGGGCGGGTTGCTAGTACTGAATAAGTGTAACGTCTGACACCGTCGCAGCAGGAGGCTTCTTGATAAAGGACCCTCGTCGGGACTGGAATTAGTCGAGCATCACCGAAATACACACGTGAGTAAAACCGGGTATCTTTAATAAGTATGAACATCACTCACAAAGGTTTTAAACCAAATATTTGTTTATTTTATCGTCACATATTTTTCATTTCTAATCCGATTGCAATGAAACTTTGTGGATTATTTATTGCGCAAGCGGAGGAATGTTTCTGAGAATAAAAACGGTCAATGCGTTTGCTATTTGTTTATAATGTAGTTGGTAAATGTTTTTTTCTAGAATGTTTCGATTATTAAAATTTGTAAGAAACAGTCTCACAACCACTGATATAAACTATGAAAATCACTAACTAACAGTAACTGCCAAGTTGTTCGTACCTCTGTTCGCACTCAAGTCAATCGTTCTCCACTTTTTTCTACCCTTTTATAATACCACTATTCATTAATATTTATCATTCGACCAATAGTATTGCGTTACCGGTATAACCAGTCAAAATAATGTCTATTAACTTTTTTTTATTAAATAATTAACTGTGTTATCATCTATTATAGTTTGGCTCTATTTTTAATAAAATAAATAAGAGTTTTTGATGTGGCGACCAGAAAATGCTCACTAGAAGATAATGTGAATATACTAATCGAATACAATACACGAATCAACTAAGTCAAAAGGACTTCTTCAGTGATTCCTATCACGGTGCGATTTGGTTCAAAAAAAAATTTCCCGATTCACACAATAGTATCAAACCAAATGAAAAACATCTGTGTTACGGATGGTACTATTATGTACTACTATTATGTGGTTACGGTAACTTTTAGAACTTACAATTAACGGACACAGACTTTCTGAATGACAAAAACAATTCTCCCATGTGGGTATTATGTTCAAACAACACTAGTTAGCAGTTGGTGAAATGAACTCATGCCTTTAAATTTTAACTTTATTTTTAGGAACATTGTCCAATGTTACATTGTCCAATGTTACACTGTTCAATGTTACATTGTTGAATGTAGAGTATCTATATATTAATGCGTGAGGAAAATTCTTTGTTGTTCATATTTTAAGTAAACCCGTACCTAAAATTAAGAAAACCTAACAATATGTGCGATTAAGTTTAAAAATATGTAAATAGAGCAACATAGTATATATTTTGACCTGTCATATAAAATATCTGTATACAAAAGTCTATACACGGACAGTTCAATTTATACTGGACTTGAAATTCCAAACAATCGAAATTCGACCACCAGGTGATCTCCAGTAATTATAAATCTAGTGAAAATTGTTAAATTTTTCTTATAATTCATAGGAATCAAACTATTAATAAAACATATAACGTACTAAACATGCAGCTTTTATTGCCTCCATTTTGAACAGTGATTCACCATAGATTAGTGTGTACCTTGCGTTCCTAAATCAATAAAAATAAACTTTATGGTTACTAAACTAATCCTAACAAAAATAAATGAAATACTATAAACTCTATTTCATTCGTTGCCTTGCGTTACTACATATATAAGCTGATTCATGGTTGTTAAACGATAAATCAGCTTCAGCTATTACTTATAACCGTTTGACTATCAGCTCTACTACAAAGTACACCAAAACACACACAACAGCAATATTTTGAAATAACGATATATTTTTTCTCACTAAACCTGCGTAATACTCCTACGGTAATTATACGCCATTTCAGAACAGTAATGGATTTATTCGAGAGAAGGTAGCTATCGAAGTTGTATCTTAATTACTACCGAACTAAAATAAAGCCAAAGCCTCTTATCTCCTTTTGCCCACCTTACTAATCTTTTTTTATTCATTAATAAGCCCAAAGCTTATAGATATTGAACACGTAAGTGGCAATATAACAATATTTGGGAGCTTCAGTGTATGCATTCCAGGACCAACTTTAAAAAAAATTGTCTTCCGAAGACAATTTTTTTCTACGTCTAAATAATTAATACATAGCTAACAAATATTGTTACAAGTGGTACCTCAGACTGTCACACGGGTTGTGTATTCTGCAGTTTAAAAATTAACATCCTTGCACAAAGGCTTGAAGAGTGCATTGACTTTGATGTCATGGTTTTTCCGAATTACTACAGTTCGGGTTCTTCAAAAAGGGCATTGGAATGGTTTTGTAGGGTTGGCAAAGCGTGCCTTACAGCCTGGTGTTCTACTTGTAAATTTACGTATATAGGCTAGAGTGACTGACCATAAGGTAGGTAATTTAATACTAATTTCGAAATATTAAAAACCATATCTTTTTTATTTTTTCGTTGTTTCAAAATCATACGTGAACACAAAAATCTTATCGAAACGTCCGGCAGTTGAAAGGTACTCGTACTATCGCGTTGTTTTAAAATTGAAACAATATGGACCCTTTGCTTCAAACAGTTCTAAACAATTACACTGTAAAAGTGAGCAACAAAAAAACTCCTGCCTGCAATAATGAACAAACATTCACTGCCATATGTATAGATGTACCTACATATCTGATCTATCGATCATACCGTAAAACATGGCAACTTTGCCCAAGAAATCAAAATATTTTAGAATCTTTTAAATTATTTTGATAAGTGTGAAGATATTACAAATTGTGTTTGTTCCACATGTTACTATTTCTTTAACTCTTCATATTAAATACTAAAAATATTCAAATATATCTTCTATAGTGGTGAAAAAAATTATTATTTGTTCTGGGCAAAAAATGAAATGTTCTTGGTGCCTTTGCCCACTTAATACCTATATTTCCGTTACTATGGACTTTATCATTATTATAAATATGGCTGTATACAATTACAAGGCTATGTAGTCCAGTATTTAATTATGATATAGAATAACGTATTCCTTGTCCTTCAAAATTGAGTGAGCAAAGTTAAAAAGCTACCTAGAACTGTTTTCTTACTACAAAGACTAATGTTTAAGGGCACACAGGGTGTTAAATAAGTACACACAACTAACATTTAAATTAAATTGAAAATCCTTTTAATGGAGAATATTATATTACAAATGACATATTCACAGTCTAATAATAAAACGTCAGTTTTAAATTATGACTAAGACAAGATAATTATGACTAAGTTAATACACCAAAACCGCCCACATATACCGTAACACTACTGTCCATCCAAAGATTGCCTGGAAGATATTGCTTCTAGCAATAAGGGCCGCCCATTTTATATATAATTTGTTTGTGTATTGTTTTCTGTTTCTGTACAATAAAGAGTATTTATTTTTATTATTATTAGTAGAGCTAAAAGTGTTTTCCCTAACTCTTTCAGTAAATAGAAATAATTTCGCAAATCTTGCTCATTAGTCACTAAGTAACGCAACACAAGGAAGGGCGTTTTCTGAGCATTAATACAAAATAAACTTACAAAATGCCCTGCCATGTTTCAAAATAATATATAGAATATCCGAAAGGTAGGGATAACCTTATGATTAATTTCTATGTACATAGTTTATAATTTCTATAATAGTTTCATATTATGTGCTTTGAACCCTTGGTATAATAATCTACTGTCCTATAGGTTTTTGTGAATTCAATCGCGTAGCTTTTTTTGCTTTATTGTTTCCTTATTATAGAAGTTAGATATTGTAAGATAATTATTAAGAACACCTTATGAAAAATGTAGTGCTGGTACTATTTCTATTAGCAAGATAAACCTATTCATTTATTTATTTAGACCAGATATGGCGTGGTCGTTTTAAATGTTTTGTTTTATTAAAATAAATCAAGCTTAAATTAAGAAAGCCACAATAAGTTGAACTGTTTTTGTAAACACTTTCCGTACCATAACAGGCATTTTATATAATGGACACGTGTAGATTCATGTAGTCGTTTTCACATATTTTTAAAAATTTTAAACAGATATTGCTATACCTAATTTTAAAATTAGGTATAGCTTTTGGCACTTAAAATTTTAATATTTTAAATGTTATATTTCTCCGTGTGTTAAGTTTGCTTAGAAAGAATTCTCTTCACGTATATAAATAAGATATAGTATTAGTATAAATAGTATATAGTACAGACGTATATATTTCGCCAGAAATATTTTTGAACCCGTCTATTAGAACGTCTATTATGTTAATTTTTATAAAAGAAAAGCTTTGTTTTTGGTCTTTTCCTGAATCGATCTGAGATCATCGCGATTGCTCGTAAACATAAGCTATAACACTAACGAGGCGGATCTAATTAAGATTGGTAAATTATGTTGATTTATAGAATTCCAACGATATCCAATTTATGGATAGGCTTTAGAGATTTAGGATTAACAAAAATAGGTGTCAATGTTGAATAGTTTCAATCGGGTAGTTTATTGGGCGTCGGTCGTTAAAAGACAAGTCATGCGTATATGCGGCTTTGTTGAACATAGCACGGTAGTGTGCTACAATATAGCTACAAAACTGTTCTGATATATGTGTATTGGCTTCGATTCAGTTTGGATAATCCTTTGACCAATAAATGTATGGATAGTTCAAGTGTAAGCTGGCTAACGTATTGCGAAGGACTTTCATACAACCGGCTTCAATTTAGCACTCCTATGATCTGCTTCATATCGGCTATCAACGTTTTCAAACGAGCTTTCATTAACTTGTATACCCAAAGGAGACATGAGGGAGTTCACTTGTAAATATTTTCTTTGAAAGATTTATATCGAAAAATATCATTTTATAAAACTGACCCTGTCGTCAATATTAATGATTGCAGTGGAAATAGGAACTAAGGCGTCTACCAGTAAAAGAAAAAGAAGTCTATGCTAGTAACGTAGGTCTCTATGGTGGTTGGTTAGGTAATATGATAGAAGGTTAAACGAGATCTTCTGCAGCGTAAACCTCAGCCCGGCAAGTAAATAATAAACATCAAGCAGTATTATAACGACAACAAAATACTATAAATAAAATAAAGAAAATGTTTACGACAAATAAATCGTGATTACAAATTATCCACACTTAAAAGATAATCCCGACATCGAGATAAACAAGAGAAGGTACACAAAAGGAGTGCCAAACACAATAGCGCTTTTCTACGTTGGATCGTCTGACAGGCGTAGGCAATCGCCTTTGTAGGCAGTTTATGTACTTTGCAATGCTCACAAGGGCATATTGGTTTACCCTGAGCGATGTACCCACCCCTGATCATTTGAAACTGCTTTTAACGACCCTCACTCAATTACATCTAAATTTCCCGTATATTCTGCTTCGAATATACCTCATTAATGACAAAGCTTTCAAAGTCCCGACTAGAATGCTTGAATTTTTTACTATCTCTCCTGCCGAGATTAGTGACACTGAAAAAGACTGAACAAACTAAAAGAAATGGATCTTTTCATCTTTATGAGGGAGCTAACTTGTTGAAATACTGCTGACGGACCTTCATCTATTTTTTTTATTATAATTGGTGTCATTCTTCAGAGACAGAGTACGTTCTCATTGTGAAAAAACAAATTTGAAAGCATTCTCTTGTGTATTTAGCTAGCTAGCGACAAAAATATATTCAAAAGACCTTTTAAGAAAAAAATTAACGCTTAGGATCCCACTGATATTATAAATGTGAAAGTTTAGATGGATAGATGGATGGATGGATGTTTGTTACTTTTTCACGCAAAAACCAGTCAACCGATTGCGATGAAACTTGGTATGTAAATAGCTGGAGACCTGGACTAACGCATAGGCTCCTTTTTATCCCGATATTTTTACGGGATCAGGACTTACGCGGGTGAAACCGCAGGGCGCTGCTAGTTTCCTCATAAATATTAAGTCATTTTTTTGCCCCTGTCCAGCGTACAAAGCTGATAGACCAATATAAAATCATATAGTATAAAATAAAACATTACACATATAACAAGTATTTGTGTGTTATTTTTAGACTATGAGAGTCTAAGAATAATGACGTATTACACAATACAGCTTCATATTCTATACAATTCTTAGATAACTAAAGGAATGGGCCTGTTGGCCTTGTGGTTAGTGATCCTGACTGCTAAGCCAGAGGTCAAGGGGTTCAACTAAGGATAAATAATTGTGTGATGATTTATCTATATCTAGTAATCTGCCCTGGCTCCGCACGGGTAGCAGAGACATCTTCAACAATCATCATCATATTTCAACCAATTGACACAAAAACTTAACAAATTATATACCTTTATACTACTATCCTAACGACCTTTTATATACCTTGGTGAAAACCGCATGAAAATCTATTCAGTAGTTTTTGAGTTTATCGCGAACAGACAGACAGACGCGGCGGGGGACTTTGTTTTATAATATGCAGTGATATGTATGTATTTAGAAATTAATAAGTATGTTTATCAGCAGTCTGGTTAGCATAGTACAGGATCAGCCTAGTTTGGGATCAGACGACCGTGTGTGAGGTGATCTATTATTATTATTATATTCTAGACAATTCTTGGATTATAATTTTAATGACTCTTAGATGAATCTGTCCCTTACCATGCCGTGGCAACTTGTAACTAGTCCTAAATAAATAAATAAAATAAACAAAATAAATTAAAATAAAATAAAATAACTAAAAGAAAGGAATCTATCAGAAGGTTCAAGATATTTTAATAAATCAAATACAGGTTTGACAAACACAGTTTACCAGAATGACACTGCTCTGACCGATATCCTTCACTAGTACTTAAACACAAATTAAAACTGGAATCATCATAATAGGAACTAGCTAAGCGACTGATCGACACTTTTCGTGAACAGAAGGCAGGCCTTTTTCTTGCACAGAGAATTAGCATTGCCATTCACCGTGGCAATGCTGCCAGCATTGTGGGAACACTGCCAGTAGTTGACGATGCAGAGGAGTTTTATGACCCATGCATGTAAATAGTCCGTATATATATATATACGGACTATATAGTCCGTATTAAATATATATATATATATATATATTTAATATACCTAATTATAAGGTTTGTAGGTACAGTATTCAATAGCAGTAATATAATCAATAGATGGTCTAACAACGAACTACATTCAAAGGTAACACGAACTAGCACCATTATTTTACATAAAATGCTACCTTTCAAAAAGTGTATAACAAAGTCTTTGATTTGTGCTACTTATGAAATAATTAAAGTCAAAAATTCGTCAAGCTCTTGGTATTGTAACGCCTTTGAGGAACAGCATAACTGTGAGTGATCTATAGCATTCACTCTTAAGCACTCACTTATGTACTCGACAGTATCAAAGGGTCTCAAGTTGCCGACTCAAGCCAAAGCGCGGCCTCCTTTTTAATAACTTTGGTTACAAGTACGTCCCTGAATTATTAGGGAGATGACGCGATAATATTTTTGAGCGTGGTTATATTTTACCTTTGTCATTATGTTTTCTGTCGTTCGTTTCTTATGTATATCTTTATTTTAATTAAGTGGTTTGAAAAATTTTATACAAATGAAAAAAACAGAAAAACAATTCTTTCTTTTTGGACGGATTTCAAAGTAACGCGCATAAATATCACAAAAATGTTTCAACAATACCATGTACATGAGTTGAACGCATATTTAGTTAAAATTGATTAATTAAAGCAAAACTGTAAACCGATCGTTTAATAACAGTTTAAGTCAACTTATCACTTAGTTAGTTTGCATCTCTAAAGTCGATTAACTATCGCTAATTCGAATTTAGCTCGCTGACACATTTAGTTCGCGTGTGGGACGGAAGCCTGATGCTAAATTGTGAAACTCGGTGTATCATAATATGGTAACGAGAAATAAACTTTGTGATTCAATCAATATTTTACAGCTAAAAAATAATTTTCAATTTTATTACTCATATATCGTAAAAAATACCACAAAAGTAAAAAGAAAAAGAAAGTATTGAAACGATTGATTCCATTGATCATCTGTTTGATGAAACACTACTATAGGTACTATAGTTTTTTCTTATTTATTTATTTCATTTTTTTATTTTATTTGTAAGGTACAGAAACAGACAACAGATTAAAAACTTCTTAAACTAATATTCACCTTATACAATTTGTTAACCTGGAGTCCAATTACAGCTGTACACCACATTTACTGGTTGATTATCTTCCGTGAAATAAAAAATATTAGAGGTGATTTACCTATTTCTAATTATAAGTAATAAGCGAGAGAAGAAAAAAAAAACAATTACAGACAACAATGAAAGTCGTTGAACACTCTTGTACTAAAACAGTAAGCATTTATTGATGATAAAAGATTTGTCCGTTAGGAGATATTAACTGTAATTACTGTACAGTACGGTTAAATTTAATATTAAAATTATAATCTTAAGCGACTTACGATATAAGTTTTATAAGTTGATTCTGGATAGAATGCTTTTGTTGCATTACTTATTTGTTGTACAATATGCCAGTTACAACTTATAGAAAAAAAATATTTTTAGAAAAATGATACATAATAAATAGCAAAATATGTTTTATATGACACAACAAGCAGGTCTTATGTCATTTCAAGGCACTGTAACTACCACGTAAATCCACCTACTCTAATTTTCTATTTCTACAATCATGGTAGATTATAATATCGCCGGACCGCCTGAACGAATTAGCAAGAGCTTATTATTATAATGCTATTAGCAGCACAACAAATGTGTTTAATGTGTTCACCGCGAATTCGTTCTCCAAAGCGGATTGTAAGAAGTAAATTGTCGTTCCTTTCATACCGTGGTCGCTTAATGGTAGGTATCAGGTGGATTGTATAATTTAATGTTTTACATGTACTCTTATTACGTTAAATGGGCAGTTAAGCCTTAATGCTTAATACTCAGTTATCTGACACGAATTGTGATGAAAAGAAAACGTACTAAAAAAAATCCTTAAAATAAAACCCCCTAAATAATGACCTATTGCCCAATCCGGTAATGACCCTGACTGCTATGCCATAGGTCGTGGGTTCGATTTCCACCCGAGTCTGGGTGTTTATTGTGTTATTGTGTAATTTATCTTAACAAAATAGAAGTCGAAAAGTTTGAGAGTCCATTTTTCATTCTACCGCGCCTCTTGGCAATCAGAAGAACATACCTAGTGTATACGTAAATCGAAACCAAGATCACACGAGTGAACGCAAACATGAGTGTCAACTTTTCCCGCGAGGCCGATGAGGTAGAAAAACGAACACAAGTATAATGTCTGTACACAACTTTGCAAACAAATAACACGTGAAAAGTATACCTCCTATAAGGGTTCCTTATAAAACAACATATCGCGTTACTGAGTGATATTATATTAGAGAAACCTTTATATTACGATATGATATTGTTTCCACTTTTTATTATATTTTATAATATTCCGTTGCGAATGAAAATAAATATTGGAATTCATGCATAATAATGTTTATTTATGCAAATAAAGATAAAAGAATACAAGGCTTTTTTGTCGTTTGAGGAAAAAACACAACTAGAACCTTAAAGTACTTTTTATTGTTTTATATTTAAAATATTCACCACGTAGTTTAATACACTTTTCCATTCGCTTGAACCAGTTATTAAAACATTTATTCCACTCCAAAGTAGGTGTGTTCAATATGGCTAACTTGAAAGCGTCAACTGCTTCTTCAAAGAAGAATTGCAATCATCGCAACAAGACCGTTTTTTGCACCAAACGTGGCCACCATCTTCTTTGAAGTGTTTCGAGAGCGAACAGCTTCAGTCGGCTTTGGCTCGTCTTGGAAGATCCAGATTGTAGACTTTTGTTTAGAATCAGGATCTTAGGCATAGATCCAAAATTCGTCACCACTGGTAGTGTTGAAGATATGATTTGACGCAAGCGATCGAAAGCAAATGCAGTATCTAATGGCTTACGAGCTTTCTTACACCGAGCGCCTCGTGCAAGATCTTTTGAATGGTTGTCCCCAAGATGCCCAATAACACTTCTATCTCTTGATACGAGTATATCACATGACGATCTTCAAAAATTAATTGTCTCACAGCAATGGCGTTATCTTCAATAAAGGCAGATTTTGGACGTCCATCACGTGATTTGTCACTAAAACTGTTTTTTTTTTTTTAAAGACAGGGGGAGAGGAAAGGGTTAGGGCCTCCGGTAACCTCATTAACTCGACGAAATACAACGAAGCATTGCTTTACTGCCGGTTTGCTCTGAGGCCGTGGTATCACTCCGGTCAAGCCGGCCTATACGTGCAGAAGCATCATGGCTCTCCCACTAGAAAAAGGTCCAAAAAGTATTAAAAAAGAAAGGATTCTATCTGTAACATTATCAAACATTGCTTTTATCCTAAAAGCAATGTTTGGTATATCTCTTATAATCTTGTACGAGGGCAAAATAACTATGTTTCTTTCTTTTATTCTATTTTGTGAAATTGTTTAAAAAACTTAATCGATTTCTCAAATAAGGAGTCTTTAAAACGACAACTTCTATACTAAGAAATTAGCCCTGTGTTTCGCACATTTGTCTGCCTAGCTAGTCTCTATCACCTCATGCGTTGATCATGTTATAGATCATCATGTAGAATGCCATCGTCATCCATGCACACATTGCACTAAAACGTAACCAATTATCACTTATTACGTGAAAACCGTTTTAATTTTGATGCGATGTAGTTGTTTTTTATTTTCCTGAGCAGTCTATGTAAGATTTGAGCACAGAGCCTTTACAACGTCGAGACTGTTATAAATAATATTGTCAAAAGTTACAGTGTCAAACAAAATATAACATGCCAAGATGTAAAATGGAACCGCTTAAGGCATTAAGCGGAACTGGACACCTATTTTGGTGCAAACGCGAGACATGTTATTGTTCCTCCACTGTTTCTTTTAATGTACCTACTTATTGTATTATCTGTATGCCGATTTCTGTTTTTTTTTTTTTTATAAATATAGATATATTATTTGGAATAACTGGTATCTTAACACCGAAATAAATGAATTTTCTTTCGTTCTTTCTTTAATTCTAAACTTAAACTTTCAAATTAGGTAAAATAACTAAGAAAACTACAAAAGAGACTACATAAACGAAAACTACATAAGAGTTCTAAATTCAAAAAAGAAATTATATGCTGTTTGTTTTAAATTATGTAAAAACCAAGTACCTTTATCCGGAGTCAAGGCCCCCTCTCTTAATTGCAAAGGGTAACCAACTCAGAATTGCTTGACTAGCTAATCCTTCATAATTCTGCATTTTAACTCGGCATTGGCAGTAGCGGTTGCGTCTTGGGTTAAAAACGAGTATTATTTATTTAGTAAAGCTGTTTTACTGTGCAAATAGTTTAAATAGAAATTCAGAGAGAAATGATTTTATAAAATATTTTACTTAATTGAAAAAGTTCACGGTATTTACAAACATTATCCGTTCAATTTTAAAACTTATTTTGTTTAAACTAAGCTGCTGAACAAGCACAGGGCCCACCTATTTGTATGTGGATAGGTACCGGTGACTCTGAAGGCCTGCAACATCAGTTTTGAACTTACATACATATGTGTTCATACACAATGTATCCCCGGAGGCCCGAAGGGTTAGGCATAAGGCGGGTGTTTTAATTTGAACGTTAATTATAAAACATGAATTAGGACTACACATATTTTTCATCATCACTTTGTAGACTAAGTCGTGATGAAGCAAAATATATTTTTTAAATAGGTACATAATAGTTAGAATATTCACGAGCCTTATCCCAACTAAGTTGGGGTCGGCTTTCAGTCTAACTACGATACGGCCGACCTTCGATATTATACGTGAAGAGACTGCCATCAGACCTCCACAACTCAAACACTAGGCGATATCGAAGTTCTGTAGTTAGATCAGGTTGTCGGACTTTTGAGGGCTAGAAGTACCCGTAAAGAATGCCACAGATGTTCGTATGGCTACCGGGAGCAAGGCTCTCCGAGGCTCTATATATCAAATAAAAATTCGTCATTCAAATTCAATCATTCAATCTAAAGTCATTACCGAGGAACTTATCTGGACAAGATAACCACAACCTATTATCTGAATTTGTTAGGAGTGATGGTAGGTATATCTGCGCTTGAGCGTCTTTGATTTGGATGAAGATTCTGATTTTAACCTTCTAGCGTCTCTAATTTAAAATACAATGATATATATTAACACGTGTATCGCAAAACAAGATTACATATTCGAATAAAAACTTTCGTGAGTGGTATTCATATTATTTAAAATATACGGTTTTACTCACGTGTATATTTCGGGGCTGCCCGACTAGTATCGGAAACGACGGGGGCCCTAAATAAAGGGCCCCCGTCGGGTCCGAAAATAATATTTTAAATAATAAGATTACATATACACAATAATTATTTACCAACATAGGTACGTAATGCTATAATGAGTGTTTTATTATTATTAAAGTAGTACGCTGCGACACACGAGAGCAGTGACGATAAACACAAAATAAGACTACGTGGAATGGCTATTTTACAACATAATTTATCATTATGATATTTAAAACAAATTCGATAATATACGCGATTCCCAACATTTGATTGATTTGAAGTATTATTCTCTTTATTCATTTAAATATACATATAAATTACATTTTTAAATACATTCAGATTATATCAAAAATACATTTAAAAATATAAAAAATAGTGCCCCACCGGTATCGGGTACAGGGACCCAGCTACCGGTGGTTAGGGTTCCAGAGACAGAAACCTCCTCACAATACGTGCCGTATCAAGAAGGACCGCCTTCTGCATCAGGCCCTTAACCCAGCTGCCTAACGTGAGCCTCTGAAGGTGTTGGTCGAGGCTCTTTGCAATCAACCCATGGGCTGATATGACTATCGGCACAATGATTGCTGAATCCACATCCCACATGTCGACCACCTCGTGGGCCAAATCCAAATATTTCAATTGTTTTTCTTTTCCAGCCCTTAAGAGGTTGTCGTCATGGGAAATGGTGATATCAATTATCATTGCTCGGCACTGTAATCGGTCTATTACCACTATATCAGGCTTATTGGCAAAAATAGTCCTGTCAGTGATAATAGACCGATTCCATTTTCAAGAACTAGGTCGGGCACATACCTGTATTACGGTAATTCCATAGTCACAAGGTTATATTTAAGAGCAAGTTGCTGATGGACTATCCTGGCCACTTGGTTATGTATATGCAAGTACTCGCCGTTGGCAAGACGAGAACAACCGGAAATTATATGCCTGAGGCTTTCTCCGGGACGATGACATGCCCGACAAATGTCAATCGTGCCGTCCTTCAGGATACGTTTCCGATAGTTGTTCGTCATAACAACTTCATCAGTAATTGGACAGATAAAACCTTCAGTTTCCACAAAGAGGGCACCGAAACGTAGCCAGGACACAGACGATAATAGATCTACTTCGGGCCCATTTAAGGCCCGATAAAAACGTCCATGCAGCTCTTTGCTTATTTTTCCATATCTCCATGCGATCTGTAATGCAGGTTTGCGCCATTTCTCTCTACCTAGAGCAAGCGGAGTGAGTCCGTTGTCAACTACCACAACATCCCGATGCAACTCCACGTCAACAGAGAGGAAGAAATCTCTAAGATTGCATACCTCGCGGTTATGTAGTGTCCTGGCATTTAAAAAACCACGACCCCCACATTTCCGCGGGATATACAATCTCATTACCGATGAACGTGGATGGTGCATTCGGTACGCGGTTAGTCATGTACGGACTCTTCTATCCAGGGCATCAAGTTCCGTCTGAGTCCATCTAAGTATGCCAAAGGAGTAGGTTAGGACTGGTATGACCCAATCGTTATAGGCCCGCACCTTATTACCACCTGACAAAAGACTTTTTAATACTTTTTTCAGGCGGCCATAGAAGCGTTCCGTTCGAAGTCAATTCATTTAAACCTAACGCCTGTGACATTCCTAAGTAAGTATCGTTCGCGGAAAGACATCTAACGTGTGTAGTATCTGAGAGTTCCATCCCTTCAGATTCCACAATCCTGCCTCTTTTTACATGCATGACTGCACATTTATCCACACCAATTTCCATCCTGATACATTTACTAAAGTTAGAGTCAGTAACCTCTAGTAATTTTATCAGTTTGAAGTATTATTATTATTATTAAAGTAACATATACATGTATAAACAATAAAACCAATACTGAAAGGCTTAAAGGTAGGAAGTCCATATTCGACATTGACGACGACACACATGAATGGACTAAAAAGCCCGGACTGACCGTATTAAAATTAAGGTATCAAGGAGTCCAAATACACGCTTTACTTAAAACAGCTACATTGAATAAGTTACAACAAAATAAAACGTTATAAGGTGTGAAGAGGCTTTTAATAAAGGCTTGTTCCGTGAACGACAAAGGCCTTTGTACGCCGGCAGCGGTCGCATCTATAGCGTATAAGGATTCCTTTATCATTGGCTGTACATTTTCGTCTAAAGAAAATATTGAAACGTACTAAAAGTTTCATAACGGTGGTGCTGGAATTCGAGCGACCGATACACAATAATATCCTGGGACAAATTACATATCGCTCTCTAGAGCAAAACAACTAAGGCGAGCTTGCACAAGGGTCTAGAACACGGATAAAGAAACATAAATACACTTGTTAAGGTATCGGAATTGAATTAAAAAAAAACAGCTTAAGGTGTCTTTGGGACACCCGGTTGGAACGAAGTCCTTTCGATATATATAAACATATTTAATGGATTAAATAAATTGTATTATAAAAACCTTTTTAACAAAAAATTTAACCGACGAAAAGCAAAAAAAAATAAATAAACCTTTTAAGTATTGAGCTTATTTACATAAACTATCAAATTTTACATAAACTAATTTTGATTCGGCTTTGCTTTTTAGTTCTTTTCGTCGGTGTAATTTGTTGTTATAAAGGTTTATATTTTATTATTTTTTTGTGGCTTGCGTCATCTTTTATTACTCTGACAACTACTATTTTATAATATATTGAATACTAAATACTTTAAAACGCTATCAAATATATTTTCTTTAAAGCATATTAAGTTTCTGTCTTTAAAACTACAGTTTTTATATATAACTTCAGATTGTTTAAGAAAGTTATCATTTTCATCATCAGCTCAGCTTCATGATGTGATGATTTCTAAACGCAAATACCTGATTAAGTTATGAAAAGTTTTCAACAGTTTTCGAAGGTTTCTCTCTTTTTTATCTGGATCCCATCATCAGATGCTGGCTTACTTGACATGGGACCACCCTTGCGGTATACCCTAACAAAAAAATAATCATCAAAATGGGTTTATAAATAACAGAATGAGCGCTGAACATATAAAAAAAATATATACAAACTGTTGAATTGAGAACCTCCTTTTTTTGATCGGTTAAAAATATAGTAAATATTGTAAAAAGTCAAAATTAAAATTGCGCCATCTGTGAAAGTTGCCCTAACATATATATTATAATTAGTATACACAAAATATCAAATCACAGTAGTATCGCAATCGCATCAATTCGCGGTCAGCATTTTTCGTTACGCTAACGCTTTTTTCCGTCTCGCCGCCGCCGCCGAGCATCTGAAGTAAAAGGTGCAATAAGGGACTTTGTTTCAAATATTGTATTGACAACGATGCATATAGTAGGTACCTAAATATGTAATGGTAATACAACAAAGACGAAGAACCATTATTTGTTGTTAGATAATAAGATAACAAAAGGTAAGGAAGGTAAATTGATACACTATTGTTTCTTAGACCTGAATAGCACACTGTGCCGGCTAAAGCACATTTAGTAATACATATACATTATACTTATGTTATAATAATATAACTGGCGTTAATAGTTTTAGTGCTCAACTATCTCAAGTCAATCACATTTTGATTAATAATTACAATTAATTAACAACAATTATTTAAACAAAAAAAATAAATAATACAGGAGAGCGTTTTAAAGTTTCGAACGGATTAATTCTCAAGTAATAATATTGAATGTAGGTATCTAGTTTGTAATGGTGTTATAATTATTTTATTTTCCATTAATTTGCCCTTAACAATTGCCAGATAACCGATTCTATACCATCGAGATACTACGTCTATACCAACTGTGAAAGAGAAGCTTTAACATTTATGTCTTACGTGTTCGTTTTTACGTAGAAGAAATCAAAACAATATTTTTTTATTTAAAAGAAAAATATATAACGAAATGTTTTGGACAGTGTTACCATTTTCAAGTTCGTTACCTCAAAGTATAATAAATTTATTCACGATTGTAAGAAACGTCAACCATGTAGACCTAGCCTAGATTTATGCCGAATATCGAAATGGAACGAATAATTATCTTAAAAAAAAGTATCACTGACTTCAAAAACTAAATAATGATAAATTATGATAAGCTGTGTTTCTCATCCCTTAATTTTCCATCCTTAGATGTGTGTTTTCTTTTAATTTAAATAGGTACAGTAACAATAAAGAAATGCTTGAGTCATTATAAAAATACCCAAATCAGTTCAAGTGTGCCTATAAAATTTTAAGAGTTCCTTCGATTTTTCCAGGCTCCCATCATCAGATCCTTACCTGATGACCATGGGACCACCTGGCAAGTATACCCTTTCAAACAAAAGAAGAATTTTCTAAAACAGTCCAGCCGTCTTTGAGTAATCGGGGAACATACTCGTACATAAAAACAAGATTCCGACGAATTGAGAACCTCCTTCTTTATTTTGAAGTTTAAAAAGGAAGACTTAAAAAGTTATGTGTAGGCATCCTAACTTTAATGGAAGATGCAAAGAAGATATTGAAAGGGGTGTACATAAATGGGGGTAATATTGTAATCGTGAGGTAAGTTTTTCAAGGATGGAAGCACGTCGCGGGCTATTGTTTCTGCCTACCGAAGCGAAGGGAGAAATCGACATCTTTTATAATTCTAGTCAGAGTTTTTATAAATCATAATTACTTTAATTAATTTAGGTATAGGAATGGGATATCTTTGTATAACTTTCTCTTGCTTCTTTTTGTTTCGCAGCTACAATTAAGTTTCCGACAAGTTTCGTTAAATAAATTGTATTTAAGCTTTGCTAAGACCGGTTTATTCGCTTTAATATTTACCACTCTGATTTAATTTTAGCAAATTAACTCTTGATAAGGAAGACAGTTTTGTTTTGCACTGAAATCCAAAGTTTATGTACTCTTTGCTGTTCGATCTATTAACACCTGAATTCTATTGCTCTAGCTTTGGCTTCGTTTTTGGCTTTATTTGTAAGAAGCGATAGCACATATCTGTCTTTCTTACACACCTACCGTATTTTTTTTCGTATAATATTATTCTAGATATACAGTTTTAGTCTCTAAGAATCTAGATATCAATGTTTCTTTGTTATTTATTTCTTGTTAGGAACAATAAAATTCCACTGACGGGAAAAGTTACCTAATATCCATAATAAATTTTATAAAGTTATCACTATATGATAGTAACTAAATAATTACTTATTATTGATGCAATGTATGACGAAAACTTCTTTTTAGACATTGTTTTAATTGGTGTGAGCTTTTTTCACATTTAGGCACTTGTCCCTTAAAATATGTATAGGTACAGTAAATATTCGAATACAAAAAAATTAATGAAAACAAAACTGTCAATTCAATGAAATGAAATATATGAACGAAAAAATAAGACGTCTTGTCTTCATATACTTTTTAGTTCCAAAATTAAAATAGTATAAAATTCACTAGAGTTTAAATACAGTATGTTCTTGCATAAAAAATTTAATCAAGACACACATATAATGTCATTTACATTACACAATGTAAATGACATTATGTATGAGAAGTCTGCGTTCGCAAAATCTTTAGTTGTTGTAGTTGTTCGCGTTACGTTTTTGTATCTTTAAAAATACTATTTACAAATATAAATACATATTTATATGCGTATAGCTAAATAGAAGCTATTATGAAATTAAAAAAATCGCAATTCTTTGCATAGCTTTATATAGATACGTAGGGACAGTCGATAAATTTAATATCCAGTTCTATTTGGAGCAGACTGCCCAAAAGGATTGTTATGTAATTTAGAGTAGTTTCTATACCGCAAATCAAATAGACTAGTGTATCGGTCGCGCACTAAGTCTCAGTTTGCTTCAATATTGTGGGTAAGATATAAATACAGATTTCGGCTATTTTCTCTAAAATAAATGGTTACGGATTATTAAAATTCATAGTTTATGTCAGTATTGTTATACCCTTAACATACAAATAAAACAAATAGAACAGCCTTTATTGACTGACCAAAATATATTACAATTAAAAAAAATTGTAAATATATGAAATTTTAAAACTAAGAAATAAAAATAAAACTTAATATGATTACTTAAGTACTTATTCTTCAGCAACCAGTTTGTTAGTCAGGTGTCTTCCGACATAGGTGATCCTTTGATTCTTCCACTCATCTCTGTCACAAGCTAACCTCCTCCATCCTTTTGGTAGGTCATCTTCCCATCTCTTGATTTGACGTCCTTTTTGTCTTCTTCCATTCCTAGGATACCATTCCATTACTTTTTTTTAGTCTTTCGTCGAGTCCAGTTTCATTTGAGTTTTTTTTATTTTTAGTAACACATCGCTAACCCTTGTCCTTTTTCTTATACCCTTAATATATATTTATACATAAATAAATTGTTTTGCAACAACATTTTGACATCATCGCTTTGCTTTTGAGAAAATGTAAAATTTTTAATATTTAAAGTTAAGACCTTGAAAGAATAATTAATTTAAGTCGCTATGTGTATTTATCAAAAACATTAATAACATCGTAGATACATTATTTAAATCTTTTACAATGCAATATTGCTCACAATAATCGCTACGAGTAGGCGGTTGTTTCTTTAATTTCACTAAAAAATTTAAGTGATATATTTTTAATTTAAAAAACCGCCAGTTAAGATTGTGAAAATATTGCCTAAAGAGTAGAGCTGTGCCCAGCTGTACTCCAACTAAGGCTTTTGGAGTAGTTATAGTTGTGTTTAAAGATTTTTTGTTTTGCTAAACCATATTTTGTTAATACATGTTTTATATACTCATAGTTAAATTTTAAAAACAATAAAAATACCGTGCATGAAAATACATCTATACAGGTTTTGGATATTTGTACAAAATTTAATTATATATGAAGTTATTACCATAAAATACCATATATACCATAAAATGATTAAGCTTTTACTAAAATAAAATCAATTACAGTATATTTTTATTATTACAGCCATGTTTCTGCACGTATGGGCCGGCTAGACCAGAGTCATACCGAACCATCGTAACACTATGCTTACGCTGTGTTTCGCCTAGACAGTAAGGTTACATGAAGCCCTAACCGCCCCTTCCTCCCTTCCCTTACTTCCACCTTAAAGGCCGGCAACGCACTTGTAACTAATGAGTTGCAGTTGTCCATGGGCGACGGTCACTTGCCATCAGGTGACCCGTCTGCTCTTTGGCCCCCATCCCATAAAAAAGTCAAAAACACACTGTAATTTATTTTAATTACAATCAGCAACTTACTATGGGTGAAGTTAAAAAAATTTAACAAATAAGACAAAATAGAAACTGACTGATGACCTCTGTGGCGCAGCGCACGGCAGTGTATGACTACCACGCCTGATTCAAGCTTAGTGCAAATATTTGTATGCATCAATATGTCATTTGCATTTGGCGGTTATGTATGTATGTTTGTATATCCGTGTTCTAGACCCCATAGTACAAGATCTGCTTAGTTTGCTACTTACTTTTAATTTCATTGACTGTAATGCTGTTTTGTTTTTATTAAAGGTCTACTTTTAGGCCCACGTTCAGATGATGGGCGCTGGACGCGCGTTTTGTTACCACTAGTTGACGCTCGTCCACAAAAACACGTATTTTGTTCAAATCGTTCACATGGTTTGTGCACATCATTGGTTTGCAACACAGTCGATCACTTGAGCGCGCGTTTTCAACATAAATAAAAGTCCGTATATTATTTTTCACAAAGCATGAGTTCGGTAAGACTTAATTTTATGCAGTTTATTAAAATAAAATAATAACATTCCAGAAATGTCAAAAACATCCTACTACTTACTTTTCTTTTTTTCCACTTCAAAATGTCTAATTTTAAATATATAATTCAAAACTCACTAATATATAGATGAAAAAGTTAATATAAATGTATGTTATATATAAATAAAAATTCAGCTTCAGTGTGTTTCTTGCCGTAAATCTCGGAAAGTGTTTGATGAATTGTCCTCAAATCTTTACCTTTTGTTCCGAAGTTTCAATAGAAACGGAAAATTCTATACATTTTCGACAGATTTATAACGACAAATATTGTGCTGTAATTGACTTCTAATTTGTCATAGTAACGATGTGATAATGGTCGATATAGCGTTTAATGGTCATAGTAACTTTTATGAAATTTTACTGAGTTTAGTTTTTGTAGCCTAAGTTTCGGATATACAGTTATAAAGTGTGAACACTATACAAAAACCCAAAGCGTGTTTGAGGCGCGGCAACCGCCCGTCATCTGAACACACACATAGTACGAAGGGATTTCAAAATTTCATGTAAGCATTAGTTTTGGAGGACAGCAAAATTTGAACTGAAAAAATCCTTGCCTGAATGAATATAAGAAAGTGAAAAAGTAGATATAAGAACAACTAGAAAAAAACCACTATCGGAGTCGGTTTTTAGAAACGTGAGTCGTCCTTTTCGCACAACTGCTATCAATCTCTCTGTATTCCTGACCTGTGTAATCTCGGTTCTGTCATAAGTCCGAAATTCATTTTGTCGTTTGGGGCCTGCCTCCGCACATTGTGACAGCTCGATCTAGATCTTCATTGATTTATTACCTCGTCGTCTTCACGCATATTCGAATCAAATGAAAGTCTCGAAAATGGAACACAATATACAATCACAAGGGAAGAAAAAGAACTTGACCCATTTAAATCTCGTATCACCCTAACTTTCCTTTCTATGTCTTGTAGGGTAAGTTGGTCAACAATGAACCACCTTTATTTTCAAAAGCTGTCAGTCCACTTCTAGGAGCCCTAAATATATACTTTATACTTTTTATTGACAAGCTTTTATTTATTTATTTATTTTATTTAGTTTCAATTGTCCCGTTGTCTGTCAGTAATCAAATCTTACAAGTTAAATTTAACACACTTTCCGGTTACTGATTGAGCTTAAATTTTTCACGCATATGTATATCACGTGACAATGCAATATTATGATGACATGGAGCTGATCTCGTGATGGGGCTGTAATGAAACAACGCAACCCCATCGAGTTTGGGCTCGTATGATTCGCCTTGACGAGTACTTTGTCTCTAGATGGTATCCAGGATCTGATGATGGAGCTGGAAGGTAGCCATAGGAAGTCCGTAATAAAACGATACAATCCCATCAAGTTTGGCCCTAAATGGTAACTAGGGGTTGATGATGAAGCTGGAAGTTGGCTATAGGATCTGTAATAAAACAACGTAACCGCATCTAGTTTGGGCTCATTTGATTCGTCTTACTCATCGTACTCATCGTACTTTGATCCTAGATAATATCCATATGCAGCCCCATAAAAAAACAAAGTTCGTTCCATTTGTTATGAATGTGAATTCTATTTGATTAGATGGATGATCCAATGCCAAGGTGAGCACGTGCCGAGGGCTGAATGGTATGAGGGTGTGTACATGTATAATAATGGTATGTGGCTAACGTTGCGTAAGAGTACCAGGGCGAACCCTCTTGTACAGAAGGGGGATGGACCGTTTATGTCCTATACTCGTGGGAACGACATGATTAAAAAATAAACTATTACACAAAGAAAAAGAGAGAGAGAGAAGGCGAAATTGAAACGACAAGAGAACGCTAACGTTACGCTACCCGGTCCGCCGTTCAGGCGACCTGAGCAGCCTAATTTCTAAAAACCTCATCCGTCCGGGCGACTGGAGCAGCCTACAAAAGTGAGTGAATTGTCGTGAAAGTGGGTGCGTTTTGTGAGGTTTTTTGTGTGTTTCTGTGTGTGAGCTCTGCTTTTAAAATGTAAGTAATAATGTATTTATTGTTCTTCTGTATTAGTATTAAATATCAAAATTATCCTTATGTAATAATCATTCTTTTAGTATATCTAAACTTTTTATGCATCCAAAGTTTGTTATGATCTGTTTAGATGTGATAAAAGTTTTTTGTTATATTATTTCAATTAAAACCTCGCCTTTGTTCGCCGGTTTATCGTAATGTTTTTTATATCATATATTTTAATATATTTTATCTGGTAATTAGGATGAGTGGTTAATATTAATATTTTAAATAAACATTAATTAGGATAACGATTACGATGGTGTAGAAATAGGCAAAATTCGAAATTCAAAATTTTCTAATTAGAATAAATTCCAATTAGATTATAATTATATATCAATATATTAGCATCATATTAAAGGGACATGAATCTAGTTTTGTTTTTAGAGTGTTTTGTTTTAAAAAATATAATATTTTATGCCTATGAAACAAATTTATAGAAAGTTTCTTTTTTAGTCGGAATTCATAATAAACCTCCTTTGAAGTATTATAAATTATCACTATCGAATTTGAAATAGATAACTTCTTTCTATCTACTCTCTAGATATTATTATTTTAGCTTTACAAAGGTTTTTGTTACCAAGTTACCGGCACATTTCCGCGCTATTCAGGGCCGCGAATAGTCGACGTATAAAGATGTATTTTTTAAAACTACTGAGAAATAATTATATATCAATATATTAGCATCATAATTTAGGAAAACGAGTCTAGTTTTGTTTTTAAATGTTTTATTGGTAAAAAATATGATATTTTAGGCTCACGAAAACATTTTATAGAATTTTGTTTTTTTTCTCGAGACCTCACAATAAACCTCCTTATAAGTATTATAGATTATCACATTTGAATTTAGAAATAAATAACTTTCATCTATGAACGTCTAGCTATTTGTTAGTATTTTTATCTTGGCTGTAGCTGTTATAGATAGCTGATAGGAGAGGTTTTTGTTACCAATTCCGCACACAGTTCCGCGCGATTTCCGCGCGATTTCGACTCCCCCTCATCCAATTCGTGAACGTTCTACTGTTTGCGAACTGTCAAATAGAACGTTCTAGTGGCGAACTACTCAATTGGTTGAATGAACCTTGTTGAGTATTTAATTCAAAAAAATTACAAGCATAATATATATTAAAAAGTTAAGATTATAAAAACTCAGCAAATGAAAATTACATACTTCTTTGTTTTTTTACTTGCCGATATTCGGTACAAAATTTCTTTCAACAAGCTTGTGTAAGTCGTTCAAGTAAGCTGTTAATAAAAATCTGTGAGGTTAGGGCTTTCAGTAGTGTTCGGTTAAGTGGCCGATTACGTGCTCCCAACAACTATCTGAAAACGCTTTTTCAGTCTATATACACAACACGTAATTGCCTAGGTAATTAGAACACTTTGGCAGAAGTATGTTGTTCTAACGGCATTATCAACAGTAATTTCGCGCTTTTTGACAGCGATGAGAGAATAACGTACATATAAGCCTTTCAACCATTCTAAACGTTTCATGTATATGAGTAAATATGATATGGAGCACCTTGCTAGCTGCAACTGTTGGGTCTTATGGTTCTTATCTCAAAAACAGATTCTGAGAGATATTACCGTAGTGCAGTATATTATGCATATGCATATTAATTTCAATATCAACAAATAATGTATATGCAGTTATTTTAGTAGCAGTTACCTACTCAACTGACACCAAGTGCAGTGATGTGAATAAGCCCGCTTCTAACACAACCATTTAGCTAGTTTGTCTCCTTGCAAATGTGAATGTGTTTTAGTATAATGTTACAAAATTTACAAAATTATGAAAATATTATCTATATATATATATATATATATATATATATATATAAATTAAATCAAAATGGTATTTCTCTATTTTTATAAAAATAGTCCGCATATACAAAAATCTCTTTAATCCGACCGTCCAACTATTATAAAAATTAAGAAAAAGAAATGAAATACCATTTCATATTTTTTGTAGTGACATTTTTTAATTTAACAGACGTGGTGGCAGCTAGTCCGGAACCATTTGCGGGGTGGAGGCGGCAGTGCCGGCGGCGTCCATTGCTGCAACTTTCTATTGAAGCCTTCTATTGTTCCACACAAACAAGATTTTATTAGAAACTCTAAACCATATCAGTTTTTCATTTTGGTCGCGTTCGATGCACATACGAGTATATGACTAATAAAGTTTGCCTTTTTGCATGAATTGCTTACGAAAAGTGTTCACCTGTTTCATACCAAATTTTACCTATTAATTACGTTTAAAATTCGCCGTTGTCCTTGTTTTGTAAGTAAATGGATAATGAAGATGGTATACAAATCAAAACACTTTTAAGCAAGCCTTACCTATAGGTACTATCCCTCCCTTTATTATTATGGTGATACTGAAATTTAAAACAAATCTAATTCTTATTAATCATTTATAATATCAACTTAGGCATATGGTTAATGATTAGTATTTTTCAGTTTGAAAAATCATCAAAATATGTACTCCTAATATTGTATTTAGTAATGTATTCGTCTTTCTGTGGTCCGGATCATTAGGAATTTTCTTTTTCTCTTTCTGTCCCATAAACCATAAAGAATCGATTCAGATAATTAGTACCTTATAAGAGTTTTAATCGAATAAATATATATCGTATACTATATTTATTTGTTCTACAAGAATAAAAAGTGCATGTAGTAGTCAAAACACGGCACGCTTATTTTGATATTCATACTTGTGGCAATGCTTACGTTATCTATTTAGCTGTTGTATGAACAATAGTGCGATTACATTTTAATACGAAGGTGTAGACATCGATAATGGACTCGAAATCAAGTGTAAAAAAATCGGAACACTGGACATTACTTATTGTCTGTGTTATGTGTATGTTACATAAAAAAATATATATTTTATGACTTTTTGTTTGATATGTTAACTGTGTGTCTAGAAATGGTATTTTTTTAATAAAGATACTGGCTGCACAAAATTAGGACAGTCTCTTACAATTATTTTTAATTAGTATGCAACTAATTAAAAAAATTTAAATGGAATTTAAATTACTATCCTGGAGTAAAAAAAAACCTCAAAAACAAACAGGCACACGTAACAGAGATTGCAACCTCGATTAACTTTTTCGTGTCGACACCGTATTATCCGTGTTTCTTTACTTACGCCCCTTCTCATAAGTTATAGCTGATCAAATCTCAACACCAGACAATATACGGCCGTATATCACCATTATGGAACAACTTAAATTTTGTTCTGATTTTTTTGCTTTAACGCAAATCTTTTGTTGTTGAAGGTTGTAATAAATGTGAAACAGTAAAATAATTACAGTTGCACCTGCATAAGCACTTCGTTGTCCTAACTAGTAGTAATCTTACTAATATTATAAAGAGTTTGTGTGGATGGATGGATGATCGGATTTGAATGAAATTTTTAACAGATATAGATTATACTCTGGAATAGCACATAGGCACATAGCCTATCCCGGAAAAAATTAAGGTTCCCGTGGGATAGATTTCAACAGAATGTCTACGCGAACGACGTCGCGGGCTGCAGCTAGTGATGTTTATAAATGCGCATGTGAGTTTGTTTGTTTGTTACGCTGTCATACCATGTCTACACAACTGAGAATCATATTGCATACACGTTGCTATCGTACAGAAAAGTACATAGAATAACTTTTATTCAGAAAAAAAAACTGTTCCTGAGATGCTTAACAAAATCTACGCTCAGCGAAGCCGCGGGAAAATGTTATAAGGGCATCTCTTCTTTTTCTCTCTCTCTCTCTACTACTTCTTTTCCATTTGGAAAGACTCGTAATAGTAATACCCCCTTTGAGGCACTATTATTATTATTTTTTATTTTAAGTGGCTAGTGCTACCTCGACCATTTCTGAGCTTTTGTAGCGCACTTTTGCTTTACAGTTCACTGCTCAGACTTATGGCTTCGAGAAAACTCCAGATCCTATCGGTAGTGATTGTTTGTATTTCCTGCAGTTGCATAATGTGCAACCCTAGGTTAATACTGCGGTGCCGCATTAGTGGGCCACAAGAGCATAGAATATGCATTGCAGTTTCTTCTGCCTCTTGACAGAATCTGCATATTGTGTTCCCGCCCAACTTTAGGTTTGCAGTGTTAAAGCACTAAGTAACTACTTTTGATTGAATCAACCTGAATCTATATAGTATCTCAGATATCAGACTTATAGCCAGGAGACACGCGTTATGCGGCGACGGAGAGATAAAACCGAATATCCTGGCCACTCATCATACATTTCCCATGAACCCATGCTTCATTTCTATTCTAAGATCAAGTTAGATGTGTTGCAATTTTGCAACTTAAACTACATAAAACATTGCTGAATAGTCAATTCAGTAATGTTTTATATAGATACTTATTTTTTTAGTAGGGGCTACAAGTATTATACACATATTACCTTGTAGCTTTATAAAGAAACAAGGGATTGGCCTTATTCCTTTACAAAGATATTTTCAAGTTTTATTAAAACATGAATATTAAGCGTGTTTTCAACAAAGATACATTTCATTTGCGAGATGAACTGCATTTCTTCATACCGAAGTGCTCTAAACCTGAATTTTATAATGTTGGAAAATGTTTCATATTTCTTACTAAACCACTAAGTTAGTATGGGGTTTATAGATTACATCTGGGTTTTCGTTGCTTTATCTTGAGTGTAGTAACAGCTAAAAGGTTAGTGTTAGTCATCATTTAAGTTAGATGAGATTGAAGTGGCGGTAGCGTTACGGCTAAGGTATGACTTGCGAACTAGTAGTTGCGGGTTTGAACCCCACCCAATGCACAACCAACATGAACCTATTACTGACAAGCATTTAGCTCAGATACCCACGTTAAGCCATAAAAACATAAATAAACCTTTTGATAAACGTCCTAACAAATATTTCAATTTAAAACTTTCGTCTTAAAAGCAATGTCTGTGTTAATACTCAGTAATTTGAGCGTTACGAGTTTACGACTTAATTTGAACTCGTAATCAGTTTAACGCGACGCGACCCGGTCGGAGATTACCCCGCGAAAACAAATGACTGACACATATATCTTCCTATCCTGAATTACATTGGCACTAACATTTTTATCTTTCAGTTACCTTTGATGTCATAGTTTGTGAAAGCTCTCTTCGTGCATAAACCTTGGCGAGTAAATAGTGGTTAGTTTCGCTCGACTGTAAATAGATTTTTGGACTCGTACAAGAAAGCTTTTTAGAATCGCTGTATTCTTTTTTTTCTTCTGTACAAGCTTTTATTTAACTTGCAATTTTTGTAAGTATGTACGAGTATGTGTGTTCGGCACGAGTCTTAGAAGCTAAACTAGAACCACTTCGGGATTGATTGTGGCAACACCGGCGCTGTATACTTCTTCCCCGTACTTTAAATTCGTAAATATTATATTTGGTTACTAAAATCGAAATAAAAAGTGCGACGTTCAAGTGCAATAACTTTTCTGTGAAGGTGATATTGTTTGTGTGAACTATAAATAAGTATGCTCTTCGTTAAGTCAATTATTTACCTAAGACATTAAAAGTGCTAAAACCTACCATAAATAAAAGTTGACGAACTAGCAGCGAGTTTACAACACACCACGGATCACAGTGCAAAGAATCATCTAATAAGTGGCGTGGTACGTTGATTTAATTGAATTATCCTTACTAGAAAAAATAAAAGACGTTTGGGAAAACAAACTTTGAATATTGAACTTTAGACCCAACAACTAGCTCCACGTCGGCCCTAATACCGGTGAATAACCTGAACTAATTTAGTAACTGCTACTCGGCACCAGAGGGCCAAATAATACCATCATTAAAAAATTGGTAGTTTTTGGTAGTATATTTCTACGGTGGAGACTGATTACTACCCTACCAGAGCCATTCAGCGCCTGCTCAAAATCCTATAAATAACTCAAAGCATAGTAAATAACCGCTATTGTGGAGTTTATACTGGACAGTTTGCTACGGTACGAAACATTTTACAATTCACTACATTTCTCAGGGAGCATAATTGAATATGCCACGCGTCCAGCGCTCACCTCCTACAGCGCCTTCTTCAAAGGTTCCACAAACACAATCGGAACCGGATCTAATGCAAGCCGTCTCAGAGCAATTGCATGACAGCGACGCAGTGAACGTACTACCGAGAAATAAGCGCCCGCGTAGTGAACTTTCACCTGAAAAATGCGACCTAGAAAATTTCAAAAAAGAACTAACTTCAAACATAATGGACATATTGGGAAAATGGCAAAAATCCCATGATAATAACCTGATGCGAATTATAGAAAACCAGAATGCTATACTAAACACACTATCAGCCGAAGTGAACGAAATTAAGATGCAAAACGCAGATATCCAAAAATCTCACCAAGAGATTGAAAGATCAATTTGTTTTGTGAATCAACAGTACGAAGAGCTTAAGGGTAAAATCAACAGTTTAGAAAAGGAACGACTGGTATTATTAGACTATAACAAATGTCTGGAAAATAAATTGAAAGACATACAGCTTAGTTCGCGGTGTTCTAGTATAGAGATTCGAAACGTACCCCCAAAAGAGAAGGAATCCTACACCGACCTAATCTCTGTGATCTCTAACATCGGCACCGCTATAAAGGTCAATATCTCCACTTCAGACATACGGGACATTAGACGATTACCAGGAAAACCAGGCACGAGGAAACCGATTGTGGTTGAATTTACCCAGGTGCAAACCAAAATTCACTATCTTTCAGAAGTAAGAGAATATAATAAAAAACTTGTTAAGTCCGAAAAGCTAAATACCACTCACATCGGCATTCAAGGCGAGAAACATCCTATTTTTGTCTCCGAGTATCTTCCACCCACTTCGAAAAAACTATTTTCCCAAGCACGTGAATTTGCTAAACAAAATAACTATGTATACTGCTGGTCAGCTAATGGTAATATTTTCATAAGAAAGGAAGATGGAGCTAACCAAATTTTAATTAAATCGGAACAATGTTTAATCAACTTACTGAAAAAAATGTGACTAGTCTTAAGTCTTTCTATACTGTTATTTCCATCATATTTACTATTGTCTACTTATATAATAATTAACTTAAATAATACTCTTATACATACCCTCACCAGCTACACATACTATAAAGAACTCACGCTTTCCAGGCAACACGCTTACAACTTACACATAAAATCAAAACAGAGAATGCACAACAATAACAACATTAAACCTTCATTGGGGATAAATTCATCTATCTTAAATCTAGTTGATACTACACAACTAAAAATTGAAAAGGCTCTCGTACCCGTGAATTACATGTCATATAATTGTGTAATGATTTCTTCTTTTTCAAATGGCTAATACAATTGAATTGGATAGTTTATCTACAACTAAATCACATATCTGTAGGGCACAACAATGTAGGAAACACCTTAATTCACTGAATAAATCACTCACAGTCATACACCTCAACATACGAAGTATCAAAAAGAACTTTGATGAATTTAAACTATTATTATGCTCTCTTGAATTCAGCTGTGACATACTAATACTGACAGAATGCTGGTTATCTAAGACTTCCACTTTGCCAGTATTGGATGGATATACGAACTTTGCAACGAATGAGGTGCACAGTCAGAACGAGGGGATAGTTATGTATGTTAAGAATAGTCTCAAAAATTACGAGGTCTACGAACCTTCATTTCAAGAATCTAACTGTCTTGTCTGCAAGCTAGATAACAAAACTGTAATCATAGCTTTATATAGACCACCTTCCTACAAGAAAATAGATAATTTCCTTGACAGCTTTAATCATATTTTATCGGAACTATCGACTTATAAAAACATTATATTGCTGGGTGACTTAAACCTAGATATTAAAATGAGTAGCTCAGACAACCGCGCCAACGAATACCTAAAACTTGCAGCTTCACATGGCCTCTTACCAACACATCAGTTTCCCACTAGATTAAGCAATTGTTTGGATCATGTATTACTTAAAACACACAGCTCTGCTACAACATTAGTAATTGAATCTTCTATAACTGATCACTATCCCGTGTTGCTAAGCCTCAGTCTGACTCGAACTACCCCTAAGTTAAATAGTGAAATTAACCGTGTTGATATGAGTGCTATTATTAATGACATTGAAAAGACTGATTTCTCTATTATTCTTTCTGAGAATGAAGTAAATGTAGCGACTGATCTATTCATTCATACCCTTAAATCTACCATTGCAATGCATACTAAAACCGTTAAAGTCCCCCGTAAGTCTCGAATAATAAAACCATGGATAACACCTGGGTTACTTAGATGCATACGTAATCGAGACAACATGCACCTGGAGCTTAAAAAACAACCAAATAATACTATCCTCAAAATTACATATAAGCGTTATCGTAACTTTTGCAACAATCTGCTCAGAACACTCAAATGTGATTATGAGAGATCTGAATTTGCAAAATGTAATAACAACCCTAAAAAAACGTGGGAGGTGATCAAAACAGTGACTGATACTATCAAAATACGTCCCAATGCCGCAGACCTCTTAAATGCATATGTAAACAAAACCATGGCAATTAATGATATTAATAGATACTTTGCTAATATAGGTAATGAATTAGCCAGTAAAATAAAGCCGACACACAGACCCAAACCGGATCCTCTCACAAATCCCTCACCGTTAAAATCCATAGGCATTGTTGAGGTAGACGAAATAGAGATAAACAGAATTATTAATGGCCTCCGTTCGGATACAGCTACGGGATGGGATGGCATTCACACAAGTGTTTTGAAATCTGCAAGAATGTACCTGGTGCCAGTAATAACTCATATATGCAATCTGGCAATAAGATCTGGCACATTCCCCAAGGCCTTAAAAAAATCAGTAGTAATACCGATCTTTAAAAAGGGTGACAAGAGTGAAGTGGGTAACTATAGACCTATATCTATACTTCCAGCTTTGTCGAAGATCTTGGAGAGAGTCCTTAACAATTATCTTACCAGCTTTCTAGAGGCGAATAACATTATATCGAAAAACCAATATGGCTTTAGAAAGGGTCTGTCTACTGAGGATGCAGTGGCTTCACTTACACAATTTGCTGTTCGGAAGATTGACGGTAAACAGAAATGCCTAGGAATATTTCTTGACCTCTCCAAGGCCTTCGACACAGTTTCCATTCCAATTTTAGTAAAAAAACTTGAATCGGTTGGTGTCAGGGGAGATGCCTTGGAAATTTACAATGATTATTTAAGAGACCGCACACAATGCGTTCGTATTGGCTCACATACCAGTACTGAAGTTGCAGTGCGGTGTGGAGTTCCCCAAGGAAGCATTTTAGGCCCTACTCTCTTTTCGATCTACCTCAACGATCTTTGTAACATGTCATTGCAAAATTCTCAAATCTATTCGTACGCTGATGACACTGCCATACTAGTTTACGGTAGGACTTGGTCTGAGACCAGAATCTCGGCTGAACGAGCTTTTGGCCTGACAATCAGCTGGCTTGCGCATAATCTGCTGACACTAAATATTGAAAAAACCAGCTACCTAACCTTCGCGATCAATTCTTCTAGTCAACCTTCTGAAGATTCGATTACAGTCAAAGCCCATACTTGTCCAAACAATAGTCCCACATGTTCATGTCCCGTCTTAACAAGAACTTCCTCCACAAAATATCTGGGGTTAACCCTTGATCATTGCCTAAACTGGTATGAACATATGCAAATTTTAACAGCAAGGGTCAGGAAATTCATATACGTCGTCAAAAAGCTCCGGAATTCTGCTGACCTTCCTATTCTTAAAGCGGTTTATACCTCACTTTGCGAATCAATTATCACCTACTGCATCCCAATTTGGGGAGGATCTGCCAAGACTAGGTTCATCGACCTAGAGCGTGCTCAGAGAGCGGTCCTCAAAGTGATGCTTCGGAAACCCTACAAATATCCTACCAACCAACTTTATAAAGACGCGGCATGTCTCACGGTTAGGCAGCTTTATATGTTACGAGCTAGTCTCCGCCGACACAAAACCGTGCATATAACGGATGTCGTCCCCACAAACTTAGCTAGAAGACCCAAACCTCCGTGTCCTATAGTCAACTGCATGACAACCTTTGGTAGGAGAAACTTCGAGTATCTTAGTGCAAAAATCTACAACAAACTACATAAGATCCTAAACCTACAACACCAGACAAGGCCGAAAGTCAAAATTAAAATTAAACAATGGTTACACGGTCTTGATTACCACGACACAGAGAACCTACTGTAGTTTGCCAAGACAGGCGTAGAGATACATACTTATAGACAAACACACGTACACTCCCAAACAAACACACACTCCCACACACACACACGCACACTCACACACGCACACACACACACACACACACAAAAATACACTCAACACACAAACACGCATATGACCCACTTCATTGCCCAACCTAACCATTTTAATTTCTAAGGAATAATTACTGAAGATTATTTTTAACGTACTGTGCAATGCGGAACCACTGATTCTCGAAAAACAGGAAATCCTAGTTTGAGGATCAGGGGACTCATATAACTGACTTCCATACTACCTAATACTATTGTTAAATGAAGTAACTATGTGTTTTTCTACCTATTGTATGGTTAACTTTATGCAATACATTATTATTATTATTATTATTATTATTATTATTATTATTATTACTTCCCGATGCCTTATTGGGTTCAAATTTAGTGTACATACGTATCTTCAGTGACAATACAATAATATGGTATCATGGAGCTGTTCTGATGATGGAGCCGGAAGACGGCCCTAGGAACGCTTTAACTAAACAAGATAAACCCATCGAGATTGGGCTCATTTAAAAGCTTTTTTTTTTTTAAAGTTAATTAATTTATTTGAGGTTCCAGGTATTGTGATCTTGACGATATGATTCTATTGTGCTTGTCGACTTTATAAATGTGAAGGTTTGTTTGTTTATTAAACTTTCAACGCCTCAACTACTCAATCGATCATTATCGAAATTTGCAAACGCGTTATGAGGGGTACAGAAAATAACATAGGGTACCTTTCACCCCGAAAAAGTACTGTTTCCGAGGGATAGAAAAGATAAATTTTACTCGAGTGAAACTACTTTCTTGTAATGTATATATAACGGTTATCATAAAATGGTCATCTTTATTGTTATATTCTAAGACATGCAAATTTTAACCGTAAAATCCACATGGACGTGCTAAACTGTAGATATATACGGTGACTGTACGAGAAGAAAATACAAAACAGAACCAAAACAGAAAAGACCAGTTCTAAATTTTTTCTTTTAAAAATGTGTAGTAGTAACGTCTGGACTCTTTTTACTCTTTCTTTTGTAGTTTTGTGTTTCATACTTTAGATTTTAACATGTGACGTCACTTAGCTTAAGGCCCTAACTAAGGGGGGGCCATACAAGGTTACACTTCATAGACTCTCCCCCCCCCCCCTTAACGTCATCATCTAGCAGCCTTTCATTTTCTACTGCTGGACTTAGGCCTATCCTAATGTACGCCACTGAGCTCGATCGTCAGCTCTCCTCATCCAGTTTTTCCCCGCCGTTTTGCGCAGATCGTCACTTGCCCCCTTAACGTGTGACGTATAATTTATGGATGGACCCTTTTATCTATAATACTAGAATTACTTTAAGTAACTTATCCTTCATTCACTATTTTACTCCCTTCAAGTTTTATTTTTGCTACACCTAGTCTAGGTCCTTCTCTAGGGCCTCTATTTCAAAATTTATCAAAATTAGTTTAGCGGTTTAGGCTTACAAAGCCACAGCATCAAAACTAGGAGCATCAATCAAATACTTTCTGTTGACCCCATTATTATTAACAAAGATATAAAAAAGGAGTTATGGTTCAGTTTAAAATGTTCCTCAATCATTTAATTAATAAATGTTTTCACCTGCATTTTAAATATAAATACATTTCGCTCTTTTATCAGGAACGCATTGTCCACGAACGTGTATCTACGATAAGAATATGTTCAGTACATAACATGTTTTTGTTCCAGTTAAGCGATTTAAAGTGTTCATGAGTAGTCTGTTAGCAAGAGTAGGTAATACTGAAATCCATTTTCTCTGATAATAAATAATAACAGTAAACTGAATTTTAGTCAGGTATTTTCTTTTGTAAGTGACACCGTAACGAATACTGAAATAGTGTATTCAGACCATTATTATGAGTGGAAAATCATTGGAAATTTCTGCCGGAAAATTCATAATTATTTTTTTCACTTTTTTTTATTTCATTGCTTAAAAGTGAAATCACAATGAGTAAACATAACATTTTACCGAAAAAAAATCAGTAAATACCCCATACGGCCAAAAACCGCAATGTAAAACATTTATGCGATCAGCTGCTTCGACGGCGCCGTGCGCTGAAGGTCATTCACCGCGCCACACACGTACGCGTTCGCGTTACACTGCGTAGTTCAAAATCAAACTATTGACTGTAAATCTTTAATCTTGAAATTTTTATGATGACTGACTTTTACATTGTGATAGGTATCCCAAGAAAGACGTTTTTGTAAATTATTTGCGACGGTGTTGTTTACACGCTGTATAGGATATTGAGGATATCATATCATATAAGCTAATTGATTGACATATAGTGGATATGATCTTATAGTCGTCTCATAACCTCCCATTAAAATCCAAGTTATATGGCTATGAGCTACTCAAAAAACATGTGCCCGTTTTTTACAGCTGAAGATTGCTCATTTTATTTTATTTTATCACTTATTACACTGAACTGTTATTTGTCATACACATGTACATAATTATGTATACATGGGAAATGTTTTAAAACTAGCTTATCAGTACAGAACTCTCTTGTAGGAAGTCTGTCAGAGACAAAAGAAAAGAAAGTAGAATAGAGAGCGAAATGTAGAATACAACAAGAGTTAATATAGGATTAGAGTAATACGACATAATCTAATCTTAACGCAAATAAATAAAAATCTAAAAGTTTTTTTATTTCCTTACGTACGTACCTGCTAGTAAATAGTACAATCAAGCGGGTGACAGGGTACCTTAAGGATCCGGCAGTAAGGTCTCGAGTTGGCTCTCCACAAAACCAAGCGTTACAGCAGGAAGCGATAGCATCAACATACTTAGATTAAACCTGAGCCCTGAGTTGCATCCCTTGTGTCTTGGGTGGGGCCCAAGACACAAGTAATGCAACTCCGTGTGGTTTAAGTCGGTTCGCTTCCGTCATAACCCCTTCGCCGAGTTCTCCGTGATGCCCAAAGAGGTTACCACAAGTAAAAAAAAAGTTACAGTAACAGGGTACCTGAATGTTGAATTAAAATTTATACAAGGTATAACAAAATTAATTTTAAATGTATAAACATAAAAAAGTTACTAAATTGATTTCGTGCATGGTATATGGTACACACTTAGCATATGAGTATGGGTACGAGTGTTTGGCGAGAGATTGAATCAGGGAGAGAAATACGAAACAGACTATAAAGATTATTATCAATACAAATAAATAAAATTAAAGTGTCTGTTTGTAATGTCAAAATAATAGTTTTATTTTAAGCTTATACAGTTATTTGCACGATACCTATGCCTAAAAATCAGAAGTTCAAATCAAACAAAAACAAAGAAATCAAAGAATTAGGGTTAGTTAGGTAGTAAATATATACAAGCGAGCGAAGCCGCGCGGGAACTGCTAGTTACTAATAAAACTATTTAGCAAAGTTAACATGTGAGAATAACAACCTTTATTCTTTAAATACCCATATTCTTAAAATGTTGCATTTAATTGAATTAACATATCTCCGACCGTAACTAAATAGTTTTATATTAAAATATATTACCTATGAGCAAGTCATACTCATGACTAGAGATCGGATATTCGGATGCATATTTACCTAAAGTTGAGATGTTGGCTTTTATGGAAAGCACTTTTTATCGAAAGAATCCCGCGATTCCAGGAAATTCAAATTTAAGTGTACCTATACTCCCTAAGATGTAATAAACCCCAGTTTGACACAAATGACACTTGCTCTGTTACAACGTATAATGGTTGCTTTTCCCTACTTTTATTGTCAGTGATTTTTGAGGAAGCAAAAACAACCTTATTACGTTGTAAGAAGTGTCAAATCGGGCCTATCAAACCCCAGGAAATGGAAGCATTTTTTAAGAGTGCGAGTGAGACGGCAAATTATACTTGCTTGTGCGCAAGTAGCGACGCGACAATACAACTGCATTCGTAAATAAAAATATACTTAGAAGCCGCTTCCATAATTTGTTATCCAAAAAATAACTTTAGGTAAATATGCATCCGATTATCCGATCTCTACTCATGACACAATAATAAAAATTTCGTAGCCTTAAGTTAAATTCATAAAACTCGTATCTAAGCGTTACAAATGAATTTCATTACAAAGTGGAGCAGGGTAAGTGAGGCATATTTTTACGTAAGTTTTTATTTGGCGTTTGTGAAGTTTCGCCTGCTTTAATAATTGTTAGAAATATTTAATACTGTATTCAGGTCAGTCTTATCAAGGAAAATTTAAACTCGTTAAGCGTGTAGATTATGTTGATGAATGAATGACGGCAAACACGCGGCCAAGGTCTGCAGGGGTTCCTGGAGGCGTACTTCGTCGTTTGTTCTAAGGTCTCTTGCAATAAACCCGCTTGTGACGGAACATCGTGACGTTTCACTCGGTTCGAGTTTGGCATACAGCTTCACCGTTAATGAGGTGACTAAAGCGTGGGGATTTCCACACAATAAAAAAGTAAAAATCATTACATCATACATTTTATACGATTGAAAGACAGTGCCCTGTAAATTGTAATACTTTATATGAAATTTGGTAGTTTAATATATATTGGAAGATAAACTACTAACATACAATACGTTTACTTGACTAGCCTGTTGATCTAGTAGTTAGTGATGCTAACTGCTATGCCAGAGGTCTTGGGTTAGATTCCCACCCAGGAAAAATAGGTGTGTGATGAGCATGATCAATTGTCTGGGTGTAATTTATCTATAATATGTATGAATTTAGAAATATATAAGTATGTTTATCAGCAGTTTGGGATCAGACGGCCGTGTGGGAGATGTGTGAAGTTATTATTAATATATTACTTCAGTTCTATTCAACTTGAATTGCACTTGTGTGAGAATGCAACAGGAATAATATTGTCTCATTATCATTAAGTAATTAAAATACTACTCGTATTTCTAGCAAGAAAAGTTGTTCGATGCACTTATTTATTCTGCACTAAACTATACAGCCGCGTTTAAATTTTAAGTGCTTTTGCAATCAGGTAACAGTAGGAGGATACTTGTTAGGCTCTGTTACACCAACAACGCAATGAACTTATTTATACTACTTTGATAGTTACGAACTTAAGTTGATACTTGAAAGCAAATCTTGCTTACTTTGTTCGTCTCATTTTGAACGTGTATATGAGCGGCAGAATAATTCGATTTATATATCTTTATATGCATACTATTTACATACGTTACTAAGGATCCCAATGAATTTGAATATGTTAGAGGTACAATCTAAATTTGGGATGCTACAATAATGGTTGGCGGCGAATTCACACCCACTTGTATCTTAAATGGACTTGAAGTTAACTAAATTTAGTCTTCCTTCGTTGGACATAAGTTATTCGATATTTTAATTGCGATCACGACAGCAGTCATTTACGAAATGATATGATACTCACTAGCGTAAACCCTTCCATCTCCCATCCATATTTAGATCCACTATTTTATAGAAGCAACGTGTTTTTATAAGCCTTTGTATTTACTAACGCAATTCTTACACCGTTATTACTTTCGTCCTGCTAATTCTGTAAAATATAAGCCCTACGAAGATCAAAGCTATCTAAATGATAAACAGCAGCGAGCAACAGGTAAAAACAATATTAAAATTTCTTCAAACTTTTTGTCTTCTAAAATGAATTTATTTATTAAGGGATAACCGTTTCGTTAGATGCTTTTTTTAATTAGCTAACTTTTTTAAAATATATATATTTAATACATAATTTATATTAATACGCGTGTAAAATTTCTTATTTATCATTTAACGAATACACTGAAACATGTCAACATGAGTAGAAGATACTGAGTCAGAGTACAATACGAGAAGAAGACATTAAGTACATTAGAAAATTGGTTTAACTAGAGTAGTTCTTAGCTCTGTTTGATAAAATCAGTTTAACCGTTTTGATGATATCAGCTTTATTAAAAACGGGGCATTTTTAAAGTGTGTCTTTTAGGACTACTTGGACGTTATAAATTATCACGATGATCCAAATGGTGAGTTGGACTAAGATTTCATTCATTTCATGTATTCCGATAATCCTAATGTTTTCTGATCCTACGTCTCTCCACAAAGAGAGAATCCTCCGACCTGGCTAGGTGATCATATCTTGTGGACATACAAATATTATTCTTTAATTTGTTACATGTTACAATTATTAGCAAATAATTACAATTTGACTTAAAAACATTGTGCATTATATTAAATTGGAAATTTAAATATTATTATTGTAAATTATTACATTCATTTGTATATTAGTAACATATCATTGTTGAAATAAATAAATTATATTAGAGTTAGCAAAATAATGAAATAATAAAAATAAGCAAAAAATCAAAAATTACATTAGTCTGTCATTTAAAAAGTCATTTATTAACGAGTAGGTGATGTAGTGCTTTCTTTAATTGGGTCAAGTGTAAGTTTTTCGGAAGGTCAGGTAATTTATTGAAGATATTTTATTATGTCTTAGTAATATGATGTTGTAAATGTATACAAAAAAGATACTAGTATTAAAATAGGTCCCATTCGGGTGATAAGTTTCACTTAAGCAAATAAACAAGGAAAACTTTAACTAATATTAGTACAATTAGCATAAATAAACATAAACCTGCTCTGGTCCTACACCTAATAGCCTAACGAAGCGTCGAAACTCGACTTTAACTTTAAATTAAGCAAGTCACGGAGTACCTAAATCGGTAATGCGGTACCGTCTCGTCGAATCCCTAAACACCTAAACGAAATCAGATATTCATACGTGCAATATTCCCGCACTGGAAATCTTAGAGTAACATTATTTGATAGTGAACAGAATTACATACACCAAAACATATTCTGTAGTCTTATTACTGAACTACATGTACTAATCGCTTTATATCCCAGTTTCATGCAGTAAATAGGTTCTTCAGAGTCCATAAACCTGTTTCAACAGGGGAGACTTAACACTTTAATTGTGTTATTGTATTTCTGACTATAGCGACTGCTTCATTTTGTAGATTTTAGCGAGAAATGCTCTGCTATAAACAGGGTGTAAGAATCATCGTACCGAATATTGAAATAGTGTCCTCAGACCATCATTCTGAGTCGAAAATCTTTTTTTTTTTTATAATTTTAAGTTTTTTCTTTAAAAGTGATATAACAATGAGTAAACAGAACATTTAACAGAAAAAAAAATACCCCATACGGCCAAAAACTACAATGTAATCAATTAAACAACATTTATGCAATCAGCTGCTTTGTCAGTGCCGTACATTTAAGGTCATTCACCGTACCGCACAAAAAGAATACCACGTACATTGCGTAGCGACAAATGAAACTAATGCCTATAAATCCTTAATCTCGCATATTTATGATGACCTGACTTATGTCTTGTCATAAGTAAAAACAGAAAAAGGCTTTTGTAAGTTTTTCGCGTAGCTCAAACTTACACGATGTATGTTTGTAGATGCCTCAGCCAGGACAAAAATATTAATCAGTAAACCTAATTATGAAGTCACTATAGTTTCTGCCCGCGGCTTTACTCACGTAAAAGTTACTTTTCTATCCTTTGGGAATAGTAGGTACTTTTTTCTGGATGTAAAGTACTCTGTATCCTTTTCTGTACCCCTAAGAACGTGTAAGTAGAATTTTATGACGATCAGTTGAGTAGTTAATGTGTGAAAACGTAACAAACAAACTCACATACGCATTTTATTATTATCACTACATCATCACTACATATTATAAAACAAAGTCTGTTTGTCTGTCTGTCTGTTCGCGATAATAAACTGAAAGAAATACTAAACGGATTTTCATGCGGTTTTCACTAATAGACAGTGTTCATGAGGAAGGTTTAGTTGTATAATTTGTTAACGTTTTGTGTACATTGGTTGAAATATGATGATGATTGTTGAAGATGTCTCTACACCCGTGCGAAGCCGGGGCGGGTAGCTAGTTATTATATTCGGTTAGGATTATGATGCACGAACGCATAAGGGAACTAGGAGGTTATTCACAAATTGTCTATTTAAGTTGATTATAAAAGTTCAAATCTAAACTTAAGTTTCAGTGTTAAATTCACAATGGTAGACACAACTACTCTTAACCAAAATGCAGAAGGTGCCGCCGTGGCTATGAATATTAACACACATGAAAATTCTGTCTGTGTTTGCGCATTTTGTGCACAGTGGCGTGTGTAAGAAAATGTTCAGAGAGTTCGTTGTATATGTTCCTTACATAAACTACAGTTGATTCAGTGGTATGTAAAATTTCTTATACCCTTTTAGAATGCACTGAATCTTGAAGCTGCAAGTTAGAAAACTTTATCATAATTTAAATTTTGAAACCATGTTATCGAGTATGTCAGAGTACGGTAGTTGGCAGTCAAGTCAACTCAGTTTCCCATGGTTAAATGTCAAAAAGGTAAATTCTGTGAAACTGTATGAACCGTATGAAATAATAAATTGTGACGTCAGACCTTACTATTGTCAAATCATTTACCTCGTGTTTAAGGCCGGGGCACACAGAGGCGGGAGCCGCGAGAAAGCGATCGATCGCGAAGCGATACTGGTCCTTACCATGTCACACAAGGCTACCGTGTACAGCCCGCGGCGGGTAGGTGGCGGGAACACAGCCGGTGTGACACCAAAAGCAATCAAATTGTTCACGACTTTGATTAAGTTCCTTGGCTATCTTTTCCCAAAGAATATCCTTCTTCAAAGTGTTTTTATAATTCCTGTCTTTATTATAATATAGATATGGGTGATGTGTAAGTAATTCAATTAGTTTTTCTGTTGGATTCATATTGAAACTGGAACTATCGTACACTTAAGTTGTGAACACTCTGTGTGACAGATTGTAATGACTACCGTAGAATACAGCGCCCGCGCCGGCCGCCCGTCCCACACCACACCACACCACACCACGGGGCGTCCTTCCCGCGAAGCGATCTCCTGTTTGTCGTACCGATCTTTTCGCACGGGATATCGCACCGCGTCGGAACGCGCCCGTTGCTATGTGACAGGTTGCATACAAATTCGAATATTACAAAGAATCCCGTCCCGGATCGCGGTCACTTCCTCTGTGTAACGAGGGCTTTAATGTTTGGTTTGATAATTAAAAATAATAACAAAGCTGAAAATATTGAAAGTAAAATATATCTTTTTACCTACCTTATAGCATTTTTATATCACTCCATGATAGACTGGTAGAAAGCTCTGGGCCCTATCCATTTTTGTACAAATGTGCATTAAGTATTTAAATAAACAAATAAAATAGAGGCATACCTGATTTTTTTATACTCATGTCGCACTCAATATCCTGAAAACTCTTCAATCATCTATCTTATCCGCAGGACACTATCATATTCATCTATTTAAAACTAAACGATATTGCGTTACGGACACAAAAGCTGACTTCAAATGTTTACTGTTCCATCCCTTATATTAAAAACGCTTTATGTATATTTACCTATTCAAGAGTATCTTAATATAGACAACAAATAGGTAAGCCTTAAAAGCGAAATAGCGGATATTTCATATGTTGGCAGCGCAATAAATTCCGCTTTATGGGCAGTTAAACGCTTGTTATTCTACAGACATAAGCAAGGTTCCTACATAAAACACAAACATAAGGTAAGTAAGAATATTTTCTCAACGCCGCCAGCCTCTTAATTTAATGTGTCTTTTATGATCATTAGATTTATGTCAATTTTGGTAATGTGTATTGTTCCGTCTGGAGATACGAGTGACGTTGCATTTTACAAATGGTTTGTGGCAACTTGTTTGCCAACTCTAAACTTGTCAGGTGTCGATTGAAATGACAAGACAATATTTCTTTTGAGGGAACTGAGATTAAAGTGTGGAGAAAGATTATTTGCTGCTTGAAACTAGCACGTAGGTTAGACAACATTGAGATTAGAGATAAGTTTTTACGTGAAATAAGCATTGTATCGTCTAATTCCAACTGACTATATCCTTCCTCCTTATAATAGCAAATTCAACTTCCCGTTCATGGATTTTGTTTTTTAAACTTACAACTCTTAAATTTCGTAAATCGCACTGTTTTTGTACGATTTCTCAATTAATATTCTGATTTTTTTTTTTTGTAGCCCAACACACGTTACAACTTTAGAATTAGGTGGTAAAACGACTTGTAAGGCCTTTAATTTATCCTTGCATACTAACTATCACTGATAGATTAATAAGAGTTGAAAAAAAATATATACAAATACTCTGGCCTCCTCCACCTTGTCCTGTTTTGCCTACCTACAACTTCTACCTTCGTTTCTTTTTAATTTACATCTTTGGAAATCGGTCAAAGAGAGATATGCTTAACTGAGCGAGTCTTTTGCTCTTTGAAGTACCTATGTTTATCTTTTAACAAAACAAATACAATATACATCATTTCAAAATTTATTTGACGATATTTTCCCGCTAGTCCAGAAAAACAAATACCTGCAACATCGAATTAACTCTCACTGAATATCCCTCTATCACATAAACTATCATTCGGTCTAGTAAAGCGTTGTTTCAGCCATAATTCACGACGCTTGGCAGGCGATTAGTGAACGCAGTATGTTGTTATTAGAAGCCAGTAGGGGTCTCAATTTCCTCAATGTGGTTGATACTTAGGAAAGCTTTAAAGTAAAATAACAACTTGTCTAGATTAGTGAAATTCAAGACTGCTGCTTTTGATTTCTTGGCAAACAAGCACATGTAGTGTAAGCTAGAAGTCCAGGTTAACTTACGGTCTTAGTAGATTGGAGGTAACTTTCTATTCAGGTTAGAACCTATTCAGCTGCTGTGCTACGATACTTTACTTTCTAACTTTACCTCCACCTTGTGGAAAATAGTTTGTAGAAAACTTAATTTCACATGCCGTACAATCATATTGTAGACATATAAACTGAATACTGAAAGCTGAAATAAAATAAACTGAATTATCTATTCAGTAAACTCTTTTATTTAGTAAACCACCGAAAATCTAGCAATACATTTCCGGCATTTCACTTGAAGAATTACCAGTAAGAGATTGATTCAAGCATTGTTGAGATTACAGGAAACTGCACCGAATCATTTATTCCAGCATGATAAAAATAACTCAGTGGTATTAAATACGCTAGGCGTGTTTAATACCACGCGATGACTAGATTAACACTTCAATCCAGTTGATGGCCAGGATAATTATTTATTATATGGAAAGCGACCAAACAACCTTTACACGCAACAGGCGGTTTATTTAGTCTAGCAATATTAAACGCTTGCTGTTAAATTTTGTAATTATGACAAAATACAAGCTTTTGATAAATACGCACGCTGTTTTAAAAATAAAATGACTGTAGAACAATCAAGATATGTCGGTTTTTCTTTAAAATTGTAAGTATTAAAAGTTTTAACTTACATTTTTCAGACAAGGTCACATTGAATTTTCCCAATGAATAAGCTATTGAAATTGTTATCAATACAACATTTGAAATGTATAATCAGTTTTATCGGTTTCATTTCATGTGAGCTTTTCGACATCTTTCAACTAGCATACAAAACCTCTTTATATATACGTATTATTATCATATTGCCATATACATATATTTAACTTGTGATTTACTATTTCTGTACAATAAATCATTCTAGTTTTAAATATTATTTAAGTTTAAAGCAAAATTTAATAGATTTTCACACAATATTTCCGTTAAATTGAATTTGAAATCACGTTTTAAAATAACATTACCATTTTAGAAGTACAATATTAACTGCTGAACAAGTACATACAGAAAAGGTATATTTCTTATAAATCTTATCTCTCGTTGTTTTATTATTTACTAGCCTTTCTATGCGAGCTCTGAGGGAGGCTCCTATAAGGAGCGCCAGGGACCGACAACGAGACATCTAAGGCTTTGTTCTAAGCTTAACTGAACCGTTCTTCATGTCAAGACGGTACAATATATTGTGATGTTAATTTACTGTACATATATTGAAACAATCGTGTTTAGTATTTACGTGATAGCCGAACTAAATGAAACGCGTTGGAAAGCAATATTTGTTCTCGAATCAAAGGTTTCTTGAATATTAGTTAGGTTTTAGGATGTTTCTTTCTATACGGCTTATGAAATCTTTATTTCTTTTGCAACCCATACTGTTTGTCATTCCTACAAGTATGCATTGTACAAACGATGTTATTTATTTAAAACAATAAAACAGCAAAAAGTGTGGACATGTCCCATTTTGGTAGAAATAGACCAGTACCCGATATCAGCAACGTTGGAGCAGTTCAATGAAAGCAAGCATTGCCGCTTCCGTTGCCCAGGGTGCATTGCAAGAAGGTTTTCTAAGCAAGCAAATTTTATATCAAGTAAAATCAATATTTTTGAGTCGCTCCAAAATTCGGAAATATCCAACATAATTTAATACTTATTGGTTCGCATTATATTAGGTACAAATAAAAAATACAATTTGATTATTTATTTGTATTTAAAGAATGTTTATTAAGTTATACCAACTGACTAAAATTATTATTTTAGGAGGTAACATCTATCTCTAACAACCTTCGAGTCTCTTAGAGTTCATGTCTAATTATGTAGTTTATTGTTTTACATTATATTCAACCAGATTTTAAAGCACTTTTCTCGATAATGCCATGGCCAATACCAACTAACCTTAGGTATTGTACCTATTGCGGTAAAAAACTTCAAACATAGGATACATTGCACTTACAACAAATTATTCGTATAAAGGCAGATCGCAATCTACAAATAGCAGCTTGAATCTTACTTCACACCTATAAACTATTTAGAGACATGGAGTATAACAAAGCATACCCATTTCTGTATTCCATAAAGTTCTTCAAGGTTTGAGTTTGATAACCAACACTAGTGAGTTGGACTGTGAGTACTGTGACTTAACTCCTTCAATTCCAATGTGTGTGCAAAATAGGGATTAAGGCTGTGTGTAAAAAACGTGTGGTTATATAAAAAACACTAAGTACACACGAACAAAAGCACTAAGTAAGTAGAATTAGTAATTAGTATTTTTTTAGTATAAAAACGAAGTTTTTTAAATATTTTAGTCACTCCACGTTTACAAATCAAGCTAACAATATGCTTACAATTATGACTATGTGTGTAGATACAACAGCTAGTCGTTCCTCGCAGTTTTACAACCTTTTATGGGTACTGCTCGGCTCCTAACGGTCGTAGCATAATTTCTTTACCCTTCTCTTACAATTCTCCTATCAAATGTAAAAAAAAAATTTTGGGTACGGTCGGTACTTCCAGAGATTAGCGCGTTCAAACAAAAGAACCAACTCTACAGGTTTATAGTAGATATATTGTAACGTAGTATTTTCAGTCATGCGACATCTCTGTATTCAAGACGATTCTTAATCGATGTGGTTATTGGTAAGATTGTTGGTTGATCGATGTAGTTCATCATCATCGCATGGCGTTTCTTATTTAAAGTGTTAAGAAGAAATGGATCGCCTAACCCTTTTAGTTTACAAGTCCCTGTAGTTTTTAGGGTTCCTTTCCTCAAAAAGAAAAAAAAGAACCCTTATAGGATCACTTTGATGTCCGCCTGTCTGTTTATCTATCAAGGCCCCTTTTCTCAGGAACCCGTGGACGCATTAAATTAAAATTAATACTAAAAAGCGGTATTTTAAATCTGTAAAAAAATCATGCTTTTAAGTTAACGCAATCAAAAGATACGGCGAATCATGAAATATGGTAAGAAGCAAGGTCTGACAGCACAAGTAAAGTTGGTATTATATCACTTAAAAAAATATTTTTTTTGTGATTACAAACTTATATTTCGCAGTTGGAAAGTTGACTACGTCGCAAGAGCAAAGTTAGGTTTGTCTTTACTATCTATATATAAGTTTGTTTGCTTACGGAACCCTCGGTGCGCGAGTCAAACTCGCACTTGTCCGGTTTTTTTATTATTTAATGTCTCATGTATTCTCTCACTTATTCTCCTAAACTTGTGTTGTAGAATTCGTTCCTGTCTACTCATTTTTTTTGCCAACAGTAAAGCAGCGTTTCGTGGTACAAAATAAATATTTAAACCACTATTTATCTATATCTAAAATACAAATAGTTGTTAATAATATCGCGGGCTAATCTTTAGCAGACTTCGAACAGGCGTCCAAAAAGTTTTCCTCGATAATACACATATGTGGATCTAAGATACCTATAAAACAGTATAAATAAGTTACTTTCTTACTGGAAACTTTCACAATATGGTGAGCCCTTCAATAGGGATAGGAAATTGATATTCATGATTCCACCATTGAATAGAGATGATTGTAAAGGACCAAGTTATTGTATCTGTTGTTACAAATAGGCAACTTTATTGTACCACCCATTGCATTCTATTGTTGTTTATTGCAGGACGAAATATCAGCAATGCTAGGACTAGGACTTTGTTATAATAAAAGAATAAAAATTAAATATATATTGCGAGACATTTAATTGTATGTAATTGCTATTTTTAATCAATTTAATAAGAAGATTAGAGAAGCAGACTAACCCTCTGATTAAAATGTTTTTATTTAGCAAAATGCTTTATTTACGAAAAAATGCATACTTTACAAACTCAACAAAACTATAGTCTGTCAAGTCTGTAATCCAGTTGTTATAAAGCTAAAGTATGAGTAAAATAACCACAAAAATACTCAAATAATCAACATTGAATGTCATAAAAAAAATAAGAATAAAATGTTTTATTTTCGCTGTTTCACATTTTAATTTTTGATTAAATCTTTTTTTTAGAAGAAGGAAGGATAGGAGACGCAGTCACTAACAAATTTATTGCTTAAACGTCTACATACAAAATGTTTAAATATCTGAGAGTGACTGTCGGTCGCATAGATGAACTATTAAAATGATGCCATTGGCTTAAAGCCAAATCGATTTGTAACTGCCGTACAAAAAGCAATAAAAATTGGACGTGCATACATGATAACGCTGGAAAAATAGCTGCATTCGTCATAGTATAGAGCTTCCGTGATAGCACTGAAATATATTGTTGTCAAAATCCTTTGTGTAAGATATGAACTTCATTCGTAGAAAGATTTTCGTCAGCTGTTCTACGAACACATAATAAACCCTCATTCAGTGGGTGGCATGACGTAGGGTGGATTTAAGGGCTAAGTTATATTAGAAGACGATTAATTTAATGTCCAAGCCATCAATATCGACTGAATGTTGAACGTAGAAATGGGAAATGAAATCCGAAGGTCACATTTCGGGCGTGACGTAAGTCGGCCGATCGGGTCATTTACATTATAATGAACCAGAAATGTGCGTGCCTATATCCAAATACGGTTTTTTGTACACATAAAATGGATGAATATTTTATGCAATAAAAATAACTACTTAAAACGTGAGTGTAAAAACATTTTGTGTTTTTATACGATAGGCTGTTTGAACAAACATGATGTAACATGAAACATGTTTGAAGTTTTGTAGATTTAAATAAACAGGATACTCGCACCTAATAGCTTATTGTATACTAATATGCAAAGCCATAACTTGTTTAATTAATGGGTTACTATTTCTGCTGAATTACAAGGTGCCTATCATATAACATAGATGTTAAATGCTATTGACATATATATATATATGTATGTTTTCTATGACAGTGTTTGTGTCGTTATTTAGTGTAGTGTGTGTTAATAAGCCCAACATGCTTACTTTTTAGAGATTCGTAAATAAAGATTAATGTCATACCTATGCATATTTTACTTGATCAAGTAATGTTCAAGATTGACACCGAGATTAACATAAACTTCGAAAATGTGAAGAATGTTAAATATTCTTCACCTTTTTAAAGACTCAATCACAATTTTATTACCTCGAAAGAAAAATCGCCCAATAAATCTTTATGGAGTATCTAGTAATATAGTACGTGTATTAAAAGAATATTCGCAGACCGCAAACGAGATTAAGTCGGGGCGGGAAAATGTTGGGGCAGGTAGCCACGGAATATTTTCGACGGCCTTCGCTCATGATGAATAGGTTAGGACGTGAAACGGTTGCTAACTAGCCTAGAAAACAAGCGTAAAAATGGCCGCTAAGAACCTTCTAAGGCAAACCGCTACTTTCATAGGTACGAATGTTATGAGCGATCTACAAAACAGGAGCTGGCATAATAGTTTGAATGTGGATACTAAATTTTCTCAGGATTCAATAGCTCGTTTGCGACAATGGCGACATAACTAAAAATTATTGATTTTAGAGCATGGCAATGTTTTGTGAGTTCCACTAGAGTATTTTGTTCTAAATATATAATAATCTTATCGCTTTCTAGCGAACATTAGCACGAAATCGGCGTTGCATCTTTGTTCACCATAAAATATCAAAGATTTATGATCGTTTGGCATACTTAGTTCAATTCGACTGAATTTTGAATTATGTCGATATTCTCGCAAACAAGCGAAATATGACAGGAGTAATTTTTAGGAATTAACAGGCTGTAAATAAATTGTGTTATGTTTATAAATCTGTGTAATCGCTTACCCGGCGTTCCGTATGCTACAAATACAAAATACTTAATTATGTATATGTAAAAAAAAATCTGATATATGTTATAAAAATTGAGAATACAACGCCCTGCCTATGAGAATGCCATTTATCTTTTAAACCACAATATAAATCCGGAATCCCCTTCGGTAGATTTACAATGTCCTTGACTCATTTATTGGCGAACACGATGGGTAAACTGTAGTATGTACGTTTTGAACGTCCAAAATTGTCTAAGATTAGAAACGTCACACTAATATTAGACGTCCAATAAATACATGTCGACTTTCTTGTGTATTATTAATTTATTAAAATTTTTGGATCTAAAGTATATCAATATTTTTTTTATATGATGAATAACGAATATGTGATTTAAGCTCTGATCAATTGAGGAAAAGCTATGTATATTTTAATTTTGTCATCTACTATCTACTGTTTACCTTAAAATTAAATCAGCATGACAGTCTTAACTGAAATAAAAAAAAATACGTCATTTGTAGAAACTATCAAGACAGAATACACTTGGAAAATATACGGGACAATTCCAAACCTTTTGAGATCGCAGACTATTCTTGGTCAACGTATATTATTTATCTGGGTACCTATTATGTAAATTGAACATTGCCTAAAGTTATTTTGAATGTCGGCTTGACTTGCACATGCTCAATATAGGCAGTTAGTTACATAAATAACAAAAAAGGTCATACGGTGGGTTGCCTTCTATGAGAACTTAGTTACACGGTATTTACTCAGCTACGAGCGAGAAATACAACACTTTGTTTCCTATATAGGCTATAATACGTAAACAAATATTAATAGACATTCGAAATCAAAAAATTGTTTTAGGAATTTTTATTAGTTTACTCTTTGTCATTCTTTCTTAATTTTTAGGTAGCAGCAACACTGTCGTCAGAATCAAGACCAAATTTAAATTGTTGAATTAAACAGACTTGAAATTGAAGATGATTTGAAAGTTATTGCAATTTATTTTAGTACAGTTACTAAAAATAGTGTTCTGTTAAGAGTATTTCTCGTCAAAACTGAAAAGAAAATACAACTTCATTTCATTCGTAGAACAAACCAACTTTTATTTTGCTGCAAAAGGAGGTAGCTATTAAGCATGAACGTAAACCACCACTTAAAATAAAACAGCACGCGAGGTGCAACAATCAACAACTAAGATCTCAGTAAACATATGAAAGCAAAACGACTTCCTATTGTAAACGCGGCGAAGACAAAGGCTGGTTGGTTAACATTTTAATCTGTGCTAGAGCTTCACTAATGGCTTTGCCGCACTCTGATATATCGCATGGGTAGGATGCAAGCGGGCTTTCCATTGCCCTTTGGATGATTTATGGTCAGGACCTGGCGCTATTTTAGGCATTGGTTGCGTCAACAATTCGATAAGTTTTGGTAGCAAAAGGTGGTTTCAAATAACATTTCTTTGGTAAAGATCTTTATACGCTTCAGCCTGTTATAAAAGTGTATTAATCATTTGAATCTAAATAATTGAGCTCTTAACAAATGTTACGGCGGATAGTCTTTGATTTGTTTCATTTATATATTTGTGCCAATTATTACCCACTGCCACTTGTGTGGGAAAATAGGTTTTGTTATTCTTTAACTAAGTTAACACAGAGCGACACTGGTCGAGAAGTTCATTTTGAGTAATCAAGAAGTACATTTCAAAACAAGTAGAAAATAATATGTTGGCCATAATATTAGACTATAAGTGTTATTTTTCATGACCATTAATGCATTCAGCATTAATGATGTAAAATTTTGTATACATTTACCTACTTATTTGTAAATATCATTTTAGCATACTATAAGTTTTAAGATATCCTTAATGAAAAAGATTTATACACAATGAATAATAAAACTGAAAGCGCCCATTCAAAATCAAAACATTAATTATAATCCAACTAGTTACAGGTGAATGAATGTCGGAATAATCTAACGTATAATACAAACTGGGGTCGTGCAGGTGGCGTGAGCGGTAATAGCTTCAGCGACTTGATGAATAGGCTGGAACGTGCGCGGAGTGCAAAATGCCTCATTCTATTGCCGTCTCTTCTAAAATATTGCCCAAATCGACCGTTCAACATCAACTAATTCAATGTATAGATTGATTTACCGTCCTCCTACCCTTCCTTGGATCTTGGTGTCGCCTTAAATAAATGGTTTAATATCTTTGAATATTATATGATGAAAGAGAACTGGAATTTGAAGAGTAAATGTTACTGCATAATTATCATATTGAATAAATAACTTTTGTAGCGCACTGGTTTACAGTTTACTGCTCAGACTTATGGCTTCGAGAAACCTCCAGATCCTATCAGCAGTGATTGTTTGTTTTTCCTGCGGTTGCATGATGTGAAACCCTAGGTAAATAGTTCGGTGCCGCATTAGTGGGCCACAAGAGCATAGAATATGCATTGCAGTCTCTTCTGTCTCTTGACAGAATCTGCAAATTGTGTTCTCACCTAATTTTAGGTTGAACATATGTTTGTTCAGTTTGCAGTGTCCGGTGAGGACTCTTGTTACTGCACAGGTTTTGTATCTTTTGAGCTCCAGAAGTTCTTTAGATACTTTATTATCATAGCCCTTTATTATGGCTTTCGAGTGTCTTAGACCAGTCGTGGTCTTCCATCTCTTAATAGCCCATGATGTATATTTGGCGTTTATGATAGAATACGCTCGCTATTTGCTGATGCCGCAGAATGGTTCTGGGCCATGCTGTCGGTTGTCTGCACCGGCTCTGGCGAGTTCATCGGCTTTTTCGTTGCCATCGATACCTGAATGGCCTGGTACCCATCTTAATGTAATTTTGTTTGATTGCCCCCGTGTGTTCAGGTTTTTCTTGCAATTTTGTATTAGCTTCGAGCTAGTCTCAAAATTGCCTAGTGCCAATAGCGCCGCTTGGCTTGCATTGGTATAGGTATTATTAATAATATATTATAATGTTTAAATTACTCTAACTAAACTTCAAGAGATCTTTGCAATTTCTGATTGCTCCATCATAGTGCTTAACATTGCTAGCAAACCATTTTAACCCCACAAGCAGACTAGCAACGTGACCCCATTCCTAAAACGAGCGTTCAGCTTAAACAGAGGAGTAAAAGGAGTAAAGTGAAAATAGTCGGTAATTAAATTAATTAAAATTTACTAAGTTCAGCAGTAGAGGTCTTGAGCAGAGGAATTTATTTATTACCAGATAAAGGCTCAATGATCTAGGTATATACTACTTTTAAAATGATTAAATCGATTTAAATCTATAACAAAACATTTTTTTCTATTTATTCATAAAAAGATAATAATTAAGTTGGTAATTCAACTGATACAAGTTATTTCTTCGTGTAAATTTAATGCCTAGCGAAATGCCGAAGTACGTGTCGAAGTATAATTTTTGGTCAGCGGAAGATTGCACATTCTGAATTTAGAAGTTATGAAGTTCTATTATAAAAAGATTTTTTTGATTTCCTCAATACTAGACAAGCATCTGATTTAGAAGAGTCTAAAACTGAGATGTCTGTGATTCTTTATTCTGGTGGTTAAATAAATATATTCTATGTCATAGAATAAGACTGCCTATAGCAAAATGCACAGTATTTTTTTGTGTAAGTTACTATCAGTGAGGTGAAATGTTATCGAAGCTTAAAAAACTACAAAACGTCTTTGGCAAATTCTTACGAAGTCGAGATTTATTGAGCGGGCTTTGATTTATGGTTCAATCCACACATGGGTCCAAAAGGTTCAAAGACAAAAAAGTACAGTTTATTTTTCGTCCGAAAACACAAAGAGATATACCATCACTGAGAAACGAGAGTTTTTTGCAGCCAGTGTTACCATTTTGCTTTGTTACTTTGTTTACTTCATTCTTATGCGCATAGCTAATTTATTAAAGTCGGCTTATTTTATAATACAGAGATAAGCAACCTTAGGAACAAGTTATGGAATGTATATTTAAACGAAGTATAAGAAAAAATATAATTTATAAAATGCATGAGAAAGTCGACGGATTATATTATTGATGTTGAACACCTCTATGACCATTTATCGTTATTTGGTTGTTTGTGTGCTTTCTAAGTGATAACAAAAAGAGGTGTAGTCAGACGAGTTTTTAGTGATTTAGTGGTAATCAATTAGCAGCACGGTACAAAAATAATTATGTTTAAAACACATGGTTTACCGATAGTTATTTATTCTCTTGTTTTATAACATTGTCTTAATATTATAACTATACAGTGTGTATTTGAAAATAGAACACTAACTTAAATCACTGAAAGGGCATTACTCTAGTGCAGTTAGAAAAATTTTACCGTCCGTAAGCAAAATGAATCGTTTTTTTGTTTATAGGAACACGGCGTTAGTAAATATCGCAGGCTGTCGGTGGATGCAGGCCGCTTCCAACCGGTCTCCTTGGCAGTCATTAAGGAAGACCTATATCCATGACGATAAAATGCTGAGATAATCAGACCCTGTTACATGCTTTATAAAATCATCTGAAAGTCGATTTTTCTCGATTTCAATTACAGATATTCTCGCGTAGCTATAATTCATCTAAAGTAACTTCATGGCACAACCTTCTATTTGATCAAACTTCTAAAATAAGTTTACAAAGTAATAAATCAAAATATCACTTTTATGAAAGAACCGAGTGTAACGTTATGAATCAATGTCATTTTCCATAACCGGGATCCGGCCTCCGTAAAGAATGATTTCAGTTCAAAACTACTTCTTTCATCTTTAGTTAAACCTATTTCCGAACCACAAGTTCACTAAAAGTTTGGTGAAGTTCAGCAAGACTCGACGCGGATCCGATCAAATCAATTCGAGTTGGAAAGAATAGACAAGCTACCAGGCGGCCAACTTTACCTATTTTTACCTTCAAATAAGTTTTCCGAGAAGCAAAATTAATTGATATAACTTTGATATCACATTTTTGTAATAAAAATGCCTGGATTCATTCGCATGACTTGTTTTTTTTCCCTTAAAGCAATATGCTGGGTGATTTTCATTTGTTATCATTTCAATGAATAAATAAATCATGTTCTTAAATACAATTTTGTATTCGATTTATACGACAAATTCAAATGATCATTCGCATAAATTACGCGATCCATTTCAATATAGAATAAGGCACCTTCGTTTCCATGTACTACGGCGAATATTATTAAAACCCATTTCACGTTGATAGCAGGCTCTCTCGTCTTACAAAATGCGTGTCATCGGTCACCCACATTAGGGGCGATCGACGTCCATGATAGATACGTCGGTGTATCCAAAAGGATAATAAAAACCACACCGAGGAAACGGATCCACATTTTCCAGCTGAGTTAGAACCACTGTGGGAAGGAAAGAAACCATAAAACAATATAAATGGGACGTGAGCACCGCTTGTCGACTAAGTTTGGTCTGACTGCGCTGTAAATTCGTGCAAGTCGTATGTATGTCCTAACAAATTTTTGCTGAACCAGCCTTTTAATGGAAGGCCGTCGTCACATAAATTGCCATTTGCGTCATGATATGTTGGTGAGCAAGTACGAGCGAACGATTGCGAAAATGTGAGTGCGGTTTGCTTTTACTGCCAAATAAATAAAACTAATAAATAAATGTAAGTATCCAATTTTATTAGCTCCTTACTCATAGAGAACTCATAGAACTCTCTCTATCTCTGTGTGTATAATAAACACCCCTGACTTAAAAATCCCTTCAACGATTAGAAAAGAGCTGACGATCTTCGATCAGCTGAACGGATTTTTTTGAATCAAATAAAAAAACAAAATCAGAACCAATCCATCCGTTAAGAGCTTTGATGGCACAGACAGAGACTTTTTTGCGTCAATATTTAAAAACAACCTAAGTCATATATAATATTATATATATAGGATTAATACGCAAACAAATAGACGAGTGCTCGAAAACTGTAGACTCCATTTAAGCCAGGCATAGACACAAAGCACTCATCTTCAATGGAGTTCCTGAAGTTGAAAATGAAAACTGCACCGAGGTAATCCTTGGCGTCCTGGGTGGCAAGCTGGACCTCACATTTGCAGCCCCTTCTATTAAAGTATGCCATCGGCTTGGCAGTCTCAAAAGAGAACACACACGGCCCATACTAGTTAGATTTTCATCCTTAGACCTCAAATCTGCGGTATGGAAGGCAAAGACAAAACTCAAAGGGACGTCCATCACAGTGAAAGAGTTTCTAACCAAGCCCAGACAGTCTGTATTTGTTAAGGCCCGTCTTCATTTTGGTGTAAGAGGAACCTGGACACAGGATGGTGTCATCATTGTCAAAACACCGGATGGAGGTCGGGTTAAGATTACGTATTTGGATGAACTGGTAACCCTCATGAAGAAACATCCAAAAGCAGCAGATGGGACCCGATCAGTGCAGGCGAGCAGTGCTACGGGTGCAGGTTCTACGGACAATATCATTAAGAAGAACACAGTCCGTAGAAACTAATTTCTAGTCTGCAAAAGTGTGTTTCGCAATATTTTGAGTTTGCAGTGTTTAGTGAAATGAATATTGCTTTGTTTTGGTTACGGATATTATGCGATTACCTCGTTTTTTAAACTTTTCCAAAAATCCACAACAACTGAATTCCACACATTCTCATTCTTGTTTTGACATGTGTCATGTCAATGTGTCATACTTTATCAAGGTAAGCAGAAAAAGTGTTACGGACGCGTTCCGTGTTCGAACAATTTTTACCTTTTTTACATTCTTCTCAACGCCCGCTCCGAAATGTATTAATGACTCCAGGATTTATTTTATTGAATATTGTAAACTATCTTTTATATTAGTCTCAGGCTGTATCCAATTTTCGTAATGTGATCTTGTTATTGTTTATATTAAAATCTGTGTCAGTTTAGGCTGGCGGGTGGTGCACAAATGTGAGTATTGCATTCATTCATGCTATTATAATACTATAAGTCCTTATTTTTTATTTTATATATATATTTCTTTTTTCATATTTATTTATATTTATAAATAATGTCTGATGTTGATTCCTACTACTCTGCCAATGATTCCGTCTACTCATCAGCTCATGAGAGTTTCAGTTCAGTGAGTGATACTCTCGGAGATATATTGCGTAACAACTTTAACCAAGAATTTAATCGACTCTTCAATGTGTGTCACATAAATGTTCAAAGCATTCCTAGTCACTATAGTGACTTATGGGAAACTTTCAATGGGTCAAACGTACACGCCATCCTGATTTCAGAAACATTATCTCTAAAGATTTTGACGAAACGCAATCTTCATGTATAACAGCTGCATCACCTTCAAGCCTAGACAAAGCTATTGCTCCAATAATGCTAAATGACGAACACAATGTAGACGCCCTTATTGATTCTGGGAGCTCACTCACTTTCATAAATAGAAAAGTGGCACAAGACCTAAATATAAAAATAAAACCATACAGGCAAAGCGTTTCATTCGCATGTAGCAGTTACGTGTCATATGCAGAAGGACTCTGTAATGCAACAATTACTATAGGGAAACATGTTCATCGTCAACATCCTTTACGCGTTGTCAACAATTTATGCGCTGACGTGATTATTGGGCACGACATACTAAAAAAAACATAAAAAGGTGGCAATCGAATTTGGAGGCCCCTTGGATACCTTGCATATTTGCGTAATGGAAGCAGCAGTACCTCCAGCTTCATTATTTACAAATATATCGCCAAATACCAGACCTATCGCAATTAAATCAAGACGACACTCAGACGCTGATGAAAAATTTATATTACAAGAAATATCAACACTATTAAAAGACGGTGTCATCGAGCCAAGCATTTCGTCATGGCGTGCTCAAGTCCTAGTGACTGGAGGCACTACTCATCGAAAGAGACTTGTTATTGACTACTCACTAACCATTAATAGGTATACTGAACTTGATGCCTACCCTTTACCAAATATTGAATCTATGGTTTCAAATGTTGCAAAATACAACTATTTCAGTCAAATTGACTTAAAAAGCGCATATCACCAAGTTCCGATCTTACAATCTGAACGAAAATATACAGCTTTTGAAGCGTGCGGTGCTTTATATCAATTTACCCGCATTCCGTTTGGGGTGACCAATGGAGTAGCAGCGTTTCAAAGAACGATCCAATATATTATCCAGACGGAGAAACTCAAAGGCGTATATAGTTACCTTGATGACGTCACTATTTGCGGGAAGGAAAAGGAAGATCACGATAGAAATCTGCAAAACTTTATGATAGCTGTAAAAAAGTACAGACTTACATTAAACGAAATGAAATGTACTTTTGGATCTAAAAGTATCAGTCTCCTAGGCTATAAAATCGCAAACAATGTGATTAAACCTGACGAAGAAAGATTAAAACCTCTTGTAGATCTTCCAGCTCCGACAGATTTAGCATCACTTAAACGTGCCTTGGGCTTACTTGCTCACTATTCAAAGTGGATTCAGAATTTTTCATATCATATCAAGCCTCTGACGAACATTAAACAATTTCCTATTACCGAGGAAGCTAAAAAATGTTTCGAGAAACTCAAATCCGATATTGTAAAGGCATCTTTAACAGCTATCGATAACGATGCAACTTTTACTGTGGAGACAGACGCTTCTGAACATTCAATTGGTGCCACCTTATCACAAAACGGACGGCCTGTCGCGTTTTTATCAAGATCTTTATCTAACACTGAACGTGGACATCCTTCAATTGAAAAAGAAGCGAGTGCCATAGTAGAAGCGCTACGAAAATGGCGGCACTACCTTATAGGTAGATACTTCATATTAATAACCGATCAACAGTCAGTCGCTTTTATGTTTAATCAAAAACACTCAAGCAAGATAAAAAATGAAAAGATCGAACGCTGGCGCCTCGAATTATCTTGTTATAAATACGATATAATCTATCGCCCAGGACGCCAAAACACTGTTGCTGATGCACTATCTAGAGTTGTGTGTGCTACTACAAACCCTATGTCACGACTATACGAGCTACACAATAACCTTTGTCATCCAGGCGTTACCAGGATGTTCCACTGGATAAAACAGAAAAACTTACCTTTTTCGATTGAAGAAGTCCGATCAATGACTGCTGCCTGTAGGATATGTGCTGAAATAAAGCCACGTTTTTTCAAGTCGGACGGGCACCTTATAAAAGCTATAGCTCCTTTCGAACGATTAAATATCGATTTTAAAGGCCCTCTTCCCTCAAACACACGAAATCGGTATATTCTAACTATTATAGATGAATATTCAAGATTTCCTTTTGCATACCCTTGTAGCGACTTGTCAGCCGACACAGTAATCAAATGCTTGAAAGATCTATTCCAAACATTTGGATTTCCGCTATACCTACATTCAGACAGAGGAGCCTCATTTATGTCAGAAGAATTAAGAGAATTCTTGACTCCCCTGGGCATATCAATGAGTCGCACAACGCCTTATAACCCTCAGGGGAACGGCCTAGTTGAACGTTTAAATGGAACACTGTGGCGAGCTATTCAACTCGGTCTTCGATCAAAGAGTATGAGTATACAAAATTGGGAGCAAGTTTATCTAAACGCATTGCATGCAATACGATCCTTGTTATGCACATCGACAAATGCAACACCACATGAGAGAATGTTCCGGCATCCTCGTCGTTCTCCAAATGGGAAATCATTACCATCATGGATGATTAACTCTGGACCTGTGCTAGTGAAAAAAAATGTAAGGACTTCTAAATACGATCCGCTAGTTGAAGAAGCTGAAATCCTAGAAGCCAATCCGCACTACTCTTATGTACGGCTCTCAGATGGACGAGAATGTACAGTCTCTAACCGACAGATAGCACCTCTGCCACTACCACAAGACGAGATCGATTGTGATGAAGAGTTCGAAGACGCACAGTCTCCAGAACATGAACCAGCTCAGAATCCTTCCGATGTCAACACAAGATCGCCCGATACTAGAGCTGAGGATGGTCCACGACGCTCTTGTCGTGTGAGGCACCCACCGTCGTATCTTCGTGACTATGTCTCAATTTTATGGACGGGAGAATGTGGTGAACTCTTTCGTTAAGAATTTATGTAACCTTATTAGTTATGTTTTACTCTTATTCTCATGTCATTGTAAATGTGTTATATCATAGATGTCATTCATATCATACGATATTTAATTGTGGAATAAAACCATAGTTCCATGGTTTCGTCTTTATTTATAACAAACATGGCTCAAACCTCAACTTCTATCTACCACTTACCCCCTTCCAGGTTTCGTTCTCATCCAGAATGATCGGGTGAACAAAAGAGGCGGTGGTGTTGCAATTTACCTACGCTCTGACTTTTCTTACAACGTTTTTTCTAAATCGCAACCTTATTCGTCTGCTGAGTATCTTTTTCTTGAGGTTTGTGTCAAGGGAGCAAAAATCATCACAGGTGTCGTTTACTGTCCACCAACCGTTGATTACTTCACTGAATTCGAATCGGTCTTGGAATCTCTAGGGTCTGAGTATGAGCACCACATCATCATGGGCGACTTTAATACTGATCTTCTTTCTCACAACACTCTTCGCTCTCGTAAACTTTTAAACATTTTAGAATCATCAAGTTTACACATCCTACCCCTTCAGGCCACCCACCATAATTTCGATGGGGAAGACACCTTGTTGGACCTGATTATCACTTCATCTCTTGCCCTTGTTTCAACGCATGGACAATACCCAGCACCTGGCTTCTCTCATCACCATCTTATTTTTATTTCTTATAAAGTTAAACTGCTAAAGCCTAAACCTAAAGTGATATTCAGGCGCTGTTTTCGACGTATGAATTTGGAGAGATTTCGGGAAGATGCTTCTAGCATCAACTGGGAACCCCTAACAGCAGCAGTCTCCGTTGACGAAAAGGTTCAAATATTTAACGAAAACATTCTGAGCTTATACAAAAATCATGCGCCATTAAAGAAAATTAAAATAAAACATCCACCCGCACCCTTGGCTGACGGATGGGATCCGCAGCGTAATGCGCAGCAGGGACCGTGCTTTCCGGCGTTTTAAGAGGGATCGGTGTGAGGATAAATGGTTCGCCTACAAGACTGCCAGAAATAAGTGCAATCAGGTGATACGTAACGGTAAACGCCGCTATATTCTTGACAATATCTCTACATCTTCCTCTGCCGACATCTGGAAGTTCCTAGGAACTCTTGGCATCGGTAAAGAGCGCCATCCTGATTTTCCAACGAACATTGCTTTAGATGATATCAATCTCCATTTCTCCTCACCCACTATGATGGATCATCAAAGCAAAGTTCGAACTATCGATCATGTAGCCAGTCTGTCTAGGCCCAATGTAGACTTTTTTCAATTTTCTCCAGCTGCAACAGAGGAGGTCAAACAATTTGTACTTTCCATCAAATCTAAGGCTATTGGGTGTGACGACATTAGTCGACACATGGTAACCACTATTCTGGATCAGGTTTTACCCGCCATTACTCACATTATTAATTATTCTCTCGACTCAAATGTTTTTTCATCCTTATGGCGAAAAGCTTACGTACGTCCGTTAGCTAAAGTACTTAACCCTTCTCTCCCTAATCACTTTCGTCCTATTTCAATTCTTCCTTTCCTCTCCAAAGTCCTAGAAGCCTGCGTTCACAAGCAACTTTCTCGTTTTGTTCATCAGAACAATTTGCTTAGTATATACCAGTCAGGATTCCGACCAGGACATAGTACAGGATCTGCGTTACTAAAAGTGACTCTCGATATTAAGGCGGCTGTCGAGAAAGGTAAAACAACTGTACTAGTCCTAATTGACTTTTCAAACGCCTTTAATACCGTGAGTCACGACATTTTATTAACAATACTTTCCCACCTCATGATCTCCGATGATGCACTGCAATGGTTCTCGTCCTATCTTCGAGGACGCCAGCAGTCTGTCCGAACCGATGAGTCTTCATCGACGTGGCGTGATCTCGACTCTGGTGTTCCACAAGGCGGTATTCTTTCTCCTCTCCTCTTTTCGTTATTTATAAACTTCATAACCCATGAACTTCAGTGTGCGTATCACTTGTATGCAGACGATTTGTAGATCTACTCACATGCAAGAGTAGATAAATTAGATGAAGCTATAGGTAGGATAAATCGTGACTTGGAGACTATAAAAAACTGGTCCATCAGATTCGGTTTAACAGTAAACCCATCAAAATGTCAAGCGAACTTTATAGGGAGCCCTAGGATGATAAGCAGAATCGATAATAATACTATAACTGAAATCATTTTTAATGACTCAGTTTTGCCCATTAGTCCCTCGGTTAAGGATCTCGGTCTGCACATTGACTCAACCCTCAATTGGCAAACTCAGATATCACACGTTAGCCAGAGAGTAACTTATATATTGCGATGCCTTTATCGACTAAAAAATTTTCTTCCAGTCAAGACAAAGACAATGCTTGTGCAAACTTTGGTTTTCCCAGTCATCGACTATGGTGATGTGTGCTATCTCGACTTGAATGCAGATCTGCTCAACAAACTAGATCGACTTCTCAAGAATTGCATTCGATTCATATTCAACTTGCGTAAGTACGACCATGTATCTAATTATCGTACCCAATTGTCATGGCTACCTATAAGACAACGCCGCAGTTTAAGGGCGCTGACTATGTTGTTCTCCCTACTCCACTCACCTAACTCACCTACTTATCTAACATCTTACTTCCAATATCTCTGCTCTAACCATGCCAAGAGTCTCCGCTCTTCTGATAATCTTCTCCTTCTCTGTCCTTCTCACAATTCTAGTATGGTTCATTCTTCCTTTGCTGTCCAGGCTGTAAACCTTTGGAATGCGCTACCACAAGAAATCAGGATGTCCACTAACCGGTTCTCTTTTAAGTTTAAAGTACGTAAGCTCTACAGTGGTTCATTGGAGGAGTCATTGGAATAATACTCCACAAGTCTTTATTTTATTCTGTATGTATGTATATAATTATATTAGTTATAACTTTATGTATATGTAGTATATTATATGTAGTACATTTTATAGAAGCTTATTTAGGTAACCAATTCTTAGGATTCTTATCTCATTACTCTTAAATACCCACCTGCCACACACATCTCTGCATCGCCCAAACGTTGACTGGGAGAAAATGCCTACGGCATTAAGTCAGCCTTGTGCATATGTATTTGCAGGAAGTTCAATAAATAAATAAAATAAATATAAGTATTTTTTTTTTTTAGAGACAACTCCCGCATTAGGAATAATCCTGTGTCGCGGGAGGCTTCACAAACATTCAAACAACGGACACAAAGAACACCCAGACTCGGGACAACTATTTGTAGATCACACAAATTTTTCTCACGTGTGGGATTCGAACCCACAACACTTGGCGCGGCGTAGTGGCGAGGTGACCACTTAAACCATTGCGCCATCCGTGCAGTCATGTACTGTACATAATATGTACAGTGGACAAAGGAAATGGTCAACCAGTTTTGACAAAAGTTTCTGTGTCATCACAATAGCGATAACCCCTGTCTCTTACAATGAACTGTCAGAATATTAATCCACGGAAAAATCAACCGCGTTGTTTCATGATGCCAAATGATCTTCAACAGTAGGTAGTAGTAGGGTGATAGACGATATATTTGGCTGATAATACATACGTAACAAAGAAATTATATATACATACTGTATTACTTATAAATATACCTATAAATTATATATACATAATTATATGTACACACTGTATCCCCGAAGTGGTAAGCAGAGTCGTCTTAAACACCCACATTTCGCAAAGTATAGTTTGGCCCTACTCACGTAATAGGAAGAAAGCTTATTACCATTTTGGAAATTAAAGATTATAAAATTGAGATAATCAATGCTGAAGTGGCAATGGGCTGGCTACGTATGCCGAAGTACCGATCGTCGTTGGAGCAGACTGATCCTAGAGTGACGACCGCAAATCGGTAAGCGGAAGGACCGACGACCTGAAGAAGGTAGCAGGGATGGACTGGATGCGGAAGACGGAGGACCGGGTGCTGTGGCGCACATTGGAAGAGGCCTATGTCCAGTAGTGGACTATGATAGGCTGATTGATTGAAAATTGGGAGTACAATGAAAGGAAAGGCATATTGATTATATGGGTGGATTGGGGAGTTTGAGCTATAGCTTGAACAGGTCAGGGCCTGGGCTGTTGTCGGGAAGTCCGAGCCCTCTCACATGACAAAGTAATTATGTGTATGATGTTTTATAAAATAATGCAAGTAAACCAAAAGGCAGTTCTCCAACACAATAATCACAGATAACACCTTACCTTCAAAGTAATTTATGTAAAGTTCTATACGTAGGTGCGGGTCGGGCACTGAGTAGAGGCTCCGACACTCCCCCACCTCTCATTATTCAGTAGGCTCTACTTTACTGCTGACTCCAACTTCTAATTATTTCAACATTCTTAGCGCTCTGTTCCTTTTGACAAATCTTTTTGAAGATTTACTCTTGCATAGCACCTCTAAATACAGACGTTTTAAATATCCGAGTGCTCGTTTGTACGTGAAAATGAAGGCGTAGAAGGTCAGAATTTGTGTCTAAAAATGTTTTAATTGAAATTTCTTCATTAAGACTGTCTAATTGCTTGTGCCAACATAACTAGCTACATTGGTGGGCCGTTAAGAAAATATTTTGATTAAATAAAGTATGCGGAGCTGAGTAGTAGTAAAAGTTTGTGTTTAAAAATACATTTTTAATTTTGATCACCTTAGACTATTAACGTTTCTAACAGCAGCGGTGTCACGTAAACATATAAAACCCTTTTGAAATCCTTTTTGAACAACCCCATATTACAGTAACTTTGGAAAATCGCACAAGAGCTCGTTGCACAATTTCAGCACGCGTGGTAGTAACTGTAACCGTTCTAGTCTCAAAGTGTGAGGGTGTTCCCCTGTCAGTGTTATCATCATCATCTTGAAAACTTCTGTAAAACATGTCATAATACAAAGAAGGTGATACCTTTTCTAGAACCAAGGAAACATCCTCAAAGGCGTAGCAAGGAAAGTTTCGGAGAAGCGATTTCTTCATACAAAAACCAAGTAAATGATACAAGAAAACTGCCCCGACAAAATAATGTTTTTACTGGAATCCCTTCAGATATTTGACGTATTGAGATATCAATGCCGTCATCCCAACTTATCGCAAGCCTTGCTAATAGTAACGTCGCAGGGCTTGTACAAAAAACAAAACGAATAGGATTGAACATGGGATTATTATTTAAAATTTATTCAGTTAGTATCGAGTCAATCATAGGCCATGTTAGTCAGCAGAATTAGTGTCCAAAAAGCTAAAAAGAAAACATTTATTAAAAATAATATAGTATTTAATAGAAACGCAGGAAAATTTATGAAATTAATACTTACAAATCGCGAGGTAAGGAAAGAGTATTTTATACAACATTTATAGGTACAGTTCACCTACAAAAGCTATGTCTACACAAGGACAAAGAAAGAAGAAAACAAATGAAGAAACATTTATTGCGATTTGGAACACGTCATTGTGGAAAAATAACATATATATTTTCCATTACGAGGTTAACTTTCTATGGGACATTGCCCGCAGAGAGTTAATCTGATTAACGACGAGGATCCCTTGAAATGAGGAGATCGTTTTAGTGTAAGAAATTTAAATAAAGGCATGATCTTTATTGTTTTGCAAAAGTGGGAAACTATGTCAAGTACCTACTTAATGAAAGCACCTTCCCGTATGCATTCTATCTTATTTTGTTCATTTATTAAAGTCAAGGTAAGTGTTATCAGCATTTGTAACAAAGAGTTATTTTTGCAGCATTATAGAAATGTTACTAAACTTGAAAATTCTAGTTCAAATGCTACTTGAAATATGTTGCTCTTCCGCCAATTCGTACCGTGCAAAACGGAAGAATACCATTTTTCAAATACTTACAGAGATATATTAATGTTAAACTATGGACAATGACTGCTGGGCACGTGGTCTACCACTGAACCTGGCATTATGAAGTTTAAAGCGATGTGATGAAATGTCTAGATGATGGGCCAGGTGTTTGCGGTAGCAATGTATAGTTTAAAAGTGTTCGGGTGTTTGGATCCCTTCTAAATGTATGTTATAGCACCGGGTCTTCCGTGTAACATAAATGTTTTCGAGTTGTAACTTAAGAAAAAAATATGTAAAACGTTAGTTTGTAAGTGTACACGTAGGGCGATACATAAGTTTTGTCGTATGCAAACAGGATACCATTATAATAATATTTTCATCATCATGTATCGATCATATCCATAAACTCTCAGTTAAGTGCACCAACTTTTCATCGGACTCTTATGTGAAAGTGCGGGTCTTTGTTTACTGTGGGTAGTTGGTAGTTGATGACTAGTGGACTTGGACTTGGTCTCCTGATATGTTAAAAAAAATTTAAAACGGACCATCTAACTACGTGAACATGTGATGAAACCTGGCTGTATTATTTCGACGTTCCTACTAAATTCCAAAGTGTGGGTGTTTAAATATGAACCACCACCGACGTCTGTAAAATGTCCCGATCCGTAAAAAAATAATGGTAGCTGTATTTTTTACAGAGAGAGGAAGAGTAGCTTCGGTTGTGCTTGATAAAGAGAAGACTGTTACTGCTACATGGTATACCTACAGAGGAATATTTACCTCAAGTATTAGAACCTTAGAAAATTAACGACCAAACTCAACTCGGTACTTGGCTTTTGCATCAACATAACGCCTAAATCGAGCCATCATAACTACGGACTATTTGCACTAAGCTGGAATCTAACGACAATCAAAATCATGCGACTGCACTATTCCCCTATGTAAAATAACAAATGAAGGGACGCAAGTTTTTAATGATGAACTTATGGGAGGAGCTTTAGAGGAGACATGTATGGCTGTGTTCCAGAGGGATACTGGAGCAATGTGTTCAATACCTGGTTTCCACGTATGAAGACCTGAATAATTGCCAGTGGAGACATCATTTCTTGCAGGCATTTTTTTTCTTTTTTTTTTCTGGCAAAGAAAGGTTCTACTTAATTTTGTAGGGCCTAATTTTTTGTCATACTATTTAAGTAGTTATCCCCATTTGCCTTTGTTAATTTAGTTTTTTAAACCTCTCGGTTCGGAGTCATTGAATTGTAAATACAATCACCATATCTTAACTAAATTTATAATCAAATTCTCCTGTCTTACTAAACTGACAAAAGAACCATTGGATTTGCCTACTATTGTATAAAATTTTCGCTGAACATGCCGAAAAAATATATTCCGACAAACTGAAACCTCCTCCTTTTTTTGATGTCAGTTAGAAAATTAACAACAAAAGGCCGTTTTCAGGGCCACAGCATGTATCACAGTCACATTACTTATAAAGACTGTTTCTGTCTTAACACGATAAATCAAAAAACACACACATACACAAAGCATAATCTATTTTATTATCACCCAAAAAAAAAATAATTAAACATATAGTTTTTAAATCGCCTTGAATCGATCGATTCTCCCGACTCATGAACGTAAAACTTTCAAATACGTTATTAAAACTTGGAACATTCGGCAATCCAATTATATATGTAGTTTACCTTTTACCATTTGAAACAATAGCCGAATTTTCATACTCTATTAGTACAGAAGCCCCGTACAATATTTGCTTAGGTACTTCGTGAACAATCGGTTTGCAAATCCGGTGAAAAGCGAGAGGGGAGATTGGGGTGGAGTTGGGGCAGGTATGGGTGACTTACAGGGCTTTATTGCCATTCTCGTGACAAACGATTATTATGAAGACGGCTTACTTTCCACACGTTCCACTTTTGATTAACTTTACTGAATATGCTTCATTTTTTTCACTACACAAGCAGAATCTATTTTAGCAGCAAATTGAGGCCAAAAGATTTATATAGGGGTTAAAATTAAATAAAATTTCATAACGTAGAAATTTAATATACAACGAATTACAAAAAAGCAAAAAGAATAGAACCAGTAAGAAAGATCTTTTTTTTCTAAGCTAACGAGACTCACGAGTAACTGGTGCAGGCCGGGAGTGAAAAGGAAGACGTTTCTGTAATAAAGTTGGAAAAATTAGCTTTGCATGCCTTGAATGTTGTACCGGCCAATAGTGCCAGTATACATCTCTATCGATTTAGGTCATCTATTTACTATGTAGAGGCATACTTTTATGTATTCTGTGGTAGAGGTAAAGTATGAAAAAAATATATAAGTAGATACTTTGAAGAATTACTTTAATATTGAAACTCGAACATGAATGATGGTTTGTTATTTTATAATAATTAATGGTTTTATCATAGTAATTCTCGTTTTTGTAGCCTTCCCAGGACTGCTATTCATAGTACACCTACGTAGTAATTGTTGTACCATGTCTCAAAAACCGATTGAACTCTTCTTATGACTCAATTTGTAATTAGGATATTGTTTGACTTCCTCTGCTCCCTTGTATTCAGAATCCTGTTCATTTGTGTCTATTCAATAATTAAAATAAATCTTTGACATTTTTATTATTTTTCCGTCTAAAAGTGATATTGATTAACTTACGTCCAACGTAAGTTAATCAATATCACTTTTGTTGAGGGCTGCTGCTAATTCCGACGTGGTTAGAGACGAATCCGCTTCCATTATGGCTTTCAAGGTCGCCATGAAGCTCAATGTTGAGATCAAAATTAAAAAAAAACGAAAGCTTTCCACCTAAAAGGCACTGTGTGTGTGTGATATAGCATGCCGTCTATTATGTGTTCGTATTTGATTTTTCTGTACTCACACAAACAGGGATATCACAGTGGAAAATAGTGAATATTATGTAATTTCAAATCGATTTTAAATTGGAACTATGAATTGAATGAAAGACAATTATTATTTATTATTCTAACAATAGTTGCCATTAAAATTCTTCAATTTATAGGATCTGACAAAACATTATGAGCGAACAAACAACAAAGCTAGTAACGCGAATGTCGGATGTAAACTCGTTTGTTTTTTGGCGCTTTGTGTTCTTGCTCTAAAAAGTCAAACGCAAACGTTAGTGCGACAATAGATCCCCGATATAGGTATCATACATTTGATTGGGTATTGACAGCGCCATGAGACATAGGGAACTGAATCGTAGTTTTTTGTTTAACTCTATAGATTTTGCATTACTTCGTTCGACCTCGTTTTAATTTCACGCTCGAGAGGACTGATTTATTCGAATGTCTCGAAAAGCTAAACTTTGCCAACTTTTGATCAGGGATCATGGTGTGTGATTTATCCCAGTGAGTGAGATATATGCACTGCTGCCTAACTCTCCATACACAAGTCAGCAGAAAACGACATTATTATTATTTATGTGAGAATGGTTTTATCAATTTCTGAAGCCTTACTAGTTTTATTTTAAATAAAATCTGGAGCTCCTTACATAAAGTAGCAGCATTTTAAAGGTACGATCATTAATGAACCTAAATCGTCCAGTATTTAAAAACCGCCTTGAAAAAAATTAATTATTAATTAAAATGCCTTTCGTTCTACAAAAACAAACATCCTATCATAGCAACACAAATAAAAACTATTCTGATTTTATATTTTAAATTAGCAACCCCCGTCGGCTTCGCGCGGGTAGTACATCTTCAGCAATCATCATCATCATCATATTTCAACCAATTTACACGAAACGTTAACAAATTATACACCTAAACCTTCCTCGTGAATTACTCTGTCTACTTGTCAAAACCGCATGAAAATCCGTTCAGTAGTTTTTCAGTTTATCGCGAACAGACAGACAGACGCGGCAGGGGACCTTGTTTTATGTTATGTAGGTAGATATAGGCAGTTAAGCAGACATTTAAAACATTTTCAAGTTTCTTATCAAAATATAAGACTGAGCTTGCCTTACTTCTCAGACCAACACGACATCTCAATCAATCTTTAGACCTGAAAGTCATGTTCTTCTGTCTGCTGTCTCCTGTAGTTAAAAGACTCAATTCCAGGCAAAGAACATTGTTGTCTTAATTTAAGAACAAACTATAACTGAACCACGAAATAACCCGACCCAAAACTCAGAAAAACAATTTTTTATTACAAAAGCATAAAAGTAATCTCATTTCAATGATCTTTCTAAATGAGACGATACAATTTTGCATGTATAACAAATTACTATAATTAACCGTTATTAATTAGACAAGTATAGTGTATGTATCCATATTTAAATGGATGATTAGAACCTTTAAATATTTATGTACTTACTACATTTGAGACATATAATAGTCTTCAAAAAATATATACATAATATATATAATTTGGTTAACTAACCGACATTCATCCGGCCAAAATCAAGTTCTATAAATAACTATATCATCATCATCATCATCATCAGCCTTTCACTATCTACTGCTGGACATAGGCCTCTCATAATGTACGCCACTGAGCTCGATCGTCAGCTCTCCTCATCCAGTTTTTCCCCGCCGTCCTACACTACGTTTCCCTTGACGTGGTCTCCACTCCAGAACTCGTCTACCCCAGCGGTTATCGGTTCTAATAACTATATACCTACTGTAAATTCAAAACGCTGTGTCCGCCTCGGACAGATCTTGCAAATATTTTATACGACCTAATTAAAACAAATTCAGAAGCAAAATATGCCAGGGTAGGAATCACGTACGTGATTCAATGAGTAGGGGACGAGCGATAGCACTTCGACAATTTTTTTAACTGAGTTTAGATCTTTGTGCCCAAAGAACACGGATATGGCAAATATTTTGTGCAATGTAATATTTATTATATGGACCGACAACCTGGAGAAGGTATATCAGGGACGGACTAGAAGCGGAAGAACGGAGGACCGGGTGCCGTGGCGCGCAATAGGAGAGGGCCTATGTCCAGCAGTGGACTATGAGAGCCTGATTAATTGAATATTTATTATGTTTTACTCATTTGAGTATTAGCTCTGACGACTACCCTAATTATGCGGAGTACGCTTGACCTTCAATTACGCATAGTTTGGGGCCTTTCTGACGAGTTGGTGACAGCCGTAATAAGTCCCGGAATTACTTACCTTTAATTAAGAGCATTAGTCACAAACGAAAATCTCTTGCCAAATGACTTAGTCGAGTTTCCTATGTATGGAAAAGGGAATGTGTTTAAAAACTTTGACGTACATCGTTTAAGTGTCGGTCGTTACACAATAGGATTCGCAACCTTCCTTTTTCCCTTGAACTTGCTTTGCTTGCTTTTTTTGCTTGAGTTGTTTGTGTTGGTTTGACGCGATGACACCACTTATTCGAGGTCTTGTAAGAGACGTAGCTTTTAAAGGCTCTTGTCGCAATCTGGAGACTTGCGAGAAATGAGTAGATAATGGAAGACCGAACGGGTACTAGAAGCAAAAATGACGAGACACCTACATATCTATCAATCTAGGCAGAAACCCTCTTGTTAACACTCATTTATTAACTTCACTTGTAACTATAAACAAATCATAGAAGTAAGTTTTAACCTGTAATGTATCTTTGTATGTATATACAGGGTGTTAGTGAAACGCTCCCGAAAACGAAGACAGACGATAGTACTATTAAATATATTCATCTCTTGATATTTTTAGTTGTTTTTATATTATGAATAATACATTCAGAAATAACATCAATGTATTTGCACTTCAAACATATAATTTTCTTTCAATCGCATTGATGGACGATAGACATCTTATATCACTACCATTAAGACAATCTGCAATATGTGTACAGAAAATGACCATGTCATTTTTGTTATTTAAATTGAGATTCACAACGTAAAAAAAACGACGTAAGTAATCAAACTTCTGATTAAATAAGATATAAAAGATAGAATAAAAGACATAACGTATATTGACTTTAATTGACAACTGTGGTTAAAACGTTTAAATTGGAGTGACTTATCCTAAGCTTGTTTACCACTAGGTATCCTGCGTGCTATTCACATTTTTAATAATATCTTCGATTGAAGGGCCTGTCCAAGCATCGAAATAGCGTGTTTTGCGGTGTTGCATGTCTAAAACTCTAAAAGTGATAACGGAAGCGTAGCCATTGTATGAAAACATTCATGTTCCAGAAATTGCCATAAAATATAGAATTTTCAATGTGCGGACAAAAAAAAATATTTAAAATAAACTTTACAAACAAGGTTATTCACAATTATCGGAAACATGGTGAACGTTAGGTACGTTCACCATGTTCTTTAACTTGCTGAGCACATTAAACAGCCTCAAGCCAGATTCACTAATAATATCATAATTTACTAAAATACGTATAACGTCTTTTCAATTAACTTTACCAATTTTTCTACTGACAGACTACTATGTGGGCCATTGTTAGTAATAATAGTTTCCTACAATTCCCTTAAGTCTTAAGTAATTAATTACTTAAGACCTAAGAGAAATGTAGGAATCTCGGTATTTGAAAGTCCTTTGATAGATAAACAATAGTTTCAAGTTACATTGTCTGTGCAAAGCCATTCGTGGGCGATTCTCTTTTTGTTTTCAAAACAACGATATTAAATGTATCCGTACTGATAAGCAAACAATATTGCTTACTTTCGATCTACGATCACTCTCTGGTCTATAAAAGGCCGACGCAGATATCGACCTTTTGACCTTCCGAAAGAAAAGAGTACCACTATTATCCATCCTAAGCCCAGGTACTGTAATCCCGAATCGGAGTTCGGATCTACTTACGTAAAGAATAGCACAGATCTACTTGAATGTAGAGAACTAATCCTATTTGTACAGTGTGGTTGTATTGATTAATAAAAATTTTAAAGTTGCACATAATATTAGTCCTAGAACCACAAAAAAATTAGGTTTACATACCTGGACATAACCAAAAAAAAAACTAAAGGGGCCGGAGAAAAACATTGTTTTTTGGTCTTGTCGGCGCGACGGGGACCACTGTCCGCCACGGTCAGCTCCATGATTAATTACCGGAGAGATTTATGATGCGGTAAACCGATTATTATTCGTGTCGATAACATAATACACCAAGGGCCTATAGAGTACAGGCATAGATAGAAGAATAATGGTTGTTTTTAGAATAGATATACATAAATAAATATTGAATACATTTTCGTGGACTTTGTTGAACAAATATCCAAAAAAAAAAATTATATGACAAATATTTTCCATACGGACATGACTAGGCTACATACTTTTTAAAGTTTACTTAGTTTAGCAAGGAAACTATTTACTTTATTTTTCTTTTTATTTCTTTCTATCTTAAAATAAACATGGTACGATTATGTAGCTATACGGGAATTAACGCGATAACGAAATAGGTTTTTCCTATCTCTAAATTGCCCGCTGTTTCGACCAGGTTGCACTGGCCGCGGTCACAGGCTGACTGGCTCAGTGGTGCACGCCCTCCGTCGTCGAGACCATGAGGTAAAAGGTTCTTCATCCACTCGCACATTTCGGTATTTTTAATATTTTCGTTGCACCACGTAGTGTCACATACCAAATTACCGGTATCCCTATTTTGTAAGCAAACCGATGTGTCCTTATTTTGGTGTTTATCAGACTACGCATAAAAGCGAGGTGGCATGTTTTTTTATCACCGGATTCTATACTGTAGATAATTTGAAACCATCTTCCCAAATGAAAATGTCATGCATCAAACCCTTGAGTAAAGTGACGTTTGATAAAGAGGACTTGCGTGCGGTGATATTCAATCCAGTGATTGGCTCAGTGTAGGACATAAATACATATGAAATATGAACGTCTATTAACAATAAAACATTAAAGACTCACCGAACTTCCCCAACGTTCTATGTCAAAACTTACGTGAACCGGCCGTCTTTCCTGAACCCTGTCAACCCGCTGCCTCTGATGCTACAACTATCCCGCTTCACGTCCTCAATCCGACTGCCCTGACATCTCCGTTCCTAAGCACCACTCTCCCCATGACTCCACCAACATCTGTTTCCTCTAACCGAATTATTCCATAACAATATTCTAAAGCGACCCTTTTTTTATTACACAACCTATTCATTTATCTTAATGACTGACCTTTCCAGATTTGCAAATGTTTAATTCTAAGACACTCGTACTTAAAGCCATAAAACATAAGTTTTATTAAGGTCCTAATTTTTTGTTTCGTCCCTAACTCTAAACTATTTAGCGTCCTCATGTTATAAGCGTGGGAAAGCAATACTTAAAAATATACCACGCCGACATCCAACAATGGCGCGTATCAACAGCAAAATTATGTGAACGTAATACTATCACACACCTAATGAAACAAGAACCACATAAATCGACTCAGAAATTTCGGCACGATACGCCTAAGCGTTTGGCTTGTGATGCATCTACCTCTCTTCCACTGTTTTCTCATGACGTTATCACGTGAAATTATCGTCCGTAAACCGACTTTACAGACAACCATTTTATTATCTTTTTATTAGAAAAATATTTAAGATATATAGGATGAGTTTTCTAAAGCTTTGTTTTCTTTTAAATCTTAACATCTGGATTTGAATCAAGTTTTGACCTCAGAACAAATATGATACTGACGATTGAAGATTGATCTTGTCATCAATGAAATCTAAATCTCAACACGAGTAGGATCACATAGACTGAAAAAGAGTGACACGGTAACGTAAAACACAGGCACACTTTTTCAACTTCTACAGATAAATCCCCATTACGTCACAAACTTACGCCTGCGGCTCTACAGGCATGGTTATCTATAACAAAATTACTTACCTTTACCAAGCCTTTTAGTTGAGTTTACACATAGCTTTTAATTTGACTGACCTGTTTGTTGGTCTAGTGCTTAGTGATCCTGACTGCTGAACCAGAGGTTTGATCCCACCCAGGACAAATAATTGTTTGATGAGCATCAATGAACATCATAAGTATGTTTATCAGCAGCCTGGTTATCATTGTCCAGGCTCTGCCTAGTTTAGGATCAGACGGCCATGTGTGAGATGTGTGAAGGTATATTATTATTAATTTCTACACTTAATATCGTTACCTTCCTCTTAGCTTAGCACCGTAGTCGCGATTTATTGTTCCGTTTACGCTTGACACGATAAGCTTATCTGGAATACTTCTTGTACTGGCTGTATTGCGCTGTAAATAATTATATTTTATTTCCCGCTTCCCCTTCTAGTTCTTTTTAGGTTATTTTATAAAAAAATGTTTACATTAAGTAAATATTTTTTTAATTAATAATAGTGACGATCAGTGGCTAATACCCTTCGACGTATCGGTTCAGTAAGTTAATAATCAAATACTTTTTTAGTATTCGTACTTAATTCGTTCGGATTTTATTCATCATTCATTTCAAAGAGACTTTATCACAAAGAGATGAAGTTTGTAATATATTTCCAATCTAAATCTATCATATCAAGCTACATATTTTTATTTACATGGCGTTATCATTCAATTTGATTTATCAAGTATATTGAACTTCATAGAGGCAAATACTTTTGCCTACAGTTGCAACTACAATTTCGTTATAAAAGTCTAGTACCTGATGAAAATTTACAAACAAAAACCATTATCCATTAAATTAAAACTTTAAATCATGTTGATAACAATCGATTTTATGAAATTCTTTGGAGAGGAGATAAATGAAATTTGTTACAAAAGTTCCATTGGATGGCTCTCGCTTACGATATTAAATTTATGCCAACAAGTGGCATTCAAAGAATGGGCATTTAACTTAGATTTTCAGTTTTGGAATTCCATAATGCTTCGATGTCTAAGCGATTACTTACTACCAACCACTATGAAGAGATTTTGTAGTGAACGGACTTTAAGGTATACCTATATTTTTTTTATTCTAACGGAATTAAATTATTTGAACACTAAAGGCAGGACAAAGTACAAATGCAATTTATAAGTTTGCGACTTATATTTCTGCTTAAACAGTTTTTTTTAATTGATCTATTGTTATAAAATAGATAAAGAAACAATAATTAGAAACAATTTTTTTTATGTTTAATATCTTTGAAAAAGTGCATGAAATTACTGTTTCAGAGTAGTGTAAGAGTACTTAATCCTTACAAGTATTTAGTTTTTGTCCTAAAATTTAATTATAGTTAAAATTTAATGGTAGGAGAGCCATGCTTCGGCCGACTCGACCGGAGTGATACCACGGCCTCACAGAAAACCGGCAGTGAAGCGATGCTTTTCGCCGAGTGAGTGAGGTTACCGTAGGCCCAAACCCCTCATCTCCCCCTGTTCCTCCCTTTCCCTACTCCCACCATAAAGGCCGGTAACGCACATGTGACTCTTGAGTCGCAGGTGCCCACGGGCGGCGGTAGTCATTTACCATCAGGTGACCCGTCTGCTCGTTTGCCCCCTATACCATGAAAAATAAAATTAAAGTAAAAAATTAAAGAAAATTGTTAAAGTTTACATTTTTTGCCAACCATCCACTTATCTTAAAAAAAATAAGTTAGAACCTTTTCTATAAAGCAAAGGACATTCCTTTAACTTTACTTAAAATTTCAAGGTCATACTCATTTTATAACACAGCTCATCCTTTTTGTGTATATAATAAATTATTTTTATTTAATATCGCTGTTTTTATGAGCGTGGAAATACGAGTTCATTTGTGAGAGCAATGGACTACAGACAGCACGCAAGATCAACGACACGCACTTGTTTTTTTGGTTTGATTACTCTTAAAATTTTTAAATCTAGCAAAATTGGTAGCCGTGAGTTTAAAGATTCATTGAAACTTCGTGGCAAAAGAAACTATTTGTTAGTCGGTAGTTCTCCACCGGCACTGTTCATTACAGATTCTGTCACAATATTTACTATAATAGTGTTTACGTCTAGAATAAACGTTTTTCAACCATAAGAATATATAATAGCATAATAGTCAATGTGGCCGCTTTAACTAATTATGTTTGTCAATATTCAGGTGGAACTGCACCCAGGTGGAAGTTTCAACACAACTAAATGTACGTAACGTTTATCCATTCCATCCAACTATATATCAACATTTATGTTGGCCCATACCTTTTTTCCTAATAATAATAATAATTACTTTACACACCTCACCCACGGCCGTCTCATCCCAAACTAGGCAGAGCCTGTACTATATTAAACAGAAAGCTGATAAACATACTTATATTAGAGTTACACCCAGACACAGAACAAATGATCATGCTCATCACACAATTATTTGTCTTGGGTGGGAATCACTAACCACTTGACCAACAGGCCTAAATGGTTACAAAAATTGCAAACGCGCATGTCACAAATTTCATATTTGTTTATTTACTTAATTTATTTTTAAAATAAGCGCGATTTTTTTCGAATAGTACACATACATTAACGTGTATATACATAAACATTGGATAGTATTATAATACTATCTAATATTATTTATTTCAATCAAAATGGAAAGGTTATGTTTTTCAGTTGGGTGGCTCCTATTACATTAAAAAATTCCTTGTAATACTTACCTTATATTGGTCGGAGACAAAGCCAGTTGTATAACAAACTTTACTATTTATGAAATTCTTTTGTCCCAAATTTTGTTTATGAGCCTCATAGTGTACGATCGGTAATCTTATTAGATATCCCCAAAAACATTAAAGGGGTTTTAAATCATAATTTTTGTCGCTTAAAAGATACATAATATACATTATTTTTTTAAGACACTGTACACACAATACATAAAGTGTTTAGGTAATATATTGCGATATTTTATACAAAATAATTTAACAAATAAAATCATTTGGGGAAAGAACTAATAGCAGGTTATGATACGGGAGAAGATAAATACCTACATTTATTAGGTTTAAACAATACTTCAACATACAAACTCAAAGTTTTGAACCTTATAATATTAGCACTTAGATTCAGTAATTCGTCTCCTGTAAAACAATAAACCAGCTTTATATCTGAGTATTAATATTCCAATACCAATGAATAAATTATTTAATGATTTCAATGAAGGCAAAGATATGAGGTTCGTCATTATCGTCTCGGGAATTAACATAACTGATCACTGGATGATCCGTCCATCCGTCCAACACCAAAGTGGCCATATTTAAAGGTAAAAGAGAAATATCACGACGGTAATTTGTGA